>OX463228.1:36982076-38353877 GCA_949820135.1 Sylvilagus floridanus | reverse complement strand
ATGCTTTCAAGGAATATGTAAGTGTGCAGGTGTAAGGGGCCATGAAAATATGCATGTAGGTTTCCAACATTATTCTTAAACTTGATCAACATTTTACATGGTTAGAGATGCTCCTATTGAGGTTGGAATACAATGCAAGAGAAAAGGGAACAAAAGGTAAGAATCCAGTCTATAAGTATGGAATATTCACTGATGAAAACATCCCTACTAAATAGGTAGATGGCATTTATCAATACTTGAAAAGAAATGGGAAGTAGAAAGTTTGAAAAGTTGCTGTATATTTATACATAACCACATGTACCTAAAACATAATCTTAATTGTTTATAGATATGAGACAATAAAAATTAATCAAATTCTCTCATTTCACAGATAGGGACAAAAGCCTGGGAACTTTGGTAACCTTACTAATATGTCCAAAAAGTCAAAGCTAGAGAATGATACATTTGGAACAATACTGAAATTTTCAATGAGAGAGAACAAAGCATTTAATATTAGAAATACATGATTGATAAGAAATTCAGGAAAAATGAAGGCTAATAAGAAGATATTCTTATTTCTTGGTGATTATAACTAGGGAGAGACTATGCAGGGCAATTAAAATGTGAACAGGTTTAAATATGAAGAAATTTGAACACTACTAGAATGATTTTCTACCCTCAAAAGTAAGGTCACATCCAACTTAACATTAGATGGTTTAGAAGCTATACAGACTGTTATCAATGTGTATCCCTCACCTATTACTTCATATTAAATAAATATGTTCCAAATTTATAGCCCTATCTACTTTCCAATGGACATGAGCAATGTAACCCCACCCTAGCCCACTGCCTCTGAGAAGTCTGTGGGCAGCTTCTGGAGTTTGCCACTTAATTAAATAGAATTCATATTAAACACCACTCACTTTTTGCAATAAATACCAAACCTTTGCAGGAGTATAAATCGCAAACATTGGGCTGACCCAACAGTAAATAATGCTCACTCCTATTTAATGGTGCAATGCCGCTATTTCTGGGTGGCAACTGGTCTCCCACACACATACTCAGTGATCCAGTCTCTTTCTGTGTGTCTCAGGTAATTACTAATGTGCTTCTATTCTCTCTTGTGTTTCTAGCCAACTGGGTAGGCAGTGAAAATAGAGAAATGGAGAAGCTAGACTCGCACTAAGACAAAAATTAACACAGATGATGGAGCTAGATATTAAGGGTGCAGTGGAGGAGGGAAAGAGGGACACAGATTTTGGCGGAGTAAACATTCTCTAGTGATGATGGGGAGCACAGGTCTTTGGAAAGAAGCCATTTATCCTTAACACAAACAACTGAAAACCATTCCCTCTCCAACTGGGGCTTATCCTCTCATCTGATGTCAAAGTAGGAATAATGGCAGCCATCAGGAAAACATGGAGAAAAGCTGAGGACTAAGATATTTTGCTTCAACTTTCAAAATATCACCTGAGATAGCCTTGGATTGTTAAAGCATGTTCTAATTCCAGAGTTCTTATTTTTCATTATATTGTCTTAATTATATATTTCTTTATATTTGCACTAGAAATCAATTTGTTACAATAGCACTTAACTTTTCACTTGAAGATAGAAGAGAAACATATGTAGTGATAATATTAAAATTTTTCAAAACCTGGCAGAAAAATTACAGCATCCAATCAGAAAGGGTATTGGCTGTTAGATTTGCATGTATATGAACACTTGTTGAAATATAATTTTCCATTCTTAGTAATTATTTGTTACCGTTAGGCAAATTTTCATTTTATCAAATAATCAGTTATGTTTCTAAATTATCTTTCTCTACAGTAACATTACTAAATGACGGCTCTTCGCCTATTTTATGATCTACGAATCAAATAGGATTGTTCCTCCTGTTGCTCCACTTACTTCTGAAAGTACTCCTACCCCTTGTCTCCTCTATTTTTTGTGACTGGGATAGGAAACAATGATGCTTTTAAAAATTGTGTGAATATCCCTTCAAAGACTTTTAAAGAAGTGTCTTGTGAATGTAAAGGTATGTGACTTCTATTTTGACTGCTTAAAGGCTGCTTTTGCTTTCATCCAGGACCATCATTACTTGTATAATAGCAATACTGCTCCTTTGTATAAGAATGTAATTGAACACTCTAAGACCTTCAAAATATTTTTCATAATGTATGTGTAGTCTATAAAATTGCATGGAGACCCTCCTATATTTTTCTCAGTACATTGATTTTTAATAAGCAATGTTAAAATAAAGGTCAGACTAGCTTCTATATAATTATTTTAAAGGTCTGAGTATGAAAGTCCAGCTAACAACATTTATTACAGTTAAGGAAGCAAATTAGAAGGATAAAAAGTCTACATTTTAGGTCTCAGAGAGATTCACAGCTAATCACAAAATAACATTGTTACTAATGAGATGGCTTCCACCTGAAGTAAAATAGGTAAGTATTACCTTTCTGGGAAAGAATAATTTGCCAAGTTTTAGTAAAAAGTAACAAGTCTATGGTTCTTTTGTCTCAGTGAAATAGACTGAGATTTTAGAAACTAAGACGCACATTCATGCCAAAATCACTGTCCCTTAGTTTATAACAATAGGAATTGATTATATAGGTACAGATAATTTGCATAATATTTTCATTTATGAAAAATTAAATATATTCCATTATATGCAATCCAAGAATCAATTACCAAGTTAAAAAAATCTGCTGTGACTTTATCATAACCCTAGTCAATTGAGGAGAAAAGTAAAGTATAATTCCTGACTGTCAATAAACACTTATAAGTTTAGAAACTGTTTTGGAGAACAAGGTATGCTGGCTGAATTCCAGGTTAGAACTAAGGTAGAATGATCCAGTTAAGAATACAAGAGTTTAAGGGCATAAAATGATTTAATAATAAAAAACTGATATCTAGAGCACTTAGCAAGAGAACACACTACATACAACATCTATAGCAACCCCAGGACTCCATGGGACGCACATGAGGAGAAGCAAGTAGGAATCTCACAAAGCGTTCATCTCAGAATGCAGGCTTGGTGTCAGAGGTTGTCAATGTAGGGAAATGACTCAGCAAAGATTTCCGAGTCTAGCAGAAAGCACAGAGTAAAAAGATGCAACAATACATTCACATCGGGGGTTTGGAGTTCATGGTGTTTTCACAGTAGTTACAGGCCATCAAATTCATTCAGTTAGGTTCAGAAAGTTGCTGTAGGAGAGTTTAAAACTGCACAGAATTTTAAAGGACAAATAGTTACTTGCCTAGCTAAAGAGTTGGGATGTGGAGGCTGTTCTATGCAGAAGGAATGAAATGTGCAAAACTTTAGGCAAACCATGGTTTGTTGTAAATAATTCCTTATTGAAACAGTGTGCATCTGTATGTAGATATGATGGTATGCTCTAAATACTACAGGACAACATTAAGATATTCCATCATCACTATGCCATTCAGGAATCCTGTAGTCTGTCCTTTCCAACTGCTTTTTTTCATGGCAACTCCTAGGAAAACATGTTTGCAGAGTACAAATACCTTTTACATAATGCCAATCTTCCTTTAAATTTTTGAAGTGTGTACATATAGGAAGAGAGAAAAAACAACAGAGACAAAATATGACATTTCATTTTGTTTAATCTCCATCTTGCAAAAGCAAGAACATATCTCCTAAAGGATGTAAAACCAGTGAGGTATTTGGTGATGCCACAGCAGTACATCTTGAATGGGAGAGAACTGGAGCACCAGGAGGGAAGATGTAGAAGACATAAAAGATGTGCTGGGATGATCACATCCCATATCAGAAATTCAATGAGTGCAGGTTATTCCACTTCCCATCTAGCTGGATACATTCCACAAGACGGACCTGGAGTGTATTTGCTTGTACAGTACTTGCTTTTGTCTTTAGAATCTCCATCTATACAATCTTCTCAGCCAAACATATTGTGCATGTGCACGCACACACACACACACACACACACACACACACACGGGTACTTCAAAACGTTGGTGGAAAGCGGAATAAAAGATGTTTATGTTATTGCGAAAAGTTTCGAAATTCATAGCTATTTGCACAGTAATAATTCCCAAAAACATTTTGAAAGCCTCTCATTAAAAAAAAAAGATTTTATTTATTTGAGAGGTAGAGTTACAGGCAGTAAGAGGGAGAGACAAAAAGAAAGGTCTTCCTTCCGTTGGTTCACTCCCCAAATGGCTGCAGCAGCCAGAGCTGTGCCAATCCAAATCAAGGAGCCAGGTGCTTCCTCCTGGTCTCCCACATGGGTGGAGGGGCTCAAGCACTTGGGCCATCTTCTACTGCTATCCCAGGCCACAACAGAGCGCTGGACTGGAAGAGGAGCAGGCAGGACATGAACCGGCCCCCATATGGGATGCCAGTGCCACAGGCGGAGGATTAAGCTACTGTGCCACAACGCCGACCCACCTCTCATTTATAATTCCAATAATTTTCTGTCATGAAACCTTACCTTTTAATTCCACTCTCCATGAACTTTTTGAAGCACCTCAATGGATATGTACATAATGTATATATGTGTGTGTGCGTATAAATCTTCTAGTATATGGATTTATAAGTTGAAAACATTTTCTCCATATCTGCCTTGACAGATACTATAATCCCATATATTATTGCCTTATTCTTTGAGTAGGGAGAATGTTTTCTCATAAGACTTCCACATGAACATTTGTCAAGCAGAAGATATTGGTGCATTTAAGATATAGAATTTTGATGAAAAGGTTAAAATACTCCTCAAATATTTTACATATTGGCAATAATACATTTAGTTAAGAAATTAAACAAAATAAAGACCTTTTAAAAATTAGATTCTCTATTCCAAACCATGCAGGTTGAAATGGAAGGACTAAATTAAATTATGTGAGCACGGCGACCACTGATCCAAAGTACCTAACAATTAGGCTACTTTGTCATGACAAAGAACCAGCAGTTATGGTGAGATTAGCCTTAAGCATTGATTACACATTTATCTAACCTGTAAATAACTTTAGTTTCCTTATTTTATGAGCTCATATCATTTATTTATCACAAAATCAAACACATAATCAAACAAGAGATGATTTAAGTAAAAGATTTAAATAAATGAAAATTGAGGGGCTCAGAACTGAAGTCATTGGTACATAGGTTACTTCATCTGCTGTCTGTGTTTTCTGGGTCTAAGTGGTGCCCCCACCATCACACCTTGTCTGTTTATGCAGTAGACAGATTGTAATGTGTTTGCAACAGCATTAGCCTTAGATGCTCTCGCCTTCATTACCGGAAGCAAAAATCACACCAATTTTCAAGGTTCCTATGAATAGGAGATTACTCTATGTCTACCCTGCTTGTCCTAATGCTGTCCCAGGAGCGCTAGCAGGAAAGGCCTGGTAAAATGTGACTAAATCAGGGGAAGACTTCTTAGGAACTTGTGAGGAAAATTCCCCTTCTAGAGAATACCAGTAAATAAGCTGCTTTGGGTACATTTGCTTAATCAAACTATTAATTCCCCCAACTTAGGAATAACAGCCCAAACTTTTGGAATTATTGGAAAATAGTCTCAATTACAAAGAAGAAAACAGCAAAAAAATCTCAGATCAGAGAAAAACTGGTTAATAATTGAAATGTGTTTACATCCAGGCTTTTCTTTATACACACTGACACTGTAACAAATGTATAAATCAGTGTTCCTCTTTATTACTTGGAATTCTTGTCTATGTATTTCCCTATCATTAAACAATGAGTGTATATCATTTTAAAAGATGCATTTTGTTATATCTTGTCAAAATTAACCATCCTGTTGCTGTTGCACATTGCTTTGCATATATTTATGGTTCAAAATAATATACACATGATTCATTTTGAAAATCTGTTTAGAATATCTTCGAATTTGTAGTAAAAAATTGAAATGAAGAAGTAAATAAATTTAATTTTGTTGAGCCTGTACTCGAAGAATCGTTCTAATTCTTTGTGACTGTCATAGGACTCCCAACTTATAACCAATTTGTGTCTATCACTGAGATTCAGAAGAATCTGTGTATCAGTGTTCTGCCAGCCAGGCTTCACCTGTGAGCCAATTTGCAAGGATTGAGAAAGCTGAAGCAGAAAATTCATTCTTAGGAACCTCTGGAGAGCAGGAATTATTCTGAGTAAAACTTGGTGTTTATTACTGAAATGGGAATCTTAGCCCAGCCACAGAGACAGTGAAAAGGAGAAGAAAGTAAATAAAAGCGAAGTATTATGTATCTAAAACTGTCCAAGTATATGGGAAACAGTTTTAACACAGAAGAGAAAAATTTGCTGAGCTTTTGGGTAATTCCCAGCACTGGCTCTTCATCTCTTCAGCACAGAAGTGTGGAGCAAGAGATAGCAGAACCAGCAGAGGGCAAATTCCCAACGAAGTCTCAGCATTCCCCTATTTGAGCAGAACGTTACAGTCCAGTGTTTCTGAGTGTAGCTGCATTTCCAAAGCAGATACAGAAACCATACCTGGTAAATGGTGTTTTCCAGCGAGTGCAAGTGATACCCTGTACACGTGGTAGAATTCCCTGAGTCAACTGACACAGTGGAATTAGTAGCCAGACACCTGACACACAGCTGAGTACTTACAGGAATTCTTAGAAGGGAAGAGGGACAGGGATTTGTGGGAGGTTGTTGGGTTTCTGTACTAGCAGTGGTGAGAGGGTAAAAACATAAAAGGGAAATATGTTACACATGAATGCATTAAAGCTTATTGGGTACATTAGCAGGTAACCAGAAAAAGGTAAAGAATTGTTTAAAATAAACAGAGAGGACTGTGGGAATTCACAGCAACTGGGATGTACATAGATTATCTGGGGAGCTGCGCTTGGAAAGAATTAGGATAGGTCTCTCATGCCCCCTGAGCCTTTGCAAGAAGGAGTTAAGGAGCTGACCCAGTCTCTGAATCACTCTCTGGCTTCTTGTTTGGTAATGTGATCTCTCAGTCCCACATACACTCCTGTCACCATACTGTTCTGATTTTTCAGTTTTCCAAACTGTAAAGTAAATAAAACCCTGTACTCTATAAATTACCCTGCTTCAGGTATTTCATTACAGTAACCAGAAAAAAAATGGAGTAATACTGATACCTTCACTGATGGATTTTGATAGGTCTCCCAGATATCACAGTGTCTGTGAGCTGGTGAATTGTTCATGGAGGCAGGAAATGAGAGAGGAAGCTCTTAAATCAGTACTCTGCCACAATGAGTTATAGTCATAAATCAACATTTTGTTAATTTTCACAACAATTCTTCTAGTGCCTTCTCAAATTCCCTAATATATTTCATTGATTATCTACATATATAATCTTTCATAAAACTATTACTTAAAAGTTTACATACAGATTGTTACGTAATTTTGAAGTATGGATCATTCATGTCAGAATTATGTTCTGTATTCCAAATAAGAAAAAAGAACAACTGGGCCATTTATGCAGAATTTCTAATGCAATCAGTATGCTAAGATCACATAGGCACTGTTAACAATAATAAATGTGATAAATAAATGTGATTCCAATGTGCAGCCAGTATTCAGAAGTACTATTTTACTTATATGAAATTATAGAAGAGAGAAGAAAAAGACCTAACATCACAAGTTATATTATTAGTAAGAAGTCTCTAAGTCATCATATGTCTCCAACATTTTATTTTTCTGTCTGCCAAAGCAGTTAGAAAATACAGATTAAGTAATCATTTCCAAGAATCACTTGGAAATGGGATTAACCCAGTATATGTATTAACTAAAAATTATTTCTTCAAGCTTCCAAGATTATTTTAAAATATATCAGAAATCCTATTTCCTAAAGTTCCAAAGGAAGGGCTAGGAAATAAAGTAGCATAGCATGAATCTCAAGAAGCTACTGTACTTTTATTGAACTATAGTGTTAAGTTTACAGGAAGGAAAGTTTTCAAATAACTAAGGGTAGATAAGGAAATGAAGATTCTAGATCTTTCTACATATCCATGATTCTAGGAAGTATTGAGGCGAATTTTTGGCTGCTGCTCCTTAAATTCCTCTGGGAGAAGACTGAAATATAGACTAACCCATACTCTTGAAGCGACTTGATTTTTACTAAAGTGAATTTTTCTAAATGCAAATTAACATGAATGAAACAGTAATATGTATTTTTCAGTGAATATACTAATTATTCTTACTGGGAAAAGTTTAAAATATCAAAAGGAAGGTAGGTACTTTACAAAATAGTCTACCTCCTTTAGAAAGAATCAGTTTGGAGGTAAAAGGCTTAAGGGATACTGAAGGTCAGGTGTCAATTACATAGGAAAATATGCAAAAGAATAAAAACTCTAGCACTACATCCCTTTCTTTTGGTGTTATAGTGTTGGTGTGTGTTTTTGCCATTGTTCCAAATTAGTTTAGTCTATATAACAAGTGTTTAGATTTAGAAAATTCCCTAAAATATAAAATAGTGATTATAACCTATGAATTAGATCAAAATAAGTGCCTCAGAGAGAAGGAGGACAAAATGAAAATGGAGTTAGTATTTTTCTAAATTCTCCTGACATGGATTAGAACCACCAGAAACTTAAAATATTCTATTTTGTGTATAAATGCTATTCTATTTTGAGGTAAAAATTTTAAAACAGCTGTTTTGAGTTCAGGAAACATTAAAACTATTAAGTTTTATTCCAATTATTTGCCCTATAACCCAGATAAAATATGAAATATTTACATCAAATGGTTTAACTGGACTTCCACACTTTGTTTCTAATCAAGCAGCATTGAATTATGTTCCATTCAGATACTCCTTAAGAAATATATTAAATAAATATGTACTTAGTTCTGTAAACATATCAAACTCCATAGATGTCTTCTCACACTGATTTAAACCAGTTGAATATCGACAAACTGGTAGAACCAATCAAAAATGTTGTTAGCCTGCCTTAAAAAGCATTTTCAAGCATCAATAATAGTACGACAAATGGCTTGAAAACCTTGATCAATTTCAGAAAGCCACAGAATTATAATTTTGATTTACATGAAAAAAGTTTTACAAAAACAAAACACCAAAAAGATCCATTCTACCAGAATATTAAAAATTCAAAATTTTGCCAGCACTGCGGCTCAACAGGCTAATCCTCCGCCTAGCAGTGCTAGCACACCGGGTCCTAGTTCTGGTCGGGGCGCTGGATTCTGTCCCAGTTGCCCCTCTTCCAGGCCAGCTCTCTGCTGTAACCCGGGAGTGCAGTGGAGGATGGCCCAAGTTCTCGGGCCCTGCACCCCATGGGAGACCAGGAGGAGCACCTGGCTCCTGTCTTCAGATCAGTGTGGTGCGCTGGCCACAGTGCGCCAGCCACGGCGGCCATTGGAGGGTGAACCAACGGCAAAGGAAGACCTTTCTCTCTGTCTCTCTCTCTCACTGTCCACTCTGCCTGTCAAAAAAAAAATTCAAAATTTTGTCCAAACTTGTGCTTTTAATGTATTTGGGCAACATGTAACTCAGATTCCACTATATATTTCTTTAGCATTGGCAAATGGCCATAAATATCACATCCACTTCAATTTTTTGTTCAGTAGACATTGACTGGGCATTGTACTAGATGATGGGATATATAAAAAATTAAACATGATGCCTGTATTTCATTAACTTGTATGATAGAGAAATATAAGATTTTCAAGATTGTACACTCAATGTAGTCCCTTCCATTTGAATGTAGACTTGACCTGTAAATCAAACAGGGTATCACTCCCACAGCTACATCATGTTAACTAATAAAGAAGATCTTGAAGATATAATGAAGGTCTTTAATAAGCTGGCTTTAAGTTATTCAAGTGTTAAGGTGATATAAGATGGACTCTATCTATTTCATTGAGCCCTTAAAAGAGACAAGATGCAGCAGCTAGCACTTATCCGAGGGCCTTGAAAGAGTATGTTGTCATGTTGTGAGAAGAGGCTACTTTGTGATAAGGACCTGGGAGTAAATCAGCAGATGGGAAGGTTAGCGTAGGCAGACAACCAGGTATCAGCAGAGCCCAGGTGTCCCAGAAAGTCCCAAAGACTTTCCATATCAGCTCAAAATCTACAGGGCAAATGTCTCAGAAAAGGTAGCTACATTGTCAGGCATGTATGTACCTTAATTAAATCTAGGCTTATTATAATATCGGTTACTTCACAGATGTGAAAGGACTTTATCAGAAAAGAAAATAGGGGGCACCTCTATTCCAGGAATGTCTCACTTTATTCCTAGAACCCTTATCTTATGGATATTCTTGTCCCATCATTACAAAATAAAAGGTAAACTTCTTAAGACACTGTGGGGATGGATGGAGTAGGAAGGGAGCTTGCTGTTTGAGTCTAGGAGAAGATAATCTTAAATACGTGGGAAGAGTACAGTCTCATGGAAGAGTTAGAGAAAACAGCAGAGGAAACTCTATGCAAATTGGAGGAACGCAGTGGACCTACATGGAGGGTGAAGATGGGCACAACTTAGGTACCCACGAGCTGAGAGCCTCTACACCAGCATTGGAGGGCAAGGTGAGACCAGACAGCAGCAGCCAAAGCCACTGGTGAAACAGCTGCAAGAAAAGCCTCAATGGAATCCAGTTTGGAACCTGCTGGGGGATAGAGTGCCCACCAAACTAGAGAAGAAACAAAGCTGGGGCCTGCTTTCTCTCTCCCCCAATCAACCTGAAAAGACAGTCTGTAACAAGCTGACAGAGATCAGGCGCCATTTTGGACATATGTAACCACTGCATCAGCTTGTGTCTGCACCCAACAACCAGCCAAACACTCCTGAGTCTGGTGGGGAGAACGGGCTGGGGGCTGGGTGCTCGTGACTGTGAGAGTCTTGTGTGCCAGAACTGTGAAAGCACTGAGGTTGCATGGGAGGACTCAGGGTGTGGCTGGGACACTGAGCAGTCACTGGGGAGGCTCCACACCTCAGGGCTCCCTGGTGAGACACATTGCTCAGGAATCTGATCTTACACTGAGAACTGCACAGATCCTTTGTGTGGTTCTTGTGGCAGAGAGAACAAATAATATATTCACTGGGGGCTAGCACTGGTCTCCTTCAAGGAGAGGAACTCAGCTGAGTCTAATGCCAGCAGACAAGAACAAATCTTCCCCCTTACTAAAAAAAAAAAAAAAAAAAAAAAGAAAGAAAAAAAAAGAAAAAAGATTTAACACACCAAACCTGGGTGTGTCACCACAGACATGCTCTTCACCCTAGAGCACTGCAGAACTCCCTGGCCTCTACCACCACATACCTCTATTCCCTGAAAGCAGACACTCTGCTAATCCAATCAGACATAGTCTAAAGATAAAAGCTGCCACAGTGAAAAAATCAAAGAAGAAACCAATGAATATTCCCACAAATGCAGAAGAACAAATGCACAAATCCAAAAAATAAGACAACATGACACCCCCAAAAGAACACCTCAATACTAGATTTTGAAGATGAGATTGAAGAAATGCCAGAAATGGAATTTAAAAATGATCATAGGATTACTTAGAAATAATGAGAAGGAAACGCACAAACTAATAAAATCCATAATTGACATGAAAGAAAATTTCTCCCACAAATATTAAGATGTTAAAGAGAAATCAAAATGAAATCTCAGAAATGAAAACTTGAATAGAACAAATAAAAACTATAGTGAAGAGCATTAACAGAATTGGTGAAGCAAAAGAAAAGATATCGGACTAGATGACAAAGCACAGGAAATTATACAGTCAGACCAAACACAAGAATAAATTAGAAAACTGAAAAACACTGTTGATAATATACAGGATACTATCAAATGACCCAACATATGGGTTCTGGGAATTCCTGAGAGCATGGAAAGAGAAAAAGGATAGAAGGCCTTTTTAGTGAAATGAAAACAGAAAATTTCCCCAATTTGGAGAAAGAAAGGGACATAGAAGTACAGGAAGCATACAGAACTCCTAATAGACATGAACATAAAAGATCTCCACCATAACACATTGTAGTGCAACTCTGCACAGTAAAACAAAGATTATAAAATGTGCACACGAGAAATGCCAGCTTACTTTCAAAGGATCTGCAATTAGACTCGCAGCACACTTCTCATTACAAACCCTGCTGGATAGGAGAAAATGCTGAGACATAGTCCAAGTCTAAAGAGAAAAAAAACCTGTCAACCCAGAATACTATACCTTGCAAAGCACTAATTGATGAATGAAGATGAAATAAAGACCTTTCATGACAGACAAACTGAATTTGTCACCACCCATCCGCCCTGAGGAAGATGCTTAAGGATGTGATGCACATAGAAACTCAGAAACACAGTCGTCATTGCTATGAAAGAAGATAAAGAAGGAAAGATCCCAGTAAAAGTACAAAGGAAATCCAAAGTAAAGAATAGAAATATTTATGGAAAACAGGCAGAGCAAAATTGTTGCTTATTGATAGTCTCCCTTGAATGTAAATGGCTTCAATTCTCCAGTTAAAAGACATAGACTTGCTGAATGGATCAAGAAACAAAACCAATTTACTTGCTGTCCACAAGCACACATATCACCAACAAACATGCACACAGATTGAAAGTGAAAGGATGGAAAAAGATAGCCCATGCTAACAGAAACCAAAACAGAGCTGGTGTGGCCCTCCTACTATCAGACAAAATAGACTTTAATACAAAAACTGTTAAAAGAGACAAAGAAGGACACTATCTAAAGATTAAGGAGATCAATTCAACTGGAAGAGGTGACTACTATAAAAATATATGTACCTAATTACAGGGAACCTGGCTATTTAAAATAAATGTTAAGGGATCTAAAAGGAAATATAGACTCAAATACAGTAGTAATGGGTGATTTCAATACCCCACTTTCAGCAGTGGACAGATCAGCAAGACAGAAAATCAGCAAACAGCAGAGTTAATCAAAACTATAGGCCAAATAGACCTAATAGATATCTACAGAACATTTCATCCTACAATTGCAGAATACATAATCTTCTCACCTCTACATGTACCCTTTTTCTCTAGGATTGACATACTAGGCCATAAAAAAGTCTCAGAAAAAAAAAAAAATCAAAATCATGACATGCATCTTCTTGGACCACAATGCAGTGAAGCTGAAAATCAACAACTCAGGAATCTCTAGAACATATGCACATACAGAGACTGAACAACATGCTCCTGAATGAACAGTGGATCACAGAAGAAATCAAAAGAGAATTAAAAATTCTGGACAAAAATTAAGATGACACAACATATCAAAACTTACAGGATACAACAAAAGCAGTGTTAAGAGGAAAGCTTATAGCAATTGGTTCCTATGTCAAGAAATTGGAAAGGCACCAAGTAAATGAGCTATCAATGTATCTCAATGAGCTATAAAAACAATTACAAACCAAGTCCAAACTAGTATGATAAAAGAAAATTAGAGAAGAAATCAACAAAACTGAAACAAAAAATACAAAAGATCAGCAAAATGAAGAGTTTTTTAAATAAGCAAAATTGACACACCATTGGCTCAACAAAAATAAAGAGGGAAGACCCAAATCAATAAAATTAGAGATAAAAGAGGAAACATAACAATAGACATCACAGAAATAAAAAGAATCATCAGAGATTACTGCAAAGAGCTATATGACAACAAACTTGGAAACCTACAAGAAATGGTTATATACCTGGACATTACAATCTACCTAAATTGAGACATGAAGACATAGAAAACCTAATCAGACCCATTACCAAGAAGGAACTTGAATCAATGATAAAGACCTTTCCAACAAAGATAAGCCCAGGACCAGATGGCTTCACTGCTAAATTCTTCCAGACATGTAAAGAACTAACTCCACTTTTTCTCAAATTATTCAAAACAATTGAAAGAGAGGGGACCACTTCAAATTTTTTTTTATGAAGCCAATGTCACCTTAATTCCTAAACCTGAAAAGACACGACAGAGAAAGAGAACTGCAGACCAATTTCCTAGATAAACTTAGATGTAAAAGTCTGCAACAAAATTCTGGCCAATAAAATACAAAAACACAACAGAAAGATCATTCACCTGGACCAAGTGCAGTTTATTCCTGGTATGCAAAGATTGTTCAACATTCACAAATAAATGTGATTCATCACGTTAACAAACTGAAGAATAAAAATCATATTATCACAATAGATGCGGAAAAAGCATTTAACAAAATACAACACCCTTTCATGATGAAAACTCTAAGCAAATTGGGTATAGAAGGAACATTCCTAAACACAATCAAGGCAATTTATGACAAACACACGGCCAGCGTCCTACTGAATGAGGGAAAATTGGAAGCATTCCCACTGAGATCCCATACCGGACAAGGATGCCCATTCCTGCCATTGCTATTCAATAGAGTCCTGGAAGTTTTAGTCAGAGCCATTAGACAAGAAAAAAAAAATCAAAGGAAATCAAAATATCCCTATTGGCAGATGACATGATTCTATATATAGGGGATGCAAAAGACTCCCCCAAGAAACTATTGGAATTCATAGAAGAGTTTGGTAAAGTAGTAGGATATAAAATCAATACACAGCAGCAATCAACAGCCTTTGAAAACAGACAATGCCAAAGCTGAAAAAGAACTTCTAATATTGACCCCATTCACAATAGTTACAAAAAATTCAAATACCTTGGAATAAATTTAATCAAGGATGTCAAAGATCTCTATGATGAGAATTACAAAATATTAAAGAAATAGAACATACAAAAAATAGAAAAATCTCCTATGTTCATGGATTAGAAACATCAATATTATCAAAATATCTACAGATTCAATTTGATACCAATCAAAATACCAAAGACATTCTCCTCTGATCTAGAAAAATGATGCTGATTTTCCTATTGAAACACAGGAGACCTTAAATATCTAATGCAATCTTATACAACAAAAAGCTGGAGGCATCACAATACCATATTTCAAAATATACAAGGCAATTATCATCAAACAGCATGGTACTCGTACAAAAACTGATGTACAGACTGATAGAACAGAATAGAAACACCAGATATCAATGCAAACATGTACAATCAACTTACATTTGACCAAGGAGCTAAAACCAATCCCTGGAGCAAGGACAGTATCTTCCTCAAATGTTGCTGCAAAAATTGGATTTCCACATGTAGGAGGATAAAGCAGAATCCATACTCAAACACATTACATGAAAATCCATTCAAAACAGATTAAAGACCTAAATCTATGACCTGATACCATCAAATTAGTAGAGAACATTGGGGAAACCCTACAAGACTTTGGTACAGGCAACGAGTTCTTGGAAAAGACCCCAGAGGCACAAGCAATCAAATCCAAAATCAACAGATGGGGTTACATCAAATTGAGAAGCTTCTGTACTGCAAAAGAAACCCTTAGGAAGTGAAGAGTCAACCGACAGAATTCGGGGAATGATTTGCAAACAGCACAACTTATAAAATATTAATAATCAGGATATACATAGAGATCAAGAAACTCCATAACAAGGAAACAAACAACCCAGTTAAGAAATGAGCCAGAGTCTTAAACATTTTTCAAGAGAGGAAATCCAAATGGCGAATAGACACATGAAAACATGCTCAGAATTACTAGCCATCAGGGAAATGAAAATCAAAACCACAATGAGGTTTCACTTCACCCCAGTTAGAATGGCTTTCATACAGAAATCAACAAATAACAAATGCTGATGAGGATGTGGAGAAAAAGGTACCCTATTCCACTGTTGTTGGGTATGTAAAATGGTAAAACCACTATGGAAGACAGTTTGGAGATACCTCAGAAATATGAATATAGACCAACTATATGACCCAGCTATCCCACTCCTGGGAATTTACCCAAGGGAAATGAAATCAGCAAATAAAGTAATTATCTGCATTCCCACGTTTATTGCAGCTCAATTTGCAATAGCTAAGACATGGAATCAATCTAGATGCCCATCAACTGAAGACTGGATAAAGAAATTATGGGATGCGTACTCTGTGGAACAGTATACAGTGATAAAAAAGAAATCCAGTCATTTGCAACATAATGGATTAATCTAGAATACATCATACTTAGTGAAATAAGCCAGTCCAAAAGTGACAAATGCCATATGTTCTTCCTGGTCTGTGATAATAGAGCACCTAAAAGGGAACCTGTAGAAGTGAAACTGACACTTTGAGAAGCAATGATTGAACATCCCTTGTCTTGAGTGTCAAGGAACACTTTTTTTTCTTAGTGGAAAATGGGACTGGTAATGAGAGGAGGTGGAGTGTGAATGGGGTTGGGAGGGTGGGTCTGAAGGGGAAGAATCACTAAATTCCTAAAGTTGTACTTATGAAATCTGTACTCATTAAATAAATGGTTTCTTTCAGGAAAAAAAAAAGACACTGTGGGAAGATGTTAACTCCCTCAAGCCTGCCAGCTCTCCACATATTGAAAGTATATTTTGCTTATAGTAAACTCTGCTTACTTGCTCAATTCAACCCTAATACAATCTGGAATACTTTTGTATGATAGCATTAAGAACCCAGACACACTTTCTGATAACAGGATCTCTGCGTATTTATCTCTTTCTCTCCCCTCTTTTAAATACATTTTTAAAATAAAAACTAAGGGCAATCTCCAGCCAGAAACCAGCAAGAAAAAGGGTTTCAGACATGCAATGGCATACACATGAATTCTGCCAAATACCGCTAAGTTGGAATAAGGACATTGATCCTTAGGTGAGTTTGTAGCCAGTTAACACATTTGTTTCAGTGTGATGGTACCCTCAAGAAGGAACTTAGGGGAAACCTTATCTGGACTCTTGACATACAGAAACTGTGAAGTTCTCAACTTGTGTTGGTTTAAGACACTAAGTAATGTTATGGAACTACTAATAGGTTGTGGAAACAAAAAAAGTTACAAATCCAGTTTTTGAGTAGCTAAAACATTGATGCTGTGTCACTTAGGGCAGTGCATGCAGCAGAGGTTCCCAGAACAAATGGAGCCTAATAGTAGCAAAGACATTAAGAGATTATTCTATAGCAATCACTGTTCACAGTGTTTCACATGTATTAACTTATTTATCCCTGAAAATGGCATAATGACATAATCACTATATCTTAGAAATAAGAAAACTGATAGATAAGATACATTTTCTAATGTCATTCAGACATGAATTGGCATAGTTGGGATTGACCATAGCTGGTACCACTGATCATAACAGTAATAATAATATAGAATGACAAAATGTAGCATATCATATTTTGCAAAATAAGCTTTGCTTTGGATTGTTTGTTGTCAAATAGAGTATTGACTATTTCTACTCCCCCCTGGTTAATGTAATGTTGACCTATTTGCCTTAAACAACCAAGTGATTATAAAAAAAATATGTGGGACCAACAAATGCAAGTGAAAAATGTAGAAGGAGTTATTGAATGAGAAGGAACTGTGGAGCGAAAAAGGTTGCCAAGGAGGTGTAATTCAAGGCCAAGTATTTTGAAAATATTCCAGATGATAAATCTATTATAAACAAGTATAACTTAATCTAAGGCTGAAATCTAGAGTTCCAAACCTCTCATTGTAAAAGTAATTTGGACTTTCAAAGATGGTCTTCATTGGAACAGAGCAATAAAGGCTTAAAATGCAATTTCATTCATCTCATTCTGAGTTATAAAGCTGATTTTATCTGAAAAATATTATTCAAAGGAAGTTGCACTCTTAAGTTGTGACCCTATCATTGGCATTCAACCTTAGGTGTGTATTTGTCTTGAGTGTGGAGTTGCACTCCAATGGGAGATAGGGAAAAGCCCATAATGTTCAAAGGTCAGTGGGAATTAGTGCTGGTGTGTGCATATATATTTTTTTGGAAATTATTTAATACACTCTCAGCCCAAATGCATCTTCTTAATAAAGACAAAACAACTGGGTCAGATATTCAAGATCCTTTTTTTTCTCATTTCTTTGGTAGTCTCTATGAGCATTCTCCTAATAAGTTGATGGAAAATTTCCTTCTGATTCACAGATTCAACTGATGTTCTTCATGCTTGGTTTTCAAGATATATTTTATAGTATTTGTAGTTCTTTTCCATTTAGTTCAAAATTATAGCACTAGTATTTGTCATTTTGTTTTAGTTCATGAAGAAAAAGAAATTTTGCTTCTACACTAGAACTTAAACAGATAAATTAATTGCCCTCTTCTGGTGTTTCTCTCAAAGTTCAATTTCTATTTGTAATCCCTCAGTTGTAATTAAGTTCTTCTGGAAACTTTTTTTATGATTTGCAATATTATAAAGAAGAGAATAACAAATCTGTAAACAGTGAATGTATAGTCTTGACTTGATTTAAAGAAGAAAAATGCTGCTATATTAAAAACCTGGGGTTTTATTATTGGTGAATTTCAGTACATATTTTTGGAGGAGTAAAATATTTTCTTAGGATTTAATACACATTTGTGCACAAAAACATAATATTGATCGAAATATTCCTTCAGATTTTAGCCACATATAATTTATTTAGAAATACTTACACATTTCTAGGAAATAATCTGAATATAATTTATTTCTACATTTTATGCTACCATAAGACACTGATAGCAGACATAGACATACAAAGTGCTCCATTTCCTTTGCTTATTTCCCTCCTTTAGGACTATAAACTGTGATTATATTTGTTGAAACTATGAAAATCAGTATTTCATTTATAGCGCTACATATTTCTTGATAGAAAAATGAATATAGCTTAATTTTATGTGGCAGAGCCAACAGAATGAATTATAAGTGCCTGATATTGTTGAAAAATGATCACTATAAGAATCTGAATTATGTATTCGTCCAACATTTAATTTATTCAGTCACACACTTTGTAACAACAAATATATGTTCTGGGAATCACATTGGTAAGAAATTCCCTGGTTGTGTGGACATCATACTCAACCTGAGTGGATTTACACAAACCAGATGTATAAGTCAATCATTCAACATAACCTGTTGATGCAATCAAGAAATTATGGAAAACACAGGATGTATGAGGCTGTTGCAGTCAAAATGCGTCATCCCACTTTATAGTAACATTCTGTAGTGCAGTGGGTTAATCTGCGGCTTGCCACACTACCATTGTTTATAGCTCCCAGCTGAATCTCCACTGCTGTACTTCCAACACAGCTCCCTACTCATGCACCTTGCAAAGCAGCAGATGATCACCCAAGTAATTAAGCTCTTGCCACCTATATAGGAAAACAGGATGGAGTTCCTGATAATTAGCTTCAGCCTAGTTAGTCCTAATCACTGCAGCCAATTTGAGAGTGAACCAGAAAATCTCCACCTCTTTCACGCTTTCAAATAAATGTCTTTAAAAATATAGTAAGCATTTTTATAAGTAGAAATGTGCACTCTAAAGTATGCAAAAGTACTTATTTCCAATAACAAATTTGCCATCAAGTGTTATGTATTCTAAATAATTCTATGTGCTAAATTTTCACCTGCATCAGCACAAACATGGGAGTAATACATTATGTTACAATGTTGAAAAGGCTACAGCATGACCATGTTATAAAAATTTTCAGTTCCATTATACTAATATAGAACCAACTTTGTATATACAGTCTGTTGTTGACTGCAGTACAAATACTGGTGGCATATTTGTATTCATATCTTATTGAGTAGGTGTCACAAAGAAAAATATAGCATAGAACATGCTGGCGAAGAACATAGTCCAAGAAATGAGTTTCAGAAACACTGAAAATAAATGCCGATTTCAAAATAGATATATTTTATAACTTACATATATGACACAGTAAGATGATATTGAATAAATGAAAACCAAGTCTTTTAAATAAGGGAAATACTGTTCTTATCAATGAATGGTAAAGGCTCTTAGAATTCTGGAGATGAGAAGATGGGTTGAAATGTATTTTAAACAACACATCTATGTGTACCAACAGAGATTATAGCAGAAGTAAATTGTAATCTATAGAATAATTACTTTTTTAGGATAATTTTTGCCTTAGAAGCCAGAAAGTATGGTGTATGAAAGTATTCAAGTATGTTTCAAAATGGATTTAAAAAAAACAGTATTTTAGTAGAAATGGACATGGTGATTTAACTTAATTTTACCAACCCACAAATGTATTTCTGTTTGATGAATTCCACAGCTATATATGTGCTTTAGAAAGTGAAAGAAAAGAAAAACAGTAAAGTCATTACGTACAATTGGACCTTTTTGTAGACCTAATTAGCAAAGAAAATAGATTGCCTTTGTTAAATGGGATCCAAAGCAGAATTATAAGAATTTACAACATGTTTTGGCAGTTTGGGAAGAGAAAAGTTTAAGAGACTTGTTTGGATTACTGGGATGATTATGAAATCCTTGAAGCTCAATAACTTTGAACTTTTTAGGCACCTGTGTGTGTTAGAAATTGTGTTGGATAAATATCCTTTCCA
The DNA here is from genome assembly GCA_949820135.1 of Sylvilagus floridanus. Classification (NCBI taxonomy): domain Eukaryota; kingdom Metazoa; phylum Chordata; class Mammalia; order Lagomorpha; family Leporidae; genus Sylvilagus; species Sylvilagus floridanus. Next base: position 38,333,523 of record OX463228.1, on the reverse strand, counting down.
GTGTTCTGTTTCTTTCTCTCCCTCTCTAGCCATCCCTTTCTCTCCCTCCTTACCACCTTCCCCTCATTAGATTTTTTTAAAAGCAAGCATCATGAAGAGAGTTCAATGTACAACTTTTGAACAAAGTCCAAATTAAGTAAAATAAAATGAATTTAACGCACAACATTCTGCTGCCTTGAAAATAAGGCACACTCAAGTTGCCAACACCAATTAATTTAAAATCTCCTATTTTTAGCTACGATGGAATAAGATGGAGGAAAGATTACCCTCTCACTTATATCCTAAAGACTATCATACAAATATTCAAAACACTGAACATCAGGCAACAAATAATCAGAGTTCCTAAAAGATAGGAAACAAATGAGTCCCAAAATGCTCCAGTTCAGTGCCTTGAGTTTTCAAGCTGAGGGGCAGGGCATCTCAGAGATCTATGAAACTGAGAGTACTCCAAACAGTTCACGGAAAGCATAAATTTAAAAAGATAAGTATACACCGGGCTGGCACCGTGGCTCACTTGGCTAATCCTCTGCCTGCGGTGCCGGCACCCCAGGTACTAGTCCCAGTTGGAGTGCCAGGTATTGATCCCAGTTGCTCCTCTTCCATTCCAGTTCCCTGTTGTGGCCTGGGAAGGCAGTGGAGGATGGCCCAAGTGCTTGGGTCCCTGTACCTAAATGAAAGACCCAGAGAAGTACCCAGCTCCTGGCTTCAGAGAGGTGCAGCACCGGCCGTGGTGGCCATTAGGGGAGTGAACCAATGGAAGATCTTTCTCTCTTTCTCTCACTGTCTATAACTCTGTCTCTGTGTCTAACTGCATGGCAAAAAATAAAATAAAATAAAAAAGAAAAAGATAAGTATACATCGGTGCCAAATATTTGAAATCTATGCAAAATTTTTTTTAATTTGCAATATTTGTGATTTAAACAAAGATGACAAGGAATGCAAAGAGAAAATCTAGATCGATACTGAGAATAAATCAATTTAAAATGACACAGAACTAACATGTCTGTTAGAATTAGAAAATACAAATTTAATATAGTCTTTGTGATACAATTAAGTTATTATAGAATGGAAATAGATAAATGGGTAGTATAATAAAGATAAAAATAAAATCCTAGAGAAATGAATGAGGAAATACGAAACAAAACTACAAGGATGAGAATACGGATTAGTCACTAAATAATGGTGGACTTGTAAATCACAAAAGTAACTACTCAAAAGTAATACAAAATAAATATTCAATACGATTAGAAGACGATCAATATTTTTAAGCAGTGGGAGTTTCAATTTATCTAATACACATGTAGTGACAGTCAACAAAGTAGAGGAGATAGAATAGGATCACAACAGAAATACTTGGAAAAAAATTGAACCAGTGGGTGAGAGAGAGAGAGAGAGAGAGAATATTTACAAGGCAATCTATCAATAAAGGCAGCCATACAAATGTCACTCAACTGTAACTTATGAAGTTTATTTGCATCTGAATGAAATGAAAAGTGAATATTTGCTATTTCTAAGAAAATTCTGTCAAAATGGTGTTTTGCTTAAAATAACTTATATCATGAAATAGTATGTCATATTTCAATATTTTCAGGTGAAATGGTTTGTTATTTTACTCAAAATAAGTTAAAAACAGAGAAGTGGTTTGACGATACATTACATTAGACTGACCATGAGCTGATGTTTTCAGTTTGTGATACATGGAAATTTGTTTTACACTAGTTTTATATCAATTTTAAATTTTGAAATAAAAAGTTGAAACAAAGCTGCTAAGCTCCTGGGACTTTTGCAGAAAGGTGCCTAAGAGGCAACCCACAAAGCAGAGAGTAAGCCTGTATTCTGTGACAGCAAATGGTGTGGGCTCGAGTCTCCTTCATGTCTCTATTTCCAATTTTAATAATATTAAAGGATGACAATAATTTCAGTGCCAACTTCCAAAGGACTGTGGAATAAGTGATATTTAATAAATATTTTAATTTCTGGTTTACAATAGTTTCCCAATAAATTATCCCTTAGATGCAGAATAACCTAATTATAAAAATTAAAGAAAAGCTTTAGAGAAAGGAAAGTTGAATGTTTTCTTATAAATTCTAAGGTTTGTACTATGATAGCTCCTCCTGGTTTTGGTTAAACTATTCTGAAATCCAAATTGATAGAATTTGGAAATCAACCTCAACCAGTGTTGAGGGATGACATAGAGAAGGAATCAGAGACAACTCCAAGACTCTAACTGGGAAAAGCACATAATTGAGAGAACATGCTGTGCTTCACTACATTGGTGTTAAGTTGAACTATATTTAAGTGACATTCTTAGACTCCTAGTGCAGAAAATTGTGATATTTATAGAGACTGTGTTAATATCGCTTTTAAAATTAATAGGTTAAATACTTGATCCTTGCCAAACACTGGATGAGTGTAAAGCTTGGATAGCAATGTATTTTTAATTTCTCCTTGGGATTCAGTTCTCATGAATGTGCTTTTTTTTTATGTTTTCAAACAACTGTCTTGGAAATATTTGATTTTTGTCCCTTAACTATACATCATTAGAGAATTTATGTAATTGCTAATTTTACATGTTAATAGAGATACAAAATTTATATGCTTCAAAAGTGATTGCTGTAAAATCAGAGTATCAGATATGTTTATATATTACTGATACCTATACTACCTGTGTTTGACATGTTAATTTATGAAGTTGAATATTTAGCTTTTATTGGTGAGAAGCTGTGCAGACATAAGCTTGTTGCCTACAATTGGTTATTAAGACAGCGCTTCACTTGGTACAAAGTCAGTAGTGGCATTAATCTGCCAGTGGCAGGTTTCTGTTCTTTGCCAACAGCGGGTGTGGGTGAGAGTCAATGGAGGGCTTTATGAAAGCCCCTTACTTTTGGGTACTTCTTGACTTACTACCTTGCCTATCAGTGTCTTTCCCTATTTTTAAACATGTGTGTGCGAAGTCAGAGCCTCTTTATTCATGAATAAATCAGTGTCCATTTTTGTTCCTTTCTCCCTTGTAACTGCATGTAAAAAGCAGATGGCAGGGTTCTGAGACACCTGTTCCAGATGCAGACATGCCAGAGTAACTGAGAAGGGGCCCATGCTACTCAAAATTGTGTGACATTATCCTGTGAAAAGTGAAACTATTTACTTGATAGATTCTTTCAACTGTGTGAGCTTAGTCTCATTTTTGTAAGATCAGTACTCTTTTCCTGGAACAAAAAAAAACTTGATGCAAACCTTTGACAGCGCATCTAGGATCTGCAAGCAGAAAACAAGCTACCAGGCAAAACAGTAAGACAGCCAAACAAACAAATGAGTGAATGAATAAATGAGAAAGGAGAAAGGGGTGGAGGAGGAGAAGGAAGAAGGAAGGGATGGAGGAGGAGACATGCTGATCTTATAGGTCTGGTGTTCTATGTTTACAGTTGTTCTGATAGGAATCAAGAAATTTGTGAAGCCAATCCTCCTGGTTTTGGTTAAACTAGTCTACTGTGCCTGAGTGTGCAATGAGGACAAAAGACATTTTCTGTCACTCATCCCCAACATATAACGATTTGATCACTGTAGGAGCCTTTCAAGCTCCCTGGGATTGGGGTTGTTCTTACCACCTGATTTGCCTTGCCACTCAGTTATGGCAGGCAAGAGTGCTAAATCAAGGAAAAAGGCAATCACACAACTTAGTCCATAAATGGTACACTTTCTAGTCATTTTTCTACATACATATTTCTTAGCTGCTGACCTTCAAACAATTTGTGGTATATATTTTTCTCTATATGCTTCAAATATCTGTCTCCATACAGACATGCTTCTTACAGTTAAAATGGTATTTACACCCTCATTTATGAATGAAGACTTCAAAACAAAGAGGCCTAGATACAGAATGCTTAATATGTTTTCTTCCCTCTTACTTGAAATATAATACATAAAAATACACAAATAATAAATTGAAGTATCACATAATCAATATGTCTATTTGTTATGGCTTAGACATAGATTGTGTCTCCCAGATGTTCCTTTGTGAAAGTATATCCCATCTTTGCTCTTTGTCATCAAGAATATATGAAACCTTAGCCACTCCCACATAATTTTAAAAAATCTTCTCAATTCTCAAAGAGAAGGGGGAAAGATCATGAGGGGTTTAAAATTCAGACTGCATAAAATTCACAAGATGATTTGGAGAGGATCATGTCTATCAATATAGACTTTCCAATGTGAGAACATGGTATATATGTCAATTTATTTAGGCCTTATAACTTTTGTTTTCAATAATAGCTTATCTATATGGGAGTATTTATTAAAATACTTCAATAAGAAATTCTCCTACATCATCCTGTTATTTTGGTGAATTCTAAAATAAATTGCTTGATAGATATTGATTTTTGACTCAATTTTGCATTTTTTTCAGAACATATATATGTGCCCTATGATTTATCCCTCAATTTGGTTTGCTACAATTATGTGTGGGCTTGCTTTGCTTCTATATTCATAGAAGCAGTTGATCTGTAATTGTATTTTTTGAAAGGTTATTTTCATTTTGTTCAATCAAAGATACACAATTCTTATAAAATATTGAGTTGTATTATGTCTTAACGAGAAAATTGTGAGAAAAATGGAATTACTTTGTCATTAAATGTTCAGTTCAGTGAGGAAATCAAGATGTTGAAATTTAATTTATGCAAAGAATTTAGTTTGTTATAATTTCTTTACCAGAAATATTCAGAATTTGTTTTATTTTAGTTTTTATTAAGTGTGTGTCTGCTAGGACAAGGTCCATTGTATCTAAACATTCAAACAAAAATACTGTAAAATATGTTCTTCACTGCATTATGCATTTCCTTGTTAAAGAGAAACACACAAAAAAGTACAGCTTAATGAATTACTATTTTTAAAAAAAATCTCAGCTACCACTATATCAAGATATAGGACTTTGCCAGTCATCAGACACCCCCACAAAGCACTACTAAGCGCAAACCATCCTTGTTAGCCAGAGAAATCACTACCCTGACCAGTACGACAATCATTCTCACAACATTATCTACCCCTTGACACTCAAGTATATCTCAACCTTAAAGCTCAGGATTACTTTCTTCCAGTTTTATGTGAACAAATCTTTTCATACATTAGTATCACCCTCGTTCTCTTACCTCTTGAAGAAACCAGGGCATGGGTCCCATCGGATTTCCCAATATCTGCTCTGCTGACCACACCTTGTGGAAGCCTGGGGACAAAAACCAAAGATTGCAGATCTACCAGGACCACTTATTCATCTCTTATTTCCATTTCTTTTTTCTACTCATCTTTTTAACCTTACAATTCCAGATTTGTTTTCTGAGATTCATTTGGAAATCCATAAAAAAGCCATAAAACTTCTCTTTATTTTCCATTTTCATTTTAATTAGTTTTTAATAGATTCAAGGTGATTTGTAGATACAATCCCAAGAACATACTGATATTCACTCCCTCCCACCCTCTTTCCTTCTTTTTCAGTTTTTGAGATAACATTTTAAAATTATAATTCAGTAAAAAAGGCTTAATGCTTTACGTAAGAAGTTCAATAACTAAAAAGCAAAAAGACCAAAGTTTAGTGGGAATATATAGACAAAGGCTATAAACAATTTAATGGAAAAATGACCATTTCACCCATACACAGTAAATTTTAAAGTGCTGACAGATCGTTAAAACTATAGTAGTATAACCTCCTTAACCATTGGTTTGACAAAGGTATAAAACAAAATTTTACAAAGCTATATTGGCAGCAATGCTGTTACAGACATTCCTTTCTTCTTTGCTTGTGGTTTAATTTTAGCTCCCACATTTAATAGGGAACATGCAGTATTTGTCTTTGAGTCTAGTTTATTTCACTTAACATGATGTCCTCCAGTTGCATTCATTTTGCTGAAAGTGGTAGAATTTCATTTTTATAGCTGAATAATACATAACACCGCATTAATTTACTCTAACTACATGGAGAATCCAATTTGTATTGTCTCCTAGACCTAATTCTTGGACTGTGTGTAAGAGTGACACTGTGCGAGTCAGCGATTCACACATGAAACAAGTAAGGTAAGGACCAGTGAGACAGAAAGAAAATACGTTTGCCTGTGCTCCATTCCCATGGTTTTAAGACAGAGATGAAGCCAAGATTAGACTGAAGAAAAGTGACTTATCAAAGTTGTGAACATAGCCCTAAACATGCTTACTTCAGGCTACAGTGATTATAAACTGAAGGGGAAAAGAGCAGTGTTTTACCTTCTGGCACAGCATGCATTAATTTTGTCCTTTTTAAAGTCTTGTCATTTGTTTAGTACGAAAGATACTTTTAAAGTTTTATTTAATCTAATTAAGAGAAAATTTACAAAGCAACCCCTCCCTCCTCTGAGTCTTACTGGAAAGAGACTGAGAGAGTCAAATAATACATTTATCAAACTACTTTTCACCACTTCAGAATCTTTAACAATATAACATTTCCCCAGAATTCTGTTATGAAAGCTATTTTAAATCATTTAAAAATTCTCAAGTGGAAATTTTATGAATCATAAATAACATGTGCAGTTGGTTGAGAAAAAGATAAGGGCATATTAGCAAGGCAGAGATGATTATCAAAATCTCCATAGTGATAAATCTTAAAGTGAGATGGGTAGGAAAAAACTAAGAAAGCCCTTTATGATTCTAGTTTGATTAGAAATTGGGCCTCCGCCATTTTCACTATTTCCACAGTACTTGAATTATGGATATGGTACTTGATTAGGTTTTTCTTTATTACCTACATTAAAAAACATATTCCATACCACTTAAAGGTACTCACTTACAAACAATTCAAAGGGATAATATTCCATAAACAGTTATTTTAAAGTGTCTATTGGAGAGGCTTTGGAAAATACATAAAAATCTGAGAGTAAGCCCTTTACTGACTTGTAAGATAACAGTAACACAAGGCATGGGCCAGTGCCGTGGTGTAGTGGGTAAAGCCACTGCCTGCAGTACTGGCATCCAATATGGGTGCCCGTTTGAGATTCGGCTGCTCTACTTCCGATCTAGCTCTTTTATGGCCTAGGAAAGCAGTAAAGAATGGCCCTAGTCTTTGGTCCTTGCATCCATGTGGGAGACCTGGAAGAAGCTCCTGGCTTCAAAGTGGCCCAGTTTTGGCCGTTGTGGCCCTTTGGGGAGTGAACCAGTGGATGGAAGAATTCTCTGTCTGCCTCTGCCTCTCTGCAACTCTGCCTTTCAGTTAATAAATAAATCTTTAAAAAAAAAAAAAGGCATGTGAAAACAAAATGGAAAATTCCAGAAGAAAGCAAATAGAACACTTCAACAAAATGGTAAATGACTTCAGAATGCTATCAAATTGTAATGTGTACTATAAAGTCCAACATAAGTAGTGACTATATCAAGTGTGAATAAAATTCTGCCAAATGAGCTTATAAACCTTATTCTACTACAATTGAGTGATCATGTGAACATCTCACAATTCAACAAATGTACTATCTAGTGATTCAGGGGATCTTAGATGTGTGATTTGTGCATTTCAACTCCAAAATTGGTTGAATGTCTTTAATGCCAATCGTCATTTATACAACAAAGCAAAAAATAGTTTGCACTATAGTTTTAAAGTTTCTACTGTAACTTTTACTATAACTTTTTTAAGTTTTATTACAAACAATACAGAAAAAACAGTCCTGATATACATATGCAGCATGTTTTACAATCTTATTGGATATAATGATATTTCATTGCAGTTTCAAATTGCATTCCTGTAAGTATTAAGGGAAATGAAATAGTTGTATTTGTGTATAAATTTGCTTCCTTCTCTTGGATTTTCATTTACATATAATTCCTGTTATTTTTACTCTGTATTTTTAATTGTTTTTCTTTTTCTAATTAACTCATAGAAGCTTATGCAAGTACATCATAAAAGCAATGTTCTTTTTCTATACAAATTCACAATTACTCTTACCACCTTGCAGTATCTCCCTTCCCTTTTATTTATGTTACCATTTCTCACAACAATATTTAAAACAAGTTTCCATTTTTCCTTTATTCACTTTGTGTAAAAATCCCTAACTACCATAAGACTGCTAGCATAATTTCTTGTTTCCACTCAAAGTACCAAGTTTTCATTTCAGATTTTTATGCCTTCAGTTCATCTGGAAATAACTTATTTATGCTTACTTGAGAATATTTTTGGTTGTTTCTTTGTATATCTATCATATCAAAAAATAGGAAAAGAAAACATGGTGAAGAGAAAACTATCGATTTAAATTTCCCATTTATCACATGTCAAGGTTTTCTTTTTTTTTTTTTTTTTTAACATGCTGTGGCCTATTCCTGGCCTCTTTTTATTTATTTGTCTGACTTTATTCTAAAACAGAATGCATGAGCCAGCACCACCGAAGCTCAATAGGCTAATCCTCCACTGCGACGCCGGCACACCGGGTTCTAGTCCCGGTTGCTCCTCTTCCAGTCCAGCTCTCTGCTGTGGCCCGGGAGTGCAGTGGAGGATGGCCCAAGTGCTTGGGCCCTGTACCTGCATGGGAGACCAGGAGGAAGCACCTGGCTCCTGGCTTCAGATCAGCGTGGTGTGCCGGCTGCAGTGGCCATTGGGGGATGAACCAATGGAAAAAAAAGACCTTTGTCTCTGTGTCTCTCTCTCTCTCACTGTCCACTCTGCCTGTCAAAAAATAAAATAAAAAAAAACAGAATGCATGATTTAAGACTTTAAGATATGTCTTAATATATGATCACTTTTAAGTATGTATGTTACACATTTGTATATGCAATTTGTATATGCAATCTTTAATAATTTTTGCATTATTAATTTCATACTGGGTTGAATTTGTTGCAGAGAATAATCTTTTTTGATACTTATTGATATTTTCAGTATGCTATGATACTGATTTTTTTAAAAAATACTTATTTGAAAATCAGTGTTACACAGAGGGAGAGCCAGAAAGAGACCTTCTATCAGCCGGTTCACTCTCCAAAGGGCTGCAATGGCCAGCTCCTGGCTTCATCCAAGTCTCCCATGTTTATTCAGGGCACCAAGGACTTGGACCACCTTCTTGTTTTCCCAGGTACAGCAGCATGGAGCTGGATTGGAAGTGGAGCAGCTGGGACTCAAACTAGTGCCTGTATGGCATCTCTGTATTGCAAGCAGCAGTTTTACTCACTATACCACAATGCACTACAACACCCTTGTTCAATTTTTGGAAAGATATCAAAGTGTAGCTTAATAAAACATAACCCATATTTCTCAAGGCTAAAGTCTACAATTGTTAAAGTTCTTAATTATTTTGTTCAAATATTCTGTAGCTTTATTAATTTTTTTCTATTAGTTCTATGAGTAACAAAGTTGATAGCATTGCTAATATTTGAAAATGTTAATTTTCCTTGGTAACTGAAAAATGTTTAAACTTTTTGAGATTATTTACATGCATAATACACATTGGAGATTTTATATCTAATGGATTGAACATTTTACAATCTTATCATAATCATCTTTTGACAAATAAGATTCTGATTTAAAGTCAATTTATTTCTTATATCATCACTATTTGCCCAGCTTTATATTGCTTAATGTGTACTTATTCTCTCTCTTCTGTCATTTCTTCTCTGGCCTTTGGTTTTAGTTGCAACAATAAAAACGGAGATTGCCCATTTGATGACACATTGTTCTTTAAAGATTTATTTGAAAGTTGGAGTTACACAGAGACAGAATGAAAGGGAGGGAGAGAGGGGAGAGGGGGGAGAGAGGGGAGAGAGGGAAGGGGAGGGAAGGGGAGGGAAGGGGAGGGAAGGGGAGGGAAGGGGAGGGAAGGGGAGGGAAGGGGAGGGAAGGGGAGGGAAGGGGAGGGAAGGGGAGGGAAGGGGAGGGAAGGGGAGGGAAGGGGAGGGAAGGGGAGGGAAGGGGAGGGAAGGGGAGGGAAGGGGAGGGAAGGGGAGGGAAGGGGAGGGAAGGGGAGGGGGTGTTTTCCATCCACTGGTTCACTCCCCAGTTGGCCACAATGGCCAGAGCTGCACTGATCCGAAGCCAGGAACTTCTTCCCAGTCTCCTATGGGGGTTCAGGGGCCCAAGGTGTTGGGGCCATCTTCTACTGCTTTCCCAGGCCATAGCAGAGAGCTGGATCGGAGTGAAGCAGCCTGGACTTGAACTGCTGCACCTATGGGACGCCAGCAGTGTAGGAGACGACTTTACCCACTATGCCACTGCTGGAGCCCTAGACAAATTTTTTTCAATCTGCAGTTTTATTCTATTTGCATTGATTAGCATAATTACATATTAATATTTGTTTCCTCAATCTTATGTATTTTCTAACTACAATAATTAAGTATGGTTTTGTTTATGTTTCCTTCTTTTTCAATAAACAGGAATACTACTTCTTTTTACTTCTACCAGAAATAGGGAACCTGTTTACATCAAGGGCCATTTGGATATTTATATCACATTTGCAGGCCATAAAAAATATTATCAACTTAAAAGTTAGTCTGGAGCTGGCACTGTGGCGCCTGCATCCCAATTGGCAGGGTTTCTAGTCCTTGCTGCTTTTCCTGTCCAGCTCTCTGCTGTGGCCTGGGAAAGCAGTAGAAGATGGCTCAAGACTTGGGCTCCTGCACCTGCATGGGAGACCCAGAAAAAGCTCCTGGCTCCTAGCTTCAGATCAGCTCAGCTCTGGCCATTGGGGACACTTGGGAAGTGAATCAGTGAATCAAAGACCTTTCTGTCTCTCCCTCTGTTATTCTACCTCTCAAATAAATAAAATCTTTAAAAATAAAGAAATTAGTCTGATACAAATTTGTTTAATTTTGAGTCCCACCTGCAGCTACCTTGGCGGTGCCAGACTCAATGATTTTGTGAGACTGGTATGGTCTGTAGGTTAGACCTTTCCAACCCTGTTACTGTTTGAACTAACCCACTAAGCTAGTTACGTCAAAAATGCTCAAAATCATTAGTTATTTATAAATTATGCTAGTATCTTAGAAAGTCTTTACATTGAGCACTCCCTCTACTCTTTGCTCTTGTTTTTATATTTTACTTTATTTTGACCCACATCAGGTTAATAACTATATTTACTTTGAATGCTCAGTGGGCATCCAGATATAACTATGTATTTGTTTTCTGTTTGCCATCCTTAAAAAAAAAAATTTGAATGACAGAAAATATGGAGAGACAGAAACAGATCTCCCATCCATTTGTTCACTCCCCAAATTGCCAGGGCTAATCTGTCAGAAGCCCCAACTACTCCACTGGGGTCTCCCACATGAGATTCAGAGGCCCAAGTACTTGGACCATTCTCTGTGCTACATTAGCAGGAAGCTACATTGGAAGCGTAGCATTCTGGACTCAAACCTGCACTCTCATATGTGATGCCTTTGTCACAAGTGGTGGCTTAGTCTGTCATTGCACAATACGGATCCCAAAACTGTATTTCTGTGAGAGATTCTTTCTTACCAATTTAGGATGAGAAATGAAGAGTAAAATCAAGAAAAACAGAGCATAAGTTAAACTATGGTAAAAGAAGAAATGATATGGAATTATTTCATTTGGATGATATCCAGAGGAGAACCTGGGAAACCTACATATGCCTTCAACATCCAAAGTCTACCATGTAGACACTCTTTACAAGGAATCTGGATCAATGAGAAGATCAATGTATATTTATACTTGATAAACTTATTATCTCAAAGTAAAATTTAGAATATTTAAGATAAATATTTAAAATAAGCCAGAGGCATTTTCTGATTTGCAGGGGTCTGAATAGAATCTACTCAAGTTGTGGAGGGGACATTGAGACATTTAGTTCTGTGCCTTTAGTTCTTCAGTTTCCATCGGGTTCAGTCCCTTTCCAGCAGCTCTAACAGAATACTATAGTCTCTGTAAGCATAACCAATATGTGCATCATGGAAAAAGTAAACATCGATTTTAGAAATTGCTGTGCCCAAATTTTTAATTCCACTTTACATAAACTTTTTGAAGCATCTGATAGAAAATTATTTGGTCCATGGTTCTGGAGGCAAGGAAGTCCAACTGCGTGGGGCTGACATCTGCTGAGGGCCTTTGTCATGTGTCATAACATAGAACAAGTGAGTACATGCAACACAGAAAGTTTGTTAAACTCATTTTCTATCAGAAACTTAGTCCCGCTTAACAGCCATTAGCCATTCAGCTCTCCCACAACCTGCTTGCACATTAAAGCTTCTACTTCTGAATGTTGCTGCAGTGGGGATCACATTGCCAACACATGAACTGGGGGGAAACATTGACATCACAGCAACATCTTTTCTTTCTCACCACAATGTGCTGTTGGTTCTCACCTTTATTCAGGCCAGTAATGGATATTAGAGAACTGTAAAGAGGTCATTGCTTAGACAATTATGTCTGCGTTATTCTCTGCAGGAGTGAATCAAAAGTAGTTTAGTTTGTATAATATTTCTGGAGACCAGAGTTTTTCATTAGTTTCATATTTGTCTACTTATATTTCTCATGCATTTATTCAACAAGGATGCATTGAACCCACATCCTAAGAATTTATTTTGGATTGGTGGGGCAACTAACCCTGCCTTGTTGAGCTATTACTCAAGTAAATTTTCAAAAATAATTGTATGTATTTTCTAACATAAGAAAATTATGACAGGCATTTGACAGAGTAATTAAGGTGTTGCTTGGGATAACAGAATTCCATTTCAGAGTAATTGGGTTTCCGTCCCAGCTCCACCTCAATTCCAGCTTTCTGACAATGCACACTCTGCGAGGCAGCGCTGATAACTGTGGTGGTGGAATCTTGGCCAACCAACGTACATACTTGGATTGAATTCCTGATTCCTGGCTTAAGCCTGTTCCAGATCGGAATGCTGCATGCATTTGGGGAATAAACCAGTGGATGAGATATTCTATTTCCTTCTCTCCCTACCCACCCCTGTTCCCACTCCTTCTCCCTCTGTGTGTGCCTGTGTATCTCTGCCTTTCAAATAAATACAAAAAGAATGTGTTAATAAAAAGAGATCATGGAAAAATTACAAAATGCAAACAAAATATGGTGATTATTCTATCACTACTACTTTAAATAACTCTAGGTAGTGTATATGTCAAACTAAACTTATCCTCCAAATTACAATATGCTCTTTCTGTAAAGTCAAAATTGTGATATGTGAATTTAATTATACATAGGAATAATATCAGCTGAAACTTTGTTAATGGGATTTTAAATCATTGCAACCATGCTGGAGGACATTTTGGCAATGACTTTCAAAATGCAAAATGCTTTTGTTTGCTCAGGAATTCCATTTCCAGAAATTTAACTAAAAGTATGTATTCGTATACGTGAATAATGATGAATGTACTTAGCTGTTTCTTGTGACATTATTGGTAATAACAAAAAGAAAAAAAGTAAATATCTCTCAATATAGTATGCACAAATAGTATATACATGTAATGTAGTGTTATTCACTACTTAAACACAGTGTATCTATGAAAGACTCTCCAATATGGAGTTGGGGACACGTTTTTCTGGTACATCTACCCATGCTCACGTCCCCACCCCATAGTTCCTATTTCCTGTGCCCTGCACAAATTCTATCTTAAAGGATACCTGGGAAAGGAGAACACACAGAACTAAGAAGTCAATTAAAATGCTCAGACCTCTTTCCAAGAGCAATATGCATAATGAAATATGCAAATTATTTAGCGTTATAAAGACTCCACTATTCCTCCAATCTACTCGACTGTTTCAGTCATGGAACAACAAAACCCTGAGATGACTGGTTGTCAACAAGAAAAGACCCAAGTGTCAGTTCCCCAGTAAAACCTGAAAACAGCAGTCTAATCCTGTCTACCCCACCTGCATTTGCTCAACCACGATGAGCAAGCAGCAGCACGAGAGCAGATACAGGTTTCTCAGGCAAACCTCTGGGAGTCCCCAGCAGCATATAGAATAAATGAGATTTTTTTTTAATTTGATAAGCAGAATGAGAGAGAGAGAGAGAGAGAGAGAGAGAGAGAGAAACATACCTTCCATCCACTGGTTCCCTGCAACAGAGAGGGGGTAGGCCAGGCCAAATCCAAGAGCTTCATCTGGGTCTCCCATTGGGTGGCTGTGTCCCAAGCCTATGGGCCATGATCTGCTGCTTTCCCAGGAGCATTAGCAGGGAGCTGGATCAGAAATAGAATAGCCGGGACCTGAACCAGTACCCAGATGGGATGCCAGCAGTACAGGCAGCAGCTTAACCAGTTATGCCACAACACTTGACCCTAGATAATTTCTTGTGTGTTCAAGAGTAGCCCAGGACAGGAAGAAAAATTCGACAGCATTAGGGAACATAAGACAAACCCAAGGTAGGAGGTCAAGCAGACCAATGATTCCAGTGTGCTGGGAGGTATACAAAGAACAAGTGACAAAGACCTGGCAGACAGCTAGTCTCAGATGATCAGAGCTCAGGTCACAGCACACACAGGATGAAAAGTGTCAAGAGGCTGCCCATCCCCAACCCTAAAATGCCTATTCATGGGAAAGGGGAGAAATCCTTAGTTTACTGAGATTTTTTCACTGCCGCAACAAAGAATGGATGTCCTAAAAATAAGGCTTAAGTAGAAATGTAGAAAATAAAGCTACATTTTGTGAGAATCTAAATTTGTGAAATGAGATTTAGGGAGAGAATATTTTGATCAATAGGAAAAGAAGAGTACTTAGGGGGCATTATAGTGCAGCTGGTTATGCCACCATGTGAGATATCCACATCCCATATCAGTGCCACTTTGAGTCCTTGCTATTTCATGCTTCTGATCAGTTTTTTGCTGATGTGCCTGGTAAGAAACACAGATGGTCTATTACTTGTGTCCTGCCACTCACAATGGAGACTTGAATAGGGTTCCAGCTACCTGATTTCAGTTTAGCCTAGCACTGGCTGTTGAAAGTATTTGGAGAGTGAACTAGCAGATGGGCAAAGATGGAGCTCTCGCTCTCTCTCTGCCCCGCTCTCTCTCTGCCCCGCTCTCTCCATGACCAAACATTTCAAGGGGATGAAAATGAATATTTACGTTAAAATAAAAAAGGAATAACACTACTTTCTCCCATGTAATGTCTTAGTGTTCAACAAACATAAGAAAACCTTAATGGTGGATGTTAGTTTTTTAAAAGTAAGAATTAAACATATTGACTAAGGACACTTACAGCATTTAAAATAAGAATCACTGAAGAATGGTGTTAGATACATATTCACTGTCAACTTGTCTCTTCCACCTTGCCACAACCAGAGTTATAACAATCAGCTGAGTGGAAAAACACAGCTCATTTTCTCCTTGAAAATGTGACACTTCTCTTGATTTATTCTCTGCAGGGTAACTGCCATTGTTTCTATCTTCAGAGAATATCCTGAATTTAGGTCAACAGATCCTGACCTGACTGAGCTATGTTCAAATAGCTTTAGAAATGAGAAATAGTCTGCTTTTAAGTTTTTTTTGTAGGAGCATCTTCAGTAATTGGCAATTAACCTTAGAAAGTTCTCTAGTATTTAACTTCTCTTCCAAAGACTCTGCCTTTGAAAACTTCAGGGTTAATTATAGGAAGGAAAATATTGGTCACTTAAAATGTTGCTGGGTGAACACTTAAGAAGTGATATCTGAAGACAAAAAGAAATGATTAAAGAGGCATCCCCAGGATTTTGATTCCTTTTTTGCAAACCACTAGTTCTCACTAAATGGTTAATAAAGCACTGCATATATTTATAGAAAGGAATTGAAGCCCGTGGTATGCCCATTCTTTCTTCCCTATCCCACCTGCCAACCCTGATATCCTTTTTTCTTGTCCACATTTCTGTGTGTAGGCTTATTTTCTGTATTCATGAACAACTGAGAAGCGTCTTATCTTTAGATAATATGTAAAACACAAAGACAGCATTTTTTTCAATGTTCACAATAAACCTGTAGATGTTCAAGAGAAAACTTTTCCTATTCAGATATAGAAATGAGTATCCTTCTTCATGAAGAAACACTTGGTACCAGATTAGGTAAGAAATCCTGCTCTGAATTCGGTTTTACATCTCTCCATATCACTAAACTACTTTATGTGTATCACTGAAGTTGAAGCAAAATCACAAAGACCATCTTATTCACTGTCAGAATCAAGCCCCTTTAGTTGGACTTGGGATGCTGTGTCCTAAAGATGAATGCTCCCTGCTTTTAACACTGACAGCATTCCCAGGCCATCTGGCCTATCATCAGTGCACTTTGTAACACTCAGCACCTGTGAGAATGGAGCCAAGAGACACTGCCCTGGTCTGAACCACGCTCCAGCCCTTCTGGTTGCCTACCTTCCCAAGAAAGCAAGGTGCCTCTTTATTCTAATGATCACGGTAAATTCACCCAGACCCTCTAGGCCACCAAGTATTTTATGGATACCCAATGCCAGATTATATATGTGCAGAGATAAAGGGAGATATGGATATGTATGTACTATACTGTAAAAAAAAAAAAAAAAAAAAAAACACTACAAGCACTAAAACCCATCAAGAGCTATGAATAAAAACTGAGCTCCTCTAATTAAATGACTCACTCAAGTCAATAAATACTAACCTGTAACCCTACAAAATTAACATAGCTTCCAAAATTACCAACCTTTTGTTAAGGGGCTACTTTATCTTTTGAGAGGAGGCGATTATATATTCAATAGTAACATTAAACCATTAACCCCAATGAATTCATAATTAAAATTGCTGACACTATGAGAAATAAATTTCTTAGCAAGTGTATTTTGAACATATACTACATCTGTGGCACTGGAATACGTGCTGGAACTAGTGATGAATAAGAAGAAATATGGTGCCTGCTCTCATGGTACTTACAGTGCTGTAAGAGGAGGAAAATGTAAATAAATAATACAGCAGCTTGATCATATGGGAACAAGTCTCTGGTTTCTTGTTTTTTGATATTCCATACAATGAAGATAATTTTTTTAAAGATTTATTTGAAAGTCAGAGTTGCAGAGAGAGGAGAGGCAGAGAGAGCAGAGGAGAGGCAGAGAGAGCAGAGGAGAGGCAGAGAGAGCAGAGGAGAGGCAGAGAGAGCAGAGGAGAGGCAGAGAGAGGAGAGGAGAGGCAGAGAGAGGAGAGGAGAGGCAGAGAGAGGAGAGGCAGAGAGAGGAGAGGCAGAGAGAGGAGAGGCAGAGAGAGGAGAGGAGAGGAGAGGAGAGGAGAGGAGAGGAGAGGCAGAGAGAGGAGAGGAGAGGAGAGGAGAGGAGAGGCAGAGAGAGGAGAGGAGAGGAGAGGCAGAGAGAGGAGAGGAGAGGAGAGGCAGAGAGAGGAGAGGAGAGGAGAGGCAGAGAGAGGAGAGGAGAGGAGAGGCAGAGAGAGGAGAGGAGAGGAGAGGCAGAGAGAGGAGAGGAGAGGAGAGGCAGAGAGAGGAGAGGAGAGGAGAGGCAGAGAGAGGAGAGGAGAGGAGAGGCAGAGAGAGGAGAGAGAGGAGAGGCAGAGAGAGAGAGGAGAGGAGAGGAGAGGAGAGGCAGAGAGAGGAGAGGAGAGGAGAGGAGAGGCAGAGAGAGGAGAGGAGAGGAGAGGAGAGGCAGAGAGAGGAGAGGAGAGGAGAGGAGAGGCAGAGAGAGGAGAGGAGAGGAGAGGAGAGGAGAGGAGAGGCAGAGAGAGGAGAGGAGAGGAGAGGCAGAGAGAGGAGAGGAGAGGAGAGGCAGAGAGAGGAGAGGAGAGGAGAGGCAGAGAGAGGAGAGGAGAGGAGAGGCAGAGAGAGGAGAGGAGAGGAGAGGCAGAGAGAGGAGAGGAGAGGAGAGGAGAGGAGAGGAGAGGAGAGGAGAGGAGAGGAGAGGAGAGGAGGAGAGGAGAGGCAGAGAGAGGAGAGGAGAGGAGAGGAGAGGCAGAGAGAGGAGAGGAGAGGAGAGGAGAGGAGAGGCAGAGAGAGGAGAGGAGAGGAGAGGAGAGGCAGAGAGAGAGGAGAGGAGAGGAGAGGAGAGGCAGAGAGAGGAGAGGAGAGGAGAGGAGAGGAGAGGAGAGGAGAGGAGAGGAGAGGAGAGAGGAGAGGAGAGGAGAGGAGAGGAGAGGAGAGGAGAGGCAGAGAGAGGAGAGGCAGAGAGAGGAGAGGCAGAGAGAGGAGAGGCAGAGAGAGGAGAGGAGAGGAGAGGAGAGGAGAGGAGAGGAGAGGAGAGGAGAGGCAGAGAGAGGAGAGGAGAGGAGAGGCAGAGAGAGGAGAGGAGAGGAGAGGCAGAGAGAGGAGAGGAGAGGAGAGGAGAGGAGAGGAGAGGAGAGGAGAGGAGAGGCAGAGAGAGGAGAGGAGAGGAGAGGCAGAGAGAGGAGAGGAGAGGAGAGGCAGAGAGAGGAGAGGAGAGGAGAGGAGAGGAGAGGAGAGGAGAGGAGAGGAGAGGCAGAGAGAAGAGAGGAGAGGAGAGGCAGAGAGAGGAGAGGAGAGGAGAGGCAGAGAGAGGAGAGGAGAGGAGAGGCAGAGAGAGGAGAGGAGAGGAGAGGCAGAGAGAGGAGAGGAGAGGAGAGGAGAGGAGAGGAGAGGAAAGGAGAGGAGAGGAGAGGCAGAGAGAAGAGAGGAGAGGAGAGGCAGAGAGAAGAGAGGAGAGGAGAGGCAGAGAGAGGAGAGGAGAGGAGAGGCAGAGAGAGGAGAGGAGAGGAGAGGAGAGGAGAGGCAGAGAGAGGAGAGGAGAGGAGAGGAGAGGAGAGGAGAGGAGAGGCAGAGAGAGGAGAGGAGAGGAGAGGAGAGGAGAGGCAGAGAGAGGAGAGGAGAGGAGAGGAGAGGAGAGGAGAGGCAGAGAGAGGAGAGGAGAGGAGAGGAGAGGAGAGGCAGAGAGAGGAGAGGAGAGGAGAGGCAGAGAGAGGAGAGGAGAGGCAGAGAGAGGAGAGGAGAGGCAGAGAGAGGAGAGGAGAGGAGAGGCAGAGAGAGGAGAGGAGAGGAGAGGAGAGGAGAGGCAGAGAGAGGAGAGGAGAGGAGAGGAGAGGAGAGGCAGAGAGAGGAGAGGAGAGGAGAGGAGAGGAGAGGCAGAGAGAGGAGAGGAGAGGAGAGGAGAGGAGAGGCAGAGAGAGGAGAGGAGAGGAGAGGAGAGGAGAGGCAGAGAGAGGAGAGGAGAGGAGAGGAGAGGAGAGGAGAGGAGAGGCAGAGAGAGGAGAGGAGAGGAGAGGCAGAGAGAGGAGAGGCAGAGAGAGGAGAGGAGAGGCAGAGAGAGGAGAGGAGAGGCAGAGAGAGGAGAGGAGAGGCAGAGAGAGGAGAGGAGAGGCAGAGAGAGGAGAGGAGAGGAGAGGAGAGGCAGAGAGAGGAGAGGAGAGGCAGCAGAGAGAGGAGAGGAGAGGCAGAGAGAGGAGAGGAGAGGAGAGGAGAGGCAGAGAGAGGAGAGGAGAGGCAGAGAGAGGAGAGGAGAGGAGAGGAGAGGAGAGGAGAGGAGAGGAGAGGAGAGGAGAGGAGAGGAGAGGAGAGGAGAGGAGAGGAGAGGCAGAGAGAAGAGAGGAGAGGAGAGGCAGAGAGAGGAGAGGAGAGGAGAGGCAGAGAGAGGAGAGGAGAGGAGAGGCAGAGAGAGGAGAGGAGAGGAGAGGCAGAGAGAGGAGAGGAGAGGCAGAGAGAGATTGATCTTCATCCATTGGTTCAGTCCCCAATTGGCTGCAATGGCCGGAGCTGTGCCAATCCAAAGCCAGGAGCTCCTTCCAGGTCTCCCATGCAGTGCAGGGGCCCAGGGACTAGGGCCATCTTCTACTGCTTCCCCAAGCCATAGCAGAGAGCTAGATCAGAAGTGGAGCAGCCAGGTCTCCAGCCAGTGCCCATATGGGATGCCAATGCTTCAGGCCAGGGCGTTAACCCACTACACCACAACACTGGCCCCTGAAGATGATAATTTTACCAAACTCACAGCTCATCTTAAATGAAGAAACACATAAAAACGTATATTCCAGTGTCTGCTGCATGAAATATACAGAGCTATCCAGTTTATCTATGTCAGTCCAATCACATCCATGTACTAACTAGTGTGAACTCAAATGAAAATACCTACTTATTTAAACTTAAATACTTAATGGCATCATGCAGCTTTACTCAAATTATCTTCAACCCTCATTAAAGTTCTGTAGTACAGACATCACCACTCCTATGCTGGGTACCTGAGGTTGATTTACACCAGTAACCTGTCCAATAGTTAGGTCTACAACTGCCAATGACACAGTCAGGAGGCCAGTTAGGCTGGCCTCTCCTCTCTCCCTCATCTTCTAGTAGGAGAGTTTGCACTGCACCCACCACACACAGTCTTTGCCAGACAGAGCATCTAAGGAGCAGAGAGTAACACCTTAACAGGGAAATTAAACTATCTTTCATCCCCGTAAACATACAATCATGTTGTATAAACCTTAGGATAACCTGAAGACAAAGCAAGTGCAGCTGTTATTTTTAAAGCAGAAAACCTCACATATTGACAACATGAGATTCAGGAATAGAAAGGTACAAAAAGTTTCATTGTTGCCTTCTTCATTTAGTGAGATACTTTATTAAGATTTATTTAGAAAGACTTTTTAGCAAATGTTCACTGTCTGCTGTTTCTAGCTTCCTTGATGCAAAGATATCTTGACTCAGAATATTAAGAATCCTATCAGTCTCAGGCAAATATCTCCTAATGTCAGGGCTCCTCAATAACCACTAGCCTCATTTATGTTCAGAGATTTAACAATATGGTATCATGATTAAAATTTCCATAGACACAAATGATTTATAACTAAGAAAAGCTGTAATTATCGTGGGCTCACCAGAAATTTAAAAACTTGTGAAGGGTGGCTCCCAGGTTGACTTGGGGAGCAAGCCCTGCACTACTGCTGTTTGCTAATTGATCTTGTGGAAAGTTCAGAGTAATGATTGGGCATGCCAGGATTCATCTGCCAAGTAACAATTATGAATCCCAGCAGGGAACAGAAAGCCATGTGTTACCCGAAATAGCAAACAGACCTAAAGTCGAGGGGTAGGAGGGATAATTAGTATGAGAAGAAAGAGAGACTAATTTTTTAAAGGAAAATAATAGGCCACAAATCATTTTAAAGATGAAATAAAGTAAACCTTGTAGTTTCAGTAACTGAGAAATTCAGCAAGAGACCTAGTAATAGAAACTAGGTTAGTTACAAAGTCACTTGTTACCCGAGACCTTGTTCCAAAAAGAAAGTAGCAGAGTCTACTGCACATGCTTAACAACACATGAAATGAGTAATTTAAGACAGATTTTATAGTACTTCAGCTGTCAGAGTCAGGGATATTGACCAGGATAAAAGCAGCAAAGTGGAGGAGACACATCTATGCGCATTGTCTAACAGTTTTGTCTTGTTTGGTGTCACATATCTATAAAGTGAATTAATATGGTAAACAGTCATGATTGGAGGAAAGGCATTTGGTTTGACATTTTGATTCAGAGACTAATAATCCAAGACAGAATCTGAGGAGCATGTTCTCTATTTTATTTGTACATCTTTCCTGTATGTATTTTTTTTCCTGTCTCCTATCTCTAGAATATGTGATTGATTCAGCTGGAACCCTGCCTGTCTTATTCACTACTCTATCATCACAGGCTAGAAAAACCACTGGAGTTTAGTAGTGCTTCCATAAATATTTTCTTAAGTCTAAGACTGTTGTTTTCTATACGAAAACACCTGCTTTGCCACCATCCTTGACTGATCTAGCATACTGTAGAAATATGGATCCAAAATGACAGATCCTCAAAATTTTAAAGACTGTCTTTTCTCCAATTTTCATTTTTAATGAAAGCAAAACTGAAGCTTCTCTCATTTTTCTTGTTTTTCTTATAGCTTATTTAAGATTTATTGTATTTAAGAGTTACAGAGAACAAGACGGCAAAAGCAACAGTCATCCATCCTGGGCAGGTGAGGTGGCGCAGTGGGTTAATGCCCTGGCCTGCAGTGCCCTCATCCCTTATGGGAACTGGTTCCAGTCCTGGCTGCTCCTCTTCTGATCCAGCTCTCTTCTATGGCCTGGGATAGCAGATGACAACCCAAATCCTTGGGCCCCTGCACCCGTGTGGGAGACCCAGATGAAGCTCCTGGCTCCAGATCAGCACAGCACCGGCCTTTGCAGCCATCTGGGGAGTGAACCAGTGGATGAAAGATCTCTGTCTCTACCTCTCTCTGTATCTGTCTTTCAAATAAATAAATCTTAAAACAAAGAGTTATCCATCCACTAGTTTACTCCCCAAATACCCCCAACATCCAGGACTGTGCCAGGTGGAAGCCAAGAGCTTACAGCTTCTCCAGGGTCTCCCATGTGGATGCATGGGCCCAAGTACTTGGGTCATCTTTTGCTGCTTTCCCAGGCCACTAGCAGGGAGCTGGATGGATGCGGGGCAGCTGCATCTCAAACTGGTGTCCTATAGGAGGCCAGCATCTCAGATGGCGGCTTAACTGACTGTGGCACAACACAGACCCCCTGTAGCTTTTTAGACTCCGTCTTACCTTTTTTCTATTCTGAAGTTTGTTGTAATCTTTCTCCAGTTATCTTTGGCATCTGATCAATGCTTCCAATATAAAACTCCTGCCTGTCATTATCTATGGGAATACCTCCCATTATTACTTTGATTACTTATTTTTGCTCTAGTTGAAGGTTAGAGAAAGAGATCTTTACTCTCCAAATGCCAGCTACTTTCAGGGGCTGGGCCAGAACAAAGCCAGGAACCCAAAACTCCGTCTGTGTCTTCCACATGAGTGGCAGAGACCAAAATTCTTGTGTCATCACCTGCTGCTTCCCAGAGGGCCCATCAGCACTCTGATGTAAGTTGGATCAGAAGCTGGGGAGCTGGAACATAAAGGAGGTTCTCAGATATGGGATGCAGGTGTCCTAAGCAGCAGCTTAACTGCTGTACCTCATGTACACCCATATGGCTTTTTATTATCTCACTTGTTTGTAAAATTCCTGCAAAACATAGCCTTGATTAGTCATCTGTCTCCTATCTTGTTTCATTGCACTTAACTTCTCTTTATCTTTCTAATCTGCTGCAACTAGACAGTCCAACACTTTCCTAGGAAGCACCAGTCTCAATCTTTGCAGTCCCACATCATCTGTGATTAGGAAAAAAAAACCTTGAATGACACTTTATTCAGTTACCTAACTACAGATATTGAGCATTGAGCTTCAGACATTCTGTTTATTTTAAACCTGGAAGATTTGATTAAATTACATGCTGTGAAGAAGTGTGGTGAGGTTTAATAACACATGTAAGTAACACCAAGAACCTAGGCAATAGCAGCTGCTCATGATTGTAGTGGGGCTAAAAAGGCATAGGTATCTGTTAACACAAAAAGTGACCACTTACATGACTATGAAGGAGAATGAATTTTATTGTTCTACACTACCATCAGCAATGTGATTTTAATCTTGAACTCATTGCTGTAATCCTTATTATCAAATATTTCCATTAAATGGTTTATAAATATAATGGGAATAAATGAAAAATGTGTGTGTGTGTGTGAGAGAGATATTAAAGAAAAATACTGTAATTTAATTCAAAAGTACCTTAGAATTACGGATTTTATTTTTGCCATGACTTAGTGATTTGATAGACTGTAGAAAAAAAAAAATGTTCATTGGTAACATTTGGTAAAGTCAGATGTATATAACAGGGAGCCAAAATATCTATTTTAAAACTTCTCCTTGGGGCTGGCCCTGTGGTGCAGTGGGTTAAGGCCTCAGCCTGCAGTGCCAGCATCATATATGGGTACTGGTTGGAGTCCCAGCTGCTCCACTTTCGATCCAGCTCTCTGTTATGGCCTAGGAAAGCAGCAGAAGAGGCCCAAGTCCTTGGGTCCCTGCATCCATGTGGGAGACCCAGAAGAAGCTCCCGGCTTCGGATCAGCACAGCTCTGGCCATTGAGGCCATATGGGGAGTGAACCAGTGGCTGGAAGACCTCTTTCCCTCTTCCTCTCTGTAACTCTGCCTTTCAAATAAATAAATCTTTGAAAAAAAGATTCCCCTTTTGCAGCAGGTGCCATAGTGCAACAGATTAGATGAGATCGGGCGTGTTCAGGGTGGTATGGCTGTAGACATAGTGCAACAGATTAAGCTGCCGCCTAGACTGCATTGATGGCATCCTGTGCAGACACTGATTCAGGTCCTGGCTGCTCTACTTCCAGTCCAGCTCCCTGGTAATGCATCTGGAAGAGCAGCAGAGGATGGCCCAAGAGCTCGAGTCCCAGCACCCACGTTAAAGATCCTGAAGAAGCTCCTGGTTCTGGGCTCCGAATGAGTCCAGGTCTGCCCATTGCAGCCATTTGGGAAGTGAACCAGGGAATGGATGGGAGATTTCATTCTCTCTCTCTCCCTCTCTCATACACACGTACACACACACAGAGCCTTTTTTTAAATTTTCTTTTGACAGATAGAGTTAGACAGTGAGAGAATTAAAGGTCTTCCTTCCGTTGGTTCACTCCCCTAATGGCTGCTATGGCTGGAGCTACGCCCATCCAAAGCCAGGAGCCAGGTGCTTCTTCCTGGTCTCCCATGAGGGTACAGGGGCCCAGCACCTGGGCCATCCTCCACTGCTATCCAGGGCCACAGCAGAGAGCTGGACTGGAAGAGCAGCAGCCGGGACTAGAACCTGGCACCCATATGGGATGCCGGCGCTGCAGGCAGACGATTAACCTAGTGAGCCACGGTGCCGGCCCCAGCCTTTCAAATGTATAAAAAAATCTTTTAAATAAGTGAGTGAACACTGGGAACCAACATTAAAAAAAAAAAAAAAAGTATTACTTACCAAGTCATTGATTGGCTTAAAGAAGCGCTAATAAAGATGTTTCTTAATTGTAGAAAAAGATTTAATAAAATACTAAAGCTTTTTAAAATTTGCTTTCTTATAAGAATTTTTAAGTAAACCACAGAACTCAGCTCCTGCTTCCTATAAAATGTATCCTTCAAATGAGGCTAAAATAAAAAGTAGAGTCAGGACCAACGTTGTGGCATATGGGTTAAACCACTGCCTGCAACACTATCATTCCATATGGGTGCTGGTTAAAGTCCTGGCTGCTCCACTTCCAATCCAGCTCCCCACTACTGTGCCTGGGAAAGCAATGGAAGATGATCCAAGTCTCTGAGCCCCTTTACCGATGTGGAAGTCCCAGCCAAAGCTCCTGGCCACTGGGGCTTTTGAGGAGTGAACCATTGGATGAAACATACCCCTAGCTCTCTCTCCTCCTCCCTCCTCCCGTAGCTCTTTCAGAGAAATTAAGAATTTGGTAGTGTTACATAGGCTGTTCAAGGGGAACAGTCCCATTAGATTTTTGTAGATATTTTATTGTATACTTATGCCACGTCTCATATTTTGATATGTTGCCCTCCAAGGAGATTTTTTTTTTTGACAGGCAGAGTAGATAGAGAGAATGGTCTTCCTTTGCCGTTGGTTCACCCTTCAATGCACCGCACTAATCCGATAGCAGGAGCCAGGTGCTTCTCCTGGTCTCCCATCGGGGGCAGGGCCCAAGCACTTGGGCCATCCTCCACTGCACTCCCGGGCCACAGCAGAGAGCTGGCCTGGAAGAGGGGCAAGCGGGACAGAATCCGGTGCCCCAACTGGGATTAGAACCCAGTGTGCCGGTGCCACAAGGCGGAGGATTAGCCTAGTGAGCCATGGCGCCGGCCTCCATTGAGATTTAAGTGTACTGAGAAACACATTCAGAGTTAGGCATTGAGTTTCGCATTTTACATTATAAAATGACATTTCTTTACTCATGTTTTCAAATGTGGATTTATTATTACTGCGAACTATTTGAACAATCACTTTAATTTTTAAATGTACTTGGCTTAAACATCTTATTGAGAAAAGTTGGAAATACCTGGGTTTCATCTAAACTGTCTTTCCACAACCCTCAATAACTCATACTTAGAAATTTTCTCTTAAGATTTGGGTGACTCATCTCAGCTTTCCCATTTTGGCAATCAAAACACTGATACATATCTTAGTTTTTTTTTTTCCCTATACTTCTTCCCTCTTTAAATTGCCATGGTGATGAGAGTGCTGCTCCTCTCTGGTCAGGAAAGATGACATTGAACAATGTTTTACTATATTACTTCATAAATATGTGCCCTACAGTCATTCTGTTGGTCCTCAATGAGAATTCACCCGTATATGGATTCTACTGCCTGTTTATTACATCTTTAATCAAAATGTCTAATCAAAATCTTTTTTGACTAAGGGCATGTTTGTATTTGTTCTCTGTCCCTGTCTTGTCTGTTTCCATTTTTTCTAACAACATTTGCAGAAAAATAAACATGAAACTAAGTCTCATTACAGATTTAGACAATATATCTGTGGATATTATAAGATATATTTATCTGTGGATATTATTGCCCATGGTAAGACAAATCCCAGGACAAAACCATGACAATCCTATGACAAAGCTGACTTCTACCTTCTGGTCATTCATATAGAGACTCGTCCAACATAATATAGTGTTGCAAGCTTCATTGAGGCAGTTCCAGTACTGAGCATGACCCTCAAAAGCATGTCAATAGAGACTCCATTCTGAACATAGAAGATTTGATATCCTCTACTCCTGCTCCTGTTGTTGTCCTGTGGCTTAGCTTCTTCCCTAATGCCTATGATTCCCTCTAAAAATGGTCCATGGACTTGTTTTTACATTATACAAACATTTAAAAAGTGTCATTCATATTCTCCATCACACCAAACAGCTCTTTCCACTGAAACAATTCTGATGCAAGAAGATAGCAGAAGCTGAAATAAGTGGTTTCTCCAATGATATCTGAAAAATCACTGGAATAATCTGCTTTTTGAAGGAAAAAGAAAATGACATGTCTTTGTCTCGACATTTTTTACCTCTCACTATGATTATGAGAAAAAATCATGTTGGTTCTTAGAAGATAGAAAAAAAGGGAAAGGGGAAGTAGAGGAATCAGTGAAGATGCATTAAGGAAAAATATCATTACAACTCCACAAAAAACATCCTTTATATTTCTTAACCTTCTGTATCTTCAATCATGATCATTACCACACTCACTGCCCCTACACACAGGTGTACACAAGCTCATATTCATACAGGCATGCACATGGAATTGAAGCAAAATAAAGAGAAGAGAGCAGATAGGGAAGATGAGGTTACAGATAGTAGTGCCACTGTGTGATGTGAAGGACATCTGTCAGAATGGCTTACATTAGTTCTGTATCCCGACCCTGACTTCTGTACCTTATGCCTCCCAGTGTCAATATTCCTCGTTCTTCCCTTCCAGGATTATCTAGTGTCTCCTCATTTGCCTCTTCTGATATTTTCAACCTAGAATCTCAAGCAAAGAGTTTTGTGGCAAGTAGGAAATCTCTGAATTTCTCTGCCAGAGACATTCAGGTTAAATTGTTTTTCTCTAGAAGCACCTCAGTGTAGGACACAACAGTACGTGGATTCTGGGTCAGAAATGCTTCACAAAACATAATAATCATTGAAACAAATTATAGAGTATAACAGAAGTTACACTTGATTAGTAATTATTTGTTCAGACTACTTGAATGTTGAGTACAGCATGCTTATTTTCTTTTAAAAATAGTCAACACATTTCTTTAAGTCAAATTTGACAATTTAGCATCCTTAATATCAACTAGCTTGCGATTTGAGAAAATCCTGGTATATATAACTACCTGCATATAGTTTTTACCTTCATGTGGGATGCGAGTATTACCTTCTAATATATAAGAAAATTAAGTTCATTCAGCCATAGAGTAATGCCTTTCCTCTTACATCTCTGAAAAGTCAGGTCTATGTTCCTATGTTTCTCAAGAGATGCAAATGCAATTGTGGACAGCAGTACCAAATACAGGGAAGAGAAACTGCATCTGTAATGGCTGAAAATTAGTATGTCAAATATAAGTGACAATGGTCTAATCATTGCTCTATGTATGTATGTCTAATGTCAGACTAGAGATCAAATCCTTTGATAATGATCTGAAAATTGTTTTAAAAAAATGATACCTCTGTCTCTAATCCATTTCAATTCAACATTTATTTGTAACTTGTTCTAGAACTTGAAATTCACCAGTGGGAAAAAAAAATAGATGTCAAATGCAACTCTGATTCCAATGGGATGAAGTAGACAATAAAACATAATTACAAAAAAAAAATTAAGTTGATGACCATGAAGGACCCAAAATGTGGAGAATTAAAGTGATCAGGAATGAATGACAACACAATTTGTGTTTCAGAGAGTCTTCACTGAAGTGGTGACATCTGAGGAAATACTTGAAGAGATGAGGCATTATTCCTAACAGTATCTGAGGGAAGAGTTCTAGGTAGCAGGAGCAGCCCTTCTCAAAGCTCCAAGACAGGAGTCTAGCTGAGGCATTCAAAGAGCAGAAAAGAGACAGGCATAAAAGAAAGGGAAAGGGCAATAGAGAATCATAGTTAACGAGACCAGAATGACAATGAAATCATGAGTAGAAGATGGGGCTGTAGATCAGGTAAGACAACACTGTCTCTTTCACTATTGAGGGCTTGAACAGCCATGTGACTGCATGTGTATAATCACATGCAAGGCTTACACTTCCACCTCAGAGAAAAGAGCCTACGGAAGGCATCTGTGAAAGGAATCACCCAGATGAAGAGACACAGACAATGGAGAGTAGGGGAAGAGAGAAGTAAAAGACACTCAATTGAAGCAGAGAACCAAGATACGTATGAATGTACGTAAGGTAAGTAGGAAAATCAAATTCTGATATTCACTAAGCTCTTGAAATTTCATTAAAGGATATCCCTTATCTAGTTTGACCTTATAAATAAACCCATGAGATCAACAGGCAAGGTATTATGTACTTCCATTTTATATGTGAAAATTAAAGGAAGCTACGGAAATACAAAGGAATATTTATTGAATGATTCCTGCTAGCACAGTTTTGTGCCAGGTATCAGACTTTCAAATTTAAAACAGGGGGCTGGCACTGTGGTACAGAGGATTAACGCCCTGGCCTGAAGAGCCGGCATCCCATATGGGCACCAGTTCTAGTTCCGGCTCCCCTTCTTCTGATCCAGTACTCTGCTATGGCCTGGGAAAGCAGAAGATGGCCCAAGTCCTTGGGCCCCTGCACCTGCATGGGAGACCTGGAAGAAGCTCCTGGCTTTGGATCGGCACAACTCCAGCCATTCTGGCCAACTGGGGAGTAAACCATTGGATGGAAGACATCTCTCTCTGCCTCTCCTCTGTGTAACTCTTTCAAATAAATAAATCTAAAAAAATGATACACTATTTAATCTTCAAAAATAGTACAGACCAATCCCATTTTCTCAAATAATGAAAATACAACTCAAAATGGTCTGTAATTTACCCAAGTTTCTTTAAAGTTATGACTTTAAATAGCTCTCACCCAAAGTTATTTTTCCTTCATGATCTTTAATTGTCCAAGTGCACCTAATTAAATGTCTTTGTTCATTTAATCCCTGCAATATACCTATCAGTAATTAATATTGCTGGTATCCATTTTCCAGAGAAAGAGACACAAACTGTATAGGAACAATAGATACACATTAGTAACTAAGGTAAAGATTACATTTCTATTATTATCATTCTAGAATCCAAAATTCTCTCAAAGCACATGTTAATCAAGCCATGATAGAAATACATACCTCCAGATCATCCAAGGGACTTGTGAAAATACAGATGCAATTGTTTACTCACTACAAATTTGTCTATATACACTCTTTCCATTTTTCATCATTATTTGTAAAGAGAACCATGTTGGGAACCTAATTTAAATTTCAAAACCCAAGAACCAAATCTATGCAAGGCAGTCTCCAAAGGTTAGAGCAGTCATCATTTTGGATGATGCCGATTGTATTTTTCATTTCTAAGTATCTATCTCAATGAGCTTAAAGTGTGTAGAAAAAAGATCACCTAAGCAGTTGGGTATCAAAGCAGGTTGCACCCCAGCATGCTGAAATCCAGAGCACTGCGAATTTCACACCTGCCTCTGGCTCAAGTGCTCAAACAGCAGCTCTAATGCAAGGAGCACAATCCCTGGGCACACATTTGCTCTCGTCTGCTGCCTCTGCCACTTAGGAAAGCCCTTTGCTTCCTGTTTTCCGCTGCTTTCATTCAGGTCTAACCCGGGAAATGTGCGTCAAGGCATGGCTGTTGAGAGGCTGTCCTAAGGAAAGAGGTGCACGGCATCTCTGTCCCACAGGGTGGACACTGATGAGGGTTTCAGCGGAGCCCATTTCAATCCAGGATGTAATCCGGAGTGTGTGCAGTGCGCTCAAATACCCTTTCAAGTGTGGAGAGAACAAACTGAGATGAATCAGTGATAGTTTTTGATTTTCACAATATGTTTATAAAGATAGGCGAGATTCTTATATTTAGGGAAATAAATGGGATGGGTTCTCCAAAGGAACAGAAATCTGTTGGTTTCAGACTCTAGCAAAGAGTACAAACTAGTTCTTAGGGTGAGAGCGGTTAAAAGTTTTTAATAGGGAAAGTGAGCTTTGAATTTGACTTAGAATTCAGAACAGGAGGAAAGAAATGTTTCAGATTAGATCACACAATTGATAAGGGCACAAGTGGTAATTTTGGGGAGAATGGGAAGTAATCCTTTGATATGCAAAGATAGAATGCAAACTGGTGAATATCTAGTAACTGGGAAGGTTGCCGTATGTGAAGTCTTAACTGAATAGTTGAGTTTAATGGAAGAAGATATTAAATTCCAGGCAGAAGACATGCGATTCTTGATTTGCATTGATATTTATAGTCTTTTCAGACTTGTAGGTCCATCATCTGATAAGTATTTTGAGAAGGATCCCTGGAGCACTGTGTGGTAAGAGGTGATCAGAAACAGCTTAACTAGTAATAGAGAAACAGGACATACACTATGTAAAATAAGGAGAAAATGAAGAGGTAAAAGATAAGATGTATGGAAAAGGAAAAAATTAATATAAGGAGTCTGAAATAAACAATTAAAAAACTGAATAATTGAGTGAATGTTATTAACTTGGCAAGCTTGGGAGGAATTAGTAAACTTGGTGGGGATGTCAGAATTTAAAGGCTTGCAAGACTTACTTAGGTATTTAATAGCGTGTAACAGTTACAGGTGAGGATTCAGATGGATGAGAAGCTTAGAGTTCTATATTTGGATACCTAGTTTAGAAATGATGCCATGGAATTACATACATTATCCCAGTATCAAATATTAAAAAGAAAATGTGATAAAGAAAATTATTGTAGAAATTGTTCTCATTTCATGAGACTAGAAGCTAGTGAGCAAGAATGACATGAAGACCAAGAAGCAGAATAAGTAGGCGTAACAAGGCTCAGAAGCCAAAGGAAGATAGTTTGAAAGACAAAAAACAAGCACTCTAATGCTCTAGAGAAATCTAAAAAGACGGTAACTGCAAATGTAAAATGGGAATATTATCCATAAAGTTCAGTCCAAAGAAAATTACATGAGTTCCTGGAGTACCACAGAGCCTAAGAACATTGTAGATACCTGTCATACTTCGAACGACGGCAAAAGCTGGAGTGATTTAAGTGGATACCAGAGTTTCTACAGGCCAACTGGCCATAGCATGGATGTGGGTGAATCTCAGGAGGCTGTTCAACCTCAAGCAAGAACACAAATTCTCATTCCAGCTTCCACAGATGCTGCAGGAAATCATGTTTTGTCTTTATCTTTACAATCCCAGGCTCACAATATTGTCTGCTTGGTAGAACTGAGCAAGAATCCTACTGGTAAAGGAGTCTGAAAGTCTACTCAACAGACCCTTAGCCCCTGGGTTGCACAATTACTTAAGAGTAGGGAAGGCACTTAGTATTTAATAGCCAATATCCGCAGTAATGTTTTTAGAAGAAGTCAGTGGATTTGGTGACTGTTGAGTAACTGGTAAGCCTTGGGAGCAGATTTTCAAGACAGTGGAGTACATAGAGATAATTCACATTGCAAGGGAAGGATAAATGGATGAGAAAAGATAAAGTGAATACCACTTGAGACAATCATTCACTTAAGAAATGTGCTGGTGAATGGAAGAACAGATAATATTATTTTGAGGGGATGATAGAATTAAGGGAGGCTTTGCTGTTATTATGTTTTATTTTGTTGTGTTTGGAACATAGCCACATTAGAGCACGTTCACCACAGAGAAAGGATAGTCTGAGACACTGAAGACCGGTAGGAGTTACTTACAATGTCATGTAGAAGATGGAAGGATTAACCTTAACAGGGTGGAGAAAATGTAGTTGACACCCTGAGGAAGAAAGGGGATCGAGGAAGATGGACAATGCAACAGGGTAAATCAATTTAAAGCGAAAGGGAGAAAACACCAAGTGGCCTGATTTTTACAGTACAGTAGTAGCAAGTAAAGTTGTGCCTGTAGGCTCCGAAAGCCAGAAAAGGGTTGAAGAAGCTTCTGTGGTAAATTAGGGGGAAAAAAAAAAAACAGAAAAAAGTTGTGCATTGTTTGGTGGCCCTGACGGTACACATATAATTTGTTCATATGTTCATCCAATAAGTATTGTATATAATATGGAAGACTGTTTTTGTCTTGATACTGTGGTTGTGATTTTTCAAAAAAGAGAAAAAGGTGTGGTTTCCTTTTCTGTATATTCTACTGCAAAGACAAGCAAATTCCCAGTATCAAAATAAGAATGGGTTTGATACAGCAGTTAAACCACTTGGGGTGATAAATCAAGCTCTAGGATATAGGATGTGTGAGTCTCTACTCCCTGCTTCCTGTTTGGCTTCCTGCTAATATGCACATTGGGGGGCAGCAGTGATAGCTCAAATACTTGAGTCCCCATCACCCATGGAGTCCAAGATACAGTTTCAGACTCCTGGCTTTGGTGTGGCCTAGCCCCGGCTATTTCACATTTCAGGAGTAAGCCAGCTAGTGGAAGATATGTTTTTGCTTTTCATTTAAATTGAAAATATTTTAAAAATTTTAAAGATTTATATATGTATTTGAAAGGCAGAGCAGCAGCGAGAGAGAGCAAGATTCTATCCACTGGTTCATTCCCCAAATGGCTGCAACAGCCATGTCTGGGCCGTGTCAAATCCAGAAGCCCAGATGAGACTGCCTTGCATAGATTTGGTTCTTGGGTTTTGAAATTTAAATTAGGTTTCCAACATGGTTCTCTTTACAAATAATGATGAAAAATGCAAAGAATGTATATAGACATTTGTAGTGAGTAAACAATTGCATCTGTGTATGGATGATCTGGAGGTATGTATTTCTATCATGGCTTGATTAACATGTGCTTTGAGAGAATTTTGGATTCTAAAATAGAAATGTAATCTTTACCTTAGTTACTAGTGTGCATCTGATATAGTGCTAATATGAATTATATTCTACTGAAATATATAAATTATCAGAATATGTTTAGAAAAGGATGAAATATCATCTGTTAGATATATGTATTCATAAATTGTGAATACCTATAATTTTAATTTTCTTCCTCATTTGAACAATTTTCAGATGGACATTATATCTAATTTTTTAACAGGTACTATTACGTAGTAGTAACTACATCACGTATCAGTTAATGACATGCGTATGCTCTGAGAAGTGAATTGTTAGGCACTGTGTCCTTGTGTGAACATTATGGAGATCACTTATACAATCCTAGATAATAGATATGATTATACATCTAGGTTATTTGGGATGTATCACTGAATAAACAATGCTTCATTGACCAAAACATTAGATGTTACATTACTATAAATAGTCAACGACCTTTAGAGATTTTGACTATTCCTTAACACAAATGATCTAGACTTTTATAAATACTATGTTTTTATAGCATATATTTAGTCTTATCACAATGATTGATTAGAGATAAGTACTTGTCCAGATATGTAAATGAGGCATCAATGGCTGAAATAAGTTACATAGGACGTATACATTCTGTAATGTGAGAGAACACTAGGGCTAGAAATCAAGGTTGAAAAATCCTATTTTTTACCTCCCCCTCTGCCAATCTATTGGCCAAAAACACTTTCCAAGATGGCCTTGCAGTGGTGTTAAGGAAGTGAGACCAGTATACAACTTTGAAACCACTATAGAGTTTGACTATAGCACTGAACAAGCCCCCCAAGAGGGTGTTATAGGCACAGTCTCTCAAGCTAGAAAATTCTGAGTCCTTTCCCCTTTTCAAATGAGATTAATTATATACAAAGGATGAACCCACAAGTTTTTGAAAAAATCCACTTTAACAAATACAAATGGTTTCACAAAGTTCATGGAAAACAGAAATAAATGTATCTTTTATATTGGTGCAAAAAAATTGCAATCCAACATATGAGAGTTCTTCAAAAAGCTAATGGTAAATGTGTATAATGAAAACTGTGCATGAATTTCAAAATTTTTGCACCAAAATAAACTTTTTAATTTCATTTGGATATTTTCACTGATGATATCCAGAGGCTTACTGCAATTTTCTACTTAATATAAAGTTAATAATTCCTTGACTTTGGCAAAGTTCACATCCTAAAACTGTATAAGCTAAATTGAAATTTGAGTATTTAAATGAGTCAGTGATTATAGGTATACCCCATTCCTTCAAAGGCAGGCCTCCCCCACCGAAAGAAAAATTATTTTCATTACATTTTTATTTGAGTCACCCAGAAAATTAATGTTTTATATTTCACTTTATATGTAATGGGAGTAACCCAAATGAACCACAATTTTATAAAGTGTTTTATTACATTATTTTTTAAAAGTTGTTCAAACGAAGCAAAGGGCAAGGAGACTTTCTCTCCAAGACTCGGTAAGCTCTGTCTTCTGAACTTTAATAATTTTTTTTTTTAGCCACTATGGTTCTTTATAAGCCTTTTGTAAACTTCTAAGATGATTTGCCCTAGGATACATTATTAACTTAAAATGGAGGAAATCCTCTGAAGCTATCTCTTAAATATATCTGGAAATGGTGTTTTAGGATGCCAACTGAGGCAGATCACAGGTACGCCATGTCTCAGTAAGACAAGCAGGACAGACATGAGCTTTTTCATGCCCATGTGTTTTATTTGAACACCTATTTGTTTCTTCATCTTTGGTCTCCTGGTGTATTTTATTTTTGATACTGGCTTCTGCACAGTCGATATCTGCCTCACACAATGGTCTTGGTGTCATCAAAAGAGTATGATTTTTTCCCAAGGATGAGTTCTTAAGACAATCGTGCCAGTGAATTAGACTGTCTTGCATCAGGGCTCAGTGGGTCTTCCAGTTTCAACCGGCTGATAGTGCAAAGATTTTCTAGACTCTACTCATAGTACTTTTCACTGGAAATATATTTCACAGGCTTCCTGCTGTACTGTAGGGAGAAACTAGTGAGTTTTAAATGTCACACTTGTTGATTTTGTCTAAGAAATGACATTTTGAAAAGAAGCTAAATGAATTCTTAACATTTTGTTATCTTTTCTTCAAAATTTAGAATGCATGTGGTAGAAGAGAAATACAGGACATAAAAAGCTGCACAGGATAAACCAAGAAACCCTTAGGCTGGAGAACTGTGTTGATCTGCTGTTTTCCCCTATTGTGCTATTTATTCTCCAATTGCTTATCCCCTCATCATCCCAAATCCATTTCTCGCCATTCTTCAGACTGGCTTTTGTTCTGGACTTCATCCCTGAGCTATCTAGTCAGATTTGTTTTTGTTTGCCAAAAATGTGGCATCAGGTTTTCAGAGGCTGGGGAATGAGGCAGTTGACCCATCCCAACAAAGTGCCAAGTTGATGGCAGTGGCTGTATCCCTCCAATTGTATTCTCCAAAGGCAGTACTTCCATATTTCCATTTTCTCTTTTCATGCCTTCAACCCAGAAACGGTAATGACAATTGCTCATCATAAAGTGCCTTGCCTCAATCTCTCATTAGATACCTCAACCCCATCATATCTCTGTAATAAGATCCTCTGTTAGTCTTAGGTATCAACTGAGTATGAATCACCTTACTAGGGGAACCTTGAATGACACATCTGCTGTAGGTCACCTGGCCTGCTTTCAGCGACAAGGAGGCAGGCAGCATCTCAAGTAGAGTTGTTAGACTGTACTTGTTGGCATACTTAGTTTTGATCATTTCTTGCTAAGTTCTTTTGACTACATATCCAAAGAAAAGGTCACTTAATAGTGTGTATTTCAGGTATGTGTATCTAAGTGAAGAGAAAGTAAATATTAACTACTTTCATTAAGTGATGAAGGTTTAGAACTTCACATGTGTTCATATAGCTCTCAGGATAAAGCAGCATCTGGTACTGCTTTCACTTCCAGTTTACATGTCTATTTCTTTACACCTACTCTAGAACATCTCAATCAGGAATGCTGAACAACAATAGACACCTAATTGATGACATCTGAAAAATTCCCCTTATTGACAAGTACGGCATAAACTATCTTGAGAAATCTAAAAATTATTCATTAAATTTTATTAGTTTTGCAAATTGCTTCCAT
This sequence comes from Sylvilagus floridanus, assembly GCA_949820135.1. NCBI lineage: Eukaryota > Metazoa > Chordata > Mammalia > Lagomorpha > Leporidae > Sylvilagus > Sylvilagus floridanus. The sequence goes on along the minus strand of OX463228.1, from coordinate 38,297,150 downwards.
AGGACAAAGCTGCTTTGGTGAACCACTTTGTATGTGATCGGATTGTGTTGGGAAAAAGTAGCCAATTTGTTTCTCATTATCTTGTCAATATAGAGCTACAGAAAAAGCAAAACACCAGAGATTAGAAATTCTCTATATCATAAAAAACATTCTAATGCTAGCCCATTCTGCCAGTACTATAAAAATGCCAAGCATAGACTCAAATACTGTTATTTCATGAAACTTTCTGGGTGGTATTAAAAACAAGCTTGCATGCAGAAGTCATCCAGAAGCAAATTTCACAAATGTTGAGTTGATACACCCAATTAAATAAGGAACACTTGATTCGGGGCCACAGGTTATATAAAACCAATGAACATGAATTACATTATACTTTTATACAAATGGCACCCTAGAGTTCAGTGTACAAACTAAACCATGTTGTCTCATAAGACCAACCGACAGAAAAGCAAGTACAAAGTAGCTGAAGAATATACATTTCTAAAATTGCATTGAATTAGATAAAATCATCCAGCAAATCAACTATTCAACTTTAGATCCTTATTTCTTATACTGAATTATATAAAATAACCCAGTTTCTTTACCACATAAATATAGTAAGTCTTTTATGGAGAGCATAATCTATAATCAAAGTCAAAAAAATGTTTCTTCACAGCCTAACAGTAAATATTTTAGGCTTTTGGCCATATGGCCTCTGTCTCAACTTTTTAAATCTGGTACTGAGCATGAAATCAGGCATAGACAATACTTAAACCAACAAATATAGCTGTGCTCAAAAATAAAAATCACCAAGCAGCTGGCCTATTAGCAGGAGCTTGCCCATTGGTGACTTAAGTACTACCTATAACATGAGTATTCAAATAAGCCTTCAGGGCTGAGAATTCAGGACAGCAGTTAAAGCACCATTTGTGATGCAGGCATCCCACATCAGAGCGCTTGGGTTTGAGCTTCAGCTCTACTTCTGATTCCAGATTCCTGCTAATGCACGCCCTTCAGCAGCAGCAGATGCTGGATCAAGTACTTGAGACTCACATCTTTGAATGGCTCCAGCTGTTGTAGGCAATTAGGGAATGAACCAATGACTGGGAAATTTCTCTTTGTCTATTTACCTCTCTATTCTCTCTGCCTTTGAAGACAAAGGCCAAGCAAGGCAAGGCATGGCATAAATTTAAGTATTCAAAATAAAATATAATATTCAATGTTTTCTCTAGTCAATCTAGATGTTTAAATATGTATACACACATACTCACATACTATTCCTCAGATATACTGAATTTGATTCTCCAAAAATGGAGCCAAAATTTACATTGATATAGTCCCCTCTCCCCCTGCTCACTTGTCCAGTCAGGTTTGGCAGAAATGACCGCAATCATTGCCAACTTCAAACGTTAATTTTGGCCCAAAACATCTGAATTATCATATACTCAGATTAAGCTTTTCAGAGCAATAATTCTGTTCTTAAATTGCTCAGTGAAAACATTTATTCCTTCATGACCTTCAAATACCATTTTCAATTCCCATCAGTGAACACAAACAACATTCAAAAATGTGTCAGGACTAGTACTGTGGTACAGTGGGCTAAAGCCCCCACCTACAGCACTGGCATCCCATATGGGCACTGGTTCAAGTCCTGGCTGTTCCACTTCCGATCCAGATCTCTGCTATGCCTTGGGAAAGCAGTAGAAGATGGCCCAAGTCCTTGTGTCCCTGCACCCGTGTGGGAGACCCGGAAAAAGCTCCTAGCACCAGATTGGCTGGCTTGCTGGCTCTCTCGCTCTGTTAACTCTGCCTTTCAAATAATCTTTAAAAAAAAAAAAAAAAAAAAAAAACCTAAATTCTTAGAACAATAAAGGGTAATATTTTCACAGTAAAAAAACAAAACGAAAAAACAAAACAAAAAAAACACTATGGGCCTGGCATTGCGGCACAGCGTGTTAAAGCCCTGGCATCCCATATGGGTACTGGCTTGAGTTCCAGATGCTCCACTTCAGATCCACTGCTAATGTGCCTGGGAAAGCAGTGGAGAATGGCCCAAATCCTTGGGCCCTGCACCCAGGTGTGAAGAAGCTCCAGGCAACTGGCTTCAGATTTGCCCAGCTCTGGCTGTTTCAGCCATTTGGGGAGTGAACCAGCTAATGGAAGACTGACTCTGCCTCCAACTCTGTCTTTCAAACAAATAAAGTAAATCATTAAAAAATAATTATACTAATAATACTAACTGTCCTTCTGGTGTGTCAAAAAATAAATACAACTTTAGACAAAATAAAATTAACAAGGGCCAGCATTGTGGAGCACTAGTTAAGCCTGCACTTGCAACATCAGTACCCCGTATCAGACTAACAGTTTGAGAACCAGCTTGCTCTGCCTCTGACTCATTTTTAAAAGCTGAATGCTTTTAAAAGTGAAGATTGCTGGACTGGCTCCACCTAGGCATCTCCCTTATTTGGATGTGACCACGTGAGAAGTCCTTAGTCAGAGGTTAGTTGGTATTTGAGTGGTTAAACTTAAGTTTCATTTTACCATTTATTTTCTTCAGTTTGCTAGTCTAGAAGCCCCTGGCACATGAGCCATCTCAGCCTAAAGATCTCCCAATTAACTGTTTTTAAATAGGTCAAACAGAATTGGAGTTCTTCAGGTTTAATGTTTACATTTACAGCTTCCATAATTCAGATGGCCTGAAGACTCCTTCTCCTTTGGTCAGCAACAATCATCAGGTCTGAGTTAATCTGGTGAAAGGAGCTCCCTTTCTTACGATGCCGTGTCCTTGGCTAAGGAGCTTGATCCACTTACACTCACTCTGCAGTTCCTTGATACATCTTTCAAAGTACAGACCATGGACCCTCTTGACTAAAACCGTGGCCAATCCAAGAGCAGACTGCCTTTTCCCATCCTAACACTCTCTGTGCCCGGTATTCTGTTCACCTAGTATGCGTGTTCTACTTTTTATGGTAATCTTTTATAAAAGAATTCTAAGAATTATTTTGCTTAATTCTTTTAAGAACACTGTGGGAAAGAGACTGGAAGGCACTAGCTCCATTTCACAGCTGAGGGTGTGAACACCATTCCCATATTTAGTATAAGACAGATGGAGAAAATAAATCCAGGGCTTCGATACTGACAATTTTTTCCACGCCTTTCTGATACAACATTTGATGTAAGCAGATACCACAATGCTTTACAGTGTAAGAAAAACATCTGTAACACCTGTGCCTAACAAGTTAACTCTGATGCCAATCAACCTAGTTAATTACCTCATAACCCAGCATATTCAAGGCACTGTTACACTTCTGACTAAATTTCAAAGCACTGTCTGAAGGGCTCTGTTCCAAAACTGCAGAAATCTTGGTCGGAAACACGGATTAGCACACTGGCTAAGCACGTTTTCCTGTGTGAGCTGGTCTGGCACGTTCTCAGCAACTGCTGGAGCAACTGAGCGGAAGGAGCAAGCAAAGGCCCATTCAGGAGGAGACACTGAAGGACTGAAAAACAGACAAAAAGCCCAGACGCAACCTTACAGGCTTTTCCAGGATTAACATCCTCAGCAGCACGGTAGCTGGTCTGCTGCATCGCCGCCAGCGTGACAAAGGCAGTATTTCTTGAGAGCAGCATATGCAAGGGAAAGGTCAGACTAACTTGCACATTGTGGGCCTAAAAAGCCAGCTAGTTGAGTGGTGTTCAGCTTAACAGTTAAGATGCCCACATCTGGGGTCAGCGCTGTGGTGTAGCAGGTGGAATGCTGCCTGCAATGCCAGCATCCCATGTGGGCTCCAGTTCAAGTCCCACATGCTCCTCTGCCGATCCAGCTCTCTGCTTGGGCCTGGGAAAGATGGCCCAACTCCCTGGGCTCCTGAGCCCATGTAGGAGACCCAAAGGAGACTTCTGGCTTTGGACTGACGCAGTTCCAGCTATTGCAACCAACTGGGGAGTGAACCAGTGGATGGAAGCTAGCTAGCTTGCTCGCTCTCTCTGCCTCTCCTTCTCGCTGTATGAAACTCAAATAAATAAAAATCTTTAAATAAAAAAAGATGCCCAAATCCTGTATTGGAGTACTGTGTTCAATTCCCAGTTCCTGATTCCAGTTTCCTAATAGAGACCCTCAGAGGGAGAATAAACAGCTCAAATGACTGCGTTCCTGCCCATAACATAAGACACCTGGCTGCCAACTTCAGCACCAACCTAGATTTGACCACGGTAGGAATTTGAAGAGCAAGCTAGCAAAAGGGAGCTGTCTTCATTTGTGTTTCTTAAAAAGAGAAAAAAATGCAAAATAGTTCTAATATCATTCATACCCAACTGAGAAATTGGATAGGCCACTCCTTCCTGATCTGGGTTTTACAGAGACAGCATGACTTCAGGAAAATTGGAAATTCTATTCCAAAGCCCAGGATAACACGGTGGACATTTCCAGAGTTACAGATGGTGCAAGAAGTGACATAATTTGCCACTATGTTCTTAAAGGAAACACCCTTTTAGCTTGAAGGGTAAAAGCTATATCTGCAAGTGTTGGTCTTCCGTAGGCTGTGGAAGCAGACCAGCAAGATCAGGACCTGGGTGCCTACACCTGATAAGAACTGTACTTCCTCATAGGAGACGCAGAGGGCCCTGCGGAAACAATGAACCCTAAAATCCCAGGAAAATATTGAATAGATGCATGCCGTCCTGAGGCAGGGGTCTTTCCTTTCTCAAATCTTGAGACAGAGAAATGGGCTAAGCCAGTTTCAGACAAGGATTCAAAAGCCACTGGAGACATTTAGAGGTAGGGAAGTCTCAGGGCTTACCTAAGCCATCCCTGACGGTCTAGCAAATCAATTCACAGTAGACACTGCTGGGCTCTTTTTCCTAATTGCATTTCATGTTGTTGCAAAGCAAGGCCCTCTGAACTCCCAGATTCAAGTATCCCCTGATCTTGGTCCACAGCTGCAGTCTTCCTGGGGAGCTTTGTACACGTTTTGGGGTTGCTCACTCAACAATATAAATGCCCAGGATACAAGCCATAACAAAGGGAGATTTCTTCCCCCATGATGCCTTGGGCAGTGCATATGTAAATTTCCATCCCAGTTTCTTGTCTCCCACAGAAGCAAAAACACTAAGCAGAGATTGTTGTCTGTGTGCAAATTGGAACAGAATTTAACAGCGAGAAATAAACACACATTCCTGTTCAAGTATGGGCCGCCCCACACAAATACCCAACATGAGTGGGGCAAAGAGTTGCCCGACAATGAGGAGGGGCTGGGGAGAAACATGAAAAGGGTACCTTTAAGTGAGAACAGGAGCGGGAGAAGTCCATCCAAGACGGGTCCATGGTTGAAACAGAAAACAAAAGCTGTACCTCCAGGCAGAGCCTGTGGTGAAATGAGCGGACTCCTGCCTGCCACCTGATTTCATAAGAAAGGCGGAGGAAGCCCAATCAGACTATTTCCGGGGTGGGGTCTGACCATGGCTGCCCGGATCCAGTTTGTGACAGGTGCATCCCATCACACTGACAGTTAAAGAGATAGGGTTACACTGCAGGGCTACGATAAGATGTCATCTCCCCTGAACTTTAACTGCCTACTTATACCATAGCAATGATATGTGCTGACTTGAGAACAGCCAGTGTCCAAGGTGGAGAAGAATGGAACTTTGCTTTGGAACTGGGTTGTACTAAGGTACCTGTCATGATCATAAGCTCCTATCTATTCCCTGATTCTTCCCTTCCAGGTAGGTAGCAAACAGCTTTCTCTGAAAGCACTTAATAGCAATCCCTGAAACAAAAACACATGCTTTCAATGCACTGTGCTTCGGATACTTTAGGTCTTAATTAGCTGGTATACGATTTGCTTGATACCCATAACATCCAGGTGAGTCCATCTCCTTAATGAAGCTGATTTTATTCTTGGTGGCATGATGATAAAGGTGAAGACAGAGCAAGAATCATGATATCTTGAAACACTTCCCTGGGAAGACAATTTCAAGAGTGAGGTTTTCCACAAATAAATAAATACATAAACCTCCCCAGATGCTCCTCAATCATTGCGCTGTTAAAGTGAAGGTCTTATTGTTGATCTCTGCTTGTCTGTTTCAAGATGAGTTCTGGGGCAGACATACTTCAGATATGGATGGACAAACTTTTGATTTGCAAATCTCTAAATCATGTAAGTTGCACTCCACACAGCATTTTTTAGGTTTGCAGGTTACCTTGACAAAGAAACCACTCAATCTTTTCTTCAGGTGAAGTCTTGCAATTGTCCTCTACACCAGTAAACGCCTCACATTAATCCTCTGCAGCTGTGCACCAATGGCCAAAAATGTTCATCCGGCACTTCCCAGGCATGAGGTTTCATTTCTCATCATCTGGACTGTGCCCCTTCGCATCCTTGGTCCTGGAATCATGTATGAACGATGCCAGCCACTTAAAGCTGAACCCTTTCCTTTCCTATCTTTACCAAAAGTGCCCACCTCGGCTGTGTGCCTTTCAGGGCCTGATGAGGCTTTCTGTTTACAGGAGATAGTCTGGAACCAATAGGAGCTTTTATTCCTTTGCTTTTCTTCTGGTATCATTTCAGTTATTGCTCATATGCACCTCCACCAAGTGAGGAAGAGAGGAACCACTGTGTGCTTACTTGATCAGAGGGATGACTGTTCTGGCTCACGTTGGAGGACCCAGTCAGCCAATGCTCATTTAGTAACAGTGACCCTCTGAGATGGGACTTTGCTAATCCCAATTCATGATTTAAAAAAAAAAAAAGGCACACAGCTATCTTTGTACTCTTTCCAAATTTTTTTAAAGATTGGTTTATTTATTTGAAAGGCAGAGTTACAGAGAGGCAGAGACACAGAGAGAGAGAGAGAGGTCTTCCATCTGCTGGTTCACTTCCCAGATGGCTGCAACGGCCAGAGCTGTGCTGATCCAAAGCCAGGAACCAGGCACTTCTTCCAGGTCTCCCACATGGTTGCAGGGGCCCAAGGACTTGGGCCATGTTCCACTACTTTCCTGGTCATAGCAGAGAGCTGGATAGGAAGTGGAGCAGCTAGGATTCCAATCAGCACCCATTAGGATGCTGGCATGACAGCCAGTGGCTTTACCCACTACACTACAGCACAGTCCCCTCCAGATATTTTAAAGCCTATACTCTTTTCAACATCCAGAACTCTTCATTTAAGCTATATTATCAGAACACCAGTGGCTTCATTGTGAATGCAAAAAAACTACATATTGCCAGTTCTATGCTTAGAAGTGTGTTCTTTTCCTCCAAGAAACTGTTTTATCTCAGCATTTGACATAGTGGAATGTGACTCTATCACCCCTTGCTTAACACTTATAGTTAATATGCTTATGATGAGCCATAAAGGAGATAGTAGCAGTACCTATTATTAAATTTCATTAGTTGTTTTATCAGTTATCTTACTGTGATGAACTCCAACTATCTGTGTTAAACTTGCCAAAAAAAAGCCAGAGTTAAAATTCCTTTTAAATGAAAAAATTCTCCTTTGCCTTTTGCCTTCTTCCATTTCACCTTTTCTTTCTAGTCACCTTTCTATGTGTTGTACAGAATTATTTTAATTTCAGATGTAAAACTACAGAGTGCTATATGCTGACATGTAACAGAATTAGAAACATAGGGCTGAATTTTGCCCAACTTGAGCAAGGAGAAATTTCCCTATGTTATTACTTTGTCCTTCGCTGACAATGCGGGGCCTGAGATATATGTTTGCACTATGTTTTCTGTCGGCTTCGGGTTGCTATAATGAGTTGAGCTGTCAGTGGTGAGTATGTACCAAAAGGACTATGAATATGTAGAATGCAGCAAGATAAGATGAACTTGAGTATATAACGTTGACTCCAAGGACGCTGTATTCCTGGGTTACACCATGTTATGAGCATTATTAAGCAACATTCATTTTTCAAAGGTTTTTCACTCATTTTCATGAAAACTTCCTAGCACATGCATAAAAAGGATGTTGATCTTCCTTGTTGCTGACTTCAATCAAAACCATAAAGAATAGGGAAGGGAATACACATGTATGAAGCACCTATCATTTATTCCCCACATCTTTTTCTACCGTCCTTGCTTTACTTTGACCTCCACATCCTTTCAGCTGATTCTCTGTCCAGCATTCTGCTCCACACAAATACCTCACGTTCATGAAATTGTCATTTTACCATGGGCACCACATCGGAGTTCCTGTTTCATTGTCTCATAAGCTTCAATGGTAAAGGACTGCTTATGACACCTTGAGAGCTAAATAATTTACAGAGAATTGCCACGTGTAGCATTTTAATGGATTGCAGTACCTGAACCAGGTGAAACTCACTATAAGGTATTGAGGCTAATCATGAGTGCAACAACCTTATACCGTTTCCTAGCTCATTTTAAAATTCAAGAAACATTGTAGGGAAAGGATGTTTGTGTAGTGGCAAGGCTACTTCAGTCTGAATTTTGTATTTTTCAAGGTACTGAGGAAAGACAGGATTCCTCACTCATTTGTAGAAATCGTTAACAGGCTGATGTCCAAGATGACCCCCAACGGGAACAATTCAAGGGGATTCAGTTGGGAAACTCAAGTCTTCTGACTTGTCCTGCGAAATTCCCAAATGTCAAAGTATGTGCTTTCTTGGTTCATAATTCATGGGCAACCAAGATTCAAGAAGACAAAAGCACAGTAATGTTGGAATTCTGTGTAGAACAATTCACTATGCAGCCTCTTTTTGGAAACCAGATACTATGCAGGATCATAATACATGATGTATTAAGGATGCTGGAAGATTTTGTGAGAAATTCATAAATGAGAACCCTTTGTGAGAGATGTGGTGAATGTTAGCCTATTAGCTTGCTCATGAGAGAGTTAAATAAGCATGCCACTGGTGGAAATGCTGACAAAAGTGTCTGGTGTTAAGAAGATTGGAAGTCAACAAATATAGTTCAGTAAGAGCTCTGCAGTGTACAGCTCTTTGGTCTATGGAATTTCCAGTGAAATATTATGAAGAAAGACTCATAACTTACATGAACACAAAGAGTCAGTAAATAAATAGTTACTATATACTGAAGGAAATTACTTTTGGGAATAAATTCTAAATTACTCATAAGATTAAAGATAGACATTAAATATTATGACATGTGGCTTCAAAGATGTCAACGATTAGCTAGTTTTTAGCATACTGCTGAAGATGCCCATATTCTACATTTAGGTACTTTGGTTAGATACCTATTTCCGGCTCCAGTTTCCTGCTAATGCAGACACTGAAAGGTAGCCATGATAATTCAAATGATTAGGTTCCTGCCACTCAAGGAGACTTGGATAGAGTTCCTGGCTAACATGTCAGTGCTGACACAGCCCAAGCTCTTGTGGGCACTTACAGAATCAACCACCAGATGGGCATTATCTATCTACTTACCTACATATAGCCTCTTGCTTTCTCTTTTTCTGTTTCTAAATTAAATTTTAAAAACAGATGTTAATGACAAAAATATCAATTTGGAGTTTGATTTGAAAATATATGTGAAATTGCCACACATCAGGTATTTAAATGATAATCACTTTACTTGTAAATTCCCAATACATATTTATTAGATTAATGTATGATCTAATTGGTCCTAATTACAAAATTTAGTTTATAATATAATTTAAGAAATGGAGAAGCATAATCAGTGAATATATATACCTCAACACACATACAATCATCAATTCATATTTTACATTCTCTGGAAAGAAATTTGCCTTTTTAATCACTGCTACTCAAATCTTAATTATCACAAGATGACAAAACGTCTTCAGATTAAGAATTCCCCAACTCTATCATTGAAAATATTGCTACTTTAAAATGACAATATAGATCAGAAGGTGAGGTAAATAAAATACCCAAGAAGCTATCATTTAAATGCTACTTATAAATATGTCAGTGATTTTTTTACATTCCTCATTATGCATTGGAATTTTGGTTTTAGTCTTTCTTAGTAATGTATTTGATTTCTTCCAATATTAATATTAGGAAATATTACTGTCTGAAATGACTTTGCTTGAATTATGATACCTCCGAAATCTTCAGTAATTTTTCTTTTTCTCTACATTCCTAACAAAGTCACATCTGTCACGGAAAATTGTTATCTTTTTCCATTGCACCTGTGTGGATGTGTGTCTGAAAGATGGCTTTTGAAAAATTGCATGCCAGTGTAGGAAATGACTTCTGAGTGGAATTTCTGTTTAAATGTTACAGTCCCCATCTGGAGATTCAGGTAGCTCATAACACATAGAAAATGGAATCTGTTAATTTAAATCAACTTTAAAGAAAATTTTCTTCTGTCAACTAGGCTCCAATTTCTCAAGAATTATCTCTGAAACAGGAAGATGCCAATTTAAGTTATTTCGTATCTTTAGCCACTGAAATTGAATCTGAATTAACTTGCCAGTAACAGCTCAACACTGCTAAACTGACAGCTTCAAAGTTGAACATGAGCCTTACAATGGATAATTATTTATTAAATGTCTCTAAAATAAACCAGACAGCAGGAACACATTTGGGCCAAATTTATTCTCATTGCCTTAAAAGAAGAAGGAAAACTCGAGTTTCATTTTACATACTGTTAGTGACTTTTCCAAGCTCAAATGTTCTTGTACATGCTATCAACAAGACTGGCCAAAAGGAGTCCTTATGTGTTCTGGCAGAGAAGTGCACCCTGCTCTGTTTACTTGATCCTTGCATTGTATTCAGGAGGACAAAACAGAGGGAAGATTCCAAAGGAGGTATATGTATACAAGAACTCATAGTAAAAAAAAAAAAAGAAAAGAAAAGAAAGAAAGAAAGAAAGAAAGAAAGAAAGAAAGAAAGAAAGAAAGAAAGAAAGAAAAGAAAAAGAAAAAAAATAAGGATATTCCTCCTTCCTGGTTACCAGTAAGATGGAGGGCTTACAAGGGTCAGGATACTAGGAGAAGAATGGATTAGAGACTGTGATAGGATTCAAAGGAATAGCAGATCTATAATAAGGACAAAGTACGAAAGTTAAATAAAGGAAAAGCAAATAATTTAAATTCAAAACAACTCAGAAAGTCAGATAAAAATTTACAGAAAAATTCTTGTGGGGTTGGCACTGGGCGCACTAGGTTAGTCCTCCGCCTGTGGCACTGGCATCCCATATTGGTTACCGGTTCTAATCCTGGTTGCCCCTCTTCCAGTGCAGCTTTCTGCTGTGGCCCAAGAGGGCAGTGGAGGATGGCCCAAGTGCTTGAACCTGTGCCCGCATGGGGGACCAGGAGGAAGCACCTGGCTCCTGGCTTCGGATCGGCGCAGCGTGCCAGCCATGGAGGCCATTTGGGGAATGAACCAACGGAAAAAGGAAGACCTTTCTCTCTGTCTCTCTCTCTCTCTCTCTTACTGTCTAACTCTGCCCGTCAAAAAAGAAAAAAAAATAGGTAGACGATAGGGTGTTCGCCATAATCAGACTACGCAATAATGTTGGAGGCGCTGAGTCTTGTTGCCCATGTAGGAGACCTGGATTGGGTTCTTACCCCAGACATTGGCCTCCCTACCACTGAGTGCATTTGGGTTGTGAATCAGTGAATAGGGAATGCTCTTTCTCTCCCTCTATCATTTCTCTTTCTCTCTCTCTCTCCCTGCACCCATTCCTATTTCCTTGTCTTGCAAAAGAATCAATGTTTTTTTTAATCTAAAATAGAAATCACAGGAACCTTTGATGCCTTATTCCAATAAAATTATGTTTTATTTTCCTTTGATCATAGAGACTGGAGGCTACCCTAAACACTGAAATAATCATATTCTCATTTAAGACACATTTATGTGTATGAAGATAACTATTATGTATTTGCTATAAAGAATCAAAAGCAAAGAGAATTCAAACTGTGCCTGAGACAGAAGTTGGAGTGTTAAAGGAGTGTTTAAATGTTTCACAACAAAAATAATTTATTCTTTATATTGGTACATATTATTCCTTTCTTAAAACCATGTACTGCTAAACAAATTTGTGACAAATATATACCTGTGAAACTATTTCTTCATCATATTTTTATTTGAAAATCCTTTTTAACAATTGAGAGACAACAGTAGCACTCCATGAAATCAGTTTATTGTCCTAAGCCTTCCCCAAATAAAGCCCAATACTGGTTTTCTAACAAGAGGTCTGTTAGTGCCTGTCATTCAAATAATCATTGTGCCTATTTTGACACAATAACATAGGAACTTTCTAGTTTAGCCTATTAATACCGAGAACCAGAGGAAATATAACACCCTTAATGGTATGCAAATATTTCAAATGTTTTCTAAATTACCCACTACAATCTTTGGTTAAAGGTGAATAGAATCTGGTAATTATTTTTATTGATATGTGTATTTGCATAGCAAGTGTTATTTCAAAGGTTAATTATTTACATAACCTCTCTGAGTTATAGCTCATACTGGCTTGGAATTTATCTCAACACAACTTAAATTCAAAAAAGCTAAATTTTCTTCTCTGTCACATTTGAGAATTATATCGATAATTAGAAAGGAAGCAACGAGAAATGTATTCAAATTTTCATGAACATCTGATGAATAGTATCTAAATATTTGAAGAACCAGATCATATTTTAAAATTTGACTATCTTATAAACAAAGAAACTTTAGATCATCTTGAAAGTAAATAAATAACTTATGTAAAGGATATAACACATAAATGTTATATATATAAATTTCATTGTATATATATATATATATATATATATATGATTCTACATATCAGAAATCTTAATGTGGGGCCAGCACTGTGGTACAACAGGTTAAGTCACTACTGCTGTGACACCAGCATCCTATATCAGGATGCCAGTTGGAGTCCAGGCTGCTTTGCTTCCTACTAGTGTGCCTGGGAAAGCAGTAGTGACTTGGACCCCTGCCCCAGTGTAAGAGTCCTGAATGGAACTTCTTATTCCTAGCTTCAGCCAGGCTCAACCTTGACTGTTGCAGACATCTGGGGAGTGAACCAGCTCGTTAGAAGCTCTCTCTCTGTATGTGTGTGTGTCTCCCTCTCTCTGTCATTCTACCGTTCAAATAAATAAAATAACTATTTTTTCAAAAGAAATCTTAGGCTATTTTTGAATTTTGTTTTGCTTTCTTATTATTTAAGATAGTTATGGTGCAAGCCAGTCCTTAAATTTTTTATATTATATATTAAACATTCTATTGATGTGGTGAATCTAACCCAGGCTTTCATAAGTGGTCCTATTGCCCTCCCGATAGATGTAAAAAAAATCTGCGACTTGCTTCTACACAATAGCTCATTGTATGTCCTTCTTATAATGACTTTATATTGTATAAAATTTCATCTTGTTAGCAATCGCTAAGACACTTCTTAGTGCAGAAAAAAGTGATACCTTTCTTAGCCCATCATAGGGGTCATGTTCAAAATTCCTGGAACAAGGCAAGCTCACAATAGAAATGCATAACAAACTTATTTAATCAAAATTTTATGTAACATAGGAGCATTCAGAAATGACAAATCAAAGACTATTTTTATAGTCAGATTCAATAAAGAATTATAGTCATGTGGAAATTTGATTGAAATAAAGGGTATGATGTAATAATGATACCCCAAGGAAGGGAAACCCAAAAAGTTCTGTCTGTTCATATTCTTTTTTTTTTTTTTAATGATTTATTTATGTATTTGAAAGGCAGAGTTACAGAGGCAAAAGCAGAGAGAGAAAGAGAGAGGTCTTCCATCCACTGGTTCACTCCCCAGATGGCTGCAATGGCTGGAGCTGGGATAATCCAAACCCAGGAGCCTGGAGCTTCTTGTGGGTCTCCCACACCGGTGCAGGGGCCCAAGGACTTGGGCCATCCTCCACTACTTTCCCAGGCCACAGCAGAGAGCTGCACTGGAAGTGGAGTAGCCAGGACATGAACCAAAGCCTATTAAGGATGCTGACACTATAGGCGGCAGCTTTACCAGTTATGCCACAGCGCCAGCCCTGTTCAGATACTTTATGACCTTTCTCTGTGTGTCATTCCTTCCCTGGGTCTAGTATATGACTGCTCTGGAATAAGGGTCTTATCATCTACTATCAGACAAGGTAGATCAGAGAATTTCTTTTTGTTTAGTTCCTATGAAGATGGAGGACTGTTAGAATAGTGCTTCCTGGCTGGCGCTGTGGCTCACTAGGCTAATCCTCCACCTTGCGGCGCTGGCACACCAGGTTCTAGTCCTGGTCAGGGCACTGGATTCTGTCCCAGTTGCCCCTCTTCCAGGCCAGCTCTCTGCTGTGGCCAGGGAGTGCAGTGGAGGATGGCCCAAGTGCCTGGGCCCTGAACCCCATGGGAGACCTGGAGAAGCACCTGGCTCCTGGCTTCGGATCAGCACGATGCGCTGGCTGCAGTGCACCAGCCACGGCGGCCATTGGAGGGTGAACCAATGGCAAAGGAAGACCTTTCTCTCTGTCTCTCTCTCTCACTGTCCACTCTGCCTGTCCAAAAAAAAAAAAAAAGTGCTTCCAGGTGTTATCATTTGTTTTGGCGGAGAAGTTCCAGTTTCTATGGCTTATACTGAGAAAGAGGTAGGGTTGTTCTATTACTTATTTTGGGTGAGAAAGAGGATCAGGAGAGAGCAGGGAAAATGAAGGTCAGACAGAGGTTGTGTCTAAGATTTTTCAGTCTCCTGTAGTTGAAAGTACTCAGCATGTAAAGGTAGGGGGTGCTATACTTTGGAGTATCATGTTCTGATCCCCAGCCTTCTTAAACTCAGTTTGGAGATTCTCTTTGGGGCTTGATGAAGGAAACTATCCCTGTGAAAGAAACTAAAATAGCAAGGAAACGTGAAGTGGTATCTAGGAGCTAGGGGTGGCTGGCTGCCAGGCGACAGACAGCAAGAAACTGAAGATCTCAAGACTATCATGTCAAGGAAATCAATTCTGCCAACAGTCTGAATAAACTCTGAAGTGGATTTTTTCCTCAGTTGAACATCCAGATGTGAACACAGCTCAATCAACATCTTGAGAGGACCCAATTAAGCTTTGCTGGTGTTACAAAAACTTTAATCAGTTGGTGATAATTCGCTCTACAGCAATAGTATTCTATTGAGGAGGAGGGAGAAATGTGTCATATTCTTAGTTTTGTCTGTGAACTACATTGAATCTGTTCTCCAAATTAATATCACATTAACATAGAATTGTATTGTAGTAATCCTGCATTTATTGTGAACCTGAAAATCTAATATGTCAATAAATTTCTTTTAAAAATCAATGAGATTAGGATGCTTTCATTTGCTCAGCTGTAACTGGATTGCTCCTTCTTCTATGAATCATCTGCTTATTTTCTTTGTCCATTTTTTATTCAGTAATTCATCATGTTCTAGTATATTTATGGAAACCATTAGTATATTACTAATGCTAAGATATTATCTCTTACAAAGGTTTAAATGTGATTTTTTTTTTATTTTGTGATCTGTGCTTGACTTAGTTTTTGGTACATATTCTTCTGGACAAATATTCCAACTGAAAGCAATCAAATCTAAAAATCTGTCCCTTCACAGAAAGGATAAAACAAGTGTTTTATGAAACACACTTATGAGTATGCGTGTTATACTCTGATTTTTCTTTTTATTTATGTCTTTAGTCACACTGAGACTGACCTAACACATTTATATTTAATAATATTAAGATAAAAATTTACTCTTATTTGTTCAATGACTACCATACATATGTGAATATAAATTAAATTAATGTTATGCTAATTAAGATGATTACTTTCAAAATACAAACAAAACAAAGAAGTTTAGAGTACTATAAATCTAACGCAATACTTCCAGATTTTGGTTTATTTGGAATATAGCTCCAAGTTTTCATTTTCATTTACATAAGTTAATATGAGAAGTGTAATATGAATAATTTTATTCAGTGGACATGTATATCCATATGTGTATGAGTTCGTTTATTTATTAATTCATGTATAGTCTCTGACCTAACTTCTTAAATCACTTTCCTTGTTTCTGAGGTAAATATTTTATGACCTACTGACTACCTTCCAGAGTTGATAAGATTATTAGGTGACATAAAAAAAGATAAATGACTTGTGAATAATAAATTATCAATCAATGTTAGGTTCTGCCCATCACATTCTACAATCAATGCACTAATAAGATACAAAAGTTGGATACTATACTTCAAAATAAGATCTCAGACATTTTGAAATTCTGAAATCATTCTTAGTAAAAATTATAGAGCAGCATTTAAAATTAAAGCACTATGGAGCTCAACAATGAGAAAACCTAGTAACACTGAAAATGCAGAAAAATTTAGTTTCAACTAATATTCCATTTATAAGTTTTAATTTTTACTTTATTTGAAAGGCAAAGAGACAGAGGTCTCCCCATCTGCTAGTTTGTTCCCAAATGTCCCCTTGAACTAGAACTGGTCCACATTGAAGTCAGGAACCGAGAACTCAGAGTCTCCCATGTAGGTGTCAGAGGCAAGTGCTCTAGCCATCAGCTATTGCCTTCCAAGGTGCACATTATCAGAAACCTAAATCAGAGGTGGAGCTGGGACTAAGACCCAGGCACTCTGACACGGGATGCAGGTATCCCAAACAGCATCTTAACTGCTGTGCCAAGCAAACCACACCCAATATTTTATCCAAACATGTACATCCTAGTAAAAATCTCTCTCTCTGTGCATTGAGATATATGTGACATTATGTACTGTAGCATTTTTCATAAGAAATAAAATTTATAGAAAAACCAAAATGCATGTTTGGATAAGAATGGCTAGATTTAGTACATATGAACTTGAAATAGAACATAAGAATGAATGAACTAGAACTTTAAATATTGTGTTGGAAAAACAGTAGCTGCTGTGCACAATAGCTCAAATAATATAAAAGTTTATGTTTTTAGTCACCAAAATACTGAGAAAGTGTCAGCTTTTCTGAAAATGGTAATTTAGAGATCAAGATTTTCCACGTTGTGGTTCCGCCATCCTCTAGGACCTTGACAACATCTTCATTCCACAAATAGAAATGGAATATCCTGGGAGTCTACTTGTTAGTTAAAATCATTGGACCAGAAATATTGGATCAAAGGAGAACACTGTGTTGCAGCAAGTTAAGCTGATGTCTGCAATGCCTGCATCTCATATAAGCCCCAGGTTGAGTCCTCCTTGGTCCACTTACTAGCTAGCTTCCTATTAATGTGCCTGGGAAAGCAGCAGACAAGTGCGTGGGCCCCTGCCACTCATGTGGGAGATCAGGATGGAGCTCCTGGCTCCTGGCTTTGCAGCCATTTGGGGAATGAACAGAAGATTGGAAGACAGATCGATCAATCTCTCCCCATCCACCTCTGTCCCTCTCTCACTCTTGCTCTCTGTCTCTTCCTCTTTCTCTTAACTCTTTCAAATTTAAAAACAATATATATATTTAAAAAAACAATACTATATCACTTCTCTTGACACTTCAGTATATAAAATTCAATCATTAGGCCACAACTCTCTGTAAAGAAGCCTAAGACATAGAATGTAGCTATATGACACTTCCCTCACACCCTGACCCTGACTTTTTAAAAAATTGTTTATTTGTGTGAAAAGCAGAGGAAGGAAGAGGAAGTGAGAGAGAGAGAGACAAAGAGGCAGAGACAGAGAATCTTCTACCCACTGGTACACTTCCAATATGGCTGCAAGAGCCAAGGCTGGACTAGGCTAAAGGCAACCAGGACTAGGAATGTATATTGACATATGTGAGTCTTAAAAGATAATATTGAGTGAAACAAAAAGTGAAAAGGGATATGCATGGTATGAAATCTCTTACACAAAATTTAAATGCAACAATACAGGTAATGCAATGTTGACAAACATATGCATGTGAAACATGTAAGGGAATCCATGGAAATTATAAATCCCCAGATAAGGAACGTAGTTACATTCAGAGTAATGCACGTGGATGTGTTTGGGGAAAGAGTATATGGAGGCACAACACTTTAAACAATATATATTTTATTTGAAAGACAGAGTTACAAAGAGAGCTAGAGACAGAGAGAGAGGTCTTCCATCCAATGGTTCACTCCCCAATTAGCCGCAATGGCCATAGCTGCGCCGATCTGAAGCCAGGAGCCAGGAGCATCTTCCAGGTCTCCCACGTGGGTGCAGGGGCCCAAGGACTTGGGCAGTCTTCTACTGCTTTCCCCAGGCCATAGCAGAGAGCTGGATCAGAAGAGGAGCAGCTGGGACTAGAACAGGCACCCATATGGGATGCTGGCACTTCAGGTCAGGGCTTTAACCCGATGTGCCACAGCGCCGGCCCCCTATTTAATTTTTTTTAAATATATACTGCTAAATGTCTGCATAATTATGGGGTACTATGTGCTGTTTTAATGCATGTACACATTGTGTAATATTCAATAAGGATAGATATGTCTCTATCCTAGAACATTCAAAATTCTTTACGGTGAAAACATTCAAAATCCCATCTTCTAGGATTTGTTTTAATAGAGAACTATAAAGTGCATTGGCATTATCTATAATCATTCTCAATGGCAATGGAACTCCTAAACGTCTCTATGTCTACTTTAGTACACATTAACCAACCTTTCCCCACTGCATCTCTCCATTTCCCTCCCAAGCCTATGGTATCCACCATCACACATTTAACTTCTAGGAGATTACCTTTTTGACCCAACTCATTATAATCCTTTATTTCTTAAACTATGCTCATGGGCCTTTATGCAATTTTTATGAGAGGGATATTTCAAAAACACAATTTGAAATAACTGGGTCAACTTTAGTTCTTTATGAGAGAAATATATATGTCATGTAAGGCAATCTACTGTCTAGGTTCCCTTACTGGTAAGACTGTGTGGATGGATGAAATGTGGAAATTGAATCTGAAAATGGTAACATCTTTCTGAGAACTAATTAGTACTTGCATTTACACAAAAGAAGAGAATAGGTACATTTGCATAAAAAGCAACTGTAGAAATAAGAACAAATGAAGTCCGTAGAAGCTTTAAAAAATATACTAACACATTCCTTAAAAAATGTTTCCTTTTTTAGCTGGAAAGATATAAACCCTATACGTTATATCTGAGAATTGCCCAAAATGTGCCTAAGGGCTCTGAACACTTAAAAATAACAACACACACTGATATGAAAAATAAGGGGGATTGCTTACGGTAAATTCCAGCAAGCAGGGTCAGGGAATCTCATCGCCTAGTGAGAGGTTTTTTTTTTGTTTTTTTTTTTTTTTGACAGGCAGAGTGGACAGTGAGAGAGATAGAGACATAGAGAAAGGTCTTCCTTTGCCGTTGGTTCACCCTCCAATGGCCACCGCGGCTGGTGTGCTGTGGCCAGCGCACCTCGCACACCTCGCTCATCCGATGGCAGGATGCCAGGTGCCAGGTGCTTCTCCTGGTCTCCCATGGGGTGCAGGGCCCAAGCACGTGGGCCATCCTCCACTGCACTCCCTGGCTACAGTAGAGAGCTGGCCTGGAAGAGGGGCAACCGGGACAGAATCCGGCGCCCCAACCGGGACTAGAACCTGGTGTGCCGGCGCCGCAAGGCGGAGGATTAGCCTGTTGAGCCACGGCGCCGGCGAGAGTTTATTCTTTTAATTCTAGCTTTTCTTTGCTTGAGAAGTAACTTCTCATGGTATGAATGCCTCGAAGTGTCTCCTTATGTATTGCACAGGCTTTATTGTACTTTTTTCTAAAGCACTGGTAATCTCACATTATTATTACTAAAGTAAGTGCTTCACAACATATGTAAATACCTTTAAAGTTATTTTAATCAATGAGTTAACTCAATATTTATTAGCATATTTAAAGAAATGAAGCACTCATTACACAACAAGTTAATGTCTAATATTTAACTTTAGTAATTTGATTTTTTAACAAAATATGACAACAGGCCGGTGCCCTGGCTCAACAGGCTAATCCTCCGCCTTGCGGCGCTGGCACACCAGGTTCTAGTCCCGGTTGGGGCACCGGATTTTGTCCTGGTTGCTCCTCTTCCAGGCCAGCTCTCTGCTGTGGCCAGGGAGTGCAGTGGAGGATGGCCCAAGTGCTTGGGCCCTGCACCCCATGGGAGACCAGGAGAAGCACCTGGCTCCTGCCTTCAGATCAGCGTAGTGCCGGCCGTGGCGGCCATTGGAGGGTGAACCAATGGCAAAAGGAAGACCTTTCTCTCTGTCTCTCTCACTGTCCACTCTGCCTGTCCAAAAAAAAAAAAAAAAATGACAACAGAACAGTCATACCACTATTTGCCCTAGTTGGAAGTAAAAACAAATACTCATGTTTTGGTAATGTATAACCCTTGTCATGAATATTCAGAGGAGATACGTCATTCAGTTATACTTAAGAGAGGTGACTGGAGTTTCACATCAGGACTTAAAGTGTATATTGGATTTCCATATGAATGAAGAGACAGGGAAAATTGTTCAAGGCATTTCAATGATATTTACTTGGAATTTATGGTCCTTGAAAAAGTTACATATATATGTTATGTGGAAACATGGGCTGATTTAGAGAATTAATCAATTCATTCTTTACCTACTGAATCATCAATTATTTCTTCATATAAGAAGATGCTATATAAAGTTACCTGTGAAAATTATTGAGTATCCCTTATCTGAAGTACTGGGAAACATATGATTTACATTTTTTAAATTTCAGAATATTGCATAAACATAATGAGATATCTTGGGACCCAAAAGTAAACATGAAATTCACTTGTTTCATATGTACCTTACACATACAGTCTGAAGGTAATTTTATCTAATATTTTTAGTGTACCTGCATTTTGACTACCACTTGTCACATATATTCAGGTATGGAATTTTCCACTAGTAGCTTCGTGTTGGTGCACAAAACTTTTAGATTTGGGGGAATTTCAGGTGTCAAAATTTGGGTTGGAGATGCTCAACATATATTGACTTCAGTAAAGTTAATATAATATAATATAATATAATATAATATAACAGCTTCCATATATTTCCCAATAAATAATGTGATCTGTTTCAAATATTGTTCTTGAACTGTGACTATTATGAATTAAATCAAATTTATTTGAATATATATGATGCTTATATTTGTTATTAAAATATATTTGGTACCATCCATTCAATGTTTTTCTTTTTTAAAAAAATTTATTTATTTATTTGAAAGTCAGAGTAACACAGAGAGAGTAGAGGCAGAGAAAGAGAGAGAGAGAGAGAGAGGTCGGTCTTCCATCTGCTGGTTCATTTCCCATGTGGCCCCACGTGACCGCAATGGCTGGAGTTGTGCCAGTCCAAAGCCAGGAGCCAGGAGCTTCTTCCAGGTCTCCCACATGGGTGCAGGGGCCCAAGGACTTGGGCCATCTTCCACTGCTATCCCAGGCCATAGCAGAGAACTGGATAAGAAGAGGAGCAACCAGGACTAGAACCGGCACCCATATAGGATGCTGGCACTTCAGGCCAGGGCTTTAACCTGCTGCGCCACAGTGTCGGCCCTCTTGATTTTTTTCAAATGTTATAAATGAGATCTGCACCCCATGGGAGACCAGGAGAAGTACCTGGCTTCTGCCATCGGATCAGCCACGGCAGCCATTGGAGGGTGAACCAATGGCAAAAGGAAGACCTTTCTCTCTCTCTCTCTCACTGTCCACTCTGCCTGTCAAAAAAAAAAAAAAAAAAAAAAAAACAGTTTGTGCTGTAGTACAATTTTTAAATAGATTCAAAGTAATATTTTCACATGTACTAATATTTATCAATCATCATTTTTGTAAAAAGTATAATGAAATGTGCTATGAGAAAGCAAAAATAAACTTAGTTGCTATTGTTTTTATAGTTGAGTATTTTAAAAACATTCTGAAGTTTTTTTAAAATTTGTAAGATTTGGATATTGTTTCATACTTATTCTGATGTCCATAATACTTTACACATGTATTGCATATTTCAATTATTAATAATGGAAATATGAGTTAAAGATACAAACGAAGATTAAATTAGGTTTGAGTTATCACTTTAAAGACACAGATGAGGATGAAATTAGTTTTGAATAAATTTTTAATTTATTTTAATCTATTATCAGTGGAGTTGAATATTAGCTGTTCTATGCCCATATCCCTAACTTATTTTTTTAAAATATTCTTAAGTTATGAATTGAGGAATACTATCATAAAGAATTGATGAAATATTTTTTATTTGTTTTATTACTTCCAATTGAATAGCTCCTGTGAATACCCTGAATACAAAGGTGACCACCAGAGACCCCTGGGGCTCAGTAGCAGCACAAACACCCTGTACTTGTTTGTTTGGTTTTAGTGTTAGTTTATTAACTTTAATTGCCTTCTTTCTGGCATATTAACTGGATTCCCCAATTCTGCTTTAACATTCTACCAATCAACCTCTTTCTATGTGTTATCTTCCAGAATATTGATTTGCTCATAAAGCAAATTTTTCTTTTCTTTTCTTTTCTTTTTTTTTTCTTTTTTTTGACAGGCAGAGTAGATAGTGAGAGAGACAGAGAGAAAGGTCTTCCTTTGCCGTTGGTTCACCCTCCAATGGCAGCCGCGGCTGGCACACTGCAGCCGCTGCACTGCGCTGATCCAATTGTAGGAGCCAGGTGCTTCTCCTGGTCTCCCATGCAGGTGCAGGGCCCAAGCACTTGGGCCATCCTCCACTGCACTCCCTGACCACAGCAGAGAGCTGGCCTGGAAGAGGGGCAAACCGGGACAGAATCCGGTGCCCCGACTGGGACTAGAACCTGGTGTGCTGGCACCACAAGGCGGAGGATTAGCCTAGTGAGCTGCGGCGCCGGCCTATAAAGCAAATCTAAACACAAAAACAACTCCTCAGCTACCAGCCCATTACTTTGAGAAAACTTCTCTATGTAACTTTGTTCCTACAAGACTTTTTGTTAAGAAAAATTATTGTGCTCCTACCAGATGCTGTGAATTTACTGGGAATTATTGCTGAGCAAGATAGCAAATTCCCTGTCCTCATTAGAACTATAGTTTCATGTAGATGGACAATTAAAAAGTTATTATCTCGTAATTCAAGGTGATGTAGGAGGGTCATGTGTGCAGGACTTAAATAAAAGGGTCAAGGTTTCTGGTGTAAAAATGTTCCTTTTGAGGCTTGGAGGGATTAGTAAGTTAGCTGCTTTCCTCTGCTGGTGCTGACCATCTTATAAATTATGCTCAAGTTACTATGTGGCTCTCTTATAATTTACCCTATCTGTATTGTATTCTAACCAGTGTCTGCTTTTTAAATTTTCCATTCCCCTCTGGCAGCTAGCTTCAGATAGCCTCTACTCGACCTTGCACATGTTGTGTTAATAAACACATTACATATTATTACATGTTTTCTGATTAGACACATTTATTTCTCTTTTATTCTGTACTGTGTTGGTGAAGAGAAGAATCTGTGTTTTATTTATCTTCATGCTGTCAATACTGTCTCTGGAATGTGGTGATTTCTCATTACAAGTTTTAAAAAGAATACTTTATTCTTCAAAATTAAATTTATTGTTGAGTAGACAAATTGAGTTTGTCTTTCTCATAAATGATTCACTTACTTAAGTTCGCTATGGAATGCAACAATTATAAAAGAAACACTTGACAACAGCATTTATAGTACAACACTCTATTAATTCATATACTCCAAGGTAGTAATTTACAATCCCTTTTTTTCATAGCAATGGTGCTTAAAATGAAAGATGATAAAGGTAACCTTCTTAAGGAAAATAATGTCAACCATCTGGGCTTTGAATGAAATATGAATAAGGGAAATTGACTAGCTGGAAAAACCTGGTACTTCATTGATTGTGCGATCAAAATAAGGACTTTCTTGAGGCACCTAAGAGGTGAGGAAAGTCCCTTTTCCTTAACGTGGTCTTGATGAGTTTTTCTTTATGTATTTGCTTGTTTTAGCAGTCTGAAGTGGCAAAGGAGTGAGGAAGGAATGGTCAAATTGATGAAGTTTGTTAGAATTTGATTTGCAACTGTATTTTTTAATTTGCCAGCTGTTCACATTTTTCTGTGAGCTTTTTAATAAAAGAAACATACAATTTTTCACAGTTGTCGTAAGACTAATGCCACTGATTTACTAAAGCCATTAGATTCACACTGAGCACTCTGTTGTGAATAACAGTTTAGTGAAAATGGCCCATGTCAGGATCCTGACACCCCACTGCCTACTGACAGGCCATTTCAATAATAACATTTTGTTACCATTTGCTCTTTTTTCAGGATTTGTTTTTAAAATTGTTTTCTTGGGGCCAGCATTGTGACTTAACAGGTTAAGCTGCCACCTGCAATGCTGGCATTCCCACATGGGTGCTGACTCAAGTTCTGGCTGCTCCATTTCCAATCCAGCTCCCTGCTAATGTGCCTGGGAAAGCAGCAGACATGGCACAAGGTTGTGGGTCCCTGAAGCCAAATGGGAGATCAGAATGAAGCTCCTGGTTCCTGGCTTCAGCCTGGCCCATACCCAGCTGTTGAGCCATTTGGGGAGTGCACTAGAGGATGGAAGATATCTCCCTCTCTCTTCTCTCTATATAGCTCTTCCAATTATAGAGAAAATTTTTAAAAGGGACGATATAGCTTGTTCTTCTCTTCCCTTCTAATTGTCTTGCTCCAGCTAAGAAATCAGTGAACAAAAGTAATGAGCATAAGTACCTATCCATTGAAGCATTCTGCATGCTTTCTCCAAATGTGCCCAGCCACATGTTCTGGCCAGCAAGCTGCCAGCAGTGTACTGTTCAGTTTGACAAAATTTCTCTAGATTTTGGCTATCCTCCTACTGAATTACACAAAAATGGCCTTCAAATTACATGTACAATTTTGTTATTTGAAATTTTATTAGAAAACCACATTTCCAACTACAAAGACCATCCACTTTGTCTGAATGTAAGTTTTGATGAAACTACATAATTTTTAAAAAGCATCACATTTCATTTTTCATTTCAAACAATGTTTTTTAACAACTACGTGGTTCTAAGATTCTTATAAGAAAGAAAGACAGTAAAATAAAACATTTGAGATAAGAACATGCAAGAAGAGCCAGTAACTTTTTTTTTCAATTGTGAACAAGTCAGTAATGGATAAAAACAACTCTCCCAGCAATGTAGTATTGCATCCTGGGTTCCAGCTTATACTGCTGCTGGGATAATGAATTAGAATAGAAGAATAATACTTTTGTTTTAATCATGAATGAGTGTTAAATCACAAAACATATCACTATTTCTATGATAAAATTACACCAGAGTATTAACATAATTAAGTATATTAATATATTACTAAATATTTAATAGACTGCATTATTGAGATAAATCTTATATGGAATGATATGAAATTCTGCTTTTTTTCAGCTTCAGCTGTGAATAAAAAGGAATTAACTTCCATTAACCCCTTTATTTTGATTTCGTTCCCTTCTGTCTTCCTGGAAGGACTTCAAGTGGTGTCTAAATTTTCTTTCCAGCCCTAGAGCCCTTCCTTGCACTAGCACCACTGGTCCCCAGGATCTCACTCTTGAAACTGTGAGATTTCTGAGATATTCAACTATGTAGACCATCTGTACTCATCTGGCTTCCTGTTCCCCTGCTGCCTTCAAGCCTGTGGTTTTCTCTCCCTGTATTCCTGGATCTTAGACCCCTGGTGGTACAAACCATCACATTCTCCAGGGTCCCTTAACTACACCATCAAAGCTTTTCTGGGTATTTCCTTGGGTCAGTCGTGTTCTCAATCCCCCAGAGATGTTTCGTGATCTGCTGAAACAATGTCTTCACAGTTTCTCTAAAGATAGAGAAAGGATTTCTTCATATTTTGGTATTTTGGTCGAATTGCACCTCCCCCAAAAAATCTTAGGTGCCTTAAAATTAAAGGTCTGTTGTTTTATAGTATACAAATTCCTTCTTAGGTTCTATAAGACTCTCTGGGATCTTGAGCTAAAGAGTGGATCAAGTAGCTGAGTCACAGCCTCCAATATTATTGCATAATCTGATTATGGAGAGCACCCTATCGTCTACCTATTTTTTGTTTGTTTGTTTGTTTGTTTTGATAGGCAGAGTTAGACAGTGAGAGAGAGAGAGAGACAGAGAGAAAGGTCTTCCCTTTTCCGTTGGTTCACTCCCCAAATGGCCACTATGGCTAGCGCGCTGCACTGATTCGAAGTCAGGAGCCCAGTGCTTCCTCCTGGTCTCCTATGTGGGTGCAGGGCCCAAGGACTTGGGCCATCCTCCACTGCACTCCTGGACCACAGCAGAGAGCTGGACTGGAAGAGGAGCAACCAGGACAGAACCCGGCACCCCAACCGGGACTAGAACCCGGTGTGCCGGCACTGCAAGGAGAGGATTAGCTATGTGAGCTGCAGTGCCGGCCGTCTACCTATTTGTGATAAGCTTGTTACCCAAGTACCAGTCATGCCAGTTTATCAAAGAGATTTTTATGTGTGTTAAGTATGTATAAAGAGTAAATTATTTCTAATAGGTTTTCTTTCCTATATTAATGTTTGTATTTTTTAAATTTTTATTTGGCAAATATAAATTTCCAAAGTACAGCTTTTGGGTTACAATGGCTTTTTCTCCCCCATAACTTCCCTCCCATCCACAACCCTCCCAGCTCCCACTCCCTCTCCCATTCCATTCACATCAAGATTCATTTTCAATTATCTTTATATACAGAAAATCAATTTAGTATCTATTAAGTAAAGATTTCAACAAGTTGCACCCACACAGAACATAAAGTGTAAAATACTGTTTGAGTACTAGTTATAGCATTAATTCACATTGGACAACAGATTAAGGACAGAGATCCCACATGAGGAGTAAGTGTACAGTGACTCCTGTTGTTGATTTAACAAACTGACATTCTTGTTTATGGCATCAGTAATCTCCCTAGGCTCTTGTCGTGAGTTGCCAAGGCTATGGAAGCCTTTTGAGTTAGCCGACTTAATGTTTGTATTTCACTAAAAGCTTCCTAAATGAGGAAAAGAGTTATCTAACCTAATGATTTCATTTCTACTCAGCCAGGGCATCATGGTGTGCTATGGTGGATTTCAAGTGATAAGACTGTATATGCGTGTGTGTGTGTGTGTGTGTGTGTGTGTGTGTGTGTGATGTAAGTGCATAAAGCAAACAGCCAAATCTATATTAAAAAGCAAATTAATTCTCTAGGGCATAAATTTACAAAGGGTGGTCTTTTACCTTCCAGAGGACACATAGCAGTATCTAGAGACTTTTTGACTTTTTTAATAGTCATGACTAGGAGGGGTTACTATTGGCATCTCGTGGGTGAAGGTAAAGGGTGATGCTGAATATACCATAATTCAGACAGCTGCCACCAAGACAGACACCCTAGGCACTGGATAAGTGCCAAGGTTGAACAGCCCTCCTATAAGAGACTCATGGATATTCTCATACATTTTTAGCATTTTGTCTTCTTCAAATATATCTTCAGCATTAATGATGTGTCCTGGACAAAGAGCATGCCTGGTTCCTATTTGCATAGAGATTATTGCTGGAATGAGACAGACATTCTCTACCTAAATGACTAAGAATCATGGTAGTGGCAGTGCAGGTAGAAAACAATATTCATTGGAAAATAAAAAGGAAATAATCAGGAGTTAAAAGTTAAATAGTGTTTTGTCCATTCTTCACATCAATATTTTATAGCAAACCTCATTAAAGCAGTGTTGTTTAGCATAATTTAAGAAATGTGTACTCTTTAGCCAACTAAATGTAGCATTGTTAGCTAACAAATATACGCAATAATCCAAATCACACCCAGCAATCTTTCCCTTCTCATCCATCCTAAGCCTTTGTCTTCAGTGTTTGGAGTGAATTTTAGACCTGACTCGGGAAAAACAAATTTTGATTTTAGATTAGAAAATACACTTTTGATGCAGAAGCACAAGATTTTTGTCTGTCTTCATTCTTCTCCACCTTCAGAGAAATAGTCTCAGTCTCTGTCTCTTTCTCTCTCTCTAAAAAAGCTCTTACAATGTTGTAAACATCTGTATACACTGACAATAAATAAAAGGCATCTGCAGGGATGAAGACGCACTGATGTGTTTTCAAACTTTATGACTTTTTCCCTTGTGTTTAGTCTTCATAATCTGCACTTTCTGCTATGATCCAATTAATTTTAAGCACGATACCAGGCATGTAGACTATTTGGGTTTAATTTACTAGGTTGTAACTAGTGGTATTTTCTTCTTGGGTATCGCTCTGTACCCATAAATTATTTGGTAGCAATTATCTCTTAAAATGCATCCAAATGCTTTTCACTTGCTTCTTGAATTCCAAGTAAGGCTTCAGTTAAAATATTCCTAAGAATGTATTCTAATTCTGTTTTTTGTTCCTTCCTCTAACAGGGAGATATATGGATTTTTCTTTTCATTTGTAGTGTGTGTAGCTTAAAAAGTTCTGGGAGCTGCCTTGACCACAAATAACCCCATTTGTACACAATTATATAATACCTGACTCCTTTGCAAACACTTTTTCAGTGGGTATAAATTTCAACTCTCTCTGATAACATAAAATTTGTCAGATAAGCTGTTAAAGCCAGAATTTAAATGAACCAAGTTTGAAGGAACTTGCAAACCATGTTACATACTGTAAATCTTTGATGTGTGAATGGTGGGCATTAGGGTTTGTATAAATGGATGAATCTATAAAACAATCAATGGACTGAGATAAGAAGAACCAATGGGAATTACATAGGCACAGAGTCCTGTTGAATCCACAGTATGTCCCCTGTCATCTGCATTTCTGAAGCGCCCTTATTTCTCCTATCAGTTTCTTCTCTTAATTAGATAATGTTCCCATGTTGATGAGTTACAATGAAGATAAAAATTACAGTAATAATGCTGATTATGGTATAATTTTCTGAGCTTTTACCCTGTATTATCTCAATTAATCTTACAAACTATTACCACACACATACTTGAAGTGATTTATCACATGTTGTCACAGACATTAGAAGTTAAGGATTAGAAACAAATTCAAGTATTGTGGATCAAAGTCCATATTTATATCTACTACATAGAGAATAGACACTAAATATCCATAATAAATGTGAGAAAGCACCATGCATATAAACTTAAGTCATCTATTCAGATTTATTGTGGGAAGATTCCTCAGTGTCCAAGGGAAAGGAAATCAATAGATCCAAGGATGTCTGCATTGCAAGTTTATTGCAGTACTATTCGTAAAAGCCAAGATAGGAGATCAACCTAAGTGTCTATCAGTGAATGAATGGACACTGAAAATGTGATATGTATACAAAAAGGGATATTGTCCAGCCATAAAAAGGAGCGAAATCTTATCACTTGCAGCAACATGGATAACCCTGAAGAATATTAGGTTAAGTGACATAAGCTAGGCACAAAAAGACAAATACTACCTGTTCCCATTAAATCGTGGAATCTAAAAAAGTTGATCTCGTAGAAGTTTAGAGCAGAAGGGTCATTTCAGAGGGTGGGAAATATAATGGGAAAGATTAGGGAGAAGTTGGTTAACAGGTATGATATTACAGATAGATAGGAGAAATTAGTTTTAGTATTCTACAGCACAGTAGGTTGATTATATTTAACAAGAATTCACTGTGTATTTTAAAATAGGTAGAAAATATATATCAAGTTTAAGGATTTTGAATATTCTCCGCTCAAAGAAATTGTAAATGTTCAAAGTAATAGAAATGCTAATTACCTTAATTTGATCACGATCAATTTATACATTGTATATAACTAACTAAATATAACACTGTGCCCCACAAATATGTACAATTATTATAAATTTATTTAAAAACTACAGAGAGAATATTTATTTTAATGACAAGTAAATGCAATTTGTAAATAATTTTATTTTATTTATTTTTTAAATTTTTTTGACAGGCAGAGTGGACAGTGAGATAGAGAGACAGAAAGAGAAAGGTCTTCCTTTACCATTGGTTCACCCTCCAATGGCCGCTGCGGCCGGCGCACTGCGGCCAGTGGGCTGCAGCCGGTGCACCACGTTGATCCGAAGGCAGGAGCCAGGTGCTTCTCCTGGTCTCCCATGCGGGTACAGGGCCCAAGCACTTGGGCCATCCTCCACTGCACTCCTGGGACACAGCAGAGAGCTGGCCTAGGAGAGAGGCAACCAGGACAGAATCCAGCACCCCGACTGGGACTAGAACCCGGTGTGCAGGTCCTGCTAGGTGGAAGATTAGCCTATTGAGCCGCGGTGCTGGCCCACAATTTGTAAATTTTTAAAGATTAAGTTGGCCTGACATACTGCAATTAACAGAACCTTTTGGTCACATTTTCGTCAAATACATTAGAAAATCCTAGTTGAGGCTTTGGCAACCTCTGAAACTACTATTAACTGTACAATATGATGACAACTAAACCTGCATTATAATTCGTGACTAAAGTGAATATTGTTCCTGTTCATTTCTAAGCATTAGGCCTTAGAATTATTTCTTGAATTAATTTTGCTTTTCTTAATTATCTAAATAAATTGTTTGAAAAGTGCCATATCTACACAATAATGGCACAACTTAACACTTAATTTTAATTAGCTAAACATGAAGTAGCTGGATTGTAATCAAACAGATGGAAAATTTCTAATATTGAATCCATGGTGCCCCAAATATTGAAGACTATAAAAAAGAAGTCTGTTTTTGTTTCTTCTCTACTCCAACAAATACAAATATTTCCCCATACCTCATTCCTCTACTCTTGCTTTAAATAGTGCATGAATAATGGTACTTAGGCAAACTTGCAGTGACATATACAACATCTGTTCACAAGCTTGGTAATATGCATACATATTGTCCTGAGTAATTTTACAGCTATAAGTTTTCAAATAGATAATGAACTTTTGAATAACTCTGTAAATCATGTAATAGATAAATAGCAAATATTGGACGCCAGGTTCTAGTCCTGGTTGCTCCTCCAGGAGGACAGTGGAGGATGGCCCAAGTCCTTGGGCCCCTGCACCCACGTGGGAGACCAGGGGGAAGCACCTGGCTCCTGGCTTCAGATCGGCACAGAACTGGCCATGGCAGCCATTTGGGGAGTGAACCAATGGAAGGAAGACCTTTCTCTCTGTCTCTCTCTCTCACTGTCTATAACTCTGTCAAATAAAAAAAAATAGCAAATATAAAAAAAATTATAGAAGGCATCATGGGTAATGCAAGAAAAGTCTATCATGCAATATCCCAGAAGGCCTTACAAAATGAAACTCATGTTGTAAATCTGTGAAGAACCCAGACCAAGTGGGATTTATCCCTGGTATGCAGGGATGGTTCAATGCTCACAAAACAATCAACGTGATACACCACATTACCAGACTGCAAAAGAAAAACCATATGATTATCTCAATAGATGCAGAGAAAGCATTTTATAAAATACAACACCCTTTCATGATGAAAACTCTATGCAAACTGGGTATGGAAGGAACATTCCTCAATACAATCAAAGCAATTTATGACAAACCCATGGCCAACATCCTATTGAATGGGGAAAAGTTGGGAGCATTTCCACTGAGATCTGGTACCAGACAGGGAGGGCCATTCTCACCACTGCTATTCAATATAGTTCTGGAAGTTTTAGCCAGAGCTATTAGGCAAGAACAAGAAATTAAAGGGATACAAATTGGGAAGGAAGAACTCAAACTATCCCTCTTGGCAGATGATATGATTCTTTATTTAGGGGACCCAAAGAACTCTACTAAGAGACTATTGGAACTCATAGAAGAGTTTGGAGAAGTAGCAGGATATAAAATCAGTGCACAAAAATCAACAGCCTTTGTATGCACAAGCAATGCCATGGCTGAGGAAGAACTGCTAAGATCAATCCCATTCACAATAGCCACAAAAACAATCAAATACCTTGGAGTAAACTTAACCAAGGACATTAAAGATCTCTACAATGAAAATTACAAAACCTTAAAGAAAGAAATAGAAGAGGATACCAAAAAATGGAAAAGTCTTCCATGCTCATGGATTGGAAGAATCAACATCATCAAAATGTCCATTCTCCCAAAAGCAATTTACAGATTCAATGCAATACCTATCAAAATACTGAAGACATTCTTTTCAGATATGGAAAAAATGATGCTGAAATTCATATGGAGGAACAGAGGACCTCGAATACCTAAAGCAATCTTGAACAACAAAAACAAAGCTGGAGGCATCACAATACCAGATATCAGGACATACTACAGGGCAGCAGTTATCAGAACAGCATAGTACTGGTACAGAAACAGATGGATAGACCAATGGAACAGAATAGAAACACCAGGAATCAATCTAAACATCTACAGCCAACTTATATTTGATCAAGGATCCAAAACCAATCCCTGGAGTAAGGACAGTCTGTTCAATAAATGGTGTTGGGAAAATTGGATTTCCACATGCAGAATCATGAAGCAAGACCCCTACCTTTCTTCTTACACAAAAATTCATTCAACATGGATTAAAGACTTAAATCTATGATCTGACACTATCATATTATTAGAGAGCATTGGAGAAACCCTGCAAGATATAGATACTGGCAAAAACTTCCTAGAAAAGACCCTAGAGGTACAGGCAGTCAAAGCCAAAATTAACTGTTGGGATTGCATTAAATTGAGAAGTTTCTGCACTGCAAAAGAAAGAGTTAGGAGAGTGAAGAGGCAACCGACAGAATGGGAAAAATTATTTGCAAACTATGCAACAGATAAAGGGTTGATAACCAGAATCTACAAAGAAATCAAGAAACTCCACAACATCAAAACAAACAACCCACTTAAGAGATGGGCCAAGGACTTCAATAGACATTTTTCCAAAGAGGAAATCCAAATGGCCAACAGACACATGGAAAAATGTTCAAGATCACTAGCAATCAGGGAAATGCAAATCAAAACCACAATGAGGTTTCACCTCACCCCGGTTAGAATGGCTCACATTCAGAAATCTACCAACAATAGATGCTGGAGAGGATGTGGGGAAAAAGGGACACTAACCCACTGTTGGTGGGAATGCAAACTGGTAAAGCCACTATGGAAGTCAGTCTGGAGATTCCTCAGAAACCTGAATATAACCCTACCATACAACCCAGCCATCCCACTCCTTGGAATTTACCCAAAGGAAATTAAATTGGCAAACAAAAAAGCTGTCTGCACATTAATGTTTACTGCAGCTCAATTAACAATAGCTAAGACCTGGAACCAACCCAAATGCCCATCAACACTAGACTGGATAAGAAATTATGGGACATGTACTCTATAGAATACTATACAGCAGTCAAAAAAATGAAATCTGATCATTTGCAACAAGATGGAGGAATCTGGAAAACATTATGCTGAATGATTTCAGCCAGTCCCAAAGAAACAAACATCATATGTTCTCCCTGATCAGTGACAACTAACTGAGCACCAAAGGGGAAACCTGTTGAAGTGAAATGGACACTATGAGAAACAGTTACTTGATCAGCTCTTGTGCTGACTGTTGATGTACAATGTAATACTTT
Organism: Sylvilagus floridanus; assembly: GCA_949820135.1. Taxonomy (NCBI): domain Eukaryota; kingdom Metazoa; phylum Chordata; class Mammalia; order Lagomorpha; family Leporidae; genus Sylvilagus; species Sylvilagus floridanus. The sequence goes on along the minus strand of OX463228.1, from coordinate 38,263,735 downwards.
ATCCATTTTAGTAATTTTTCTTTGTTTTGTTCTAGTACTATTGGATGCACTCTGTAATTAACACACAATTATTCTTAGGTGTTTAAATTTTAACTGTAAAGTGATCCCTGTTAAATATAAGAGTGGGAAGAAGAGAGGGAGGAGATGTACAATTTGGGACATGCTCAATTGGACTTGCCACAAATGGTGGAGTTAGAATCCTGCCAGGAGATTCCAATACAATCCCATCAAGGTGGCATGCACCAGTGCCATCTCACTAGTCCAAGTGATCAATTTCAGTTCACAATTGATCACACTGATAGGTCTAAGAGTCAAAGGGATCACACAAACAAGACTAGTGTCTGCTAATACTAACTGATAGAATAAAAAAGGGAGAGAATGATCCAACATGGGAAGCGGGATACACAGCAGATTCATAGAATGGCAGATGTCCTTGCTCAAGCTGACTTGCCTCAAACGGTAGAGTTAGAAACATACCAGGGGATTCCAATTCAATCCCATCAAGGTGGCATGTACCAATGCAATCTCACTAGTCCAAGTGATCGATTTCTATGTGGATGCAAACTGTTGAAATCTTTACTTAATATATGCTAAACTGATCTTCTTTATATAAAGAGACTTGAAAATAAATCTCGATGTGAATGGAAGGGGAGAGGGAGCAGGAAAGGGGAGGGTTGTGGGTGGGAGGAAAGTTATGGGGTGGGAAGCCATTGTAATCCATAAGCTGTACTTTGGAAATTTATATTCATTAAATAAAAGTTAAAATAAAAATAAAAATAAATAAAAGGATAATGATATTTTGGATTGTTATAAATCTTAAGTTGATATGTATACCAGAAGATGCATATATTTGTGTATAGATTAGTACCCAGAGTATTATAGCCCTTCAAACTGTTGTGGAGGAAATCAGTGAATGAGTATATGTATGTTTGTCTCTGTGTCTTTACATCTTGCTCTAGGACATGTGTTTATGTGTGTGGTTGGAACCCAGGGAATTAAAGTGCTTATCAAACAGTAAAAAAAAAAAAAAAAAAAAGAGAGAGAGAGAGAGAGAGAGAGAGAATGGCAGATATCCTAAATAGCACTCTGGCCTCAGAATCAGCCCTTAAGGCATTCAGATCTGGCTGAAGAGCCCATGAGAGTATTTTAGGCATGGAAAACCAAGACACTCTGGGGAAAAAAAAAAAAGAAGACCTAAATGGAAGATCTCTGCGAGTGAGATCCCAGTGCAAAGAACGGGGCCATCAAAGAAGGAGGTACCTTTCTCTGAAGGGAGGAGAGAACTTCCACTTTGACTATGACCTTGTCTAAATAAGATTGGAGTTGGTGAACTCAAAAGGCTTCCATAGCCTCGGCAACTCATGACTAGAGCCTAGGGAGATTACTGAGGCCATAAACAAGAGTGTCAAATTGTTAAATCAACATCAGGAGTCACTGTGTACTTACTTCTCATGTGGGATCTGTCCTTAATGTGTTGTCCAATGTGAAGTAATGCTATAACTAGTACTCATACAGTATTTTTACACTTTGTGTTTCAGTGTGGGTGCAAACTGATGAAATCTTTACTTAATATATACTAAATCGATCTTCTGTATATAAAGATAATTGAAAATGAATCTTGATGTGAATGGAACGGGAGAGGGAGAGGGAGATGGGAGGCCTGTGAGTGGGAGGGAAATAAGGGGGGGGAGCCATTGTAATCCATAAACTGTACTTTGGAAATTTATATTTAACAAATAAAAAATAAATTAAAAAAATAATAAAAAAGAAAAAAAAATCTGTGAAGAATCTGATACTGGCCTGCATATTTGCCATCTCAATAATTTTACATTGTAGCAATCAAGTTCCTACAGGGCAGAGTCATACTAATCAATGCAACAAAAATATTATTACTTTATTAATGCATAGTAAATGATCATTGTTACAGGAATCTGAATACTTTTCTGTAAAAGGTCAGACAGATAATAAATGTTTTAGGCTTTGAATGGCACAAGATCTCTGTTGCAACTACCCACCTCTGAATTTTTAGTGGCAGAGCAGCCTTGACAAATAAATAAGTAGACTAACAATCAAGCTATGTTCCAGTCAGACTGTAGTAATGTACAGATTTGGATTTTATGTAATTTGCATATGTCACAAAATATAATTCCTCTTTTGCTTTCTTTATCTCCAGCCATTTAAAAAATACAAATAGTTCATTGGCTTGGACTGCAGAAAAAGAACTGAGGTAAGCCTTAGCTTACTGGCCCCTACTCTAGCATAAGGAGCAAGCAATTCATGTACAAATGTATTGAGGCTAGAACTACTGTCCAAATTCAGACAGTATTTGGAGGAGGAGGAGATGTACAGTTCAGCACATGCTCAATCAGACTTACTCGGAATGGTAGAGCTAGGAACGTGCCAGGGGATTCCAATTCAATCCCATCAAGGTGGCATGTACCAATGCCATCTCACTAGTCAAAGTGATCATAAATGATCATAAAGTTCATAAATGATCATAAAGATAGGATTAAGTGTCAAAGGGATCACATAAAGAAGACTACTGTCTGCTAACACTAACTGATAGAATTAAAAAGGAGAGAACAGTCCAATATGGGAAGCAGGATACACAGCAGACTCATAGAATGGCAGATGTCCTAAACAGCACTCTGGCCTCAGAATCAGCCCTTAAGGCATTCGGATCTGGCTAAAAAGCCCATGAGAGTATTTCAGGCATGGAAAGCCAAGACACTGTCACAAAGAAAAAATGACCTAAATGAAAGATCTCTGTGAGTGAGATCCCAGTGGAAAGAACTGGCCATCAAGAAGGAGGTACCTTTCTCTGAAGGGAGGACAGAACTTCCACTCTGACTACGACCTTGTCTAAATAAGATTGAAGTCAGTGAACTCAAAAGGCTTCCATAGCCTTGGCAGCTCACGACAAGAGCCTCTGGTGATTACTGACGTTATAAGTAAGAGTGTCAATTGTTAAATCAACAATGGGAGTCACTGTGTACTTACTCCCCATATAGGATCTCAGTCCTCAATGTGTTGTACTATGTGAATTAACAGTAAAACTACTACTCAAACAGTATTCTATACTTTGTGTGTCTGTGTGGGTGCAAACTTGAAATCTTTACTTAGTATATACTAAATTGATCCTCTGTATATAAAGATAATTGAAAATGAATCTTGATGAAAAATGAGATGGGAGAGGGAGCGGGAGATGAGATGGTTGTGGGTGGGAGGGAGGTATGGGGGGAAAAGCTGCTATAACTCAAAAGTTGTACTTTGGAAATTTATGTTTATTAAATAAAAGTTAAAAAAAAAAACAAAAACAAATGGATTGAGTCTGAACTACTGTCCAAATAAGGACAGTTTACAGTGAAAAGATATGCTAGGATAATTAAAATTATACACAATAGTTTTCACTTAAAATTAGAAGAAATAATTAGCATGATAAATGGAAAAATGCCAAAATAGATAACCAATAACTAATCAACATCTGACATCAGACTTAGTCATTGAGAGTTGTTCCACTGCCTAAGGGATCCAAAGTTTGAAGAGAATGTATTTTCTGCTTGGAATTTTGCACCAGGTAAAAGTATGCACTCCATATATATAAGTATAAGAAAGATAGCTTCAAATTGACAAGGAGTTAGAAAATTTACATATAAATGTTTTGAAACAAGTTTCTTGATGATATACTCTAGGCAAAAGGAAGATTTGTTGAGAAGAGAAAGCTTAGAGGCAACTCAGCATAAGAAAGAAGACAAAGCCATCAGCATATGCAGATGATGCAGTTTCAAAGTTGGAAGGGTTGGGAGGAGCTTGACGCTTGGAATGCATGGTAAGAACTGCTTTTAGCCTGGATTTTCAAAGTGGTGAGTCAAGAAATAATGCATTTAGTTTCTGGAGGAAGAGATAAAGATGCTTGTATTTTACTCCCACTTAAAAATATAATTATAAATGATCTTAATGAACGGGACCTAACCATACTGAGGGTTTTAAGGAAGTAGGACCAGAGAAAGTGCTCTGAACTTTATCTAATAGAGCAGTAAGAAAGGATTAACACTACAGTTGCAAAATCATGCAGTAATACTTAAAGACTATCAGTTACTGATGTGATGGTAACCATCTGAAGAGCTATGAATAGAGTTTCCTGAGAATGAGAACTATAAGAATTGATAATATGGGAAGAAAGTCTTTTTCCCCCTTTGAAAAATCTCAAAATGAAAAAATGTTTTAATGGCAAGGGAAGATGTTAAATAACAAAGCAAGGGGGATTATCTGAGTCTTTGCATCTATTGGCACTGTCACCATTACTCTCAGACCTCACCTCTGTCTACCCTCAGGCCTGCTCAGTTGTCCCCTTGGGTTCCTTGAGCTGTGGATGTGCTCCTGCCCCAGCTTCTTTGTAAACATTTTTCCCTTAGCCTGAATGCTTTTGACCCAGTTTTGTGCAGGGTTCACGCCACCACACACTTTAACTTTTGTGGAAAATCTCTCATTTTCAGCAAACACTTCACTGGATAAGAGAAAATGTTTTCCCAAACTACACATTCCTTTTCTCCACTTTATTTTTCTCCATAGTATCTATCATCTTTATCAATATTATACATTACATATGTTTTTTGTTTATTGTCTGATTGATGATTACAGGATAAACTTCATGAAGGCAGAAATGTGCATTATGGTCCCTGTTTTACCTTCAGTAACTTGAATAGTGTGCAGCACATAATAAAAGTACAATGAATCTTGTTGAATGGATGCCTTCCCAATGCCCTTGCTTAGCATGTTTATGTATTTTTCAAAAAATTCTAACAACTGCACAAAATAGATATAATACCCATTTTACAGAAGGAAAAAACTTCAAGCTAAGAGACTGCAAGTACCTTAGTTAAACTCACTTGGTTAGGTGGCTCCAGTACTGAAATAGTCAATCAAACCATAGTCCAGCTATGCAAGACTTGGAGATATTTGTAAATGATTATACATCACGTGTATATCAGTTAAATACTTTTATTGCAAATTACCACAACTGAATTCCAACTCGTCTAAATATTAAATCTATTTGTTGTCCTAAATAATTAAATATATAAATACACACACACACACACACACACACACACACACACGAGTAGGGTAAGCTCCAGGTAGGGGGTATTTCTAGAATTCATATCTTCAGGGCAGGCATGTTTCTCTGCCCTATTCTATGCTTGCTCTACAGGTAGATGAGTTTTCTTCTCTTATGGTCAAAGATGGGCATTCCAGTATCTCAGCTTTGCTCTTCTTCACACATCTTTTTCTGCTTACTACTTCAATAAATGATGGGTTTTCTTTTTGACTCAAATGATTGAGAATCAAACCGGAAATGAGGTCATTCATTCAAATTATCTGATGGGGACATGTGGTGTGCATGTTATACAGTCAACCAAAAAGTTCAATATACAGCAAAGCATATCCCTAAAATTTTACATTTTATTTAAAATCTTTCCTGGGAGCCTATGTATTATGACAATGCAGTAAGATGTAAAGTAGCAGAGACCGCTTTCAAAAACTTTACTATGTTAACAATTTTAGGGGTGGGCATTGTAGCACAGTGGGTTGAGCTGCAATTTTTGTGGTGCATGCATCCCATAATCAGAGTGCCAATTTGAGTTATAACTACTCTGCTTTGGATCCAATTCCCTGCTAATGTGCTTGGGAAGTAGCAGAAGATGGCTCAGATACTTGGATTCCTGCCGCCCACCTGGGAGACACATGTAGGGTTCTTGAACCCTGGCTTTGGCCTGGCTCAGCCCCAGTAATTGAAGTCGTTTAGGGAGTCAAACAGTGGATGGAACATACTCATTCACATTCATTTTTTTCTCTCTCTCTCTTCATTTTTCACCCTCCTTCATCACTCTGCCTTTCAAATAAGTAAATCTTTAACAAATAATTGCTTTGAAGTTCTAATAATTTCGATGGAAAGTGCACAGGAGAAAGATGTACAAGAACATAGAAAGTAAGCAGAGAAAGAAAAGAGAAAAGGAGAAAGGAAGAGTACTTTTGAAGTAGAGGAAGGCAAGAAAGGTAAGGGAATTGTCTGAGAAGATGGAAAAAAATTCAAGACAAATATTGTCTGGGTTGCAATTTTTCTGAAATGCCTAATTAAATGTGACTCTGTCCTTTATTTGTGATAAAACAACATGTAAAATGTTTAACATAAAGCAATCATAGCATTCTCATTTTTGTGAAATGTAACCAAACAAACTCTCTGGCTGTATTGTAAAGTAGTGACACTGTAACTAGTATAGACAGACGAAAGAGAGAGAGAGAGAGAGAGAGAGAGAGAGAAAAGAAAGGAAGAAAGATATAGATGAGTAAGATAAGTGGCATCTATTATAGAAGTGGCATCTATAATAAGAATGGTTACTGTTGATCATAACATTTCTGCTCATTCAGACAAATAATCCATGCCTCAGAAACAGATTGTTTTTCAAATGAATTTAGCAGGACTGAAGGTAAATGACAGCCCCAGAGATAGAATCCATCCATTAGTTTACAGAACAGGTACCTCATCTGTGTTATTCAGGCTATAATATTGTCTCAGAGAATGTAACAGTGAGCTTAGCAATTTACATTAAATGATGGAAAACATTTTTCTTATCCTCCCTGCTTATAATGCAGGATGACTTTGAAATATATACCCAGGTTTTCATTCTTAACCAGCTAGAATATGTGAGAAAACTGTGTGTATATACTATTTGTTTATTTGGTAAGTACAAAATTTGATCATTTAAGTCTTTTTGAAAGTGTGGAAATTTTACTTAAAAACCTTGATATCAGATTTTGGTTAAAATCGGAATGTTTGAAAGGTGGGTGATTTGTCTAGTGGTAGTTATGACACTGATTAAGGCATTTGCCTCTCAGGTCAAAGCAGGGTTTGAGTCCCTACTTCAGCTTCTGACTCCTGCTGGTGCAGATACTGGGGGTCAGCAATGGAGCGGGCTAGTAATTGGATCCCTGCCAACCACGTGAGAAACCTGGATTGAATTCCAGGCTCCTGGTTTTGACTCCAAGCTCATCTCCAGCCATTGCAGGCATTTGGGGGCATACAGCAGCAGATGGGGTGCACCTGTTCACTCTCTCGCCCCATACCCCCTACTCTCTCTGTCTCTCCGTCTCTTTTTATCCTTCAAATCAAATAAATAAATAGATAGAATATTTAGGAACAGTGGACCAACACGTACAAATGACAATGGGCAGAAACCGATTTGTGCTTGCTGCGTCGGATAAGTACTTTGTCCTGTTTTTCAATTATACCCTGCGTGATGGGCGAATAACATCTCCTTCTTTTACAGTGTTCACTAATTCACTGCTCCCTCCATAGTCAATATGGCCTCTGTCGAAAAGCAATAGCACTGGATGCTTGTTGAACTTGGCAAGATAGATCTCACTCAGACTACTGCGATAGGGAAGAGAGACTCCAGTACAAACTGAGTTAAACTCCAACCAAGACATAGGTGACTGAGGTCATGGAAAACATAAAAGCTGGAACCAGAAGAAGCTAGAAGGATTATGGAGAAACAAAAGGGGACTGTGAACACATGGGAAATTATAGGCGGTGAGCAGAAAATGATTGAAAATGGGTAGGACATGTGGGTTGGGACAAGGTGTACTCTGCAGTTTTAGAGAACTGCAATTTTTAAAGCCAAGAGGCAGCACAGGAGCTGTGGTCACCTTTAGTGGTATGCTTTAGTGCAGGCATGAGCCAGGTAAAACCTTGTTCAGTCTCTTAACACAGAGTTCAGGGAAGTCCTTTTTTGCTGAGTGGGATTTCACAGTTCATACCGATGATACCTGCTTTCAAATTAAGATGCAAAAAAGCTGCTCAGCCTGGAGCTCAGAGAAGGGGAAGCAGAGAGAAGGGGCAGTACAGGTACTTGACCTGGGCTGCAAATGTTTCATATGAAATTACTTCCCATATTAGAAGTGGGAGGGATTGCCATAAGGTACCTGAAACCACGGGGCAAACAAGGCCCATGGTCCTGCTGTCCTAATTCACTAAATGAGTAAATTATTTAAAAATTGCTATGCCCTTGGCAGCACAGGACTTACGCATCTTGCTGACTGTTATTAATCCAGGTTTTATCTCAGTGTCATGCTCTCGTTTCTTCTTCTCCTCCTCCTTCCTCTTTTCCTCCTCTTCCTAACCCTCATCATGTTTTTCTGCTTTGTTTTATTCTGTGACTTCTACAATAATTTATGTAATGAAGAGTTCAGGAAATTTAGAGCAAACAATAAGTATTTCTGGAATAAGAAGAATATCCGTACTGTCAAGGCCCTATTTTCAGGAGAGAGGAAAAGAATAATGAGGTATCTTAGAGTCAAAATGGTTCAAAAGATTATAATTGCTCTGTAAATTATCCTTTTTGAGATTTCCTGCCTTGGCTTAATCTTTTGACTTATCCTTTCCCTTTAGAAAAATATTTATGGTATCATTTAAATATAGAGAAACTTAGTATTTAAAAAGAATTGAATGTTGTTAACACACAAAAGTCAAGATGTCAAATAGTCATTTGGGAACATTAAAGATATTGGGTTCAGTTTAAGTCACTTTCTAAGAGATTTGGTGTAGGCTTGATAATTTATTCAGATTTGTCTGGTCTCCCAAATTTAGGCTGAATGCATGCCAAAGGGGATATAATTTTCCCCATAACATTCTGCTCCCATTTGGATTGCAAATTAGTGCAGAATAACATCTTGCACAATATTATAACTCTTTCACTTTTACCTAAGGAACAGCAGAGAATAGAAATGTGCATTATTAATATTTGTTAACTTTTTCCATGTTTGTGATGAAGTGGATGTTAAGAGAATAGTGCAGGGGCCAGCAATGTGGCTTAGAGAGTTAAACCAACACTTGAGATGTCCTGGTTTATAGTCCAGCTCCCTGCCACTCAGGTGGTACACCTAATGGAGTCCTGGCTCCTGACTTTGACCTGGCCCAGCCTTACCTATTGCAGCCATCTGGAAGGTGGACCAGCAGATAGATGTCTCTTGGAGTGGACGAGCAAGTAGACAATCTCTCTCTCTCTCTCTCTCTCTCTCTCCCTCCCCCCACCCTCACCCTCACCCCCATGTTGTCTTTGGAATAAATATGAAGGGGATGGGAGGAGAGAGAGAGAGGGAGAGAGGACAATAGCAGGGCCATAGTAATGGCTGTTGGAGTTTCCATTTCCTGAGTTTTCTCACTGATCCCAGAGTTTCATTACACATCTTTCTTCTTGATGGAGGGGCTGCCTGACTGACAGGCCTGCATCATATGAGTGTCATAACTAAGAAGCTGTCATTTCTTTTTTCCAAGCAGCACCTTTTGTGAGGGATGAAATAATAAATCCTATTGTGTTTTTCTTTTAAATTTAAAACTGGAGGAGTGAAGAGTTCCCATAGTTACGGCTATTGTTATTAGCTTATTAAAAATATCTTTGTTTAACAAAGCGTTTATTTCCAGGATGATTGCAGAGAGGTCAATATCAAAATCTGTCCCCATGACTTCAACCTGCTCTTTATTAAAACAGAGGTTTTTCTTCTCTGCTTACTGATTTGCTTCAAGAGATCTCTGCATATTTTTCAACTCTTCCTAGTAAGAAATGCTTTTTTTTTTTTTAATTTTTGGTTAACATGCAATACTTTACATTTTATGGGGTGTAGTACAGTATTTTAGTACATGTACGTAGTGTAAACTAATCAAATTAGGGACTTCTTTAACTTTGCATACTGGGAGCTGCTGTTTTTGGTTTTTTATACAGTAAATACTACATTATCATGAATAACAGTCACACCATTGTGCAGTGAACACTAGAACTCCTGATTGTGTTTGGGTTCCGGACATCCAACCTCTTTCTATCCTTCCTACTCTGGCCCTTCCCAGCCTCTAGGGTTCACTATTTCATATTCAAATTAACCCTTTTTTAACCTGGAAGGTAACCTCTTTAATGTAAAGCCTCTCCGTTCTTAAAGATCCTTAGAAACAAAGCTATCTGCTTTAAGGTTAATGGCAGTGTTTATTAAGACTATTGCTATTGTTTAGAAAGGCAAAAAGATTGATTACTTGACATAGAAATTTGCTTCAATGTCAATTTTATGAAAAAAGAAGCTATGGGCAGCTGTAATTAACAGCAAACCTCCACTGAGTACCAAATATGTATTGATTACCATGCTAAGGTTTGAGGACATGTATATGAGAGTAATTGTAGCTCATCTTCTCCCTCAAAGAACAGGTTGGTCTATGAAGCAGAAGAGACAAACCTGTGGACATTACCTCAGAAAATATGTAAAGTATGTACAGGTAAAGATTCATAGAACTTAAGATGGATGAGGGTTAATTCCTGTAGGACTTGTGCTCAGCAAATCTGAGGGAAAAAGGCAAATAATTAAGCTGGACTTTAAGAATATGAACAGTTTGCTAGCCTGATATGGAACAAAGAGGATAATGGGGAAAGGGAAGGATGCTATCCTGTTTTTAAAGATTTATTTATTTATTTGAAAAAGAGAGAAATAGAGAGAATCTTCCACCCCACGGTTCACTCCCCAAATGAATGCAAAGACCAGAGCTTGGACATCTGAAGCCAAAAGCCAGGAGCTTCTTCTGGGTCTCCCACATGGGTGCAGGGGCCCAAGTATTTGGGTCAATTCCTACTTTCATCCCAGGTGCATTAGCAGGGAGCTGGATCAGAAGTGGAGCAAAGGGGACTGGAACCAGTGCCCATGTGGGATGCTGGCACTGTAAGCACAGGCTTAACCTTCTAAGCCACAGCACCAGTCCCAGGATGTTATCCTTAACATACCATGTAGTTTTCATGATCATATGACCTAAGGTATCAATAAGCATAGCATAATATTGTTTTGAAGAAGACACACAGTCATCATATTATAGAGTGTATAAGAGAAGTGGTAAGACATAAGCTTCCAAGGGGGCATGTCCTCTTCACACATATAAAGAAAATATATTTTGGGGGGTTTGTGTGGTGGAGCGGATGGCCTAGCAAGTGAGATTCAAAGACAAACTTTGCTTTGGATAGGAAGTGATGAATAGAGCAGGGCATCTCGAATGCTATACTTAGGGGGTATGAGCTTTATTGCGCAGGGAGTCACAGAAGAGTCAATTGCAGGCATAAAGCAGAGGGTGGACTTATGTAAAGTCTTCTTGCAGGAAGATTAATCTGACAGTGTGTGATAGCTCAGAGGGATGCATGGGAGTCGGTCAGTGCCTGATAACAAGTTACTCCTTCCAATCTAAAGTGATAAGGACTGCAATGAGAGTATTGTCAGAGGAAATAAGATCACACAATGGCCATAAGGAAAATATATAGTATAACTCCTTATTTTTCAACTCCTCCACTAACTGAAGTTCCCTCTAGCTCTGTGAGTGCTGGTATAGGATGGATCTCAGATATGGTTAACAGTTATTTTATACATGTGCACTGTGCAATGTGTACACACTTTTCTCCACAATACACTTCAGCCAGATCTTGTATTTTCAGAAAATGACACAAGTCAACCCAGGAAGAAGAGCTTAACTATAGCCACACAGATTGGGAAGGAGATACCGAGAAAGGTCATTTCATGTTCACTTACTGTGTCGAGAGGGATGATCCAAGCACATCCCTCTATGCTTGGACCATCAGGTGAGCAGACAGCAGACCAATGTAGCTGCAAGACCTGTGTCTTTCAAGTGGTGCTGTAAGACAGAAGTCCTCCCTACATGACACCCTACCCACATGAATGGATCCCTCCTTCTATAGGGCCTCAGCACTCTTTGATCTGCTCACAGCAGTTCTGAGGAAAGGAAGAACAGCAGGAGGTGAAAGGGAAAAATCTTGGCTGATATTCTGAATGCCATTGGGAGAATCCTGTTGAATAATTCACTAATGACAATGCAAAAGGCTCTAACTGACAAACAATTCCCTTTCATCCTAATGATGTGTCTGAAAATTAAGAAATCTAACTCAAGTCAAAATATGGGAATTAAAGAACTCAAGGCATGAATTAAAGGAAAACACTGAAAATGTATACCAAGAGAGCATTATGAGAATGGAACTAAAAGAGTAGTACACAAGCTTAAAAAAAAAAATCTCTGGGAAGCTGCCATTGACATTCAGTTCAATGTGGAAATTAGATTGCAATGATACATAGACGCTATTAAGGTGTAGGTAGTGTGGGTCTATATTCTGGTCCACAAGAGCTGCTAATTGAATTGTTTCTATGATAATGGATAAATGTTGAATAGCTCTGTGCAGAAAGAAAAATAGGTTTCCTGAGATCCATTTTATGCTCAACCCGTAAGCAAAGCCATTTAGCCTTTATTCAGTCTCAGCCAGTCCCCTTCTTAAAGGAACATTTCTACCTCTTTGTAAATGATGATAAATATGTGAAGCCAAGATATCCCAAAGATTGAAATTATTTTATCAAAGTTAATTCCTCCTCAGAATCACTACCTCAACGTTTTCTGTCAGTGAGTGGCCAACACAGAACTGAATGATGTTACCCAGGCAAGAGAAGGAAAGAAGATACTGTGTGAAAGATTTGATGCTATCTCTAATGGGCTTTTTTCTTTCTCACACAGCTGGTTTAACTGTTTTCCAGAAATCAGCTTGAGGGCTGGTATGAGTAAGAAAGCTCAAACACATATGTTCCATCTCTAACAAAAATCATACAAGACTTTCACTTTGGATAATTAGAATTTCAATGAGTCCTAGTTGCCCTCCTAATCTATAAAAGGTAATGCAAAATTACATGATATTTGTATAGCAACAGAATAAATTCACACAGCTTCGAGGTTTCATTTGAGCACCCATATGAAAATTCAATAGCTTTCCTGAAACCTTTCCCATCCATTTCTGTATGCAAAATTGACTCCAGAATCCTTAGGCGAAGCAAGCTCCCAAGTGATATTATTGGCAGTTACACGTTTAACACCTAATGGACTCCAAAAGTGAGACAGTACATGAAATGAGAAAGTATGGTAAAAATAAATTCAAATACTAACATAAACGAAATCATGAATATTGAACATTATGTTGAAATTAAGGATTGAGGGAAGTATTTGCCTATAGAAAAAATTAAACCGATTTTTTCCTTAAATAACTAAAATCATTCTTCTTTCCTCTTTGGCTTTCTTATCATCAGACTACAACAATAAATTTTTTCTACTATTGGCATTATATATATATGTGTGTATTATATATATATATATGTATGTATCTTTGTGTCACTTTTCTTCATTCACATGCACAGAAAGGTTTAAATAGCATTTCAATAACTTACTTTGTCCGCTTCCCTCAATTCTCGTCATAGTCTCACTCTTTTCCCATTACCTTTTTACTCAAATGTTACTTTTGAGCAGCGAATTGTCACCCCACACCCCTGGTCAAGACACTCTAGCCTGCTTTATTTTTTCATTACTCTCAGCTGATAATACGTTTGCACTTTTTTTTTTTAACCTGTTGTCTAATTCCCTCCACCACAAATATAATCTCTATAAGAAATGATACTTAAGGCCGGCGCCGTGGCTCAACAGGCTAATCCTCCGCCTTGCGGCGCCGGCACACCGGGTTCTAGTCCCGGTCAGGGCGCCGGATTCTGTCCCGGTTGCCCCTCTTCCAGGCCAGCCCTCTGCTGTGGCCCGGGAGTGCAGTGGAGGATGGCCCAGGTGCTTGGGCCCTGCACCCCATGGGAGACCAGGAAAAAGCACCTAGCACCTGGCTCCTGCCATCAGATGAGCGCGGTGCGCCGGCCGCAGCACGCTGTCCGTGGCAGCCATTGGAGGGTCAACCAATGGCAAAAGGAAGACCTTTCTCTCTGTCTCTCTCTCTCACTGTCCACTCTGCCTGTCAAAAAAAAAAAAAAAAAAAGAAATGATACTTAAATTGTTAAATGTACACGGTAGGTAATGAATACATATTTGATACATTTTTTGTTAGAATATATTTATCTCAGGAAGATTTCATAATCTTTTTTTTTTTTTTTTTGACGGGCAGAGTTAGTGAGAGAGAGAGAGGGAAATGTCTTCCTTCCGTTGGTTCACTACCCCACATGGCTGCTATGGCCGGCGTGCTATGCTGATCTGAAACCAGGAGCCAGGTGCTTTCTCCTGGTCTCCCATGGGGTGCAGGGCCCAAGCACTTGGGCCATCCTCCACTGCACTCCCGGGCCACAGCAGAGAGCTGGACTGGAAGAGGAGCAACCAGGACAAAATCCGGCGCCCCAACTGGGACTAGAACCTGGAGTGCCGGTGCGGCAGGCAGAGGATTAGCCTAGTGAGCCATGGCGCCGGCCTCATAATCTTTTTGTAATGACTGGCTAAGATGTCAGTTTTAGCTGATATCAAACCAGGGAATTAGCAAAACAACATAAGTCAGAAAAGACAGATAAGAAATTGAATGTTTCTACTTTCTGAAGTCTCCAATTTTAAAGAAAATTAAAGCAAAGTAATTTGATTTTACTATAATTTAAAATTTTAGGAATGTTTATGCACTTCCCTATCAGAAATTAGAAGTCAATTATCTTCCTTGTCATGGAGACTACTTTATCGATGTTTCAAGGAGCACATATGAAACTGCTAAAATGAGGGAACGGGTATTATTCTCAACATTGTTTTTATGCAAATCTATGAAAGAAATAGAAAGATTTGGAAAGAACAGTATGGATATTGTCCTACTTATATCCATAACCCATGATTTTGATATGCAATCATCCCGTGGTATCTGTGACATACTGGGTCCAGAACCCCCTGAAGATACAAAAATCCATGGATACACGAATCTCTTCTATAAGATGGAGTAGTGTTTACTTACAACCCACCCATCAGCTCAAGATTGCTTACAATACCCAATGTCATGCAAATACTAGGGAAATAGTTATGTTGTGTTATTTAAGGAATAATCGCAACAGTAAATTCAGTGCAGACCTGATTCCTGTTTCAAATATTTTTTGATTCTCGGGTTTGTTGAAACCATGGATACAGAACACACAAAGTTTCACACATACATATGCTTCTATAAATCCATGGATATACAATTAGAATGGGGAAATACTTGAGTAAATATTGAAAGGAATGAATTAAAGGATCTTATAATTATTCTTGAACATTTTTATGATTATCAAGATCTAAAGAGGGGCCGGCGCCGTGGCTCAACAGGCTAATCCTCCGCCTTGCGGCGCCGGCACACTGGGTTCTAGTCCCGGTCGGGGCACCGGATTCTGTCCCGGTTGCCCCTCTTCCAGGCCAGCCCTCTGCTGTGGCCCGGGAGTGCAGTGGAGGATGGCCCAGGTGCTTGGGCCCTGCACCCCATGGGGAGACCAGGAAAAGCACCTGGCTCCTGGCTCCTGCCATCGGAGGAGCGTGGTGCGCCGGCCGCAGCGCGCCGTCTGCGGCGGCCATTAGAGGGTGAACCAACGGCAACGGAAGACCTTTCTCTCTGTCTCTCTCTCTCTCACTGTCCACTCTGCCTGTCAAAAAAAAAAAAAAAGATCTAAAGAGGAGGCCTATTTTCTGCTGTTTATCTCATTCAGTAAATGTCATTATCTATGCTGTCCTCTGTGGGCCATGTATGAATGATATGGGTCAGAGCATGCACAAGTCCAACACAGCCTCTGCCTGCTGAAAATCACATTGTTGTTGTGGGAAGCAGCAGGATCAAATGGACTAAAATTATGGGGAATAGTAACGTAGCTCCACAGAGAATTGTGGTCATTCAGAAATGAAACATTTCTTAGGAAGCACTAAGTTTCTTCTCACTAGATAGATTTGAGTAGAAGCTCATCAGTGACTTTATAAAGAAATTTTCTTGGAAACATGAGAGAGAATATATGAGAAAAGTTACTTCCAGGGTGCTTTCTGACTTATAAGTTTATAGCTTAGTATTTGAGAGACTCAAATGTATGATAGGAGTATTTAGCTTATTAAGATGTACGGCAGTAGGATAATCTTATAATCAAAACAATTGCTAACTAAAGAGTACATTCTGCAGCTTAGACCCACCCATTATTATGACAAAATATAAAATATGCAAATTGTCAGGTTTAGGTTGACTTGTTTTACACCAGCTTAGTCAGCAATTTCTCTCCCTTCATGTCAATTTAAAAAAATTATTTTATTTATTGTGAGGCAAAGACAGACAGGCATACACTGGTTCATTTCCCAAATGCCAGCAACTGGCCGGGCTGAGCTAGGCCAAAACTGGAAGTTGGAAACTGAATCCTGGACTCCTGTGTGTGTGGTGTGCACCCAAGTCCTTGAACCATCACCTGCTGTCCCCAGGGTGTGTATCAGCCAGAGCTGGAATCAGGAGCTGAGCTGGGCTTGATCTCAGGCATATCACCATGAGTATAGGCATCCCAACCGTGTCTCAACCACTAGGCCAAATGCCCGTGCCTCTTCACTACAGTGTTTGAGCATGATTGTAAACCCTCCCATCATTGTAACTTAAAAAAAAAAAAAATCAGTGAAAACACTTTTCTTTTGCTTCGTGGAAATATCCATGATTGGTTTGTGCTCGTCACCCACGGCTGCAGTTTTGCAGTTTTCCTGACTTGTAGTTCAATAAAACAGAAGTTTTATTGGACCCTACTTGATACGATGTCGAATGTACGTTGTACTTGTGAATCCACTCAATTGAAGCCCCTGACAAATGGCACCCAGCTTCATCTGTGACAATTGCCAGAAGGGTAGTCCACACGATGCATTTTGATAACTCTTAATAAGTGATAAATGTGGCTTGAGTTGAGTTTACATAGCACACCTGGTGTAGCAAGCCCACACAGCTGTTGACAGGTGTGAACACTTGTTTACCAGCATTACTGACATTTGCTCATTTAAGTCAGCTTCCCAGGTTTGCTACTGCTGTTAAATGAGTTCAGCTTATCATAACAGCACTGTTGCCAGTGTCTGAGCTCTCCAGCATTGCTTAATTTAGAAGAAATCAGCATGATTGAAAAGTGACTTTCCTGCAATTCATCTCGATTTGACCTTCCCAGATTGGGAACTTGGTTTCCCAGGCACATATTTGTTAACTCTGGGGTTTCTGCCAAAGAAGAGAGCCTGCCATTCTAGCAATACATTTACAATGATCAGACCTTGCTGGAGGGGAATATTCTCGAATTGGAAAACTGCCTGGATTTACTCAGGAAGAAAGTTCAGAGAATGGAAACAATGGGGACTCTCCCTGGAGCATTTTAGAGCATGTTAGGCACTGGATCCATCTGGTGAGGTTTAAAATCCATGTCTCTCTCTCGGGCTGGAGTTTTCTTTGCAGCGATTCTGCCTCTACACCTTGGAGGATCAGGGCTTCATGTTCTTTGTAAGAGTTAACTTTACCTAAGCTTTGAGGGAGAAAAATGTACCCCAAGTGTTTTTGTTACTAAATCCTGTATCTGTACCATAAATGCTGTAGGCTTTAAGATTTGACAGTATTGGGATTGTGTTGGACAAATGAGACAACCAGTACCTGATTTCCTTCTATTGTTGAGAGTTTCTCAGCCTTGAAAGAGAATTGCAGTGGGTAAAGATTTTGGTGTAGAAAGAGGGAATACTAAAGCTAAAACCAATTTGTCTTCAGACGGGAGATATGTATGCCACAGGTTGAAATGGAATTGGGTCTGTGAAGCTGTGAGAAAGGAAGAGATGAGGAAGTAGAGTGCACGTTCCCATTAAGTCATCATTGAGGAGGAAAACAGCAGTGCAGAGTGGGCACCCCTGGCCAGGAACAAGCAGTTTGCATGTGGCAACTGTCTAAACACTACATTTAATCATGTGGGTATCACTGCAAGCAAAAGAATCCTAGGGGGCCGGCGCTGTGGTGCAGCGGGTTAAGGCCCTGGCCTGAGGCGCTGGCTTCCCATATGGGTGCTGGTTCTAGTCCTGGCTGCTCCTCTTCTGATCCAGCTCTCTGCTGAGGCCTGGGAGAGCAGTAGAAGATGGCCCAAGTATCCTGACTTCAGATCAGCGCAGCTCCTGCCGTTGTGGCCATCTGGGGAGTGAACCAGCGGATGGAAGACCTCTCTCTCTGTCTCTATCTCTCTCTGTAACTCTTTCAAATAAATAAAATAAATCTTAAAAAAGAAAAAGAATTCTAACGCAGTCAAACAAAATCAATTATGAAATAATTATGTACATATTATTAAGGATAATTATTATGAATAATTAAATCAGGCAGAGATTTGGAAAACCATAGATGGCTTCAATTGCAAAATGCACAAAAGTTTTGAATAAATGAAGAGAGATCCAGTTTTCTTAACCAAATGTAATCTTACTATCTTTGAGCCAATTCCTTCTTAGCAGTATTTACCAATCTTTTATGTGTTGTTATTTTTCAATGTTATTACAATCACCAAACATGATTAAGATCAAATGTTGGAAGTGATTTTTAAAAGAAAAGCCATTTGCTTTTGTTCTCAAGCCAAATTTAGCATCCTTTCATGTTCTTTATAATTAGTATCTTGGCTCAGATGATGGCCTCACGCTCTCTGAATGTGTCAAGTGCTGGTGCCACTGTGAATGAGACAGGCAGGCCTCAGCTTGATCAGTCTGAGCTTGGTGATGGCCGCGTTCTAGTAAGGAAGCAACATTGGGGGTTAAAACTTTTATGCAAAATTCCTTACAGGAGTTGCTTCTCCTTTGTCTCATGGCTCATATGAGAGTATTTAAACAAAGCTTTCCTATGACATTGTCAGCAGTGCACCATTTTTCCATCCTAAAAAGACTACAGACTTAGTAAGTAGTTGAACAATTAATGAAACCTCAGCATGACTTTTCCAGATACTAATTAATTCCACTGTTAGAAGGTAGCAGGAGAAAGGGATCTCAGGGTGTGGGTTAGAATCTTGTTGAACTGAGCACTGAAAGAATCCCCTAGGTTTACAGAAATAAAGCTTTTCAGCCACAGGGCATCTGTGTTTGTTTGTATTTTTCAATGCACACCTTCTTTAATTTTTCACTGAAATGTTTTCTCCTTTCATGATACAGAAGAAATGAAGAATAATATTAGAATATAAGTATATTTCTTCAGTTTAACCTAGACCAAAAATACAAAGTATTTGAGGACCAAAAATACAAGGTGCAACTGAATACATAGGAGAAAACTCTTTGATGTTAAATAAAATACCTGTTTCCTCTGTGTTCATGAGTGGAAGATCATTCATGTTGAACACAGAGTTAGATAAGATTGTGTCTACTAAGAGATGGGGAAAGAGTGTCCTAATGACATTCACTTCTCTGTGAGACTTCTCAGTATTTTTCTGTTGCTATTATCATGCTTAATTACTCTTCTCTTTAAATATCAGCCCAGTTATTCCTTATGGGGTTCCCTTTCAGTCATCCTAGAAAGGCTAGGATTTTGGAAAAGCTGTCTTCTACTTAGTGCTTGATGAGGTCTTCTACTCTCCAAGTTTAATTTTTATCATTCTTTTTGCTCCCTAAAAATAGATCAAGATTTGAGCAAGTCCCAGTCAGGAGACCCATTTCAAGTTTGGCTTATGTTTGCTCCCTCCAGATTTATATCAAAAATCACTATTATCTTGGGGAAGCTTTTCCCCACCAAGGGCCATTTGGATATTTATAACATCACTCAAGGGCATATGAAATTATCAACTTAAAAATTAGCCTGCCATAGATTTATTGAATTTCAAGTTATGCCTGCAATTGCTTTAGGCACAGACCAAATGATTTTGTGGGTCTTATCCAGTTTATTTTCCAGACATTCCCCACCTGTCTAGTGGTTGCTAGATGTCAGAGAGAATTCTAATCACTTATGTACATTACTTAATTTAATTCACACAACAACCTGACGAGATAGATCTTAATATTATCTCCATTTTACAGATTAAGAAATTGAATTGCAAAACAGTGAAGTAATGTTTCCCAGGTTACATCATCCTGAAGCCCACAAGATTTTTAACCACCATGCAATAAGGAAGCTTACATTTATTTTTTCAGAATAATATGGCTAAGAGATACTTCAGGAATTTTCTCTCCAAATTACACAGAACTGAGCCCAGCATATGAAAGGCTTTCCTAAGGTCATATAGACAGCTTTGCTTCTTGACTGTCTACCCTACATAAAAGGAAACTGTAGCAACATGACTTCACTAATGTGCCTATCCATATAGTTGAATGTTGTGATGGTCCATAGTTTGGGTTATTCCTTATTGAGATATGTGTAGCCACTCTACTTTCAAAGTAAAACTTCTAATGGCACTTTTCTATGACATCTACTTAAAAAATTATTCTATGGTGAACAATCTTTGCTCTACTTTGAATAAACGCCCCATTTTATGTGAGTCATACTGTGTAAAGATTCAAACTGGTTGGAACTCTGATTTCTGTTCACCTTGAAATCTTTACTAAGAGAGAATAAAGTGTCACATGAGAGCTCTAATCAGGTTGCTTCCTTCTCCTACTCCATCTCTACCAGTCCTGGGCATTTGAACGTGTGGGTCTTATACTTGACTTAGAAATGACTTCAATCAGAAAGGTTAAAGTGAATGATAATAACAAAAGCACAAGAAGTTCATAATATCATATTACCTCCCTTCCTAAGTTAAAAGTGCTACAAAATTAATTTTAGTCATCTTACAGGAGAAAATATTTGAGAAAACATGCTCAAAATTGAATATTCACATAATTTTACTATATTTTTTAAAAAATATTATTCATTCACTAATAAATCTGAGCTCAGGGCTGGCAGTGTGGGTTAAGGCCCCACCTGCAAAGTCAGCATCCATTTCCAGGAGCTCCACTTCCAGTCCAGCTCCTTGCTAATGTGCCTGGGAAAGCAGTGGACCAACCCAAATGCCTGGGCCCCTGCACCCACATGGAGACCTGGGTAAAACTCAGGGCTCCTGGCTTTGGCCTGGCCCTGACCCAGCTCTTCCAGCCATTTGGGGAGTAAGGAGCAGATGGAAAGCTGCCCCTCCCCCTGTGTGTGTATGTGTGTTTCTGTTCTGTCTCTATCTCTCTTTCCTTCTGTTTTTCCTTCTCTTTGTAGCTCTGGCTTTCAAATAAAATAAATTTTAGAAAAAGAAATATGAGCCTTTATATAAAGTTTCAAGTTTGATGTCATCTGCTGACAATTGTGAATGATATGTGTCCTTCTTTGTATGATATATACTCAGAGTCAATGTCACTTATTCACTTTGTAACAAGCATTCGTTTTTATTTCTTTTTAATAGGATGCTGTATCAATCACAATAGGTTGGATTTTGTTGATGTAACTAATAACCTCCCAAATCTCATTATATTCATGCAAGTCTAAAGTGTGTTTTGGATGTGGAGGCTGACTGTGTTCCACATAAATACTGAAGGACTTGGGCTGTTCCAGGCTTCTGTCACTTAGGGTATCAGCAATATTGTAGCTCTTAGAGTTGTCATAGCAAAGAAAGAGAAAAGGAGAAAAGTTCAGATCCAGTATAAATTACCACAGACTGGAAATGACACCTGGCAATTCTCATGCATAGCCTCGTAAGCAGAATGTCTCTCACGATCCGATTCAACTTGGTATGTTCAAGGGAGACTGAAAACTAGAGAAAAACACAAAACATATTTGGTATGCAATAGAGTTACTTCTAATGGTAATTGGATAATGGCTAACAGTATAGATTTTGGAGCTTAACAAATTTAGTGAGGTTTTGTCAGGGCTCTGTTGTTTACTTGAGTAAATTACATAACATTTATATTTAATCTTCTAAAAAGTAATACAGTTTTATGTGCTTCATAGAATTTTTTTGATCTGTAATGGAATGATGAACATTAAAGTGTTTTTTAGCACAGGATACATTAAATAGTAAGAATCAATAAT
The DNA here is from genome assembly GCA_949820135.1 of Sylvilagus floridanus. Classification (NCBI taxonomy): domain Eukaryota; kingdom Metazoa; phylum Chordata; class Mammalia; order Lagomorpha; family Leporidae; genus Sylvilagus; species Sylvilagus floridanus. The sequence continues at coordinate 38,241,914 of OX463228.1, read as the reverse complement.
ATTAAATAATTAAAATTTCATTTGATATATATTTATTATCACCCTCTAGAGAGCTAAGAATAGAGAGATAAAAACAAAAGAAATATTATACTATCTTCTCTGAAATCTTGGTATCAGAAAAGATAGACATTCTTATAATTTTAAGACATTTAATTGACTATCATTTTGACTCCAATAAACTCCGAAATTTATTATCAGAACAATGATGCTAATCTACTTCAAAATTAGAAAACAGCAAAAAAAAAAAAAGATTCTTTAAACTTGCTTAAAATAGCCACAGACTCTGAAAAAACAATTCCTATTCTTAGGAAAAAAAAAAAAACTGATGTATTTCAAAATATTGAACATATGTAATGGTCCCCTCTTCTGTTACTGAAATGGGTTTTTTTTCTTTTTTTAAAAAAAAAGATTTTATTTATTTGAAAGACAGAGTTATATAGAGAAGTAGAGCCACAGAGAGAGAGAGCAAGAAAGAGAGGGAGAATGACAGAGAGAGAGAGTTTTCCATCCACTGATGTACTCCCCAAGTGGCCACAACAGCTGGAACTGAGTTGACTGATCCTAAGCCAGGATCCAGGAGCTTCTTCCTGATCTCCTACATGGGTACAGGGGCCTAAGGACCTGGGCCATCATCTGCTACTTTCACAAGCACATTAGCAGGGAGCTAGACGGGAAGTGGAGTAGCCGGGACTTGAACCAGTACCCATAAGGGATGCTGGCTCTGTAGGCCAGGGCTTTAACCAGTGTTAGCCTCCTGAAATAGGTTTATGTGGATAACATCAGAAGTGGCTGTCTTTTATTGATGGACTTGAAAGAAAGAACATATTATTCGGACAAGTTTTAGATACGTTTATTTCACGTGCTCATAAATTACATGGTTACTTTTAATAAAGGTTAGTGCTGTTAGAATTCTATGATGGGATCTGTTTTATAGGTTTTTCTTCATCATTCAAGTGTGGGCTATTCACTCTGAACTAAATGCTCTCATCCTAAAACAAGCAAAACAAAAATGTAATAACGGTGAATTTAAAAAAAAGTCAAAAAAAAAAAAAAGAGCTCTAAAGTGATGATGGTTTCTAAGGCTATAAATTGAGTTATTCAAACTGTATTATTAGCCTTTAGAAGAAAAGCCAGGTCAAACTTCACTCAAATTAACCTCTTGAGTTTCTCATTAATCAAAACCTACTTAAACTGATATTCTAAGCACAATTTGATGCAAAATACACTGTGTTTATAAAGGCCCAGTAAGTTTGCCATCATAATATCACAGTGGTTGATTTTTGTTTGTTTCTTTTCACTCAGGTGTTTTTGGTATTGTTTATTTTCCCACCTCATCTTTCAAGATATTTATGAGGAAAGAATTACCCACCCATTTCATGGTGTGCATCTTTTGTTTACAATTCTGCTGCTTTAGGAAATATGAGATACACACAAAAATAGGAGGTAGTATAAATTTAAAATGTGTAAGTCATGGTAGACAAGCAGCTCAGAGATTGTATCAGTGCTATTACAGACACTGACAGATGTGGAGAAAGAAAAATAAAAGAATCAGATCACGACAGTTGAAATCTCATGGCCGGCATTCCCCCATAACATTTACATATTCAGTTAGATATGACTGAAACAGTAATTGCAGAACTTTGTCTGTCCATCCAAGAGTAGCCATAAGGATAAAAATGACTCATCTATAGGTCATGTTAATTTAGATGGAAAATGTGTTATAGTGCATTGTGGGTAAAATATGCAAATTACCAATATCAGATACAAATATCAGAGATAATTAAATTTTCTGCAATCCAAATAAAACGATCTTCTTAGAAAGAAGGCATTTTCTGGGAAAGGCATAAATTCACTGGGGCCGTTGTTACAAGAACATGCTTTGTTGTAATAAAGTCAATCTTGACGGATGAGGAGATTAGGAAGCCTGAAGATTTGTAATTCAAAAGAAAATGAACATATGAATTAAGTCAAAGACGTTGGATGCATGATATATGCCCACTTCCTCTCTATTATTTCAATTGCTTTGATAGTTCATAAATTCTCAATTAAATCTATCAGAGAATAGTGTAAAAGTAAGCAAAGCTAGATTGGGAGTGGTGATAATAATTACTAACTGGATGTAGAATTGTGATAACACCCATACTTTTAATGAAAATAGATGTGAAATTTTGGATATACATAGGTGTCTATATGTATGTGTGTGTGTGTGTGTGTGTGTGTAAGCATATATATGATTTACATTTTCACTTTAAATTGACACTAGTGTAATGTCTGAAAATTAAAAAGGATTCAACAAATATTTGTTGAAACCATCATTAAATAACATAGTAAGTCATTTTAGTATGCTGGTACTATTTTTCACTCCAAACCCAACGTAGGTGTCTATGCAATATTATTACCAACGTAATAGAACACAAGTTGTTAGTTTTCTCTCAACTGTTTAGATTTGTCAGCAAATCATTGGATGTGGATGGATTAAAATGAACATCTGAAATTTTATTTGATCACATTTACATGCTATATATATTTTAAATCAGTCATTGACATAACTTGCCTACCTTGCAGTCATTTAAGTTAAAACTAGAAGTGGTGTCTTTGTACCCATATGTACACACATGTGTATTTGAATGTGCAGTTCAACTGACTGGACATCTTTTGATTTGGCAAAGCTTGTTTTTACCATTGGGCAATTCTATGGCACTGTAATTGGTAGGTTAATTTTGTTTTTAAACTCACAAATGACTATAAAATGAGCTTTGGCTTATAAATCAGTATTCACATTCAAAAATACCAAATAGAAGAACTGTGACTTCAAGAACATACTGGTATTTATGTGTCCCTTAATTTTCTCATTAAAAATTAAAAAAGGTATTCTGTTATTTATTCTGAGTGCTACTTGCTCTAATGAATTATAAGAGTAGCAATATATACTAGAGATGCAGTCATAGCCATGAGGGATGCTGTACATCAGAGGTATCAAGCAGATTGTTATATACAGAAAACTAAGAAAATACTAAATCTAAGGATTCCTGTGCTTAAGACAAGGAGTTCCCAACTAATTCCATTGACTGTGAAGTTTAGTGTTTAAAAGAATTGGATTATGAGAGTTAATAGTAAAACTTGATCAAAAAGATTTACCTCGTTTTAATGTATTAAGTGGAGGGCGTTATCTATGTCTCATAAGTAATGTCCAAGTTCTAAGTGCCCACAAAAGATGCACCATTCTTGGGTTCTTGTCCAAAGTTAACTCTCTCAAAATAGATAGATAGATAGATAGATCGATCGATCGATCAAACCTCAGAAAGGTTTACTTTTATTGATTTGAAAAGTACTTTTTTTTTCTTATTGGAAAACCAATCCTGTTGGTGTTCTGCTGCACAGTAGGGTAATAATAGTTAATGATAACATACTGAATTATTCTTTTATTTATGTATTTATTTGACAGATAGAGTTATAGACAGTGAGAGAGAGACAGACAGACAGAAAGGTCTTCCTTCTGTTGGTTCACTCCCCAAATGGTCACTACAGCCAGTGCGCTGTGCTGATCCGAAGCCAGGAACCAGGTGCTTCTTCCTGGTCTCCCATGGGGGTGCAGGGGCAGCCCAAGAATTTGTGCCATCTTCCACTGCTTTCCCAGGCCATAGTAGAGAGCTAGATTGGAAGTGGAGCACCTGGGACTCAAACTGCTGCTCACATGGGGGTGCTGGCACTGCAGGTGTGGGTTTTACCTACTATACCACAGCGCTGGCCCCCATACTGTACTTTTCTAAATAGCTAGAAGAAAGACTTCTGAATGTTCACACTACAAAGTAACCTTGAATATATAAAGTGATGGGTGCTAATTATCCTAATATGACCATTAAAATGTATGTATGTATCAAAATATTGCATTATATCCCATAAAAATGTATAATTGTTGCTTGTCAATAAAAAAAGAATGTGAATAAAATTTTTTCTCAATGAACTAACAAGATTTATGCAGCTTATTTGAAGAACAAGTTTTGAGGGTCTACAAAATAATCTGATCCAACATCCAATGAAGTTGGGAGGAGCAACACACTGTAGTGGTTGCTATACAGATTGAGAGCTCCATTATTAGTCAATTGTCCCATGACTCATCAGGAGCTCCTAAATCTGACTCCCCCTTAAGCCACATTGCCCTCAAGAGCTTGTGTTCTATGGAGCTGGTGCTGTGACTTAGCGGGTAAAGCCATCACTTGCAGTGCTAGCATTCCATATGGGCATTGGTCCAAGTCCCTGCTGGATGATTCTTCTTCTTTTTTTAATAAAGATTTATTTATTTGAAAGGAAGAATTATAGAGAGGCAGAGAGAGAGAGAGAGAGAGAGAGAGAGAGAGAGAGAGAGAGAGAGAAAGAGAGAGAGAGAGAGAGAGAGAGAGAGAGAGAAAGGTGTCTTCCATCCACTGGTTCACTCCCCAGATGGTCACAATGGCCCGAGCTGTACCGATCCAAAGCCAGGAGCCACGAGCTTCTTCCTGGTCTCCCACACGGGTGCAGGGGCCCAAGGACTTGGGCCATCTTCTACTGCTTTCCCCGGCCATGGCAGAGAGCTAGATGGGAAGTGGAGCAGCCAGGACTAGAACAGGCTATGCCACAGCACCAGCCCCTAGTCTACTTCTGATCCAACTCCCTGCTTATTTGCCTGGGAAAGCAGTGGAAGATCCAAGTCCTTGGGCCCCTGCATCCACGTGGGAGACCTGGAAGAAGCTCCAAGATCCTGGCTTTGGATCAGCCCAGTTTTGGCCATTGCAACCTTTGGGGAGTGACCCAGGAGATGGAAATCTCCCTCTCTCTCTCTCTCTCTCTTTCTGCCACTGCCTCTGCTTCTCTGTAATTCTGTCTTTCAAATAGACAAATACATCTTTACAAAAAAAAAGTATATATTCTAGGAAACTTCCCAATTAGGAAATAAGCTAGGAAAACAGAAACACTCAAGATTTTATAATGCAAATTAAATGTTAAGAGAAATGAGGGGCTGGCACCTTGGCTCACTTGGTTAATCCTCTGCCTGCATCGCAGGCATCCCATATGGGCACTGGGTTCTAGTCCCAGTTGCTTCTCTTCCAGTCCAGCTCTTTGCTGTGGCCCAGGAAGGCAGTGGAGGATGGCCCAAGTGCTTCAGACCAGTACCCACATGGGAGACCAGGAGGAAGCACCTGACTCCTGGCTTTGGATTGGCATAGTTCTGGCCATAGCGGCCATTTGGGGAGTGAACCAATGGAAGGAAGAGGTTTCTCTCTGTCTCTCTCTCTTACTGTCTAACTCTGTCTATCAAATAAAAAAAAATGAAAATGGGTCAGGAAATAGTTACTAAAAATGATAATTCAGTGTCTTCCTTGCACAGAATTTCATTTGTTTTGTATACATACCATGGTTTTAGATCAGACTTGAATGAGTCACCTCTGTTTACACAGTACTCTCACATACCTTTTCATACTCATATGCTTACTCTTCTTTAACGCCCAATATTTAGCATCCTGATGAGGAGTTAATACTAAAATTCTCAGCCTATGGAATTACTTGGTAACCTGTTATTAGGCACAGAAATTCATAGAACTAGCCTTGTCCTCATTATCTGTACATAATAATCTGCTTGATATTTCCTATGTGTGTCATTCCTCATGTCTGTGGGTACATCTTTAGCAGGTGCTGCTATTCTCTATTTTCTGTTGAGAATGAATTTTTCTTAGGCTAATTTGTGTTTTCTTCTTCAGTCTCAACTATAGCATGATGAGCTATCATTTCTTCTTAAAACTGCTTTCTGTCTTTATCCCACTCTTTTTAATTCACCCCATTATGCCCACTTTGTCCCAATCATATTTTGTCACACATTATTTCTTTCCTCTATCCTGAACTGCAAATTCTTGGTAGCTTCCTGCTTGAGTTCAGTCTGAAATAAGATAATTCTGCCTGATTTTATTTTGAGTTTGAGTATTGATGAAGATTATGATATAATATTACAAAGAAAAGGAGCTAGCTAAAGTGCCAAAAGGTAAAAAGGAACTACTCCCATTTTTTTTTTCTTTCTGAGATGCTAACACATCATAGTATTGGATAATCGATAATATTTTTATACATTTATTTTAATGATTGTAAATTGGGTAGTTATTTATACTGTTGATGTTGGGAATTTAAAAATACATGAAACCTTGAGGGTAAGTACAATGCATGATTTTCTTTATATCTTCAATGATGTAAATTAGATTGTCAATATTTCATAGGTTGTTTTTTAACATATCCTGTGTAATTGGATCTACTTTTTTCTGGTTCGGTCATGATTACTTTGCAAGCTTACTGATCTTGACGAACAATGGATTTCAGTCAACTTTGTTCTTATACTCTTATTTATGCTGAAGTGTTTTTTTGTAAGAATTTGTGGAAAACAGACAAGTTGTTTATCATTTTCTTATTCCCTTCACTCCAATATTCCACACTGTACATTGCCATGCAACTGAATTACACAAAATGGGATGTTGATGAAAATGATATATGCAACTCTAAATACTACTCCCCCAAAATCCTGTGTAATTCTCCATATACACTCTATCTTCTTTTTTTTTTTTTTTAAATCAGAAAGATACAGATGATAAAGTGGGGCCTTGAAAACTTGAGAGATGGCAGAATCACTAGATGGAAGGACCTTGGGTCTTAAATGACTATGTGAAGCAGATCCAATTCATTCCACAATCTACACTGATCTATACCACGATTGAGAAATAAAATTTACAGTGTTGAGCCACTGAGAAGTCAGAGTGATTAGTAAAAGCATTTGGTCAATGTTAAACAAACACATAAAATGATATATTAAATAATTTACTGTCACAAAAGGACTATTAGGGGAGGATTAGATTTAGATAAAGCTGATGAATTGCATATGCTAATTTAAAGCAAATGAACCACTCACGGATAGAACAAAGACATAAGCTTTAGCCATCCTCCCTCATTGCCCAAAAAATAGCTAAACATTAATTCATTCATTGCCTTTGAATCTCAACCTATTGTTTTTACCCTGGTCACCCCCACAATCTTTCCCAGGTTCAAACCTGAAAGACCAGTTGCTCCACCTGCTACCCCTCCCCCGACCCCCATCCCTAGCCCTCATAAAATATAAAAAGGCCTGGTCCCTGGGGTTGGCATCACGTGTTCCATCAATGTGCATGCCAGCAGTTGGTCATGCACCTCTGCAGATTTATTTTCTCTGAATAAATTTGGTCTGGCTGTAGATTCGTAGAATGCCTCCTCTCTGTTTTGTGCCTCTCTTCCTAACACTTTTGGTGCCCCACGTGAGGAGGCATCAACTTGCTCCTCTTTTCCTAGCATTCATATTGTAGAGAAACTGACATCTACTTCAAATTTTCTGGATCATGTCATTTATGGCATAACATACGATGCATAGAAAACACATAAACACACACACACACACACACACACACACACAGTCCAAAGTACATAAAGTAGCACAGTAGAGATTAAAGAGTACCAGATTTGGTGTAGGATAAAGTTCAATTTAAAGCTTAATGCTATTCTTTCTTTGTCTTATGACTTTTTGAAAGTTACTTTCTTTCAGATTTAGTTCCATCATTTTTAAAAGCATAACAAATTTGACCTGCATATTCAAACATAATATGTATACATGCATACCTATTTGAACAAATGCTTGTGTATCATATGGAAATGACTAACAAAGGATCCCAGCTCAAAGTTATAAGTATTGAGAGACTTTAGTGTTTTGATACATATGGTGAACTGGAAGTCAGTCAAGAATTCTGTTTAACAGACTCATTGTTGTGTTGTTTTATGGCAATTGCCAAATTTATATGTTGAGGTTCTAAGCCCCTATACCTCAGAATGTGATCTTCTCTGGAGATGCAGTCTTTATAGAGGTAATACAAATTAAAATGAGATCATTAGAGGGTTAGTTTTAAAAAGATTGATTTATTTATTTGAAAATGAGATTTACAGAGAGAGAAAAGAGAGACAGAGAGATCTTTCATCCACTGATTCACCTCCCAAATGGCTGCAATGGCTGGGGCTGGGCCAGGCTGAAGCCAGGCGCATCACTGGGGTGCAGGGGCACAAAGACTTGGGCTATCATCCTCTGCTGCTTTCCCAAGTGCATTAGCATGAAGCAGTAGCTGAGACTTGAACTGGCACTCACATGGGATGCAAGTCATAGCATCTGTCCCTGGAGGGTTACTCTTAATTAGGGGGCAAATTTGGAGACAAATATTCCTCCAGGGAGAAATGCCATGTGAACATGAAGATGACCGTCTATGAGCCAATCAGAGATGTCTGATATAGATCCCGCCTCACAAGGAAGCAACCCTGCCAAGAACTTCATTTCAAACTTCGAGGCTCCAAAATTGTGACAGTAAATTTCTGTTGTTCTTGCCATTAGGTTTGTAATATTTTGTTTTAGTGGTCCTGTTAAACTAATACAACTCACTGTTCAAAAGACTTGGAAACAAAGGCTAAAGATAAAATCTCTGGGGCTATGGCCTTGTTGAGCAGCAGGTTAAAGCCATTGCCTGTAATACACCAGCATCCCATATCAGAGCACCAGTTTGAGTCTTGGCTGCCCCACTCCCATCCAGCTCCCTGCTAAACACATAAAATCTCACAAGGCAATTGGAAAACGATAGTTGATGAGAGAACAATCCACATTCTATCGCGGCCAGCACTAATGAAATCCTGGGTGCTTTGCAGAGCCCCATAGGCTCTGATCCTAGTCTAATGTGAGCTTTCCAATATCCTGAGGGAAAGAAGCTGAAAAGAAAAATTGACTTCCCCAACCTTCTGGGGTTCTTCTGAGAATAACAATAACATTAATATTATTATGACAAAAGTTCTCAATCTCTTGTGCTCCTACAATGGCAGAAAAACAGATAAACTGGAGAGGTCAGTATGGCATTGCAAATTGCTGACATTCTGGAATAATCAAGTGGACATTTCGCTTAAGGAAAGTAGTTATTCCACAAAGTTTTTGCTTTGTGGAATTTGGCACAGAGTTCTATTTATACAAAGCCTCAAAGTTAAAATATTTTCCAGGGAATTCCAGTGGTGACTTGTTGGGATTATGTATTTTTATTTATTTATTTTAATTTCTATACATGGTTATAATACTAGCAAAGCTATTGGTAGACTATAATTGTCTTAATTATTGAAAAGAATTGTGGCTTTACCTCAGTGACCGAAATGTGTTTTCAGAATTATTGTGAGGAGTCAGATCGGTTAATGGGCAGTCAATGTGGTCCCAGTGGAAATTCAGGGTGTAGAGTTATCCTTAGGAAGTTCAAAAGTGCCTGCCTGCCGCCCACTACTTGGGAGCTTCCAATCTTATCCTGAGAAGACTACAGCAAAGAGCAGTGACTCCACCCTTCTGAGCTCCCAGTTTCTTGTGAAAACAAATTAGGAACCCCACCCTTGTGATGGCTCTTTTGTTTTATCATGAGCAAGCCAGACAGGATAAAGGACTGCAAAAAAGGCTTTGTCCCCACCTTGTAACTGAATATCAATCTGATTGGCAAGTTTGTTATTTTTCCCGAAATTGTGCTTAAAACTCAACTGCCAGGGACCATTTTGCTTTTCTTCCTCTCTTGGAAGCCCCCTCCAAGTTACTCCAACCAGAGGTTTTTGATCTAATAAATCTTGCTTTTAAATCTCTCTGCTCTTCTGCTTGGAAATTCTTTTTCCATATGACACAAAGAACCAAGGTAATAATGTTCTCTGCCACCATCTGCCAAAACACTACTAAAGAAACATACATAGTATAAATCTAACCATGAAATCATAATTTAAGCTCTCATCTTTACTATATTCTTATTACAGAAAAATGTTAGCCAACCCTTTTATAAGGTCTAAAGATCAAACTGTACATCCTGAGGGGTCCTTCAATATAGAGTCAGTTTCCCATCTTGAAGAGAATAGAGAAATGAGGGAACAAGTCAGACTTCCCAGATCCCTTACTGACAATAATGATATCAACTGAAAACTTAGCAAGCAATTTCAACTGTTAAATAACAACTTATGGAAACATTTCAATCCCTTCTATAAATTTTAAGACAAGCATACATGAATTTGGAAACATCTCTTAAATATCTAACATGGTGTAACTTGTTTTACCAGCAAACTCAAGTACAAACATGTCAACGACCTAAGCAGTTTTAATTTCTTTCTATAAACAAATTTAAAATATCTGGCACAGAGATCCAGGTCACATGAACCAAAAAGTTTCTTCAATTTACTTAGAAATTTAAATTTGTGAGCAATTTTTTATCTATAAGTCAATTAAAAACAGAGTTCTTAATAAATTTATCCATGTAGACACACAACATGTATACATGTAAAACATAACATACAAGATAGAACAATAAAACAGTTTCAGTAATAACTTCTTAAAATCTTTAAATGTTTTTTAAGTTACAAATTGATGCAAATTAGTTTCTGCTCTTAATAACCTCAATTAACCATATTTTCTCTCAGTTGGAACCTGTAGTGCATTATTGGCTTCGTTTGCTTACAAAGTTATCCCAAAGTACTGAATACAATAGAGCTCATTGGAAAAAACCCTTCAGAACCTATTGGAGGAGACTTAAACGTGGAATCAACAATGTTTTAGTTTTCTGAGCAGCAAATCTGATATACAAAACTGTGGATAACAAAAGACTTTAAATAGCCAAGTTTAAAATTAAAAACTCACTAACCAACAAGAAGAGACATTTGCTTATTCCACACAATATTTTTGAAAGCACCTGTAGGATTTTATAAAACATACCATTTAGGCCTCTGGGCCGTTCTCATTAAGATAACCAATATGTCTGGTAACACAAGACATTAGACTTTTTAACTTTTAGACATTTGTATCAGTAGCATTTTATATTATCATAACTTTAAATTTAGCACCATTTTGTTACCAGAAAAGCAAAGGATCCTTGTCTTCGCGCAAGAAAGAATTCTTGCGGGAGACAGAGAGTAGCAGAAAGCAACATAGCAAGATTTGTTAGGGTAGGGACATCCATAAGAATGGATGGGCACCTCTCCAGACAGGACCTGAGAGAGAATGCCCAGTTGCTCAGACTGGGGGAGAGCAGGTTACATGGGTGAGTGGAGAGAATATACCTGGGCAGGCCAGGCAGGTGGCTCAGCAGAGAGGCAGAGGGCTGAGCACTCAGTCCGGTTGAGGCCGGGTGTGTGTGTGTGTGTGTGTGTGTGTGTTAAGGGGATGGGTCTTGCCTTCTACCTCTTCTCCTCCTGGAACAAAGGACTTTTTGGATGTAAAAACGAAAAATTCCTTTCTGAGTTTCCCCCCTCTGAAGTTATCAGAAGGGGGAAGCCTGACTGGCATCGCCCCGTTAGAGGAAGGATGGTTAGAGAAAGGATGGTTATCTGGTAGAAGGGGCAGGTTATCAGGTAGAAGGGGCAGGACATTTGAAGTGCAGATACTGGACTACACCTGGAAGGTTATGGGGATGACTTTGAGATGTAGATGCTGGACCTGGATGTCAATGCCTTAGGCCTTTGTCACACACACATAAGCTCATTTCTGACTTCCTATCTAATAATTTCACATCTTAACAGTACTTGTAATATAATACAAATAGCCTGATTATTTGATGTCTCTACAAGATGAGAGACATATATCCTTTAATATTTCCAGGGGCCCAACTGGAAATATCAAAAGTCCAAAGAATTTAGAACTTTGATTTTTGAATGCCTATCAAGGATGCCAAGAAGGCTTAATATATCTAGTTGAAATAAGATTCCTTAACATCATGACATAATATAGACCAGATTTGATCACTGTTACAAAGTGATTACTCAAATGTTTCAAAATGAGAATATATTCAAATAAACCATAATTCTTAATTAAAAAAATAAGCTGTTTTAAATAATTAGAACCTAACAGAGACATTAAGAGAACACAACTGATTACTTCAACAGAATACAAAATCTGTGTCTCTTTGGTCATTCCAAAAATCAGAAATAAAACCTCAAATTCAAGAGCTAGTACCTGGAATCATATCCCATAATTTGCAACAGTTTTAACAGAGTTAGAACTAGGGAAGAGAAAATAGCTTATGGGAGCTGGCTATAAAACTGACAGTCACCAATTATACAAAATTATTAAAAGGAGATGCTGCAGGTTTTAAACAGATTTTTAAGACAATTTCAAAATATTTACTAACATATGTTTTGCAAAAACCTCATTGCTTTAGCAGAGGATTGGATTCTAGTTCTATGTCAAATAGACAAATAGTTTTTGCTTTCCATCTGCTGATTTCCTTGATTTTCGTTCAAAATAACCCTTTCGAAGTCTCCAAAATAAGACATTTTCTAAATAAGACAGCACATAGAATTTCAACCTTAGTTACTTTCAAGAAGTGTTAAACTATTTTCATCTGGACGATTTATGAAAACATGTTAGAATGTGCTAAGAGTATCAAAGATTACATTTAGACATATTTATCTTTACATTTGCCTTTACTGAATTTACAGTTAGCAATTACACCTGGATGACTGGGGATGCTGGTATTATATTATACCTGTATCTGAATTAAAGCCAAAATTGCATTCATATGGAATTCTACTCCTCTTATAAAACTGTAGCTATAAATCAGTGACATTAAACCAGAGACTGCAAAATCCACCTTAGGGGCTCTATCGAGTACTGATTAGTCATTTGCTATATCATTGGAAACCTGTTAAAACAAATAAGCAAAACAAGTTTGGTAAGTTACAAAAGAATATTTTTAAAGGCAGTGATCTTCCTAGATTCAAAGAGAAATTCCTTTAAACCTGATGCCCAGCTACAGCTGAACCAAATTTTCATGAAGGAGATTGTTATTCACCAAAGACATATTTTTAGATTTTAATTGGATTTGAGTCTACTTTTATTTTTTACTGAAAGAACACCTTAGGCCAGTGAGGTCCTAGTCAGCCACTTCAGACTGCCTCTGAAACAAAAGTTCAGGCAGCTGGAAGACAGAACCCAAAGGTGACTGTGGGCTAGGGGCTGATGTGCCAGGGAGTCCATGGGAGATTGTTCATCATTGTGTTAGGTTTAATGGGGGAGAGCATCCACCAAAGTAGACGGACCCCTCTGGTTGGGGAGATTTTTAAGGAGGAGAATCTGATAAGTGACAGAGTAAGGGGCAGTTAGGGAAAAGGAGATTTGTCTGGAAATGGTAATTAACCCAGTGAGCCTGCTGGTTTGAAGGGCCAGGAGCCTTGATCATTATTTCACACAGGTTGGGAGAGAGATATCTAGGAAATGCTCACTAATGGGGGCCTGGAAATCAAGTCTGTAGGAATTGAAGAGACCTGGTGAGGTCAGCTTGATATTTAGTTTCAAGGTGGGGACAAAACTCATCAAAAGACCTGATTATCCTGTCTGGCTTGCTCAAGATAAAACAAAAGAGCTATCAAAAGTGTGGAAGAGGTGACTTGAGAGCTCTGGAGGCTAGAATCGCCACTCCCTTGCTATTCTTATGGTGAAAGTGGAACAGGAGGGTGAAGGGCAAAGACCAGTTGGAGAATAATGGCCAGAGGGTGATGGCACGGAAACCGGCCTGTTCCCAAACTCACCTTTACTTCTCTGGGAGGAGGGTGCTAGAGAGGATCCTAGATAGGGCAGGGGGAGTAGACTTTACACAAGGGCTGGGTTCTGAAATACGGTTGAAATTCCTGGGCAGGAGAGGGAGGGAAAGTGAGTGAGACAGTGATAGCTGAAAGGGCTTTTGGGTTTTTAGTGAGAGCTTTGGAAGTTAAGAGAATCTGAGCCAGAGAAGCTTTAGAGTGGAGATAGGAGAAAGCTCAGACATAGGAAATGTTCTTCCACTTTCTTGAGTGCTCACAAGAGTGATCAAGATCTTCAACAGCATCAGAGTCAAACGTGAACTGGTTGTTGAGATAGGAGACACCAGAGAGGAGGGTTGGAAAGAATGCGGGATGGAGAAGTTCGCATGGCAACCTGTGAGTCAGACTGGCTGATATAGGGCATCCCCACAGTTATGGCCACCTGATGGGGAGCGTGTGGGAACAGAGTGGGACTGTCACCCACACACCCACTGAAGCCCGTGACACAGCAGCAGGCCTGTGCAAGGGTAAAGGAAGAAACAAGAATCCAGGCTAGCTGCTTAATTCTTCTTTTACTGTGTTCCAGAGGGACATTTGTCCACACCTACTTATCAAGACCATCAGTTAAATCTATATTAAAGAATCAGCTCTCAGTGCTACTACTATTGGATACATGGACATATTTTCTTTTAACTACTTCCCACATGTGGATTCTTAAGCAGCGTTTCTCTCTCTGTGTCTCTTTCCTTTCCCCTTCATTGGTCACTACTTTTTCCCTTCTTTATATAATTCTGTCTTGGCTCACAGGCCTACAACAAAAACATAATTCTTAGAATTTGTCTCTCTTATTCCATTGTAATCTTACACAGTCTCACGATTTTAAATCCCATCTATATGCTTAGGATCCCAAAATTTACATCTTCTTTACATTCCTTCCCCTTAATCCCCAGAGCCATATGTCCAACTGCCTTTCTTGACATCTGTATTTGTATATCAATGCCCATATCAAAATCACATGTCCAAAATTAATTTTTGTTCTTATCCTTAAATGTTTTCCTCTTATGTACTTTACCCTGTGAAAAATAACAATTGTGTCTTCTAATAACACACATTAAAACTGTGGCGCTTTTCTTGTTTATTCTTCTCTTGCAGCCATATCCAATTTATCATAAAATATTGGTGTTAATGTCAATATTAAAAAATAGACTACTTTGATCAGCACTGTGCGCCATCCGCAGCGGCCATTGGAGGGTGAACCAACGGCAAAGGAAGACCTTTCTCTCTCTCTCTCTCACTGTCCACTATGCCTGTCAAAAATAAAAAAAAAAAGAATTAAAAAAAAAGACTACTTTTTCCCATCTCTACCTATTTTTTAAAAGATTTATTTATTACTTGAAAAGCAGAGTTACAGAGAGAGAGGGAGAAACAAACAAAGAGATCACTTAGTAAATGGTTCACTTAGCAAATGACTCCAATGGCCAATGTTGGCCCAGGCCAAAGCCGGGATCCAGGAGCTCTTCTGGGTCTCCCACATGGGTGTTAGGTACCCTAGCACTTGAGCCATCTTCTGCTGCTTTCCCAGGTATATTAGAAGGGAGCTGGATCTGCTAGGACACAAACTAGCACCCATAGGGATGCTAGTGTTGCAGGCTTAACCTGCTGTGTCACAATGCCAGCCCACCATCTCTACTAATAAAAGTAGTTTAACTGGACATCAATAGATCCTAACCTAATATAGGCTCCTAAGGAGTCAAGATAAAGTCCTGTAGTCATGAGTTAGGGTACAGTCTTCACTATGATACCACCTAGCAATGGACCTAAGTCTGGAATAAGAGAGCAGCAATGCTGGCTTCTGGTCGACCTTGAACCATTCACTCCAAGGAAAATGATCTGAAGGGAAAAATGGTTTCTTCTCTCTCTTTAAGGACCATGAACACCCTGCTAATCCAGTCCCAGAGGATCAGTTGGGATTGAATAACCCAAGAAGACAGGAATTAGGTCAAACTCAACCACTGTTTGGGACAGTGATTTTCTGGGGATTAAAGATACAAGATTAAAGAACTGCAGTTTTAGAGGGTTTCCCTGCAGGCACAGCTTGTCTAAAAACTGCAGAGGAAGTTGTGAAAATTAAAGGATTTTTTTCTAAACTATGAAAAATAAAGATAAATTCTGCTGAAAAATCTTGAACAAATTTTTATTTTTCCAACAAGAGAATTTTGTTTCTATTGTCTGTACTGTAAACTTGGTATCCATAGAAATCATTAGCAAACTGCATCTAGAAGTGTAGGGAAAAAAGCATAGAGATACAGCAAGCAAGCAATAAGAATACTAACACTAATGTTTTATAAGTTCTGAGATTTTTATGTGATCTCTGTTATTTATCAGTATTTTTATCCTTTGTAAAGTCTTTGGTTATCCTAAATAAGCTTTACTCTTTCTTCTATGCCTAACTTTGTAGTGATAATTTTGTGCATTTTAAGATGTCCCTGCAAAACCCACATCTGCTTCTGGGCATTCTTTTCTCCTTAATCCTTGTCCATCAACTCTCACATGGATTAACTCGGGAGAATCCTAAACTCCCTGATTTGCTCCATCTTTGCTCCACTCAGTTCACAAAAGGATGGCCATTTCACACAGTAATCCAGGCCATGCCCTTCCTCTGCTTTAAACCTGCCAATCAGATCCTGTCTTACTCAGAGTCAAGGCCAAAGTCCTCAGCAGTGGCCTAACTCTTGCCCTACTTAATTGTCTGCCCTTATCTGCTCTCCTTCTCTTGCTCACTTAGCTTCAGTAAGGATGATGCTTTTACTGCTCTGGGAAAATAAAAACAAGATTCCTGCATTGAAAACCTCTTACCTGAGTCTCTTTTCTTGTAAAACATTTTGTAAGATACCCACATCGTTTTTTACCTTGTCTTTAGGCAATTTGCTCATAAACAGCAGCAGCTCAGTGAGAATTCCTGATAATCTTATTTAAAATTAATTCCTCAAGTTCTACAGCATATCGTCTCCCCTTAGTTGGATGTTTCTGCATAATATTATCATCTTCTAAAATACTAAAAATTAGCTTGATTATTTCTTCATTACATTTTTTCCTCTCACACATTCAAAAAGTCAGAAATTTTTATCTGGTTTGGTTGCATAAGGTTCTTTACTCCAAAATCCAAACAATGCATAGAATATTGTTGGCTCTTGATACTTTTTTGGTGCATTCATAAATGAATAAACAAATGAATAATTTATAATTCCTGCATGCTTGCAGATAGGAATTTAGAGACAGAAGTATCAAAGTCCTTAATTATTGTTTTGTTCAGAAGAATAGTAGAAAGTTGGTATAAAATTTTGATTAGTCAAGCAACATCATGAAGCTTTTCTTTATGGAAGATGATTTTTAAAACACTATACAGGGGCCAGCACTGTGGTGTGGTGGGTAAAGCTGCCACCTGCAGTGCTGGCATCCCATACGGGCTCTGGTTCGAGACCCGGCTAATCCACTTCTGATCCAGCTCTCTGCTATGGCCTGGGAAAGCAGTGGAAGATGGCCCATGTCCTTGGGCCCTTGCACCCCTGTGGGAGACCCGGAGGAGGCTCCTGGCTTCTGATTGGTGCAGCTCCAGCTATTGCAGTCAATTGGAGAATGAATCAGCAGATGGAAGACCTCTCTCTCTCTCTCTGCCTCTCTGTGTAACTCTGACAAATAAATAAATATTTAAAAAAAATTATATAATATGGACTGCTTGAAGTTAGACTAGAAGCAGATTATATAGTAGCAATGTAATAATAATCTGTTCAACAGAAATAGGTTATGATTATTGACACATCGATCCTAAACATTTCATTAAGGATTTCCGACTTTTTTGTTTTAGTTTGTCTTTCATGTTTTTTTTTTTTTATTTTTAAGTATTTATCTTTGTGTAAGAAATTCCAAACTGAAATTGAATCACCAAAGGGTATTGAATGATATCCATGGTATCTGAGTGTAGCATTGCTGAGAGTGGCAAACATGCATTCCAGAAGTTGTCTTACAATAATGAAAATTGTTTAAGCTATACAAATAAATAATAATGTGTTTGCTACCAATTTTAAAAGTTTTCTTTTATTAAATATCAGAGAGAGAGGGAATGAGAGAGAGAGAACTAGAGAATGAGAGAGAGTGAGAGAGAGAATGAATTAATCTCTCCCACCAGTTGATTCAGTCCCCAAATGCTTACAAAAGCCAAGGTCAAAGGGAGAACTCAATCCAGGTCTCTCACCCTTTGGGGAATATAATCTGTGGGATAAACCACCTTAGTGTGCATGGTAATGACACTTAGATTCATCCCATCTATACATAAAATAGCAGGGACTTTGGTTTTATGAAACAGAACAGAGTAGCCGTGGGAACAGTAGGTTTTTTGTCATCCTTGATTTCCAGTGTTTCTGGGCATCACCTCCCCTAAAACTGAAAACAGCAAATTACTGTTCACAGACCAAAACATGAACACGTGATGTTGGAGAAAAGGGAAAACAGATGGAAAAAGAAGAGGAACAAGTGGAAGAAAATGAAAGGGAAACAGTCTGACACCTGTTTTCCAGCATAATGATCATTAAAGCCATCACATGGTATGCCAGAAGCTTTATTTTAAATAACCTTGTCTGCTACCTCCTGGGTTAAATACACAGATTTGAATATGCATGCCATGCTAATTACTTTCCATCACAGTCAGTGACTACAGTTAAATTTACTGAGCAGTTTTGAATTCTTCCAGAAAAACAAAGAAGAGAGAGTACAGAGAATGCTACTACCATCCTGTTTATTCAGGAACATTGTTTCTGAATATAAAGTAGTCATATTTAGTATTTAGTAAATTCTCCCTGAAATGGACAATTTGCAGTATATTTAAAAGTGATAACATTATAGAAGGGAGTATAAGTTTGGCATTAGCAGTAATTTCATAGATCAATACTGACCCAAGATAATATTTCGCTGTAAAGCTAGGGTTTAATCATCAGATGTGAACTTCCAAATGTGTAGGTCATATTTACATAAACTTCATTTCTTATAAACATAAAGGTGAGTGTGTTGTGCTGATCCAGCTAGTTGTGGGAACAGATAGCAGTGTAGATAATCACAAGGTCCATCTTTGTTTTAGCAAGGTTTTTAAAATTAGTCTTTATTGATTAATAAATAGTAATAAGTTTGCTGTTCTCATCAAAACTACTATATGGAATTACTCACAGTTGGATTCTATTTTCATATTGAACGTGTTTGTTGGAATGAACACATGGATAAACAGGAAATATTAAGTTCTGTTAACACTTTTATTTCTAAATTAATAGTGAGTTTATTTAATCAGCAACTGTAGAATTAACTACAGGCTCTCAGTGTAACTGCTCATTTTCATAATATTAGTAAATATTGAATGAATTGTAAATATTTTATATAAATATACAAATTATATATAATTAATATATAAATAAATTGTAAATATTAAATAAATAGTAAATATTGAATAAGTAAATATTGAATTTAAAATGTATATCCTCAGATGAAAATGAACAATACCATAAGATATACCATATTAAGAAATGAATGAGCTATTTCTTGTTATTTATGCAAATTTACTCAATTTACTTAATATTAGTTTCCTCACTACAAAAGTGAATTGTATTTCAATAATTTAGTTGTGTTTCAGTACTTCAATTGTTGGGTGCCATCAGTGTTAGGAAAACAGCACAGTCTTATCTATGGCACGATCTACACCCTGATTGACATCCAAGGCTGCTCCACCCCCAACCTAATGGGATTCGCTATTCCTACTTCCCTTCCTGCCCCCTGGAAAAGTGATATTAGGCTTGCTTCCCGGACACATGCTCTCTTTTTTTTCCTTCTTTGCCCCTTTCCTCCGGTCTGCTGGGTTTTCCCCAATAAACCCTTTCTCTTTCTCCGGTGTTCGGTGTGTTTTGTGACGGCCTACCAATCAGAATATACCCTCCTCCCTGTCCAAAGTGAACTATGAATTCTGGACTTAACACCACAGCAACTGCATTAGTGATCACCACAACACATGGGGATGGGAGGGGGCAGTACACACAGTGGGAGAGGGAATTGAGTTCCTAAGCCTGTGATTAAACTTGGGAATCGTCAGTAAGGCACAAGCAGAGCCTGTGGTAGAACGCCTGCAGTATCCGCACCAGAAAATGAAGTCAGGGAGGCAGTAGCCACTTGGGAGAGTCCAGACAGGAAACCTCATATCTATCACAGACCCAGAAGGATGAGCATACGGTACAAACTGTTAGTGAAATGGTGCTATCTTAGCTGAAGGTGCCATCTGGAGCCCCAACTCCATCTTGTACTCTCCAGGACCCAGTCTGGCCTACTAAGAGTCAGGTGACCAAATGCCCGACCATAAGCAGTGACCCCCACCTCCACTCTAACAGGATTCACCCCTGGGAGTCTATACCAAGGTCTGCTTTCCGGTCCAGGTTCTCTCTTCCGTCCTCTCCCTCTGGCCTGCTAAAGCAAGTAACCTTAACCCCAGAAAATAATAGGTTCTGCACAACTTAATAATCATAATACTGACTGCATTAAAAATTACTCAGTGTAAGAAAAATGGAATACATTTTCAAGAGAAAAAAACTGACTCTGATATTAAAAAGAAGTTGGAATTAGAAGACAGGAAGTGTAAAGGGGCCACAGTTAAATATTTCTTACACAAAGTACTTGGGACCCAAAGTGTTTTGGATTTGGGACTTTTCTTTTTTCAATTTTAGGAATACTTGCATATACATAATGAGATATCTTGGGATAGGTCCCAAGTCTAAATACAAAATTATTTATGTTTCTTGTATATCTTATCCTTTTAGTTGAAGGTAATTTTATACAATATTTTCAGTATTGTTTCTGTGCTTTGACATGACCTACCACATGAACTGAGGTGTATAATTTTCCATTTGTGGTGTTATGTCGATGCTCAAAGACTTTCATATTTGGGCAAGTTTCTAATTTCCAACTAGGGATGTTAAACCTTTGTTATAGTTCCTTTTAATGAAGTAAAGAAAAATATGCTCACATCCGTGAAAATAGAGAAAATCTCAGCAGAAAAATATAGATAATAAAAAAGAAACAGGAGGAAATTCTGAAACTGTGAAATTTATTACTTTATACATCTAACATGAATACAACAGCTTACAGATTATTCAGTGGACTAGAAAGTAAATTAAGAGAAATTATCCAATGTGAAGACAATTAAGAAATAATAATGATGAATAATTGAGATGGTCTCAAGGACCTACTAGAAAATACCAAGTAGTCTTTTATACATGCCATTGGGGTACCAGAAGAATGGAGCAAAGAAAGCTGAATAATTAATATCTCAATTGCTATACTTTATTTAAAACCAGGAATGTACACGTAGAGAGAGAGAGATATAAACAGAAAGAGGCTGAGAGCCCCATTTGCTAGTTCACTGCCCAAATCCCTTCAATGCTTGGGCTGTGCTGGACCAAAGTCAGGAGCTGGGCACTCAAAATCCTGACGTCTCACATAAGTGGCAGTAATCCAATCACATGAGCCATCGCTGCTGCCTTCCAGGGTCTACATGACTAGGCAGCTGGAGCCAGGATTCAGACATGGGCATCTTAATTGCTAGGCTAACAATTTGTTCTTTAATGTGTTTTAAATGTTATTGTTGTCATTTGACACTATGTGTTTATATTTTTATCTTGGCTGCAAGGAAGTATAAAACAGATATTACAAGCAAGCTTTAGTCGTTAGCCTCCCTAGTTTTAACAATTAAGATTTTTATTTATTTCTTTGAAGGAGTTACAGAGAGAGGAGACACAGAGATCGTCCATCAGCAGGTTCACTTCCCTAATGGCTGGACTAGTCCAAAGCCAGGAGCCCGGAGTTTCATCCAGGTGTTCCATGGGGGTGCATGGGTCCAAGCACTTGGGCCATCTTCCACTAATTTCTCAGACACCTTAGCATGGAACTGGATTGGAATTGTAGCAGCTGGGATTGGAACCAGTATCCATATGGGATGCCAGCATCACAGGCAGAAGCTAAACCTGCTGTGCCACAATGCTGGCCCAATGCAAGCCTAATTTAATGGTAGAAAACTCTTCCATTAGACATAATTTTATATGTATTTAATGTATGGCTTATATGTGATCTGATATTTTAAGCCAAAGCCAATAATTTCAGGGTAAGTAAATTACAAACAATTATTAAAAATCGCTTGTAAGGGCCGGCGCCGTGGCTCAACAGGCTAATCCTCCACCTTGCGGCGCCGGCACACCGGGTTCTAGTCCCGGTCGGGGCACCGGATTCTGTCCCGGTTGCCCCTCTTCCAGGCCAGCCCTCTGCTGTGGCCCGGGAGTGCAGTGGAGGATGGCCCAGGTGCTTGGGCCCTGCACCCCATGGGGAGACCAGGAAAAGCACCTGGCTCCTGGCTCCTGCCATCGGAAGAGCGCGGTGCGCCGGCCGCAGCGCGCCAGCCGCGGCGGCCATTGGAGGGTGAACCAATGGCGAAAGGAAGACCTTTCTCTCTGTCTCTCTCTCTCTCACTGTCCACTCTGCCTGTAAAAAAAAAAAAAAAAATCGCTTGTAAGGAGCCAGTGCTGTGGTGCAGCAGTTTTAAAGCCCCAGCCTGCAGTGCCAGCATGCCATATGTGTATCAGTTCAAGTCCCAGCTGTTCCACTTTTGATCCAGCTCCCTACTAATGTGCCTGGGGAAGCAAAAGAGGCTGGCCCAAGTGCATAGTCCCCTGCACCCACCTGGGAGACCGAGGAGAAGCTCCTGGCTCCTGGCTTTAGTCAGCCTGACCCAGCCCAGTCTAAGTTACTGCCATTTGGAGAGTGAACCAGCAGATGGAAGACATCTCTCTCCCTGTCTCTACCTATCTCTGTAATAATCAAAACTTGTAAAACATATTTATTTTTAAAAAACTATTTGATTGTGTTCTCAAATTAGCATTTTTCAGCTAATACCCTAAACCAGGCATCCAATATCCTGCTATTAATAAGGTCTATACTAAATTATACCATCTTTTAGAAGTGACAGCATATATTGACAAACTGATATGATATTGTATATCAAAAAAGATAGACCTAAACATGTATGAACATACAGCTTTCACTCACATATATGAACAAACGTCTAATTTTTGCCAAGTGGGTCACTGAAAATGGAAAACATACTGTTAACCTCATACCACATGTATTCATTTCAAGTACTTCTTTCAATTACTTTACAAAAATGTCAGATAAATAACACTCATATATTTATAACATAAAAATAAGAGAAAAAAATACTTGGAATAGTTAATGTGTGATTTACAGACTTTAGTTTCTAATTAAAATCTAGAGAAATGTATGAGATTCCTCTCTTTAACAGACATAAGCATCCCCTAGTTTGATATAGAATAACTTCCATCAGCAGAGAACTAATATATATACCTATACATATTTTGATATACCTGGAGATTATTCAAATTTAATTGATGCCCATGACTCATTTTCCAAAAGGATTAACTAGTTTTGCTTCATTTGTTTGGCATTGGCAAATTCAGAGTACATACACTGATTATGAGAGAACATACATGGCGCTGGTGTTGAGGCTCAGTGGGCAAGCTATCACACACTACTTCAGCATTGCTCACTGAGGGCTTGTTCAACTCCTGGCCATTCCACTTCTGATTAGGTTCCCTGCTAATGTGCCTGTGATGGCAACAGCTGATGGCCTAAGTGCTTGGGCTTCTGCCACTCATGTCAGAGAGCAGGATGGAATCTTTGGCTCCTGGTTTCAGCCTGGCCCATGTCTGCCTATTGTAGCCATTTGGAGAGTGAACCAGTGGATAGAGGATCACCCTTTCTCTGTCTTCCTCTATCACTCTGACTTCCAAATAAGAAAAAAGATAGAAAAAAAATCACACACGACTGTATTGGATTACGTATTTACTATCAATTAGAGTGCAATAATTCTTGACTATAAATCCATTGTTTGAATATTTAGTTCAAATATTCTCATGTGATACTATTAGTTATTACATTTCAAATTTTGAGTCAATCACTTAAAAACAGGGAAATATTTATTTTCACTCTGAAAATGCACTTAGTAAATTTTGGTAGTCTATGGATTACACAGAATTTAATTTCTTACAATCACAAGTCACAGGATCATAATTAACGTTGTCATTTCATTGAAGAGTACTCAATTGTTGAAAAATGAAATGGGCCAAAATATTTTTTATCTCTATAATGATTAACAAATAATTATTGGTGCTAATGATCATTTATATATTCTCCAGTTTAAGTTCACAGATTTCTTGGATGACCAATTTGGTGAAATTGTGGCAGGGCATTCTGTGTGTAGGTAGCTACATTTTCATGTCTCATTCAAAAGATTCCAGGTTGACAAGGTGTTTGCTATTCTCTCGTGTGCCTTGTCTTTGTATGTTCTTAATTGATTCCAGGGACCTAATATTAGATCTCATCATTTATATCCCACTGTTTAGAAAATAACATAGGATGTGAGGATTCCTTGACAGGGTTTCTAGGTGGGTCCTTTGGTTGGTGAGTCTTGACTTTCTAACACATATACAGCTTTAAATGTGTGATGTTATTATCTTGGCCAGTTTGAACTGATGGGAGTTGAAAGGCAAAGCTGTTTGCATGTGCTGGAACATTTCAGCATTTAAAAAACCACCGTGCTATCTCCAGGGTGTAGGCCTCAGGTCAACAGGAAAATAAACATGTCTTATCTTCTCTAAAACTCAAGAACACATTTGCTGTTTTTAAAACCAAAGGTGTGAGACTGAGAAAGTCCAGCTTTCCTGGACAAATATCCTAATCCCACGTCGAACTGGCATCATTACAAGAGGTTTGTTGTTAGAACTCCAGCAAGGCTGAGAAAGAGCGGTTGCCAGCCCCTTCTCTCTAGGAAGCCCAACTAAGATCATGGGAAAACAAAACCATTTCCAAAGATCACAGTTTTGAATTAAGAGAACCCAAAGAAAAACACAGAGCAGTGTGAAAGTTATGAACTGAGATGGCTCCAATGGCTTCATTTAGGTAGTGTGAGCTTGTCTGACTGGCACATTCCCCCACACAGACCAAACACCTATTCCCCATTAACAAGTATAGTCATTTAGGTTTCTAACACAGTTGGCTTTTGCAGTTATGTGTTAACCACTCTTTAACTAGAAAAGTAGGGGTGCAGAGGAAAACTCTTAAGGGTGAGAAACCCTCAGAAGATGTCAACGTTTAAAACATCATTAATGACGTTAATTTTAGATTGAACTATTATTAAAAAAAAGTATTGATATTGCTATGGGCTTGACTACAGGATTTAGTCGTTCGGTAAACACATTCCTTTAGATTTGGTCTCAGAGTGCCTGTGGGCTACAGACTGCTAGATGGAATTTCTAATGAAAAACCATATAGGGTTCCTTGCAATTTAACCCCACGTTCCTTCATCAAAAATTTATCCTCATGCTCTCTCGTGGTAGTTTCCCCATGGTCTCTTATTCATATTGACAACTTCTACTTGACAGCACCCATGAAAGAACTGACAGCTCTCCTCCAAAAGCAACACTGTCCATACTGAAGTTCCTTCAACACCTTGAAATTTACCTTTCAGCCTGAAAGGTTTCATACATGGTGATTAATGTAACTCACAATCGACTTAGTTATAAAAGGATTCCTTGTGTGCTTGGGCGATAGTTGCTAAAGTAATTTTCTTTTGCTTTGGGGCAAGGCTGAGGAGAATTTTTTCACGTAACAGAACCTCACATATTTACACAGGTGTGGGGTCTGTTCCTATTTTGTGCACATTTCTTTGCTTCTCTATGATTTCTTCTCTCTTCCAGTCTTCCTTTGCATCTTTTCTCATACTTTAGCTCTCTCTTTATTAATGAAAGATGTTACCTTAACCTTTGTGAAATTTCTGGGGAACACTGGCTGGAAGCTACGTTACAATTTTCAGTGAATATTCTGATTCGTTTCCTCTTGCCAAGGTGGCTGACATTAAAATGGCTCCATTGTGTCTATTGAATGGCTGGTCTATCGAGGCTTCTTCTGATTTGTCTATAATTCAGATAACTGATAAATGGAAGGTATAATGGTATCTTATAGTACATTTATAATTTGTTTTGGTTCTTGAACAGAATCAGAGAAATATTAGGTACCCAAATCACAACTCAATTATGGGATTCTTCTCTCCCTCCCGCCATATATATTTCCAGAATTAAATATATTCATTACATACTTAAAAGAATAACTGCAATATACTTGAAGAGTTGCTTAATGTTTTCTATTTACATTTCTTTTGCATTCACTTTGAAAAATGCTGTCACTGATCATTTTCTTGTGGACAATCTAATGCAATTTATTTTACAATTTTAGTAACATGTAGAATAGAGCTTACTAAAAGTAACAAAATTCAAAAGGAATAGCTCCCTTTGGTCTCTACAAAGACATGCCCTCCAAATCCAGAGCCAAGGAATATATCCTTTCTTTGCTGTCTGTTAGATGAGGCAATAGAGATAGTGAGTTAAGAATATATGCAGTGCCCCTATGTTAGCTTTAAAAATGTGAAGAGCACTCTAATCATTGTGGGGGAATATTGAAACATTTAGAAGACATAGTACCATCATAAAACTGAGCAAGGCCCAACTTTATACTAATAGTTCATTCTTTAGATGGATCTGACTTTTTGTTTCTTTACTTTCTTTCTACTGCTGTTAAAATAATTCCTTTTACCACCTGTTCTTTCTGCTCTAGGCCATTTAGCCATTAAAAACATAAAGAAGACTGTGCCAATTAGGGGCTGTAGTGCACAGGCTGTTTTATTAATAGAGAATCCCAATTAAAATGTGTGTCTTTTATTCTGTTTAGCTATTATTGCAAATTACATTAATGAGCACTGACTGAATTTCCGGTATGTACTAAGCACTGACTTTTCTTCAGTAAAAGTTCATAAATTGTATTTTCCCTTTATTTAGACTAAGAGAGATTCTAAAATTTACTCACAATTCAAATGTGACTTATTCCTGAATAATACTTCATTTGTAGTTAAAAGGCTTTGCAAATAGGTCATAATCATATTTTTAATGTTATATTTGAGTAGAGTTTTAAATATTTGGAATGCTGCTTTTGATTACCAATGATAACATGACCTTGATTTGAAAAAAAATTCGCAGCTCTGTGGGCTCTGATCAATAC
Organism: Sylvilagus floridanus; assembly: GCA_949820135.1. NCBI lineage: Eukaryota > Metazoa > Chordata > Mammalia > Lagomorpha > Leporidae > Sylvilagus > Sylvilagus floridanus. The sequence continues at coordinate 38,215,115 of OX463228.1, read as the reverse complement.
ACAGAAGAGAATTGAAACATTTAACTTGCTCCATGGAAACAGCCCAATAAAAGTACCAGGCTTTATCTAATGAATAACTATATATATATATATATATATATATATATATATATATAAATATAATAATGTATAATATGTAATATATATAATGATAGATATTTATATAATACATATATAAAACCAGATATATATGTATATATATTTGAAAATATAACTTTCTTAACCTCTTGCATTGGGCATTTTGTGTATTTCTGGCTTGACATGAAAAGATTTTGCTTTAAACTTCTCTCATACTAATCTTCCTTCACAGAATAACACAATTTGTGAAAAATTCCTTGTTATCTTAAGTGATACTACGTTTTTTTTTCCAGTAGAAATTTACCTATTCTAGCTGCGAAAAGGGAAATCATGATTCAATTGCTGCATTTTAATTTTTTTTTGGATGTTTTCAAAGTAACTAATATAGAGAAGGGGAGAGAAAGAGAGAGTATTTTAATCACTTGAAAGATAGCCTTTTATCTCAGTATAAACTGTTTCTATGTATTTTTCATTATCAAGCAATATGATGAACTTGTACTTAACTCTTTTTTATTACTTAGTTCAAATAATCTTTAGTCCGAGGATCTTTATAAATATAAGACGTTATAAGCAGATGATGGAATGCCCTAATTTTGTGAGATCGTTATCATGGTTGATGCTGAGAACTATGACGTAAATTGGGGAACATGGCCAATAGACGCATGAGATCCACATACTTGGTTCAGAGCTCACCTCCCTGGAGCTGGCACTGTGACACAGCAGGTTAAGCTACCACTTGTGATGCCAGCATCCCATATCAGAGTGCCAATCTGAGATCACAATTCTTAATCAGCTTCCTGCTAAGGTGTCTGTGAAGGCAGGAGATAATGGCCCATGTACTGGGGTCCCTGCCACCCGTGTGAGAGATCCATGTGACATTCGTGAGTCCTGGCTTTGGTCTTGCCCAGCCTTGGCTGTTGGGGCATCTGGAGAGTGAACAAGCAAATTGAAGATTGATCCTTTTGTGTCTTTCTCTCTGTTTCTGTCACTCTACCTTTCCAGTTAATATTTTTTTTCTAAAAAAAGGAATCATCTTAGTATTTGTTTTTGAAACTAATTTTATTTAAAGGCTGATAATTAGTAAAATCTGATAGAACCAAGTCTCTGATCAATGTAATAGACTCAACAGAATAGCTTACACCAATACAGCTACAAATATTACATAGGAAAGTATAGACTGACTAAGAATGAATAAACTTAGATTCTATTCCTTCTTAACCATTTTAATCTACCATTTTCTTCATGCATAAAACAATAACTGTACCCATTTCAAAACACTGAAGCAAGGAATACATGAGACAATGTTTTGAAAGTATTTTTTTGCTCACATTATTAAATGAGAGTTTTTCCTTTCCTTCTTGTTCTTAAGAATGCATTAAAAACCCACTATGTATAGGAATCTTCCAAATGATAAAAATAATTACAAAAACTACATTAACAAGAGAGAATAAGAGACAAGATGAAGAAATTATGAATTGTATTTTTCTGTTCAGAAGTTGAAGGCTTTTCCAATTGGCATGGAATAAAGTATGAGTGTCCAGAAGTAATAAACAATTAAGGTTGGGAGTAGTATACAATGAATCATCTTAAATTACAGATTAAGAAGTTTTGACCATAGTTTTTTGGTGATGAAGAGTCAACAAATATTTTTGAGTAGAAAATGACAGCATCAAAACATACTTAAAGTAACTGTATTTTATATTATTAAATGGAGACTAGCAGACCAGATAGGAGAGTGATGTATAGAGATGAGGAACCAATATAGATAACTATCAATATATGAAAAAAATTTCAATGGCAGGACCAAAAGTGCTTCCAAGGGATTAGATGATACATGGTTAAGGACTTCAAAATTATTCTGAGATTACTGAACATATGGAAGAGGGAGACCAGCCAACTTTGGGAGAAAATGAATTCTCATGCTGATATATGAATCCTTGAGGCATTGATATACTATTGTTTTATTAAAGATTTTGTTTATTTATCTGAGAGGTAGACTTACAGACAGTGAGAGGGAGGGACAGAGAGAAAGGGCTTCCAACCACTGGTTCACTCCAAAATGGCCACAACGGCTGGAGCTGGGCTGATCCAAAGCCAGGATCCAGGAACTTCCCCCGGATTCCCCATGTGGGTGTGGTGGCCCAAGGGCTCGGGCCATCCTCTATCACTTTCCCAGGCCATAGCAGAGAGCTACACCAGAAGAGGAGCAGTTGTGACTAGAACCAGCACCCATATGGGATGCCTGCACCGAAGGTCGAGGATTAAGCCACTGCCACAGCGCCGGCCCCTGGATACACTGAATTGAAAAGATCAATCTGGGTTTGAAAACAAATTTGAGTGACACTAAAATATAAGTAAATTGTATTATATGTTTGCTAAGTAAAACAGTAGTTCTTAAACCCACTGATAGCAGGATTGGTTAAATGACTCGTTTTAGTTAATGCAATGTGAGTGGAGTAATGTGCCATTGCTGGAAGTGCTTTGAGAGTCTTTCTATATTAGGTCACAATCTGTCATGCTACTCATCAACAGTAATATCCCCCCGCCCCAAGATAGGTCTGAGTATTATATTGTAGACAATTTTTTCAAACAGCGCACGTAACCTCTCCCTGCACCTCATCACTTACTCCCCCTGACAACAAAACAGCCACTTCCAAGAACAGTGGTTGGGTAGGTATTATGAGAGAAACAGACCTATGTTGGTATGGACCACTATCAATTTGGGTTATTTCCATGGCAAACCTTAGCATTTTTTCACTGATGTAAAAAGAAGTGACCGTGAAGCTTTTGAGATAAATGATGTTTGAAATGAGCAATTCTTCAGAGATGAGAAAAAGTAGGAAACTGAGTATCCCATGATGTATATATTCCACATTTTCTTTTTCTAGTCATGAGTTGATGGACCTCTGGATTGATTCCATATCTTAGTTATTGTGAATTGAGCTGCAATATACATGGGAATAAAGAAAACTCCTTCATATTCTGTTTTCATTTCCTTTGGGTATATTCCCAGGAGTGGGATGACTGGGTCATAGGGTAGATTTATTTTCATATTTCTGAGGAATCGCCATACTGTCTTCCATAATGGTTACACTGGCTTACATTCCCAACAACAGTGTATTAGGGTATGTTTTTACCACATCTTTACCAGCATTTTTCATTTTTTGAGTTTTAGAGAAATGGTCACTTATCCATTCAATTATCATTTATGGCCATTGTCTATATTCCCACTAAACTAGCTTTTTTTTTTTTTTTTTTTTTTTTTGCTTTTTACTTGTTAGGCTTCTTATTCGGTGCAGTATTAAACCTTCTTACTATAATGAAGATTTAAGATATTTTATTTGAAAAACTAATAAAAACAGAAAGGGGAAAGAAAGGAGGGTGGGAGGGTAAAATGGAAAGGGAGGAAGGGAATATCATTATGGTCTTCAAATTGTATCTTCAAGCCATATTGAGTATGTTCAAAACTAAAAATTTTTAAACATTAAGAATCTCAAAAAATAATAATTATAAAGTACAGAAAAAATAAAATAATAGAAATTCTAATGGGAGTGAGGTGATAACTCATTCTGGTTTTTATTTGCACTTCAATCCATTGTGAGTTGATTTTGTATAGAGTGTAAGGTAGGGGTCTTGTTTCAAAAAAGAATTTTTTTTTAACAAAAGAAAAGAAAGACATAGGTTAAGAGGGAAGACAAAACAATAAATTAAAATATATTACTGAAGTACAGAAGTAGAGTTTTTACAAGAATAACTATTCAGAAATGGTTATTGTGATGCAGGAGGCTGGGCCACCACTTGGGATGGCCACATCCTTTATCATCATGTAATTGTAGCTCTAGACACTTTGCTTCTGATTTAGCTTGCTGCTAATTCATCCTGAGAGGCAGAGAGGATGGGTCCAGAGCTAGGTACCCAACCATCCACATGGGAGACCTGGATGGAATTCCTGGCTTCTGGATTTGACTTGTCCTGGCCCTGGCTGTTGTAGGTATTTGATGAGTGAACTAGCAGATGGAAGATTCTCCCTCTCTCTCTCTGTGTGTGTATGTGTGTTTCTGTCACTCTGCCCTTTCAATAGATGAAAATATATAGACAAAAAAAAATAAGTATTCATTCAACAGCATTAACTGTTGTAAAGAAACAAAGTACCATGAGGCCTGAGAATAGGTACACTTAACTAAATGCTACTTAGGAAGCTTCCAGTATCTTATGCTTCTGCATCAATGTCTTGTCTGCAAAATATAAATCTATCAGCATTCATAGACATGCAAAAAGTCTACCTAGCATTATTGATACATGCAGTTTGGCCACGGTTCCAGAAATTTTAAGCTCTACACTTTTATATATATAAATGACACCATAGAAATCTTGGACCTCATTATCTTAAATTCCCCTTCCATTGTTACTGCTATTACCAATGAGTTTTGTTGTTGTTGAATCAGATATATAAAAAGCAGTTCTTTATTTTTTCACAAAATTAAAGAGTCTGATATCCCTGGTCTTTCTATGAAAAAAATTCTGCAATTTATCAATGTGTAATATCTTCCATTAAGATCCAAGAAATACATTTCTAGAATTTTCATTTCTTAGAGACATGAGTTGAAGTGTCCCTGTGAACTGAGAAATGGGGGAAATAAGAACATTCATTAGGAATTAAACTGGAAGATAACTCATAAAACGTGAGGGATACAATGTACAGATCATTTGAAAGAGGCAAAATATGATTTTCTCTGTTATTTTGATCATCTTAAAAAATGGTGTTTTGGAATATATCTATGAACATAAAATGAAACTAAAATATAATCAGGAACTGAGGCACTGCCAGAGAAGGGCAAAGCATTGCTGACCTCATGGGCAGTTATTCATTCATTTCTCTCCATGGAAGACCAAGGACTATTAAGCCCAAGGTCTCTCAGGGAGGCTGAATTATCAGCTAATGAATGTCATCTTGACCACCTTCTCTGCTGTTAGAATTTCTTTAATACTGTCATGTTATGTTGGAAACATGTTCCATTTACAAATGCACATTTCTCTTCTACATCCCTTACTTGTAAACCAGTTTTACACACACACACACACACACACACACACCCCACTTAAACGAAGAGCCCAAATCTATTTAATGATAGTGAAATATTATGTATTATTTTTGTGTTGATGATTTTACAAAATGGTTGCAGCAGTTTCCAGTCCTGTACTTTTATCCATTTCTTTACATCCTGCTCATTTCCCCTTAGATCCATTGTTCTTAAAATACAAACCAGATCCCACTAAAAGCTCTCTTTGTCAAGATGACAAGGCCTTTATTTCCAGGCCAGTGACTAACTCTGTAGCCTCTTGAGGCACCATTTGCTCTTTCTTCTACTTAGCATGAAATCCTTAAATTCCTCTTTTGTTTACCTGGCTAATAGATTCCTGGGAGACCTGGTCCTTTCTTTTTCCGGCTGATTGTAACATCCACCTCACATTAGCTATATTATTTAGGTATGTAATTTCCATCTTTTTAAAACTTTTTTCTAATTCACAAGTAAAATTGTGTACTTTTTTATACATGTTTTATATACAACATGATGTTTTGAAATATCTATGTTGTGGATTGGCTCAACATATTAACATATTCATTAGTTCAAATATTCAGCAGGTTTTGGCACTGACAACACTTGAAATCAACTCTCAGTGCTTTTCAAAATATATTACATTAACTATAGTCATCCTGTTGTTTCATGGGTCTCTTGAACTTACTCTCTGACTGAAGTTGTGTATCCTTATAAAACATCTTTCTTTTTTTTTTTTTTGTTTTTTTTTTTTTTTTGTTTTTGTTTTTGTTTTTGTTTTTGTTTTTACAGGCAGAGTGGACAGTGAGAGAGAGAGACAGAGAGAAAGGTCTTCCTTTTGCCGTTGGTTCACCCTCCAATGGCCGCCGCGGCCGGCGCACCGCGCTCATCCGATGGCAGGAGCCAGGAGCCAGGTGCTTTTCCTGGTCTCCCCATGGGGTGCAGGGCCCAAGCACCTGGGCCATCCTCCACTGCACTCCCGGGCCACAGCAGAGGGCTGGCCTGGAAGAGGGGCAACCGGGACAGAATCCGGCACCCCGACCGGGACTAGAACCCGGTGTGCCGGCGCCGCAAGGCGGAGGATTAGCCTGTTGAGCCACGGCGCCGGCCAAAACATCTTTCTAACATTCCTTCTTCATCTTTTAAGATTTAGCTTAAGATATCTTTTCCAAGAAATTCTTCCTGAACATTCTTCCCCAGTGTGAATTACTGGCTGCTTTCCAATGTTTACCTCATTTAGTCATTACAATGATCATGTTTGGAGATTTTCTCACTCACTTTGTGTGAGCTCCTTAAGGTCAGGAACTGTGTGTCATTTATTTCAACCCCGGTACCTGTCGAAGTATCTCACAGAGTAGATGTTTATAAAAGTTGAATCAAAGGTTAAAAGGATCACTGCATATAAGGCAACAAGTTAGAGAAATCTCATCTGGGCACACTGATTACTATATTTTCTATGCTTTTCTATTATCTTGATATATTAGCTCCTAAATATTTGCTGCCTCAGATCTTTTCTGAAGTTAATGATGCTACACATGTAAACAATGATTGCAGAGCTTTAGTATTATAAGAGATCTTAGGGACAATTTAATAACTTCATTGACTAACATGTGATGAAATGAAGGAATAGGAATTAAAGTATATGCTTAGAGAAACATTGGCAAAGATGCAAGAAGGATCACTAAAACTTAAACAGTTTAGGCACAAGTTCATCTACTTTTCTGTTAAATTGCACTCATTTTTTCTAGTACCGGTCAGCACTGTAGGAAAATTACATAAAAATCCCGAGTCATAATTGATACAGCTATCAACTTTTCCTGTCACTAATTATTTTTGACAGATAACCATTGACAAACTACACTGTGCCAGGCATTTTACACAGATTACCTCTTTGATTTACCTAAGAGCACAATAAGCTAAGCCCAATACTCTATATTTTGTAGGATTCATATATGTTGAGAGCACATGAGACTGAAGCCAGTGTGGTCTGCAACCAGATCCAGGTTACGTTAATGTTGAACTGAAACTCAATACACAAACATGTATTTTCCTATTCATAACATTTCTATGTTGGGGAACTAGTGGGAGAATGAGAAAGATGCATAATAGTAAAAAATGAAAAAATATGAAGGTAAAATAGTCATTTAATGGCCACTAGTGGAAAAAATGAGTCAAACATCAATTATTTACTAATTACAATGTATTAAGTGCCCTTCTTTGTGCAGAAATGTGAATATTTTATTGCCACTTTACATATGTGAACATCAGAACTTTAAATACGTTTTAGTGCCCTTAAACAGTAATTAAGAGTTGGTTGAACTTGCAAAGACAGGGGTTGGGAAGGGCACTCTGGAATTCAGGTGGAAGATATTGAGTCAAGTTAAAATAGAAGACAGTGTAGGTTGCATTGAGAAACAAGAAGCAAAAAACAAAGCTATTAGAGGGACATGAGTCAGAAATGGTAAATTCAGCTTTGCAAAAAGCTTCCAGGAGTAGGCTATGGAGTTTAGTCTTAATCCAGCAAGCAAGAGGGAGGCATGGAATACATTAGGAATCTACCAAAATTTGGCAAAAGTGAACTAAATCTATCAGTAGTAGACATCGAATGAATTAGATTAAGGAGTGGCTGGAAGAAGGGAGGTGAACCATGTTGTTATTCCAACATTTTAAGTCACAGCAATACTCTTAAGTCCCAAATTGAAGTACTAAGTAGTACTTCCACTTGAAGAGGGAAAGTAGTGGATAAAATAGTTGCTATAGGGGCATTAGAACACTTCAGACATGATATAAAACACAGGGTTGCAAAAATCTATACTAACACTATGTACATTTTAATATTTTTATATGCAATGGCTGGATGCAATCACTCTGAAAATAGTACAGGAAATACTCGTTTGTTTCCTGTAATCACATAACTATGATATGTAATGGTATGCCAAACACATGGGTAGTTGAGTTATTCCTGCCCAGAAACTGCCAAGCATATGGAACAAGTTGCAAAACACATTCAAAAGTGCCATGTGGATGCATTTGAGAAACTCTATGTGCATTTATTACAAAGGCAATACCTGCTGAAACACATAAGTCAAACCATTGTGTGTTTAAAAGTTTGGTTACTCTGCCTTAGATTCCCTTTCACAAAATGGGCTTTTTAACAAGTTTGAGTTTGCTTAAACATTCTTCTTCCATATGGCAACTAACATCTGTAGTGTTCTGCCTCTCCAGATACTGGTGATGGCTGTATTATTTGTTATTTAAGACATTTTGATAAAATGGGGAGATCATCAAAGATTTATGTATCCAAAGGTGTCCAGCTGCCAATTTTCTACAGTGATATTCTAAACCCCCTTTCCCCTTCTACTTTGTTACTGTCTTCTCAATATAGATTAGATAAATGCTTTTCCCATAACTCTTTTGATCAAATTAATTCATTTAGCATTTGCTTCCTCTGTCTGCTCCAGAGCTGCACTTTGCTGGAGCTCTCTCTGCATCACATCTGAGCTGGTTGTTCCACATGTACATACCTTGGGCACTGTTCTCTTCTATAATTCCACTCTCCTTTTAATCATAGAGTTGAAAGTCAAAAGACACCTGTTTGGCAGTTTGTAATGTAATCCCAAGATGTTTTAATAACAGACCATGTGGTAAAATGGGATGTAGGGAGGAGGCATGTGAGAACGGAACAAAATGAATTGGTCATTCTGTAGCAATCAAATGCATTTACCTGTATTTTTTGTCTTATAAAAACGGCCAAAGGTGCTGGGCACTGAAATGAAGGTGGAAGGGACTACCAGGAAGTCTGACCCTCCCACCCACACATCTGTAAACTTTTCAAATGTGTACTTACTCCAAGAAAACTGTGCATTTAAAATCTTTTTTATATTGTTTAAACAGGAAAAACGTATTTCTGTGTGGCAAAAAGCGTATACACTTCTGCCTTCTTTGCCCTTCAGCACACTATCTTTTTTATTTTTGATATTTTCTACACATAAATATACAACTTATATGTTCAACTACAATTTTTTTTTCTTCTTTTAAACAAATTTCAATTGGGGTTAGTGCCTAGTGATTAATGCACCTTTTCAATTAGGGTTTTGCCTAGTGATTAATGTACCTTTTGGGGTATCCACACACCATATCAGAGTGCCTGGGTTCGAGTTCTGGCTTAGTTCCTGGTTCCAGCTTCTTGTTAGTGAACATCCTAGGAGACAGCTGGTGATGGCTTGTGTAGTTTGGTCCCTTGCCACCCACAAAGGACACCCAGATTGAATTCTTGGCCCAGACTTGGCTGTTTGGGCATTTGGCGAATGAGTCATCAAATGGGAGATTTCCCTTTCTCTCTCTCTCTCAAAAGATAAATAATAATAAAAAAAGAAAATCAGTAAAAACAAATGATGTGACTTTATATTATACTGTAGCTCCCTATTTTATTTATAGTATGCAGTGTATGTTTTTCTAGATCAGAATATATCAATTATTTTAATAGCTATACAGTTTTCTTTTTTGAATACAGTGTAATTCTCTCTCCTTTGCCACACACGCCCCAAACACACACACATGTTCTCTTCCTTTGATGTCTCTTCATTTCACAGGCGATGTTGCCATGAGTTAGTTTCTACATATATGTGCTCAATTAGCTTGCAGAAGATAGATTTCTGTACATTATTCCACACCTTAAGCATCTTTGCTCCCTTCGTAATTCACATAGTGAATGTAAGGCTTACACACACTCACATAGGAAGTTTAACTGAGTCCCTTATCTAACTAATCTAGAGATGATATTTTAGATAAATATTTGGAAATTTTATAGCCAGAGTGCTACAGATAATCAAGTATAATTCTCACTAATGAAGAATTTATAGCATTATTCTATTCACACCCGTCTCTTCTTGAGTACTCACTGAAATATTCAAGTATTCTTCTCTCGTTCTATGTCAGCACTCATGACTGGAATTGCTTTGTGGTCGCACATCTTTCTCTACTTGACATTCATCAACATGCTGTGGATGCTATTTTCTTTTTCTCTTTTCCTCCAGCAATTTTCGTATCAACCTCTCTCTGTAGTGGAGTGACAGCTTCTCTAGAAGCTCTCTAAATACCTCCTCCTCCCTACGTTTGTTTGTTCCTTTCAGACAATCAGAGAATACAAAACATGGGATACATCTGACAAGATGCTGAGTTGAACTCAATTTTAGTAGAAACCATGCTGTGGCTGACAGTTCTGTAGCCTGAAGAGTATGTTGGGACAAAGGAAGGGAGAATGGGTATCTATTTGTTGTTTTCTTTACAACTACCTTGATTTTTTTTCAAGAAAATATCTTGAGTTATAACAGAGAACATTATAATTTTTGCTGGAAAAAAAGTCCACCAAGTTGAAATGGCACTAGTGCTATGATATGAAAATTAATCAGTTTGATTGTAAAGGGTACAAAGTTTATTTGTGTTTGTAATAATACAAAAACTTAGAGATGGATATTAAAAGTGGAAAAATAAATGCAACTATCTTAATTGGGTTACTGTTAAAAAGGTTCTGGAATCAGCATAGCTAAATTAAAATTTATATTTCAGAACTTTTCTTAGAATCAAAAAAGCCAAAGTCTATAAAACCACATTTTAATAAATATAGATTTATAGAGATAATAATACTTAGGTTTTATATTATACATTTATCTGAGGAACGTATTTAAGTAGAACAAGTGGTATGATTTCTACATATGACATAAAAATAATAAGTATTCATTCAACAGCATTAACTGTTGTAAAGAAATAAAGTACCATGAGGCCTGAGAATAGGTACACTTAACTAAATGCTATTTAAGAAGCTTCCAGTATCTCATGCTTCTGCATCATGTCTTGTCTGAAAAATGTAAAATTGTCAGCATTCGTAGATATGCAAAAAGTCTACCTAGCATTATTGATACATGCAATTTGGCCACATGGAAAGTGCAAAGCTGTTTATTCATCAGAAAATAGAAATAAGTCCGTCATGGGTAGCATTCACAAGAGAGAAAAATCAATGATTGAATAAGATCAATTGTCCTAATATGCAAAAATAAACTATTGCAAACTAAAAATTGCATTCATTTCAGTTGATTGGTACCAGTTGAAAATCAATTTGGTGGTGCTTCATGCTGTGCTATATTACCCATAGTATTTGCATCATCTGCTTCAGGAATAATATGCAGCCATTACCAGGCAGACCAGACAGGAAAGAGTTATTCATGCAGCTGACCAAAATTCCTCTGAATCTATAGTAATTCAAAAATATGTAAGCTTTATTAATCTAGGAATTCTAAAGTTCAGGAGTGAAATAGTAAATGTGTATAGCTTGAAATTTAATTGTAGCAAAGAGAGAAGTATAAAAAATCAAGATGTTGCTATTATTCCCCTCATATTTACATATTCTAGCTATATCCTCCAACAAACTGGATAAGGTTGATTCTGCTCTTCTTTAATTTGTAAATTTTATACAATGGATGGCTAAAAGAGTTGTCCTCAAAGTTGAAATTATGCTAATTTAAATACAATATTGTCTTTTATGTTTCAACAACTTGAATTGCTCCATGAAAGGAGCAATTTACCTAAATACCTAAGCATATGGAGGCATGTCTTTTATTTACAATTTGCTTACCAGACAAGTCATTAAGAATTTCCAGAAAATGCTAGCTAGATTTTCAAAATAGGAAGTCCGAAGTAAATTATGATTCAGAAAAGCCATTTGGCTAAAGTAAAATTTTATGCAATTAAATCCATGCAGTAAATATACTGGCAAATTATTTCCTCTGTTCCATGGCTTTGGGACATTTGCCAACACAACTAAGATGGAAGAGTTCTGCTTTTCAAATGTGACTTCTTCATCCACTACAGAATTTAAACATCATAATTCTGGAATGCCTTATTATTTTCGAAGTTCAGGGAACATAAGCTGTGCCCTCTTTATTATTTATTTATTTATTTATTTTTGACAGGCAGAGTTAGTGAGAGAGACAGAGAGAAAGGTCATCCTTTTCCATTGGTTCATCCCTCAAATGGCGGCTATGGCTGGCGCGCTGCGCCAATCCGAAACCAGGAGCCAGGTGCTTCTTCCTGGTCTCCCATGCGGGTGCAGAGCCCAAGCACTTGGGCCATCCTCCACTGCCTTCCTGGGCCACAGCAGAGAGCTGGACTGGAAAAGGAGCAACCGGGACAGAATCCGGTGCCCCAACTGGGACCAGAACCTGGGGTACCGGCGCTGCAGGTGGAGGATGAGCCAGGTGAGCCGCGGCGCCAGCCTGTGTGCCCTCTTTAAATTTTGGGTAAGGTTTTCTTTATTTTTTTTTAACACAAAGGTACTTATTTCTTTTAAGTTGACTACTCTAGTTTCACTTAAGACTATTGGTTTTTAATAAAACTAAACATCAATTTCAAGGTCATTTCTTGTGCATTTGACACTTGTGTAAATTAGAGAAGTATGCTGCTTGGAGTGGATCCACAGTCAGTGTCAAAAACCCCACCCACACTTTCTAGTCTCACCTGGACACTGTTTCGAAGCCACGACCTGCTCAGCTATTTGTGACAGCCTGTGTCTTCTATTATCTCCAATTTTATATTGTCACGTTATATCCTGCACAATTGACTGAGTTCAAACTTAATTTATTCCCATAACACTCTGATCCTTTTCCAAGGATTTTTTTTTGTAAGATAGAGTATTTTAAAATACCTGATTTATATTTCTCCATCCACTGATTTGTTCACCTGAAACGAATACTTGCCCATCCCCCTGTCTCAGAGAGTGAAATAGCTCTCCTGGGGTCCAGGACTATCCTCTCCATCATCCTCCACATATTCCAGTCTTCCCTCTCAGTTTTGCAAGTTCAAGGTGTTCCTTAATATTGAATCACTAATTTTTGTTTGCCATGTTCTCAAACTTCCACTATCAACCCCTTGCCTTTATTTTTGTTGTCCCAGCTACTTGTAGAGCCTGTCATCATATATTTATTCTGAGTCCTTTGTTCTTTTGAAGACCCCAATCTTTCCCAAGAAGTAAATGGTGCTGCTTTTAAATTCCCAAAGAATTTTATCTACATATTAATTATGCTAGTCACCATTCAATGGCCTGGATTAATTATTATATGTGTGTATGTTTCATCTTGCCAGAAAAGCATATATTTTGCAGAAAAAATTTTTATATACTTCAAATTTAAGTCACTAACACAAAGAGCAGAATGGATGCATATATTTGGCACTCAACATGTTTTAATGAGGGAATTGCAGAAGAAGCTTTATGCTTGTTTTTATAATGCTACTCTTTTATGGCATTTTAATTTCTCTAATGATTTTTAATAGACTTTATGTTTTAGAGTAGTTTTAGATTAATAGAAAAATTGAATGGAAAGTACAGAATTCCCATTTACTTCCTGTCTACATTTAGGCACAGCCTCTCCTATTATTATCACCCAGAATACATAATTTACACGAGAGTTCACTTTTAGTGTTGTACATTCTATGAATTTGGACAAATGTAAAATGTCACATATCTACCATTATGCTATCACACAAGGTAGTTTCAATGGCCTAAAAGTATTTCACACTCCTCCACTTTATTCTCCCCCATACCACAACCTTAGACACAACCACTTACATTTTTACTGCCACCATAGTTTTGCCTTTTTTAGAATGTCATGCAGTTAGCATTATAATTAGGTTGTTTTGCTTACCAATATGCATAGCTCTTCCCCATGTCTTTTCCTGACTTGATTCCTTGTTCCTTTTTAACAATAAATTATATATTATTGTATAGGTATACTGGAATTTGTTTATTCATTCATTCACCTACTGAGGAACATCTTGGTTGCTTCCAAGTTATGCTTTTGATAATAAAGCTAATGTAACATTGATATGCAGGTTTTTCTGTGGACATCACATATTTATTTCATTTGGGTAAATATCAAGGAGTGCTACTGATGGATCATATATGTTTAATTTTGTAAAAAATTTTCCTCTTAAGTGTCTATACCAATTCGTATTTCCACTGACAGTGAATACACGTTGGATTGTTCTATACTTGCCAGCATTTGCTGTTGTCAGTATTCTAGATTTTGGACATTCTAACTGAAGTGTGGTGGGGTCTCATTTAATTTGCATTTCCCTAAGCCAGTGCATGGTGCCTTTATCCTGAGGCTGAACAGCAATTGACTCCCTCCTTTGTAACTGTTCCAACCTCCATTGAGGGAGAGGTGGGGAAGGGCAACATGCAGCCAACCCTCCTCTTCCCTTTCTCCCTCCCAGGGTTAATTTTTGCCTGTCTCTAAAAGTCCCCCTCCTCTCTGCAAAGCTCTTTTCCTCCTACAACATTTCCTAAAGTCCCGGCAAGGGTAATCCCCTACTCTGAAGGAGATGGAGCTGATGTTGCAGGAAAAAAGACTGGTGACACACCACCTCTTTCCTTCCCACAGCCACAACTGGGAAGCTGTATATACCTGGCAGTGGGGGAATAAAGGTATGTGAAGACCCTGTGGACAATCCCCACCCAGACCTCTTCTCTCAGCACAGTCTTCAAAGCTTGCTTGGAGAGGTGCAGGGCGTGGAGAAAGACAAAAGGCCCTTCCACAAGACAGCAGTTGCAGAGAGAGGTCTAGGGCTGCATGGCCAAGCAGTAGTTGAGGCATCTTTTATATGCTCTTTTTGTATTCAGATTGCTGATTTTCTTATTGTTGATTTTTTGGAGTTCATTGTATATTTTTGGGTAATAGTCCCCTTTCACATGAATCTTTTGCAAATGTTTTTCCCCCAGTCTATTGCTTGTCTTCTCTTTCCCTTGACATTGTCTTTTGAACAGTAAAAGTTGTTAATTTTAGTGAAGTCCAATTAATCAATTTTTTCTCTCAGGGATCCTGTCTTTGGTGTTGCATGTTAAAAAGATTGTCATACCCAAGATCATCTAGAAATTTTTCCATGTTCTTTCAATTTACATTGAGGTCCATTTCAATGATTGATTTTTCCACTATGTATTTGTAAATATTTTTCAGTGGTTTCTTTAGGCTTTATCATATATATCTTAATTTTGTTTTCCATTTTGAAAGCTAACTAGCATGAATGAAGAATTCTTGGTAGTTTTGGTGTTTGAAACACTTACATTTGTTCCCACTGCTTTATAGGCTGCATTATTTCTGCTGAGACTTAACTAGGAATTTCATTGTATTGCAAGTGATGAATCATTTTTCTTTGACTACTTTGTGAATTTTTCTCCTTGTTTTGGACTTCCAGTATTTCACTCTGCATTTCCTGTGATTTGAACTGTGTTTTCTGTGGCTCTCTATGAATTTATGCTTGAGCTTGTGCTTCTCATGTGTATAGCCTAATGGTTTAAAATGGGAAAAATTCAGCCATTATTTCTTCAACTATCTTTTCTATTCTTTTCTCTGTCTCTTCTCTTCCTAGCAATCCCATTATGCCTTGGTTAGTATACTTAATGACATAACGTATTTCTTTGAAACATTGTTCTTTTTTCCACAATTTTTTTCTTTCAACTTAGTTAATATCTATAACTCTATCTTCAAATTTCTTGTGTATGGGTTATACCTCCCAATGTTCTGACTGAAATTGGCTCTTCAGTTAAAATATCAAAATATCTCTTGGCACTTCCCCTCTTGGACTATCCATTATTATTTCTTGATTCATTTTTGCAACTGGATTATTTCAGTGGAAATTGTCCCCCACCATCCTGCTCCCCAGTGTTGAGTCTCCTGTGCTGTTCCTCAAGAAGCTATAGTCACACTTTAAATGACAGTGGTATTTGTAAGGCTTCTCTGACCACATTAATTGCTAAATTCTACTCAGCATATGATGATTGTTCTATTGTTTTTTGCAAATTTTTGAGCACAAATTGCTGTGCAAATGCAATGAAGTTGTGGCTCCTTTGGCTGCTCTCACTTCATTATTCCCAACTCTATCCTGTGAACTGTCAACAATCTAGTGTGTCAGCATCAAATTCAAGAATCTCCTCACATTTTCTTTTCACCACAGCCTACATTGTTCTTGAGCATCACCACGGACTTGAACTTCTCCATGCTCTGTTGCAGATAAGGTCACTTCTTTGGGGAGGAGACAGGACCAGTGGCTTTATGGCTTTCTTCTCATTGACACAGACAATAATCACTGATCTGAGGCCCCTGGGAGGAAGACAACCACACACTTCTCAGTGAGAATCTTTCTGTAAGAGATCACTTGTTTTATGAGATCCAATGCCTGATGTCTTCTTAGCATCGCTTTGTTGAAATCGAAACACTGCCTCATAAGTCAGGGTAAGCAATAGGTGCACAGGCATTTATTGCCCACCCAAGACAGAGTCTCTGTTTTGTGAGTTAGGTTGGGTGAGAGAAGAGAACTTGCCACTTCTCATCTACACGTACCTGGAACTTAACCTCAGCAAGAGGAACTGAAGGCAGGATGAAAAACATTGAGGTTTGCTTTCTCTCAAGAATAAATCCTTCACCTCATAGCTAGGGAAAGAGAGAGGTGTGCGCTTCTGTCAGAGGAAGAAGAAATTTACCAAAGTACAACAATATACACATTATTTAATTCATATGTATGTTTCATGTGTCTCTGAATTAATTAGGGAGAACACATTGGAGGATCACAAAGGACAGTGAATAGAAAAACGTTTTACCATGTGTCTAAAATTTAGAATCTCTGAATGAAGTTATATACCTGAGTATTGTACTTGAGTTGTATACTTGAGTAATTGAGAAAATCATATTTTTCTGAATTTAAGTATAGTTGAAATTATTTGCCATGGTAAGACAGAAATGGTTTTGAATTGGGAGTAATAGAACATTGGCTTTATGGTGAGCTTTGCAACTAAATAGCCCCACTAATTCAGGCAAGTATACTAATATTCATCTGCTTCCTTGTGTGTAAAATTAGATTAATTAAATATTAATTATATACCATACAAAGCCATTACAGGATTGAAATAAATACTGTAAACCTACTATATAAATGCAAAGCACCACAAAATCTGGTATTTAAGTAGAATGCATAAACAGAGCAAACAAATCTTCATGGGTTCCCCACGTATTTGCTGCACAGCCATTATTCTAGGAAGACAGGATTCAGCAGTGAAAAACAGATTCTCAAGGAATTTATCTTTCTTGGTGGATACAGAAAATAAATAAAAACATGAAAATTAATTATAGTTTTATACAACAAAATGTGATTTTAAACTCCATTTCAAGTTTTATTTTAAAAAGAAATGGCACTCATATGATCACATTTTTAAATAAAAAATGTATTTACTTAGAAGCATTCAGAATCACAAAACCGCTGCAGAGCTTTTTCTTTTGTAATCACAGAGTGATATTCAATGAACAGAACAACAATTATTTTGTGTAAGCTTCATCAGAGACAAATGAGGATGAAAAGCTACCATCCCCATATACAACTAATTTGTGCTGTGCACCAACAAGACCTGCATTAACTATCCATGCAAATTTACAACCCCCACACCCTACCAGGCAAGGTTAGTAGTTACTGAAAATACCACCTGGACAGGCTATCTAAACATATTTGGTATTGTGTTCATACACACACACACACACACACACACACACAAGAAGCTGTACAGTTTAAAAAACAAATCTTACATAGCTGACATTTTAATATTTTCCTTAAAAGGAATGAATTAGATACAGGAGGGTTAAGTGCTTTAAAGACAAGGAAAAAGAAAAAAAACTACACTAGAAGCAACTTATGCATCATCATATCTTCATCACCTTCATTTTCACCTTCCTCCTCTTTATCTTCTTCATCTTTCTCTTCTTCCTTCTTTGTCTTGCTCTTTTCAGCCTTGATAACTCCATTTTTCCTGCACAAGGTTTTCCTTTAGCTCAGTATGTTGCAATATCCTCATATTCTTCCTACAGCTTAGCAGCCTTCTTTTCTTAAGGCACTTGTCACCTGCCCCAGTATCACTCCCCATCTCTCTCAGTTTCTTTGCAACATTGTCAACAGATAGTCCAGGATATTCTCATTTAATTTGGGGGCAATATTAGGACAAGAAAAGGCCAAAGGAGTCTTCTTGGGTACACTGGGATTCTTGAACTTTTCGATTCTCCTTTAGGAGGCATCCAGGTTTTCCTTGCTCTTTCATAATGAGCCTTGTCTGCCTTTGCCATGCCTTCAGATCTTCTCTTCTCTTCACCGGAAATGGTTCCACTTCTTTGAGAGCTTTTAGAAAACTCTCAGAAGTTGATATATGTATCTGGGTGCTTCTTAGTGTGCTCCTTCCAGCAGTTCTGACAAAGAATACCTACGACAACATTCTGTCTCTGGGTTTCTTAGATCCCCTTTGCCCATGTTTGTTTATTTTTCTTCAGCGAGGCAGAGAGCCATCCAATGCCCATTTGGCTCTCACTTCCCCTGGCACTGTCTCTACGGAGCTCAGTGTACTGCAATGGCTGTGAAAGTGGGAGCATCCTCCTTCTCTCCAATCTGTAACTAATCACATTTCTACAGTGATTCTTTCCTCATCTTGGGGAAATTGCACGTAAAAGAGAATTTTCTTAGACATCTTTATCTGAAGACAGTGTTGCACTATTTTGAGTGGTCTATAAGTTAGTTGGATCACTTTTGTTCATGTTCTGATGAAATAATGTTTTATTTTAAGGAGAATTAGAATATATCCACATTTCATAAGTATTTATTGACTTCCAGCATTAGGAAGACTTTGGGAAAAGTAGAATAATTTCAGAACTGCTTGAATGAATTCTTGCCCCGTTCTTCCTGAAGAGATGTCAAACACCTCTCGTAGCAGAGACTGACAGATCACAGCAAAGTGAAATGACCAGTGGGACTCTTTTTCTTCTGTGTTTGAGGAGGTTTTGGTAGAGGAGAAGCTGGAGGCAACGTGAACACCATGAATACTTGCACAGGCAGAGCTCCAGGCGAGTGCAGGGAAGGAAGCAGAATGCAGTCATGGTAGTCTCTGTGGACAATTTCATGTAGTCTCATAGTGCTAAATGTTTTTCATTCAGTAGAAATATTGAGCTCTTGTGTACAGCTCTACTTTGGCTGATGATTCAAGATGAATAGGGCATGAATTGTGCCTGCAACTTGCCTACAGTCAATTAGGAAAAAGCAATCCTGGAAATATATAAGTAGTTGTAGAATAATATCAGATGAACAGGAATGACTATAAGAAAAGAAGTACTGCTCAAAGTGGACTTCAAGGAAATGTTCACCTGAGAGACAATAGGGGCTATAAAGTAGTAATAATGGTAGGAGTATAGGTAAAAGTTTGCTAGACAAAAGGAGAGTAATGTGAACAAATGGGCAAAAATAATTTCGAGAAGGAAGAAATGAGGAAACACATTTACTTTTAGGTTTACAAAATTCTATGAAAACACATTTTTATTGTGCTGATGTACTGAATGTTCTGGTTAACACTCTAAAATAACTTGTTTTCCTCAATCCACAGATACAGAAGGGAAGGTTACATTTTATACAAAGTATGCTCACTAATATTTCTTGAAGATCTTTAAAAATATTTTAAACATTTTCTTAAATTTAAAAGTCATATGTCTTCTAGCGTTGTTAATATTATCCAAAATCATGGTAAAATTACATAAACCTACTCTACCAAGGATTTTGGAAATTATATAAAATTATAAAAATAATTGTCCCCAATCTCTGGATGTTTTATATTACAGAAAGCTAAAGTGTTATTGAAAGATATCATGTATTAGCAATGGAGAAAATTCACATAGAATATAGATTTCAACATTGGAGATCTTTTTTACATACTAAACTATGCCAAAAACATGAAATGATGTGAAAATTTAAAATATCTGGAAAATAATATTTTATTGCTTTTCTTTGGACTACTATCACACCAGCTCTAATGAATACTTCATGAAATTTTGCCTTTTTATGATTCTAAAATATATGTACTATTTAACAGGATTTGATTCTCCTTATTAACTGTCACTGCACACTTAACATCAAAATGCTGTTTTTATACACAGCTGATTCACTGAAGAATGTCTGTATCATAGATCTTTCTGTTGGCAAACAGTGTGTGCTGAGCTGTGGATTAACTAGAGAAAGCTAGCCATACATGTGCAATATTCTGCTATGAATGTAGGAGTGGAGATTGGAGGCTTGAGGCTATTTCTTTCCCTAAAAGTTTACATAAAGGAATCTTCCATCTGTTAAAAAAAAGGACCTGGAATTTAAAAGAGTTCTCCATTCAAAATCTGTGCACCTACTATAGAGACATATTCTTCTCCATTAAGAGAAAGTTCAACCACACAAATTAAGTGCAGCCCATTTTTCCAATACCAGACGTATATTGTGGGATATGATCAGGGCAGGAAGGAGCCATGGAAAATAAAAGGGACTCTGGAGGCTCATGCTCAAAGAAGTTTTCAATCACACTTTAAAATTAAGTGTCTCAAATCAGGATTTAATTTACAGTTTAAGATTTAATAACACAGTCATTGCATGTTAATTAAACAGCAATGGATCATTTACCAACCTGGTTAATGAGGTGTAACAACTATTGCATATAAAACATACCGACATTATTATTACATTGCCATTAAACTTCAATAAATCTGTTTGAATAATTATTGGTATTTAAGTACTATAAAATCACTAACATAACTAGGCATACCTATTTATATTTAATAAAACAGGAATTTTATTATAGGAATAATTAAATTCCCAGGACTCTGTTCCTATTTTTGTATGGTGAACAAATCCTTTTTGCAACAGTTTGAGTTGCAGCTCTACTAAATTAAAAACTCAAGAGGGAAGAATTCAGCCCACACTGTTAGATTTAGAATCCCACCTTTCTTTAGGTCAAAGCTCACCTTTCATTTAATTAATAAGTATAATTGGAAGAGAATTTCTTCCACTATTCCTCTGAATGCAGAATCATAAATCCTAATGCTACTCCCTTGTGCTCACACAGGCACATTGACAAGCCCATGTCTTGGCTTGACTTAACATGCAGAAAACCCACTATTTTTAGTTTAGAAAGCATTTGGGGCAGCGAGGAAGTAGGCAAGTGCTCTTCTAACTGAAATAAACATAGGAAATGGACTTTGATATTATGTCACTAGGCTGCAATTATGAAAAAGCTGTAATGCTGTTGAAAACTGATCTACTCTAAATAAAAGTACAACATTGTGTTGCCAAGAGCAAAATCAAAAGGTCAAAGCACAAGAGAAGTTTAGCAAGATTGTGGGAATACAGAACTAAATATAAGATAAACTTGACAGATTTGTATTATTAATAACTAATTTTTGGATGATAATTCACAAATGTAATATCTGGCCTGTTTATTCTGAATTTTTTAAATAAGCAACTGAAATAATATCTGCTCGGAGCTTTGGAGTAAAGGAGTTATAATAGTTTCTAAAATAGATTGGATAGAGAAGAAATGGTGTTTATTACAGAACTATGAAAACTATGGATATTCAGGTGTATATAGTAAGCTCCTTATTTGCTTTGAAGAAATATGTACTACCAACCACAAAGGGTAAGGTGCACTGGACCATCAAAAATCCTAAGTTCTAGGAATGATGTTTTGAACATGTATTAGGCAAGTCTACTAAAGACAAATATTCTTAGATAATATGGGACCTTGGAATGGACACAAACACTGAAGGATAGAAATATTTCTCAGTTTCAATAATACTAGCATTGTTATAAAGATGCAGGCACACACATCAGAATAAAGAGAGGAGAATGATGGAGGGAAGGAGAGAGTTGGGGGACAGAGCGAAAGAGAGAAAGAAAGAGAGATAAACAAGATAGGTTAATTAGAGTAATGGACTTACATCATGTAAGAAATTTATACCATCGTTAGAAGAAAATATTTCTCATATGGTTGTGTTTGTTTAGTTAAGATGAAAAAAAGAAACCCAAGATCATTATCAGAGAATTAAATTAACTAGATTTTGATCTGTCACTCCCTGTTTATCATAATGAAAATCCAACTAGCTCTCAAACAAAGTTGGTACAACAGTTTCATTGCCTTAGACAAGGCCCTGTTAACATTTGGCTATAGAAAAATTAGCTACATATACAAGTAATAAAATATGCAAAATATCAAGAATCCCATCTTCTGTAATATAAGTGATGTATCCCAAAATAGGATGATGTGGACATCAAATAAAAAAGGACGTAGCAGCATTGCTTAAAATAGGATTTATGCATGAATGATAATGCCATTCATTATGGTATAGGAAGTATACCCTTTGAAGACCTACTCTGCTCTAAGCATATTTGAATGACGGGTAGTATTTACAAAGAGAAAGCCAAGTAACCAAAGCTATGCTTAAAAAGATGTATGTCCTGAGAGACGAGAAAACCAAGATAAATAAAGCTACAGAGAATGGCAGCTCTGAGTTTAGGTCTTGAGAAATAATCAAAATGAAAATTGGTAACAAAAGGTTTGAACTGGGGACTATTAAGCTAAATGGAAACTGTAAATCAGAAAAAGCTTATGGGTATAAGTTTTATTATATGATGTGGGTAGTGTCTTTACAAGGTAAAAAAATACATATTTCTTTCTGTGTAGGTATAAGGTTTGAATTCTTCCTGTACAAAATACACAGCTGTTCAGTGTTCAGAGTGGCTATGTCTATGGCAAAATAAACTATTATCCTCAGCTTGGAGTTCATCCTAATTAGTTGAACAAAGACATACATGTGAATCAAGATCTGAACAAAGCTGTCTCCTTGCTCTGGACTGACACTTCAATATTCTCAATATCAGGATTAGGCAGGAGCCACAACCTGTCATTACAAGACCTGATTTTACACAAAGAGCCTGGGGCAAATTTAAAAACACCACAAAATCACTAGATAAGGAGCATTAAAACAGATTGAGAGAGAGAATATTAAAAGTGAAAAGAGTAAGACTCCTAAAAAGTGAGTAAAATATCTAGAGAAAGTTAATGTCCTTGAATATAAAAAAGAATATAAAGATAATTACATGTCGCTTAAAATAAATGTGAATTTATAATTCAGGTCAGGACTATAACAATAGTTTGAAGAGACTGATCAATAGTAGTTAATGTTTGCTGAACTCCTAGTGCACTGAAAATTGGAGGGTATCCGTTGGAAAAGCTGTCAATGTAATTTGAAGCTTTTCAACAAGCAGAGGGAATGAAAGGGAAAACAGAAACCTTATGAAATCAAGTGTGACCAAATCAGGTACAGAAAAGATGGACTGAAGTGAAGCACAAGGAACCTTTTTGCCATTAGATTAGAAGGTTCTGCTATATTAAAATACTACCTCAACATTCAGGGACATACCAGTAAAGGTATGGTTTTCGCCCCTACAAAATGTCCACTCTAGGTTGATTTGGCTTGACACCATAATATTTTCATTTGGTGACAGGCTGATGGAGAAGTTTCTATTGAAGAATCTCTAATCCAGTGTTAGAGAAAAAAGAGATTATGGAAAATCACACAAGGGGTCTAATGTGTCTGTTAAAAAAATGATGGGGTTAATTCCATGCAAATTTCATTGGAAAAGGAAAATGATACAGCTAGAGTAACATTGGTGGAACAAGAGAATATATCTTGTAAAAAGGGAAACCATGGTGAGAGGTGCTACAAGGAGAGGCAGTAATGATTTCAAATCAATACCTTAATAGGTTAGGTAGAAACACATGAAATGATTAGTGAGTCAAAATATATCTATAATCACAATAACAGTACAGAGATGAAAATAATCAGTTAAAGATGGGATTTATAATTATTGACATAATATTTAAATCCTGTGCTGCTTTAAACATTCTAAAACAAACAAATACAATGCTCTAAAAATAGTTTAATCAAAAGACATTTGCCAAACAATCACCATCCAAACAAAAGCTACTATAATACAAGCAATAGTAGATAAAATAAAATGTAATTCAATAAGGTTTAATAGAAATAGATAAACATTCAAAATTCATCCATCAAGTAAATATGAACATCACTAATATTTCGGATATAAAAGCACAGCTTCAAATATATGAATAAAAATACTGAATCCATAAGTAGAAAACAACAAAATTTATAAACCTAGAAAATCTCAATTTGTTTCTATCATAAACTGATGATTCTAACACAGTCTGGTAGGTATAATAAATATGAAAAGTTAAATTAAAATATTTTCTTACATAGATGTAGACAGATACATGATGGATACATAAAAGAGAAAATGATAGATGGTTGTAGCTGGACAGAGATAGATAATTCTCACTAAGATTTATATAATTTATCCAATTAGATTACAAAATAATTTCACTGGTAGATTGAAATTTACAAATATTGACTATAAACTAAGTCAAATAAGTTTAAAAGAACATTATAATAATGCACTTGAACTCTGATTTTAAAGTAATTAAATTAGGTAATAAGATTCAATGATTATAAAACTATCTCTAAGTAGAAATAAATACATGAATTAAATATATTTAGAATTAGATATATGCAGAAAGATGACATACTACTAAAGAAAAAAATAACTAAAATAATCCATTGGGCAAAACAGCTGAAGAAAAATTAACAGAAAATAGCAAAATTTCTAAAAATTAAAATCTTGGAGTGAGTCATTACCCTAGCAGTTACGATATCAAGGATTGGAATATTTGGGTTCAATTTCTAGATCCTCTCCTGATTCCAGCTTCATATTTATGTGGATCATGGGAGTCAGCAGATGATTCCTCAAATTGGTGGGTCCCTGCTATCCCTGTGGGAGATCTAGATTGACTTCCTGGCTCCTAGCTGTGGCCTGACCCTACCCTAGCCATTGCAAACATTTGGAGTGTCAACCAATGGATGGAAGCTTGCTCTCTTCATGTGTTGTGTGTGTGTGTGTGTGTGTGTGTGTGTGTGTGTGTGTGTTTGTCTGTTCCTCTGCTTCTCTCTCTCTCCCTTCCTCCCTCCCTCTCTCCTTCTCAAGTGAAACAGAGATTTTCACATGCATAATTTATCAAATGGTATTATAATATCAACTATTGGAGAGCTCAGGGGCAAGAGTACTGTCATACACAGATAATGTAGCCATGATGAATCATTATCACTGTGGAGAACAAATGTGAATGATCATACTTGGTAAAGCTAAAGCTATGCACACCACACCACACCACAAAATATGGACATAGTGGCCACAGAACCTCTTATACAAGTGCTCAGCAATAAATCTGAAAGAAAATTTCAGTTAGTCTTATTTGAAATGCAGATGTTATTCAACTTATAATGGGGCTGAGAACTGATAAAACCGTTATAAATTTGAAATATTGTATGTAAAAATTTACTTAATATTGACTACCCTACCAAACATTATAGCTTAGTCTAGTTTATGTTAAATATGCTCAGAGCACTTACATAACCTACAGTTGGGAAAAATAATCTAATACAAAGCCTGTTTAATAACAAATTGTTGTTGAATATCTCATGAAAGCTATTAAATATTTGCCCAAAAAAAACCTGGCAACACTGTACTATGCAGAGTGTTTGTTGCTTGCCATCATATCATGCAACTTGCTGGGAGCTGTGGCTCACTGCTGCTGTCCAACCTTGGAGAGGAATATCATACTGCATGTCACCCGCCAAGGTGTCTCAGTATTTTATGCTTCTATAATGAACAGTGCCGACTGAGTGGTTGATAAGCAACATAATTCATTTGGCTTACTGTCTGGACCTCTGGGAAGCCCAGTATCAAAGTATCGGCATCTGATGGGGGCCTTCTTACTTCATCAAGCATCACAGAGGGCAACTCCTGGTCATAGGTCACAAAAAGGAGCAAGAGGCAGGAGCGAGAGAAAGCCGTGGAAGCTGAACTTGAGGCAGGAGTCCTCAGGACCTACACACCTTTTAAGGGCCCCACTGCCGAATACTGTCACAATGAACATTAAATTTCAACACAGAGGGTAGGTGTTTGGTGTAGCACTAAAAATGACAGTTGGGACACCTGTATTCTATATCATAGTGAATGGGTCTGAGTCTTGGCACACTCCTATCACAGCTTCCCCAGAAGCAGCAGATAATGGCTCAGGTACTTGGATCCTACCCATGTGGGAGTCTGGATAGAGTACCTACATCCTGGCTTCAGCCTGGTCCAGCCCCTGTCATTTAGAAAATGAACCAGCATATGGAAAATATCTGCCTTTCTCTTTCTGCCTCTCTGCGTTTCAAATAAATAATCATAAATAAATAAAAGTTTAAAAATCAATGCGAGTTTTAGAGAGATGTCTACACTATAACAGGAGAAAACTACCAAAATTAAAAGTTGAAGATATGGTTTCTATGAATGCATATGTTTTTTCAACATCATCAAGAAGTCATGTATCAAACTATTATAAGCTGGAGAACAGCAGAAATAAAATATTTACTAAAAAATCCTTACTAAAGTACTCATAAATATTACAAAATGTTCATGAGGTAGGTACAACTGTAATCAGCAGCTGAATTTAATGAACTAGCACTGCATAAATCAAACGTATAAAATTATGGAACAATGTAGCATGAAAACAAGCAGTTTGCAGAACGATAACTACAAGGGTATGGGAACATTTACAAAAAATTTTAAAACATGCAAGCAATATTGCTGATTATACATTTGCATTCAAGGATTAAAGCGCCACAAATTAAAACAGCAGTTACATTTCTCAGGAGCAGGTTGGGGAATTGTTTTCTGAGGTCTGTAATGATACTAATAAGATTTCTATTCTTTAAAAATAGCACAAAATAAAAATACTTGAACCAAATGTAACATGAAGACTTATGAAACTAGATGGAGGGGTGCATGGTTGGTCCTCATTTTTATCTCTTTAGTTTTCTGTAGGAATGAAATATTTATTAAGATTAAGAGAAATGACTGAAGACACAGTTAAAGATGGAGAGAAGGTTACTCTGTGGATGATGGCATTTTGTATGGTTTGGCCCAATGTCCACAGTTGCCCATTCTTTTTCCCTCTGCCATGGCTGGACCATATGCTATTCATTATTCTATACCTTCAAGCTTTGATTTTCTCCTTTATCTAGGTAAGTGTAGAACAGCTCATTTTGAGAATCCATCAAACCTTCATCATTTTTCCGTTTACCTCTTCATGTTCTCTTGAAAGTTTTTGCTAACTTTGCTTCCCCTTTCTCCAACAAGAAACACTTTTTAATCTTTGGGTTTGACATGCTTCCATATCCTGAGATTAAACAGTTCTCTCCATTATTATAGTCTTTGAGTAGAGTTTCCACTTATCTAAGTCTGATTTTTTTTGACACTTTTAAAGGAATAGGATAAGTGGCTATTGTCACAAACTTTTGTTCATGTACTTTTTCTGCTTATATGTACCTAATAAATAAATGATATTTGAGAACAAGTTTGTAGAGATCAGTCTAATTTTTTTACAAAGTCTACTTGAATCAATTCAAAACACGACAATTTTTTGTAGTTGTTCTTTCTTATTTCTTTGACACAAGGTGATAATACATTCTTGCTTGTCTGGGACAGTTTATACTATAAGCATTTACACCTGTTGTGATTGGATTAACACCTTGCTATGATTCATATGTGATTTGTCCCTAAAAGGTTTAAGTCTTGGAGTCTCGATTTTCAAATATGGCAATGTTGAGGAGGTAGAACCTTTATAAGTTGTCTAGTAGGACACCCAGGACACCCAGTACACCCTCAGAAGTGGATAATGTAGTGCCCATGGAACCCCACTTAGTTTCTTCAAGAGTAAGTTGCTACAAGAGAATGAATTTGACCTCACTGGTCTTTTGCTTCTTATCTTGCCATGAGATCCCCCAACCCATTAGAGGCCTGACCAAACCAAAAGGCAGAGTAGGGAGACTTTCCTCCCCACCTGCAGTTTTTGAGCTGCTGTATCAGTCTCCTACAATTTGGACTGCAGCTTACACCACAGGCTCACCTGGGTCTCAAGCCTTCAGACACAGCTATACTCTCAACCCTGTAGGGTCAACTGATTCCTTGTCAGGTGGGGGGTATTATTGTGTTTTTTACTCAGAGATGTCCTGATAGAGGAAGCTGAAGAAATATTCTGTTCTCTCCCAATAATATTAATGAAGTGTCAGGAAGTCAGGAGACGCAATACACTTTTTTTTTTTTTAAGAGAAAGAGAGAACGAGCTAACCAATCCACTGATTTATTCTCCAAATGTCTTCATGTGGCTGAAGCCAGGGCCAGGAACTCAGGAACTCAGTCTAAGTCTTCCACATGAGTGGCAGGAAAGCAACTATACAAGCTACTAACACTGTGTCCCAGGGTCCACATTACCATGAAACTGGAGTCAGGAACCTTGCCATGGACTGAATCCAGGTCCTCCAATTTAGAATGTGGACGTCTTCACTGGCCTCTTTATTGTTTGTAAGACTGATTTACTTATTTGAGAGGCAGAGTGATATACAAGAGAAGAGAGAGAGACAGAGGCAGAGAGAGAGAGAGAGACATAGATATCGTCCATCTGCTGGTTTACTTCCCAAATGGCTGTAACAGCCAGAGTAGGCCAGGCAAAAGCCAGGAGCTAGGAACTCTAACTCTGTCTCCTCATCGATGGCAGGGCCCAAGCACTTAAACCATCATCCACTGACTTCCAGGTGCACTAGCAGGAAGCTGGGGCAGAAGCAGGGCAACCAGGACTCAAACCAGCACTCTAATACGGGACGCCAGCAACACAAGCTACACAAACTATGGCTTAACCGCTGCACCACAATGCCAGCCCCCAACTGGCATGTTAATCACTATAATTATATATATAAATCTATCTATATATATATACACACACACAATACACAAAATTATATAAAGAACAAAATAATGCAAGACAAAGAATAAATATAGTATTCATAAAAGTTGAGAGATAAAGGGTGTAATTCAATAAACAAGCATAAATTGTTTTTCTGAGTCATGTCTATTGACTGATCATGGCTTTAATAATAATCATATAAAATATATCAATTCATGATAATCTTTCATTTGAAAACTATATAGTGTTTAGAAAAACTATCAATATGCATATGACCTAAGAACTTAATTATGCATAGATGTAATTAGTTAGCAAAACTGTGTGTTTATTGTGTATAATGTTATTTTGAAAAACATAATTTTCAATAATTATGTTTATTGTTTACTAACAGAATAAATGACCTTAAAACTTATAACTTAAGCACATCTATGATGAATCATATCTATTATGAAAAAATAATACTACAAATAAGATTTCCAAATCTATTAACCTTGAATATTTTAATAAATCAAAATATTTGTTAACATCAAAGAATTTTTGACATATATAGTTTTACTTTATAGTCTTCACCAGAAAACAATTCAGTTTATTTATTTTATCAGGGTTTCTGGGTTTGATGTGCAACTTAGGCTTCTGTCTGAAGGTCCCCACCAGGGCAGATCCTCTGAGGCACAGCCTCAAGTGGTTGGAACCCTGCCACCCATGTGGGAGACATGTACTATGTTCTTGGCTCCTGGGTTTGGTCCAGCCATGGCCATTGTAGGCATTTGGGAAGTGAACCATCAGATAGGAACTCTCTATCAACCCCTTTCTCTTCCTTTCCCTGTCTCTTTGCCTCTGAAATTAAAATAATAATAATAATATTTAAGCTAATCATAATAAATGCTAAATAGATATACTATAGTCTTTCTTGTGTAAATAAACATGTTTACTATATATCCAATTGGACATAGAAACAAATCCTTAAGTGGTAAAAAAGTGTTGCTATAGAAAATCTTAAAATATTCTTCTTGAGGTCAAATACAAAGCTTCCTTTTAAGAATATTTCACGTTGTGTACTTTTAGGAAAATAACGATTTCCAACAATGTACAAAGTTCAAAAACAATAAAGGTAAAAAAAAAGATGTGGAAATTCTGTGTGAAACTGTGTGGGAACTGAGCATTCCAATTCTACCATTTATTTGCCATAAGTAGTTATTTTTTTTTTTGAAATGTCATTTTTGGACAGTACTTTGGAATGTTGAAAACTAAGAGCAGATGGAAGTAAATGTCTGGAATTCTTCAAGTCTCCCTACGATAGCCATAGATTCTTGGAACACTGGTGCTTCCTACATATTCTTCTGATTCTTCCGTTACACAGTTAGAACTTAGTATTCAACCCCTGCTCTGCTGCTGCTGCCACAGTACACATACTTGGCAATGCCCAGGTTTATCATCATTTATTACTTGTTTAATCAATACACTGTACATGGGGCCATAATTATTGCAGAAGGTCACTGACACAAACGACAGGAAGATCTCAGAGTAATGAATTCCAGACTCACATCTATATCTATCTATCTATCTATATACACACATATCTATATATATATACATACATATATATATATATATATATAATGCTAGTATATATTTTTCCTTCAAATTCAAATTAGCAACCAGCGGAACATTGTGTGGAAAAATGAATCCATAATAAAGGGACTTACTTCTTTCTACTTGGAGTGTTTCTTTGCTGCCATTCATATTGATTAATGGGATGTGTATACCTTATGGGAATGACAGTGTCTTTGACTATCTGCTTTCTGGCATACATACATCATATTAAAGTCTTGCATTTTTGAGCACTCGAAAGTCAGCCAACTGTTTTAGACACTGTTTTTTTTTAATATAAAATAAAGGAAGTAGAGTAAAAACCAATGTACACAGCATGTTTCCATTTGTGAAAAAATTGCTCAAAGTACATAATTTTACACTGACTCTATAAAGAATATACTATTTTCTAAAACACTTGATTGGTCCTTAAATCTCTACAAATGCAAGATAGATATTAGATGATAGATAAATAGATGACAGATACTAGAGATAGATGTATTACTTATATGGATATATTATGATGCATATATTATCAAAGTATGCAAAGAAATCATTCTCATCACTGCTTGTACTGTTTTATTCTTTATACCATTTTTATGTACAAGTTACAGTTTATTTTTTAAATTTTTTATTTATTTATTTTTTTGACAGGCAGAGTGGACAGTGAGAGAGAGAGACAGAGAGAAAGGTCTTCCTTTTGCCATTGGTTCACCCTCCAATGGCCACCGCGGCCTGCGCGCTGCGGCCGGTGCACCGCGCTGATCCGAAGGCAGGAGCCAGTGCTTCTCCTGGTCTCCCATGGGGTTCAGGGCCCAAGCACTTGGACCATCCTCCACTGCACTCCTGGGCCACAGCAAAGAGCTGGCCTGGAAGAGGAGCAACCGGGACAGAATCTAGCGCCCTGACTGGGACTAGAACCCGGTGTGCCGGCGCTGCAGGTGGAGGATTAGCTAGTGAGCCACGGCGCCGGCCCGCAAGTTACATTCTATAAAATGCATGAGTTTAAGTACACAATTCTACAAGATTTGTCAAGTCTATCACAATCTGTATGATCAAAACACCAAAATTATAATATTGCACACTACACTATTAAATATACCAGTAACCAGTCATGCATGGTGTTTGGCATTTGAAATATGCTTCAAAAAAAAAAAAAAAGAAATATGTTTCAATATGGTGAATGATAGCAATTCATTCTATTAAATATATGCTTTAATTAACATTAATTGCCGTGCTCTCATTACTTTTTAATGTGACTACCATAATTTTTAAGCTGTATATGTGACACGTGTTATATTTCCATGTGAGACATAGAGGTAGAATATTTTCATCTGTACAAATTTCCCTGTTAATTTTTTCATTTAAATTTTCTGTCCATAACAACCCCAAATTTACTTGCTGTCTTTACTTTTGATTTTTCTAAAATTTTCTATAAGCAGGTATGTAGTCTTTTTGTCTGACTGCATGTACTTTGCCTAACATGGGTAGTATGGTTTATAATTCTTTTATTAATTAATTCATTTTTACTGGTTAGTGGTACTGTTTATACATTCACAACTTAATGATCATAGGGGTTATGTTTAGGTTGGGGCTAATGTGGATAAAGTTGATATGTACATTATGGTAATTATCTTTATGTGAACATACATTTCAAATCTCTCCTTCTCTCTCTCTCTCTCACTCTCGTTCTCTCACTTTCTCTCTCTCCTTTTCAGATATAAAAACAAAAACATTAAAAATAAGTAATAAAATTATTCACTGTAATAATAAAGCACAACTTTAGGATCATCTCAAAAGATACAAAAATAAAAGAGTTAATGTACATTTACAATAAAACTCTCAGGAAACTTAGAGGAGACAGTATTTCCAAAACCTATTAAAGGCATCTTTAAAATATATAAAGCCAACATCAAACTTTGGGTTAAAAGACTAAATTTCTTAATTTGGAGATTTGGAAGAAGTCATGTTCTTCTACGTCCACATAACACTTCTATTCACTATTATAACTGGAGATTCCAGACAATTAAATGAAGAAATTAAAAATATATATATCCATAGACTATTAAAAAGACATAAAATTGATATTGTTTGCAAATGAGCTATTAATGACTGATGAAAACCTAGAAAAATGTCCTTAACATTAGTAAACAAGTTTGCAAAGGTCATGGTATATGACTATTATATAAAACCTATAAATGTATTGTTATGCAATAATAAATCACACTTGGAAATTTAGATTTAAAAACAAAATATAGCACAAAAATTTGGGATGTTTAGGAATAAATTAAATAAAAAATCAGGAAGTCCTAGTAGAGAAAGGAGACAACTGAAAACTGGAAAACACTGTTAGGTGCAATCAGTGGTCTTAGTAACCACAGTAAAGTTTTTTCTAAAAACTGCTCCTCCATCAAAACAATGACAACACTACAGAAAAGCACAAAACTTGAAATTTTTAGGTATTCTGGAATGTAAGTAATCACTCATGAGAATTTATTCAAGAAAAACAGCTGAATTTCAGTAAGAAAAGTTCCATTTCAATGAGAAGGCACAGGTGAATTCTTTCCTTGCTTCTTTCCCCCCAGCTCCAGAGTTCTGGAAACACAATAGATTATGTTTCTATGGTATCCACATAGTGGACACATAGTGGACACACAATGACAGCAAAAACCTGGATGTCTATAATCACTCAAGTAGAAAACAGAGGTTTGGAGCTTCTCTCACATAGCATTCGCAGGTTATCATCTTCAATATCAAATATCTAGTAATGTCTTGGTGCTGTGTTCACAGGTTTTTATCATTGGATCTTAAGTAGACTTGTCTCAGTGTAAGACGTCTTTTGCATATAGGTGCTTTTCAAAAATAATCAATGACAGCTATTTGTCAATGATAACCATTGGCTTAAACAAGAAACAGACCAAAAACCTTAAAATGAAGAATTTAAAATGAAATGTCCCTGGGGGCATTAAAATTTCTGGGAACCTACAGGTCCACATGCACGTATAGAATCATACTCAATATCAGGGCTAGAGGCATTCACTGGAAAGGCTTCACAAGAACTTATACTCATGGGTTGACTTGAGATTCTATCCAGGCATAAAGTGAATGAAAAATCAGAATTATAAAGCTCTTGCCTATGTATTGGTGATATGATCCAACAAAGAGTCCCTCTACAAAACCTGATAGATTCGCTGGTTCTGGGAACTCTTTTTGTTCAGTTATTTTCCTGCTCACTAGACTAACCATGCACAAATATCAACATAGGGATGCAAGAAGCATTAATAAATATGGTAGCATTGTGCCTCTATAGAAATACAAGAATTCTAGCAACAGACCTCAAAGAGAATGAATTCATTGAAAAATAATTTACAATATGATTTCTATCCCCTGGTTCACTTCTTAACTATACCCCATAGCCAGAGTTGGGCCAGGCTGAGGCCAGCAGCATGAAACCCCATTCTAGCAGGGACCCAAATACATCCTCTGCTGCTTCCCAGCAGGCTTGTTAGCAGGAAGATGAATTAGAGGTGGAACTAACTCAAATCTAGAGACTCTGATATGGGATGTGGGCTTTCCAAGTGAGAGCTAAACCTATCAAACCACAAAACCTGGTTTTATTATTCTATTCTATTCTATTCTATTCTATTCTATTCTATTCTATTCTATTTATCTTCCTGCATGTCAGTTGCCTCATCTGTGTTCTTTATATGTCTGGCTACTTTTGAATGGACCCAGCTGTTGTGAAATTTACATAGATGGATGTTGAAATTTGTCACATTACTTTAAATATTATTGGTCTGCAATTTGGACACACTTATATTACTTGGAGACAGTTTGGTGTTCTTGAGCTTTTTATAGAAAAAAATTTCCTTATGGATTATGAGAATGTTTTTGGACACTATGAGAAACAGTGAATGATCAGCCTTGTCCTGACTGTTGGTGTACTACTTAATACTTTATCCCTTTTAGTATTTTTTTTTGTTCTACTTAATACTATTGGTTGAACTCTGTAATTAACACACAATTATTCTTAGGTGTTTAAATTTAACTGAAAAGTGATCCCTGTTAAATATAAGAGTGGGAATAAGAGAGGGAGGAGATGTACAATTTGGACATGCTCAAGCTGACTTGCCCCAAAGGGTAGAGTTAGAAACATGACAGGGGATTCCAATACAATCCCATCAAGGTGGCATGTACTAATGCCATCTCATTTGTCCAAGTGATCCATTTCAGTTCACAATTGATCATACTGATAGGTCTAAGAGTCAAAGGGATCACACAAACAAGACTAGTGTCTGCTAATACTAACTGCTAGAATAAAAAAGGGAGAGAATGATCCAGCATGGGAAGCGGGACACACAGCAGACTCATAGAATGGCAGATGTCCTAAATAGCACTCTGGCCTCAGAATCAGCCCTTCAGGCATTCAGATCTGGCTGAAGAGCCCATGAGAGTATTTTAGGCATGGAAAGCCAAGACACTGTGGAAAAATGAAACGAAACAAAACAAACAAACAAAAAAGAGGACCTAAATGAAAGATCTCTGCAAATAGATCCCAGTAGAAATAATGGGCCATCAAAGAAGGAGGTAACTTTCTCTGAAGGGAGGTGTGAACTTCCACTTTGACTATGACCTTGTCTAAATAAGATTGGAGTTGGTGAACTCAAAAGGATTCCATAGCCTTGGCAACTCATGACAAGAGCCTAGGGTGATTACTGGCACCATAAACAAGAGTGTCAATTTGTTAAGTCAACAACAGGAGTCACTGTGCACATATTCCTCATGTAGGATCTCTGTCCTTAATGTGTTGTTCAATGTGAATTAATGCTATAACTAGTACTCAAACAGTACTGTATACTTTATGTTTCAGTGTGGGTGCAAACTGTTGAAATCTTTACTTAATATATACTAAATTGATCTTCTAAAGATAATTGAAAATGAATCTCGATGCGAATGGAATGGGAGAGGGAGATGGGAGGGTTGCAGGTGGAAGTTATGGGGTGGGGGGAAGCCATTGTAATCCATAAGCTCTACTTTGGAAATTTATATTTATTAAATAAATGTTAAAATAATTACTATGATGCAGTTCCAGAGACTCTAAATCTTTCAGCTCTGACTGATTAGAATACAAAATATTTCCAATCCAGTGTGAACCATGGGCATTTTTCTCAACTATTTTCCAATTGTTCTTTTCCTTATGTCAGATGTTTAATTTCATGCATGCATAGCTCATCATCCAACCAAAGCCTCCAGGAGTCCACTTCTGGAGATCTCTTTGTGTCTTTCCATTCAACTCTTTCCTCTTTGGTAGTCTACTCTGTAAATTCCAGGTGCCTTGGCCTCCCTACCGTTTGGTCTTGGTCTCCTTGATTCAGTAGATTTGTAGTGCCCTGGTTGGGTTTCTATTTTGCTCCTTGACCTACAAAGTGGGTTTTATGCTAAAAGCTGAAAGAATTGTTAGGCTCATTTCAGTATGTTTTCCTTTTCTCAGAAGTTCTCAGTTACACATTACGTGTTTGCTAAATGTCTACAAGCTGTTGGTTAAATATCATGCTGTTCTATAATGTGAAAGGGTAAACCTTATTCCAGTACCCCTGTGGCCAAAATGATGATTATCTCTAGTTGTGTTTTAAAGCATCAGTTCTAAAGAGGCAATAGAGGTTTACTTTATAGTTATTTTCTGAAATTCTTATGCACTAAAATATTACCAGTAACATTTACTACAAAATCCTCAAGTTGATTTTATATTTTATCTTACTTTCAAGAATTATGCAGCATGTCTTTTGTAGCATCTAATTTAAGGCAATGGAGCAATGAGTGGGTTGAGAATGAAGGATAGATTACCCAAAGAAAAGTGAGAGCTAAAGTTCTTAAAAGCTGTAATGACATTAGTAAGGAAATCATGAACTAAGACATTAAACTGAATGATCATTTAGGAGAATAAATTTAGAGATGTCTAAATGAGTATATCTCATAGTTGAGATAGAAATAAAGGATTAACAAGAATAAAAGCCTACTCTAAGAAATACGTTCAAATGGATGCTTATTTAAGCTATATTATTTATATTTTAGGATCCTTAATAGTTAAGCTTTTGGAACATCAAATTTTTAAAATTAGCAAGGTGATATATAACTCTACAAAAATTAAAGTTTTAATGTGCCATTTTCATAGTTGTTTCTCTGAACTGAATTATCCATCCAATGGTGCAAATTGGAGACTAGTGTTACGATAAATATTTAAATGTTATCTGTTTTCCAAGGCAGAATTAACAATTTATATTTTAGCATTAAGGCTATTTCTTATTTAGCAAGTGCATGATGAAAATGAAAAGTGCATTTCAAAAGGGAAGCAAGTTCACATTCCAGGGCAACGTCTGCTGCTGTCCTAGGATGTGTTTTATAAGGCCATTTCCTGCACTGGTGCTCTCCACTGCTGAAATACAAACACATTCTTGTTACTTATCTCTTTCCATTGTGCATTTTTTCTCTAGAATTTCATTATACTTTGATCACTTATTGGAAAAGAGTCAATAACATAAGACTCTGATTTCACTGTTTCAGGAATACAAAGTGCTATAGAAAGGCATTCTGCACACCAGGACAATTTGAAATTTGTTAAGTTTATGTTTATAAAATTGTACCATTTTATGCAGAAACATAGTTTATGTACAAAGGATTAATGCTTTTCATGCAAGAATACTTAACAAGTCTCTGTTAAATTGAATATTCTATTAGAGAGAATGGTACATATGAAAGACACTCAGGGATAGGAGAAGAGAGTTAGATTCCAGTGGCAGTTCTAAGTGGACACCTTAGTTTCCCTGTCTCCAACATGAAGAAGCTGATTTGAATCACTTTTAAGATTGCTTTCATCATTTTAGGAGCCCAAAAGTCCATAACCTTTAGATGTATAAAAATTTGGAGTTCTTCTTTTAAACAAACATTTTATTTTCTGTGTGCACACCTCTATGGCTCTTATTCCAAATGTGCTACAATGACTGTTTTGCTTAAAAATTTCTAGCAATCTTTTGAAAGCTATTTCTTTGCAAGTTGCAATTTTTTCCATACCTATTCTCACTTTCTGAATTACTGATGCCCAAGCCAAATTGTGTGTGTGACCTCAAAGTTACTAACTACATTTCTGTTAGTGAACAGAGCTATCACTTCCAGGTCCTGTGAGCTGTTGTCCCCAATGGTCAGACATTTTAGTAAAACATTTCTTTTGCTAATTCCTTTTGTATTTCTCCGATAAGCTTTCCATTCCCTTGGGAATCAGAAATAACTATTTGCTAAGACAGGAGACAACTGGAATGACAAAATCATTCCTAGAATATTTTTCTAACTTACCAGAAGTATTCCTGGGCATCTGTTGAATATTTAAAGAGCCATTAGGGATCTGCACTACTAACTTCCCAGACCTGGGTAGGCATAACTCAGACCCAAGTCAAAGACTCTGCTCAAGATTTAAGTCCAGGCTGGCACTGCGGCTCAACAGGCTAATCTTCCGCCTGCGGCGCTGGCACACTGGGTTCTAGTCCCAGTCTGGGCGCCGGATTCTGTCCTGGTTGTCCCTCTTCCAGGCCAGCTCTCTGCTATGGCCCAGGAGTGCAGTGGAGGATGACCCAAGTGCTTGGCCCTGCACCCCATGGGAGACCAGGAGAAGCACCTGGCTCCTGGCTTCGGATCAGCATGATGCACCAGCCACAGCGTGCAGGCTGCAGCGGCCATTGGAGGGTGAACCAACGGCAAAGGAAGACCTTTCTCTCTCTCTCTCTCTCTCTCTCTCTCTCTCTCACTGTCCACTCTGCCTGTCAAAAAATAAAAAAAATAAAAATAAAAAAAAGATTTAAGTCCAAAATAATTCTCAAAGTGCATGTAGTTTTGACAAGATGGGAGATAACTTAGTTAGCAACAACTCAATATTTTCGTTCTCTGAGTCTTATCAGGTATGACCTTTCAGTTTACAGCTTTCCACTAACCTTTTCAACTGCGGGAGCTTATATATAACATGGTCTTTAATGATATCAAAGATGGTCAGGTGCTTTGTCATTCATGGTAGTAGCCTTGTTACAGATCACAAGAAACTGGCATGGCATGAAATGTTAATGACCAAAACCTGCTTCAATAGTGATATATATATGCAAGTTCCTGTTATATGCTCCAAAGTCTTATGAAGTGGCTGTTTTAAAAATGATAACTGTTTTAAGTTGCTGAAATTAAAACTTCTAATCATAA
The DNA here is from genome assembly GCA_949820135.1 of Sylvilagus floridanus. Lineage (NCBI taxonomy): Eukaryota > Metazoa > Chordata > Mammalia > Lagomorpha > Leporidae > Sylvilagus > Sylvilagus floridanus. Next base: position 38,176,409 of record OX463228.1, on the reverse strand, counting down.
GTGTCAGGAGTACAATGAACTCTCAAAGGATGAACTACGCTTCTATTTTACTTCTATCTAATAGGAATTTTTTGTGTATGTCAGTTGGGGAAGTATAATGAGAAACTCTAAAAATATGTTGAATTGAGATATTTATAAAATTTTAGTATACTAATTTATCTATCAATAAATTTATGGATTTCATCTAATCTCCACTCCTTATTTCTCTATTTATTATGTATGTTTTTAAAATATTTAGCCGGGTGAATATTTCAAATAAATAACTTAGACCTAGTGTAGGAATTTGAATACACTTATCTTCTTATTTTGGAAAGCATGTTAACTTTAAAAATAATTACTGTAATTTATGTTCAAGTAAATTTATTAAAAAATAAATAAAGAAAAGAAATATGGGGATTTAGTTTATAAATTTAACCTTACAAGACTAAAAAATACTAAGTTATTTGTAAAATAAAATTAGAATTTGATGTATCTGGGCTTGTTAGTAAATGTCTACAAAGATAAAATTTAAAGAAACTTTTATGGTCGAACCTGCTTAACTACATGTACATAACAATTATTGTAGAGACCTTTCTCCTTTCATCTTTTGTTGGATTAAAAATTAATATAACAGCCCTAGTGCAAGGAAGTCTAGTACCAAGAGCATTTCCAAAGTCTCTGCAGAGCAGGAGCCAATGCCAACAAGTCTGCTTTGTGGTGCTGGGAAAATGACAGATGCACTTCGAAAACTGGGAAATCACATGTAAGGATGACTCTATGATTTTTGGATACAAGTTTTAGATGAGCTTTCTGTCATAAACCACTAATGGGACAATTACATTTAATGAAATAAACCACTGAAGAAAAAGGACAGTTTTTACTTTGAAAAAAATATAGAAATTACCTAAATAACTCATATTATGTTTTTTGAATAGAGTAAGTGGTTCTGAATTGCTCATTTTGCCTTTCTACATTGATTAAATTATCCTATAGATAAAGGAGGGGGGTAGTATGTTGCCTGCACTTTGTCTCCATGTGTATTTATATTGAGGTTCAGGTAAGGTACAACAGAGAAAATTTAAACTTCAATTCTAAATAAATTAAAAATTGCCAAATCTTACTAAATTGGTGTTCAAAATTGCTTGTTACTAAAAAAAGTCAAAACTCAAAAAGCAAGAACAAAAAAACACTTATATCTTTTACTCAAAATATATTTATCCTTAGCACTTTTGCTTTGAATTTTCAAAATTGTATTTTTGAAGGAAATTTAGTGCTCTAATTTGTCATTTATTTACATGGATGCTATTTTGTTAAATTCACTTGAATGTCAAAAAATCTTTCATGGATTGTATAAAGGACCTTTTTTATATGCTACTTTTCTAAGAGCATATATTATGTTTTTGCCAAGTACAAGGCACTTCAACTTAAAATTTCTACCTTTAATTGGAAGAATTTAATTAAAAATAAATTTATGTCCTTTTGAGGTTGGCAAAATATCTTCTTAAATATTAGTATAGATGAGAAATAGATGCAGGTATTTTCAGCCAAGTAAAATAATTCAACATAGTAGAAATACCAATGAACAGTTTTCATAGTTGTGAAAGAGAATCAATGGGGACTGATTAGCATTAGTTGAAATTAATACCATGCAGAAAAATCAGAGAACTTATCAATTTACATCTTTAAAATGCTCTGTATTTGGTTCTGCGGAACATTTCTACAATTACTGTTTCATATTTAAGATGATCTTCAAAGGCAAAATGATAACATTTTATTTTCTTTTGTTTTGTTCTCATTTCATCTTCAGAGCCTAATGTAAGTATGGCGTTTAATATTGAGCCTACCTTCTCTTATTCAACAATCTTTTCAATCCAATCCTATCATAATGACATTCCGTAAAATTCAGTTTGATGACAACAAAATTTTTTATTACTCTCTCATATAATATTGTTTATGCCTCCCTATATAAGGTAAGTTCTTGAGGAAAAGGATCTACTGATTTAGTACTAGATGGCTAGTGTTACCTGTTACATTAAATATGTAATTGAATCATCATATATTCCCTATTCAACACCCAAGCTCCTTTAAATTTTCTTATGTTGCAAATGAACTATGATTAGAAATCATAATTAAATTCATATGTGAAAGATAAATGATTTAAAATGCATATGAAGTCTTACTGATAGTGAATATATTCAAGATTTTCTCCTGCTTCTAAGGAGTTATGAACAAATTTTGCTTAGTAAATAGTTTTCATTTTATTATAGAATTGCACATAAGCTCCTGGTTTTCCTTTTTTAGTATTTAAAATCTGTATTAATATAAAGAGAACATGTTTCATGTATATTAGAGGTACAGTTTTAACAAGACAACCATACTCACTCCCCCTTTTCCTCTCCATCCCTCAATCCCCCTCTTTCTCTCCCTTCTTTTTCTTTAATTTTTGTAAAAACATACTTTCAATTACTCTATAATCACAGGCTTAATTAACCACTAACCATAATATTTAACAAGTAAAAAGTATGAAGACTACAGTTCCACAGGAGTATAAACAAAGACTAAAAACAACAATTATATCACATGATATCCATTTCATCCCTATACATTTTTTTTTTTTTTGTATTCTGTGTTACCCTCCATGTATCAGAGAAAACATGATATTTGTCTTTTGGGGACTTGTTTATTCCACTAAGCATAATGCCTTCCAGTTGCATCTATTTTGTTTCAACAAACAGAATCTTATTCTCTTTTATGACTGAGTTGTATTCCATAGTGTATATATATCATATTTTCTTTATCCAGTCATCAGTTGTGGACATCTGGGCTGAGTCTACATGTATTGTCAATTGAACTGCAATGAACATGGGAGTGCAGATAATTCTTTCATATCATCTCATCTGGGTAAATTCCCAGGAGTGGGATAGTTGGGTCAAAATGGTATACCTGTTTTCAGATTTCTGAGGAATCACAATACTGTCTTCTGTATTGGTTGTACTGCTTTACATTCCCACCAACTATGGATTAGGGTATGCTTTTCTCCACATCTTTGCCAGCATGTATTGTTTCTGGTTTTTGATGATAGCCATCGTTAACAATGGTTCTAACACTGAGTTCACCTCTATGTATGTAATCTTGATCTCATCATTTAATCTTTATTAGGCTTGTTTTCTTTGTACAATGAAGATATTGGTCTGGATTAGCAGTTTTTAAATTTCTCTACGAAAAAGAAAGAGTTACACCTTGGAGATGGAAGGAGAAGCTGAACAGATAGAATTCTGGCCCTCTGTGTCCATTTCAATAAGAACAATTCTGTCTTTCACTTGAAACATTGCTTTTACCCATATGAGTTCATTTAGGAGAAAATGAATTTCGAAGCTAAAAACAAGTTTATATAAAAATGAAACAGAGGGTCTAGAAAGGTCCCTTCTACTTTAAGATCAGTGAATGCAGGCTTTTGTCTTCTACCTCAAGAAATTTGCTTCTTTGAAATGCCCCATAATTTGGTCTCTCTTGTTCTTTCAAGCTCCATGATTCTCTTCAAATAATCCTCTCATTTTGAGAGGATAATAAATCAAATTCTTATTCTTTAATGGTTTTTTCAAAAAATATTTTTAAGCTTTTTATTGCTTTATTGACCAATTCTTTTAATTAGGCCTGTTTCTGCCCAAAAGGTAATTTACCGGTCTCTGTTTACTCCATTGAGCCATTTTTGCTTCCCATTAGGGCACTTTGGGATCAAGCAGTAAATTTCCAGGTGAAAGAGAAAAAATTTTCCACAGTTTTTTCTCCATTATGCACTTCTATTGATTTTTATGTTGGTGTTTAAAATGAGAAACAAAAGAACAATTGTGCTTCTCCTTTCCAAGGGAAGGTTGCATGTTTAAACAAAAACCTAAGAAAGTTCTAAATTAGTTCATATATTACAAACTTGTATTCCACAAAGAAACAAGCATGAATCCTTTGGGTTGTTGTCTATTGAAACATGTATTTTTCAACTCACAGACTTCTCTACGTCCTGAAAAATGCACATGACATTTTCCAGGGATATTACTGTATACTTTCATTAACAGTTTATTCACTGATGAAGACAAATGTTGCAAAGATAATGTAGACATCCTTCTTGATGTCTTATTTTCTTTTCATCAGAACCTGCCACATTTAGTGATATGTGTTAAGTAAGGAAATGTGTTAAGTATCCACACACACACATATACACACACTCATTTGTGTCAGCATTATTCTTTTCATTGCAAACTAAGTTTGTAGCAATAAAAATCAATGACATTAAGCATGGGAAATATTAACAGCACTGACAACTAAATCACAATAAATTAAGTTTATAGCCTTGAAAACAGCTTTTTATTAAGCCTGACGAACATCAATAGGACTATATGTTTGAAGGAATAAAATAATTCTAGTCAAGGGTGTTAGGATGAGAAGGAGACAGAGAAAGAGAAATTGACTGAAATTACTTTGACCTAAAAAGATGTGCAAGATAACACATTAGGTGGATTTTGAGATCTATAATGAGTAAAGCGAAGCTGGAAGTGAATTATCCACAGATTCTGACAATCTATGAATAATGTAAAATCCTGGTGTTACTGAAACTATTAAAGGCGGAACAGAAATGAGGTGGCACAACACGTTAGAGGAGACTGATTTTCAGAAATGTGGTCATGCAAGGCAGCCAAGTGCTGAAGCACATACTCGATTTTTTTTTTTTTAGCTGTTTATTTATTTGAAAGACAGAGTGACAGAGGAGACACAGCCAGAAGAGACAGAGATCTTCCATTTGCTGATTAACTCCCCAAATGGCCACCACACCTGGAAATGGGCCAGGCTGACTTCAGGAGCCAGGAATTCTTTTTTGCTTGGCAGACTCAAGTATTCAGCCATCATTTTCTACTTCCCAGGTGCATTAGCAGAAAGCTGCATTGGAAGTGCAGTAGCCAGAACTTGAACCAAGCGCTCTAACAGGGATGTGCATGTCCTAAATGGCTGCTTAATCTGCAGAACCACATCTACCTCTCAAGATTGATTTTGAAGAGAATCATTTTTAGGACAATCCTTAGCAATTATTTCTCTAAACCTAGATAAGCCTACAGAGGTTCTCATAAATAAAGAGAAATTAAACGTAGTTCTAGGATGCAATATAGATCCCCAAGAAGATATTTCAAGAATATAAACACACTCCATTCTTTTTAAGGAAGTTTCTTGGAATGAAATTATATAGAAGTTAAATGTATTTTGTTGTTAGACAATGAGATCTTTCAGAAAACATTCCCAAACAAGCCAATTGGACTTTCACTGGGGATTTTGTAATGCTGAGAGATTTGTGCAAAAATTGTTTTACCCCTAGGATTCTTTCAGAAACAGCTGAAATCCTCAATTTCATCTCCCTGATCTTGACTTTCCTTATTTGTAATAATTAAATCCAATCCTCATTCGATCTCTAAGATATCTTCCAGGTCCAAAGTTATGTGAGTGTGATGTAATTTTCAACTGGAGCTGATGACTTTGTTTCTCCTGTTAAATGAAGAATTTGTTTTTTTTTTTTTTTTTTTTTTTTTTTTGTGACAGGCAGAGTGGACAGTGAGAGAGAGAGAGACAGAGAGAAAGGTCTTCCTTTGCCGTTGGTTCACCCTCCAATGGCTGCCGCAGATGGCGCGCTGCAGCCGGCGCACCGCACTCATCCGATGGCAGGAGCCAGGCGCTAGGTGCTTTTTCCTGGTCTCCCATGGGGTGCAGGGCCCAAGCACTTGGGCCATCCTCCACTGCACTCCCGGGCCACAGCAGAGGGCTGGCCTGGAAGAGGGGCAACCGGGACAGAATCCGGCGCCCCGACCGGGACTAGAACCCGGTGTGCCGGCGCCGCAAGGCGGAGGATTAGCCTGTTGAGCCACGGCGCCGGCCAAAGAATTTGTGAGTAATCAATATTAAATTGCTTTTGAGAGTAGTGTAAGATCAATGATAACATAGACTTTCCTTCTTTAGTATGCTATTTATACTTAGTTTTTCAAGTCAAATATAGGGCAATATTATGATTTGATCATTTGCCCATTCCCAGGAACTCCCAGGATTTAATCCCAAAGGTCTTATGTTAATAGTACTAAAATTATGATATTTAGAGGTGGGGCCTTTCGGACTTATTAAATTGTGTTTGGTCATGAAACTAGAGCTCCCATGACTGCATGCTGATGGCTTTCTAAGATTGTATAGACATAAATAGATGTGTGGGCTCACTGAAGCACCTCAGGTTTTTACCAGGAAGAGAATTTTTTGAAGGTTTTTACCATCACCAGAGTGAACCAACGGAGCTCATCAAATCGTGGACTGAGAATTTTCAGAACACTGAGCCAAATAAATTTTTTCTTTGGGAATTAGCTGCCTCTGTTATCTTATTATAGTAGAGAAAAGTTGACTAATAGAAGTGAGATATAAGAAGTGCACCAAGAAATAACCTGGGGGAGGAGCAGCACTGTGTGCAGTGTGTTAAGCTGGCATCTGCAACACCAGCATCCCATGAGTGCTGGTTCAAGGCCCAGCTGCTGCTCCACCTCTGATCTAGTCCCCGATAATGCATTTGAGAAAGCAGCAGATGTGGGCCAAAGGCCTGGACTCCTGCCACCTACTTGGGAAACCTGAATGGAATTCAAGGCTTCTGGCTTTGGTGTAGTTCAACCCTGGCTATGACAGCCAACTGAGAAGTGAACCAGGAGATAGAAGATCTTTCTCTCTGTCTCTCCCTCTCTTCGTAACTCTTCATTTCAGATAAATAAAATAAATGTTAAAAAAGCAGAAATAACTTGGACCCACAATTTCTTCTTTACACACATACAGACACACACATACATACCCAGCCTGAATGTAGATAACAGTCCTGTAACACAGTTTGTCATTTAGGAACAAACTGTGAGTTGAGGTTGGGGGAAAATGTTCCCAAATAATAAAAATAAAAGGAACAACAATATTATTAGCATCAATAATAGTCATACTTCTAATGATATTAATAATTAGTATATTTGAAACAGCATTGTGGTACAGCAGGTTAATCTACCACCTGCAGCGTTGGCATCTCTGAGTACTTGCTGTTCCATTTCTAATCCAGATCCTGCTAATGAGCCTGTGAAAGTAGCAGATGATGGCTCATTCTTGGGTCCTCATCACTCATGTGGGAGACCCAGATGGAGTTCTGGGATTTTTATGACCTAAGCAGGGCCACTACAGTCATTTTGATAATGAACAAGTGGCTGTATGATCTCTCTCTCTCTCTCTCTGCTTTCAAATAAATAAATAAATCTTTAAAATAAAATTAGTATAATTTTATAAGATCCTCATAGGACATTTACTGTCAGAAGCTACTAAGTGCACTTGGCTACATTAATTCATTTGATACTCAAGACAACTTTGTTATAGACATTATTATGTCCTTTTCAGAGAGAAAAACACACAAAAGAGTGTCATTTGATGTAATTTGCAAGATGATAAGTTCTGCTAAGTATTTTAAATGCTGTCATTGGTAGAAAGAGCATTTTCTATTTTATGGCTGAAGAACCTGAGGTCTAAATGAGTTTTATAACTTGCCCAAGTACAATGACTAGATAATAAGTAGTTTATCTACAAAAATACATTTGATTCCATAATCAGAGTTCTTACACTCTGTACATGGGTCTACCCAGGTTATTATTTTTCAATAAGTCTAGCGAGTCAACATCTTGCTAGGTAAGAAGATAAAACTAGGTGATTAGACAAAATGTTTTAGTGTTAATCACAACACAAGCTTTTCCTGATACCCATGTTCTTTCTAAGGTAAGATAGACATTTGAGCCAAGATTGATGGACCGTAGTAAACCTTAGATGTTGGATTGTGAAACATGACCAGTTTTGACTCATAAGAACAGCAATTTGATAATTTATTCTAATTCACAATCCCTCCAGCAAATTTTGAGCAATAATTTGACAACTCAATTAAATATCTGTTCTTGATTGATTGATGAAGAGGAAGGCCATTAGCAGTTAATTTGTAATATACACTTTGATTATATTAGAATTTAAATCTCCTTGGCATTATTGCATTCATGATTCATGATTTTCATTCCAGACTTTGCCTATTCATTTACCATTCCTTACATGAATGATTCCAAATCACCAAAGGCCAGGGGGCTTGAAATTTAGGAATTTCCCCTCCTTGTGTTACCTGATCCTGTGTACTCAATACTCCAGTTTTGACTCAGACATGAACGTAAGCCCTAAAAGTAAACACACAGAAGAAATAGGATAGCGACCTAGTGCAATATCAATTAGTTGTTTCTGCTACAGGCTACGGAGAGAAAGGTCTTCTAATGTGTCTACTCATCCTCCTGTTTTGCTTAAGGAGCTGTTGTCTCTCAGCCATGAATCTTCCCTTCTATGCTTGGCTCCGTGATGCTGGGACTGCAATTCTGAGTATCACATGTCTTTCTTTTAGACTGGCTCCTTCTTAGCTTTAGAATTACAGGTGCTGGATGAAACTGGAGGATGGCAGAAGGGAGGTGATTGTCCCAGGTTTATTTGTAGATGCTGTAAGAATTAGCCTAGCAAGAACTGTTCACCCAGCAGTTCTGCTTGGTACTGATAGAAACTGGCTCAGGTTTCCAGTTTCTTATACCAGTCCCAGTCTCCGAGAAACCAGCAGCAGCCGTGCTGTCTCCTTCTTCAAAGATCTAAGTCTTAATTTGCTAAGGTCCTTCCTCAGCTTTTAAGTTCCAAGGACTCTAAACTCTCTCCTCTTAACCTCAGTGCTAGATAGATTGTTATCATTACTCTCTCTACACTTACGAAGTTCTCTTTTGGGTTTCAATATCTGTAAACCAATTTGCTGTAGGTTATTCTGTCTGTTGAAATAACTAGTATTGTTTCTGTTTTCCTCTCTGAAGCATCCCTAGTGTTCTGATTGATGTTGTTAATAAGTTGTTTCTTTAGCATGAAGTTGTTTGTTCAAATCCTAATATGAAATGTGAGAAGGATACCTAGGAGCAGAACACATGTCTACTAGATAGGAATCTAGTTGGCAAACAGTTGGTAAAAATGCTGCAATTCTAATATCCGGCATCAATTTTGAATCATGAATTAGAAAACAAAATAAAAGTAATCTGAATCAAAGATACTAAATAAAGACATGCTCCACAATTATGAAAAGTTAATTTCTTTCATTTGCAAAGAGCCTCAAGGCTGATTTACCAATATATAGAATATTAAAAAATACTGTATTTGAGTGAAATTGACATCTAGAGATTTGATTATTGTTTATAGCTCTTGCCTATATTCTTCTTGAACAATGGTCTGTCTACTTTTTACCTGTTGAACTCTTTGTTTAGTGGAGCATTAAGCCTTTGACTGTAAAGTTCATTAAAAATATAGTATCACAGACAAGAAAGGAAGGAAGGAAGGAAGGAAGGAAGGGAGGGAGGGAGGGAGGGAGGGAGGGAGGAAAGAAACATAGGTAGAGGGAAGCATCATTATATTTTTATAATTGTATCTATAAGCTACATGAAACCTGTTCTCTTTACATAAATAAAAATAAATTATTAAAAATTTTTATGGAGATAGGATATTTATGTATGTGTGTGAAAGTGCATATGTTACATCCATATTTACATCTGGTCCATTTAGATACTTTTAATGACTGACCTTCACAAAGTCCTATGGCTGTTGTGAACCTGGTTCACGTTTTGATTGCTCTCCACAGTCAGATCCTTATATGTGCCTCATCACTGTCGTACGTTGAAGTTTAGTTTGCAGTCCCCTTCTCCATCTATGCTTCCTGAGCTAGGCTATGAGGGAAAGCCCTTTTCCTGACAAAATGCTGACCTTTCTTTTTGAGAGCAATGACCCCTTCACTGGCTTCATAGCTGTTGTGCTAAAATAACATGTAACACTTAACATCTACTTTTTCACTACATTATTTTTATTAAGTTGAAGTCAATAGCTTGTTTCAGCTTAAGTACAGGAATTCTACATTGCAATGCTCAACATTTCATATGCATTCACCTCTTTTCATCTGAGCACTTCAAATTTTGGACATTTAATCTCTTCTAATATGGATATTGAAAGAACTTTATTTGTGGAATATTTGTGCCCATCTTATTTTTTTTCAAGATTTATTTTATTTATTTGAAAGACAGAGTTACAGAGAGAGGTAGAGACGGAGAGACAGGTCTTCCATTCATTGGTTCACTCCCCAGATGGCTGCAACAGCCAGAGCGACACCTATCCGAAGCCAGGAGCCAGGTCTCCCACACAGGTGCAGGGGCCCAAGGACTTGAGCCATCTTCTACTGCTATCCCGGGCCACAGCAGAGAGCTAGACTAGAAGAGGAGCAGCCGGGACTAGAAACGGTGCCCATATGGATGCCAGCACTACAGGCCAAGGCTTTAATCCACTGCGCCCTATGACCATCTTAAAAGTTACCCTGGATTCATGTGTGAATTTATTATATCTATTCCTTTGTTTAAATATGCGAAATTAATCTCTATAGATAAGAGGCAGAACACAATCAGGAGCAGTTAAGACGCATGTTGGGATCTTCACATTCCATACTGAAGTACCTGGGCTAAAGTCCTAGATTCAGCTTCACTTCTACTTTCATGCTAACATGCACCCGGGAAGGCAGAAGTTTGGTCCTTGCGACCCACAAGGGAAACCTAGATTTAGTCCCTGGCTCTTGGGCATTTAGAGAGCGAGTCAGTGGATAGGAGCTTTGTCTCTCAAGTAAATACAAATTTAACAACAGATATGTTCAAGGAATCCTTTTATATGTGAAGACAGCTATTCCTTGAACCTCAGTTCTCTCAGCTCCTAACTTAAAATCTTCAGCTGCATATAAAGTACTAGCGATTTCTGGAATAATCTTTGTTTTCCTTTACTTCCGTTTCTTTGCACATGGTTCTTCTTCTGGGAATCTCATAATAACTCATCTCCTCTTCTTTCTAGCAAATCACCACTCTCCCATTGCTGGAGAATCAGCTTAAATATCCATTCCATTCTTCCAGTAAACACTTATGATCCCTTTGGGTCCCTCTTTGGAGTCATTAACACAGCCCTTCAAGTTTCCCTGTGTCATAAATCTTAGTAAAGGATTTCCAAGGCTTTCTCCAATTTAGCGAAATAGATGCTCTGTTCGTATTATGTATGTGTGCATTAGAAGCAGAATAAAAACAGAGTCCCCAACCAAAAAGATTACCACCTCTGGCACTTATTCACAGGTCTGACTTATCACATCTCCTTGGCTCACTTCTCAGAAGTTACTTCATTTTGTTCTAAATGTTTTAGTTCACACATGCATAATCCTACCACTATGTATTTAATTTTCTAGAAAAATGGCATCCTATGGGGCCGGCGCTGTGACGTAGTGGGGAAAGCTGCCGTCTGCAGTGCTGGCAATCCCATATGGGTGCCGGTTCTGGTCCCGACTGCTCCACTTCCAATCCAGCATTCTGCTATGGCCTGGGGAAAGCAGCAGAAGATGGCCCAAGTCCTTGGGCTCCTGTACCCAAGTGGGAGACCTGGAAGGAGCCCCTGGCTTCAGATTGGCACAGCTTTGCCCATTGCAGCCAACTGGGGAGTGAATCAGTGGATGGAGAACCTCTCTCTGCCTCTCCTTCTCCCTGTGTAAATCTGACTTTCAAATAAATAAATAAATCTTTTTGTAAAAAAAGAAAAATGGCATCCTATGTAGACTACATATATATATATATATATTATAAATCGAAAGTATGTGTTTGCATTTATGTGTGTAGACTTCTGAAATATTTTTATTCAACATTTTTGGAGATTTACATTTTTCCTATAGTTTTCATGTCTTGATTCCCATTGCTAAACTCAATTCTGTGTGTGAATATCCTAACTTTTATTTAGCCAGTGTCGTATTTTCAATCATATAATAATGCTATGAACAGTACCACACTAAATATCAGCAGATACATGTCCAATATCTTATGTAGGCTGTACTCAGAGAGCTAAGAGTACAATTTATTACCGATGGGATATGTATATATTTAACTCCAACACAATGTAAAATTTAGTAGATATCTTTTTTCATGATCTATTTCATCTTCAACATGTGTAGTGTAAAACTTTATATTTGACAATCCAGAGGCTCTATAATAGTTCTTGTAACTTTTTCATTCATCTGACTTAATTAAGGCTGGGCAACTATGCATATGCTTATTTCTCATTTGAATTTTATCTTCCTGTTTATATATTTTGATATTTATCATATGAAATTACAGGTTTTCTTTATATATTTTAGCATTCTAATTATTAGTTCCTTTTAAAAGAATCATTTTCACATTGAACAACACATTAAGGACAGAGATCCTACATGAGGAGTAAGTGCACAGTGACTCCTGTTGTTGACTTAACAAATTGACACTCTTGTTTATGGCATCAGTAATCTCCCTAGGCTCTTGTCATAAATTGCCAAGGCTATGGAATCCTTTTGAGTTCACCAACTCCAATCTTATTTAGACAAGGTCATAGTCAAAGTGGAAGTTCACACCTCCCTTCAGAGACTTCTTTATGGCCCATTATTTCTACTGGGATCTATTTGCAGAGATCTTTCATTTAGGTCCTCTTTTTTGTTTGTTTGTTTTGTTTTGTTTCGTTTTCCACAGTGTCTTGGCTTTCCATGCCTAAAATACTCTCATGGGCTCTTCAGCCAGATCTGAATGCCTGAAGGGCTGATTCTGAGGCCAGAGTGCTATTTAGGACATCTGCCATTCTATGAGTCTGCTGTGTATCTCACTTCCCATGCTGGATCATTCTCTCCCTTTTTTATTCTAGCAGTTAGTATTAGCAGACACTAGTCTTGTTTATGTGATTCCTTTGACTCTTAGACCTATCAGTGTGATCAATTATGAACTGAAATGGATCACTTGGACAAATGAGATGGCATTAGTACATGCCACCTTGATGGGATTGTATTGGAATCCCCTGTCATGTTTCTAACTCTACCCTTTGGGGCAAGTCAGCTTGAGCATGTCCCAAATTGTACATCTCCTCCCTCTCTTATTCCCACTCTTATATTTAACAGGGATCACTTTTCAGTTAAATTTAAACACCTAAGAATAATTGTGTGTTAATTACAGAGTTCAATCAATAGTATTAAGTAGAACAAAAAAAAAATACTAAAAGGAATAAAGTACACCAACAGTCAGGACAAGGCCGATCAAGTCACTGTTTCTCATAGTGTCCAATTCATTTCAACAGGTATCCTTTTTGGTGCTCAGTTAGTTGTCACCAATCAGGGAGAACATATGATATTTGTCCCTCTGGAACTGGCTTATTTCACTCAGCGTGATGTCTTCCAGATTCCTCCATTTTGTTGCAAATGGCTGGATTTCACTGTTTTTTACTGCTGTATAATATTCTATAGAGTACATGTCCTTAATGTGTTGTTCAATATGAATTAAAGCTATAACTTGCACTCAAACAGTATTTTACACTTTATGTTTTGTGTGGGTGCAATCTGTTGAAATCTTTACTTAATATATATAGTAAATCGATTTTCTGCATATAAAGATAATTGAAAATGAATCTTGATGTGAATGGAATGGGAGAGGGAGCAGGAGTTGGGAGGATTGCGGGTAGGAGGAAGTTATGAGGGGGAAAAAGCCATTGTAATCCATAAGCTATACTTTGGAAATTTCTATTTATTGAATAAAAGTTAAAACATGAAAAAAAAGAATCATTTTCAGGAAGTAGTCTGAGTTTTGTCTTTTTTTATAGTGCTTTTTGAGTTGCATATTTCATGACTTTTAAGTGATATAATTTTTTATTTTTCAAAATTCATGATTAATTCTTTGATAATCTTTTGACCTATCATTGCAAGGGAGAAATACTGTTTGAAAATGTATGATTTTTTTTTTTGTAAAGAGTTAATTATTTGCATTGTCATTTAAGTTTTTGATAATTTAGAAATGGTTTCTATGTGTGGGGTGAGAAAAGGTTACATTTTTTCTTTTCTGTTCTTTTCTCTTTTTTCCAGTGTGGAAAACCAATTGTTCCAACAGTTTTATTGAATGGCCCCACTTTCTCCAGAAATTTTTAGTGCCCCAACAAGACATTCAAAATGTTTGAGTCAATACTGGAGGTCTTTATTTTTACAGGTCAGTTTGCTTATACATTGTCAATATCATGCTACTTTTTTGTCTTCAGTATTCTGTAGTTTCACAGTGAATTGGTCTAGGCTGGGGTTCTTTTACTTATCATGTATAACCCATATAATGTATTTATACTAGAAAGTTATCAATCATCTTTTTTTTCTTATGGTATTGCTTCACCTCTGTTTCATTTGTTTTTTTGTGACATTTCTGTCTATGGATAAGTTATAGGTCTTACAGCTTATTAGGTTTCTTCTAGGTGACAAACAGAAGGTATATTTCATATAGTTATAAAAATGTATAAATTTTCCCACTAATAAGCATATGCCATTCAGCCAATTGTAATCATTCACACTCAGAATTCTTATCAAAATTAGAATTCCCCCAGAGATGGAGCCTCAGTTTGAAGGCTCATGACTGAACAAAGATCCATAATAGTTTCCTTTTTGCTTTACTCTACCAACTCTGATCTTACTAGCTGCTACTGTCTCTGACTCTATGGGGATAACGTTCCTTTAAATAAGATTTAAGGACATAGTTATGGCTTTATATAACTAGCTGAGTATCATGTGGCACCAGAGGCCTCTGGGTAAGTTATATACTTGCTGACTTTCTCTCATGTATCACAGGGAAGGCTGGTTTCAGTACCTTGACATCAATCTGATTTCTGCTTTTGCAGGCTGTGCATGACTGCTCCTAAGTTGTGGCTCCCTGACTACCAACTCATTTTTAAATATCTCTTTGTGGTGACACTGACCCCCTCTTATGGATACATTTGGTGTAGAGAGAAACCACTCATCTTTTCCCCAATGTCATTGAAAGCGACATTGACCCTCGAATGTAACATTTAAATTCTGTTTTCTTAGTAGATACATGGATAACTATAGCCCCAAATTCTCCATTAATCTTTTTCACTTATTTACCAAATAGTAATTTAATATCTATGGTCTTTAGGCCAATGTTTTAGATTCTGACATAATAAACAAGATAGATGAACTCTTGGTTCCTGTGGAACTGATATTAAGGAAGCAAGAAATAAATGAAATTAAAAATATGTAATAAATAAGAAACTAGTAAATTCTACAGAGAAATACGCATTAGTGAAGGTGAGAATGAAGGTCAGAGGCGAATATGTTGTTCGCATTTGTAAATTTAGTAACAAAAATTCTCAATAAAGTGACATTTAAGCAAGATTTACATATTTTTCTAACATTCCTCATATTTTAGAATATAGATAGCCCTTGCATTCCTACTCACCTTCTTTAAGATGAGGGATTATATATATATATATATATATATATATATATATATATATATCTGACTTTCCTTGGATGAGGGTAAGGGCAGTAAAGGAAACATAGAATTCTGACCACTTTTAATACATTTTCTCTCCTTAAATCCTTTTACTTCCCATCATTTTCTAGATAAAGAAGGGGATTGAGAATCAGCTTTTATAATGCTTATCATATTCTGTATTCTTCATTGGCGCCTTAACACCTAAAATATTACATTCTATCTTTGGGGCCTCAGCTGAAATTAAGCAGAATATTTCTTATTTCAATTTCCTGTTACAAAAACTGAATTTAGACATAAAAGAAAATAGAGGTGATTAATCTTTGCGGGGATACAAGTCACTCCTAGTTTGGCAGAAATATATATCCATGAGTATTATAAAAATATTGGGACTGTTATTTTCATATGTCTTGTATCATATACCAACTATATGCCAAACACTATGCTGGATCCTGGAAATATAGCAGTGATCAAAATCAGCATAGTCTCTGGCCCATCAAATTTCAGCCTGGTGATGAGAAACGGACATTATACAAATGTCTATAAGAATGAGGAACATCTCAGAGGAAAACATGGGGTGTCTCAAGCATACGTAATGTGGAGATCAGACTTCTCAGAGACACAGAGGAATGCTTCCCTGAAGAAACTACCTTGAAGCTGAGTTCTTTAGGCTAGGAAGGAGTTAGGCCACTGTTGCTGGCTCTGGGAACGACAGTTGTGGAAGGGAGAAAACTTGGGAAGTGAAGAGAGAGAAATGTGCTTGGTGTTTTCTAAAGTCAAAGGATGTGACAGAAATTGAAAAGGAAGTAAGAGCAGCCGTGGAGTGGGCATTACGTATACTCTGGTTGTGACGTACATGTCCCATACAGCAGTGCCTTGGTTTGAATCCTGGCTCCGTTCCCTATTCCAAGTTCCTGCTACTGTTAATGTGTACTCTGGGGGACAGTAGATGATGCACGTGGGTCTCTGTTACCCATTTTAGGGACCCAAATTAAGTTTCAGGTCCCTAGCTTCAGCCTAGCCCAGCTCTGCCTTTTTGCAGGCATTTGGAGAATTCACCAGCATATAAGATTTTTCTCTCACTCTCCCTCTCCATTTTAAATAAGTAAAATAAATGAAAATATTTAGTCATTTTAAAAATGCAAGAAATAGCAGCAATACTGGGAATATTTAAAATAATTCGAGCTAATGTTAAGAGTCACATCAGGCCAAATGATTTTTAGACTTTACCTAACATCAAGTTTAATAATAAATTCAAGGATATATGCATTAAGGAGGCACTGCAGAAGATAATTATCAGTTAAAGTAAGTGATCTCTGAGATAAATTACTGACTTTTAAAAAGCCTAAATCAAACAGGAGAGGTCTGGAATATCATACGTGACATCACAGACCTCTCCTTCCTAGACTATGTATGCCTTCTCTAGTCTAGAAGAATAGTTGAGAGGCTTAAGTAAATTTTGCGAATTCCTCATACAGCAGGGAACATACGGGTTGTGAAACACATACATTACATATCCAAGAATACTATACACCACAAATGACTTTATCCAGGGAGCTGTAGCTAATACATTTACAGATGGTAGTTTCGTTTACCATAAGTAATTCGAATCCAGAGCATTATACAGAGATGCACTTTCTTCTTAGTGTCACTAGTATGTATTTTCCAGACTTTCAGTATGCTGAGATTAGACTAGTTTACTTGTTTACTTTTGTCCCTGGAGTAATTTCCATAGCAATTAAGAAAAGGGTGGATTGAAGTACACTTGATTTAATTCTATATTTTCCAGGTGTTTAGTAGATATTTCCCGTGTTTTTCCCAGTAGCTTATAAAGTCTTTTTATACACAAAAGATACTATTCACTCCAAAATTAAGCCCAAATTTGAAATGAGCAGTAGTCTTTTAAGTTTTTTAAAATTTTTTTTAAAAGATATATTTGTTTATTTGAAATGCAGAGTTTTACACAGAGAGGGGAAAAAAAAGAGAGAGGGAGAGAAATAGAGAGAGAGAGGAAGAGGGAGAGAGAGAGAGGTCTTCCCTTTACCAGTGTGCTTGATTCATTCCCCAGATGGCTGGACCAGCCTGGGCTGGAGCAGGCTGAAGCCAGGATCCCGGAACTCTATTCAGTTCTCCCATGAAGGTGGGAGGCTCCCTAGTATTTGAACCCTCTTCTACTGCCCTCCCAGGCTTATTAACAGGAAGCTAGATCAGAAGTGGAACAGCCAGGACACGAATCAGTGCCCATGTTGAATGCTGGGATCCCAAGTGGTGGCTTGAGTTTCTATACCATAAAGTCAGCCCTCAGAGGTAGATTTTAACTTATTCTGAGAGACAGAACAAAGAGAAAGACAGATTTCCTGCCTATTGGTTCTCTCCCCAAATGCCCACAACACTTGGGACAAGGCCTGGCTGAAGCTAGAAGCCAGAAGACAGTCTACATCTCACTGGTGGTTGGCAGGAACCCAATTATGTCAGCAGTCACTGACGCCTCCTAGGGAACACAACAGCAGGAAGCTGGAGTCAAGAGGCAGAGGTGAATCTTAAACCCAGGTACCCCAATAAGGATGTGAGCATCTTGACCATGAGGATAACAGGTACCTCTTAGGAGCTTTTAACAGAAATATGTATGAATTCCAGAAGCTAAAATAGATAGGAAAAATATAATTTTCAAAATTTTAAATCTAACTTAATTTTTAGTTCCCAGTCTGTTTCGATGGCAACAGATTTGAAGTTAGGAATGATTAGTTTTCCTTTCATACTCTAAATTCTGCAAATATCTTGTACAATTGATCCAAAGGAATGTTTTTAGGAAGAATACTCTGTCTTTTAGTGAATGTCACTACTGTTGAGATACCTGTTGGAAAACTTTTTCCTCTAGCTTCTGGGTATCATTTTTTTTTTCCCCGACAGGCAGAGTTAGACAGTGAGAGAGACAGAGAGAAAGATCTTCCTTCCATTAGTTCACCCCCCAAAAGGCTGCTAAGGCCGGTGTGCTACGCTGATCCGAAGCCAGGAGCCAGGTGCTTCCTCCTGGTCTCCCATGCGGGTGCAGGGCCCAAACACTTGGGCCATCCTCCACTGCCCTCCTGGGCGACAGCAGAGAGCTGGACTGGAAGAGGAGCAACTAGGACAGAATCCGGAGCCCCGACCGCGACTAGAACGTGGTGTGCCAGCGCTGCAGGCAGAGGATTAGCCTAGTGAGCTGTGGCGCCGGCCGATTCTGGGTATCATTAAGGTATTGGTATTTTTATTTATTTTTAAGTGCTTTCCTCCCTTTGAATATTTCATTTTTATTTACTTGAAAGGCAGAGATACAGAGAGGAGGAGAAACAGAGATCTTCTATCTGCTGATTTATTCCCCAAATGTCAGCAACGTAGCAGCCCAAGCCACGAGCCAAGTGCTTCTTCTAGGTCTCCCACATGGGTGCAGGGGCCCAAGCACTTGGGACATCTGCTGCTTTCCCAGGAACATTAGCGGGAGGGCTGGATCAGACTTGCAGCACCAGGCTCTGGAATCTGTGCTCATACAGGATGCTGGTGTCTCGGGCAGAGGCTTGACTTTCTACCATACAACGCTGGACCCAAGATACTGTTGTTTCCGAATCTTTGACAGCAATGAAAGCAAAATGTGAATTTATATCTCAATAAATCACACTGTTATACAACTGGAGTTCTTAACGGCCTGACCCTGAAACATGACATCTCACATATTGTACTTAACTTATAAACAGTAAGCTTGATTGGATAAAATAACAGTACACTACCTTTCAAAAAGATTTTCTTACTCTATTAAACATTTTCTATGATTCCCACATGAAATTTTTGAAGACTACATATTCTCTGGCAGGAAAAGAAAGAAACCTGTGACTGACCAGTAGAGTTGCTGCTCTATCAAGCTTTCTCTTTCCTCGTGTTCAACATCTTATCTTTCACAGGCTCCTTCTGCCTTTTCCGTATTTTCTTTCCCATTATGTTTCTCCTTCTTCTGTTTGAGAGAATGAGGAATGCCTTCATTGTATGCATCTGGTTTCTAAAACATGAGCCCCCTTTTCAGGAAAAAATGACTAAACTAATTTTCTTGAGATTTTTTTATATTATCATTGGGAAAAAACTCCCAAATACAAGATTTTTATCTTGTATGAACCTAGATGAAAGAGAATAATGATACTTTTAGAGTCTGATTTACACAGTATGGACAACTGAATTCATTTGCATTTTTTGGAATATCTCCAAGAACCCAAAAAAAAAAAAAATGCCTCCTACTTTAAGCTGGACTATTGTAAACTGTGGAATTGCTGCTTGAATGTATTAGCTATATTCAGTATCAGGCCAGGGCAATGAATAAAACTGAAGATTAAAGAATCTTTTTATTCAATCTCCATTTTCAAAGCTACCTTTTTCCCATACATCAGACTCCTACTTGGAATTCAGTGGTCTCTCCTTTTAGTAAACAAGTCAATTTTAAAAATAAATGAATAAGTAAATAAATCACACAAAAGCATATTCATGTGTTATTCTTTCACTTTTTCAGAATTTTTAAAATAGTTTATGAGACAATTACAGTGAGGAAATAGTAATGATTCGAAGAAAAAATTCTATCATTCACATACAGAATTTTAGGTGCAATTTATTTTGGTTCCTGTCAAAGTGTATCACATATGGGACTCCTGCTGGAGTGAAATTGATTTCTAAGCATAAGAGAGTTGTTAGCCATATTGATTTTAATCAATGAAGATGAGTATCTAGAATATTCCATGGTTGTTAGAAGCTAGATACTAGACAACAGGAATAATTTAAACATGTATGCATAAATATATTCACTTCCACATGATCACGTTTCATTTTCCAACAACTGCTTGTACTGGGAAGTGCATATAAATTATACAACACAAGCTACTGTTCAGGGATAGTGGAAAGTATTGAAATCTGCAGACTTAATATGTATCAATATTTTCACTGAGACATAGTGAATTATTTCAACATGTTTAAATGAGTATCATTGGTGCTAGCATTTAGATAAAAATACTCAGTGGATTATTTTTCTTTACTTTCTTATATTCTTAGATTGAGGTTGCATCATTCTAATGCTGCAGAGATTCTGGCATATTTCATCTATATTTTTTGTTCCCCCCATTTATGTTAAGGAGAATATATAGGTTCTCTCCTTGTAACAATTTTGTCAGCGACTGAGAAGCAATGTTTTAGAACTGCTAGATCAAGTTGCATGAGACAATGATTTGTTGTTTGTTTGTTTCATTCACTGATACAGACCTTAGAGTCTGGTAAAGTTCCTGGAACAAAACATGATTGTAATATGGATTTTTGACAGACAGGATCCAGTTTTGTCAATCTGAAGTAATTTTAAGGTTCTTTGCTACATAACTACCTAAATATGTAGCTGTGGTCTTAAAGAAAATGCAGATCATACCTGAGTCTTATTGGTTTTATGAACTATTCCACCCATTGTAAATTTCACTTCTGTGTGTATAGCAACTAAACTCTTCGATATTTCTTGCAGTATCCAAAACACAGGGGTAAATATGCATAATATGGTTGTTCTTCCAATTCCTAGGCAAATATTTTTCACTTTCCAAATTCTAGTATCATGAGGGTATTAGAGTACCTTGACTCCTTGTGACTTCGTGGGGCCTTGATCCAGTTTCTGGTCAGTGAGTTTGGTAGGAATGCTAAGTGTAACTTTATAACAAATCATATCTTTAGCAGCATTAGAATCTGCAGAATTCTCCTTATTTCTTGTGTAGAAACTGACCACAATCAAGATGGGAACTGTTCTATAAACTTGAGACCCTGGGTCACTATACAGAGAACTTAAAAACCCACACTATACATAACTAAGGAATAACTCCTTGCTGTATTCAGTCACTGGGTTTTGAGATTACTGCTGCAACATAATATATATTTAACTGGTACAGATTATTTTAAATAGAGTCAAGCAGAACTTCCATGCTGTGTACAAAATGCACATTTTCATTTTCTGTGATTTTTATAATGGGCATTTTAAATGCTGCCCCAAATCCTGTTTTTCTTTACCTATTCGCAGCCACCTGTTTGCATTCTACTTAGTAGCCAAACATATATTTATTCAAACTAAGTCTCATTAAAAATTTTCAGATTTCCTAACCTCTGAAGTATGTTTGTCTCTCATTGGATGTCAACTTCTCTTATTAAAATAAGAGCTGTGGGACCCACGCTGTTTTTCACTTTGTTAATCCTCCACCTGTCGCGCCAGTATCCTTTATGGGTGCCAGTTCTAGTCCCGGCTGCTCCTCTTCCAGTCCAGCTCTCTGCTGTGGTCCAGGAGGGCAGTGGAGGATGGCCCAAGTGCTTGGGCCCCTGCACCCACATGGGAGACCAGCAAGAAGCACCCAGCTCCTGGCTGCGGATCAGTGCAGCGCTGGCCGTGGCGGCCATTTGGGGAGTGACCAACAGAAGGAAGACCTTTCTCTCTGTCTCTCTCTCTCACTATCTGTAACTCTACCTGTCAAATAAATTTTTAAAAAATGAGAGCTGTGTTTCTGCTTTGAGGATGACACATCGTCCCTTCTCTAACTGCCTACAAATCTGTGAACCAATCCTACATGTACTTCTATAGTCATCAATGTCATCAGATACATGCAGAAAAACACTTGTGAAATAGCCACCAATTTTAAAAAATGAACAAGGGATTTTTCATAAGATACTATAGATATCATAGAGTTAGAGTTTTGTTTAATACCTTCTCCAGAAAACATCTAAACTGTTTAGATGTAGATATATTGGAGGGTCTGTTCCTCAGTACAGGGCACATGCTGGTTGATAAAGACTGAATCTGACTTTGGAGACCAGCCCCCTTTACTTTTCTGAACTTTATAACCACTTTTATTTCAGTGTGATCTTTGATCTCTTAAAAACCACTGGAAAACTCTGACAGATCCACTTTAAACAGGTTTTTTAATCTCTCCATATTTTTTTCAGTCAGTAAGGCAGACAATGGCAGATTGGCATTATCCTGCCTCTCACTAAGAACTTAGATGTACCAGATTTGTAAAAATGCATCTGTAATGAGAAGAAGATGGGAGATAGAGGAAGAAAGACTTTGTGAGTCACACAACCCACTTCAATGAGTGGTATTTCCTTAAAATGTTTCATGTGTTTGTCTCTTTTAAATCATAATAATAAATTCCTTGAAGAAGGTGAAAATCTGTCTTTGATGCTTTTTTGTACCCTTTTCCTATATAATAGACTTATCAAATATTATATAGGGCTCTGTGTTAATTTTGAACTTCAGAAAAAATATATGTTGTAAGATAAGTATATATCATGGAATATTTGGGACATACTTATACTAAGATATATATATATATATATATATATATATATTTAGTTTGTAATGAGCTGAAAGTTTTGTATTTTTACTTGCTAAATCTGATAACCCTTATATGGTAGGCATGCAAAGAACATTTAACATACTGAAAACCAACAGTAGAAAACTCTTGTTAATATTAATGGAAGATATAGAGCTGGAATTCAACCCAGAGTTTTCTAACTCCCTTGACAGTGGTCTTTCTCCACATCAGACTTTTGCCATGGTGAATTTAGGTCACTTCTTTGTCTCAGGAAAAGTACTATTTGGTTCAGCTGTTGGAACCGCCATCTCCTAGCTGTTTTATTTACAGCATTTTCCTTATCTTTTGTGTTTTTTCAGTATTCTCCTCAATGCAGTGGGAATTAAAATAAGTTTAAGAATATATAAATAAAATATTTAATTTTCCAATATTTATTAGTTCATAAAAGTGAACAATATATGCAAATATTTATTTTCCTTTTTTGTATTCAAAGCCCTTTTGATGGTCTGATGGGTCTACATAACTGTCAAAATTTATATTCCAACAAATCATTTTCTTAATAATTTCAGAAGGTCATGGACTCTCTGAAGCCCAAGTTCCATGCAGACTGAATAAATCTAGTATTATTTTTACATACATTTTAGAGCCCTTTATATTCAAAAGAGACTATTTAAATGAGGTAGCCTCATAAACACAAAAGATCTGCTCTTGTACCAAAGTGGAGATATCATTTCTTAACCTTGGGATCCCCAATAATTCTTTCTTATAAGGGCTGAGGCAGTAAACTTGAGCCGAGCTGATGGCATATTGCTGACGAATGTGCTCTCTAGAGGGCTTCAAATTCACTTACAGCATTTTGCTAGTTGGGCACACATTTAATTTTCTTGGCACTATATTCAATGATCTGTAGCCTTGAACTTAAATGGTGAATTTTTCAGGGACATTTCATCATGTGCTTCACATAGCAGAACACAAACTACAAAAAAGAAAACTCTTTGGAAAGTGCTGTTAAAGTTTAATTGCATAACAGTATGATTTTATATATTATCCAAATATATTCTTATCAAATCATTATAAAAATATATTCACTTAATTTCAAAGTCCAGATGATTTTATCATCCTTTCTATACTATAACTGCCACTGCACTGAAGAGAAAGTGAAAGGTATGAGAGCAAATATGAATTATGTGTGTGTTTGTAAAACCACTGCTACATACTTGAATGTCACACTAAATTGTAAGAGCAAGGAAAAAACTCACAAACTAATATACAAGCCTTTCTCCATAAGCTCTCTAGGGTTATTAACTAATGGGACCGTTTTCCATGGATTTTCAAGTCTGGCAATATTCTACGTGACAAGGGGCGTTCCAGATGGATATGTTGTATAAATGGAAGCTTCTCCAGTTAGCAATAAAAAAAAAAAAAGTAGCGAAACTGCTTTATCTAGGCACATATTTTACTTAAATCATATGAGAAAACTTGTGTCATCCTTTCACTAGTATGAGACAACATTATTGTGCACACTGAGGTTAAACAATTTTTCCCAAGTTCACAAATGGTGTGTTTCAGAGAAGAGTTGTGCTTTAGGCAAACTAACTCTGTAGGACAGTACCTCTGTAAACTGACTCATTGAGCACATACACAAATTGTTCTAGGACCTGTGCCATTTGCTTTTGAAGATTAGTTTAAGTCCATCTTCACAGCAATAATGTGATGAGTACCTTGTTATGTCCATTTTATGGACAAAAAATGATATATAGAATGATTAAAGTTGATCAAGCATGAACGACAGCAAAGATGAAGATAAGATTAAAAAAAACTTTATTCTACCAATTCTATGCCCATATCCTTTTTTTTTTTTTTCATTTTGCATCTCTGACAACAGGATTTCTCTTTAATTACTTTCACCCAAATAACAAGGGTGACATGTTTGTCATCGCCTGCTGCCTGCTGGTGACTAAATTAGGTCATAACTACTCTCTCTCTCTCTTTCTCTTTCAAGATTTATTTATTTATTTGAAACAGTTAACACAGAGAGAGGAGAGAGAGAGAGAGAGAGAGAGAGAGAGAAAGAGAGAGGTCTTCCACCGCTGGTTCACTCCCCAGTTGGCCGCAACGGCCAGAGCTGTGCTGATCCAAAGCCAGGAGCCAGGAGCTTCTTACAAGTCTCCCACATGGGTGCAGAGGCCCAAGGACTTGGGCAATCTTCTACTGTTTTTCCAGGCCATAGCAGAAGCTGGATAGGAAGTGGAGCAGCCGGGACTGTAACCGGCATCCATATGGGATGCTGGCACTGCAGGTGGTGGCTTTACCTGCTATGCCACAGTGCCAGCCCCCACAACAATGTCACCCTTTAACTGAGTTACATACATTTTTTAAAATGTATTTATTTTTATTTGAAAGTCAGAGTTATACAGAGAGAGGAGAGGCAAAGAGAGAGAGAGGTTTTCCATCTGCTGGTTTACTTCCCAATTGGCCACAATGGCCAGTACTGCATCGATCCGAAGCCGGGGGCCTGGAGCTTCTTCCAAGTCTCCCACGTGGGTGAAGGGGCCTAAGGACTTAGGCCATCTTCCATCCCTTTCCCAGGCCACAGCAGAGAGCTGGATTGGAAGTCGATCGGCAGGGATCCTAACTGGTGCCCAAATGGGATACCAGCACTGCAGATGGAGCCTCACCCTCTATGCCACAGCGCCAGCCCCACATGCATTATTAAACTACAGATGTTAAGTATAATTGCCATTTAAAATATCTTTAATGAGACCTCATTATTCTATAGTTTAGCACAAAAACTAAAAGTTATTATTCAGGCGTTTTTTTCTTTCAGTGTGTTACATTACTAGTGATTTCTTTTTTTTACACTTGAGATATTTAGATTTGACAAAATCAAATAGGCATATTTGAATTTAAACCAACAAATAGGCACAATAATGCATATGTTCCCATGATATTTTTCTATCAAGCTGATCTTATATATTAGTGAAAAAATGGCATAAAAGTATAATAGTTAATTATATTATTTAAAAACCATCATGCATAATTTTATGTAAAAGTTTTGAATACACTGAAATATTATAGAATATGAAGACCTTTAAGAAATGAATAAAATATTTTCTTTTTAAAGATGGTTTTCTCCTAGATCATTTTGGGGATTTAATAAAAGTGTTGAACCAGATCAATTTGTGAGAGGATTTCGTCTACTATGCAATGAGAATGCCATAATATATTTCAACCCTTTCATTGAGCGAACATAATAAAATTCAAGAAATTGTCTACTAAAAAGAGTGTGTTTTTCTGCTTCCTACAGAACAAGGCACCCAGGCACATATCTAAATAAATTGACCTTATTATTAAACTGACTAATTACAATCCCTCTCTAAGATTACTTTAGAAAGATTCCAGTAACAAGAAATAGATACATCATCAAAAAGTAGATTTCTAAAACACTAAATAGTTGCAAATAAAATGCTGTTTTGCTCTGCTTAGAAAAATTTCATTTATAGCATCTCTCATTTTCAAGTTGCTCTAATGATATCTATCTGCTATTGATAATTAATCTACATAATGACATTCCTGAAGATGATGCCACATCTCTGGACACTGAAGTGTGTCCAACAAGCCATTAAAATCCTATTAAACTGTATTTACCAGTCTCAAATTAAAAGTAAACATTGGTAGTACATAAGAGAAAATAATGATCATAGTGACCTTGAGATCCTCCTGAAATAATGGTGAACTAAGACTGGAACATTTATTGATGGAAATTAACTAGAAGTCTTGGACAAGAGCTAGAACATTTGTGTTTCCTTATGCATATTTAGCAAATAAAATTTTGGATGAGCTATCAGAAGTTTTCTGTTTAGTTTTTTTAAAGAAGTCATGGATGTAAATGACTTCACATAAATGTTAAAAATGGGGCTGGTGCTATGGCACAGTGAGTTAACGCCCCGGCATGAAGCACCAGCATCCCATATGGGCGCTGGTTCGAGACTCAGCTGCTCCACTTCTGATCCAGCTCTCTGCTATAGCCTGGGAAAGCAGTAGAAGATTGCCCAAGTCCTTGGGCCCCTGCATCTGCATGGGAGACCTGGAAGAAGTTCCTGGCTCCTGGCTTCAGATCAGTGCAGCTCTGGCCATTGTGGCCAATTGGGGAATGAGCTATTGGATGAAAGACTTTCTCTCTCTCTCTCTCTCTCTCTCTCTCTATATATATATATATGAATATATATGAATATATATATGAATATATATATATATCTTTCTCTCTCTCTGCCTCTCTTCTCTCTGTGTAACTCTAACTTTCAAATTAATACATAAATTGTTTTAAAAAAAGTTATACATGAAAGTGTCTTTTATGTACCTACAGTGCCTTCTACCTTAATAGTGAATATCAAAACTGTTGTGGAAAATCTCAGCTTTAGTCTCAGTTAAATCTAGAGGAGAGTGTTATCACCCAAAAATAGTGGAGAAAGTTACACGAGATTTCCCCTTTTTTAAAATTAAAGAAACTTGTAACAAATTTGAAGTACTGTCTGCTACTAAAGGTTTATCTTCATTCTTCACTGTTTAGCAAATTACTATGGGGAATCATTGAGTGCCTATTGGGTGAAAGATCTATCTTTACGGGAGAATGGATCCTATTGTAAGAAATGAGTAGGTATCAGGAATTAGACGTAGCAGAGTGCTTTTGAGCATGGTTCAGTTGCCACTATTGAAATATGTTTCTTTCTCTTTTCTGGATGCTGCATAACTACATCTTTGAGAAGTAGCTGAAAGTAAGCACATTGAGAACTATTTGAGCTCTGGAATATATTGCAAGTGACCTTTATGATTCATGAGATCATATTTTCATCATAAAAGAATGATTGACCTTCCTACCTTTCCCATGGAACACCATACAGCTTGGATGACTCAGAAGCTCAGTGGGTCCAGTTGAAAATCTGGAGAAGATATTACAGATCAGCCAGTTATGAGAGCCCGTGAAGTCCCTGCTGTAACAGTCATAGTTGGCACCCTCCAGGAGACTGCTAACTCTATGTGTTACCACCAGAAAACATGGTTTTTCTGAGGAAAACACTTAGAAATGATACGTTTGCCTGACAAAGCAACACACACCATCTGAAACACATGCTATCAGTTCAAATAAAATATCTGGGAGAGGGTAGAACTTTGTAGCAGTTAGAGTTCCTGATCAGCCGCTGAAAGACAAACGTATATTGATAAATTTTTCACTTTAATGAGTTCTTATTTTTATTGATTAATGTAAGTAGGATTACATTAATTTCAGGGCTTTTTCCTTCACTGCCCTTTAAAAACAAGCATATTGTCCCCCAAATATCCTGCTTGTAGTTTGATAAAGGTCCTCTGTTAAGAAAAGAGTTAATTCTAATGCAGGTTGTACCACTCCAAACTGAGAGCCTTTTGGTCATTTAGGCACATGATTAAGCTTTCCTCTTTCCTGGTAGGTACCAGGTATAAAACTCAGGATGAGAGTAACACTTAATCTGTGATGCTCTTGACAATGTGCTCAGTGGTCCAAATGTAGTCTATAGTCTATCAGGAAGCTCAGAGGTACATATTTTTCTGCCTGAGCTGAATCTTAAAGCTTCAAGAACAAGGTGGAAAAATATGATACATATACTGATTTTCAAAAGTGAATTCATATGGTATATAGATATTTTATTCCACACTAACAACAGTTTCTCCATTTTTTTTTTATCACCATTAGGGTATCCAATAACTCTATTGTGACACTATCCATGTTTAACCCAGGCCTCATAAATCAAATCTCAGTCCCACAAGGCTGGCCCAACTTGAGATGTCAGTTTTGGTTGACCATGTATAAATTTGACATGTCCTACAGCTTTGCAGAGAGGCAGTATTGTAGCCAATGATGTTAATCTGAGGCACACTTATTGCTAATTGAAAATGTTCCTCCATACAATCCTCTTCCTAATGTTTGATAGTTCACTAGAGTGGCTTACAGAACTTAGGAAATTTTCTACTTAAACTAACAGATTTACTAGAAAGTGTTCAATTCAGGAAAAGCCAAATGGAAGACATGCCTAAGACAAGTTATGGACTGGGAAGTGACGGAGCTTCCATTCCTTCTACTGGAAATGCCACTTCTAAAGCACTTCAGTGTGTTCACAAACCTGTGCACCATAGAAACCCCATCAACAGGGGTGGGGAACGCCCATACCCAGGCTTGATCTGGCCCATGTATTCATTTGGTCTGGCCCTGGCAAGGCAACCACAGGCAGGACTCGAAATTCAGTACATCTAGAGCAGCTAATTTTGAAATTTATAATTTTGTGTGGCTCACAAATGATGTATAAACATCCAAATGGTCCACGGTAGAAAAAAATTTTCCTCTTCCTGATGGAATTTTTTGTTTTTATTTTTATTTTTAATGATAGAAAAACAGAATAGGCAAGAGAGAGAACTCCCAACTGCTGGTTCACTCTCCAAATTCCTACAACAGCCAGGTCTGGGTCAGTCCATAGCTAGGAGCTAGAAACTCAATCCCCCACAAGGGTGGCAGGAGCCTAACCATCTGGCCATCGCTGCTGACCTAAGGGTCTTTATTGGCAGGAAGCTGGAGTCCAGAGTTGTAGGTCTTATTACATCATCATGATTGAACAAATCATTGTCATTGATTATTAAATAAAATTTCAGCCATTCATTCCTTTTTTTTTTTTTTTTTTTTTTTACAGGCAGAGTGGACAGTGAGAGAGAGAGAGAGAGAGAGAGAGAGAGAGAGAGAAAGGTCTTCCTTTTGCTGTTGGTTCACCCTCCAATGGCCACCACAGCCTGCATGCTGCGGCCGGCGTACCACGCTGATCCGAAGGCAGAAGCCAGGTGCTTCTCCTGGTCTCCCATGGGGTGCAGGGCCCAAGCACTTGGGCCATCCTCCACTGCACTCCCAGGCCACAGCAGAGAGCTGGCCTGGAAGAGGGGCAAGCGGGACAGAATCCGGTGCCCCGACTGGGACTAGAACCTGGTGTGCCGGCGCCACAAGGCGGAGGATTAGCCTAGTGAGCCGTGGCATCGGCCCCCCATTCATTCCTGATCAGAGGTCAGGAAATGGGGCCAAAAATGCCAATTGTATAACCAATCCGTATCCTTTCCGAGGACCATTCACATCTGAAGCTTTCTAACCTCTCTCCCTACAAATCATCTTGATAGCATAAGGTCCATGGGCAAAAATCAAACATATAATCTTTGTGACACCACAGAGGGGAAGAATTTCCAGTATAAGAAATTATACAGGAGGCAGGATCACAATACAACTTCTGATTGCTTTCTCAGAGAATGAGAAACTATCAACTAGGGCCTAATATATAATAGTCTCAGACTTTGAAACATTGCCAAGTTTATTTGTAACTTTTATTATGCTCCAGTGATTATGAATAAAACTTAATATTGAGAATAGTTTGAACATTAAAAATGTCTCTTTCTGGACAAGTGGAAAGAAGGAAAGATGGAAAGACAAATTCCTTTTCCATTCAAGATTACACTAGTGCTCAGATATATAGAGTGAGACAATTGGTTACTATTTCAAAATAAGTAGTAGCAGGAAGAGTTCTGGGCCTGTAACAAGAAAGAAAAGGGATTCTTTAAGTTCTCACACTTATGGGGAGCTGAGAAAAGTGTTGTCTTCCTGGAGAAAATCTTGTATTGGCTTCTCTGATACCTTTTTCCTGAATTCTGATTGTTCTGCTCATAGAGTAGTGGAGAAGACTTACATTGCTGTTTCACACAATGGACCTAATTGTCATGTAAACCAGATTAAACATTTGGATAATGTTTAAATAAAAGTGCCAGGCTAACTTTGTGTAAAGGTCTTCGACCATCAAGATCTCAGGGCAGGTGTTTGGCCTAAATTAAAATGCTGGTTGGCATATCTGCATCCCATGTTCCAGTGCCAAGGTGAGAGTCAAGAGTGTGTTCCTGATTGGAGGTTGCTGCTAATGCAGTCCTGGAAGGCCATGGTGATGGATCAAGCAGTTTTGTCCCTGCCACCCAGATGGTGAACCTGGCCAGAACTTCCAGCTCCCAGCTTCAGCCTGGTAAGCCTGGCCGTTACAGCCTTTAGGGGACTGAATCCCTGCATGAGTGTTCTGTCTCTCTCTCTCTCAACTCTTTGTGTATTTTTCCTTCTCAATTAAACAAACAAATGTATACATTTTTAAAATCTCTCAGGCAATTAAAATATAGAAAACATACCAAATTCATACAAGAGGAGTTTTTTAAAAGTTCACAGAAACTGGAATTAAAAGATAAATTTAGTGCAAAAAAGTACAGAAATACATGCATAGTTTTTTTTCCTGATATGAATTTTCTGCAAACTTTGAAAATCTCTTGTAAATAATACAAGCAAATTCTCTAGAAAATTAGAGTGGTTCCAAGAAAAAAGGAATCTATAACAGTTGCACAATATTTCTTCTGGTCTTTTCAATAGTAAAAGGCATATTTTACTGCTGTCTTGAATTATGATTTCAAAAATCCTGTTTGCAATTATGCTACCTATTCTAAAAAATCTTTCACTTAAGGAATTGAATATTTTTACAGATTGACTCATTATATTCAGACTTGAATAAATAAGTCATTATTTAAAAGAATTTTTCAGCTGCATTCCAAATAACTATAAAATACAGACTGAAATACAACTTAATATTATACAACAGCAGAATTATTAGATTAGTAGTAGGCTGTTACTTTCACTTGAGAATAGAGAAATATGAAACATTTGTATTATTTAGACTTAAAGTGTTTGAACAAATTATCTGCTCTTGATATAGATATATGATTATCATCCTTTTGAGTCTAGATAGGTCACTGATTTCTTGATTTTTATATGTCCACTTCCACAAAGCTTTCATTTGGCAAAGGATGACAAGATACACATTGAATTGTTTCAATACACATTCATAAAATGCTCCCTGCACCATTCATTCTTATGCTCATATTCTGTTGGGCATTAAAAAACCAAGAGAAATTTCTTAATGCCTCAGAGATTCCCAATTGTCCAATTAGATTACATAAAAATAGGGTAAAATAAAACAGAAACACCATATTTAAGAAAGTTCACTTTTAAAATAACCAAAACATTGGTATCACAAAGAACTCTGAGTTGGACGAAAGGGATTTGTTTGACAATATCCTTACAGGATGCCTCCTCAAAGTAGTGTTGCCTGTTTAAAGCACTTGAGAAGCAATACTCTATCATTATATCAGAATCGCAAAGGAGTAGCCTGTTTGATTATTATTATTTATTTGTTATTTACTTATATTTGTATCATGATCACAGAAATGAAAACCAAAAAATGTTGCCAGCATTTCAGTTCACAGGTAATTCTAGTACACTATTTTCTGGCACAGGTATTTTGTGCAGAAGCTAATCACCTCTTGGGATGAGTGCTTGATTAGAGTCTAGTTACTCTGTTTCAGTTCAGACTTCTTGTTAATACCCATTCTGGGAGGCAGCAGGTGATGGCTCAAGTGCTTGGGTCCCTCCACCCATATGAGAGACCCAGATGGAGTTCTTTTTTTTTTTTTTTTTGACAGGCAGAGTGGACAGTGAGAGAGAGAGAGAGAGACAGAAAGGTCTTCCTTTGCTGTTGGTTCACCCTCCAATGGCCCCCGCGGCCGGCGCGCTGTGGCCGGCGCACCATACCGATCCGAAGGCAGGAGCCAGGTGCTTCTCCTGGTCTCCCATGGGGTGCAGGGCCCAAGCACTTGGGCCATCCTCCACTGCACTCCCTGGCCACAGCAGAGAGCTGGCCTGGAAGAGGGGCAACCGGGACAGAATCTGGCGCCCCAACTGGGACTACAACATGGTGTGCCAGTGCCACTAGGCGGAGGATTAGCCTGTTGAGCCGCGGCGCCCGCCCCAGATGGAGTTCTAAACTCCTGGTTTTGACTTGACTATTGTAGTCATTTGGAAACTGAATCAGCAATCGGAAGATCTCTCTCTCTCTCTCTCTCTCTCTCTCTCTGAGCAACCCCCTCCTCACCACCTTTCAAATAAAAATGAACAATTTTCAAATGCATATATAAAAATGTGTTTGTCTTATTTAGTCAGTTGAATTAGAAATAGGACTGCCTGGTAGCAATTCTTTTCTCTCTGATTGCCATTATTATATTCCTCTATTTTCTTCTCATTACCTAGCTTAATAAGGCCCAAGGAAATCACAGTCCAAGTAAAATTAAGTCTTGGCTCTCCCCAACTTAAATGGACAGAACTGATGTGAGTGGTTAGAGAGAGAACTTCTACCTGTTGATTTTCTCTCCTTACCATAGATTTTTAGTAAATATACAAAATAAAAATATAAGAATCCAGATTAGAACGATGCTATCAGTAATAATCAGATCAGTTGAAAGAAGTAAAAAAGTGCTAGATGCAAAGAACACTTTAATATAACTCTGCTGCAAAACTGTCAGCTTTGCAGGGCTCTAAGTTGATGAGAGTATAAAAAATAACAAAAGCAATAAAATGTCATCATTTAATGTGAAATAAGGAAAATTATCTGGAATATAATAAGAAATATTTTAGGATAAAGGAAAACAGAAATTGAATACGCAGTTCAAGCCTTGACTGAATCATATGGTTGAAAAAGCTACCACATTTAAAAAATGTTTATGCACTTTCATACATTTGAAAGGCAGAATGAGAGAAAGAGAGAAAAATCTTCTATTTGCTGGTTCTTTCCCCAGATGCCCACAAGAGCTGGGGGTTGAGCCAAGTAGATGCTAGGAGCCAGGAACTCAGTTTGGGTCTCCCTTGTAGGTCTCAAGAACTGAACTAATCGAGCTGTTATATCCTGCTCCTAGGATGCACACCAGAAAAAAGGTTGGATTTGAAGAGAAGGTGGGACTCTAAGCCAAGCACTCAGATACAGGATGAGGGTGTCCTAAATGCCAACTCAGTCTGCTGTACCACAATGATCACACCCAGCACATTTTTATTGACTTTTGCATATCATTATCTAAACTAATAAAACTATGCATGTGTATAGAAAAAATAATGGTCAAAGGTGTTTCGGAATTATGTACTTCTATCTTCACAAATATTCTCTAGAATTCTAGAGATCGTATGATTACGGTTTTGCAGATAATTTAATCAACCAGCCAAAGACTTTTAGAATTCACGTGGGAAAGCTTAGATAAGTTCTTGAGCTAGAAGTCACACCTCCTCTGCTTCATGCAGCGACATTCACCCACTTGTCAATCAGGGGACTCGTCCCTTGGAAGTACTTCATCTTCCCCAGAACATGGGGTGGGACCACGTAGACATTCTGTTTTTCTAAACTCAGAAAAAGCAAGGTAGGGGTGGGCATGTGGCAAAGTAGTTTAATCCTCTGCCTATAGCGCTGGCCTCCCATTTGGGCACCCTATCCAGCTCCCTGTTATGGCCTAGAAAACAATAGAAGATGGCCCAAGTGCCTGGGTCCCTGCACCCTCGTGAGAGACCCAGAAAAAGCTCCTGGCTCCTGGTTTCAGATCGGCTCAGCTCAGCTCTGGCTGTTGCGGCCATTTGGGGAGTGAACCAGCAGATGGAAGACCTTTCTTTCTGGCTCTCCCTCGCACTGTCTGTAATTCTACCTTTCAAATAAATAAATAAAATCTTAAAAAAAAAAAAAAGGCAAGGCAGAACAGATGCTTGCTCTTCTCTTGGACTCAAGCAGAGCAGGGTAGGGTAATTCTCTTTCCCTGGCCCACTCTCCCTAAATAAAGCCTTAATGTGCCTGTGCATTTTTTTTTCTTTTTTTTCTTTGTAAGTAAGGATTATCATGCTGCATGCCGTGTTTGGGCCTGTACTTAGAATTCTTCTCTAAGTAAAAGGCAAGAGTCTGGAAAATTAATTTAGGCCTAACTGAGCCCACAACGTATTGGCACAGCCAGCTAGCAGACAAATCCATTAGCAAACAGCAATCACATGGGGGCTTTTACCTCAGCAAACTCCCAGTTTTTCTTAGGAAATACATGTGAGTATGTGAGACCTGAGCCTGGATCAAGGTGTAACTATTTTAATTAGGCCTCCATCTTGTAACTTGGGCCTGACCAGACCCTGAACTCTGAGCCAGAAGCTCCTAAAAGTAAATACATGAACTCCCCTTGCGATAAACTCTCCTAGCAACAGCCAATTAACAGATAACAGAGAAATACCTAGAGTTTCTGGTGTCTTCTCAGGGCAGATAAGGTGACTGATAGCTACCTGAGACCCTGCAGTTCGGCAGGTACACCCCAGCAGCTCGGACCCTATGCTTCGGCCAATCAATTCAAAAGGCATCAACCCCAAAGCCATCCAACCACCTTTACTAGGTCCCTTCCCGCCACTGGATGCACTA
Source organism: Sylvilagus floridanus (assembly GCA_949820135.1). Classification (NCBI taxonomy): domain Eukaryota; kingdom Metazoa; phylum Chordata; class Mammalia; order Lagomorpha; family Leporidae; genus Sylvilagus; species Sylvilagus floridanus. Next base: position 38,141,297 of record OX463228.1, on the reverse strand, counting down.
ATCAGTTCTAGGAGATGTCCTTTGAATTTCCCGCGGGATGAGATGATTTGCTAAATGGCACCGTGATGTATAGAATGTCTCTGAAAACCCTATAAAAACCCTGTTAACTGAAGGGTCGGGGCGCTCAATTCAGACCCGCTGCGTCGGCGTTGATTGAGAGACCAGGCCCGAACCTGCGAACCTGCAATGAAACTCTCCTGTGCTTTACAGCGGTATCGGCTCCTTGGTGGTCTTTGGGGATGACCGAACCCGGCATAACAAGCAATCACAAGGTTTTTACCTCAGCAAATGCCAATCATGTGGCTTCTCTCAGGAAATGCGTGAATTCTCTCCGGAAATGCACTGCAGGGACCGCTGGGTTTCGGTTTCGGTTTCGGTTTCTGTCAGGAAAGGCGCCTGAGCGAACACGCAGGCGGTTGTCCACAGGCGGGTTCAGGTTTCAGAAGCGGCAGAGCGCAGGCGGTTTTGGTTTCCGAGGGGCTGGAGGGAGCTTAGGCGGCTCCTGCCACAAGGCGCCCCGTTCTGAAGCCTGGAGATGCCGCCTCTTCACTCAGTGCTGTGCTTGGAAAGGTCAGCCAAAACGCGAGTCTTTTGTGTTCCTAATTTGGGGAGCTTTAGGTGGGTAGACGCCAATGGAATTTGGGAGAACAGGCGAGAAAAAGGGCCAGTTGGAGAGTGTTTACCAATATTTAAATAGTTCCAAGTTGTTTGTGACATGTTTTTAAGGATGATTTTTACATTTGGGAGAATTAAAACGTAAGCCTTTAAGACGTGCAGAAGGATTTTACGGTTATCAACACTTGCCTCAGGTTTTTGGTTTTAAAATCAGGCATGCTAGAGTGGATTTGCTGACCACGCCTTCACTATGTCCCTGTGTGACCTCACGCCCCTACCTGGCCACACCTGGTGCCCACCGGCCAATCAGGTTAATTAACCACTTCCCTTTGGAAGTGGCTTAAAAGCCTGGGACACAGTGTGTCTGCCCTCTCTACCCTGGCCTCTCTCGAGGCCGGGGCTGGCTGTGGTCCTGCACCTCCAGGGCATGAGGCCTTCGGGCCACCCACCCTAGGCTTCCTGGCCTAGACGCTCCTCCACGGGGCTGGTTCCTGGTGCTCGGTATGAACCCAGATTTACCTCTCTCTCTTAGATAAAGCTTTCACTCTCCTACGTATCTTTCTCACTAAATAAAAGCTTAAAATGTACCATGCTGCCTAATTTATTTAGGCCAGTATTTAGAATTCTCCAAAAATTAGGCAAGAACTCTCTCAGGCTTATTAATATTGGGGATTTATTAATTATATGGTGATATCGTATGGCACCCCAAATTCCGGTAACATATATGGCACCCCAGATGGGGCTTCTGGGAAACTTTAAAGGGCCACATTTTTGTATATATTTTAGGGGGTCATTTCCAATATCAGTTTGGGTGGTACAAAGGGGATAAACAAGTTTTGTTGCCTAATAACCACATAGTCTCAGGAAGTGGGAGTCCAAACATGGTGCAGAGTCCACTTCCTATGGTGAAGGGTGGGTCTTCTACCCACTATGTCAGTTTCTGGTAAAAACACATGGTTGCCAAGAGGGCGGACACCATGGGGATTTATATCCTTGCTGGAAGATGCAGAGCAAATCCCACCCACGAGATGATGCCCCTCTCCCCCCATAGCTGCTTGCATGCTACTTGCCTGGTTTGCATGCGATATATTTTACTTTATTTTGGAAAGTTGGCTATACACCCAGGTTTTCTGTAACTTTCTGAGAATAAAATCTCCCAAGGTGTGACACAGAGACACTCAGCAGAGAGCATCAAGACCCCAGAGTTCTCTGCAGGACATAGCATGATTAGATTAGATGCAGCTAACAGAAGCTCTTTTTTTTTTTTTTAAGATTTATTTATTTATTTGAAAGTCAGAGTTACACAGAGAGGCAGAGAGAGAGAGAGAGAGAGGTCCTCCATCCATTGGCTCACTCCTCAGATGGCTGCAACAGCCAGAGCTGCGCCAATCTGAAGCCAGGAGCCAGGAGCTTCTTCCAGGTCTCCCACGTGGGTGCAGGGGCCCAAGGACTTGGGCCATCTTTGATTGCATCTCACGCCATAGTAGAGAGCTGGATCAGAAATGGAGCGGCCGGGTCTCGAACTGGCGCCCATATGGGATGCCGGCGCTTCAGGCCAGGGCATAAACTCGCTATGCCACAGCACCAGCCCCAAGAAGACAGAGTTACACAGAGAAGGAGAGGCAGAGAGAAAGGTCTTCCACCTGCTGGTTCACTCCCCAGATGGCAATGGCTGGAGCTGCACTGATCCGAAGCCAAGAGCTAAAAGCTTCTACTGTGTCTCACTCGTGGGTTCAGGGCCCCAAGGACTTGAGCCATCTTCTATTGCTTTCCCTGGCCATGACAGAGAGCTGGATTGGAAGTGGAGCATCTGGACTTGAACTGGCACCCAAATGGGATGCCAACATTGCAGGCGGCAGCTTTACCTGCTATGCCACAGTGCAGGCCCCCAGAAGCTCTTCAGTAGAGATATCTCTTGTGTCATTAACACTTATGATTTATAGGATGAGGAAGAAAAAGAATATCTGTATGTCTATGTAGCAATGGCACTTCCTGGTCCAAGGAAAGGCCTGATTCAAATATAAGGTCCCTAGGACCCAGTCTATAGTAGCTGCTTGTTCTTCCACTAAACTAACCCAGATATACTGAGTCTGTTTGCTCAGTATAGAAAACATTAAATAAATGAGCCTTTGGGGTCATCTGTATTTATCTCCCCATTAATAGCTAGCTTCTACAGCAATTTTCTTTCACATTTTTCTTGTTATTAAAAGGAAAGAACTTTGCTATGATGAACACAAAACAAAGCCCATGATCTTCATGAATGTATTACACTTTGCATGAACACAGTGGTGTAATTCTGTATGAGTTCTTGTGGAGTAGGAAGTTTGGAAGGTAGATGACATGATTTTGAGTGCCATTTTTCATTATGTAAATCTACTCTCACTGTTGGTTTCAAGTTTGTGACATACTGTCATTGAATGTAGCCCCAGAAGGAGCTGCACACAATGCATTCTTATCGGATAATATGAGCCAGTCCCATCATGTTGCTGGGTAAGCAGGTGATATGTCATCCAAACTGATTACAATTTATATACCTTAAGTGGCACTGTGGATTTTTAATATGGGCCAACAGATGTAAATCAGGACAGACCAGAGAAAATGTGGACATATAAATGCTCCCGCACTGGTAGAATATAAACAACTAGAAAACATTCAAGGAATCTTCCTCTTCTTATAACGCAAGGCCTTGTGGTTCATTGGCTTGTTTATCCTCTGAATGTTCATGGGATATTTGTTGATGATGAACTTCTTTTGTTCCTGCTATTACTAATTTGTGTTCTCCTCCTTGTTTTCTTGGCATATTTAGAGTTTTTTGATTAAAAATAGCTTTGCTGCATGGGCTGTTGATTGCAACTGGTTAAGCCACTGCTTGAAAGGTCCAAATTCCTTATCAGAGTACATGGGATCCCATTTCAGAGTCCTGCCTCTGATTCTAATGCCGTTTACTGCTAATGTACATCCTGAAAGGCATAAGGTGATGGCTGAAGTACTTGAGTCCTTATCCGTGTGGGAGACACAGATGGAATTCCTGGTTCCTGGCTTTCGCCATGCCTAGCCTTGCCTGTTGCAGGCATTGGAGTATAAACCTGTGGATGGAAGATCTCTCTCTCTCCCTCTCTCCCTCTCTCCCTCTCCCTCTCCCTCTCCCTCTCCCTCTCCCTCTCCTTCTCCCTCCCTCTCTCTCCCTCTCTCTCTTACACACATGCACACACACACATGCACAAACACTTTTTGTCTCTATCACTATACCTTTCAAATTTTAAAAAATCTTTTAAAAATAGCTTTTCAGTTCACTGATATCTTCATTAATTTCCTATAGTCAATTTCATTGGCATCTGTTCTAATTTATTATTATTATTCAATTACTTCTTCCTTTGGACTAATTTTTTCTTACTTTTCTAGTTTCCCAAGGTAGCTTAGGTGATTGATTTTTTTTTTTTTTTGACAGGCAGAGTGGACAGTAAGAGAGACAGAGAGAAAGGTCTTCCTTTTGCCATTGGTTCACCCCCCAATGGCCGCTGTGGCCGGCATGTTGCGGCTGGTGTACCATGCTGATCCGAAGGCAGGAGCCAGGTGCTTCTCCTGGTCTCCCACGTGGGTGCAGGGCCCAAGGACTTGGGCCATCCTCCACTGCCCTCTGCGGCCACAGCAGAGAGCTGGCCTGGAAGAGGGGCAACCAGGACAGAATCCGGTGCCCCGACCCGGACTAGAACCCGGTGTGCCGGCGCTGCAGGCGGAGGATTAGCCTATTGAGCCATGGCGCCGGCTAGGTGATTGATTTTTATGCGTTCTTTGTTCTAACATGTGCATTGAATGCTGTAAGTTTTCCTCTAATGACTGCTTTCACTGTGTTCCATAAAGGTTGATAAGTTGTGTTTTTTCATTTACTTCTAAATATTTTTAAATTTTAACTGATTGCTATTTAGAAATCTGTTATTTAAGCTCCAAATATTTGAGAACTTTCCAGATAGTTTAATTCCTTTGTGGTTTGAGAATAGATATTATATAATGTATATTCTATTAAATTACTTAAGGTGTGCTATACTGGTCTGTCTTGGTGAATGTTCTTCGTGAGCTTAAGAAGAATGTGTATTCTGCTCTGGGGTGAAGTAGTTCATTGATATCCATCCATTATATTCAGTCGATTGAGGGTGTTGGTGAGTTGTTTTTGTCCTTACTGGTTTTCTTCGGGATCTATCCATTTTGATAGGGCGGGGTTCCTGAAGCCTCTAACCACAATAGTGAATTCATGCATGTACCTTGCAGTTCTCAGTTTGGGTTCACACATTTTTGCATTGTTTTTACATAATTGAAGAATTTTTTTTCTTGGAAAACTTACCCTTTTATTATTATATATTTCCTCTCTGTATTCCTGATAACTTTCCTGACTCTAAGGTCAGCTGTTCTGTAAATGTTGTCCAAACTTAACAATAGCTAATCTTTTCCTTTCAATTAGTGTAGCTCATTTAAGAATTTGATAAAAATTTACAAATTACTTTTCATCCTTGATTTTGTATGTTTAGTGAGGTTTCTCAGCATAGAAGAGTTTGATTTTGTTTTTGTCCTAAACGTCCCTTGAAGGGACTTTTCTCTGATTTCTGAAACTTAAGTTCTTTGAAACTGCCTAGAAACCAGTACTTTCTGCCATTTTTGGTATTATGTTTTGTCTGCTTGTCCCAAATTGTGAAGTGTCCTGTAAAAATTATCAATCCTGCTAAACAGCTCCATTTTCTTTTTGGCCTTAAATTGCCAGTCAGTTTCTGTGCTTATAGCACAAAACATAGCACTATTTTTGAGATTTAATAAAGTGATCCATGTTTTTGACACACTTTGGTATACCTATGTATTATGCAGGAAATGCAACATCAGATAATCCCACCAAAACTCCAAGTAGTTTTGGGAATGAGGGTGTGGTTAGGAAGTTAGATAACAACAATTAAGGTTCTTATTGGTGTAAACTGTCCTAAACAACCAACAATTTTCTGTGAATAATTTACTAGTTAGGATTGAGTAGCCAGCATTTCAAGATACTTTTCCAAAATTACAAAATTACATGATAACAGAGGTGGGCTTCACACTCAGTTTCTTTACCATGCCTTACTACAGTACTCTCCTACATGCATCTGATCACACTTCTTAATGGTGATACTGCCAAGGGAATTTGTTCATTACACATATTTTGTAGGATTAAAAATCAAGACTATTTTCAGTTTAGGTTATCTACTGCCTAGAAGTTCACTTTTCCAGGGACACAGGATAGAAAATTCCATGATCTTTATTTCTCTATGATATTCCACACAAAATTTCACAATATTTTTTTCAAGAAAGGAGATACTCTCTTTAGGCATTAATTAATTTGTTCAATATTTATTATTCTGGTTTGCTTGCTGGTTTATGTGCTAGACAATGTCCTAAAAACATGGATAAATTTATGAATAGATCTATGAACAAATTATAGTGGGAAATGCTTACTCTTCTCCAAAGAGAGGAAAGTAGCTGAACTTTCATTTTCACAATGAAGTTTCTTTTTTTTTTTTTTTTTTTTTTTTTTTTTTTTTTTTTTTATAAAGCTTTTATTTAAAGAATATAAATTTCCAAAGAACAGCTCATGGACCACAATGGCTCCCCCCCCACACAACTTCCCTCCCTCCCCCCACCCTCCCCTTTTCCCGCTCCCTCTCCCCTTCCATTCACATCAAGATTCATTTTCAATTCTCTTTATACACAGGAGATCAATTTAGTACATATTACGTAAAGATTTCAACGGTTTGTCCTCGCATAGAGACACAAAATGATAATACTGTTGGAGTACTAGTTATAGTATTAATTCACAATGTACAGCACATTAAGGACAGAGATCTTACATGATTTTTTTTTTTTTAAAAATTGATTAATTGTCTATGCAATTTCCAGTTTAACACCAAGATTTTTTAATCATTTGCAATTATCTTTATATAAAGAAGATCGATTCAATATATACTATGTAAGGATTTCATCAGTTTGCACCCACACAGAAACACAAAGTGTAAAAATACTGTTTCAGTACTAGTAATAGCATCACTTCACATTGGATAACACATTAAGGACAGATCCCTCATGAGACGTAAGTACACAGTGACTCCTGATGTTGATTTAACAATTTGACACTCTTGTTTATGGCGTCAGTAATCTCCCTAGGCTCTGGTCATGAGTTGCCGAGGCTATGGAAGCCTTTAGGGTTAGCCGACTTCGATCTTATTCCCACAGGGCCATAGTCAAAGTGGAAGTTCTCTCCTCCCTTCAGAGAAAGGTACCTCCTTCCTTGATGGCCCCGTTCTTTCCACTGGGATCTCACTCGCAGAGATCTTTCATTTAGGTCTTCTGTTTTTTCCAGAGTGTCTTAGCTTTCCATGCCTAAAATATTCTCATGGGCTCTTGAGCCAGATCCGAATGCCTTAAGGGCTGATTCTGAGGCCAGAGTGCTATTTAGAACATCTGCCATTCTATGAGTCTGCTGTGTATCCTGCTTCCCATGTTGGATCATTCTCTCCCTTTTTCATTCTATCAGTTAGTATTAGCAGACACTAGTCTTGTTTGTGTGATCCCTTTGGCTCTTAGACCTATCAGTGTGATCAATTGTGAGCTGAAATTGATCACTTGCACTAGTGAGATGGCCTTGGTACATGCCACCTTGATGGGGTTGTATTGGAAACCCCTGGCACAATTCTAACTCCATCATTTGGGGCCGTTCCGATTGAGCCTGTCCCAAGTTTTACATCTCCTCCCTCTCTTATTCCCACTCTTATATTTCACAGAGATCACTTTTCAGTTAAAATTTAAACACCTAAGAATAATTGTGTGTTAATTATAGAGTTCAACCTCTAGTACTAGGATAAAGAAAAAAAAAATACTACCATGGATAAAGTATTACATTGTACAACAACAGTCAGCACAAGATCTGATCAAGTCACTGTTTCTCATAGTGTCCATTTCACTTCAACAGGTTTCCCCTTTGGTGCTCAGTTAGTCATCGCCAATCAAGGGAAACAAATGATATTTGTCTCTTTGGGACTGACTTAATTCACTCAGCATGATGTTTTCCAGATTCCTCCATTTTGTTGCAAGTGACCGGATTTCATTGTTTTTGACTGCTGTATAGTATTCTGTAGAGTACATGTCCCATAATTTCCTAATCCAGTCTACTGTTGATGGGCATTTGGGTTGGTTCCAAGTCTTAGCTATTGTGAATTGAGCCGCAATAAACATTGCTGTGCAGACGGCTTTTTTGTTTGCCAATTTAATTTCCTTTGGGTAAATTCCAAGGAGTGGGATGGCTGGGTTGAATGGTAGGGTTATATTCATGTTTCTGAGGAATCTCCAGACTGACTTCCATAGTGGCTTCACCAGTTTGCATTCCCACCAACAGTGGATTAGTGTCCCTTTTTCCCCACATCCTCTCCAGCATCTATTGTTGGTGGATTTCTGAATGTGAGCCATTCTCACCGGGGTGAGGTGAAACCTCATTGTGGTTTTGATTTGCATTTCCCTGATTGCTAGGGATCTTGAACATTTTTTCATGTGTCTGTTGGCCATTTGGATTTCCTCTTTTGAAAAATGTCTATTGAGGTCCTTGGCCCATCTCTTAAGTGGGTTGTTTGTTTTGATGTTGTGGAGTTTCTTAATTTCTGTGTAGATTCTGGTTATCAACCCTTTATCTGTTGCATAGTTTGCAAATATATTTTCCCATTCTGTCGGTTTCCTATTCACTTTCCTGACTGTTTCTTTTGCAGTACAGAAACTTTTCAATTTGATGCAATCCCAGTAGTTAATTTTGGTTTTCAGTGCCTGTGCTTCTGGGGTCTTTTCCAAGAAGTCTTTGCCAGTACCTATGTCTTGCAGGGTTTCTCCTATGCTCTCTAGTAATTTGATGGTGTCGGGTCGTAGGTTTAAATTTTTAATCCATGTTGAATGGATTTTTGTGTAAGGTGAAAGGTAGGGGTCTTGCTTCATGGTTCTGCACGTGGAAATCCAGTTTTCCCAGCACCATTTATTAAACAGACTGACCTTACTCCAGGGACTGGTTTTGGATCGTTGATCAAATATAAGTTGGCTGTAGGTGTTTGGATTGATTTCTGGAGTTTCTATTCTGTTCCATTGGTCTATCCATCTGTTTCTGTACCAGTACCATGCTGTTTTGATAACAACTGCCCTGTAGTATGTCCTGAAATCTGGTATTGTGATGCCTCCGGCTTTGTTTTTGTTGTACAAGATTGCTTTAGCTATTCGAGGTCTCCTGTGTCTCCATATGAATTTCAGCATCATTTTTTCCAGATCTGAGAAGAATGTCCTCGGTATCTTGATTGGTATTGCGTTGAATCTGTAAATTGCTTTTGGCAGAATGGACATTTTGATGATATTGATTCTTCCAATCCATGAGCATGGAAGATTTCTCCATTTTTTGGTATCCTCTTCTATTTCTTTCTTTAAGGTTTTGTAATTTTCATTGTAGAGATCTTTAATGTCCTTAGTTAAATTTATTCCAAGGTATTTGATTGTTTTTGTAGCTATTGTGAATGGGATTGATCTTAGCAGTTCTTCCTCAGCCGTGGCATTGTCTGTGTATACAAAGGCTGTTGATTTTTGTGCATTGATTTTATATCCTGCTACTTTGCCATACTCTTCTATGAGTTCCAATAATCTCTTAGTAGAGTTCTTTGGGTCCCCTAAATAAAGAATCATGTCGTCTGCAAAGAGGGATAGTTTGAGTTCTTCCTTCCCAACTTGTATCCCTTTAATTTCTTTTTCTTGCCTAATAGCTCTGGCTAAGACTTCCAGCACTATATTGAATAGCAGTGGTGAGAGTGGGCATCCCTGTCTGGTACCAGATCTCAGTGGAAATGCTTCCAACTTTTCCCCATTCAATAGGATATTGGCCGTGGGTTTTTCATAAATTGCTTTGATTGTATTGAGGAATGTGCCTTCTATACCCAGTTTGCTTAGGGTTTTCATCATGAAAGGGTGTTGAATTTTATCGAATGCTTTCTCTGCGTCTAGTGAGATAATCATATGGTTTTTCTTCTGCAGTCTGTTAATGTGGTGTATCACGTTGATTGTTTTGCGAATATTGAACCATCCCTGCATACCAGGGATGAATCCCACTTGGTCTGGGTGGATGATCTTTCTGATGTGTTGTTGCAGTCTATTGGCCAGAATTTTATTGAGGATTTTTGCATCTATGTTCATGAGGGATATTGGTCTGTAATTCTCTTTCAATGCTGCATCTTTTTCTGGTTTAGGAATTAAGGTGATGTTGGCTTCATAGAAGGAATTTGGGAGAATTCCCTCTTTTTCGATTGTTCTGAATAGTTTGAGAAGAATTGGGGTTAGTTCTTCTTTAAATGTCTGGTAGAATTCAGCAGTGAATCCATCTGGTCCTGGGCTTTTCTTTGTTGGGAGGGCCTTTATTACTGATTCAATTTCTGACTCACTTATGGGTCTGTTTAGGTTTTCTATGTCTTCCTGGTTCAATTTAGGTAGGTTGCATGTGTCCAGGAATCTATCCATTTCTGATAGGTTTCCCTGTTTGCTGGCATACAAGTCCATGTAGTAATTTCTGATGATTCTTTTGATTTCTGTGGTGTCTGTTGTTATATTTCCTTTTTCATCTCTGATTTTACTGATTTGGGTCTTTTCTCTTCTTTTTTTAGTTAGTTGGGCCAATGGGGTGTCAATCTTGTTTATTTTTTCAAAAAACCAGCTCCTCGTTTGGCTGATTTTTTGTAATGTTTTTTTGGATTCAATCCTGTTGATTTCTTCTCTGATTTTGATTATTTCTCTTTTTCTACTAGATTTGGGTCTAGTTTGCTGCAAATTTTCTAAATCCTTGAGATGCATTGAAAGCTCATCTATTTGGTGCCTTTCCAGTTTCTTGATGTAGGCACCTATTGATATAAACTTTCCTCTTAACACTGCTTTTGCTGTATCCCATAAGTTTTGGTATGTTGTGCTGTTATCCTCATTTACTTCCAGAAAATTTTTGATTTCTCTTTTGATTTCTTCAGTGACCCATTGTTCATTCAGGAGCATGTTGTTCAATCTCCATGTGTTTGCATATGCTGTAGGGATTCCTGAGTTGCTAATTTCCAACTTCACTCCCTCATGGTCTGAGAAGTTGCATGGTATGATTTTAATTCTTTTGAATTTGCTGAGACTTGCTTTATGGCCTAATATGTGATCAATCCTAGAGTAGGTTCCATGTGCTGCTGAGAAGAATGTGAATGCTTTCTGTGTAGGATGAAAAGTTCTGTAGATATCTGTTAGATCCATTTGGGCTATAGTGTTGTTTAAATCTACTGTCTCCTTGTTGATCTTCTGTCCTGTCGATCTGTCAATATCTGTGAGTGAAGTATTGAAGTCCCCCAGTACTATTGTGTTGGGGTCTAAGTCTCCCTTTAAGTTTCTTAACAAATTTTTTAAATAAACCTGTGGCCTGTAATTAGGTGCATATACATTGAGAATTGTTATATCTTCCTGTAGTATTGATCCCTTAATCATTATATAGTGCCCCTCTTTGTCTCTCTTAACAGTTTTTGTGTTAAAGTTTATGTAGTCCGATATTAAGATGGTTACACCCGCTCTTTTTTCATTTCTGTTGGCGTGGTATATCTTGTTCCATCCTTTTATTTTCAGTCTGTATGGATCTTCGTTGGAAAGATGTGTTTCTTGTAGGCAGCAAATAGATGGTTTTTGTTCCTTAACCCAATCAGCCAATCTCTGTCTTTTAACAGGACAGTTTAGACCTTTAACATTCAATGTGACTATTGATAAGTGGTAAGTTTGCCCTGCCATTTGCCAGATATTTTCTAATGTATGCTTTGAATTCCCTGTGATCTTTTGCCGTGAGGTTCCCTTCGTTTACCTTCTTTCATGTTGATGGTCTTGTTTCTGTGTTTCTGTGTGTAACACATCTTTAAGTATCTTTTGCAGGGCTGGACGAGTGGCAACAAATTCTTTCAATTTTTGTTTGTTATGAAAGGTCTTTATTTCACCTTCATTCACAAATGAGAGCTTTGCAGGGTATAATATTCTGGGCTGGCAGTTTTTCTCTCTAAGCACCTGGGCTATGTCTCGCCATTCCCTTCTAGCTTGTAGGGTTTCAGTTGAGAAGTCAGCTGTAAGTCTAATTGGAGATCCTCTGAGAGTAATCTGCCGTTTCTCTCTTGCACATTTTAGGATCTTTTCTTTTTGCTTCACTGTGGTGAGTTTAATTACAATATGTCGTGCAGAGGATCTCTTTTGGTCATGTTTATTAGGGGTTCTATGAGCTTCCTGGATTAGGATTTCTCTGTCTTTCTCCAAGCCTGGAAAGTTTTCTGCTAGTATCTCCCTAAAAAGGCCTTCTAATCCTTTCTCCCTCTCCATACCTTCAGGAACACCTAGAACCCGAATGTTGGGTTTTTTAATAGTATCCTGTAAATTCCCGACGATATCTTTAAGTTTTCTAATTTCCTCTTCTTGTCTTTGGTTTGACTGTTTCCTCTCCTGTTCTCTGTCTTCTAGGTCCGATATTCTCTCTTCTGCTTCACCCATTCTGGTTTTAAGGCCCTCAAGATTGCTTGTCACTTGATCTATTGAATTCTTCAATTCATTAAGATTTTTTGTCACTCTCGTAGCTTCTTGTTCTACTAGTTGTTTCATTTCATTTTGATTTCTGCGTAGTGCTTCATTCTCGCGAGAGAGATTTTCTATCTTATCCATTAAGGATTTCTGTAGTTCAAGAATTTGTTTTTGAGAACTTCTTAATGTTCTTATCAATTCTTTGAGATCTGCTTCTTGCATTTCTTCTATCTCATTATCTTCATAATCCTGACTTGGGGTGTCTTTTCCGTTTGGGGTCATCATAGCGTCTTCCTTGATCTTGCTCCCTCGGAATCTGTTTTTATTTGGCATTTTTTTTTTTTTCCCCCTCACTCTTTCTCTGGGTTGTCAAGGTAACGGAGTTTGTGTGCGCGGTGTGTTCCCAGTTTTTGGATCCCCTTCAGGTTTCTACAGCCTCGGGTTTTTGGTTCCGTCTGCCTCAGTGATGGGCGGGCGGGCGGGCGGGCGGGCGGGTGCGCCTTGTCCCACTGCGTTTAATCTAGCTCGAATTAGCAGGGTGGGTGACGAGAGAGGCTAGTGTCCGTGCAGGCTCGCCTCAATTGTGCTGTTTTCCCCCGTGGGGGGTCTGCTTCCCCCCGCCAGTGTCTCGGGATCCCTGTATCGGCCCCCGTTCAAGCGCTCAGTTCCAATGGCGACTGTGTTCCGCCCGGCTTCCGGTTCAGCCGGCGGGCGCACGCCGTCCCACTGTGTTCAGTCTAGCTCGAGTGAGCAGGGTGGGCAACGAAAGAGGCTAGTGTCCGTGTGGGCTCGCCTCAACTGTGCTGTTTCCCCCGTGGCGTCTGCTTCCCCCCCGCCAGTGTCTCGGGATCCCTGTATCGGCTCCCGTTCAAGCGCTCGATTCTAATGGCGACTGTGTTCCGTCCGGTTCCCGTCCCTCCCGGCAGCTCCCGTGCCACTAAGGCACGATTTGCCGTTCGCAAACTTACTTTCCCATAGGTCCTCTGCGTCTCATTCACTGGGTCCGGAAGAATTTCCACTGCATTTTTTTCCGTGAGATTTTTCCTGAGGCTACAGTAACTCTGTTTTTATTAAACTATCTTTTTGCGGACTGCTAGTGCGCGTCCTCACTATTCCGCCATCTTGGCTCCGCCACAATGAAGTTTCTAATCTCCTCTGGAATGCTTACTGTAGATCTTCTTGAATCAGATGAGTTAGAACATCCAAGTTGTGATTGGTTAGCAAGACTTTTCCCAGATGTCATTTCTGTGTTGAGATTATGTGTAATAATAGAAAAGGGAGTAAATTCCTTACACTTATTCTCTCCATTAGGGGGAATTTATCCCCATATTCCAGGCTTCTGCTGCCACTACCATGTGGAGGTGAAAAAGGTATTCACATTGTGGATGTCATCCACAGGAGTACATTCTGTACTAGTCAGGTTAATCTAAAAAAGGCTCTGAGCTCGAGACATTGTCTTTTCTTTCTTACTTTTCTCTTCCTATATAGATGAGAGGCAGCAACTTCAGTAATGGGAACTGTGTCCACTCCACAAAACCAAACTTTCTCAGAAGTGAGATTTTCAAAGGAGTACATTTTGGGGAATTTGGAAAAACCGTTTCACTCTCAAATAAGCTACACTCCTAACTACAGGTGGTGTTTCTTTTCAATGATTCCTTTGAGTTATTTCTGATGTTCATTACTCAAATGAGGAATGTCATTATTTTTTCACTTCCTAAGAATGCTCATTTTCAATTGCAGGGCATTATTAGATAAAATTATGAGTATGCACTATGTGGTGTTGGGTTTTAGAAACAGTCCAACTTTTCACATTTGATTATGTTAGGAGCTAGACTGAATGGTATCCTTTAGAATACTTTGGCAGTATTTGTCTTGCTGTTTTGGAAGAATCAGTATGAATGGCTAACTGCTAACATAACATTCTGCTGATCGTTTCAGAAAAAATATCAAAGCAAGAAACAGACTGGCATTCATTACACAAAAAAGGGTAAAAGGAAAACAGGGCATCAGCAATATTATCTAATATAGAAAATGTGCTGAAAGTAAATTAGTTGGATTCTCAATCTTTTAATATTCTTTCAATATATTTCTTATATATTAAAGTTGAAATTGTCGATGTAGCTTTAACATAGCTGATAAAAATGAGGTAGAGAATAATTGAAGAAACAAAAGAATCTAGTGACCTCTGTTAGTTGCTGCCACACAAATCAAAAATAATCCATAGCAATTTGCTGTTCCATTGTTTCCTCTGTGAACATTAGTTTCCAGATATTAAAAGTGAAAAACACACTTTTAGAAATAAGTAGCATTCAAAAATACAAAATACAGGCTGGAATGTGCCAGCACAGTGGAATATGAAAACTGAATGTCCTTTTTATAATATGAATGTGAACTTTGTTTTTTAAGGATAATATGCTAACAGGGTTCTCCACAGGTACCCAGGTAATGGGACTGAAATTGAAAAATGTTTTGATGACAAAAAGTTCCTAAATTTAATCTATTGTAGTACATAAAAGGATAACTTTTTTCTTTTTCCTTCAGAGTATTATTAGTTTATTATTATAAATGTAATTAGAATTTTTAAGTTCTCTATAAGAATTTTAAAATAGAGGAATATAAAAATTGTCATGATTTTACTGAGGCTTTACTAAAGTACTTATACATCTAAATGTTTATTAATAGAAACAGAACAGACTTCTTGTATTTTCTTCTTCTTCTTTTTTTTTTTTTTTTTTTGTTAGGCAGAGTGGACAGTGAGAGAGAGAAAGGTCTTCCTTTGCCGTTGGTTCACCCTCCAATGGCCGCTGCAGCCGGCATGCTGTGGCTGGTGTACCATGCTGATCCGAAGCCAGGAGCCAGGTGCTTCTCCTGGTCTCCCATGCGGGTGCAAAGGGCCCAAGCACTTGGGCCATCCTCCACTGCACTCCTGGTCAGGCCACAGCAGAGAGCTGGCCTGGAAGAGGGGCAACCAGGACAGAATCCGGTGCCAGGACCGGGACTAGAACCCGGTGTGCCGGCGCTGCAGGAGGAGAATTAGCCTATTGAGCCGCGGCACCAGCCAGACTTCTTGTATTTTCAAATATACAAGTCTAAAAACATAATGATACTTCTTCTCCTTCACTGCCTCCTCTTTCCTTTCTTTTTTCCCCCTTATTTTTGTGATAATATACATTCAATTTACTTAATAATCACAGGCTTAATAGTTTACTACATATACTGGTAAACAAGAAAAAATCAGAAAGACCACTATACATGTGATGTCTTTTTATACTTACAAATAAGGCCTCTAATATTAACTTAGCTATTCTGAGTTTGGGACCAAAACCCTGAGACTTAGAGAAGTTAAATAACTTTCACAATTTCACATACATTAAAAGAGTCATAACCCAGATCAAAGCAATTATAATATCAACATCTGAACAAAATTTCTATTTACTCATAAATGAAAGATTTTGTATATTTGAAAGGAAGAGCAACAGTGAGTGACACACACATATAAACACGCACACACAGAGACAGAAACAGAATTATTCTATCTGTTGGTTCATTTCCCAAATACCTATAACAACCAAGGCTGGGCCAGGCCAAAGCTAAGAGCCAGGAACTCCATCTGTGTCTCCCACATGGGTAGCAGGGTCCAAAGTATTTGGACCATCTTCTGCTGCCTTCCCACGTACATTAGCAGGGACACAGGATTAGAAATGGAGCAGCTGAGACTGGAAGTGGCACTCTGTTATGGAAAGCCATCAACACAAGCAACGACTTAACACCAGCCTTGTTTGTTTATTTCTGCATGCATTTATTCTGTGTGTGTTCTAAATTTGAGTAAACCCCGTATAAACATATAACCTTCAAATTATTTCCTTTGCATTATTTACTACTTACCCCCTTAGCTAAATATACTTATAAAGCAATTTAAAAATAGTTGAAATTCCATTCTTTTTTCCCCCCAGAAAACTTAATTAAGGTATACAAACTTCATGCATTTCATAAATATAAATTTAGGAACATAGTGATTCTTCCCACCTAGCTGCTCTCCCTTCCACACTCCCACCCTTCTTCTTCCTCCCTCTCCTATTCCCATTGTTATTTTTTACTAAAATCTGTTTTTAATTAATTTTATACACATAGGATTAATCCTATATGCAGTAAGCTTCAACAAATACTATAAAAAAAAAAACTGTTCCTTAGCAGTTGGGACAAGAGCTGTTCAAAGTCATCGTATCTCAATGTCAATTTCACTTTGCTGGATTACCTTTTGGATACTCTATTAATTACCTCAGATCAGGGAGAACATATAATATTTGTCCTTTGGGACTGGTTTATTTCACTAATATAATGTTTTCTGGTTGCACCCATTTTGTTGCAAATGACAGGATTTCATTTTTTAAGCCAATGTGTTATATTCCATATGTACATATCCTATATAAATTTATCCAGTCTTCAGTTGACAGACATATGGGTTGATTCCATATCCAAGCTATTGTGAATTGAGCTTCAATAAACATGGGATATAGATAATCTTTCATATGCTGATTTCACTTACTTTGGGTAGATTCCCAGGAGTAGGATGCCTGGATCACATGGTAGGTCTATATTCAGATTTCTGAGGTATCTACACGTGGTCTTCCACAGCGCTTGTACCAGTTTACATTCCTACCAACAATGGATTAGGGTACCTTTTTCTCCGCGTCTTCACCAGCATCTGTTATTTGTTGATTTGTTTATGAAAGCCATTCTAACCAGGCTGAGGTGAGACCTCATTATTTTCCTGGTGAGTAATGATCCTGAGCATTTTCCCATGTATCTGTTGGCCAGTTGATTTTGTACTTTTGACAAATACCTGTTCAATTCCTTGGCCCATTTCTTCCTTCCTTCCTTCCTTCCTTCCTTCCTTCCTTCCTTCCTTCCTTCCTTCTTTCTTTCATTCTTTCATTCTTTCATTCTTTCATTCTTTCCTTTCTTTTTTTGACAGGCAGAGTAGACAGTGAGAGAGAGAGAGAGAGAAAGGTCCTCCTTCTGTTGGTTCACTCCTCAATGGCCACTGCGGCTGGTGTACCGTGCTGATCCAAAGCCAGGAGCCAAGCCGGCGCCGCAGCTCACTAGGCTAATCCTCTGCCTTGTGGCACTGGCACACTGGGTTCTAGTCCCAGCCGGGGTGCCGATTCTGTCCCGCTTGCCCCTCTTCCAGGCCAGCTCTCTGCTGTGGCCCGAGAGTGCAGTGGAGGATGGCCCAAGTGCTTGGGCCCTGCACCCCATGGGAGACCAGGAGAAACGGTGCTGATGCTGCAGTCAGAGGATTAGCCTATTGAGCCGTGGCGCTGGCGGCCCATTTCTTAACTGAGTTGTTTGCTGTTGTTGAGCTTCTTGATCTCTATATATTCGGGATATTACCCTTTGTCAGGTGCATAGTTTACAAATTATTTCTCCCATTCTGTTAGTTGCTTCTTCACTTTGCTGCATGTTATTTGCACTGCAGAAGCTTCTCAATTTGATATGAACCAATTTGTCAATTTTTGCTTTGATTGGCTGTACTTCTGGGGTATTTTCCAAGAAGTCTTTGGCTATGCCAATGTCTTACAGATTTTCCGCTGTGTTCTCTAATAATTTGATGGTATTGAGTTGTATATTTAGGTCTTTGATCCATTTTGAGTGGATTTTTGTGTAAGATGTGAGGTAGGGGTCTTACTTCATACTTCTGCATGCAGATCTTGTTTTCTAAGACCATTTTTTGAAAAGGCTGTACTTGCTCCAGGGATGATTTTAGCTCCTTTGACAAAGATAACTTGGTTGTGGATGTGTGGCTTGCTTTCTGGCATTTCTATTCTGTTCCATTGATCTATCCATCTGTTTTTATGCCAGTACCAGGCTACTTTGATTATAACTGCCTGTAGTATGTCTTTAATTCTGGTATTGTGATATCTCCAGATTTTTTTGTTGTATAAGATTCATTTAGCTATTCATATTCATATTCAGTATGAATTTCAGTATCATGATTTCTATATCTGAGAAGAATGTCCTTGGTATTTTCATTGGTATCATGTTGAATCTGTAGATTTCTTTTGGTAATATGGGCATTATGGATATAAATATGGGTATTGATTGTTCTAATCCATGAACATGGAATATTTCCCATTTCTTTTTGATGTCTCCTTGTATTTCTTTAATGTTTTCTAATTCTCATTGTAGGGGTCTTAGATGTCCTTGTCTAAGTTTATTATGAAGTATTTAATTTTTTATGAATGGGATTGATCTTAGATATTCTTTCTCAGCATTGCATTGTCTCTCTATACTCAGGCTACTGATTTTTATGTGTTTTTTATCCTGCCACTTTACCAAATTCTTTTATGAGTTCCAGTAGTATCTTCAAATAAAGATAGTTTGATTTCCTCTTTCCAATTTTGTAGCCATTTGATTTCTTTTTCTTGCAAAATGTTTCTGGCTGAAATTTCAAGGACTGTATTGAATAGCAGTAGTGACAGTGGGCATCCTTGTCTGATTCTGGATCTGCAATCAATAGGACACTGGCCATGGTTTTGTCATAAATTGCCTTGACTGTGTTGAAGAATGTTCCTTCTATACACAATTAGCTTAAAGTTTTCATCATGAAGGGATGTTTTATTTTATCAAATGCTTTCTATGCATCTATTGAGATAATCATATGGTTTTTGTTTTTCAGTTTGTTAATATGATGTGGCACATTAATTGATCTGGAAATGTTGAACCAACCCTGCATACCTAGGATAAATCTCACTTGCTCTGGGTGAATGATCTTTTTGATGTGTTGTTAGATTTGATTAGTATTTTGTTGAGGAGTTTTACATCTATATTCATTGGGGAAATTGGTCTGTAGTTTTCTTTATCTGGTGTATCTTTTTCAGGTTTAGGAATTAAGGTGTTGCTGGACTCATAGAAGGAGTTCGGGGGGATTATATTCCTTTCAATTGTTTTGAATAGCCTGAGAAGAATTGGAATTAGTTGTTCTTTTATTTTTTTTTTTTTGACATGTAGAGTTATAGACAGTGAAAGAGAGAGAGAGACTGAGAGAAAGGTCTTCTTTCTGTTGGTTCACCCCCAAAATGGCCGCTGCACCGATCCGAAGCCAGGAGCCAGGTGTTTCTTCCTGGTCTCCCGTGCAGGTGCAGGGGCCCAAGCACTTGGGCCCCTCCTCTACTGCCCTCTTGGGCCACAGCAGAGAGCTGGACTGGAAGAGGAGCAGCCAGGACTAGAAACTGGCACCTATATGGGATGCCAGCACCGCAGGCAGAGAATTAACCAAGTGAACCATGGCGCCAGCCCTGGAATTAGTTGCTCTTTAAATGTCTGGTAGAATTCAGCAGTGATGCTGTCCAGTCCTGAGCTCTTCTATATTGGGAGGGTCTTTATTACTGATTCAGTTTCCATCTTTGTTATTGTTATATTTAAGTTTACTATGTCTTCATGGATCATTTTATTTAGGTTATTTGTGCCCAGGATTTTTTCTAATTCTTATAAGTTTTCTGATTTTTTTGGAGAAGAAATCTTTGTAGTAATTTCTGATGATTCTTTTTATTTGCATGGTAACTGTTGTTATATTTCCTTTTTCATTTCTAATTTTAAAATTTGGGTCTTCTCCCTCTATTTTTTTTTCACTTTCTCTGTTAGTTGGGCCAATGGATGTTCTTTCCTTTCTCCAAATTGGGGAAGTTTTCTGTAATGATTTCACTAAAAATGCCTTCTAATCCATTCTCTATTTCCCTGCCTTCAGGAACTCCTAAGACTTATATGTTGGGTCATTTGATAGTATCTCATAGTTCTCCAACACTGTGTTAAGTTCCATTTTTATCTGAGCCATCATTATTTACCCTTATCATTCCTACTGTTTTTCTATTCTTTTTCTCTTACCAATAGGACTGGAGTGAGCATCTTTGTGCTTAAATGGTTGTTAAACTTTCTTCTTTGAAATGATCACTAGGTCAACTGGTGAAGAACACTTTCCATGTTTATTATCAGATGGGTGACACGGAAGATACTGAACTACCCTTTAATGTCCTGTAAAAAAATGTCTAAGATGGTGAGCATAACTGAGTTGGAAAGGAAGTAGGAGAAAGTCTAGACACTAAATTGACTAGACTTCCTCAAACTAGAGAGTTATAAAAGAACAACTGGAAACTACTGTCTAGTGAAATGTTGCCAGTTTTGGGTAACCAGTTGGGTAGAATTCTCTGTTCTTTTTTTATTGAGATGAAATCAGCTTTAGTTACTTGTCACAAATATGTAAAAAATTACAGTTATCAAGAATTAAGATCAATTTAAGTATCCATCAGTAAATTTTTAGGAAAAAAAATGTGCCACTGTAAACATGGAGTATTTGTCATCCTTAAATAGAAAAAAAGGTGTCATTTGTGATAATATAGATGAAATTGGAGGACATTATGCTACAGAAAATAAGCCAAGTGCAGAAAGACAAATACTGAATACTCTAAGTTATGTTATGAACCCTAAAAAAAGTTGAACTTACAGAAGCAAAGAGAAGGGAAGATATGTTTTAAAGGATACAAAAGATAAAAGAAATAAGTTTAAGAGATCTTTTGTACAGTGTGATGACTACATTGAATAATGTATACCCCCAAATTGCCAAGAGTAAATTTTGTGTTCTCATCATACACATGAAAAATTAGATTTGAGTCAATATATATTAATCAGTATTATTTATTCATTCCAAAATGTTTATATGTATATGTGTGTGCATTTGTATATATATAGCATATATATATATATATATATATATGTACACATCATGTTGTACATGCTGCAAATCTATAATTTCTAATACTTAAATAAAAACATGGGTTGCTTCTTTAAAGAAGCATAGTATTTTGGATTCACCATCACCAGAAGCATTGTATAATCTGTTGGTGGTAACCCACGCTCTTACTATTCTTCCTCTATCCCAAATGAAACTTGCTAAAAAATTTTCATATCTAAAATAGAGTTCAAATACTCTTTATACAAATGATGATCAGGCAAAACATAATCAGAAATTTGACACCTGAATTGACACGTTGTCTATTTATCAACGTCACCAAAAGAGGACAAATAAGTTGGAAGGCAACTCAGTCACAACAAAATTAATTTGAGATTGTCAGCATTACAATTTGTGAGAAAATTCAAACACATATAATGGTAAGGATATTTTTCATGCATTCACAGTGGCAGACACAGAAGTTTACCTTTATTGACACATAAAAAAGTTATTGAAGATTGTTATGACACATTATTTCTTGCTGCCTTTTTTTCTTAATGACTTGCCTAAGAAAATGTGATATAAATTGCTACTAGTATAAAACACATTTCCAGCAATAGATAAAAGCAGTTTCTTGGCTGCAAGAAATGGATATTTCAGCACCTGCTTCAGGCAGAATACATTGAATTTTATGCCCTCTATTGTTATTTGAGTAATGCTAACCTTGTTGTTTCTCTTGTGGAAACTAAAATACTAATATTTTAATTTTCAGACATAAATATTAGTTTAATTAGCTATATAGCAAAACTTTATAATAAGGTACAAATGGAAATGTCTTTAATAAAATAGCAAAATCAGTAACTCAAAGCTGAAACGTATTTTCACACTTTACCCTAAGATAAATCATTCATTTTTTACAGATTTGAAGTCAAAGAATATGTAGCTTTTCTTTATTTAAAACCAGTTGGATTTCTATAGGATTAAAAGATATAATTTATAGATGAAAAATAATTCCATAGTATAACATTTTAAAAAGTCATATGTTATTAATTAAGAATATATACTGGCCGGCGCCGTGGCTCAACAGGCTAATCCTCCACCTTGCGGCGCCGGCACACCGGGTTCTAGTCCCGGTCGGGGCACCGGATTCTGTCCCGGTTGCCCCTCTTCCAGGCCAGCCCTCTGCTGTGGCCCAGGAGTGCAGTGGAGGATGGCCCAGGTGCTTGGGCCCTGCACCCCATGGGGAGACCAGGAAAAGCACCTGGCTCCTGGCTCCTGCCATCGGACGAGCGCGGTGCGCTGGCCGCAGCGCGCCGACCGCGGCGGCCATTGGAGGGTGAACCAACGGCAAAGGAAGACCTTTCTCTCTGTCTCTCTCTCTCACTGTCCACTCTGCCTGTAAAAAAAAAAAAAAAAAAAAAAGAATATATACTAACAAACAGTATTAAGAGCTAGCTATTAAGCTAATTCTGGAAGTATACAGAGTAATAATTTTAGAACTCAAAAATTTTTAAAGGATCCAAACCACACATTTATGGTGGAGAGTTACAAGAGTTTGCAAGGTCATTAGAAATGCAATATAGTAAATTCAGAGAAAACATCCCAGGACAGTTAATGTCTAAACTGATAGAGTAGCAAGTATTCCCATGGTGTTACACAGAACTGTATCTACAAATAGCCAGGTTAAGAGAGAATCTGGTACACTCCAAGAACTTCAGATCCTTCTGCCTGATTTGAATGTGGATATAAAGGATAAAAGTCAAGAATACATTGTGTGCCACACTTAAGAGATTTGATTTGGACATGGATTGTGTTGCAGTGGGTTAAGGTGCTCCTTGGGACATATCTTATCAAAGTGCTGGTTTGAATTCTGGCTGGCTCAGCTTCTGATCCAGCTTTCAGTTAATGTACCCTGGTAGGCAGCAGATGATTGAAGTACCTGGACTCCTGCCACTCAAGTGGGAGACCCAGATGGGTTCCTGGCTCCTGACTTTGTCTAGGCCCAGGACTGACTGTTGTTGGCATTTCAGGAGTGAAAAAGCAGTTGGAACATCTCTGTCTCTCTTGTTTGCTCTCTCTCCCTCACGATTAATATCAAGTAGATGAAAATAAATAAATGTTAAAAAACGAGAAAGAGGTTTAATTTCTCCTAAAAACTACAGGGAACGAACAAAGAAAGGCTTTAATAATAGGAAACTGATGTATTCTGATTTGTGACCCTCTTTGTAGATGCAGGGCAATGGGGTTGTGTCAGATTTTTACATTAATTATGGCAGTAAACGTCAAGGGTGAAAATTTTCTTTCTTTTTTTTTTTTTTTTATTTGACAGATAGAATTAGTGAGAGATAGAGACAAAGAGAAAAGTCTTCCCTCTGTTGGTTAACCCCCAAAATGGCCACCACTGCAGGCGTTTCGCTGATCCGAAGCCAGGAGCCAGGTGCCCCCTCCAGGTCTCCCACATGGGTGCAGGCACCCAAGCACCTGGGCCATCCTCCACTGCCTTCCCGGGCCACAGCAGAGAGCTGGACTAGAAGAGGAGCAACCGGGACTAGAACCGGGTGCCCATGTGGGATGCCGGCATTGTAGGCGGAGGATTAGCCAACTTTCCAAACATGTTTAATAAATTTAATACACTAAATAACTTACAGATAATAAAATGAATGTGAAGTGGATACAATGTGGCAAATACATAAAATAGGGGCCAGCATGTGGCATAGTGGGTAAAGCTGCTGCCTGCAATGCTGGCATCCCATATGGGCACCAGTTCAAGTCCTGGCTGCTCCACTTTCAATCTGATTACTTGCTAGTACACCTAGAAAAGTAGTGTAAGATGAGCCAAGTCCTTGGGTCTCTGTATCCAAGTGGGAGATCTGGAAGAAACTCCTGGCTCCTGGTTTCAGATCAGCCCAGCTCTGGTTATTGCGGTCATTTAGGGAGTGAACTAGCAAATGGAAGATCTGTCTGTCTGCCACTGCCTCTCTGAAACTCTTCCTTTCAAATAAATGAATAAATCTTTGTAAAAGAAAATATATATAACCATAATCCATACTCTTATAAAAACATTTTTTAAAGATTATTTATTTGAAAGGCAGCATTACAGAGAGGCAGAGAGAGAGAGAGAGAGAGAGAAGTCTTCCATCCAATGGCTCATTCCCCAAATAGCTGCAAGACCAGAGTTGTCCCAATCCGAATCCAGGAGCCAGGAGCTTCTTCCCGGTCTCCCACATGGGTGCAGGGGCCCAAGGACTTGTGCCATCTTTTACTGCTCTCACAGGCCATAGCAGAGAGCTGGATGGGAAGTGGAGCAGCCTGGACTTGAACTGGCAGTCATTTTGGATGCCAGCACTGCAAGCGGCAGCCCCAAAACATATTCTTTTATTCCAAAGATAGAATATCATTTTGGTCAAATTTGTTACTATAAAAAGCAAAAGCTAGTATCCTTTGGTTTTCAGCTACTGAACAACTATATGATCCACATTTAATTCTGTTGGCCTTTCCTCTCTTAAATATGACAGAAAAACTTAAGAGATTCTTATTCCTCTTATAATGAATAATTGAGGTATATGGAGAAATGTGTTACCAAGGCTCTGCAACAGGTCCTGAATGAAAATTGTATCTGTGTCTTCAGAGACCACCATCTTAATTGTTATGGAACGTGCATCTTCTCCTCATTCAACTCTGTGCAATGCTCTGCCCACTGCTGTAGTGGCTTCCTCACTGAAGCTGATCTCACTAACAGCCGGTAAGACTTCCATCAGCTAAGTGATTGTGTTCTGGCTGTGTAAGAGCTTTAGGTAATAGAGACGGCCTTAGCTGCAGGTGCCATGCTGCAGATTTGCAGCTTAATGACCAAGGCGAGCTGATGAGCAGACCTGGTGGCAATCATTGCTACACGAGAAGGGGACAGGGATGAGGAAAGAGTGCTGTGAAGAGGGAGCAGAGGTTAGAAGCACTAATGCCATCCATATTCATGCCGATTGCAGTTGAGTTCAGTGCCAGGGAGTCTGGTAAAGTAGGCACCCAGGAGAGGCTCATCACCACATCTGATCATCAAAGGGCTGATGTTAAATGTGATTCAAATGAAAAGTGAGAGCAAGCACTGACAAAGGCATAGCTGAAGAGTCAGGCAGACACACGTGATAGAAGCTGTCAAACACAAGTGTTATTTTTGAGGATGGCAGAGTGGGGTGAAAGGCTTCCTTTCTCAAAATCCAACATTTTTGTCTTTAGCCTGTCAGGGGCAAGGACAACGAAACAGCAAGAATTTTAAATATTGTCATCGGTCCCAGTCGTTAAGCTGCAAGTCAAAAAAAAAGCAAGTGGTTTCCTCCAAAGCAAATCTTATGGTATCATGACAGAAATGATTTTCTCTAAGAAGATCTTTACTGGATGAAGAAAAAAGTAAGGGAAGCATTCAAGCTAATATGCGATGCTGCCATTTTTAATTTTTCTTACTTGTTTCCATACAGACATAGATCTTCTTACGCAGGGTACCTGCTCCTATTTATGTGGCACATTTCTGTTTCGTTGCTAAAGAATGTTGACGAGACCAGCAGAAACGTCCTAGGGTTAGTTGCTGGAGTGGGAGACAGTGGAAGCTGTTAACCTCTGAACTGTAGAAGTCTTCCTGCGGTGCTTCAGTTTACCTATTCACACGGAGGATATGTACTTCCAAGAGTGCCAGATAGTATGTTATAGCATGCCTGAGAGCATGAAGGTGCATTTAACGTTGACCTAATGCATTATCTCCAATGGAGTAGAGTCTTCCACTGCTGCTAACCTCCCTACTCAGTAATATTACTGTAACTTGTACAGATCATACTCCCAGGCAAAGAATGTCTCCAGATATCTGATCTATAGTTGTAACTGATAGTGGATTTTACCTTAGGCAAGTAACTTGAGAAGCAAAAAAATGAAATGACTCTCTCAGTTATTCACAATCTAAAGGCCAAAAGCAAAATTACCCATTGGAGGGGAACTATTACTGAAACTGAAAATAAAAAGTTATGAAAGCATGGCTTATGGTGATGTTTGGCAGTAGAGCAACTGTGTTTGCTCTCTACAGCTGAATACATATCACATTTACTTGACATAAATAAGAATAGAGGAGATATGTGAGGTAGAATAGCAAAGAACTGAAAAATACAAAACGATTACCTAGAAAAGTAAAAAAGGTATAAATATTAATGGTAGGTAAAGATACAGACATGGATTTTTTTTTTGTACATAACATGTTTGTAGATAAAACAAGAAATACGTATTGAAGGAATGGGAAGGAAGAACGAGATTTTAATTTCAGAGCCTTTCCTTGCCCTCACTCTAACTGGTCGATGCCTTTTCTCTATAAATCTCACAAAGCCTCTGATTCAGTGAGATTGATTATGTCACACAAAGATTATCTGTATCCTTACCTAGAATAGTGACTAGCATATCATAAGAAGTCAACAAATACTAGTTGAGTTAAAGAATAAATGGAATCTGAAAACAGATTTTTCTATTCCCATAGTTATGCCATTGTTTCTACTTTTCACCTTTTAATCTACCATTCTTGACAGCTATAAAAATGAGTCAAGATCCCTCTCAAAGTTTTCACCTCTTTTTAGGCTTTTCTGGGGGCACTTTTACTATAAATAATTTAGCTTATTATGTGTAAATTTATATTTTGTTTCTATTAATGAAACAAGTCATATACTGTATAAGAACATTTCTTACAGTTATTTTACAGTGCATATATTTTATTTTCTGTGTACATATGTTTATTGAATTCTGAATGTCTGGCTTCCCAAAATTCATGTATAACCTAACGAGAGCACACTTGGAGTATGTGAGCATACACCACCTATGGGAGGTGGTTAGATCATAGATGATAGGCATCAGTGCTGTAATAATGGAGCAGCCAGAAAGTTTGTCCATTCCATGTGGGAAGATACTCTCTGTGAGCCAGGAAAGGGATTCTCAGCACACAGACGATCTGTTGGTGTCCTGATCTTGGATTTCCCAGTCTCTAGAACTATGAGAAATGAATTTGTATTATCCATAATATAACTAGCCTAATGGCTTATTATTATGGAACAGACTGATCAACAGACACACAGTGGCATAAGTTTCCTGGAAATTAGGAGTTCATCAGTATACATTTCTACATTTATGGAGGGCCTAGGATAATATTGCAGCATGATATAGGTTCATAATTACTGAAGAAATTCAACAATCACTGCAGCAAAGGTGGGATTACAGGAAAGGAGTTGCTGAAAGCACAGGTCCTAGACTCTTTTTCATTTTCTATCTCAGGAAATGAGAAAAGTCATTATTGAATTATTTTTCAAATTAGGATAGAAAAGGAAAGATTGAAGATAAGGTAAATACAGGTTTTCTCAGGAAAGCATTAGCAATGGCTTTCTTTTAATAAAAACTTATTGAAAAATGTGTTCTATAAACAATTAGATAACCAGTGACATGGAACTCCCAACTATCACTTTGGCTTGGTACATCAAAAACTTCCATTATGCTGTAAGAGAAAAATGAAAACTATCTTGTAAATTTTGCTTTTGTTTGTTATTTCATATGCCGTTTCATCAGAAATAATGCTTACGTTAGATTACTGCCCGCCAAAGTGAACATGAAAGACTGTTTATCAATGAACAAGGATAAAGCAAAGCATGACTGGTAACAGAGAGAACTGCTCAACAATATCTTGAAAGTCAGAAAGCAAAGCCTTCAATAGGACAGTAAGAGCTGAACCAGCAACAATTACAGGGAAAAGTTCCTTGTGGGGCATAGGGATGCCTAGGTTTGGACAATTTCTTGTTGCTGAAGACTTGGGTGAATCTAAACTGTTTGTGTGAATATGTAGCTGTTTTGAAACCCTATGGAACAGTTCCATGTCTGATGTTCTTACTGAACAGTGGCAGATGAGACCACCACAGGAAATCCCAGCTTTATTCCCAAAGAAATTTGTTCTGGATTTAAGAGCATCTAGCTGGAAGAGGGAAGCACAGGGTGAACACAATGAAACCAGCCATGCCATTTACCAACCTAGTCAGACTAACTCCCCGGTAATCACTGTAAGGTTGGCTTCCGATCTCCTCACAGGAATGTCATCAGGCTCTAAGCCCAGGCTACCATAACACGGTCTTGTTGGTATCTTTTAAATGCTATATGTTGAGATATGAATGGTGATCCATGATCCCTAGATATTTGGGGAGATAACCAACACCAAATATATTGACAATAAAGATCAAAAGAATAGTTTTAAAATGATGTATCCCCATTTGTCTATGTCCCTTTATTTACTGCATTTAAAGTGTTATATCCAAAAAAGTCATGCCAACACTAGTGTCAAGGAGTTTCTGTTGTGTGCCTTCTTCTAGAAGTTAGAGAGTTTTGGATCTTATATTTGAGCCTTTAACCTATTTGCAGTTAATTTTTTGTATATGACTTAAGGAAATACTAGATTTTAATCTTTTGTATATGTATATCCATTTTCCCCAATACCATTTATTGAAGAGATTTTTCATTTCCTCATCATATATTAATGGTGTACTTATCAAAGACTAGTTGTCTATTTCCAGGATCTCTACTCTGTTTCATTGGTCTATGTGTCTATTTTCAATGTTAGAAATATACTGTTTCCTTTAAAGATGTATTTTATTTTATTTGAAAGAGTTGCACAGAGAGATGTAGAGACAGACAGAGATTTCCCATCAGCCGACTCACTCCCCAAACGACTGCAAAGGCCAGGGTAGACTAGGCCAAAGTCATGAGCCAGTTGCTTCTTCCAGGTGATAGTTTAGATAAAAGACAAAACTAATACACTGTTGGTGAGATGAAAATTGTCACAGCTGTTATGGAAAAGAGTATGGATGTCCCAAAATATTAGTAATAGTTCTACCATATGATTCAGCAACCCTACTTCAGGGTATATATACAAAGAAATAAAATCAGTTTCTTGAAGAGGTATTTACACTCCCATTTTCATTACAGTTTTATTCACAATAGATAAGATATGAGGGGAAATTCTTAGTGTTCAGTGATGAGTGAATGGGTATGGATATTTTAGTACCTGTGTACAGTGGAGTATTGTTCAACAATAAAATAGAAAGTCTATCATTTGTAACAACATACATATACCTGGATGACACTATGTTAAGTGAATTATGTCAGACACAGAAAAATCTGAAAAATCAGATATTAAGACTTTTCTACAGGGGTTAGCATTGTGGTTTAGCAGAGTAAGCCAATTCTTTTGACATAGGCATCTCATGTGAGCACAGATTCAAGCCCTAGCTGCTCTGCATCCAAATCAGGTTCCTGCTACTGTGTCTGGGAAGCAGAGAAGAAGGCCCAGATGTCTGGGCCCCTGGCTTTGACTTGTCCCAACCCTGATGGTTATAACCAACTGGGGAATCAACCTGTAGATGGATGTGTGCCTCTGTCTCTTTCTCTCCCTCTCCCTCTTTTTGTCATGCTGCCTCTCAAATAATAATAATGAAAAATAATTTTCCTTATTTATGGACTGGACAAGTTAAAGAAGGAATAAGAAGTGAGGAAAAAATCAATTATTTTCCATGTAGCTTTCCTACAAATACTTAAATAGTATGTAATTTCACTTTCATAAAGTCAACTATATAACGTGTAGAAGTTGGGAACAAGAATGCAACTTTATTAATTTTATGGGCATAAAGAGACTTGTCCTTCTTATAGGCTATTTATATTTTGTTTTCCTTCACAATTTTGTTCTCTGAGATAACATTACCATCACGTGCTTCTCCAAAAAATATATAATAAAGTCATTGTAATAGCAGTTTTAATACTACCATGAGTCTTTGTTTTGATGCAATTAGAAAAAAGGCCTTTATCAATGTAAATTACCTTTACTCTGGACTGTGACCTTCATCAAAGTTTCAGTTCACCCACTATTGGCTAAAGCTACAGTTCTCATAATCCACAAAAGTTCCTGTGTTGAACACTTTACCCCTTACTTGATAAGTTAATGGTATTTGTAGCTGGAGAACTTGGAAAATAATTAGGATTAGATGAGGTCATGGAAGTGGAGCTTCCATGTTTCATAACAAGCAGAGGAAAGACCCAAACTAGCACACACTCTTATCACATGATCCCCTCCTAACAATGCACCAGGAAGGCTCTTCACATGGTGTTGGCATCACACTCTTGGACTTCCCAATTTCTCAAACTGTGATATATATAAACCTCTAGTCTTTGAAAATTATTCATTCTGTGATATTCAGGTGTAGCAACAAAAATCAGACTAAGACATCTCATCAAACTAATAAAATGCCATTTTAAAAAAATAGACAAGTGTTTCTAAATGAGAGGTCTGCTTATTATGACTTCAACTTGGACCTTTATTTTTTAAAGATTTATTTATTTATTTGAAAGTCAGAGTTACATAGAGAAGGAGAGACAGAGACAGAGAGAGGACTTCCATCCATTGGTTCACCCCCAAATTGACCGCAATGGCCAGAGCTGTGCTGATCCAGAGTCAGGAGCTTTCTCAGGTCTTCCTATGTGGGTGCAGGAGCCCAAGGACTTGGGCCATCCTCCAGTGCTTTCCCAGGCCATAGCAGAGAGCTGGCTCAGAAGTGGAGCAGCCGAGACAGGAACTGGCACCCACATGGGATGCCAGCACTGCAGGCAGAGGCCCACTGGCTCTGCCACAGCACTGGCCCCAGCCTTTGAACTCTAATATAGTAACAAGAACATTCTCACCTTATAGGTAGGAAGAGCTTAAAGTATCTTCAACAAATGTTCTCAAGTGTAGACTTTTCTGTCTGCCAAAAATTTCATCTGCCCTCTCTACTTCCTTTGCTGTCCTCAATGTAATACATTTTGAGCTTAAAAATACATAAAAAATAAATATAGATTTGGCATTAATAATGAAATTTATAGCAACAGATATTATCATTGCCTTAAGGACCTATGTGAGCCTCAAAAATTTTTTATGAAGCAGATTATTTTTATTTCTAAAATTTGAACCAAGTTCATAGTACTGGATTTTTCTCAAGTTTTACTCCCCAACCTAACCCCAACACCCCAACTCTTTTTTTTTTTTACATTTATAGTATCATCTATATTTTGGCACAAAATATGAAGTGTTTCAATATGAAATTACCTGATTATTGGTAAGGGGGGTAGAGTGATATGGGTGTTCAAACCCTCCTACAAATTATGATTATAAAAACTATATTAATTTTGAACATCATCTATTTAAAGAGACTGGAAAGTTTAACAAAGATGACATAGCCAGAGGACTATTTATTCTTGAAAAGTTACAAATAGGAGGAAAACTATAAGCCTCACAATACTAGGACAGTACATTCATATTAATAGAGTAAAAGAAAGGAAATGTTAACTGAGAATTCTTTATCTGACAAGTTTCAGAGAAACATAAACTGAGAGAACCGGAGCCAGTAGGCAGACCCCAAAAGAAATTAAAAAAGTAGGATCTGATACCAGAAAAACTTGAATTTTTGAAGACAATGACAAACACAAGAAACAGCAAATATATGAATGAACACAGTATTTTTTCCTGCTATTTATCTTTTCTTTTGTTACAACCTTCTAAAAACATAATATATTAATAGCTAATGTGTAAGGCATTATTACTATTCTAATAATACGTACATAGCAATAATGACGTAAACCACAGGGTAAGGTAGGAAATGGAAATATGTTGTCTTCAAATTTCTAGGTTTTCTCAGAAATAACAATATTTACTAAAAGTATGCTGAAATAAGTCAAAGATACATATTTTACTTCCCAGAGCCTTATAAAGCCAACTTTAATGTCAATCCTGGACAGAAAGCACAGAAATATAGCTGGAAAATGAAAGTAAGAAAAAAATTGAATACTATAATTTAACAGAAAATAAGTAGAAGGAAAAAAAACAGGAAAATGAGAAAGGAAATGAAAATCAAATTTTATGAGACTGGTTACAAAAGCAAGAGTCAATATGATTTGTCTAAAAGAGGCACACTTTTAATTCATGACACAAATAAATTCAACATAACAGCATGAAAGAAAAAATAAGAGTATATAGCCAGGGAAAAGAGAAAAAAGTGAGGGGGTCATATTCAGACAAAATAGACTGTAAGATAAGGAGAATTATTAGCAACATAATACTGATGACAGTGCCGATAATTTCGGAAAATACAATCACAAATGTATATTTGTTTAATAGAGATTCAGAAGTAAAGGGGAAATCAATAAGTTTATAATCAGATTTTGAAGCATTATATTCCTTTCTTAGTATTTCCTAGTAAAAAAATAAAACTATAGAAGCTATAGATAGTCTATTAAATATCTTCTAACCTAGTGACATTAATAATTGACTATATACTCAATGTTAAGAATACAAATATGGCAGAAAAGAAGGAATAAATTCAATTTCCCTCTTCAGCAAACCAAAAAAATTAAAAAGCACAAGAAGGTGGATAGAAAAAGATAGAAATGAACATGAATATGAGCAGACCGCTAAAGACAAAATAAAAGGACAATTCTTTAGAATGATCAAGAAAGTCCATTACATAAGTACAAAGAAGTTTGATATCATTAGTCATTGGGAAAAACAAGCCTGAAAACAGTTTAGATACTTTATATACCAGTTAAAATTAAAAATACTCACAATTTTGAGTGGGAGAGACGTGGGAACAATTGGAACTTTCATAAAATGATAAATGTTTAAGTACACTGAGCAGGGGCCGGCGCAGTGGCACAGTAGGTTAATCCTCTGCCTGAGGTGCTGCCATCCCATATGGGTGATGATTGTGGTCCAGGCTGCTCTTCTGGTCCAGCTTTCTGCTATGGCTGTGAAAGCGGCGGAGGATGGCCCAAGTGCTTGGGCCCTTGCACCCACATTGGGGACCTGGAGGAAGCTCCTGGTTCCTGGGTTCAGCCCAGCTCCTCCCATTGTGGCCGTTTGGGGAGTGAACCAGTGGAATGGAAGACCCTTCTGTCTGTCTCCCCCATCTTTGTAACAGAGAAATAAATAAAATCTTAAAAAAAAAAGTATACTGAGCAAAACTAATCAAACACACAGTAGTCGATGTTAGATGAATGTCCTTAAATGAAATTTTAGAAAATGCAAATTTTTATAGTGATAAAATAGAACAGTGATTTTTTGGGAGCTAGGGATGGAGATGGAGATGAACTCCTGGGAGTCAGGAGGAAACCTCTGGAGGTGAGGGAATTGCTCTTTATCCTGATTGTGGCCAGGAATTTGCAAGTGTATGTGTCTGACAAACTCACTGCATTCTATGGTATAAATGGTAAAGCTCATGGAAAATCAATCTTATGAAAAAACTGCATGGATTTCAAAAATGTCTTGCATCAAAGTAAGCTTGTCTTGTAATTCCATTTTCCCACAGACTTTTGGAGGTATTCTCGTATATGTCAATTATGTTTCAATATACTTTGTTTCAAAACTGAACACACAACAAGAAAGACAAAAACTGAATCATTTCCAATGAGGAGGCAGGTTCAATGACTCT
This sequence comes from Sylvilagus floridanus, assembly GCA_949820135.1. Classification (NCBI taxonomy): domain Eukaryota; kingdom Metazoa; phylum Chordata; class Mammalia; order Lagomorpha; family Leporidae; genus Sylvilagus; species Sylvilagus floridanus. Next base: position 38,107,853 of record OX463228.1, on the reverse strand, counting down.
GAAATCAAGCCACTGCTTGTCAATTGTGTGTTACAAAAGGAAGGTTTTCAAGGAAAAGAAAGGAAATGAACCCTCTTGCACTGAGTGGCTGCTATGGGATAGAGAATTTATCAATTTATTCAGTTTCTGCAATGGTGCCTTATGTGGGTTCTCTCCACATCTTAAAGATGAAAAAAATAGTTTTCAATAAAGCTTATGATGAAATTTCACAAATACTAATCTCGATCTCTCATGTTTGAATGAGAGAATCCTCTTTGTTACACCTACTAATGAAAATGACTTTAAATTACTCATTTATTTGTAACTGACACATAATAAATTGCATTTATGAGGTACCATGTGCTATTTCTCTATATGTGTATATGGACATGTATGATGTCTTTTAAATGTATATATATTTAACATTTTAACACATATTTAACATTTATTTATATTAATTATATATAATTATTTATATTCATGCATAATATATTTATATTAAATATTTATTAGATTTATATTAAATATTTAACAAATATTTAATATGAATATATATAATATAAACAAATATATACTATGTAAATATATAATATATAATTATATGTAATATAGATATAAAATATATATGATTATATTAAATATTTAACAAATATTTAACATTTCTTTATGGTGAAAACATTCAAAACCATTTCTTATAGTTCCTTTTTAGGAAAACACTATATTTTCTTTATCATTTGTTTTTAGTAGTAAATAAACTAGTGAAATTTAAATTATTAGTAACTTTAGAAAGCAAACAGTGAGCACAGTCCTTTTAAAATTTATCTTTTAAAAATATTTATTTGTAAGAGAGAGAGAGATCCTCCCAAATGATTGTTCACTCTAAATAGATGCACCGGTTTGTGTTGTGCCAAGATAAAGCCAGGAGTCAGAAACTTCTGCTGTCATCTTCTGCTTCTTAGGTGCATTAGCAGGGAGCTAGATCAGAACTAGAGTGGCCAGGACTCAAACAGACTGATAGGGAGGCTGGTATCCTAGATGGCCCCTTAACTCACTGTACCACAGTGCCTGTCCCATAAAATTTATCTTGAATCAATATTAAAATGTATCTTAGTATAGTATTAAAATCTGTTGTTTTGTTGTTGTTAGTCTGTTGTGCTGAGAAATGGTGAGGAACCAGTTATCCGGAAAAAGAAAAAAATCAACAACAACAGACCTGGGTTTGTAAGCGTTTGAAGATCTCTCTTATGTGATCTCCCTGCCTCCCAATAAAGGCACTTTCACCCTCTGTGTTGAAGTCACTAAGCCCTGGGATGAAACACACAGAATTTCTTCTTCCCACTGAGGCAGGCCACCTCAGACCTACTGCTGCTTTAACTATTTAGAAAATAGGATGGATTGAGATTTTTAAACTTTGCTTTATTTAACAATATTTTGGTAATGGTAAATTATTTTCGTTGATATTAAAGAAAGTTCAGTTTTTTGGTACTCAGCGATAGAATTTGAAGCTCATATGCTAGTTTGTGTTACTTATGTAGGGAAATTTCTTGATAACAAGTTGAGTTCAGTGCTTCAACACAGGTAGGAAACCCTGTCTTCAAAATATATCCCTATATGTAATAGTACATTTAAGAAGCAACAGAACTGTGGGCCTTCCTTGACTCATTTTCTTTTACAGCTCATTTTCAGTCCTGCAGGAAACCTTAACAGCTGTACTTCCAACCCACATCGCACGACTTCTTACCACCTTCACTTCTACATTCATTTTGGTGAGAATTGTCCCCTGGTCTACTCCAATAGCTTCCCCAAGTTGTCTCTCTTCCTCTGCCTTTTCCCTCCTAATATCTACTCCAAATACAGTCACTAACATTAGAGTTCTAAAATCTAAATCTGATCCTCAGACTGCTCAGCTCAAACCCTTCAATGGTTCTGCATCACATTCATGGTTGAAGACAAAGTTCTGAACTTCAGCTCCCAAAATTGTTCTATGGAATCACCATGCCCCTCATCCTTCTAATTTTATCTCTTATTGATTTCCCCCCTCACTTCTGCCCCTGGCATTTTTTCATTAGGCTGTTCCCTGTGCCTAAAATTCTCTTCTGAAAAGTATTCACATAGTTCACATCCTCATTCTATTCACGTCTCCCCAGATTTTACCTTCTCAGTGAAATCTTACTCTCTACTCTTTCCACTATATTAAATTGCCTGCTGTCACCCCATTCCTACCTTGGCCTGTCCCTTACACTACTTATCTTCCTCCCCAACATTATCCCTCCCCCCCAAACTTATGACCTTCTGAAACCCATAACATTTACTCATTCACTATACGTGTCCTGTTTCCTTACTGTGATGTAAGCCTAATAAGGACAGAATTTCTGTCTGTGTAGACTTCTTACAACAACATCTTTTTAAAATGTTATATTTTCTTTTAATTGACAAATGATAATGGTCTATGTTTGTGGAGTATTGTGTATGAATACACGTATACCTCATGCAATGATCAAATCAGGGCAATTCAAATACCCATCACTTCCAACATTGATTATTTCTTTGTGGTAAGAACACTCAAAATCTTCCCTTCTAGCTGTTTTGAAATGTGTGATATACTGTTGTTAGCTATAGTTAACAGTGTGCAATAAAATCAGAACCTATACTGTCTATCCTATTCTTCTTGTCTAACTATATTGTGCATTAATCAACTTCATTCCAACCCTCTCTCCCCTCCCAAGCCACTGGCAACCACTAGAATACTCTAATTCTAGGAGATCAACTTTCTTAGATTTCAAATATTAGTGAGATAACACAATACTTGTCCATTTGTGCCTGGCATATTTCACTTGAAACTATATCCTCTATATTCACCCATGCTGTGGCAAATGAAAAGACTTCATTCATTTTTATGACACAATAGTATTTGTGTATGTATATATATATATATATCACATTTTAAAATTCATTCTTCTCTAGATACTGTGGATGGACACCCATATCCTGGCTACTGTGAATAGTTTCCATATGATAGTTCTATTTATAATTTGTAGCTGTTGTTCATAATAATTATAATAATTGGTATTCCCATCACAGCCGCATCTTCAGCAGCAGCATTTATTATTTTTTGTCTTTTGGGTAACAAACATCATAAATTGGGTGAGGTGATATCTAATTGTGGTTTTTCATTTACATTTCCATGATAATTTGTGATGTTGACCATTTTTACTATATATCTGTTGGTCATTTGTGTGTATTTGAGGAATGTCTGTTCAAATCTTTTCCCATTTTAATTGGGTTATTTGAGGCATAGCTATCAAAGATTTTCAGATCCATATACAGTCTGGATATTAACCCCTTGTGAGATGCATCCCTTGCAGATATTTTCCCCCAGTATGTAGATTATCTATTTGCTCTGTTTGTTGCTTCCTTTGCTTGGCAGAAACTTCTCAGTTTGATAAAGTCCCATGTGTCTATTTTTGTTTCTGTTGCCTGTGCTTCTGAGTTCTTTATCAACATGTTATTGCCCTGATCAAAGTCATGAAGCAGTTCTCATAACTTTTATTCTTGGAGTTTCATAATTTCTATTTTTACACCTAATACTTTAATCTTTTTGAGTTAATTATTATGCATGATTAAGAGATAAGAGATAGACGTCTAGTTTGATTCTTTTGCATGTTGATATCCAATTTTCCTAGCTCCATTTACTGAAGAGAATATTCTTTTTCTTGGTGTGTGTTCTTGATACCTTTGCCAAAAATCATTGGCTGTAAATATGTAGGGTTTTTTTTTAGGTTCTCTATTTTCTTCCATCAATCTATTGGTCTAATTTTATGCCAGTATTATATTTTGGTTACTATAGCTTCGCGTTTTATCTTGAAGTTAGGTAGTATAATAATTCCAGATCTACTCATTTTCTCTTTGACTCTTGAGGGTCTTTTGTAGTTCTATAAGAATTTCAGGGTTGGGGTGGGCATTGAGGCATGATGGGTAAGACTGCCACCTGTGATGCTGACATCTCATGTGGGCACCAGTTTGTGTCCATGCGATTCCACTACTGACCCAGCTCCCTGCTGATGGCCCCTGTAAACCATGCAGGAAACCTGGATGAAGACCCTGGCTCCTGGCTTTGGCCTTGCCCAGCGTTGGCTGTTGCGGCCATCTCGGGACGAACCAGCAGATGGAAGGTCTCTCCCTCTTTCTCTATAACTCTGACTTTCAAATAAATCTTTAAACAAACAAAAAAAATAGGATTTGTTCCCATTTCTGTGAAGAATGTCATTGCTATTTTGATAGGGATTGCATTGAATCTATAAATTGCTTTGGATAATATAAAACTCTGCTTAGGATACCAGCATCACATTTTCACTTAGTCTGGCAAAGACAGTGATAGAAGCTTCAACAGTGCTGAGCAACACCCCAGATTTGCACAACTCCAGATGCCACCCATGCACGTGATGTACCATGAAAATGCATCTTTCACAGAACAACCACATATACTTCATATAATACATCATACAGTAGAACTTCATGAATGGAGCCTTCCAGGGTCCTGCTCTTGAATGGGTTTTTTTTAGATCCAGTGAGAACTATGAGTATGGCTGAATGAGTGGTAGCTTCACAGTAGTGTATGAGTCAGAGTTCATTCAGAGAAACAAAACCAATAGGCGATTTGTATTAAGAGATTTACTACTAGATACTGGTTTATGGGATTATGGGGGCTGATTAGAAAGTCCCCAAAACTGCAGGGCAGGCTGAGATTAGGTCAACAGGTGAATTTTTTGGTTGTGGTTCAAGGTAACATCACTTCTACTCTTTTCAACTGATTAAATCAGCCACCCATGCTGATATTCCAAGATAAGCAACTTTACTTGAAATAACTGATCATGAAATTAATCATATTTACAAAATACCTTTACAGCCACACTTCCATTAGTATTTGAATATCAAATCGATCCTAACAAAGTTGATACATAAAACTGAAGATCACAATTACAGACTGATCTTTCGGTCTCTTTTCTCCTTCTCACTTTCACTTCCTGTCTGTGTCATCCCTTTTGGTACTGTATCATTCATTTTCACATTTTTTTGAACTATGATTTATTTTGACATGACTCTTACTGTCAGTTTCTCCTACAGTTGTTAAAAACTCACTTTATTGGGGCTGGCATAGTGAGTTAAGCCCCCTCTTGAGACACCACCCTCCCATATGGGGGCCAGTTCAAGTCCTGAATGTTCCACCTCCATTCCTACTCTCTGCTAATGATCTGGGGAAAACAGCAGAAGATGGCCCAGGTGTTTGGGCTGCTGCCTCCTGTGTGGGAGACCAGAAGAAGCTCCTGGTTCTTGGCTCTGACCTATCCCAGTGCTTGCCATTACATCCATGGGGGGAGTGAACCAGCAGACAGGAGATCACACACATGCACACACACGCACACTCTCTCTGTCTCTCCTCTCTGTGTAACTCTGAATTTCAAATAAATCAATAAACCTTTTTAAAAACTCATATTATTACATTTATTAAATATTCTGTAATAAATTCTGAAATGTCCTGGCAATGTACTTATGACAGTGGTACCTCTAACTTTCTAATCCAGGGTTTGTTCGTCATGGATGTACTTCAGAATCATTCAGAAAATTGTAAATAGTATGAAAATAAAAGTAGTTCAGGCCATCACTTCAGACTCCTGAAATCAACACTTCAGAATTGATGCCTAGGAATTCATACATTTTAATAAAATGCTTTCCATATTATTCTAATATCAATTCAGTCCTGAGAACTGCTATACTTTCCTGTTTACTCAAATATATTCTCCACAGTATACAGCAAAATAAGAGGCTTAATCCCACCCTATTTTCCAATTTTGCTTGTTTGTGTGTGTGTTTGTTTTAGGAAAGGGTCAGGATATCATGTTTTTCAGAGAAATCCCCTGCTTGAAATTCAACCTGAAAAATATGTGGCCATCTTATTTAAGAGTCAAAATGAAACAATCTGTGCAGTATCAGTAAGCGCACATCCTGGTTGGCTATAAGAGCCTAAGGCGATTGTCTGTCGATTGTTCCCAATATTATATATCCTCCACAAATTCCCAGTCCTTCCAAAGTTGCTGGCCAGAGGGGTGCAGCACCCAAGGAGGCAGTATGAACTTTTAAGTACAGGATTTCTTCCCTTGCTGGGCTAAACTTCATGAGGAAACCACTCATTTCTTTGGGATTGTCAGCCCCTGTCCTGTGTTTCCAGCAATGTGTAATTGTCTACAACAGAGGCACGCTTTGACCTTTTCATAAAACAACCGCAGATCAGAGCATGAAAGGTCAGTGTGGCATCGAAGCATCATGATATGCATTAGCAAAGCACCTGGATCACTTCAGTTTTTTTTTTTAATCTTGATTTCAGAAATATGTGTTTGCTTCCATTTATACCTGTAGTTTCAGTGTGAAGTTTTTGCCTTAGATTTTCTTAATTCTTATGTGAAGAAATGAACCCCATGCAACTAGTGATTTCAAATAGTGTTTGTTACAAGGCAAGTGGTACTTATGTACAAAATAGGTCAGAAAAGGAAGCATGAAACTCTAATGGCAAAATGCAGTGCAGTTAATGACCAGCTATTAATTAACAATCCCACAACTCACCAGGTTGCAACAGCTGAGGGTTAGCCCTTCTAGGAATAACTTGTTTCAGGCATTAATTGCTTTTGTAATCTATTTTGTATGTTTCAAAAAAGAGATCTTTGGTTACTACAGTAACAGAGGATAATAACTACTTAGTAATTGGGTAAACTCTTCATTGATTTCAGAGAGCCAGACAGAACGCATTAATTTGTTTAAGATTTAGTAACTAGATTTCAGAGAGGAGACTCCAGTGACTAATAGTAAAGTTACGTGTATGTTACAGATATGATAGAAAAATGTATTTAATTTACTGCTAAGAAGTGTGGACAATCTTGAATTCCTGTCCATAAATAAAGAATTATGATGAGGATCATGAGAAGGATAGAAGGATTTTTGGAGGGAAGCAGTGAAAATTTTCAGATAGAAACCTTTCAGCATTCACAAATAAATACACAAATTTATTTTACTGATGACCAATATAATAGTAATCTTTTAATAATCTAAACATTTAGAGTGACAGACCAGCAAATCAAGCTATGAAATTTCATCAAATAATAGAACAGACATGTAATCTAAGTGATCATTCTAATGTACATGTGTAGCCAAAAGGAGGTTGAGAAGGAAAGAAAAGAATGGAAATCTAATTACTGAAGTGTATTTGTATCATTTCTTGAAAACACCAGTTCTGTGTTGAAAATTTTATTTATTTATTTATTTTTTTTGACAAGCAGAGTTAGACAGTGAGAGAGAGAGAGACAGAGAGAAAGGTCTTCCCTCTGATGGTTCAACCCCTAGCTATGCCAATCTGAAGCCAGGAGCCAGGTGCTTCCTCCTGGTCTCCCATGCGGGTGCAGAGCCCAAGCACTTGGGCCATCCTCCACTGCCTTCCCAGGCCACAGCAGAGAGCTGGACTGTAAGAGGAGCAACTGGGACAGAATCCGGCGCCCCAACCGGGACTAGAACCTGGAGTACCAGTGCTGCAGGCAGAGGATTAGCCAAGTGAGCCGCGGTGCTGGCTGAAAATTATTCTTAATTTACCCAAATCTGATTTTTTAAATGTATTATGTACCCCTGGTAATGCCAAACCATTTGTGTATTTGATTCAATTATGGAAAATTCTAGTGAAGTCTGTGAGTAAATTTTTCATTCCTTTGTCTGAAAACTTGTTATCATGCCTTTATATATGCATGTGTGTATGCATGTGTACACGTACATGAGTGTGTCTGTGTGTCTGTGTGTGTGTGTGTGTGTGTGGTAGAGATAAAAAGTTGAGTGAGCCAGTAAGGGACAGACAGATCTAAACAAAATGTAGAAAACTTTAAATAAGGAATAAATTGCTAAGAATCTGTGATGCAAGACTTCAAAGGAGAGTTCTGTCCAGGAGACTTCAGAAGGAAAACATTCTTGAGAGTTATTCTTTGTAACATATCTGCATTGCCAAGTCTGAAGCTGAAATTGAAATTGATGAGCCATGGGATATGAATACCAAGTCTTAATATACAGAGGTTGAATTGTTTGAATGGAACTGCTTAAATATGAATGGGGAGTTCACAATCAAGTAACATTTTGTCATGTGTAAGGAAGTTATCTCCCCCCTGAAAAGTTAGAGAGAATCACCCACTGATGTCCAGATGAAAACATATAAAATGTGCCTTTTATCTCTGACATATTTGCTTAGATTCTGTCACCTTCTCTTCTGAAAAGTCCCAATAAAATATTTCTTTTATTAAAATTAATACCAAGCATTTTTGTATAAGCAAAGTTGTGCTGTCAGTTTATGTTCTAACTCCCCCAAGTAAAATTAATCCATATCATCAGAGAATAAGTTTGGTGTTAAACATAGCTAGATATCCTGTAGGAATATAACATTTCTTTGTGGATAGACATTGAATCTGGAAAATGTTCAGGTTCCTCAGTTTTCTCAATCATCTTCAGTGAAGCTTCAAACATTTCATTCATTTATTTATTATTATTAAAAGATTTATTTATTTGAAAGTCAGACTTACAGAGAGGCAGAGGTAAAGGCAGGGAGAGAGAGAGAGAGAGGGAGGGAGAGAGAAAGTGTGTCTTCCATCTGCTGGTTCACTCCCCAAATGGCTGCAATGGTCTAAGGTGGGCTCATCAGAAGCCAGGAGCCAGGAGCTTCTTCCAGGTCTTTCATGTGGGTATAGGGGCCCAAAGACTTGGGCTTATTTTCTCCTGCTTTCTCAGGCCATAGTAGAGTTGGATCAGAAGTGGAGCAGCCTTGACTTGAACTGGTGCCCATGTGGGATGATGGCACTGTGGAAGGAGGTTTACCTGCTATGCTGTAATGCCGGCCCTTGTTTATTTATTATTAATTGGAACTTTTGGAACTATGTCATTTTCAAAATTGTCTCATGATGAAGGCTGCAAAAGATATGCCAAGAAAAAATAGACTACAAATATGGAAATAATTGAAATTCTGAAAGGAGTTAAAATAAGCTTTTAGTTTAAATCTTAGAAATTATATTCTATACAAATTAATTCCCTCAGTTCAATTTCAATAAAAAATGATTGCCTCCTCATATTCATGTTTGGAGAAGGTAAGTTTATTGTAGAGCAAAAAATAATAAAGCAAAAACTTCGGCATTCATAGAGTGTTTTTTATTTTACAAGAAGTACTTAAATAACTATTTCAAGTGTTAGCTATAGCTTGTGCTGTACTTTGCAGTAATTTTCCCATTAAGATAAAAATCTGGTGAATGATTCATCATTCTTACAAAAAAGATGACATAATGCAAAATATCAGTTGTGACTGGACATTATAAGGGAAACCTATTATATTTGCTATCACTAGTTTTGATATGAATCTCAGTGACATGTTTTAATGTTGTGCATTACACAGTACATGAAAAATGAGTACTGACACTGAGAAGAGGAAGTAAAACTGCAAACCAGTCCTCCCAATAACACAAAGATGACTACAAACAAGTGAGGATCATTCAGATGCTTGGGAGTTTTAATTTTCACGGAATATTAATTTTCATGACACAATTCAAGGACCTTTTAAAAAGTAAATTAGATTTTATTCAACCTAGACTTTTCCATTCAAATGTATTTCTATTCCTCCATAAAAGTTGTCAAAGTAGTTATTCCTCTCAGAAGTATTTGCATTATCTTCTAAAGAACTAAAGTTTCAGCCCTGGAAGTCAATTGATAATTTTCATTCATTTGAACAGATACACTTTGAATTAGACTTCTGCTTGTGTCAACAAATTAGAAAGTGTAAATGGGATATAACTTTAAGGAGCACATATCCTTGGAAGATAAAATGGAGACAAACAAGCAGCTATGAAAAATAATGAATATAATATACACTATAAGCAGTACTATAAAAGTTTGTAGGACAAAAACATCTTGAGCTTAGGTATCAGGTATAACACTAAGGCTGATACAAGTCAATGACCCTGTAACTTGATAATTTGGTAAGACCTTTTAAATTAAAAAAAAAAAAACACGAAATCATTAATTCAAAAATCTTACCCCTTTGGGATCTTGGAAAGTGCTGCTCATGGGAGGGATACTGAAGCTTTACTCTCATGGTAATGTTCATTTTGCTCTCCAGCATACAGTGCTTAGGATTCTATTTAATTATTTTGATTTATGTGATCTTTTTGCACAGAAGGACAGGAGAAATTGGGGCAGAGTTTTCCAAACTATCTTCTTAGTTTAATACATGTTAACTCTTCACATTAGCCGATAAAATTTGTAGGTGTATCCCAATGTACTTAAATAGAAGTTCAAGGGTTTTGGATGTTCATAATGAGGTAGTTGGAAATAACAGAAATATTTCATGGACAGAATTGCCCAAAGATGGAAAGGACTTAGAAATACACTTATTTGCAGTACCATTTAGATCAAGTATCACTTTAATGAAGAAAATAACCTTGATAAATCTGTTTAAACTGAAATAAATATGAAGTTAAGGATTTAATATTTGTCCAATATTAAGTGGAAAAAGCTAACCAAACTGAATAATTCATTATATAAGCCCAGGAAATAGAACTGTTACACCTTATATTACATGTATATACATGTTATACTCCAGAACAAATACTATTTTATCAAATCCAATAACACATCAAAAGATCATCCACCCTGTTTAAGAGGATTTATTCTAGGTATTCAGGGATAGTACAAAATATGTGAATCAATATCAACAAATTGAAGAATAAAAGTCTCATGATATTTTAGTACAGTCAGAGAAAGGATTTGACACAATACATCTTTCATGATAAAATTCTTAAGCAAAGAGGGTATACAAAGAATATACCTCAACACTATCTAGGCAATGATGACAATCCAAGAAGCAGAATCATATTGAAGGAGGGAATAGATGGAAGCCTTTCCACTAAGCTCTGGAACCAGACAAGGATGCCCACTCTTGCCATTACTATTCAGTATGGTTGTAGAAGTTTTAGCCAGAACCATTAGGCAAGAAAAATGAGGAAGTCAAATTATCCCTGTTTTTAGATGACATGAACGAAGACTTCACTAGAAGACTACGAGAATGTATATGAGAATTTGGCAAAGTTGCAATATGTAAAATCAACAAATAAAAATCAAAGCAATTGTATAAACAATGACATGGCTGAAAAAGAACTTGTAGTATCACTTCCTTTCACAATAGCTTCAAAAACAAATAATACTTTTAAATAAACTTAACCAAGGATGTGAAAGATCTCTACAATGAAAATTACTAACCATTAAAGAAAGAAATGGAGTATAACACAAAATGGAAAAAAAAAAACTTTGCATGTTGGTAGATTGGAAGAATTAATATTATCAAAGTGTCTAGACTACCTGAAGCAATTTATAGATTCAATCTGTTCCTAATAAAAGTACTAAGGACATACTTCTCATATCTAGGAAAACAATCCTAAAATTCTTATGGAAACACAAGAAAACCCAAGTGGCTAAAACAACCTTAAACATAAAAAAAAATGAAGCTGGAAATATTAAATATAAAATTTCAAGACATACTACAGGAAGTGATTGTCTAAACATCCTGTTACTACAACAAAAATCAAGGTGTGGACCAATGGAACAGATTAGAAACTCCATCAATTAATCCATGCATCCATAGCCAACTAATCTTTGATAAAGGAGCTGAAATCACTCCCTGTAGGAAGGACAGTTTATTCAACAAATGATGTTGGGAAAATTGGATCTGGAAATACAGGAGTATGAAACAAGTTCCCTACCTTACACCATATAAAAAAGCAACTAGCAGTTGATCAAGGGTCTAAATCTACAACCTGATATGATCAAACTGCTAGAGGACATTGTAGGGGAAAGGTTTCAAGACATTAGCATAAGCAATGACTTCTTGGATAAGGCCACAGGAACATAAGCAATAACAGCAAAAATAGACAAATGGGATTACATCAATCTAAGAAGCTTCTGCTTAACAAGTGAACTACTCAACAAGTAAAGAGGCAACTGAATGGGAGAAAATATCTGCAAACTACTGGCGCAGTGCTGTGGCTCACTAGGCTAATCCTCTGCCTGTGGCACCAGCATCCAATATGGGTGCCAGATCCTAGTCCCGGTTGTTCCTCTTCTAGTCTAGCTCTCTGCTGTGGCCCAGGAAGGCACTGGAGGGTGGTTCAGGTGGTTGGACGCTTGCACCTGCATGGGAGACCAGGAGGAAGCACCTGGATCCTGGCTTCGGATCAGCGTAGCTCTGGCTGTAGCAGCCATTTGGGAGGTGAACGAACAGAAGGAAGACCTTTCTTTCTGCCTCTCTCTCTCACTGTCTAACTCTATCTGTCAAAAAAAAATATCTGCAAACTGGATTTGATTAAAGATTACTGTCCAGAATATGAAAGAGGCTCAAGAAACTAAACAAAAGAAAATAAATCAGTCAAGATGAGAAATAAGCAAAGGGCATGAACAGGCATATTTTAAAGGATGGAATAACAAATGGCCAACAGACACATTAAAAAAATGCTCAGGATCAGTAGCCTTCAGGGAAATGAAAATCAAAACCACAATGAGATTTCACCTTACCCCAAGTAGAATAGCTACCAAGAATCAATAACTGTTGTTGAGGATGTGAGTGAAAAGGTACTCTAATTCACTGTTGTTGGAAATTTAAATTGGTACGACCATTATGGAAGACAGTATAGTGATTCCTCATAAATCTGAACATAAATCCACCCATGACTCGGCCATCCCACTACTGGTAGTATATCCATAGGAAATGAAATCAGCATATGAAAGTGCTAATTGTACTCCCATGTATATAACAGCTCAATTCACCATAGCTAAAATATGAAGTCAACACACATAACAAACAACTGATGACTAGAAAAAGAATATGTGGTATATATTCATAATGGAATACTACTTAGCCATAAAAGGAATGAAATCTTGTCTTTTGCAATACAATGGATGCAACTGCAGACCATTAGACCATCAATGTTTAGTGAAATAAGCCAGACCAACAAAAATAAGAAACAAATATTTGTTTTCTTGGATTTGTGGTGGCCAATATAGAGTACAAACAACAACAACAAAAATCTGAATGTATAAGAGTGAAGTTGACGTCTTTTGATTTTATTATTATTTATAAACTCTGACCATATTCCTGTGAAACTGTGGTCTTTCTATTTTTTTACTTGTTGAAAGATTATTATCACAAAAATAAAAGAAAATCAGGGAGGAAGGAAAGGAGGAATAAATGAAATATACTTACATTTTTATAGCTGTGTCTTTGAAATATATACAATCTGTTTATATTTTTATTTTTTTTGAAGATTTATTTTATTTGTTTGAAAGACAGAGTTACAGAGAGAGGTAGAGACAGAGAGGTCTTCCATCTGCTGGTTCACTCCCCAGATGGCTGCAATGGCTGGAGCTGTGCCAGTATGAAGCCAGGAGCCAGGAGCTTCTTCCGGGTCTCCCACATGAGTGTGGGGGCCCAAGGACTTGGATCATCTTCCACTGCTATCCCATACCATAACAGAGAGCTGGATAGGAAGAGGAGCAGCTGGGACTAGAACTGGCACCCATATGGGATGCCACTTTAACCCGCTGTTTGTATTTTTTAAAGAGTAATTTCTTCAAATAAAAAAATTTTAAAAATAAAAACTTTAGCCTCTGGATTAATGCCACATTATTTTGGTCTCCCTTCTTTAGGGATGATTCTTTTCCAGTCTACTTTGCTGGCCCTTTATTGTTGGCCTTATTGTTGGCCCAGATCTGTGTAATGAAGTACTTCATATGCTTTCAGTTCTTTTACCAAAATCTTTCTTTGACTGATCTAATCCAGTCAAATGACTTCAAATGTCTTCTTCACATAACATACTCTTATATACTTTCCCCTCTATCTAAACTCACTTCTTCTAGATTGACTTGTTTACTCAACTGCCTATTCAATATCACCCTTCGATGTCTAATATTAATATCAAACTAACATAACTAAAGAAAACTCACTTTTCTTATTTAACTTTCTTCACTCATGTGCCCTATCTCAGTAATGATACTGCCCACCATTTGCTCAAAGTACTGAAAAGAATGAATTTTTTTCTTTTCCCGTTATATATCACATGCAACCTGTCAGAATGTTGTGTCATCTCCTTTCAAATATGTTCCAAATCAGAACTTTCGACATCTCCAGTGATAAACCCCTAGAGCATCTCTTTATCTCACAATATCTCAAATGTATCTTTGCCGTACTCCAACCTCTTTCACCACATATAGTCTATCCATTCTCCGAATGATATCCAAATAATATTTTCAAACCCAAATTATGTCAGCTCTTGCTTAAAGTTTTCTGGTGACTTTCAATTATACTTTGAATATGCAATCTTTACAATGACTCACAGTAGCCATGTGATCTGCCTCATCTCTATCCTTATGACTTTAGCCCAGGGAGTTGTTTCAGATCCTCCTGGCTTCTCATTAGCCCCTCTTTATTTTTCTTCATGGTCCCTTGTACCTGACAGAAATATTTTCATCTAAGGATTTTAGAACTTGCTGGTTCTCTTACCTGCAAGAAGCCATTATATTTTTCCTTTGTTTTCTTTCTTCCTTTATTTTATTTTGCATTAGATTTCAGTTAAGTTTTACCTCTTCAGAGAAAGTTTTCATTAGTAATACCAATGTAATCTCCTCACAACTACTTGCCAACCACTTATTATTTCATTATTTTACTTGTATTATATTTCTTTGTAGTTGGAACAAGAAGTAAGTAGTTATGCATTTATTCACATTTTCTACTTTTCCTTCCAGAATACAAAGTCTGTGAAAGGAAACACTTTGTTGTTATTTACTATTATATCTGATTTGGCTAGGACACATCATAGATGATCAGTAGTTATAAATTGAATGAATGATATGAATTAGCTTATTAAGAATGACAGAAGATATAAAAGGTATCTCACTGGGTCTCTATTATCCATCTACTCAGTCTCTAATGGAGTGCTTTGCCGTGGAAGGTTTGAAGGCTATTTTGTCATTACTGTTTATTGGCTGACATGCACTTACTTATATTCTAATTTTTTAAATTTCTCTTAAAATGATATTATGAATTTATAATAAATTCTGGAAGAATGTGTTATTTTTAAACTTTAAGCATGAATACCTCAATAGCAAAGGGAGAGATAGGGCAGTAATCTAACATGATCCAACATGATCTTTGAGATTCAAAATACAATAGTCCTTATATAAAACTCTATCCTCTTCTGGACTTGCATTAGGTTAGATGAAGATGATCTCATTCAAAATATATTTTGCTACATGATTTAAGCTGAACATTTATAAAACCTTCAATGCCTTCTAAAATTGATAGTTTTCCAGCAAGATAAAAAGAAAATGCTTGCCTAAGTTCAATCCCTTCCCAAAACCTTCAAATTTTGGTTACAAAAGTGAAAATTGATCCTTGCTATAAAACCTTTAGCATAGATTTACTTTTCTTATCTCCAATCATTACTGAAGGGTTGAATATGAAGGTGGGTAGTAAGTAATCCAGGGACAGTTTGCATACTTTAAACTCTCACAATGACGTTTTGTATGGATTCACTTTATTTTGTTTCTCTGTATTTTCTATATTTGCAGCAGCCTACAATTTTTCTTTTCTTTCTTCCTTTCCATTTTCCAGTCATTCCCAAAAGTATTATAGTGAGAAGGAAAGTAACATTTCTTTAAAAGGAAATGTTTAGACTTCCTGTAATAGTCTGCTTCTGTTATCTTCTGTATTTTTCCTTTTTTTCTTTATCCATACATTATCACCTATAGCCTGATATGACTAAAATTTACTTAATTAAATTATAATAAAAGAGTATGTAGAATTACCATTCAACAAGTGAACAGTATAAAATAACAGGTTAGTATGATCAAAGAATTGTATAGCTCAAATTTATATACATATTTTAAATATTAAAAATGGTGTTGATACATTCATGTTAGTTAAAGACTTACTTAATTAAACTTAACTTGAGATAATATTATAAAAACCAAACACTTGGTTGAAATAGGGTCACAAAATCATCATGAAATATTGTTTTGATAGCTTTTTCAAAATGATAATGTAGGTATACAACATTCCTATTTTCAGTACATCTCTCTCTCTCTTTCTCTCCCTATCTCTCAGTCTTTAGTATAAATAAGGTATGGCCCATGGCCATTTATAGCAATTTGAAGTCATCTAAAAGAGTGAGAAGTTATCATTTTCATGATTGGGATTTGTAACCCTCTTGAATAATACAAGCTTTCAAAATATGCCTCTGTACCTACACAGCTTACCACTTTCCATCTATCTATCTATCTATCTATCTATTAAAAAAAAATGAAGTAGGAAACAAAAGAGGAAAGCATCTCAGAGTCTCTGTTGTTGGTGTTTTGGTTTTTATGTTCCATTTTTAAATTTTCATCTTACATGCCCTTCCTGGGTAAATTCAAATTTGCTTGCACAGTTCCATTTTTTTTTTTTTTTGATAGAGTGGACAGTGTCTTCCTTTGCCGTTGGTTCACCCTCCAATGGCCACCGTGGCCTGCACAGTTCCATTTTTTTTTTTTTGATAGAGTGGACAGTGTCTTCCTTTGCCGTTGGTTCACCCTCCAATGGCCACCGTGGCCTGTACGCTGCGGCCAGCGCACCGCGCTCATCTGATGGCAGGTGCCAGGTGCTTCTCCTGGTCTCCCATGGGGTGCAGGGCCCAAGCACCTGGGCCATTCTCCACTGCACTCCCAGGCCACAGCAGAGAGCTGGCCTGGAAGAGGGGCAACCGGGACAGAATCCAGCGCCCCAACTGGGACTAGAACCCAGTGTGCCGGCGCCGCAAGGCAGAGGATTAGCCTGTTGAGCCGCGGCGCCGGCCACACAGTTCCATTCTTAAAACTCACTATCTAATACCTGCTGTCTTGATGTTTAAGTTTCTCTAATCTTGAATGAATCTATTTAAGCTAACGAAAGCTGGCATATTTTAGGTAAAATTTGCTGTTGCTAAACAATGATGTTATTGGACAGGAAATATATATTTTCTTAAATAAAAGTAAGTATGTAGAGGAAAACACATTTTCTTTTTTTGTTGATTGATGTTGCCAGACAAAAATACTGAGAGTTCTTAAGAAAGGCTTCATTTTATTTAATCCTTTGTTAAAGCATTTTTGAAAGGAATGGGAGATAGAAAACCAGGCTCTTTTCAAGCATATTCATGAAGTAAGGAAATACCTACTGGACATGAGTCAAATTGCATAAAAATTGAAGAAAATATTCAGGAAGAGTTAATCAAGTGCAGAGTATCTATTAACTTTAAAAAAAATCAAATCTGACAACCATTCAGTTGTATGTGTGTGCTTGTGTGTGCTTGCATGCATGTCTTCCCACAACACCCACTGAGAAATATGAGTTAGAATTTGAAACAAAGAATCCGATTTTACTTGAGCACCCTTAAATACTAAATCAATGATAGTCTAGTTATTTTTCATATTTTGAAGGTCAAGAAACTTGCCTACTATGGAATTTTTTGAGGAAAAAAATGGTTGTGTTGTTAATGCTGAATTTAGTAGAATCTGTCAAATACAGGTTAATTTCAGGGTAGTAATTCTATTGTTTTATTATCTCTTGAAATTTTTTTATCTTCACTTTTATGAAATTCACAATGCCTTGATTTTTTTTGAATCATGCTTTATATTTATTTTTGGACTAAGTTTCTTTATTTTGCATCTGAAATCTGTACTTAACAGGCAATATACACAGGCACACACACACAAATCAGATTTCTAAGTCAGTTTTCATTTCACTGGTTAAAATACAACCAGCTAATAGAATCATATATGGAATCTCTGATCAGAAGTTGTTAAATCATTTTTACTTATATCAGGACCCAAATAGTCAGAATTAAACTACTTTTCTTTTTTTTATTTATTTTTATATTTTTGACAGGCAGAGTGAACAGTGAGAGAGAGAGACAGAGAAAAAGGTCTTCCTTTTCCATTGGTTCACCCTCCAATGGCTGCCGTGGCCTGCGTGCTGTGGCTGGCGCACTGTGCTGATCCGAAGGCAGGAGTCAGGTGCTTCTCCTGGTCTCTCAGGCGGGTGTAGGGCTCAAGCACTTGGGCCATCCTCCACTGCACTCCTGGGCGGGCCACAACAGAGAGCTGGTCGGGAAGAGGAGCGACCGGGACAGAATCCGAAGCCCCAACTGGGACTAGAACCCGGTATGCTGGCGCCACAGGAGGAGGATTAGCCTAGTGAGCCATGGCGCCAGTCTAAACTACTTTTCATAAAAGATTTAGTCACTAACTAGATAAGGCGAAAGCCAGTACCAGGAACCATAAGTCTTTTTTCCTGGCTTTATAATGGTCTTCTGACTAATCAATGCCCTAACATGTTGGAAGGATTAATTTCTATTTGGATACACGGGAGGAGACAGAAGATCCCTTCCTCTCCATGTGTCAGTTTCCAAACTATCAGAAGAGAAAGGATGTGGAGATCAGACAGAACTCACCAGTTCCCTTGTGGGTGGGGTTCTTTTCTTAACTGTACTTACCTATTCATAGATAACAAAAGATTTCCCCAAAGCACTTCTTGCTGGGCTGCCATGTGCCTTAAATGCACTATGTCCTAGCCAGCCTAATTTATCATCAATAGTAACTGCAACTGAGGGCATATCAGGTAGTGTTAATGGAGTTCCTAGTCTCACAGGTGACTTCCCTCTCTGTACTCTGCCTTCTTTCTCTTTCCATTGTTGTCACTATTGACGATGTTATTCCTATTGGCAACAATAGCTTGTTGCCTAAATTCATGCTTAGAAATATGTATATAGCCAGTAATTTCTTTGATGTGATATCTTGTTAAGTGCTAGAAACTAAACTGATTGACATATACAAAGGTACTTCAGAAGGTTTGTGAAACACATTAAAGTTTACAGGGCTTGCATTGTGGCAGAGTGGGTTAAGCTGCTAGCTACAATGCCAGCATCCCAGGTTAGCACTGTTTCAAGTCCTGGGTGCTCCACTTCTGATCCAGCTCCCTGCTAATATTCCTGGGAAAGAAGTGGTAGATAGCCCAAGGACTTGGGTCCCTGTCACCATGTGGGAGACCTGCATGGAGTTCGAGGCTCCTAGCTTCGGCCTGGCCTGCCTCCGTTATTGCATCCATTTGGGGAGTGAATCAGCAAATGGAAGCTCTATTTCCCTGTCTCTCTCTCCTTCATTCTCTCTATCTGTAACTCTGCCTTTCAAGTAAACAAATATATCTGTTTAAAAAAATGTGAAATTTTTGAAATTCATGCATATGAGTATGACCTGGCTCATTTAATCTTCCTACACTCATGAGAGATAAACACTACTATAATCCACATTTCAGAGTTGGAGAACTGAAGCTCAGAGTGTTATGTAACTCAATAGAAGTATCAGCATTTGTGCTAGATGTAAAATTGGAACACTAACTCTGGTATTGACTCTTCCCACTGTCTAGTTAGTTGGAAAAAACATCTGGTTATCTATCTCAGGGTAAGGAAAATGGGAACTGATAAGACTGAGATCCCCAATTCAGCAGAGCAGCAATGTATCTGTAAGAAGCTACAAAGTTACAGTGATCTGCATAAATTATACATGGGTCTGGTGGTGAGATTCTGTGATGTTTATGTATTTATATTACGATTCGCTATCTCACAGAGGCTGAAGGTAATCCTGTTCTCCAACAGCTTGCTATTTTTTGTTCTCCCTGCTGCCTGTGTATTTTATCCTACATATCAAACTGCTAAATATTCCTGGTCATAATCTGTAAGAATCTGGGAATGCTTGCTTCGACAAATTCAGAATAAAATTCCTATATGAATCATATAATAGTAAAAAGTTATTTTTTAAAACATTAGTTAATATATATTACTGGACAAACCTTTCTAAACACTATTTTTTCCTTTCTGCTTGATTTGAGCTGTTTTATACATATACATGTAGGTATGAATGACACTGCATTGAAACACATGTCTAAGCTGAATTGCATATAATTGTAAGATAAATACCTTGAGTGAATGAAAATTGTTATTGGAATGTTCGGTTGCTAATATTTATAGCAATGAAGTTTGTGGTAAAAACCCTTACATTACCTCCTTGCATTTTGCCAGAGTAGGATAGGTGAAAATATCTCAGTGATATATGGTTTTGACATTAGGAAGCCAACCAACAGTCTTTGAAAACTTTGTATTCCAGAAGAAAATACAAAGCCCTTCCAAGGCCTAGCAGGTGGCATATCACTTTCCTTTGATTCTGAAAACCTACATGCATGCTTTTGCAATACAACAAAACATAATCCTCTGCCTTTGCGTTGCTCTACCTAAAATTCTACACTAGAGGGCAGTGCAGTTATTATCATGCCAGCTTGCCGGATTGTGATCAAATTTCCTGTCCTTACACAACATAGAGAGCGTACATTCATTTCAAGTAAACTGCACACGTTTGTTTTAAAAGCATTTGGATGATACCTGATGGTTAATAGGTCTGAAGTGCTTGGAGCCCTAAGTAGGGAACAGAATGAATTTGGCAAATATTTTAAAGAGGGTGGGGATAGAAGACAAATATGAATAAAAATTTTTCATTTGCTTTGATACCTTAAGGGTGAAAAAGCAGAAATACTGCAGAACCATTAGGAACAAGCTGGTAGGTATAAGTATTAGTTTACATTTAAATGAATATAGCTTACAAGAGAAGAAGAAAGGCTATGTTTCAAATAGTTCCCAGCATCTCCTGTGAAATGCAAAAGAGCAATTTGTATTTATATTAATTCAGGTGGATGCCTCTAGTTTTCTTGGGCCTTCTCAAAGTTTCCTTTCTATTAAGTTTAACAAAAGACATCAGGGAGGTGATATGGAAGCTGTGCAAAGACTTCTTGAATGGGGGATCAGCAGGCTTGATGCCAATGGAGGGAAAAAGACACCAAGCCATGTGAAAACCTTTCATGGAGAAGTGGGCAGGCGAGTACCAAGCATTATAGGTCAAGGTGTTGTTCCCTTTCAGGGGCAAAGACTTAAAAGAATAAATTTATAACCATAAGGCACCAGAAATAAAAACATCCATTTGTTCTATTTCCTGCAGTGACAAGAAACATATATTGTAGATGGTAGACAGAGCTGCCTTGTAGATAAATTGTCTGATTTCAGCATCTCAGCAGTGGATAATAGATTCTCCTTAGAACCACATAATTAAAAAATGACATTTATGCTACTTTGTGCCAATTCTGTACTGCTGCTGCCCCTGGCTTCTGGGCCTGGGAGCCCTACAGGGTACAACCAAACAAATTTTGCATTGTTCTGTGGGACAAGGTAGGGTTTGATTATCAAACATATTTCCTTCTGGAGTAGGGCAAAGGGCTTTATTGTATTCTCTTTTACAAACTGATCTTTCTGAATTACTTCTTCATCTTTAATCCTGCAAGAAGAAAAGGACGCGAATGCTGAGATTAGGATATTCACACACTACATGTTAGTCAGATGAAAGAATGCATATGTGACTGGCAGAATAAATTAAGAACCTAATTTTAGCACCCTTTTTCCTCCAAGCAGAAATTCAGAATCAGCCAAAGATCAGACAAATGCTTTGAGAAAAAGATGTAAATCAAAGTGTCATTTAGGACCATATTCCAAGACATCATCTGGGTGAAATGGTTAATCTTGCTATGGATTGCTCCTCCACTGGGAATTTCTTGAAAGGCGATTGACTGCAGTCTGAATAACTGCTCTTTAAGGGGCTCTCAGTTCACTACATATCTAAAAAAGTGTGTGTGCTAGACAAGGCACCAATTAACAGTTACTAAAGTGTAAATGGATTTCCAAATGTCACGTAGCTGGTTGTTAGTGAAACCAGGACTAGCAATGGATCTTTTGATTCCTCTTTGAGATGATTAAGTATTCTGCAGGTGTCTTTAGTTCAGATAATAAAACAATATTCTTTAAAACAGAAAAACAGGGAGAAAAAATAAGACATAGAATTCTTTAAAAACATAAAATGCAATGTATATGAATTTGGGGATTTTGATACCCAACTAGAGTTTCTTACTTTAGAATCAAAATTTATTATCTCATGACTGAAGATTTCACTACAATTTTCTGAGACTTAATATCCTTGTAAGTGAAAAGTATCTACATTTCTAGGTTCTGGAGTGCCTTCCTTTCAGACTCTCAAGGAGCCTGGGAAATATCATGCTTAAATATTTATTTACTACCAAATGCTAAAAAATTGTAAAAGAAGATGGTTGTAGATTTTGATCAACATTTAATGCCATAGAAACCTGCATGTCAGTCTAGGGGTTCAGAAGTGTGTGGCATGTGATGATCCCCAACTGCACTTTCCCATGCTTAAGAGTTTTGCGGTTTTGGCAATAGTAACAATTATGTGCCTTTCTCATAGAGATTTTTGCAGAACTATGAGGACTGATGGGTATAATTTTGGCCCAAAATAATGTATGTATTAAGATCAGAGAAAATACAAAACCCAAAATATTTGTACCTAGCATTTCACATTATCAATGTGCATGACTTTCTCTCAAAATACAAGTATCATGAATTCAGAAAACAGCCTGTCAGGATTTAAACTGAACTATAGTTATTACCTGTGTGATTTTTGGCACTGGATTGAATTGTCTGGGCTTCAGTTTGTTTATTTTAAATACATAAATTGTGGATGTAATGATACTGCTCTTACAGATTTGTTAGATGATTAACTGAGTTAACATAGAAAATAAATATGCAGCATGTTTAGTTATCTAATAGGAATTACAGTCAATAGTAACAGTAGAAGTACAATAGTATTATTTGCTGTGGGGACATATAATGCCTATGACAAAACCATATGTCTTTTTACTACTGCAGATATGATAAGAACTAAGGAATTTAATGTCCTACTAAGGCATAAGTAATGTGGAGAGATGCTGGTATAAATCAATTCACACCAGATGAAAGTTCCACTTGACAATGGGGAGTTATTCTTGCTTCTTTCTTGAGCTATTGATAGGCAAATTGCTCCTGTGATGACATATTAGCATATTGTGTGAGTTAACACAGTTTTTATGTGAAATGGCATTAGTTTTAAAATCAAGTTCTTATATTTCTTAGAAAATATTTGTGTTATTTTTTTAAAAAGGTAGTGAACGTTAAGTCTTATTTGCAATGACTTTGAACTGTGTTTAGTTTTAATACTGATGGTTCAGAAGTGACTTAATTGTCTTTTATTCCATTTGCTAGAAACCTGAAAATACATCTGCACAATGCTACTCATTTTAACAATTAGTGATTGTAAAATTTGAAAACAAGTTTTAACAATTATTTGCTTATTTTTATTTATTTGAAAGGCAGAGGGACAGACAGACAGACAAATGACTGGAATAGCTCGGGCTGGTCCATTCTAAGGATAGAAGCCTTAAACACAATCTAGCTCTCCTGGGTGGATGATGGTGACCCAGTATTTGAGCCATCATCTGCTGCTTCCTATGGTTTGTATTAGTAGGAAGCTGCAAGCTGGAGTGGAGCTGAGACTTAAACCCAGACATTCTGAAATGGATGTGGGTGTTCCAAGCAGTGTCTTTACTGCTGTGCCCAATGCCCACCCATGGATGAAATTTAAATGTCAGACCTAAGAGAGATAAACTAACTATAGATATACATACAAATTAAAAACTCTTAAAAAGGAAATAGATTTATACTAAAGAATATATGTAGTTATTTTCAATATATGTTGATAAACAGAAAAAGTAAAGTTCAATAAGTACCTATAATAATTTTTATGTAATAAAGAAGAATATATGGAAATATGCATGCATACCCTATTTGTGAAATCAAACACAGGAATAATAGCAGTAACTATTAAGATAAGTTACTGATAGGCAGGGAGTGAAAACAGGTTGAAGGGAATAGAAGGGAAATAAGCAGTATAGATGAAGAGGGAACACACTTTTTGGAGCATTTTTTTTGGATAGCTCTAAAATTACATTTCCAGGTCAATCTTCACTTAGCCAAAATATAGATTAAAATAATGCATACAAGCCAGCATTGTGATGTGGTGGGTGAAACACGGGAGACCTAGATTGAGTTCCAAGCATCTGGTTTCAGCTTTGCTCAGCCACAGCTGTTGCAGCCATCTGGAGCGTGAACCAGAGGATGGACTCACTCTCCCTGTCTCTCTCTCTCATCCCCTTCCCCTCGCCATCCAGCTGGATGTGAGGGTAACCCAAAACACAATGCAAGCTATAACTAATGAGACTATATTACAAATGGATAATTACACCACACTAAAAAGAGAGGAGGAGTAACAACCTAACTTAAGTATTTTAGAAAATAGAGTTATGACAGTGTACTAAAAAGTTAAGGTAAAAGAGAATACACCCAGTATTGTAGTCTAATTATTAACATGCTTTTCACAAAGATATGGGTTTTAAAATCTGAAACTTTTATTTTTGCATACCATGATTTAATCAATAAAAATACATTGTGATCCAGTTTCCTATATCAGATATGGAAGTAACAATATGGAAAGGAAAGCTACAACAATCTTTATGGTATTATATTATAGCTGATATCATATAAAGTCAAGGATTTCAATATATGCAATAGAAAATGGTAAAGAAATAAATATAAATGTTTTATGTATTCATTACAAAGGGGCCTTCAAGAAATTAATCAGAAATGCACATTACTTTTAATTGCATTCTTTGAAGTCTCTGGTATGAGTGCTTCATAAAGTCCATGAGAAGGGGAATTAAAAGATAAGTTTATTTTGGTGAAAAATTTGAAACTTATACATAGCTTCTTCATGTGTGGGTATGTGTGTGTGTGTGTGTGTGTGTATTTCCGTGATCTGACAATTGTGGGAGCCTAATAAAATCATGCTCCAGTAGCACTGAGCACAATTATAACCAGATCTTGGTTTCTAAATGTTATATCGTATGCTTAAAAAAATGACTGACACTGTCCTTGTAGAAATGAGTTGGAAATAAGAGACTAGAATATCTTGTAATGCAAGAAAGCAACATGTTAGAACAATGGTAGGGCATATGAAAAGGACACAAAAAACAACCTAAGCACTCTAAGAATTATCTTAGAATTCAAGCAGCACGATAAATGATGATAGTAGTGGATAATAACCAATAAAATAAATATTTAGAAGTTTATACTGCTAGAAATAAATACACAATAAATAAATAAGTGGGAAAACAGCAATAACTCTTCCTTACAAGATAATTACAATTAAATAGTGTGGAAGGAAAATACATAATTGCCATTGGACAAATACCACAGTATAATGTCTGTAGGCAATAGTCATCAATGGCAATTAAGTTAATGAGAAATATATGCTGGAGAACAGGATTTTTGCACAGTCACATTATAAATTTCTGCTAGACGTATATTAGTTACAAAGGGAAAAACTGGTAAGTTGGCTTGGGAGACATTTGGCAGATACCACACCAACCAAGTGATTAAAGTTACTGGCATGAAGTCCCTGCCAATAAGATACAATAAGAAAAGGAAAGCATCATTTTAATGATAATCTTGCAAAAAATGAAAAATTTTAATGATAAGAAAAAATATAAACCCCAAATGAGTGACCAAATACCTGAATAGTTCTCTTCAAAGGTATTAAGGGTTAGAAAAGATACACACACATACACAACAGTCAAGTTCTTTCAGGTTGGAGGAGATTAAGGAGACATTACAAATAAATACTAGGTGTGATCCTAGACTGGAAACTCAAAAAACACATTTAATATGAAAATTCATGAACTCATTCATCTTTAGATGAGTTAATGGGAGTATATAGTGTTTGATAAAATATCATGGCTCAGTCAGTTGTAACACTGGGGAAAGTTGGGTGAATGATATTTTTGAAAATTAAATATATGTGTTATTTTGCAATTTCTCTATAGACTTAAAATAATTTTAAAATAAAAAGTTTAAAAATTTACATAGTGGACAGACATTTGGCCCAGTGGAATTACTGTGTTTGAGTCCTGGCTCTGTTTCTTTTTCCAGCTTCTGGCTAATGTATACATGGGAAGCACTAGGTGATGGTTCCAGTTTTTGGCTCCTTGTTATTCATGCTAGAGATTCGGGCTTTATTCTAGGCTCCTTGCTTCAGCCTGGCACAGCCCTGGGTGTTGTGGACATTTGGGGAGTGAAACAGCAAATCATAGAAATCTCTCTCTTCTCTCTCTCTCTCTCTCTCTCTCTCTCTCTATCTTTCTCTCTCTCTCTCTCCCTCTCTCTCTCTCTCTCTTGTTCCCTTTCAAGTGAATAAATAAAATAAAAACATCCATATTCTCTTCCTATATATCACATTTAATCTGTATCTAAATGTCATTTAACCTGTATCTAATCTGTATCTAAATAGCTAAGCATCCAAAATTTCTCTAGCGATTTCTCCTTTCCTGATAGCCAGAGGAACAAGAAAAGCACATAGGATGTTTTCATGGACCAAGTCTGTAAGTGATAGATATATCCCTTTATCCCACCTTCCCATCTAAATGGAAACTTTATTTTGCTATGTCTTGTTTGTTTATGTGAAAACAAATAAAAGCTGTTCAAGTAGTCATGAGACTTTTTCATTATGCAGAGTAGTTAGAAGTAAATAGTACTATTACCAGTTGTGCTGAATAAACATACACAGCGGATACAAAACAATTAAAGGATCACTGGGTGCTAAAAATGTTACTGCTCATTTCTTTATTATAACTTTCTTTTCATACCATCCAAAAGGGGCATTGCATTAAGACCAGGTATGGTAGGACTGAGGGGAGAAAACAATGTTAGGAAAAGATTTGTAAATTGTTTTTACTCTGAAGTGGAAACAACAGGAAAAGGAGCAGTAGTGGGAAGTGCACTACAAACATCTGACATCTGCCAATCCCACAGTGCTTGTTCCCCAGAGGCTAAGAATGTACCAAGAATTTCTATACATTTATCTCCAGAGTTTTGGAAACACCTGGATGAGCTCAAAGGAAAGTCTTCAGTCAAGTGCCAGAGACTGCTAGGTAGAAATATCTTGCACAAGGTTGGAGACTGTGGGGGGACTTTCCAAGAAATACTACCCACAGTTAGCAGAGGTAAAGAGGAAGGAAGTGAGGATGAGTAGAGACGGGAAATACAAACTTCCTATGTGTAAGTGACATGACCTCAGAAGATAGAAAAAAATGAGCGAAATTTTACAAAGGAGTTTCTGTGACAATACTTTAAGTCATTTCTTGGGGCAAATTCAGAATAATTTTATTATGTTTAATAATTTCATCTTTATTGCAACTTTAGGAAATAAGAGATAGCAAATGTTGAAGTGCTACTCTTTTATTTAGAAAGAAAAATATCCAAAACAAAATTTCCTAGCAAATAAGCATCAATCCATTCCTCTAACGCTCCCTGAAGGAGTGGACTAAATAATCTAATTGCAAAATGATTGCAGAAAATTTCTAATTGCTTGAATCCAAATAAGTTCTAAAAACAGTTCTAACATAGGCAAGTTTGTCCAAGCAGTCTTTCTTCACATAATCATCCAGAGCCCAACTCTGATTGACAATCTTTCATCTTATAAAGCATCCAAAATTTCTCTAGAGATTTCTCCTTTCCTGATAAGCCAGAGGAACAAAAAAGCACATAGGATATTTTCACGGACCAAGCCTGTAAGTGATAGGTATATGCCTTTATCCCACCTTCCCCTGGTGGGACACTGCCATAGAGCTGCAGCGTGGAGTCTGTGAGCCCAAGAAGGGAATTTAAGTTAGGGAAAGTAGCCAGCAATCTGCCACACTCATACTCAGCAGGCAGTAAGTGCAGTTGAAGACACTGCTGCTCAGGTTAAAAATATCTGGAGTGTTTATCCATCCTTCCTTCCTTCCATCCTTCTTTTCTTCCATCCTTCTTTCCTTCCATCCTTCTTTCCTTCCTCCCTCCTTCCCTCCCTCCCTCCCTCCTTCCCTCCCTCCCTCCCTCACTCCCTCCCTCCCTCCCTTCCTTTTTTTCTTGCCTTCCTGCCTTCTCTCCCTTTCTTTCTTTCTTTCTTTCTTTCTTTCTTTCTTTCTTTCTTTCTTTCTTTCTTTCTTTCTTTCTTTCTTTCTTTCTTTCTTTCTTTTCTTTCTTTTCTTTTCTTTTCTTTTCTTTTCTTTTCTTTTCTTTTCTTTTCTTTTCTTTTCTTTTCTTTTCTTTTCTTTTCTTTTCTTTTCTTTTCTTTTCTTTTCTTTTCTTTTCTTTTCTTTTCTTTTCTTTTCTTTCTTTCTCTTAAAAATATACTTCAGTAAGAACCCGTAAGACCTGAAAATCCTGTTGAAATAATGAATGAGACACACCTTCCAAAATGACCTTAAAAATTATTATTTATTCTAATAATTTGAAGGGCACACACACACACACACACAGAGAGAGAGAGAGAGAGAGAGAGAGAGAGAGAGAGAGAGATCCTCTATACACTGGTTTACTCTCTAAATTCCCACAATAGCCACGGCTGGGCCAGGCTGAAGCTAAGAGCCCATGTGTGAGTCTCCCACATAGTAGCAGGGATCTAATACTTGAGCCATTATCTGCTGTCTCCTAGGATGTACTTTAAGAGATCACTAGATCAGAAGCAGAGGTGAGACTTAGGGATTCCAAAATGGGAAGCAGGTGTCGCAAGTGGTGGCTAAATCCAGTGAGCCACAATCCTCACCCCAATAATGTTACTTTTTAAAGTGAGTTTCAAAATGCATAAATTGGCATTACAGCTTTGGCTATGATAGGTGAAAATAATGGTGGTAGAGTTTCTTGGATGTAGGGGAGCTAAAGAAAACAGAAAGTGGGCCTGGCCGTGGCAGGGACACCAAAGTAGCAATGCTAGGAACCCTCACCACTCAGTCCATAAACAGACGGGATAAGTCCATGTTGGCTCCCATATTTTTATGGTGTCACATGGTTTGACAGAGGAAAGGGTGTGAAGCTCTCATCTGGATTTATAATGCAAAGATTGCCTTACAAGAATTAATAGATGAAGGGATTCTAGAATTTCATTTTTCAGAAAAAGAGTACAGAGTTGATATTATAATTGATCGGTATTGGGCAGCAGTGAAGAGTTGCCACTATGTTCCCAGATGAGTGTTCACCCATGGATGCCTGAAAACCAAACAAGTCATGTATGGGAGGCCTGTCTTCTTGAGACTATGGCCAAGTTAACAGTGTTCTTTTCTATGAGCTACAGTCAGGTGAATCTTAAACAAATATGTGCATCACAAAGGAATCAAGCAACTGCGTGATGCAATTTGATGGAGGAAAGCTGGAAGTATCTAGACTTTGGCTCAGGTTCCTAGGCCTTTCCATCCCAGGGAACCATCAACTTACCAAGGAGTTTGAGGATGTGGGTCAAGTCCAGCCAGCTTCACTGTTGATATTTTCACCTGAACACCAGTGCCACAAAACAACGCTTTCTGTCTAGAGCAATAGTAGCAACTCTTTTCCTTTGCCCTTTCTCCAGAAGCCTCTGTGACCTCTAGTACTTCATGCCCATCTTATAGAAATGTTGGCTAAGGCAGTCCTCCTAGTTTTCTTTATTTCTACTGTTTTGTCAGGGATACCAAGAATGCAAAGCTTTTGCTGATATTTGGGCCATTTCTGAAGGTTACATTTGTAGACAGCAGCCTTGAAATATGTGTTAACGGTTTCTTCAGAGACAAAAACTCAAGCTTGTGTAGTACTTGCTATAACACCATGTAGAATACAGAAATAAAATCAAAATGGGTCAAAGATCTAAATGTAAGACCTGAAATTATGAAACTACTAGAAGAAAACAGAGGAAACTCAATACAAGACATTGGCATAGGCAATGATTTTCTGATTAAGATCCCCAAAACATAGACAATAAAAGCAAAAATAGACAAATGAGATCATATCAAAGTAAGATCATATCAAAGTAAGAAGACTCTACAACAAAAGAAACAATCAACAACATGAAGACAACTAACAGAATGGGATTAAATATTTGAAAACTATGCATCACATTGAAGATCAATATTTAAGGAACTCAAAAAATTCAGCAATAAAACAATCCAGCTAAACAATCAGTAATGGGCATTTTGCCACAGCAAGTTAAGCTGAATCTTACAATATTCACATCCCATATCAGAGAGTGTGCTTTGAATACGGGCTTCCAATGTTCCTGGGAAGAAATAGAGGATGGCCCATGCAATTGGTTCTTTTGCACATGAAACACCCATATGGAGTTCCTGACTCCTGGCTTTGGTCTGTCCCAGCCCTGGAAGTTGTGGAATTTGGGGAGTAAACTAGGGATGTAAGTTCTCTCTTCTCTCTCTGTCTCTAAGTCTTATTTGCCACTCTGCTTTTCATATATATACATATGAAAACATATATAACATATATAAACATATATAAAATATCTATAGAATATATGTCTATCTTTCTTATATACATATATATAATTCTCCAGACATTTTTCAAAAGAACAGAAGCAGGGACCAGTACTATGGCAAAATAGGTTAAGCTGCCACCTGCAGTGCCAGCATCCCAGATGGGTACCAGTTGGAGTTCTGATTGTTTCAGTTTTGATCCAACTCTCTGCTGATATTCCTGGGAAAGTAGTGGAAGATGGTTCAAGTGCTTGGGCCCCTACATCCATGTGGGAGATCAGGAAGATTCTCCTGGCTCCTGACTTTGGCCTAAACCAACGCTGATTGTTGTGGTCATTTGAGGAGTGACCCAGTTAATGGAAGACAGTGTCAGATCTCTCTCTCTCTCTCTCTGACTTTCAAATAAATTTAAACAATAAAAAAGAAGAAATACAAACATGAAAAATGCTGAGTATTGCCAGCTATCAGAAAAAATATAAAAACCATGATGAGGTATCACCCCATTCCTGTAAGAATGACTTTTATTAAAAAGTCAAAGAACAAATGTTGGTAAGTGTGGAAAAAAGGAGCCCTGTACACTGTTGGTGAGAATGTTAATTAGCACAGCCATTATAGAAAACAGTATTCAGATTCCTCAAAAAGCTAAAATTAGATCTAACATGTGATTCAGCTAGTTCACATCTGGGAATGTAGCCAAACGAAATTGTCAGTATATGAAAGAGGTACCTACACTCCCATATCTGTTCACAGCAGCCAAGTTAGGTAACCAACCCAGGTGTCCATCAGTGGATGAACTGATAAAGGAAATATAGTTATATGATTATATGTGGGGGAAAAGTTGCTACACTGGAGAAAACAACATATGCGAGCTCTGTTCCTTATCAGTAATGAAAATCCACTGCAAATGTAGCATCCATTTTGTAGTTTCTACATCATGGCACTTGGCAGCAAGGGAAAATTATACAAGTATGTGGATGTTAATTCAGTTGTGGTGTCATAAGTAACAAAGTCCTTTGCCTCTGTACCAGGAGTTTGGGTTCTTCTGATAGCATTTAGTAAAGAGCATCAGCTAACTTCTAGCTGAAAAAGAGGCAGAAGGAATTCCCAGACCTGATAAGAAGTCTGCAGAAGGTGTTCACCTTTGGTCAAGCTGTGATTGAGATGTCTGCTAAATATTCAAATGAGGATGGCTACTACATATTGGAATATAAAGCTCTGAAAATCAGGGGACACTGGGAAGTCATCAGGGCATATAGTGCATTTAGAGACAAACCTGGATGAGTTCACAAAAGGAGTGAATTAAATACAACTAAGTTAGATAAGAGTAACTAGGATCAATACTTGAGACAAATAATTGTTAATATAATAATGTTAATGAATGCAACGGAGTGTTTAGTGGTATTTTATTACTGTATCAGGAAAATGTCGTGGCTTTCTGATAGAAGGAAGCTAATTAGCATTTTAAATTTTTTTTTATTTTTTAAGACAGAGGGATACAGAAAGATGGACAGATAGAAAGAAATCTACATGCTGGTTGAAACCTCAAAGGCCTATAACAACAGCATTGGGCCAGACCAAAGCCACAAGACCTGAATTCGATACACATTTCCCCAGTGGATGGCAAGGAGTCATTTTAGCCATCATTCGCTGCCTCCTTTGATGTCCTGTAACAGGAAACTGGTATAAGGAGCAGAGCTAGGATTCAAATTCAAGCACTCTGATGTGGATGCAGGCTTCCCAAACGGCCAGATGCCTGTCCCGCAATAAGCCTGTTGATGCACGTGAATCTGGTCTTTGCCATCTCTTCATCTTATCTCGTGCTGCTTGTGCTCCAGCCAGGTGTATTTTGTTCTTAGAGCACAGCTCCAGCTTTTCTGGTATAGATCCTTGCGTGACTCACATGCCTCAGCTTGTAATGCTCGTCCAACTGCTCTTCTAATGGACTCTTCTTGAGCATTCAGATCTCTGCTAGAATGGCATCTCCTCAGGAAGGGCTATTCCAGTCACTCCTAGAATCTATCAAAGTGTAAATCCATTTCTTCACTGCATGCATCACAACTTATTTATATGTTGAAAGTCATGCATTTTATATGTTTAAATTCTAAAGTTACACATATACATACATTTGCTAATTTACTGTGTCCTACATAATGCTTCATGAAGGCATGAATATCAAAAATCTTTTTCTCTATTATATTTCCAATATGTGGACCAGTGCCTGAAATCTGGAAATAGCTTGAAAAATGTTTGGAGAATTTATCCAGGGCCTGTTGTGTAAGTTTCCACATCTTATCAATGCATTTATTTGGGTTTCTATGCATTCATCTGTATAACTACATCCATTTTATCATTCTTATGATAAGTAATCTTGTCTGTATATACTATTGACACAGCAGGTCGTCTACAAGTGAAAATTTAATCATTAAGTATTTGAGGACTCTATGCAATAAAACATAATCGATCAGAAAGGAGAACTCTCTCTGCTCAGGGAGGAAATGAATGGGTTAGACTAGTCTACAAGTGAATAAAGAACACAGATAGAAAAAAGACAAATAGACAGGCTGAAACTTCAAAGACGGGAAGATTGGAAAAAAGCCAAAATGGAGCTGAAGAAAGTAGAGCCAGAATGAGTAAAGATCCAAGCAACAAAATGAAAAGAACATTGTACAAGAAATGGCCATAAATCTAAGGAATGTTTCTGATTCAGAGGGAGCCAAAGAGCAGCACAGAAGAAGATAGGTAGTGAGGAATGACAAAGATTGTTCTTTGATAGAAGTGGCTGAACTGTCATAAAATCAAAAATGATACTTTCTCTTCAGGATAATAAAAGAGAGTGATTGAAAAGAGATGCAGAAATCCCAGGCAAAGCTTCCAGATGAAGTGTTGAGGGTTGATGTTGAAAACTCTCAATATTGGGTCTAAATAACTGATTAAAATTAATCATAATGTGAAGTGGGTTGAACTCTTAGAAAATTCCAGAATTCCCAAGGAAGAAGTCAAAATATAGTAGATGGTTTAGCAGAGGGCTCTGGAAAAAAACTACAGATTAAAATGGCATATTATCCTCCTTTTTAATTTTTTGTTTAATTTGAGAGGCAGAGAGTGAGGGGGGAGGAGGGGAAAGATGGAAGAGGGGTGATAGACAGAAAGAGAGATGGAGAGAGTGAACCAGTTCACATGTACTAGTTTCATTTCACTTTCAATGCAGGGAAAGGATGTTACCTAGGATATATGCAGACTGCAGACTGTAACTTCTCAGACTACATGATCAAATTAGCCAACTCCTCATAATAAATAAATCTACCTTCCTTCATTATATATCCTAGGTAACATCCTCTCCCCACTTCCGTATATGAAGGCATTTTAAAAATGTCTGTGGAAAAATGGATCTAAGTAGTAAAATTATTTTTTGAAATTCATGCATAATATGCATTTTCTATGAACATTTTTGTTTTCTATTGTTTCTATTTCATTAGAGAACCTTTATCTATATGTTTTAGATCAAAGCTGCTAAGCATGATATAGTGATTGAGAAAATAACTATGAAGTTACTAAGTATGTCTTTTAAGACAATATTTTAATTAGTGTAATCTGATGGGATTCATTCTTAAGTAACCTCAAATACATGAGGCTGCTTTCTTAGACTTGTAAGACTCTTGTACGTTCTATTTGCTATGCTCCAAGAGCTTTGCACATTTCTATATCCTCTCCTATTCATCAACTAATTAAACACTTGCTCTGTTTCTGGTTCTGTGAAGAATATGGGAAGAAAAGAATAAATAAACACTATTCTCAACGAATAATGGTCCAGAGACAACTTCAACCACATAAATATTTAGCTAAAATGAAGTATCATGCTTAAAATAACAGAAAGAAACACATTTGACAAAAAAAAAAAAACAAAAACCACAGGCCAGTGCCGCAGCTCACTAGGCTAATCCTCCACCTGCGGCGCTGGCACCCCAGGTTCTAGTCCCAGTTGGGACACCAGATTCTGTCCCGGCTGCCCCTCTTCCAGTCCAGCTCACTGCTGTGGCCCGGAAAGGCAGTGGAGGATGGCCCAAGTGCTTGGGCCCTGTACCCACATGGGAGACCAGGAGGAAGCACCTGGCTCCTGGCTTCAAATCAGCACAGTGCGCAGGCCATAGGGGCCATTTGAGGGGTGAACCAATGGAAAAAAGGAAGACCTTTCTCTTTGTCTTTCTCTCTCTCTCTCTCTCTCTCTCTCTCTCTCTCTCTCTCTCACTGACTAACTCTGCCTGTCAAAAAAAAAAGAGAAAAAAGAAAAAAAGAAAAAAAAAACCCACAAAGGTACATTGCAGATACTTGTAAGAGAAATTTGGAAATTCCCTGTGTAGGATCCCTGTATTCCATTAAACAGGTGCTAAAATAGTTTACATGACATGACAGTTGTCTGAATCCATAAGTCACTATTTCTTACTATTTAGTAAATAGTCCTTGAAGAAATAAGGGAGACATTGATTTCCATGTCAGTTATTTTCCTAGATTTATTAAAAGTCCTTTCATAAAATTTTACATTACAATATGCATTACAATATGTTTCTCTAACTTTTGTGTGTTTAAATTAAAAATGTTCCTATTTTCAATCCATTTGATACAGAGGAGTAAAACTGTACCACTTGAACCACTGTTCAAACGAATTCACCTTAATCAAAACCAACTCAAAAACTTTAAATAATGTCACACTCGCCAAAAAAAAAAAGTGGTGCCCAGTCTTTTTAGACTGGTAATCAAACTCCCAAATACTGTCTTCCTTGAATCTATACAGCATTTTCCAGCCATCCTTAAAGTTAAATGTATACATGTAACTGGATAAGAATCTGTGAATACTGATTCTAAAAACATGAAGAACAATATAATTTGCAATGCAGAAAACTGGTAAGATAAATTATAAGCACATTTTACATACTAAAATCTACACTATATAAAAAGAATAAAATATTGTCTCTAATATGCTTCGGTGTTTGATCAACAGCATGTGTAATGAGTCAAGTTGATTAAAACATTTCAAACATAAATCATAAAGTGAGTATTTCTACAGCTTCATATTAGTACATGCATAGTTCCATTTCTCAAGTTTGTTTCCTTTAAAATAATATTGGGAGTAGAAAGCTTCCTTGAAATTTCTTGATTGTAAATTTCATAACTCTTATTTTCTAATATTGAATTATATATTGTTTCATTTTTCTAAGTCATATTCTAAGTATTCTTCTGCCTGGCAGGAAACATTCTGATATTGAAGAGCCTTTAAGTTCATCTGATTTGTAGTAATGCCTATTATTGTTATTATCTTCCAGCCCCTTATCCTTCTCACAATCATCAAGTCAGTACTCTGTGCCTGTCAATCTCTCCAATTAAGGTTGAGGCAAGTATTTTGCCTTGTCTCGGAGACATTCACTGTCTGATCCTGGGCCACATTATAGCTGATGATCTATTGCATTAGGGATCAGCCTGATTGGTCCAGGCCTCTCTTTCAATCTTCATTCATTCAATGGGATGTTAGAGAAGAAAATTCACATTGAGAAGCAGTAAGGAGTCTCAGAAGGGACTGACATTTTGGAACAGGGGGTTAAAACCACAGCTTGCGACACTGGCATTCCATATCCAAATGCTAGTTCAAGTCCCAGCTGCTCTGCTTCTGATGCAGTTTCTGAACATGCCTGGGGAAGCAGTAGAAGATGGTCCTCACCACCCATGTGAGAGATCTGCATGGAGTGCCTGGTGTCTCGCAGAATTCAGTAGTTCCAGCCCCAGCTCGTGCAGTCATCTGGGGAGTGAATCAGTCGATGGGAGATCTCATTCTGTCACTCTGTCTTTAAAATTAATAAATACATATTTTATAAATGTATTATAACTTTAAAAAGAAGTCTCAGAAGCTGGCTTTGGTTCTGATTTGGGAGAGTGGTGATGGGGTCATGGCTCAGGGGACAGGGATGTGACCACAGGGAATATCTCAGTGATTTCAGAGTGTGTTTATTGTTATCTACGTTGAATAATAAAGACTGAAAATCACAAAAGGCTTGCATGGAGAAATCCAAGTAATACTCTTCAGGCAGGAATATGAGGCAGGGGAGAATGCAGAATGCTCTGAACATTCCACATCCTTACCGAAATGTAAGCAAATGTCTTTGCATCTGCTTTGTCATTAGTTAATGCCACAGGTTGCATCATTTTTAGGAATAACGTGCTTCATAATTTGAGTAATGCTTATATTAATACAAAGAATCAAGCAAACTCAGAGATAGCACATTTTTCTAATCAAAGCTATTTCAACATGAATCCTACTATGTTGGGTTTTGTTCTATTTTTTCTATAATGTGTCCAAGAAAACTTAAATTTGCTCAGCAGACTGGAGCCGAAGGCAGTGCTCGTTTAGCACTACATTCCACCTACACTGGCACGACATGCTTTTTTTTTTTTTTTTTAAGCAATTTCCCCCTATCTTAAGATACGAGATAAGGTAAGATATTAGTGCTTTGGGGAAATAAAAGGAGCAAAATTCTTAAACCCTGAGGATAATTGCTGGTTTCAAAGTAACTGTGGCTTGTTTCTCTTTCCACACCAAGAGAGAAAAGCCAAATGTATAATGTGGAGAGTCAGGAAACAGCCTGGACAGTGAGAAGATTGGTCGCTGCCAATCCCAAAGATGCAGGGGCCCAGTCATGGCCATACAGCTTCTGGACCAGGCCAATAATCTTTTGTTTGGGGATTTCGGCTGAGGTGACATCCTGCCAAACAAATGGGCTCTTCTTTGCTGGAAAGTAATGGAGCTATTGAGAAGCCAAAAAAAAAAAAAAAAAAAAAAAAAAGGTTTTTAATGGGGTAAGACTGACAAATGCCTTATAAAATATGAAATTAATTGAGAAGAAATAATCATGAGACTAGAAGCCATAGACTTAAGACTCCATTTACACTGTGAAGAAACAGAGCCTGGAATAAATCCTATTAGATGACACAAAATAGCACAAGACTTAGTTTATATTCCTTTTATTTATCTATTTAGTTTTAGAAAAGGAACAATAAATGG
This sequence comes from Sylvilagus floridanus, assembly GCA_949820135.1. NCBI lineage: Eukaryota > Metazoa > Chordata > Mammalia > Lagomorpha > Leporidae > Sylvilagus > Sylvilagus floridanus. Next base: position 38,070,393 of record OX463228.1, on the reverse strand, counting down.
TGCTGTATGTACTTACTTCAACTTTTGCAAACAATTGCATGTGATAAAATAAATATATACTGGAGTAATGATTTTAAGATTTTTTCCCTTATAAACAATTTACTAGTCATATGATACTATAGATAGAAACTTTGATTTATCATCAAGAAAACTCACGACTTCATAGCTCAATATAATTTTTAACTGTATTTGTAGACTCAGAGCTGAGGAAAACTAGCAACATTTGAAAATCAGGATTTTTTTTCTCTGTGAATTTAATTTACTTTGTATTCACTCAGCATGATATATATATATATATATATATATATATATAGAGAGAGAGAGAGAGAGAGAGAGAGAGAGATCCACTTAACATTCAACTTCTTAAACTTTTTTTTTTAATATTTCTATGGTTGGTTTCTTAAAGTATGAGTGAAGGCTTAAATATAATAATAATGCTTGACTTTCTATTCCATGAAGAAAAATGATAATTGGAGTGTTTCTTTTAGTCTCCAAATTACAAACAAAACAGCAGTTTTAGAATCTGGATTTACTAGTGTTGTTTTCAATTTTCTATCTCTACAAAATAAAATGGAATTTAATACAAAACTGATTGCCTAAATAATACTTTTTAACACTCCTTAGTCTGTGTTCCATGCAGTAAAAAATAATGCAGTTTGAAATTATTGTACTCGCAATTGGTGGCAATTATATGAAAGATGGAAACAGTTTTTGATCTCATTAGTGCTTATAACTTGCAAAGCATCCTTTTCTAACTCTGGATTATATTGCTTAGTTATTGGATTATGTTATGATTAGGGTAATAGTTTAGGTGTCCCCCAAAGGCTGAGGTACTGGGGGCTTGGCCCCCAAATTCTTAAGTTAGTGTTAGTGATTAAGGATGGTTAATTGATATAATGTTGGCATCTATGAGGTGGAATGTGTGTCACTGAGGAGTACTCTTAGGTGGTAGTTCTTGTGAGAGGATAGGTTAGGTTATAAAAGCTGGGTTGGGGTGGTGGGTATGTGGTAGAACAGTAAAGACACCACTCAGGATGCCCATACCCCCTAGCAGAGTACCTGGATTGGATTCCAGGCTACAATTCTAATTCCAGCCTCTGTTAATACACACTGTGGGAGGCAGCAGGTGAAGGCCCAAGGGGATGGCTCAGATGGAGTTCCAGGCTCCTGGCTTCCACCCGACATAGCCTGGCTGTTGTCTGCATTTAGGGACTACACCAGAGGGTGGGAGATTTCTGTGTACATTTCTGTACATTTCTCTCTCTCTGTCCTTCTCTCTAACTTCCAAATATAAATGAAAACAAATACATTTTTCAAAAAGGTCAATTGGACACATGGCTTGCTCTGCTTCTTGGCTCACCGAGGTCTTCCCTTCAAATGCATTCCATCATCCTTCCTAAGAAGCTCCTCTCTGGTATTTGTTGAAGTAATGTAAATCTGACTAATGGAGATTTTTATAATCTATCAAAAAAGTTTGACACATCAAAAATGTAATTTTGGGATTTTATTTTTTGAGTCATTAACAAATTTCTGTACACAGTTTTTCATTTAAGCTACCTCCATGCTTCCTCCCGTCAAACTCTCGTCAAGGCTAGCTACATTCTGGATACTATATTTATAGTTTTCTTGCAATTCTATAGGTTATAATAGTACTGCATGTGTATGTAGTCAAAGCTTAAATTGCTTAATACTTTTTTAAAAGTTCATAAACTGATATCGTACTCTAGATAGTTTTCTTTTATTGGCTTGGTTTTGCTCAATATACTCAACATACCCACCCTGTTTTATTGCATGTTGTGTTTTCACTGCATTTATTTGTCTTCCTGCTGATTAACATTTGTGCCATTTCCAGATTTTGGTTTATTTTACATTATCACACCCAATACTAATATAAACTGTATTTTATGCATCTCTTGGTTTAAATGTACAAGAGAGTTTTCTAGTGAATTGGCTTGCTTGCTTTCTTTCTTTCTTTCTTTTTTTTTTTAACATTTATTAGTTACTTGAGAGGCAGAGTTACAGAGAGAGGGAGAGACAGAGACAGGTCTTCCATTGGCTGGTTCACTCCCCACATGGTCACCATGGCTGGAGCTGGGCTGATCCAAAAACAGGAGTCAGGAGTTTCTTCCTGGGTCCATCATGTGGGAGACCCAAACTCTTGGGCCGTCATCCACTGATTTCCCAGGCACATTAGCAGGAAGCTGTATTGGAAGAGGAGCAGCCAGGACATAAACCAGTGCCCATATGGGATGCTGGTGCCACAGGCAGAAGTTCAATCTACTGAGCCACAGCACTGGCACTTATTGAATTGGCATTCAAGGTGCTCAATAATGACACACAACTAGAGATGTCTCACACTGTGGCCAGGTAAATTTTGAGAAGAACTTTACCTGCAAGCTGATATCCTAGAATGTTACGTCACGGGCGCGAGCAGAAGACACATAACTCCAAAGTCAGAGAAAGAGGACTTCAATTCTTAACAGCAAAAGCAGTGACATGTACTTCACATGGGCTGTGTCAAATTCCCATGATGCCAAGTCCCACAAGCATGACACAAAGATCCCATAATGGATGTCTAAACACATACTAGATTTGTCAAAAAAGAAACACCAAGCCCAGGTGTTATAGCCTTACTATATCTGCTGATATAGTAAGCCACACTTTGTCCAGGCAGAGACATTATCTCATCTCTTAAGGCTTCTTACTGAAAACACAACCCTGAGCAGGACCTGGGAAGACAGTCATCAAGGTTTTAAATTCTTGGAGCATTCAGACTCTTGGAACACCCAAGAACACAGGGCCCATCTAGTCTATTGTATTTGTGAGCAAATATCTGCAACATTGAAGCTCTTACCCACAATAATTTAGCTGAACATTATTTTTTTCTATTCTGTCTTCAAACATTCTATATATCATTCACCAAATCGACTTTACAAATTAGTATATAGAAATTATCAATTTAATAGGCAAACAAAAATATTATATTAAGGTACTATATGAGAGTACAATCACTGGATTATATTCTTAACATGCAATATGAGTTGTTTTATAAAGTGATTTCTTATTAATTTTCTTTTTTGAGCAATGTTGGAATAATCCCTTTGCTATATATCTTAGCCACCTCGTGGTTTGGTGAGATATTTTATTTTTTGACAATCAACTGTGCATACTTATGTATGATTTGGTTATATTTATTTTACATTTTATTCATTATCAATGAGATTCATTATTTTTTATTTTATTTGAAAGAGTTACAGAGAGAAGAGGGGAGAGAGAGACAGAGAGAGAGAGAAAGCTAATGTCAGGTGGATTTTAGATTTTATATATAACTTTCAGGTGATAAGATAAAGAATTTCTTTATTATGTGGGTTATATTAAGGCTAAGTAAACAGTACACACACACACACACACACACACAATTTCATGAGGGTGTTTTCAAAAGTTCCTGGAAAATATGAACTAAAAGATAATATCCATTTTCTGTGAGCTTTGAAACTCCCTTGCCACAAATAAAAATGGCAAATATTACTTTGAATTTAACAAACTATATTCACAAATATATAATAAGTTGTTAAGAGCAGTGGAAATTTTAGCAATGGACTGAGATATTTAGAGTATTATTGACAAAAGATTACAAAATTGAAATTATAAGGGCTTACCACTAAAGCAGCTATCAATAAAGATGGAGGGGCTGGCATTTGGTATAATGGACCAGGAATCACTAGGAATGCCTTCATGCCATAGCAGAGTGCCTGATTTGAGTCCTGGCTCTGCTCCTAATCCCAGCTTGCTCCTAATGCACACTTTAGGAGGCATCAGGTGATAACTCAAGTACTTGGGTCCACGTGACCCACCTGGAAGACCTAGATTGAGTTTGGCTCCTGGGTTCTGCCTGGCCCTGTTGCAGCTATTTGGGGAATGAACCAGCAGATGGAAGATCTCTCTCTCTTCTTCTGTATTTGTTTTTATGTGTCTCAAGTAAATAAAACAAAAAAAGAGAAATTTTTAAAAATAAAGAAGAGTAAAAATTTTATGTTGGAAAGGATGTGAAGCATATTCTTGGGTGTTAAACCCTGTGAGTAGTGACTTTCCCTGACTCTTATCCTCTGTGGAGTTTCATAGATTATCATGTGCATATTAGAAATAGAATAATCCATAATAAATTCATAATCTAATATTGAGTTCAATCAATATTATTTACAATTCTACTTGTTCTTTCACCCTCAAAACCCATATCCAGAAGTGTTACTGTCAGCTAATGTGCAATATTTAGGTTTTCAGTTATATTTTGTCTCATTTATTATTCAGCTTTTTATAGATTCACTTTTTAAATCTTTAAAAACATAGAATCAATTTTATTCATTCTAAAGAAAAGGAAGTTATTGTGACATGGATGATTTGTTAAACACACTCAGTAATAGCTGACAACATGGGAGTTGGTAGGCTCTGATAAAGCCCGTGAGTAAAATTTATGTTTCATTTTACATATTTTTCACATTCCTTTTTAACCAAGCATACATCAAAGTTTGGAAAACATATAATAGAACATGAAACATCTTTTTCTGGATAAAGGGAGAGAGTGTATTTCTTTGTGGGCATTTTTGTGAGAATGCATAACTTGACAACATTATAAAACCAATGATTACAGGATTCATGGAAGTTATTCAAAAATGATATGAATGATAAATTCTTGAATTAAAAAACTTTCTACAAGTGTATGGGAATAAAATAAATGATATTGTTGCACAATTCAGATCTCTCACCTTGTATTGGGCCCAATGTGTTTGGTTTACCTAACACATTCTTGCTCGATATAGACACCCAAGTGTAAGACCTCTCTCCTGCACGTTTTCTTCCCAGGAGTTCCTTCCATTCATATGTGATGGGATGAATTAATTCTTGGAAAAGATCCAATTTGTTCTCCTGATACAATCATCAAATCTCTTTTTCTTTTACACATTCCTTTGGGGATGCTTTCTCTTCTCTAAACCTGGTTCAATTTCAAACCCAGACTTTCATCCTGCATCTTTATAGAGTCCCTTCAAATTGTATCAGTTCATAAAATCCTGTCATTTTTGTGTACTTCACCAGCTCCTTGGATATATTTCTCCTGGTATAACCCATGGTCACCCGTGGTACGTATGGTCTTATTATTTTTTGGAGTAAAATTGGTCAAGCCAACGTAAGTGTGATTTTTTTTAAACTCTCACATCATCTATGAGCCTTGCATAAATTAAACTTAATACCTGTTGAACATCTCAAAATAATGTCACTAAAGCTCAATCCCAACATAATTAATATTTCCTCCCTGGTGGCTCAACAATCCAGAATTGTTAGGCTGCTTAGTGGAATGAGGGAAATTTGAAGTATAACAGTACCTGCCTGGATCAAGTGTTCTTTCTGATGGTTTGCAAACCATTGCTTGCTTTGTAGATGCTATTTATCATCAAGTTGTTTTTTAATTCCTTTAACGTTGAAGATCTGGTATTGGTAGAGTTGTGGAAGTGAAATTATGAGGATGTCCTTAAAGTCCTTTTCTATGAATGAGTGATTTATTGGGGCAATGAAAAAAGGAACACATTTTCCTGTTCAGTATAGCCCGTCATTTTTGATGAATGTGACTCCCCTTTCTATAAGAAGTTCCCCTTAGCGCTGGTGCCAGTTCTTGAATTTTATAAGGGAATTGTAAAATGTCTTAGAAATATGTTGAAGGAAGGTTGAAAAAATCAGGTTCAAAGAATCAAATTCTGAACTACAATGGATGCATTGGAAAGTCAGTGTTATTCAATGCCAAGATAATCTCAGGACAAAATTTGGTTTTATCATTTTGGAGCAATATTTGCTTGATGTTGACTAAATTCAAGTAGTAATAATTCGCAGTTTCCTTTGTCACCTGCTTCATGTTTAGATTAAAGTGTGGTTTTCTTGCATGACTTCCGTGGTAATCTGGGCTGATTTGTGTATGAGAATGATCTGTATGTGATTCCTCCTGACTTTGCATTAAGTGCCGTCATGTGGTACCTTGATATTAGACATTAATAAGCATTTACATCATGAAGAGTGGCATGCGTACTAAATGTTAGGGCCCTGCCCTTTTAGAGATCTCAGGGCTATACTTCAGAAGCTTCTAAAATCTCCTTCAGGGTGTCCAGAACAATTTTGTCAGTACAGTGTTGTATTCTTCAATAAACACGTAAGTTCCTTTGCATTCAGAATTTTTTAAACTATTACCAACTAATGAGTAAAAAAATGGAATACACAAAGGAGATAAATTTATCCACTTACATTCCCAGGTAAAATTCATTTAAATATAATTTAAAACATAAAATTTATTTAAATATAATTATGTGTTTGCAGAGTAGACATACCTTCTACTGCAGAAGAAAGGAACTATGGAGAAACCACAGAGAACCAGGACTTAACTTGAATTTCATTTCTTATGCTTTTTTATGAGAGTGATATTAGAGAGATTATTAATTTTTCTGAGGTTCCCATAGTATAGCAGTAAACTGGAAAATAATGATATGTATATCATGGCTATTGTCTTTTAAATAGAATCCAAAATACAGCAAACACATACATACACAGATGAAAATTCCAAAATCATTTTAATTTTATTTGAGTGATACACACACACACACACACACACACATACAGGCTGAGACAGAGATAGGTAGAGAAAGATCTTCATCCTCTGATTCACTCTGAATGCCCACAGGAGCCAGGGCTGAGCCCAGTTGAGGAAGTAGCTAAAATCTCATTCTGGGGCTGCCACATGGGTGGCAGGCACACAAGTGCTTAAGCCATCTCTTACTGCATCTCAGGATGTTCCAGGGTATGCGTTTTTGGGGAGTTGGAATCAGAAATGAAGCCAGGACTCAAGCCAGGCACTCAAATACTGGATGCGGGAATCCCAGGTAACTAGTGTGCCAAATGCCTACCCTCTGAATCCTCTTAAGACAGGGTTAGCATATTTCCCATTCCTTCACTGTGTGGCAGTGTGTAGGACATTCATTCTTTCTAATCTGTAGAGAGAACAATGGGGGAAGTACGCCTTTTCTGGAATTTTAGCTATGCCACTAAGCAATTTAAGTAGTTGTGTGGGCCTAAACATATCATTTGGTTATCTCTTTTACAAAATAAGAATATTGACACATGTGTTTTGTATAAGAATTAAATCAAATATTGCATTTAAATGCATTTCCTAGAGATGTTACTTATTTGTTAACAATGTGTTTTGTTGTTAAAATTACATATATGTTTACTGTTATTAGTAGTACTATATTACCATTAATTTATGAAGGCAGATGTCTCAAAAAAATTCTTTAGAAGGTGATAGAATAGCATACTTCTCTTTTCATAAAAGGTGTTCAGCCAAGGAGAACAGGCAAGTATTCAAGGAGACCAAGGAGGCCTTGACAGTAACTAGAATCTCCACATCAACAACAGTGAGTGTTACTGGAACACCTAGTCTCCCTCATTCACCTGTGACAGAACACAAACACTAAGTTGTTCTCCATTGCACACAAAGCTGTGGGTATCTGATTATTACAAAAGTGAAATATGTCTGGTTTAATCCACTGAGGAAAAGCAGAAGTCTTCAGAACTTCTGGAAGGATACTTTTCCTGCCCTCAAATTGTCTTCCACCCCAGGTGCTAAGACAGATGGTTAGCAATTTAGGAAAATGCAGTGGGTTGAATGTTTGTGTCCCCACAACATACACCTGCGAAATCCTGGACCTCAATGGTATGGCATTAAGAGGCCTTTGGGAGGTGACCCGGTCATGAGAGTGGAGCCCTTCTGAATGGGGATGGTTTTCTTGAAACAGGACCCCAGAGAACTCCCTCATTCTTTCTAGTTAGTGAAGACACAAAGAGAAATCAGCATCTGCAATCTCGAAGTGAGACCTCACCAGAACCTCACCATCTTGGCCTTCCAGTCACCAGGCTGTTAGAAAGAACTTTGGCTGTTAATAAGCATGGCAATTTGTTATAACAATACGCACTGATTGAGAGAGGAAGGCTGAATTACAGCTGAGGAGTTAGCCAAGCCGTATATTCCTCCTAACTCATCTCACCTGCAGAGCTGTTTATACTGTTTCTGTGAGTGACAATCTTCACTGCTCACCTCTCTCCTTTTCCACAGCTCCTGAATTCCTGTCTAAGCCCCACAGCTTCGAGTTTCTTTAATTCCAAGGGCTGCAACATTTTCTCCAGTGTGTGCCAAGATCATACCAGATGCTTCCATATATTATCTCCCAGTGGTCCTATATCACAGGAATTATTCTTTCAATTTGGTAAAATGAAGGTAGCTGATTTAACTTACTCTTCATCACCAACACTTTAACTGTATAGGAAGGACTACCTTTTTACAAAGATTGATTTGTTTAAAAGCACCTGTTTTTTTGCACTATGTTTCACTAGCCCCAGAGGTAGGGTTGGATAAAAACTAGAGGATCCAGGCAACAAGTCTTAGTATTCCAGGTGACTCTCTAAGGGGTTGTAATTAAACTTTTCTCTGTTCTAAAAACCCTTTGTGAAGTAAAGAAAAGACTCACCTTCAACAGCTGGAGCTGATAAAGGGTATCCTGGGAGAATAAAACCCAGACAAAAGAGGCTCTTGGGAAAGCCAGAGTCTGGCAGAAGTAGGTTGGATTATGGGTGAAAAGAACAGCATTCTGTAGAAAGACATCTTTTGAGGAGGTTTGGAGCATTATTCAGGCTTTGCTGGTTGAAGAAGCTTTGTTTGTTATGCGATAGGTGAGGACTATTTATTAATTCTTTCTTTACCAGCAGTTAATCTGTTGACTAATCCCCAAATATAGACATTATGAAGGAGTACAGAATAAGCCACAATTCACATATAAGAATGGTTTAAAATTTTTTAAAAAGTGGAACTTTAATTCTTCCAGTTGTGTTTGTGGGCCATATCAGTCTATGGGGCCATGCTAGCTCCACGCCTGGAGGGAGGCAAGGCTCTTTACAAAGAAAGGAAGTAGCTAGCTTCTTTGGTTTTGAGGTTTGTTCTGGTTTAAAACTGATGACTTTGTCATACATATCCAAGTCTCTTACACTAACTCTTTTTTATTGAAGTCATTCGTTAAAGTGACTTTGGAAGAAATTGTCTAGCTTAAATGTGTATCTAGTTAATCTGCTTCCTGATTTGCCCTGGGTTGCTCTGCAGAACCCAAATATGAGAGTCCAACTAAGAGGCTCCTGCATTTGCCTCTTGTTTTCAGAATAAATATATTTCTAGCACTTCTGTGACTTGTGTATCCTAATTTCCGACCTGGAGGGATTAGAATTTAATTTCTTATTATATTTAGTACAAAAGGAATTTTACAAATTAGAGATTTTCATTGAAACTCAAATTAGTGTTTTTGGCTTAGTATTTCTAAAAGGAAGGGGCTTAATAGTAGTTAAACCTATACTCTCTGAAGTCAGCACTGGTTTTGAATTCTCTTCTAACTACAATATTCAACAAGTTAAATATCTTGTATAAACCACCAACTTCTCATTTGAATAATAGTGATATTAGTCTTCACAACAATCCATAACAACTGTAGTATCTGAATTTAGTCATTTTAATGTGATTATGCATACAAAGAACTTTGTACAGTGCTTTTCAACAAAGTAAACAGTAAACTATTTGTCACTATTTCTCTTCATTTATATCCTTCTCTGCTTCCTTTTGTTCTATTTTTAAAATATTTTTGTCCTGCAATATGTCACATTCACCAGTTCAATTACATAGGATTTTTTTTTTTGGTATGGAGGGTATACCATCATCACAAAGAATTCCATTTAAATTATATTTGTTATTATTCCTCATACAAATTGAACTAAAGTTTCAGTACTCAGAGTTTACCACCCAGATTTCCTCTCCTTCGTTTTAGCAGCCATTGAAAATTAAACTTTTCTATTTGAAGGAAACTCAAGTGAAGGTTCGTGACTATAAAAGAATCTCTCAGCTCTTAAAGTCCATTCTTTCAACAGAAGGGGGTCCAACCTGGGTAGCTGTTTTCTTCACAGTGTGAAAATATATTGAGGAGTATCTTGTTATCAGTAGGGACTGAAAGATCTTGGCTGTTAAGTCTAAAGCAAAACCGGAGCATCACATACGTACAACAGTAGGTGTAGGATATTTACCATGATGAGAAGCAGCACATAGCCCCTGCATTGTTACTAGGATAGAGATGTAGATTCCATTCCATGAGGATATAATACCTCAGAATGGACAAAATTCTTACCATACAATATCATGTCTTCCTTAAAAGTTGAGAAGGAGAATCTTAAATTCTGCAAAGTCTGAGTCATCCATAGAAGAACAGAGACTGGAATATAAACTTTACTTTGTTGAATTTTTTAACCCCATACATGTGGATGAATTTTCTAGATACTTCCTGTCCCAGCAATGTGATTTATATTACAGAGACTTGGTATCTTTTAACTAATGAAAAGAACTATGAGTTTCAGCTGTTTAAATTTTTTTTATAGATTTATTTATTTATTTGAAAAGCAGAGTTCCAGAGAGAGAGAGAGAGAACCTTCTGTCTGCTGGTTCACTCCCCAAATGGCTGCAATGACCCGGGCTGGGCCAGGCTGAAACCAGGAACCAGGAAATGCATTTGGGTTTTCTATGTGGGTAGCAGGGGCCCAAGTGCTTGGGCCATCTTCTGCTGCTTTCCCAGGCCATTAGCAGGAAGATACATCAAAATTGGAGCAGCTGGGATACAAACCGGTGCCCATATGGGATGCCAGCATCAAAGGTGGCAGCCTCACCAGCCAATGCCACACCACCAACCCCAGTTATCTGAAATTTACATATCAAATGCCACAAATGTTTGAAAGCCCTGTTACTTAGCAACGGCTATTCTGATTCACTCTTGGTATTGTGCAAAGCATTGTTCTGATAATGCTTTTCATAACCTGAAAAGAAAACACATTCTATATGACTTTCATTGCATGGAAACCTTTCTTTTTCTCTTATTCATGCCTGATCAATTTCTGACATTGTGATTATACAGGAATAAAAATGAAAATGTCATCTAACATAAATAACTTAAAATTTTATAATTACAATGTCTGCCCTGCTCACTGCCTGGAAGTGGTCTTGGATCTGACTTTGTAACTTTAGTTTCAATGTTTTAAAGTATTTATTTATTTGGGAGGGAGAAAGGGAGAGAAATGGAGAGAGAGAGAGGGAGGGAGAGAAAGGAAGGGAGAGAGAGACTGCAATTATATACATCTGCTGATTCACTCCCCAGCTGCTTGAACAGCTAAGGTTGGGCTAGACCATAGCCAGAAGCCTAGAACTCAATCTGGGTCTGCCCAATGCATAGCAGGGACCCAAGTGCTTGAGCCTTTACTTGCTGCCTGCCAGACTCAGCAGTGGACCAAGTAAGGAAAACTCAAATTTGCTTTTATGTCCTCTTCCTCCTCCCTGTCTGCCTCCATCATATGCTTAACAGTCCCTTAAATCCAGAGACCTGTAGGGAACTGACCGCCCCCTCCCCAATCGTTACCACCGTGACAGGCAATCTGGGGTTCACAGTGACACCCCTGAGATGCTGTGCCTCAACAGAGCATACTCCTGTACCTTTTCTGGAATGTGGATCTTCAACTTGATCATTGTGTCCCACTCACTTCTAAACTGAAAGGGTCAGCTTGTGAAAAGTTGTTAAACAACACGCTAGTGTGAAATGTCAACCCTCACACTAAACTTTCCCTTTTTAGGGCATAAAATGAAGACTTCATTGAGTTTTATACTGGCTTTCTGATTTTGGTAGTTCACTGAAGAATGGAGTTCAAAATTTCTGTATACTGTTGATGTTTGCCCACGTTCTGCATGAAATACCATGACTGTTTATGAAAATAATATTTAATAAAGCTGGGTGAAGTTTTTGATTGGGATGAAAAAGAAGTAGACAAAGGACTCCAACTGAGGGAATAAATTATAAGATGTGGACATCCCAGGAGATAGCAGGATACTAAACACCCATTCCATTAACTTTCTCAGTAAGGAATAAATCATTGTCTATTTAGCCTCAGCTGACATGTTTGGTGCAGCACCATGGTTGAAAGAGAGAACTTGTTTGATCAGCTTTATAAATGTCATGTTTCTTTTGTCAAGAAACTTAAACTTAGAAATCACTGTGCTTATTACCTTTTAAAATTTTTGGCAATAAAAATAATAATCAGGTAGATTTTCTTATATATTTGTGATAAGCCAAAAAAGTATGCATTGAAGATAAACATTATTAAACATTCTTTCTATACCAAATTTGACAAATCTCTAAAACACATCTGTGGACTTTCTTTGAGTATATGGCACTTCTGGTGTGGAGTAAAGCATTGGAGAACAAATAAGGCAGTGAAAAGTTACACTGAAATATCTAAGAAAGCAAGACTTGCTATATTGGACAATATTGTCCACATCTTATATATTGGACAGAGTGGGCTGATTATACCTACTGGTGAATATATGGCAAAAATATCAGTAGCATACATCAGGAGGAAGTGAATGCATTTAAAGTGCTCTATATTCTTATATCTTCTAGAATGAGAATTATGAATTATACTTATTCACAAAATGTTAGGCAATCTCAAAAGTATGACATAAGAGGCAGACAGTAAAGTAATGCTGTCCAACTAATGGAAAAGATGAAAAACATTTTAAGTAAAAGTAACCAAATCAACGGCATAAAGAGGGACCAGCATTGTGGCACAGCAGGTTAAGCCACTGCCTGTGACACTTAAATACCATATCAGAGCTCTGGTTTGCATTGCAGCTGCTCTGCTTTAGATGCTGCTGCCTGCTAATGAGCCAGGGAAAGCAGCAGAAGATGGTACAAGTGACTTGGGCTCCTGCTACAGACATGGGAGACCATGATGGAGTTTCAGGATCCTGGCTTTGGCTTGTCTCAGCCCTGGCCATTTGGGGACAGAATCAGCAGATGGAAGATCTTTCTCTCCATTTTTCCTTCTCCATCACCCTGTCATTTAAATAAACAAATAAAATTTAAAAAGTAAATAAAAGTCATAATGAAATAAGGAATATTAACATTATAAATGGCAAAAGGAAAATTCACATTCATATAATAGCAATTAAATTATATGAAGACTAAGTAATGAAATTAATAAAGTGGATGGTTAAGTTGGAAAAAGAATGAATCATAGGCCTTTTCCAAAACAAATGTAAAATAGAATGATAGGAAAATTGAAGGTGAAAGGATTTAAAAATATATAACATGCAAACAGTCAAAATATTGTTACTTATATTTTTAAAAAAATGTACCCTTTGATGCAAGCATTATTGAAAAACCAAGTTGCTGTATGGTGCCTTTGATGCAGGTGCTTGGGACCAGGAGGTCCTAGTCTCCCACAGACTGCTAGCTCCCTCCCTCAGCTTCCAGTTTCCTTGCCCTTTTTCGATTAAAATTAACTGAATAAATTGAGGGAATTTGTGTAGCCAATTCTTCAGGTCCCCTGAACAAATGACTTATAAAGTAATTTATCTCCCCAATAGAGACATCTTGAGGTTTAGTCTTTTCTTGGGAGGTTTCCTTTCCAAGAATCCCAGGCCATGAGCAAACAGTAACTACCATCTGACTAACTGGAACCCATTTTGCCATCAGCAAAATTCCCTAAGGGATGTGACACTGCTCATTAATCAAAGGAGGGCCTTGAGCACTATAGACTAACCAGGCACTTGGACATGAGCTGAATGTTCATCTTTCAACCCCAACTTCAATCTAAGAATCTTTATCCATAACCCCTCAGGAAGTCTGGGAATTAAGCCATAGCTGCCCAATTCCTTTTTCTGCATTTTGCAATAAGAACCCTTTTTCTTCCATCACCCTGATGTCATTACTTGCTGTGTACTGAATGAGCAGACTCAGTTTTGGGGGTTCCATAGCAGTTCTTCCAGGTATTTTAGGGGTATTATATAATACTATAAATAAAGATCAAAATTATTAAATATTTAATGAAACAGAAGGTTAAGGCAATATTCAATTCATTAACCTATTAATATAGCTTGAAACATATAAAGCAAACATTTGCAAAAATGTAAAAGCTTTACACCCTTGTAACCACAAGGAAAATAACAAAGCTAGTAATTAATAATGAAATAGGTGATTTAAAGGAGAAGATGAAATGTTTTTCCTAGTTTATGTTAAGGGTGCACTGTATGAAACAATTATAAATTATTTTAAATAATCATAAAATATTACTGAAAATGAGCTGTATTTTAAACCATAGTACCATTTCTATAATGTTCAAAAATGAAACCATCTTTATTAAACCGTATTTTTTAAACTCTGTAGAATTGATATATTAGTCAATGATATAGAAGATAGCTAAAAGTTACTTTAAGGATATTTCAAAAAGTCATTGGAAAATGGAATTAAAAGATAAGCTTATTTTGGTACAAAAATATTTCAAAAATCCATTCATAAAAGGGATCCTCGAAAAACTTATATAAATGTGAATTAGCAAAAACCTATGCATAGAATTCAACCATTTTCACTTCAAACTTTTACTTCTTTTTTCCAGCAAATTTTTGATGTACTCATATATTTGCAAATTAAGAAATATACTTTCACATAATTTACATGCTTAAAGAGAAAAAGAGTAGCTTTATGTTTCTCAGTTGTTTTGACTGCCAGCTCTGGCTTTTATGCCAGGCCCCTAAGAACTGTCCCCACTCATTTATCATTTAGCGTAAGTACAAATTTGGGCAGAGCCTTTATGCACACTTTGGAACTTCACATTTCTGCATCTCTTTCCCTTTTATTTCTCTCTCTTTTTTTGTCTTCCATCAAGATCATAAACAGCATCTTTCTACTATACTGGGCACTTGGGTTTAAGAATGCTTTCTCCAGATTGCCACAGGACAGTTCCTGTCTTTATTTTTTCAACTCTCCTTCAGGATCTGCATGCCTTATGATTATTTTTTCCATGATTTTAATTCTTCAAAATTAATTAATTTGTTTATTTTAAATTTATTTGAAAGGCAGAGAGATAAAGACTTTCCTTTGGCTGGCTTACTCTCCATATACCCACAACTGTTGGAACTGGGCCAGGCCAAACCTAGGAGTCAATATCTCAGCCTGCCATGTAAGTGGTAGGGGTCAAAGCTGCTGCCTTAAAGGGTAAGCATCATAAGAAGCTGGGATTGGAAGCAGAGATAGGACACCATAATTATCACTTAGATATTACATGCAAGTGCCCCAACAGGTATCTTAACTGCTGTGCCAAGTGCCTGCCCCATCTTCAAGATTTTAAAATTTTATTTCTAAAAATAAAATTTTTATTTCTAAAAAAATATGCCCTGGTTTTTAGATTGTACCATTACCAAAACTCAGAAGCCATAGTTCATTTGTCTTGGCAAAACAATACAATCTGATAAGACTGAGGCTCACTAAAAATCACTTGTCTTGGAGAAAACATTAGTCTGCCTTAGTCACATATACCCTAATGTATTCGTTCATTATTATCAAATAACTCTGTTCTGTTTGGACAGTGTGTGATTTATTATAGATTTATAGATATTTATAGATATATTTATTATAGATTTATTTTATTGGTTCGAAAGGTAGAGGTACAGAGAGAGACGTGACAAGAGAGACAGAGATCTTCCACCCGCTGGGTCACTCCCCAAATGACCTCAACAGACAGGGCTGAGCAAGGCCTAAGCCAGGAGCCAGGAATTTTATCCAGGTCTCCCACGTGGGTGCAGTGGTCTGAGGACTTGGGCTATCTTCCACTGCTTTCCCGGGTGCATCAATAGGGAGCTGGATCATAAGTGGAGCAGACTGGACTTGAATCAGCACCAATAAGGGATTCGGGCATTCAGGCAGGTGCTTACCCCATTATGATACAACATCTACGCCAAGGACAGTATTATTAAGTAAAGCATTTGTTCTCTAAAGTAGTTCTCAAGTAGAACACATGCTCCTGCTTATCAGTATTTCTCCTAGAGCACATGGCTTGAATGTATAATTGCAAATGAGCAGTAGCCAATTAGCAGTTTGCTCTATTTTTGTTAAACAACATAATTATAACCAGCAATTTGTGGTAACTAACTATTCCTCTCCCTTTTTAGGCTTTGTTTTTTTTTTTTTTTTTTTGACAGGCAGAGTGGACAGTGAGAGAGAGAGACAGAGAGAAAGGTCTTCCTTTGCCGTTGGTTCACCCTCCAATGGCCGCTGTGGACGGCGCGCTGCGGCCGGCGCTCTGCGGCTGGCGCACCGCGCTCATCCGATGGCAGGAGCCAGGAGCCAGGTGCTTTTCCTGGTCTCCCCATGGGGTGCAGGGTCCAAGCACCTGGGCCATCCTCCACTGCACTCCTGGGCCACAGCAGAGGGCTGGCCTGGAAGAGGGGCAACCAGGACAGAATCCGGCGCCCCGATCGGGACTAGAACCCGGTGTGCCGGCGCCGCAATGTGGAGGATTAGCCTATTGAGCCACGGCGCTGGCCCTTTTTAGGCTTTGTAAGCAGACTGCTCAGATATTGTTTTGGAGCACCAGTTACGTTCTAGAAAACCTGTTTCCAGGTGACTAAGTTCATTTTGCCACAGTAAGTTCCTTGATTCTTACATGCAGTGTGTTTCTTGTTGCTTTTTAGGTTTGACAGTCTTTATCCTATAATTTACAGGTCCATCAATTTGCCATATTTTTAAAGTTAATTATCCATATTCCAATAACAAGTAGACTGTCATACATTTGTCTCTTTTTAATTTTGGATGCACTCTGTCCCAAAACATAGTTTATGGTCCACAAATTCTTTTTTTTTTTTTTTTAACAGGCAGAGTGGACAGTGAGACAGAGAGAGAGACAGAGAGAAAGGTCTTCCTTTGCCGTTGGTTCACCCTCCAATGGCCGCCACAGCCGGCGCAGTGCGCTGATCCAATGGCAGAAGCCAAGTGCTTCTCCTGGTCTCCCATGGGGTGCAGGGCCCAAGCACTTGGGCCATCCTCCACTGCACTCCCGGGCCACAGCAGAGAGCTGGCCTGGAAGAGGGGCAACCGGGACAGAATCGGTGCCCTGACCGGGACTAGAACCTGGTGTGCCAGTGCCACAAGGCAGAGGATTAGCCTATTGAACCACGGTGCCAGCCACGAATTCTTATTTTCAGCTCCAAGCATGTTATAAAATGTTGTTTTTTTTTTTTATAAGGGCCAACCTAACCAGTAATTTTTAGCACTAAGTACTGTGTTGTTTAACTCTATGCTCAAATAAGCTGCTAATATTCATAATTTGATTACTCATTTTTTTGGTATTCCAATGGGAAAGTACAAATAAAACTACATTGAATTAATGTTTATTGATAGAACGTTATTTCAAAAAGTTGACTGTAACTACAATGTTCTCTTTTTAGAATTTTAAGAAATACAGAGGACAGAGTAGATATGATGGGTATGTTAGGCCAATATGTAATTCTGTCATTGATCAAAGGTTTGTCATAGGCACTGGATTCTGGCAGTTTGCAAGAAATTAAAATGCAACATTAAAGTAACTATGGTCTACCCACCTGGTGATTCTTACTATAGTTGGATAAACATAGAATTTGATGTGATTATATGTGATTTCATTTGTGTTAGTAGGTATGAGAAACAGGCTATATGTCATTATTTCAATAATTTGGTTATTCTGAAAAGCACATTACTGCTCTTTTAATATCTAGATTTATGTGATAATGATGGAGGTAAATGTTTCTATACTCCTGTTGTAAATGGTGAATGGCAGAATGAGAGATAGCTTAATGGATCAAATCTGTTTTCAGTGTTTTGACTGTGAAATTTTAATTTTAATTATTAATAAAATAGTATTTCATTACTAATGAAAAAGTATATCTTATATATTTATCTTCATTTAGAAAGTTTACTGATTTAAAACTTCATTTTTACCAAATAAAATTATTGAAGACAAACTATTAAGCATTAAGAGAATTCCAGAAAGAGATGGTTTCTTTCTAGGAGAAACAGTATATCAATTTAAATTAGAGAGCTAGAATGCAAAAGACTGTCATCTAAGGCTTAAAAAACAAACCAAAGCAAACTCATTCTCATCTCTGAAACAGAATTGTGTCAATAATTATATCTAAACTTTTGGCAATTTGATTTTCCCATTGCTTTGTGCTTGAAAGTGAATCAAAAGCTCTGGAGTGTTTGATCTGGCTGTTATTTTTTATGATAATGAGTATTTCTATCAACCACTGACATATTAAGCTTTGTTTTTTGGCACTGGGTGAGTGTTCTGTTGAGGCTGAGCAGAGATGCAAATACAGAACCACGCAGCACAACAGAGGTGATTTAAAAGGACAGCTGGGATCCAGGGCCATGAACCTGAAAATACTATTCTTGTTTCTGTTTTTATTTTCTAGCAATCGATCAATCTGTGATAGTCATGGGAATATCTAATTTAACATTTTTTTTTTTTGACAAAGCCCTCTAAACTCTGCTGTGAGGCTTGTAGTTTAAGGTGTTTCCAGTAAAATAGTTTCTACTGATCAAATTATTAAGTATGGATACAAGAGGCTAGCAAAAGCAATGTGTTTTTTTTTCAAATTTTCTTTTTTTTAGATTTACCAACTTCTACCACTGTTATTTGAAGGTTCACATAAAGTAAATAGCAGAAAGCTAGAAACAGAAATCAACCTAATGAAATTAATTAGCCCATAACTTCCTTATCAAAATTATAATGCAGAAATAGCTACATCCTCCATTGAGAATCATTCAAATGAAATAGAGATGCAACCAAGATTGGTCAAGAGGAATAAAGCTGCCCAGACTAGTAAATGGGTAAAAGAAGAATCAAATTCAGCAAGAAAATCATAAATCCTATATTTCTGTATTCTTTCCAATAGAGTTGGAACAAAAGCTGTAAGGATCTAAACTTTCTAAGTATGCTTTCTTTGTTTCTGTAAACCTGGTGCTAAATTCAAATATCTGCCTACTAACTGACAGTGAACATCAATTTTATGAATGGGATAATAACATCCATTAGTTTAGTATGTTGTGAGGATTAAATGAGTCATTTAATGCAGTACTTTTCCATACATATTGTACTGGCTAAATACAGATAATCAACATTCTAGGAATGTAAGTTTGGACCCAGGTGTAGTGAAATAAAATTTATGGTTGGGGATAAGGGTGGTTCTTGACAATGAAAATTTTGATAAAATGCACAGATTATTTATAGACACTCAAAAATTAACTATAATTTGGAGAACATATCAATTTAACTGATTTTGAATGAACTATATTTTAAGTGTCTAGTGTGTTCAGGAGATTTGATAAATATTGTGAAGTTTACCAAAAGCAAAGGAAACCCTCAAACCTCTAGGAAATTACAGGCTACCTGGAGATAAGAAAAATATAAATATATTCATTAAAATGGATATTTAAAACAACAGGAGATAAATAATAGAGTGAATATACTTTAGTTGGATGCACCTATACTAGTTGTAATGAGGACTAAAATGAAGTAAAATTCATTCTAGGTTACCTTGGCTAAGGAATTTTTCTATCAAAGGGGCAAGATTTAAATTGAGTTTATGTATTTAGTAATTAAAATGTTGCTGCATTATAAGTAACAATAAAATTTTTAATACTGATTTTTATAGTTTGCGCATTAACACTCCATTTGGACTAAATTTCATCTAGGATTTGTTTAATCAAATTAGCTTATGGGTATGGAACTGAAGATTGAATGCCCTTTAAAATTCTTATCAAACGCACACATTATTACCCATAAGTGGTGAATCTTTTGAAATTTATTGACTGATTCACCCCAATAGGCAATTATGACAATTTGGGAAAACCAATTTGTCTAACAGATTTCCTCTGGGAGATTGCTATAGTTGGAGACACATGCATTTGGAGTGAAGGTATTATTCAACACTATATGACAAAGCATGAATACAGTAAAGAGAAGCATTTTCTGTGATCCAGCAAGACAAAATTAATTTTAATATATTTTAATTGAGATTAACTCCATAACCATCCACTGTGCCATTATTCCTCATCTTTCCTTCAGCTTATTTGAGTGATTGCATTCTTTTTTTCTATAAACTTTGCATTACATTTAATTCTGTAATCTCAGCAGAAGCAACACAGCTTTTCATTATGCACCTCTCATTGCTCCCCTCAAAGTCTCTGCAGAGATCAAGGCATATAATCATAACAAAAACTAATCAGCCTCTACTTGTGAGAAAAAAAAAAAGTATGTCAAGGAAAGCAAATAGAAGTCGTAAATCAGGAGACAATTGAGAAGGAAAACAGAGCACAAGGGTTACTAAACAGTCCAGAAAGAGGAGGGATCAGAGGTACTTACAAAATTAACCTTTGCCACTTTGTATGATCACAGTGTTTAGTCTCAGGCTTGGAAAACATTCTGCCTACTAATTAAAGTAGAAAGAGTGGATTTTTCTGCCTATTCTCTATCCAGAATTTAAGTTGAGAGTAATCATTATTCCCATTTTCCATTTGATAATAAATGCGTGGGAGGAGAGAAGAAGCAGTTTTTGTCTCCAGCTAATATTTTTTTCTTTCCAGTTCTTTTAAAAAAGTTTCTGTGGGAGCAGTTGTCTGACTTAGAGGTTAAGGTGCCAGTTAGGATTCCCACATTTCATGTCAGAATAACTGGGTTTGATGCCCAGCCCTGCTCCTAACCCCAGCTTCCTGCTACTGCAGACCCTGGGAGTCCAGGGGGAGGTCTCACGTAATTGGAATCCTGACACTCAAGTGGTAGAGCTGGGTTGAGTCCCAGTGCCTGGTTTTCACTGCCAGTGGATATGAATTCTCTCTCTGACTCTCTGCCTTTGTTTCTCCCTACCTCCTTCCCTCTCTCTATGACTCTTCGAGAAGAAAATTACAAACATTTCTACAAGAGATGAGACAGTTTTAAAAATTTGTGTTATTAAAGTAATGTTGGCAGAGTGAGGGGGCAGGGTGTGTCACAGCATTTTAAACTGCTGCTTGGGATACTGGCATCCCCTCTCTGAGTGTATATCCAGTCCTGGCTGCTCTGCTTCTGAACTGGCTCTCCTCTAATGCACCCAGGAAGGCATTAGAAAGTGGCCTACGAGCTTGGGCCCCTACCACCCAAGTAGGAGACCCAGAT
Organism: Sylvilagus floridanus; assembly: GCA_949820135.1. Taxonomy (NCBI): domain Eukaryota; kingdom Metazoa; phylum Chordata; class Mammalia; order Lagomorpha; family Leporidae; genus Sylvilagus; species Sylvilagus floridanus. The sequence goes on along the minus strand of OX463228.1, from coordinate 38,049,264 downwards.
GGAATTCCTGACACTTGGCTTCAGCCTGGCGCAGTCCTGTCTTTTACAGCCGTTTCTGGAGTGAATCAGTAGATTCAACCTCAATCTCTCTCTCTCTGTCTTTCCCTCTCTCCGTAGTTCTGCCTTGCAAATAAATAACTGAATAAATCTACCAAAAAGTCTTTCAAGAATTAAGTAATGATGAAGCCTTTATTATACCTTTTTAGTATATCCACAGAAGTTTTTACAATTTTGTTAAATTCTCTGTAGACATTCTTTAAAAACTTAAGAAGTATGTTATTGTTAATAGTTATAATTAAAGATATTCTTTTAATCTTTCTGTCATTTTTCTTGTCACTCTATAATCTTAATTACTTTGTATTTTATTGCATTATGAAGATTAAAGAAGGATAAGTTATAATTATCTACATTCTCAATTTTTCCTATAAATGACTTACTTTTTATCAACTTTGAAATATTCTTTTTATATATCACAAATATTCTTCACACTTTATTTTTACTCTTAATTTCAAATAATAAAATCAAATTATAAATAGGCATGGTGGAAAAAAATCTACAAAATAAATCTTTAAAGACAATCATTAGTTCACTCATTAAAAGCACTGTTGACTGTGTGGTACCACAATCACAAGGTAGATTCATGTGAACTTGCTGTTTAATTAGATATTAGATAGACAAGGCAATTCTCTCTCACAATTACAAGTTCTACCTAATTGGCTAAGGGAGGGACTGTAGCATGAGAATTGATGGCGTGATGTACATCATTATTTTCAGCAGAAGGGTGGCAACAAAGCATTATAGAGAGATTTATCATATTTTAAGAGGATTTGGTTGGAATATATTAGTCAAGTGAATAAATCAAGTCATTTATTTCCCCATATTTAAAAGCAAAATAACATAATCCATATAAGTGTCATTAAAAGACAAATCTAGAATATAAGCACATGGTTCAAATCCTTTATGATATACTATTCCTTTATGATAGATTTTTAGCATTTAATCTGGATTTCCAAAATGAGATTTAAGAGAACAGTTAAGTTACATTATACTGGCTATCTTGCTTCAGAATTTGAATAAAGATTCAAATTGGTAAAATATTTTAGTTGATATGGTAAATACAGGATACAAAAAATAGTAGGATACTTAGTAACAACTTATATTAGTATATCCCTAATTATGCTTGGAGATCCTTATTCCTAAAGCACTAAGTTTATGCAGTAAGACAAAAAAAAAGGGAAGGTTCATTTATTTTTGAAACCATATTATAACTGTAGCAAATTAATAAATGTTAATGAGTAATTTCAAATAAAAAGTTAACAGAAATTTAAGGGATAAATGAATATAACTAGCATGAGTCCAGCCAGCATGCTAGATGTGACAAAAATTTTGATATGTAATTGATTTTCTATAAATAAAATATATTTATGCATTTAAATAGTAGTATACACGACTTTGGGTCATAGAAGAAATTGTTCAAGACTAGGACATATAATGTATCATATGTCTATACATATATCAATTTCTATAGGTATACCAATAGTTAAGTCTTTGTTAAGGATCATTTGGGTAAGGGATGGAGAACATGAGAAGAGTGATTGAGAGCAATTAATTGAAGCCTTCAAAACATCATTATCTCCAAAGAGATTGTGACAGAGAGAAGAGTCACATAGGAAGAATAGTATCAGTCTGTCATATTATGAAAGTCATATGTATAAAACATTTCAATTTCTTTTTATATGCAAGAAATATTTCAAGGGGAATTTCAAGAAGAATTTATCAATTCTGAAAAAATTGTGTTGCAAAGGCTAAGTGAACTAAGGCAAATAATTAATTATTGAATGTGATAGCTTATCTGTCATTGTTAACCCAAAGGAGAGCCAGTTTTTCACGGTGGGCCATTGGATACTTCAGTAAATGACCTATAGGGCAGTATCACATTTTCTGTGTTTGGATGCATTAGAAGCCAAAGGGTGGACCCCATATATTTTGATATTATGACAGAGGTAGGAAGTGTGTATATGTATGTGTGTGTGTGTGTGTGTGTGTGCACATTCAGGAATATTTTGGCTACCTAATTAGATACATATTTCTTCATATGTAAGTATATATTTCGTTATTATTCTAATACTGTATTGTTTGAATTAAAAACATCACCACGTAAGACGTTGTCTATTGTGAAATGCACCATTATTCTATTTACTGCCAGAAAAAAAGATATAGAAAAGAAAATAAATCTAAACTAGTAAAATTATAGCAATACCACAATTGCAAAACATATATCATTTAGAGAGATTTTAAAATATAAAGGAAATGTTTTATACATATGACTTTCATAATATGACAGACTGGTCTCCCATGTGGGTGCAGGGGCCCAAGCACTTGAACCATCCTCCACTGCCTTCCGGGGCCACAGCAGAGAGCTGGACTAGAAGAGAAGCAACTGGGACTAGAACCCGGTGCCCATATGGGATGCCAGCGACGCAGACACAGGATTAACCAAATGAGACACGGTGCCAGCCTTCCTGAATTTCCTCTTTTGAAAAATGTCTATTAAAGTCCATTCCTCATTTTTATTTGGGTTGTTTGTTTTATTGACATTGGGTTTCTTGAGCTCTTTATATTTTCTGGATATCAATCCTTTATCTGTTTCATAGTTTGCAAACATTTTCTCCCATTCTATCAGTTACTTCTTCATTTTACTGAGTGTTTCCTTTTGCAGTGCAGAAGCTTCTCAGCTTGAAGTAATACCATTTGTCTATTTTATTTTGATTCCCTGTGCTTCTGGGGTGTTTTCTAGAAAGTCTCTGCCAATGTCTTGCAGAGTTTCCCCAATCTTCTTCCCTAGAAATTTGATGATGTAGGGTCATAGATTTCTTTAGATCCTTGATCCATTTTGTGTTGATTACATTTGCAAAGTGTGTAAGGTAGGAGTTTTGTTTCATACTTCTGCACATAGACATCCAGTTTCCCCAGCATCATTTGTTAAAGAGGCTGTTCTTGCTCCAGGAATTGATTTAAGTTCCTTTGTAAAACATTGGCAAATTGTAGGTGTTTGATCAATTTCTGGACTTTCTTTTCTGTTCCATTGGACTACATGTCTATTTTTGTGCCAGTACCAGCCTATCTTGATTATAACTTCCCTGAATTATGCCTCCAGCTTTGTTTTTGTTATATAAGATTACTTTAACTATTCAGATTCTGCTGTGTCCATTTGAACTTCAGCATTGATTTTTCTAGTTCTGAGAAGAATATCGTTGATATTTTGATTGGGATTATATTGAATCTTTAAATTGCTTTTGGTACTATGGACATGAGGATGATATTAAGTCTTCCAACCCACAAATGTGGAAAATTTTCCATTTTTTTTGTGTCTTCTTCAATTTCTTTCTTTAATGTTTTGCAATTTTTATCATAAAGATTTTCACTTCCTTGGCTAAATGTGTTCCAAGTTATTTATTTTTTTTTTGTATCTATTGTGAATAGTGCTGACATTACAAGTTCTCTCTCCGCCAAGGCATTGCTTGGTATACAAAGGCTATTGATTTTAGTGTGTTAATTTTATATCCTGCCACATTACAAAACTTTTTTATGAGTTCTGATAGTTTTTAGTGGAGTCTTATGGATCCCCTAGATATACAATTATGTCATGTGCAAATAGTGACAATGTGACTTCCCTCTTTCCAATTTGTATCATTTGATTTCTTTTTCTTGCCTAAAGGCTCTAGCTAGGACTTCCAGGATAGCAGTGGTGTAAGGGTCATCCTTTCTGGTTCTGGATCTTAGTGGAAAGGCTTCCAACTTTTTTTCATTCAATAAGGTGCTGGCTGTGGGTTAGTCATAAATTGCTTTGATTGTGTTGAGGAATGTTCCTTCTATACACAATTTATTGATTTGTGTATGCGGAACCACCCCTGCATAGCAAAGATAAATTCTACTTGGTCCAGATAAATGAGCTTTCTGATGTTGTTGGAAAAACTTAGCTAGTATGTTAATGAGGGTTTTTGCATCCATGTTTTTCAGGAATATTGGCCTATAGTTCCCTTTCTCTGTTGTTATCATTTTCTGGTTGAGGAATTGAAGTGATGTTGGACTCATAGAAGAAGTTTGGGAGGATTCTCTTCCTTTCAATTGTTTGGAAAAGCATGAGAATTGAAATTAGTTGTTCTTTGAAAGTCTGGTAGAAATCAGAAGTGAAGCTTTCCAGACCAGGGTTTTTCTTTTTTGGGAGGGTCTTTATTTTTGATTCAGTCTCTATCTTGGTTATTGGTCTGTTTAGGGTTTCATAATTCAGTTTTTGTAGACTGTATTTATCCAGGAATCTATCCATATCTTTTAGATTTTTTATTATTTTGACAAATAGCTCCTTGTAGTAATTCCTGATGATTCTTTTTATATCTGTGATACCTGTTGTTATATCTGCCTTTTTATCTCTGGTTTTATTTCTTCTCCCTCATTTTTTGATTAGTTGGGCCAGTGGTATATCAACTTATGTTTTTCAAAAAGCCACTCTTAATTTCACCATTCTTTTTATTTTTGTTTTGATTTTGTGTATTTCTCTTGTAATTTTAATTATTTCTTCTCTCCTACTAATTGGGGGTTTGGTTTGTTGTGTTTTTCTAGGTCCCTGAGTTGTCTTGATAGTTCATGTAATTGATGCCTTTTCAATTCCTTGAAATTAGCACTAAATGCTATAAACTATCCTCTTAAAATGCTTTTACTATATGGCATAAGTTTCTATATGTTGTACTGTCATCTTCGTTTGTTTCCAAAAATTTTTTGATTTCTTCTCTGGCTCACCTTTAAATCAGGAGCATGTTCTTCATGTGTTTGCATAATTTCTAGGGATTCTTAAGTTGTTAATTTTCAGCTTAATTTCATTGTGGTCATTAAAGATGCATGATATGATTTCAATTTTTTTGAATTTGCTGAGACTTGCTTTATGGTCTAGCATAAGGTTTATACTAGAGAAAGTTCCATGCACTGATGAAAAGAATGTATATTCCGCAACTGTGGGATGAAAACTTTTTTAGATATCAGTTAGGTCTATTTGGTCTATACTGTAGTGTAACTGTTGTTTCTTTGTTGATTTTCTGTCTTGCTGACCTGTTCATTTATGAATGTATAGTACTGAAGTCACCCATTACTACTGTGTTGGAGACTATGTTTCCCCTTAGATCCATTAACATTTCTTTTAAATAACCAGGTTCCCTGTATTTGGGTGCATATACGTATATTCTGGTCACATATTCCTGTTAAATTGTTATTGCAATCATTACATAGTACCCTTCTTTGTCTCTTTCAACAGTTTTTGTGTTAAAATCTATTTTGTCAGATGTTAGGATGGCTACACCTGCTCACTTCTGCTTTCCATTAGCATGAAACAACTTTTCCAATCCTTTCAATTTCAATCTGTGTGTATCCTTGTGGTTACGTATGTTTCTTGTAGGTAGCAAATAGAAGGGTCTTGTTTTTTAATCCATTCAGCCAATCTATATCTTTTAATTGGCGAGTTGATGCCATTTAAATTCAAGGTGACTGTTGATAAGTAACAACTTGGCTCTGCCACTTTTTGATAAATATTCCTATTGTTTATTTTGGATTTCCTCTGTAGTTTTACCGGGAGATTTCCTGCCTTCACATTCTTTCATAATGATAACTATCTTTCTGTGTTTCTGTGTGGCACATTTAATCATCTTCATCCATAAATGAGAGCATTACAGGCTCTAGTAGTATAGGATGACAGATTTTTTTTTGAGACATGGACTTTATCTCTCCATTCTCTCCTAGTCTATTGGGTTTCTGATGAGAAATCAGTTGTAGGTCCACTTGGAGCTCGTCTGAAGTAATCTGGCATTTCTCTCATGCACATTTTAGAATCTTTACATGTTACTGTTAAAAGTTTGGCTGCACTGTGTCAGGGTGAAGATTCTTTCTGGTCATGTCTATCAGGGATCCTATATTCCTCATTTACCTGAAGGTCCCTTTCTTTCTCCAAATTAAGGAAACATTCTGTAATTATTACACTGAATTTGTCTTCTCATCCATTCTCTCTCTCCACACCTTGGGGAACTCCTAAGACTGGTATATTAGTTCGTTTGATAGTATCCTGTAAATTTCCAACATTGATTTTAGTTTTTCTAATTTCTCCTCCTCTTCCTCCTTCTTTCTTCTTCACTGAGATATTTCCAAAGATTTGTTTTCTAGCTCAGATATTCTTTTTTTCTGCCTCACTAAATCAGCTGTTAAGGCTTTCCACTGTATGTTTTATTTGAAATATTAAATTTTTCATTTCAAATAATTTAGTTTGATTTATCTTCAAAATCTCAATTTTTTGGTAAAGTTTACTTCCATGTCATATGTGGATTTCATTAAATCATTAAGTTGCTTCTCATTGCTTCTAGTATTTCTATAATCCATCTTTTAAATTCCTTTTCAGGCATTTCATCAATCTCTTAATCTTTATATTCTAATATTGAAATGTTGTTGTATTCCTTGGGGGAGTCATTGTCTTCTTTATTTCTTGCATTTCTAAATCTATTTTTAGGCATTTGTGGAATTACTTGTTGGTTTTCTCCTCTGACAGCTTTTAACTTTGATCTATGCCTCTGTGGCTCAGTGGAGTGTTTGCTGTTTCCGTGATTACCCAGAGGTGTGTACTGGATGTGGCAACTTTTTTAGGACTACTAGATAGTTAATCCAAAGGAGATCTTAAATATTAGTGAGTTATAGCTTATTGGTGGAAAAACTAAAAAAAATTATATAAAGGCATCAAAAAGAGAATCAGTGACTTATTAGAAAATTTTAAAGATTTAAAGGTTAATTGGCCTTTGTAAGAAAAAGACACACAAAAACTGTCTAATAAAGGCAGAGGTGGTAATACCTAGAAAGAAAACCAATAATGGGGGATATCTGAAGAGAAGGAAATAGGAAATTATAGAAAATAATACATGAGGTCTCAAGCAGTTTTATTTTAAAGACCAGAACTTGAGTAAGATACTTATTGAAGTTAAAATATTTATAAACATGATAATTTTATCTAATGCCTTTGGAAAAATTTGGTAGAACTGGAAAATGACAAGATTTTTTTTAGAATTCTGGATATGTGTATTTATACATACATATTTGTATACATGTATATAGAAAAATAGCATTAGAGCTATTATATGATTATATGAAAGACTTCGTAGTAAAATAGAGAGTAATTTCAAGTTTTAAGTCACTGATTAGAGTGAAAATGGGTATTCCAACCATTTATCTCTCCTGAACATGTATGTTATAGTTATTAGCCGGCTGTCTATCCATTTCTAAGATGATGGTCAAGTATAAATAAATATCCAAGGTTAAGTTATATAAAATGTCAAGTATAAATAAATATCAAAGTGAAGTCATTTTCAAATGTTAGAACTGATTGATGACACAGGAATAAATACAAATTTGATATAAAATTCCATTTTATTTGTAAATGTAAAAAAAGAAACAAAATTTAGAAACTAGTGAGTGAAATAGGAATAAGATCAAAAACTGTATATGTCCCAAGAGAAGGATTTATTTTATCCTGTAGGAAAATGAAGTCCATTAGTGATTTCAATCTTTGATCTTACTAAAATTTGTTTCAAAAATCAGTGTATAAGCAAATAGAAAGAATGAAAAAGATATCACATAATCCTTAGTAGCAAGGGTATTGCATTACTATAATAATGTACTTGGAAATTATTTCAGAGCAAATGCATTCCTCATTCCATATTTTGTATATATTTCTTGAATTTCTGTGAAGGAAGTACTTTCTCCACTGGTTTTAAAAATAAATTTATGAATAATTCTTTATAATGCAGTGAATTTTCATATATCATTTTATTCTAAAACATATAAAGCTATGCTGCACTGAGAAGTTAAGCAGTCACAAATTTTTAATGTACTATATCAATTTTAAAAACCTACTTTCCTTAACATATTTGCTATAAATTATAAGCCATTTTGGATGTGTTAAATTCTGGTTTTAAAGTTCTTTCCCATCTTTTGAATTAAAGATGGTAAGCTTTCAGTTTGCAAAGTGGGTATAACTGGTTTAAAATCCTTTTTCTAAAAAGATTTCTTTATTTATTGAAAGGCAGGTCTTCCTTCCACTGGTTATCCCCCAAATGGCTGCAACAGCCCGAGATGGGCCAATTCAAAGCAAGGAACTCAGAGCCGCTTCTAGGTTTCCCACATGGGTGCAGGGGCTCAAGGACGTGGTGGACCATCTTCTGCTGTTTTCCCAGGCACATTAGCAGGGATCTGGATGGGAAGTAGAGCAGCTGGGACTCAAATTGGCCACAGTTCCAGCGCCATTGGTTTAAAATTCTTAACAGAAAAAGGTAAATAAATATCCTTTTCTACAATTGACATAATGTAGTGAGTGAGAAACTTTGGATTTTAGGACTCAAATGTGGTAATTCAACTATTCTACTATGTTTTTGTTTGTTTGTTTGTTTTTTGTTTGTTTGTTTGCACTGATCAATCTTCTAGAATAAATAAGGGCAAAAACAATGTTTTCACTACCTGGTGAAATTGAGAATATTAAAGTTAGCATATGTATTCTTGACTATGTGTGGTCAAAATTTTGCCTCTTTTCTATTTAACAAGGTTTATTTCTCAGAGCTGACATAGTAACACAGTGGGTAAAGCTGTTCCCAGTGATGCTGATATCTCATATGGCACTGGTTCGAGTCCTTGCTGTTCCACCTTTGATCCAGCTCCCTGCTAATGGCTTGGGAAAAGCTGCAGAAAATGGCCCAAGTGCTTGGGCCCCTGACATCCATACAGGAGATCCTTACTTAGGTCTGGCTCAGCCCTGACTGTTGTGGCCAACCCGTGGATAGGAGACCTCTCTCTCTCTCTCTCTGTCTCTTTCTCTTCTGTAACTTTGACTTTCAAATACATAAATAAATAAATCTTTAAAAATTTTAAAAAGTAAAAAAAAACTTGTTTATCTCCCTCTTTTTTGTCTTTGTAGATCTCTTTTTTTGGTCTATACAAGTAAAACAGTAAATATCAATTATTTTGGATAATCTGATTTTGAAATTTAAATGGAAAAATAAATGACAATTACTATGTGTTAGCTATAGATATAGAAATCATATATTTAAACAGGAAGTCTTAGAAGAAATCACTTGTTTAGTTTAAATGCAAAGAGCAAAATTTGAAAAAAACATTCAAGGAAAAGTATAGATAGATTTAACCCGAGGTTTTCTTAAAGTTTTTCTCTTCTGTTCCTCTCAATTGGAACAAGCACAGTTAAAATTCTCTCAGTAACTAACTGCTGTTCTATCCTCATAAAAGTACCAAGGGGGATATTCCATGGAATCCATCTCACATGATTGACTTCTTGTTTTTAAAGAAATAATTTATAATGTTTCTACAAATTTGTATGATGTCTCAGGTAATCCAGGTATAAACTAGGAGAGCTAACCTAAAATACTGAGCATTATTTGAAAATAAAATTACATATATTACCAGGTAGCAAAGCTTCTTTCTCTCTTCCTCTCTCTCTCAAATCCAATAACAATTTTAGTGTTTGCATTTAACATAGTGTTTAAAAACACATTATTGATTAAATCAGTGTATCTTCAGTTGTGTCCTCACAAAAGCCTTTCTCTTCTATAGAGGCTGTTAAACCGCTCAACTTCCCAAATTCCCTTGCTTGTAGATTGGACACCTCGCTGAACTCTAGTGAGGGAGATGTAAGCCAACACCTCTGGGGCAGACTTCTGGGAACATTTCATTTATTAAAAAGTTTTGGTTGGAATATCCCTCAGGCCTTTATCTTTCCACATGCCCAGATAAAAACAATGCCCGGAGGCGAAAGAGTCATTTTACAACCATGAGGATAAAAGCCATGTGCTAGGGCTGAGGTAAAGAAGAGAAAACATTTCTTTCCTAATTAATGTTTCTGAACACTTGAACTAACCTTGGGTTACTGGCTTTAGAATTCTTGTATGATGAGAAAAATAAAGTATTTGCTTACTTAAGACACTGTTAGGGTTCAATCTGTTTGTTTTTGCTCATGGGAAACATTCCTTATTTTTGTAGTGTGGAAAGGGTCTAGGAATTCTGTTAACACAATTTTTGCTTAATATGTTTTAATCTTTTTTCAACCATTCTGTTGGCTCTGAGTATTGAAAGAAAAAACAAAACACAAGCTAATGAAAATTAGAAAATTCTTCATACTACAAAGTTAGTTTTTGAAAGCAACAGCTCATTACTTTGAAGAGCTCAACTTCATAGTAATGGGAGCTCCCACAGTAATTGTTTTTGTGATATCCATTCATTTAAAAGCAGAATACTGATGTTCTACATATCACAACAATCAATCAAGTTTGCTAACTCAGTAAACCATGAGCATTTTAGCAAGGAGATGAAACACGGGAGATGGTTTAGGAGTCTGACCGAAGTTTGCTCAATCAAGCAATGAATCTGGGTTGTAATTTAGCAATGAAACTACAGAGTGAAATCAAACTGCCCAAACCTGTGCTTCCTTTATTATACACACATAGAAAATGAAAAATATTTCAAGACCAGTGGGCTTAAAACTGCACAGTGATATTATATTTTATTATACAAATGAGCAGTTGTGTAGCTATACTACCTACAGCCTATGTTGAGCCTTTTTGTTTTTAAAAATAGTTTTTTAAAGTTTAATGTTGTTATTTGTTTGAATGGAAGATTGGCATGGAGATCAAACTTTTAAGTCTTTGAGAGTGAGGTAAAGTATTATTGGCCTGTTCATTGGTAAAATAGTCATGATTCAAATTTGGCTGACTCAATGATTAAAGAAGTTTCTTTTTTTTATTATGTTTCCAAAACAGAAGTGGCCATTTTGTTAAACTAATCAGGTCTGCTGTCTATGCTTTTCTCTTTTGTGAGAGCTTGTTTATTTTTTATTTTTTTTGTAACATGGCAGAGATCACAGCTTCCAAACAAAGGTATGAGCATCTCTGCACTTCAATGACAGTTTAACTTATCGTGCATCGTAACATGCAAGCAAATCCTACGGAAAGCCTCTCAGAGAACAATCCTTTAGAGATTGTGCTATATTATTCTACATAAATGTAGAAATGGTACTCATATTCACAAAACATAACTCAGGATCTTTAATTCTATTTTTCTTCCTATGATGCATGAGAGACCAAACTATGATTCAGTTTTTTTTAATAAATCAGAAAATTGCTAAACTACAAAGCTAATCAAAGAAAAAAATTAACAATAATTTGTACTGGAAGCTGATAAGAATTAATGGAGATGTAGCAAAGTTGTTTGTTCATTTTTTGGTTCCTTACAATATTTCAAGCACATACCTGGTAATAGGGCCTTTGCAGATATAATGAAGCTCAATGGAAGTCAATAGTGGTAAACATTTAACTAATATAATCAGTGTTATTAAAAAGAAGAGACACAGACACACTGGAGAAAGTACCATGGTAAGGTGGAGGCACAGCTAAGAGTGAGATGTCTAGAAGTCAAGACTGTGACCTCAGAAGCTGAGACAGAGGCTTAAACAACCCCTCCTCCAGGTCTTTGGGGAAAGAACTTGCCAGCAACTAATTTTGTGCTACTTGTAACCAGAACTGTGAGAGAACGTGTGTTTGTTGTTTTAATCCACCCAGTTTGGGGTACTTTATTTTGATAGCCCTAGGAAGCTAACACAAACACCATTTACAGGATTTCCATGGGAATGTTTCTTACTTAAATTGTCCAAGTAAGAGCAATGTTTGCTTTGGCAAACATCAGAGTAATAATTGTTGCCAACAAGAATCATCAATGAGTGCTAAACTATTGGCTGAGAAACAGGATATTTGCATAGACTCAAGATATCACCTCACAAAATACTTATATTTAAGAGAAATGATTATGATTTAAAATATGGTAGAAGCAAACATCAAGTTAGCATCACCTGATATTATGAACTTTCTGAGGTGGTGTCCCAAGAAGGTCTTAGCACCATTTTTGTGGGATTTCTGCCTAAATTTCACAACTAAAGACACTGGAAAAACCTAAAGTGAAATACCATCTACAAAATAAATGGTCATTTTCAAATGTATCGACATGATGGAAGATAAAGATAAATAACAAACTGTCCTTGTCTTCCTGAGACTAAGGAGAAATGAGAGAACATTCTGGGTTGAATCCTAGCCCAGAAAAAAATACACTAGCGAAATAGCAGGTGAAATTTGAACAAAATATAGATTTGAGGGCAAATTAAAATATTATATTATAATTCTTATAACGCTCTGTGGCCTTTTATTAGTTTTAAGATTCTTATTTTTAAAATTTTTAATTAGTTTTTAACAGAGTCAATATAGTTACAATTCTAAAAGTATAATGATTTTCCCTTCCTCCATCTTCCTCTCCCTCCCTTTCTTTTCATGGTTTTTCAGATAGCATATTTTACATTTACACTACGTGCTTCATCAAATAAGAAGTATAACAGAAAAAAAATGATGCTAGCTTAGTGGGAAAATAGACAACTGCTGTAAATAATAATCGAATGGAAAAATGCCCATGTCACACAGACACAGTAAATTTTAAGTAATCTCAGATCATTACAACTATAGTAGCATGACATTCTTTTCTTTCTTTTGTTCTTTTAATCAGCTGCTCTGGAAGTGATATGAAGTTAACAACCAATATTAGCTTCTCTAGTTCTTTTTTTATGATTTTATTTATGTATTTGAAAGACAGAAATCCAGAGAAAGGAGGAGAGACAGAGGCAGACAGATAAAGAGAGATCTTCCACATGACGGGTTTCTCCACAAATGGCCACAACAGCCGGGGCCTGGCCAGGCTGAAGTCAGGATCCAGGAGCTTCTTCCAGGTCTCCTACTTGCATGCAGGGGCCCAAGTACTTGGGCCATCTTCTACTGCTTCCACAGATGCATTAGCAGGGAACTGGATCAGAAGTGGGACAGCCAGGACTCAAACCAGAGCCCACTTGGGATGCCAGCACTGCAGGTGGAGGCTTCACCTTGTATGCCACAGTGCTGGCCCCAGCACCACATTCTTAGTTAATGGGTTGACACAGGTATAAAACAAAATTTTAAAAAACTACATTTGTAACAATAACAATACTTACATTTCTTTTCATTTTTTAAAAATTTAAACTCCGACGTATAAGAGAGAGAAAGCTGTATTTTAGTGTGTCCAGATTATTTCACTTAACATGAAATCTTCGTATTGTATAAATTTTGATGAAGTTGATAGAGTTTCATTTTATAGCTGAGTAATATTCCATTATATCTATATACCACATTTTCTTTATCCATTCATCTGAAGATGAACATCTTGATTGATTTCAAATTTTGGCTGTTGTAAACAAGGCTGCAATAAACATTGTGGGGCAGATCTCTTTGATACCATGTAATCATGTCTTTTGGTGAATCACATGGTAACTTTATTTCTAACCTTTTTAAAAAAATAAGCCTGTCCCCCAAAAGACAAATGGCATATGTTTTCCCTGATCTTGTGGTAAGTAATAGAGTACAAAAGATGTAATGTGTATGAGCAAAATTGCCATTTTTATATTTGATTATTATTTATAGCCCTTTCCTCTACTTTTGAGAGTCAGTGGTTTTCTCTTACTATTTGTTGAATTCTTTACTTAGTGGAGGGTTAAGCTTATGATTATAAAATAAACTGAAAATATGTCATTCTGAAAATTAAAGGAATAAGAAAGGATTGAGGAGAGGGGATAAGAGTATAGGCAGAAGGGGGGGGAAGTAACACTATGCTCCTATATCTGTATTTATGAAATACATAAAATTTGTTCATCATATGTAAATAAAAAAAGTTGGAAAAAAATCTCCATACAATTTTCCACAATGGCTGCACTAATTTATACTTCCACCAGCAGTGTACAAGCGTTTCCCTTTGTCCACATCCTGGCTGGTATTTGTTACTGTGTTGGATTTTAGCCATTCTGATAGGAGTGAGGTGATATCTCATTGTAGTTTTGATTTGCAATTCTTTGATGGCTAGTGATGTTGAATATTTTTTCATATATTTGTAGACTGTTTGGATTTCTCATTTTGAGAACTGTCTGTTAAGATACTTTGCCCATTTTTAAACTGCACTGCTTGTTTTTTGTTGAGTTTTTTAAGTGTCTGATGTATTCTGGATATTAGTCTTTCATCAGATAGGTAACTTGAAAATATTTTTCCTATTCTGTTTGATGCTTCTTCGCTATATTGATTGTTTTCTTTGCTGTGCGGAAGGTTCTGAGATTTATATAATCCCATTTGTTTAGTTTTCCTTTTCTTGTTTGTGTTTTAGGGGTCTTGTTGAAGAAGTTGTCTCCCAGACCATTGTCTTAGAGTGGTTCCCCTATATCATCTTCCAGCAACTTCATAGTCTCAGATCTTAAGGTGAGGGCTGTGATCCATCTTGAGTTGATTTTTGTCTGTCTTGACAGGTATAGAACTAATTTCATTCTTTTTTATTAAATTTTTAATTTTTTTTTTAATTTTTGACAGGCAGAGTGCACAGTGAGAGAGAGAGAGACAGAGAGAAAGGTCTTCCTTTACCGTTGGTTCACCCTCCAGTGGCCACCATGGCTGGTGCACTGCGGCCAGCGCACTGCGCTGATCCGATGGCAGGAGCCAGGTGCTTCTCCGGGTCTCCCATGCGGGTGCAGAGCCCAAGCACTTGGGTCATCCTCCACTGCACTCCTGGACCAAAAAAGCAGAGAGCTGGCCTGGAAGAGGGGCAACCGGGACAGAATCCAGCGCCTCGACCAGGACTAGAACCCGGTGTGCCAGCGCCTCAAGGCAGAGGATTAGCCTGTTGAGCCACGGTGCCAGCTTTAATTTCATTCTTATACATTTATACATCCAGTTTTGCCAGCATCATTTGTTCAAGAGATTATTCTTTATTTATTTATTTTTTTGACAGGCAGAGTGGACAGTGAGAGAGAGACAGAAAGGTCTTCCTTCCATTGGTTCACCCCCCAAATGGCCACTATGGCTGGCACGCTGTGCTGATCCAAAGCCAGGAGCCAGGTGCTTCCTCCTGGTCTCCCATGCAGGTGCAGGGCCCAAGCACTTGGGCCATTCTCCACTGCACTCCTGAGCCACAGCAGAGAGCTGGACTGGAAGAGGAGCAACTGGGACAGAATCTAGCACCTCAACAGGGACTAGATCCCGGTGTGCTGGCGCCACAGGTGGAGGATTAGCCAAGTGAGCCGCAGTGCCAGCCAGTCTAAGCACTTTTGTTTAAAAACAGTACGCTGTGGCACATTGGGTTAACGTCCTGGCCTGAAGCACTGGCATCCTATATGGGCACCAGTTTGAGAACTGGCTGCTCTACTTCCTGTCCAGCTCTTGGATATGGTTGGGGAAAGCTGTAGAAGATGGCCCAACTCTTTGGGGCCTTGCACCCATGTGGGAGACTGGGAAGAAGCTCCTGGTTCCTGGCTTCGGATCAGCACAGCTCCGGCCGATGCAGCCATCTGGGGAGTGAACCATCAGATGGAAGACTCTCTCTCTCTTTGCCTCTCTTCTCTGTGTTTTCTGACTTTCAAATAAAGAAATAAATCTTTTAAAAAAATAAATATATATAAATAAAAATATATAATATATATAAATATATAAATAAAAATATAAATAAATAAATCTTTTAATAAAAAAGATTCTGTGTCCACTTCTCAGTGGAAAACATACAGGATAAGAAAGATTGGGATTATATATTTAAATTTTAAAATAAAATACTTTCAATTAAGAATAATTTACCTGGTGAAGCTATCTGTTAAAAGTGAAGGAAAAATAAGGTATTTTCCAGATAAGCAAAAACAGAGAATTCATAATCACCAGGCCAGCCTTACAAGATATCCTGAAGCAGGTCCTCCATTTTAAGAAAGCATCATGAAAACAATGACACACACCATCAAAATCCCTAATACAATAGGCATAATCAGTATTTGATTAGCAAAATGACAAGTGTTAGTTCTTATCAATACTAACTTTGAATATAAATGAATAAATTCTCTATCTAAAAGATTTAGGTTGGCTGAATGAATTAAAAATAAAATGACTTCACTATAGGCGGCCTACAAGAAACTCATTTTTAAAACAGACTGAAAGTGAAGGGCAGGAAAAAGATATCCCAGGAAAACGGAAACCAAAAATGAGCAGGAGTAGCTATCCTGATACTAGATATAACAGACTTTAATTCAAAAACCATAGAAGGAGGTAAAGAAGGACATTGTATTTTGACAAAAGGTATGATTCATAAAGAAGAAATAACAACCATAAATATATATGCTCCAAACACAAGACTATTCAGATTTATACAGAAACACTAGTAGACCAAAAGAGAGGACCAGCACTGTGGTGAAGAGGGTAAAGCTGCTGCCTGCATATTCGCAACCCATATGGGTTCCAGTTTGAGTTCTGGCTGCTTCACTTCTGATCCAGCTCTCTGCTAATAAAGTGTTTGGGTCTCTGCACCAGCATGGGAGATCTGAAAGAAGCTCCTGGCTCTTAGCTTCAGAGTCTGCTGGAGGGTTAGTGTGAGGGGTACAAGGGGGTGTGGGAGGAAAGCGATTGTAGCTTCCCTTCTCCAGGCCCTGCAGTTGCTCAGACCCCAGTCAGCTCCCCAGGCTGCAGCAGTCAGTGGGTGACTGTGGAATTCTCTCCCAGCTAAAACTGTGAGTGGTGGAGGACGTGGAAATTTCTTCCTTCCTTGACTTGGTAAGATGGTGGCTCCTAGCCAGCAGCTGGCTGCAGCAGAGTCTGTCTTCTCTCCCCCTGTACCACAGACTATTCATTGTTTTTTTACTTCACTGAAAATTTCTATCAGTCAGACCCCTGGATTCATGGCCCTTTCTTTGTTCTTTTTGTACCACAAGGCAGCTGAAGTTAGCTTGGCTGTACCCTATTCAGGCATCTTGGATCCACCATTGCCTTTTATTTCTCCTGCTGTCTTCTGTAAGTTT
Organism: Sylvilagus floridanus; assembly: GCA_949820135.1. Lineage (NCBI taxonomy): Eukaryota > Metazoa > Chordata > Mammalia > Lagomorpha > Leporidae > Sylvilagus > Sylvilagus floridanus. Next base: position 38,032,301 of record OX463228.1, on the reverse strand, counting down.
AATGATTTAGGAACATTTCCATTGCACTTAATGATTCACAAAGTGAATTTTATAAATTCTTTATATAAATTTGAAATCTGTTATATTTTTATTAAATTCTCTTAGTAGTTCTATCTGTGACTTTTCCCTCAATATATATCTTACATAAGTAGTTAAGAACTATTATTTTTTATGATTCCATATTCTTTGTTGTTACTTTGTTTCTACCTCATTCTTTTTTATTCTTATGTCTCATCTTTTTCCTTATATCATCTTTATTGCCTTCTTTTTGTAGCTCATATTGGGGTTCTTGAAGAATTTCATGGAAAATGGAATTAAAATATATTTGCTTTGATGGAAAAATGCCTGAAATCCATGTAGTTTTTCCATAATAGGCATTTCCATGAATTTATTGAATATGCCTCATATATTTTATACATAATTTTAAAAGAAATTTTAAGGCTTTAGTTTCAGCTCTAAGCAGCACTTTGCCACAGCTCTCAAGTTCTAATAGTAAGCATTTCAATTACATTCTAGTTGAGAGAAAAAAAAATTTATATATTTAATTTCCAGTATGCCTCCCTTTGGATCATCAGGTATATGAAAATGTTTGTTTTAATTTTGTGAACAGTCCTTAGAGAGGCAGGAGAGTCCATAAGGATACCACTGTTGGAAGCAGAGGTCAGAGTGTGTAGCTGGGGGCAGGCAACACAGGAAGAAACTGGGAAATGCAAGAGACTGACTCTGCTTTCTAGCCTCCAGAGGAAATCAGTTCGGCTGATATCCTGATTATCCCTGCAACACTCATTACAGATTTATGACTTCCAGAGTTGTGATGTAATCTTTGTTTGAGCAGGTGTTGTGGCACAGTAGATTAAGCCATCACTTGTGCTGCCTGTATAATTGATCAGGGTGCCTGCTTTAAGTCCCAGCTACTCTGTGCTTCTGATCCAGTTTCCTGTTAAGTGCCTCAAGTGCAGTATTTGACTACTTAAAAACTTGTGCTCCTGTCACCCAGAGTGGTGACCCAGATGGAATTCCTGGCTCCTGGCTTCCATCTGACCAGGCCCCAGCTTCTAGGAACATTTGTGGAGAGAATAAACAACTGGGAGATCACTATGTTTCTGTTTCTCCTCTCTCTCACCTTGTCTTTCAAATAAATAAGTATTTTTTTAAAGACTTATTTACTTACTTGCAAGTCAGAGTTACACAGAGAGAGGAGAGGCAGAAGGAGAGAACGATCCTCCATCCGCTGGTTCACTCTCCTGTTGGTTGCTAGGTCCAAAGCTGCGCTGATCCGAAGCCAGGAGCCAGGAGCTTCTACAGGGTCTCCCAGGTGGGTTCCAGGGCCCAAGCACTCAGGGTATCTTCTACTGCTTTTCCAGGCCAAATCAGAGAGCTGGATCGGAAGTGGAGCAGCTGGGACTTAAAGTGGGGCCCATGTGGGATGCTGGCACTGCAGGCAGCAGCTTTACCCACTACATCACAGCACCAGCCCCCCAAAATTAAATTCTTCCTCTTCCATGTGACTTAGTTCCTGGTAATTTGTTACCAAAGAATAGAAATGCCCTGCACTCTCATGGGAGACCAGGAGGAAGCACCTGGCTCCTGGCTTCGGATTGGCATAGCTATGGCTGTAGCAGCCATTTGGGGAGTTAACCAATGGAAGGAAGACCTTTCTCTTTTTCTCTCTCTCTGGCTAACACTATCTGTGAAATAAAATAAATAAATAAATAAATTCTTGTTCTTCCATGTGACTTAGTTCCTGGTAATGTGTTACCAAAAAATAGATAAATCCTCATATACATTCACCTACCTTTTTAAAAAATGATTTCTGCTGGATTTATAGACAAAACTTATCTAAATCCCCAGCAATGCTTCTGCTAAGAAGTTTCTGACATGGTAGCATATGCCAGTGTTAATGAGGATGTAGAGACTTCTAGTCTGACCTGAGGATGTGGGGCTGAGAAGGAGGAAATGATTAAAGCAGAATACACGCTAGTTATCTAAGGCAAAAGAGATGTAATACAAGAATGAGCTTGAAGAAAACATTGTTTGAGCAGAAAAGTACTTGTGAATGATTTCTTAAGTGCTTGAAGAAATGCAGATCTGAAGAAATACTTATATATCCAGAGTCTTAAAATTGATGGGAAAAGTGATATAAGACTGGGGCAGGGAGGTGGACTGAGTACACAGCTGGTGGGGACCTAAAGCTGGCCCATCAAGGATATTGCCTTTACTTAAGAAGCAATGGGAAATCATTGATAAGATTTAACATGCTAAGTTGAGAAAGTTTGAATTTATATTTCCACTAAGCTATTTCCTGCTATGGCAAAATCCTTACTTCCATCTCAATTCAACTACTCCAATATGTTTATTTTTTCTTTTTCAAAAAACTTATATTTTTATTTGAAAGACAGAATGAAAGACAGTTACACACACACACACACACACACACACACACACACACATAGAGAAAGGGAAGGAGAGAGATCTCTTATCAGCTGGTTCACTCTTCCAATGGCTGTGGCTGGGCCAGGTTGAAGCCAGGAGGCTGAAGCTCCACTCAGTTCTCCTAAGTGTGTTTCAGGGGCCCAGTTATTTGGGCCATCTTCTTCTGCCTTTCCAGATGCATTATCAAGGAGGCAGACAGGAGGTGGAGTAGCTAGGTCTGGAATGGGATTTCAGATATGAGATGCTGGGGTAGTTTAACTCATTGTACCACAATGCCTGGCCATATTCCATTACATTAATTCTCATTATATTAAAATAATTTCATATAATTTATGACCTGGGTCATGATAATTTTAGGATCTCATGCCACTATACATCTGCAAAAAGAAACATAAATAATATTTTATGCAATAAAGTAGCATACTTAAATGCCCTTATTTCTGCATCCTGAATAAGCATTTTAGATAATTAAATCCAGTTATTTGTTTATATCATCTTAATCAACGGAAGTTAGATAGACTCAATATTTCTTCCTGCCCTCTTGCCCAGCCCTAGTGCAAATAGAGATGAAAAAGAAAAATCACTGTGATTAAAAACAAATCTTCTGCAAGTGAACTTTAAAATTAATGTGCCCCTTGTGATAGTCATGGTCTGAATTTTATTCTCAATTAAGTGCAATCTAAAAATGAATTAAAAATGACAGCTGTAAATGGATGGAAAAAATCATATATAACAGTGATTTGGCTTTAAAGGCCCAATGATATTAGCTCTTTTAAAAAGTCTGGGAGTTAGAATGAATTGGCCCATAAAGTTTCTGGTGTCAGAATATCCTAGTGACAGATGAAGCCCTACTCATTCTTACTTATTTGAATTGGCCTGGTCTAGGTTGGATTAAGCACTGTTTTTTAGAAGGAACCACAGGATTTTTTTTTTTTAAATTCAAATTTATTTAAAGTGTACAAACTTCATGCGTTTCATATATACAAATTTAGGAACATAGTGATTCTTCCCATTCTAGTATCCCTCCCACTTCTACTCCCATCTTTCTTCCTCCTCTTTCTCCTGTTCCCACTCTTAATTTTCATAAAGCTCTGTTTTCATTTTCCTGTATACTCACAGGATTAACCCTTCAGTAAGTAAAGAGTGCAACAAATAGTATGAAGGGGGAAAACATCAAGAACTGTTCTTCAACAGTAGAGACAAGGACTGTAAACAATCATTGAGTCTCAGAATGTCAATTTCACTCCTCTACATTGCATTTCAGATACTCTGTTACTTACCACAGATCAGGGAAACCATATGGTATTTGTCTTTTGGGGACTTATGCTCTACCAGTCACGGTAAAATTTTGAGATGAGATGATTCCAACCAAATCTTCAAAAACAGATTTTAAAAGGACTAAGTAAAATTTCAAGTGACAGAGTAGGTTATAATCAAGTTAAGGAGTACACTCTCTTATCACATATTTTAAACAAACAAATGTAGGGGCTGGCGCTGTGGTGCAATGGGTTAACGCCCTGGCCTGAAGTGCTGGCATTCCATATGGACACTTGTTCGAGGCCCGGCTGTTCCACTTCCCATTTAGCTCTCTGCTGTGGCCTGGGAAAGCAGCAGAGGATGGCCCAAGTCCTTGGGCCCCTCCACCCACGTGGGAGACCCGGAGGAAGCTCCTGGCTCCTGGCTCCGGATTGGCACAGCTCCGGCCGTTGCGGCCCATTGGAGAGTGAACCAGCGGATGGAAGACCTCTCTCTCTCTCTGCCTCTCCTCTCTTTGTGTAACTTTACGTTTCAAATAAATAAATGCAACCTTTTAAATTATGGTGGGCCTAGATTTTTGTACATTGCCACCAGTCGAGTCGCGGAGGGGAGGGCAGTTGCAGTTGCGAGTTTTGTGGGTTCTTTTCCTAACCTCAGTAAAGAATAAAAGGCTGGGAAGCCATTTGCAAAGAAGCAGACACTTCTATTTCATTGGCCAGTGATAGAAAAAGCATCTGGCCGGAGAGGAGACTAGTTGGAGTGTTCAAAGGGGACACTGGCTTTCCAGAAGTGCCCAGGATTTTTAAAACATTCTACAGGCGTGCCCATTGGGCAGAGGATTTCACATATGTATGCTGATTGGCTTGGGGCCTAGGGAGATAGAAGGGAATCTCCTGGGGACAGCCTGACTCTCCCAAGGGCTCAGCCCCCTCCTCTGCCAGCTCTTGAGTGAAAGATTGTAACCAACCTAAAGGTGTGATTAAAACCCTGAGGTCACATATGCAGCGCAAAAAGCTATTAGTAGGGGACAAGTCTGGGGACAAGCTTTCCAGCCACCGCTGACAGCCTGCTTGGGAAGGACATGCTACCTACGTCTGAGGGGCCCACAGACCCCCAGCCTCTCTGGATGGCCTCATACATTAGCATAAACCTGCTAGCAGATGAGTAAATCGGCTTGAAACAGTACGATTCAGACCTAAGTCATTCTTAGTGTTATAATGAACTCCTTAGCGTATCAGTGATCAAGATTTTCTGTAGTCAAAGTGTGTTGTCAGCATTTGTTAAGATCGTTATTTCCAATAGAAATAGGTTAAATTCTGTAATCAAATCATACAAACTTTAGGAATTATAACCACTGTGAGAGTCTGGACATCAGATCTGGAAATCAGAGAACATGTATGTAGAATATCAGATATTTCAAGTTTGTCCTCCACTCATGGACTCTGATTTTCTCAATTTCATTTGTGCAAATAATTATTTTTCTTTCTTCATGCAATATTTAGAAAATAAAACCCTGGTACTTGTTGCATTATTTAACTATAGAATAGTTCTTAAGAGATTTGAGTATAATGGCCTTCATTGATGATAGTTTTACCACTTAATGCTTGGTTTTCTCATGAATTTCAAATTGAATGAATGATGTCTTTTTAGAAAAAATCCGTATGTGTATTTTTAACCACATTCCTTTTATTTTTTTCCTAAGGTATATTTATTTATTTGAAAGGCAGAAATTTAGAGAGAAAGAAAGAGAAAGAAAGAGATTTTCTATCCACTGGTTCACTCCCCAGATTGCCGCAGTGGCTGGGGCTGGGCCAGGCTGAAGCCAGGAGCTTCTTCTGGTTTCCCACGTGGGTGTAGAGGCCCATGTACTTCGGCCATATCCCAGTGCTTCCCAGGTGTGTTAGCAATGAGCTAGATTGGAAATGGAGTGGCCGGCACTTGAACCTTTGCCCATGTGGGATGCTGGCACTGCAGGTGGAGGCTAATCTACACCACAGTATCAACCCCCTTTATTCTTTTATCTAGAGGGAGGTTTATGATATGGCAACCCAAATGTTCTCCTGACAAACCTATACTTATACAACATAAATTTAAAGTGTAAGTATCTATGTGCATGTTTCAAATCTCATCTGGTTATTAATAAACAGATTTTCTATGTTCCTCAAGGAGTTTGCTACTTTAGAAGATGTTGTACCATAAACCAGTATCTGTCATGATAACATTATTAGTGATTGGCAGACATACTCTATTGTTTCAGTGTGAGATTAAAGGACCTATGTTTTTTGTTATTTTTACATTTTCTGAAATTTTTCTTTAAGAAATGGTGAGACTAATAGATTCAATTTTGTTGTTCAAAATTTTTTCATGAAATATTCAGATATAGCAAAAATTAATCCCATAATAATGCTGATGAAAGATATATGGGCAAACAACCATTTGTACCAAGATAGCATACTGTCTATGAACAAAAGCACTAGTTTTCTAGACCATATACATGTATCATAAAACTAAGTATTTTAGTCAATTTTAATTCTACATATAAATATATTGTATATTAACATAATACAACAATGTAAATTCATTTATATTGCTTTAATCTACCATATTTCATTAATAAGAAAATATAATAAATAGTAGTTGATGTTTAAAACTGAGAAACTTAAAGAGATGGAGATTGAAGTAATTTAGTGCTTTGATTAATCTGTCTCTTGAGAGGATGTACTCTGATTTTCATGACTTGCTTGTGAGTTCCCCTCCCTTCTCCCTAGAAATACATATATAGGCATGGAGAATGAAGATCAGTGCTCATTTCTTTTTTTTTTTTTTTTGACAGGCAGAGTGGACAGTGAGAGAGAGAGACAGAGAGAAAGGTCTTCCTTTGCCGTTGGTTCACCCTCCAATGGCTGCCGCGGATGGCGCGCTGCGGCCGGCGCAACGCGCTCATCTGATGGCAGGAGCCAGGTGCTAGGTGCTTCTCCTGGTCTCCCATGGGGTGCAGGGCCCAAGCACTTGGGCCATCCTCCACTGCACTCCTGGGCCACAGCAGAGGGCTGGCCTGGAAGAGGGGCAACCGGGACAGAATCCGGCGCCCCGACCGGGACTAGAACCCGGTGTGCTGGCGCCGCAAGGCGGAGGATTAGCCTGTTGAGCCACGGCGCCAGCCCAGTGCTCATTTCTTAAGTACACATTTATTGCATATAAGTAGAATGAATACATTTCCTAGGCATTTGAGGTCATTGTCCCAGATATTTAGTAATATGAAATAGGATAGGTATTTATTGTAAACAAATTTAGGAAACTAGGGCTTTATGTCTTCATTTGAAGATGAGGGGCATTGATGATATTATACAAGAGGTCTTAAAATAGTTCATGGGAAACATGTATTAGGAAGATGCTAATCATGAATTTCAAAACTTCCTTGCAATATGGTAAACTTGTCTTTTGATTTCAATTTTTTGCAGAAACTATTAAAATTATCCTTAGATGCTCAAAATAACATGACTATTTAACAATTAGTCTACAACATTAATTTAGATCCAATATGATTTTCCTTAACAATAAATACATACCTGTTCCACTTCATTGCACACTTGTTCAGAGGAGAACCAAGTAGTCCAATTATCACAAAGGGAATGTCAAGCAAAGCTAAAAAAGTCCAATATAAAATACCACTTTGATATTTTTATACTTTTTTTAGAGTTAAAGGTGAATACTTTTATAAAATTCCATTCATTCTACAGTATGTTGAACCTTTAATGTTGTTGGTTTACTGTTGTTTCATTGATTTGTTATTAGTGTCTTGTTGCTATAACAAAATATCACAAATTGAATAATACATAAAGAGTGGAATTTCATTGCTCAGGGTTCCGGAGACTATGAAATATAAGATCAAGCAAGTTACTGTCAGGTGACAATCCAGTCTCTGCTTCCAAGATGGCACTTTGGTACTCTATCCTCCTGTAGGAAGGAAAACCGTGTCTTCATATGTAGCAGAAGGCAGAGGACACATAAATGGCCTTAAATTCATAAGACAACAAGGTTCACAATAATGTTAATATTTTTCTATTAAGAATCTTACTTGAGGGGTCGACATCATGGTGTAGTGGATGAAGCCATGGCCTGCAATGCCGGCATCCCATATGGACGCCGGTTCAAGTCCTGTTGCTTTTCTTCCTATCCAGCTCTCTGCTAATGTGCCTGAGAAAGTGGCAGAAGATGGCATAAGTGCACAGGCACCTGTACCGGTGTGGGAGACCTGGATGACCCTGCCACCTTCTGTCTGGCCCAGCCCCAGCTATTGCAGCCATTGGGGAGTGAACTGCTGAATGGAAATCTCCCCAACCCTGTAACTCTGCCTTTCAGATAAATAAAAATAAATCTTAAAATCCTTATTTGATATATAATACTTTCATGAACAAACAGGTAAGCTACAGAGTTTTTTAAAGATTTATTTATTTATTTGGCCGGCACCGTGGCTCAAAAGGCTAATCCTCCACCTTGCTGCCCCAGCACTCCGGGTTCTAGTCCCAGTCGGGGTGCTGGATTCTGTCCCGGTTGCCCCCCTTCCAGGCCAGCTCTCTGCTTTTTTGGCCCAGGAGTGCAGTGGAGGATGGCCCAAGTGCTTGGGCCCTGTACCCACATGGGAGACCAGAAGAAGCACCTGGCTCCTGCCATTGGATCAGCGCGCTGCGCTGGCCGCAGCAGCCATTGAGGGGGGTGAACCAATGGCAAAAGGAAGACCTTTCTCTCTGTCTCTCTCTCACTGTCCACTCTGCCTGTCAAAAATAAAAAAAATTTTAAAAAGATTTATTTATGTATTTGAGAGAGAGAGAGAGACAGCGAGACAGAGGTCTTCTATCCATTGAATTACTACCCAGATGGCTACAATGGCTGGAGCTGGACCAATCTGAATCTAGGAGCCAGGAGCTTCTTCTGAGTTTCCCACATGGGTGTAGGGGCCCAAAGGCTTGGCCCATCTTCTACTGCTTTCCCAGGCCATACTATAGAGCTGGATCGTAAGTGGAGCAGCCAGGACTCACACCAGCTCCCATATGGGATGTCAGCACTGCAGTTGGGGGCTTTGCCTGCTAAGCCCTGAGAATTTTTTTAAAGACTTATTAACTTATTTGAAAGTCAGTGTTACAGAAGGAGATCTTCCATGTGCTAGTTCAGCCCTCAGATGGCCACAGTGGCTAGGGCTGTACTGGGCCAAAGCCAGGAGTCAGGAGCTTCTTCCAGGTCTCCCACATGGCTGGAGGGGCCCAAGCACAAAGGCCATTTTCTGCTGCTTTCCCAGCCACTATCAGAGAGCTGGATTGCAGCTGAAGCAGCTGGGATAGAACTGGGGCCCATATGGGATTCTGGTGTCACAAGTGGTGGTTTTACCCATTATGCCACAGTGCTGGCTCCAAAGCTACAGATATTTTAAAAATCATTGCTCCAATCCTCTGATTATTACAGATGGAAATTATGTCCCTGGAGAGGTCAAAACATTTCCCTATATCCTGCAGTTAATGAGTGGTAGATTTAGCCAAAAATATGCATCTTCCAATCACAGGCTACTGCATATTCTAATGTACCATTGATTCTCCATTTGCTAAGTATTCTTCTTTTGAAGAACCAAGCATTTTTCAAATTTCTACTTGATCCCAACACTATTATTTATGATGACAAACACTTCATACATAACTACTTTCCTTGAAAGGACATTCAATCTAACTGTGAATTAATTCCTTTTAATTATTCCTAACTCTACCCAACAGAGTAAAACAATTACTTGAAAAAAATAATTTTTTTTAAAATTTTTTTGACAGGCAGAGTGGACAGTGAGAGAGAGAGACAGAGAGAAAGGTCTTCCTTTGCCATTGGTTCACCCTCCAATGGCTGCCGCGGACAGCGCGCTGAGGCCAGCGCACCATACCGATCCGAAGGCAGGAGCCAGGTGCTAGGTGCTTTTTCCTGGTCTCCCATGGGGTGCAGGGCCCAAGCACCTGGGCCATCCTCCACTGCACTCCCGGGCCACAGCAGAGGGCTGGCCTGGAAGAGGGGCAACCGGGACAGAATCCGGCGCCCCGACCCGGACTAGAACCTGGTGTGCCGGCGCCGCAAGGTGGAGGATTAGCCTGTTGAGCCACAGCGCCGGCCGAAAATAATAATTTTTGTGTTCATTTCAATTGAATATACTAGATATAAATATTATTACTTTCTTCCTAAATATGGTACTTTTTTACTTATCTGGTTAAATTTATCAATATAAATTGTATATTACAATATTTTAAGACTATAAGAAATTATTTCAGTGGGAATTAATGATGAAACAAGTTAAATTGATACATGATAAATCTATATAGGACTATAACAATTTTAGTCAACATTTTTTGGTGTGTCTAATTTCATTAGAATTTGTGTTTTGTGCTCTATATGAATATTGCAACTGAATTTAACTTAATATATCACTTGAGAGTTTTTCAAAATCAACAAGGAATATAAAATCTCCCTACTATTCTTAATGTGATAATTTTAACATTGAATAAGTAGGTTGCAATTCCTTCTTTCACAGCACAAAATACGATGAGATTTGACATTCTAAAATGAAAAGTCACTTTTAAAAAAAGAAGCATAAAATTTCAATAGAAAAAATATATATGTTTAAGCATAAGAGATTGAAAATTTGTTGTATGGGACTTTAAATTCATTTTATCTATACTCCTAATTATTTAAGTTAATAAAAGAAAAGAAGTAACTAATCACGTTAAAATTTTTAAGACTTGAAAAGTTGAAAATGTTTTTATTAGGATATAAATAAATGTCTTTGGATATCAACTTGCTCATGTACAAACAACATAAATATGCTAACACAAAGCCCTGGAAGGCAACAGTATTGGCTCAAGTAGATGGGTCTCTAGCAGCACATGGAGGACCTTGATAGGTGAATCAGAGGATGGAAGTGAGCTGTTTAGCTTGTTTCTCTCTCTCTCTCTCTCTCAAATAATTATACAAAAATTAAAATTGCTATAAAATAGATCTTAGAAAATTATAAGGGAAGATGGGGAAGTAAAGATCTAAAAGGGAAATTAAATATAATCAAAGAAAAATTAATCACTGTGGTAGAGATGAAGGGAAACTTGATGGTACATATGGAACCTTGGCATGTCCAGCCGCTGAGGTAAGACCACAGATTATGAGTGGTATAATGGTCTATAGAAAGCTGATAATTATTCATGATTGTACTCTCTGTGTTTCTGGCAAAATGTCTTCTGGTAGTCCTGGTTTTGCTCCTGATCAGCAGGGCTGACGTTTGACAAGCATGCTGGAAGAAGTGCTGTGCAAGTCACATGGAGCCTACCGTATTTGCTGTTTGCTTCATCACCGGGAAGCAGTGATGGCATTCACAGCCTCATGCTCCATTTTGCTTACCAAATATCATGCACCTGCTTTTTGGCAAACTGTAACCTAAAGCCATACAGGGAAGAGTATTATTGGAAGAATAATTCTAGGGTAATTAAGTTGACAGGAATACAGTCTAACATATTTCTCAATATTGAAGCAACTATTTTGCCCAGTTTGACAAAAATAGCATGAAGACTCCATGGTGCTCTTAGTATTTTCTATAACCCCAGGTAACTATCAATAAGAATCTTGCAAAATGACATAATAGAATACTGTTTTGAGATGAGACTATGATAAAGATATAAAAGAGGATGCAGATTTTGCACTAATAGTGTTTAGGAAATACAGTATTATACAAAGTGTCAGTTAACAGTTCAAAATTCTGAAAGAAATTAGCATTCCAATATTTATTTTGATTCCATATGAAAAGGAAATAGAAAATAGTCTGAGAATGTTGCTGTATCACATGTCCATGTAAGTTTTATTTTTCTTGCAGTAACATCTGTTAGAAGTGTTTCTATAGGTTGAAAGATCTGATGCAAATTTTCACCTACATTTCTTACTTTTCTGTTTTAAGGTAAACTCCGTAACATGAAGGATGGGGAAGGCTATCACTTTTCACAATACCCAGATATCTGACACTTTTGGATTGCCTGGTAAGTAAAGAATGGAGAGTTTAATGCAAACAAACCTACCATTAGCAAACATTTTTAATTAATCAGCAATTTTTAAATTTCCATAGTACACATGCAGAGTGGAATTCTTTCTTTGTCCTTGATTCATGATGTTCCTGTGACTTTGCTCTGGGGAAGAGTTGGCAGAATCATGCTGTAGTCAATCATAAAGCTAGTATGAAATGCCCATAGTAATGTCTACCTTTGCATCACATTGGGGATGATTATAATCAAATGGAGAAAGACATTGTTTAAGAAAAATACCCAAGGGCCGGCACCATGGCTCAATAGGCTAATCCTCCGCCTTGCGGCACTGGTACACCGGGTTCTAGTCCCTGTCAGGATGCTGGATTCTGTCCCGGTTGCCCCTCTTCCAGGCCAGCTCTCTGCTGTGGCCAGGGAGTGCAGTGGAGGATGGCCCAAGTGCTTGGGCCCTGCACCCGCATGGGAGACCAGGAGAAGCACCTGGCTCCTGGCTTTGGATCAGCGTGGTGCACTGGCCACAGCGCGCAGGCCACAGCAGCCATTGGGGGGGTAAACTAACGAAAAAAGGAAGACCTTTCTCTCTCTGTCTCTCTTTGTCCACTCTGCCTGTCAAAAAAAAAAAAAAAAAGAAGAAGAAGAAGTAGCAATATGGAGGGTTATAGAAAGGTCACAAATTTGGAATCATGTAGATAGTTTCTATGTACAAATCCAAATTAGTGTTTATAAAATTCATACTATGAAAATATTACAAAAATATCAGAATATCTGTATCAAAAAGCAAACATATGAATAAGATCTTCATGAGTACAATTTTGTGAATATTTTGTATTTGCAATGGGATTGATTATTCATATTATGGCTCTTCAATGAATGGGTATGAATTCTACTTGCATTTCTTATCTAATATGTGTATATTTATCTGCCCCTTCTATTGGTCAAATAGTGTTACTAAAAACAAAAATAAGGGCTAGTGGGGCTGGCATTGTGGCACAATGTGTTAAGCTGCCACATGTGATGCCAGCATCCCATATTAAGACATATTGAAGTCCCAGCTGCTCCACTGCCTATCCAGTTCCCTGCTAATGCATCTGGGAAAGCAGCATAAGATGGCCCTGGTGCTTGGGTTCCTGCCACTCATGCAGGAGACCTGGATGGAATTCCAGGCTCCTGACTTTGGCCTGATCCAATCCCAGCTGTTGCAGCCATTTAAGGGAGTGAACCAGAAGATGATGCCTGTCTGTCTGTCTGTGTATGTGTCTTTCTCTCCCTCTCCCTCCCCCACCCTTCTCTATAACTCTTTAAATTAAGTAAATACATATTTAAACAAAATTGTGAGACGAGTACTTGGCCATGAAGTTAAAATGCCTGTTAAGATGCATTTGTCCCACATCAGAGTAACTGGATTCAGTCCTTGGCTCCAGCTCCTCATTTTAGTTTTCTGCTAATGCAGAGCCTGGGAGGCTCAAGGAATTGAGTTTGTGCCACCCATGTGGGAAATTTGGATTGAGGTTTCAGTTCCTGGCTTCCATTCCTGTCCATTCTGGGCATTTGTAGAGAAACCCAGTGGGTGAGATGTGTCTATTTCTCTATCCTTCTCAAATGTAAATTTTGAAACTCAGAAAACCAAATTATCTTACAATGTATGCATGTGTTGAAACCTTACATATTTCCCCATAAATATGTACAAGTTTTACATATCTGTTAAAATTTAGTTTGATAAATATTAAAGTATGTGTTAAGGTATAAATATATGTTTATAATATTCACAATATTTTACAATGGAATATTGTGAAAATGTTTATCTGCTGATGGACACTGTGGTTGATTCCATATCTTGGCTGTTTTGCATAGTATTGCAGCATATATGAGAGTACTAGTATCTCATTGATATAAATACATTATGTTTATATATTAAAATGTTATAGATGATACATATTTATGAACAGAGAGTCCAATGCCAGATAATGGTGGAATCTGCTTGGAAGATAGATCAAAATGAGTCTCAGACACATAAAAATGGCCATCCCTGGAATGAGCATGTTTGCTCTTACAAATTAGCCAATATTGTAGTGAAACAGATATTTGAATTTGCATAAGAGCTCATATGGAAATGGCTTCAAAGGTGCTGTGATTTCCTTTAAGTTAGTTACAACACTGACTAGTTGCTCCTTGTATAATCCTGTCTCACCTTGCTTTTAGCACTATTTGTTGAAGGTAGGTATATATGTTCCATGGTTGTCAGTTAAGGGTGATTTCATTTTATTTTACTTAACTCAAAGTTTAGGAAAGTAACATCTTGCGGCTGCACCAAGACTTCCTGTTTCTTTATTTCCTTGAATATTGAGTAATTGCTGCCATTGAAGACGAGCTAGTCACTGTAGCTCTCAAGTTTAATGTGGTTACCGGAATGATCTGGGAAGATTTTCAGTCATGTGGACAAGTAGCCTGCATGCTGATATGGCGGAAAAATACCTGAAATCTGTCACCATGTCAGCCATCTGACCCTCTCCCCTATCCCCTCATCCAAATTGTTTACCATTCCTATAACAAAGATGACTCTTTTTGCCCTATTTTAGAATATGTCCTATGGATCCAACAATTCTTTGTCCTACTTACTGATGTTTAAATTTAGTGTCCCCAGGGGGAAAAAAGCTTGTGTTTTTAGAGAGCAGAGGGCCTCTGTGAGTATTTGCCTCTGGTTCTGCTGTCCTCAAGGGATTTCCTATGGCTAAGAAGCCTGTGCTAGTTTTATGATGTAGGCTGTGCTCACAAACCAGTCATGATGCCTGTGAGCGTAGTGAAGAGTCACACACACACACACACACACACACACACACACACGAAAGCGAAAGCCCAGGGGATCCTGTGACTTCTCTCTCCACTAAGCACATAACGAGCCTATCAAGCAGATCCTTTGAAACACACACATGGATTTCGCTTCTGTGGTTATGTCCCTGCTTCACCAGAGCCTTAGGCTGAAATCTGCCTTTGACATGTCCTGGGGTTGCCTCTCAACCACTAGCGGATTCTTCGATGCTTTGTGCAGCATCCTTTGGAGTGCTTGTAAAGCTAGAGCAGCAGTGCTCATGTGGCAACACATTTAAGCTGCCTTATTAGAAGCAAATTTGCAGGCAGCTTTTGCCAGAGTTTGTCGCAGAAGCTTGACCAGGAAATCTATTTGCACACACAGTGTGCTACAAAGGGGAATGTGATCTTTTCAGAGTGAAAGTGCTGCCTCATAAACAGTCTCCAAACACCTCGGTCTGCTGGAGACCCTCAGCTGTGACCTCCTGTGAGTGACTGGAATGTGGAACACGACTTTGTCAATTGGTTGGGAGATCTTAACGTTCAAAAGGCTTGAAAGCAGTTGTTTTTCAATGATGGTTCTCTTCCGTGAAACCTGTGTTAATAGATTTTCTGATGAACTCTTAGAAGCTGCTGCTTGTTTCTGTGGTGGGAGTTTGTTTTGTTCTTAATTCCTGTTGCATACAATGCATTATAGTCTGAGGAGATATGCCATGCATTTTTCACATCTTAAATAAATGATGCTGCTTAACTAAATAGACCCATTTCAAACGCATAGTACTGCTCCATAGAGGAAGCAATAGGTGACTGGTAATTGAATGGTAAGTAAGTGGCAGCCTACAATTCCATTTATACCGTATGCGGTTATGGTATAAAGAGGCGGTGACTAGACTTGTGCCACGGCATTATAAAGTGCATGAAAAGGTTAATTCTCCAATGTTTTAAATTAAATTAATACTTTGATTTATAAAACAACAAGTAAATACCAAGAAATTAATGTCTTTTCTTGTTACATCTCAGGAAACAATATTCAGAAAGAATTCGGAATAGTCAGAAATATAGAATTTGTGCAAGGACTACAGACAGTAATTTATAAGATATTTGCAATGTGTTTGTTGCTAGGAAATAATTGTCATGTCATTTTTTGCAATGAGCATTGATAGATCAAGTGTCTTGCAACTCCCAGTTGTAGCATTATGCTAATTCCTTCATACATCTTTATTCAGATTCTATTAAGTAATGTTGAGTTTTTCTATGTTCTAGGCACTATGTTATACACTTTATGTCCATGGAAAAACAGCAAAGACCATTAGAACCCTAAGAACAGTGGAATTTATGTTTTAATTGGTCACAGACGATAAGCAACTATATTAAAGATATATATTTTATAGTATAGAAGTACAGAAGTTAACATATGTTTAAAAAAAACAGAAGTAGGCCGGCACCGTGGCTCAACAGGCTAATCCTCCGCCTTGCGGCGCCGGCACACCGGGTTCTAGTCCCGGTCGGGGCGCCGGATTCTGTCCCGGTTGCCCCTCTTCCAGGCCAGCCCTCTGCTGTGGCCCGGGAGTGCAGTGGAGGATGGCCCAGGTGCTTGGGCCCTGCACCCCATGGGGAGACCAGGAAAAGCACCTGGCTCCTGGCTCCTGCCATCGGACCAGCGCGGTGCACTGGCTGCAGCGCACCGACAGCGGCGGCCATTGGAGGGTGAACCAACGGCAACGGAAGACCTTTCTCTCTGTCTCTCTCTCTCACTGTCCACTCTGCCTGTCAAAAAAAAAAAAAAAAAAAAAAAAAAAAAAAAAAAAACCAGAAGTTGGATTGGATAGCCATATGGGATGAAGTTAGTTGTATCATTAAAAAGAATTTGAGCTTGTTTGGAAAGAAAGGGTTAAGAAAACTCAACAACGTCCTTATCTGGAGAAGAGTTTTCCAAGTAAAGGAAAATGAGGGAAAAGTTTCTTGATATCAGGAGATGAGATCAGGGAGGTAAAATGGGAGATAGAGAGGTCATGTGAAGCTTGTACACTAGTGTAAAATCTCATATTTTCTTGATGAATAAATTTGAGAGATTTGAACAGAGAATCTGGAATACATGTTAAAAAGATAACTGACTGGGGCCAGCACTGTGGCTCACTTGGTTAATACTCCACCTGTGGTGCTGGCATCCCATTTGGGCACCAGGTTCTAGTCCTAGTTGCTCCTCTTCTAGTCTAGCTCTCTGCTGTGGCCCAGGAAGGCAATGGAGGATGGCCCAAGCACTTGGGCCGCTACACCCGCATGGAAGACCAGGAGGAAGCACCTGGCTCCTGGCTTCAGATCAGCACAGCATACCAGCCGTAGCAGCCATCTGGGGGGTGAACCAATGGAAGTAAGACCTTTCTCTCTGTCTCTCTCCCTCACTGTCTACCTCTGCCTGTCAAAAAAAAAAAGGTATCTGACTTCTATTTAGAGGGAGAGAAAGCAGTTAAGAGAGTATAATAGAGCTGACTTAGATCCAATGGTAGCAATGAAATTGTAAAAAGTATACAGCATCCTGATAAATCTTATAATGGAATCCAACAGAATCCCTGATAAGTAAATAAGAACAAAAGTCTCTGCAGGGAGGAAGTTGCCATGGACTAAGATGCCTATGATTGAGGATTGAACAAGGGTTGGAAATAGTGGAGATTCAAGGGCCTGCAGTTCAGTGGAACGTTGTGGACTGGAGATACACATTTAGGAATTAGCACATAGGTAGAGTTAAGGTATAAAATAGCCATGAGATCATCTGGAAGTGAATTTAGGGAGATTAGGGAAGATGAAGGAACAGAAAGCAAAGAACATATAGGGGAGGTTGAAGAAAAAGGCAGGAGAGATCTAAGGGCTGAGCTCTCACATAGTCCAGTGTTCAGTGTTAGAGGAGAGGTAAGATGAGGAACTTATTAAAGAAATCAAGAGTGTTCAATTAGACAGGAAAGAACTCAGATATATTGTGAGAAATTAGTGAAAACACTGATTACATGTATCCAATAAAAAGGCAAATTAAACAGTGTATTTAATAACCCATCATTGGCTTCAAACATGAGGTTTATGGTGATTTAAGAAGAAGAGTTTCAGTGGACTGATAATGGTAAAGGTTTGAAGTATGCCTGAGTGAAGATTGCTATATGCTTATTATTGTCACCTATATTTGAGCCATGGAGAAGAAGGTAAAAACTCAATAATGTAGGAGACAAAGGAGCAAAGAATTAGGAAAATGTCCTTGAGTTGATAAGAGGCAATGGAAATTCTATAAGCAAAGTAATTGGCCTTAGTAACAATCACATTGTAGGCTTAAGGTAGCACTTCAGATGATAAAGATATAGATTCGATGATATATAAGTAGGATGCTGAGAATAAATGTGAGAGAAAAGGTGTAACCATGTGTATAAGAAAGCAGTTTTAATGAATTTCCCTTGAACTTAAGATGTAAATGGAAAAGAAAGCATTAAGGAAGTAGGTGATAATTTAAAAAAAATTGATTATCAGTCATGCTGAGTTATACAAATGTTGGGGAGAGGACAGAGGAGACTTGAAAGGGAAAAATAAGAATTGATAGTCAGAGAGTAGGTTGCCAAAAAACAGGACCAAAGAAGTAAGCAAGCAACTCCTAAAGTTGTATTTATGAAATGCATGAAGTTTGTATACTTTAAACAAAGGTTTCTGGGAAAAAAAATCAATGTTAACAATCAATTTAATAAGTAAGCAATTGGTCTTCCATATTTACATTTGAAATTTTCATATTGGTACTGAGTTAAATCATTTTATTTTTGTTGATGTCACGTTTTTAGTGAGACTCTTTGATCCCTTTATGACTGATTAATTGAAATATCTTAAAGTTCATTTTAGTATATCTTTATGATTGTATGAAATATTTTGATCATTTCTTTTGATAGGTACAATTGAGAAAAATTATGTGTAGTATACAACTTATATATTTAATCTATATTATATATATATATATATATATATATATATATATATGGTGAAAGGTTAACACAAGCTGATTAACACGTCTTTCAACTCACATACTCATTCCTTATGGTGAACATATTTGAATCTACTTTCTTGCAATTTTCAAATATATTATACATTATAATTAACTTTAATCAACATCTTTCTATCCTTGTCTTCTCCTCCAACCCCTAACATCTACCATTCTACTTGCTCATTTCATGTATAGATGAGCTCATACATGGTTTTGTTTGTCTGTGCCATGCATATTTCACTTAATATTATGTCTTCCAAGTTCATCTGTATTTTCACAAATGGGAATATTTCCATCGTTTTTAGGGTAGTTGAAAAGTAATTGCTATGATTTGAATAGCATATGGCTCTAGAATCATGCTGACTGATTAAATTCCTAAGTCCTGAAATTATGGTACTAAGAAGGTGGAGCTTTGATTTAATTTGATGTCTAGGACATAGATCTAGTGGAAGGTCTTAGGTTATTGAAATTTGGCCTTGGAAAGTAGTTCTTGAGAAAGGTTGATTATACAAGCTAAATTATGCTGAGCAGCTCACTCTGGGTCTTGTATTGCCATGTAATCATTACTCCACACATGAAGCTGTTGCCATCCTCTAGTCTCCCTAAGTAGCTACACCAATGGCACCTCCCTAGACTTGGACTGTGAACTTTAAAACCCTTGAGGCAAAATAAATCCCATCCTTCATAAACAGGTTGTCTTTGGCATCTGGCTATACTAATGAAAATCTGAGTAATATATCATTGAATGTGTGTTTGTATGTCTGCATTACAAATTTTCTTTATTCTTCTACCTGTCAGTGAAATTTTAGGTTGATCTATTTCCTTTCTATTGGAATAAGGCTATAATGAAGGTGGGAGTGCAGTTATCTTGCCCTCATAGTGATTCATTTCCTTTGTGTATGAAGTTTTACATACTTAAAAATAGGATTTATTCATTATTTGGTAATTCTATTTTTAATACTTTGTGGAAATCCCGTATTATTTTCCATAACTACTGTGAAAATGTAAATTTCCTTTAGCAAAATGCAAGGGTCCTTTTTCTCCATGGCTTTGCCAACATTTTTGTCTCTTTGATAACAGTCATCTTAACACACTTGCAATGATAATCTCACTGTACTTTTATTTTGCATTTCTCTGATGAATACTACTGTTGAGTGTAATTTCACATATCTTTTAGTCATTCACATGTCTTTTGAAAAATGTCTATCAACTCCTTTGCCCATTTATTAATCAGTTTGTTTGCCTTATTGCTAAAGTTGTTTGGGTTCTGTATATATTTTCTATATTAACCATTTACAAGATGTATGTTCAGATATTTTCTCCCCTTTCATTAATTGTTTTTTTTTTCACTTTTCAGTTTGGTGCTATCCTATTTGCCTATGTTTGCCTATTTATAAGCCAATATCAAAAAGCATTTCTCCTACATTCTCTTCTGGTAGTTTTGTGTTCTCAGTATTCCATTTAAGATTTTAAGACATTCTTAAAAAATTATTAAAGTATTTGTTTGAAAGGCAGCGTATCAGAGTATCACTCCCCAGATGGCCAAGGCATCCAGGGCTGGGCCAATACTAAGCCAGAAGGCAGGACTTCCACCCAGGTCTACTGGGAGGCTGGAGCCCAACATTTGAGGTCATCATCCTCTGCCTTCCCAGGCAAATTAGCAGGATGCTGGATTGGCAGTGAAGGAACTGGGATTCAAATTGGCATTCCAATACAAGATGTTGGCGCCATAAGCAGCAGCTTAACCTGCTATACCACAACAGTGACTCCAAGCTTTTAGTCCATTTTGAGTTCATTTTTATAACATAAATGTCCAGTTTCATTCTTTTACGTGATATCTAGTTTGCCCAATACCATTGATTGAAGACCGTCTTTTATCCATGGTGTATGAAATAGACTGCCCAATGTTCACTTTAAAGGTGCAGAAAGAAATCACAGTCCAAGAGACCAGTGCAGTCTGTCAAAGTTGAGAAGTGAAAGAGGATAAATTTCCCTTATAGCTCCCAGAAAGGAATTATGTCACTGAGACACAGTTTAGACTTCTGAACCAATAGAACTGTAAGATCTACATTGCTTTCAGTGGCTGTAATTTGTATTATATTCAGACATAGAGAACTAATACAACAAGCCTTCTCCAAGCAACCATTTTTTCCCCAAATTTGATATGGAATATAGTTGTTCCAAGCAACAATTTATCCCCTTCAGCAAATGCTAGCCCCAACTATTATTTCAAGGATACTATGTAGACGCCAGACTGAAGACCCTACTCCAAAGATTCACCAGTAAATTGCAGGCTCTAAAACATTTCTACAATAAATCTCTTCCATATGAGGCATTATCATACACTTGAAGAAGTACCACATTTTTAAAATGTTATGTCAACTTGTGATTGAGCACGTAGATACACAAAGCCAGATTATGCACTGGGTATTTTTTGGCCCATGAAATGGCCTTTCCAAACTTTAGAGCAGAGTGCTTGCCTAGAGCTGTCTTTAATAATATATGAAACATTAAATGTATGAGTATAGCACAAGCACATTAGCTTTTTTTAGGTGCCCTGAACTCCATATTCTTAGGTACGTGCACTCATTTCCCGTCAAAGAAATTAAATTATTGAAATACAAAATTTCTTATTATTTTCTTTGCTGTATATGTATTCTAACATAGAATATATATTTTCTTGCCTCTCATTTTGAATGGTACTATTATTAGTTTATACTTTCAAGTGCTCTTAATTGTAGACATGTAGGAATTTCATAAGCCATTACAAATAAAAAAAATGTTTCCCAATGTTAAATCTGAAGCAATCATAGCCTTGTTGACAGTGGCACATTTAAATGTGGGTGTCATGAAAAGCAATTGGAAGAATATTATGAATCAGTTCAAATTCAATAGGTGACATTTTAAGAAGGATTTTTTTTCCTTTGAATCAGGCTCAGTACGCTGGATGTTGTTCTGTGAAATCTCAATTAGACATGTATGCCAAGTACTGCAAGGCTGCTCAGATCAATTGTGTGTGGGTCGATCACTGAGCATCCATCAATAAAGTAATCAAAGGGGAAATATATTCCACTTACAGCTTCTAGTTTCCAATACTTTCAGAAGTAACTAGAATCATTATTCCCTCGACTCTGATACTTGGAAGTCTGACAGAGGAGCAAGCCTTCAGGAGGACGAATCCTGCTGCTAGGATGGAGGGTGAGTTGGTGGGTGCTTGAGACTTAAAGGAGTAAGAATGAGAGGATCTAAATAATCACGTATCTCAGTTATCCACCACAGGACTGGAGCTATAGTGCCGGCTTCTGAACAACATCAAAATTTTACTAGTGACTCAGAATGGAACATTTTTGTGCAAGATTATTCCCCAAATTCTTCACTTAATTCAAAGCAAAGCATAGGATTTAGTGTTAGCATTTAACATGACCATAATGTTTTTGATGTATAGTACCTGAGCAGAATGTCTCTGCCAATGATTCATATATCCTGATATCCATGACTTTGTATTAAACCCCTCTTCTTGGGTTGGGATGGTGTTGATGATTTGCCTGTAACCAATACAACATGTCAAAGATCATGGGATATCACCCCGCAACAAGTTTATACGCCATAGGGCTCCCGCTTAGTATAACACAGAGAAACACTTCTCTCAATTGCCTTGCAGAAGCAAGTATTGGTGATATGATCTGCCTATAGAGAGGACCACAGGGCAAGGATCTGAGGAAACCTAGGGAAACGGGCAGTTAGCAAAAATATGAAGACCTCAGTTCCATAATTGCAAGATGAATTTTTTGAACAATATGAAGGGACTTAGAGGCAGCTATTTCCAAGTTAAGCCTCCAGAGTAGCATACACAATACCTGGATTGCAGCCTTGTGGGACTGAGCAGACAATGCAGACAAAATGTGATGTATAATTTACCTATAGAAATGTTAAGTAATAAGTGAGTGTTGTTTAAAGCCGCTAATTTCATGGTAATTTTTTACATGGCATTAACATACATGCAGTAAAAAAGGAAAATTTCAATGTGCATAGTTGACAGAAAAAATTTCTGAAGCAAGAATGTTGAGATATTATAGGTAAATATTTGTGAATGGTAAATTTGTCTTAGTAAATGTTCTCCTTAAAATATGTGACCTATTAAATGAGGGGGCATTCCTGGCAGCATGTTTAATAACAAGAACTCTAGAATCCTTACATCAAATTCCTATTCTATATCCTCGTTTTGTGATCCTGAGCAATCCATACTACCACTGTAAGCCTAATTTGTTTCATTTTAGAAATGAATACTAATCAGTTAGATCTGACAAGATTCCTATTAAGATTGAACAAGTCAATATCATATTATATGTATTTGATGTTACTGATGTAATGATTTGATTTTTCTGGTATTACTGTACCATAAAGTGTGTTATTCATGTTAAGCTCATTGAGCTTCAAAAGTGTAGATCCACTCATTGTACCTAGAATTAATGTCAGGAACAGGACAGTCTGTGGAACAATAGAAATTAGCAGATATCCACAACTGAAAGAAAATGAAATCAATGAAAGGACAAAAGAACCCTAAAATGCCAACACAGATTCATAGCAGATAATTATAGCAGATTACAGATGTCAGAGAAGGAGAGCTCAGGTAGAACTTTGTTTTGAGCCAAAATTTTATTATGTATGAATAAAAAAAAGTTCCAATGTGCAAGTTTTGGCTTGACAAAGCTGTAACAAAAAATAAAATGAAAAGTTACTTAATAAATATATGCAAAAAAGGCAAAACCAGATAAGTATGATAGTAAAGTTTAATGGAATTCTCTAAGAAAAAAGCTGTGAATCACACTTAAAATGAAGATTCTCCTGTGTTTGCTGAGCCATAATAGATAAAGGAACACTCTACGTCATTGACAGACGACTAGACAAGAAAATGGTAATAACATACATCTACACACAAAATATAGATTATTTCCATCTGAAGATAAGAAAATATTGTCATTTGCAACAATATGGATGACTCTTGAGGACCATATGTTAATTAAAACAAACCAGAGACAAACAGCTACTACGTGATCCCTCTTATTTGTAGACGCTAAGAAAAAAAATACATATTATGAGAGTGGAGTGGGTGGTTATCAGGGACTGGAAAATGAGAGAAAAGGAGCAATATTGGTTAAGGAGTACAAGCCTACATTTACAAAATGAGCAAGCATTGGAAACCTAATGAATAGCCTAATAACTATGGTAAATGACAATGTACTAATTATTTAAAATTTGCTGAAAGAGTAGATCTCAACTCGTTTCCCCACTTGTAGAATACAAAAACTATGTGAGGTGATGGATATGTTCATTAGCTTTATTGTAATTTTTTAATGATGTATAAATATATCAAAATATCCTATTATGATATATTTATTTGTCATTCATAACTTATAAAGTGGGGTAGAAAAAGAATGACAAAGACGCATTCCTTATCAGGGCATATATTTTATATAAAAATAGGTAGGAAACCATGTTCATCTGTACCTTGCTGGAGAATTATAGACTTCTCTACAATATTACATTGGTGATACAAACTAAGCTTACCAACATTTTATATTTCTGATGTTCATTTATATTTCAACTACCAGTAAATCTGTATATAATTCCATCTAATATGCCTTGCTGGTTCTGTCAAAATGTATTTTATTTGATTTTCAGCAACCATGTAGTACAGTTTTTCCCTGAAATTATTTTCTTCAGTGAGTTAGTCTATGATTAATTTTCCTTGGACTTCTTTATCAGTCATAAATGTCTTGCTCAAGTCTGTACCCAAAGTAAGGCCCTGTGTTTGAAAGGCAAAGTGTCCCTGAGTTAAATGGGCATTGTCTTTAGTCAGCTTTTCAATGACTACATTCAATTTAATCATCTTTCAGATGACCGCTTACATAGGCGAAATGTTTCAAAAAAATTAAGATACTTAAAATCAAAATCAAATTCTTCTTCTTCTCCTTCTCCTCCTTTTCCTTCTACTCATTCTCCTCCTTCTTCTCCATCTTCTTTCTTTTTGTTGAGTGTGGGGTGATCTTTAGATTTAGATCAATGATATACAGTTGGGATGGACAACTGGTACAGTGGTTAAGACACTGCTTGGGATGTCTGAAGACCATACAGGGGTGCTTGGGTTTGAGTCCCAGCTTTACTTCTGATTACAGCTTCCCGCATATGCACAACCTGGGAATCAGCATGTTATGGTTCAATTATTTGGATACCTGTCATGTGTGTGGATGACCTGGACTGAATTCTGATCTCCTGGCTTTGGCTTGGGGCAGCGCAGGCTGTTTGAGGTTTTGGGGAAGTGAATCAGCAGATGGAAGATCTACCCGTCTCTGGTTCAGTCTCTTTCCCTGTTTCTCTGCCTTTCCAATAAATAAAAAACAAAATATGTTTAAAAGATAAAAAGTTATAAAATAATCAGCTTCAGAAGATGGCAACCATCCAGTTATTAAAAAAATGAAAGTTTAATTCATTTGCCTTTGGCTAGATGAAAACTCAGATGGTAAGCAGGAAGGAGTTGCTTACCATAGCTTTAAAAAAGCTTCATATTTTGAAATTTTAAAGCATTTGTCATAATAAATCATAAAAATCAGGCTAACAAATCTCAGTAAACATGACCTTTTAAAAGTGTTTTTAAATATCACTCTATTTTTCTCTGTGACTCTTGCCTAATTTAGAAAGATAAATAGAATATAAATATTGTACAGGTGTTGAATAAACTAGTCATCGGTGTTTAGCATCCCAATAGTTTTCCTTCCTGAATAACTATTACTTTCTAATAATTTTGTGTTTTCAAAAATGAAATACTTTGCAAAATGGTAATATTTTATTTATGTATAAAATATGTTAATGAAATTTTCATGTGGAATGCTGAATGTTAAATGTGTATTGTCTAAATATAGAATGATGAATAAATTGACATTGCATGTGTATGCATGTTTATATGTGTGTGTGTGTATGTAATGTTATATTCATGTTTCTCTTTTTGTATGGCTATATTTCGTCTACCCTCAAATTTAGTCTCAATTGATGCTATCATTCCCGTGTAAACTTTGGCAATTCAGCTTTAAAAATTATGTGAATATTCATATTAAATCTAATATTTCAAATGTATCTAAATATATTACAATATTTGTAGCCAAAATTCAATGCATTATGCCTGACCTGGCGTGAAATATTTTCTATATGGATACTTAGGTCTAATTGTTATATTATTAGCAAGAATGGTATGTAATTCTGATATTTTATATATACCCCATAAAACTGCACAAGTATTACATGTTAGTGAAATATTTTAAAAATATGAAATAATTGGAGTGGGCATAACACACCATCCCCATATTGCAGATTCAGATTCAAGTCCAGACTCTTCCACTTCTGATTAGTTTCCTGCTCATGTGCATCTTGGGAGGTGGCAAGTGATGGTCCAAGTATTTGGATCCCTGACACTCACGGGGAGACCTGTAGGGAGTTCAGGGTTGTGGTTCCGACTGACCAGCCATGGGTGTTGTGGGCATTTGGAGACTGATCAGCAGATGGAAGAGCTCTGTCTCTCTGTCTTTCAAATAATATGGAAGCAAATAAATACTTTTTAAAACTGAAAATTAACAAGTCAACCAAAAGTAAATGAGAGGAAGTAGTATTTGTATACATAAACAAGTCACTTAGTAAAAATATTTTAAAAAGTAGTATCAATGCATTGTTTCCTGAATTTTAAAGGAAATTAACTTTGCATTAAAGAGCATTCCATCCATACTGAAAAAAGTTTTCTTATATTAATATATTCATTCATTTCATAAATGCTATGAAAGAAGACCATCTAATGTGTATACAATATATCTTAATATAGCCAATATCTAATTTTCTAGTTCAATAGATACATTTTTAGCATTTAAATGATTGCTTCTTAGAAAACATGAAATGCATGACTACTCATATTATAGAGTCATTAACAACATTAACCATTGTACAGATACTATATATTAAGTTATTCATCAATTATTAGTATTAATAACATTGTTATATGTAACAATGATTGCCACTCTTTATTTGCTGCCATTTCATTTGGTTTAAAATACTTAATAATATTTTATTCTTGTATACAAGTTCATGTGTATGTGTTTATAGTTATTGTTCAGTACACATGTAATATTAATATGTGGGTTCATATGTGTATGCATATGTGAATATTCACATTCTTTATAAACAAACATTTGTGTGCAAATTTATAATATACTTGACAAATGAATACTTGTAAAACATTTTTTTTGAAATTTCATTGGTTTTATTTGCATTGATTATAGAATATCTGCAATAATTACTAACAAGCAAATCTGTAGGTATGAAACATCAATGTGCTTCTTAGCCACAAATAAGGAAGATGTATTTCCAAAGTATATTTGATTTCTGAAAACTATTTCTTAGCTCTAAGAGTGAATAGATGTAAGATAAAATAAACCCCATGGGTCGGTGCCGTGGCTCACTTGGTTAATACTCCGCCTGTGGCTACGGCATCCTATATGAGCGCTGGGTTCTAGTCCCGGTTGCTCCTCTTCCAGTCCAGCTCTCTGCTGTGGCCCGGGAAGGCCGTAGAGGATGGTCCAGGTGCTTGGAACCCTGCACCCAAGTGGGAGACCAGGAGGAAGCACCTGGCTCCTGGCTTTGGATCGGCGCAGCTCTGGCTGTAGCGGCCACTTGGGGAGTGAACCAATGGAAGGAAGACCCTTCTCTCTGTCTCTCTCTCTCTCTCTCACTAACTCTGCCTGTCCAAAAAAAAAAAAAAAAAAGAAGAAGAAGAAGAAAGATAAAATAAACCCCTGTAACTTTCTACCTGTATTACCTATGGTTATTTTTAATATTGGTATTTGCCTATTTAACAGGATGATACTAGTGAAAAGATTTTCTTTAAATAAAGTCCTCCAATACATACAGTTAAGAATATGTTAAAATATAATATGCAAATATATAATCCATATATTTGCATTTCTCATACACTTTTACTAAATGAGCATTCACAATTCAGAACCTTTTCACAGAAGTGATTATGTTAATTCACTCTAGAATGTCACTTGAAAGTGGGTACAACTGCTTGACCATAATTTTGAAGTGTGTTGTTTGTAAAACTTCGTATTAAAATACCATCAGGAAATCATTTTGAACTATTTAGAAACTCTATTCTCAACTAAATTGCTCCTACCTTTCTTATTTTCCTGTTGAAATTTGCTATTAGTGTAAAATCTCTTTTTAGGAAACTCAACATGAATAAGGATTTGTTTCCTTTCTTGTGTATTCGCTCCATTTTAAAAGTGATATAATTGGCCAGCGCCGCAGCTCACTATGCTAAACCTCCTCCTAGCGGCGCTGGCACACCAGGTTCTAATCCTGGTTGGGGAGCCAGATTCTGTCCCGGTTGCCCCTCTTCTAGGCCAGCTCTCTGCTATGGCCCGAGAGTGCAATGGAGGATGGCTCAAGTGCTTGGGCCCTGCACCCCATGGGAGACCAGGAGAAGCACCTGGCTCCTGCCTTCAGATCAGCGTGCTGGCCGTGGTGGCCATTGGAGGGTGAACCAACGGCAAAAGGAAGACCTTTCTCTTTGTCTCTCTCTCTCACTGTCCACTCTGCCTGTAAAAAAAAAAAAAAGTGATATAATTACCTACAAGCTACATTTTAAATCAGATCACCTTAAGGCAGCCGGCTGATTGTTCATATGATTTTGTCTCTGTTCAGACAGTCACCAAATCTATCTTTCAGCAGGGGTGGGGACATTTTTTGTTTTCTGCCAAGGGCCTTTTGAATATTTATAACACCATTTGCAGACCATATGAAGTTATCTACTTAAAAATTAGTCTACAGGTTGAGTCCCATCTACAGTTGCCTTGACAGACTCAGACCAAATGCTTTCACAGGCCTGTATGATCTATAGGCCAGAAGATTTCCACTTCTGCAAGGGAGTGCAACAGGTAGACAGTGAAGAGCTGCTCTCACTTAACAGTACAAATTTAGAATGAGGGTGATATCAGAAAAAACATATGTTATTTATATTTTTTGAAACTGGCCTATTTCACTAAGCTGAAAGATTTCCATTTGTATCCATTTGTTGCAAAAGACAGGATTTCATTTTTTATTATGGCTGAGTAGTATTCCATAATGTATAATGTATATATACTACATTTTCTTTATTTAATCATAAGTTGATGGACATCTGGGTTGATTCTATATATTAGGTATTATAAATTGAGATGCAATAAATATTGGATTACAAATAACTGTCTTGTATGCTGCTTTCAATTCCTCTGAGTATTTTCTCAGGAGTGGGATGGCTATGTCATGTGGTAGATCTGTTTTCAGATTTCTTTAGAATCTTCATACTGTTTTCCATAATGGTTGTACTAGTTTACATTCCCACCAACAGTAGATTAGGGTACCTTTTTCCTTACATCTTCATCAGTATTTATTGTTTTTGATTTTTATATAAGAGCCATTTTAACTGGCATGAGGAGAAACAACATTATGATTTTTATTTGTATTTCCCTGATGGCTAATAATCCTGAGCATTTTTTCATGTGTCTTTTGGCCATTTGAATTACTCTCTTGAAAAACTCCTGTTTAGGTCCTTTGCCCATTTCTTAACTGGATTGTTGGTTCTGTTGTTGAGATTCTTTTTTTTTTTTTTTTACTGCAATGAAGTTTATTACTTTTTTATATTCATTTTTTAATTTTTTATATAAAGCTTTTATTTAAAGAATATAAATTTCCAAAGTATAGCTTATGTATTACAATGCCCCCCCATAACTTCCCTCCCACCCTCAACCCTCCCCTTTCCCTCTCCCTCTCCCCTTCCATTCACATCAAGATTCATTTTCAATTCTCTTTATATACAGAAGATCAGTTTAGTAAATATTACGTAAAGATTTCAACAGTTTTCTCTCACATAGGGACACAAAGTGAAAAACACTGTTGGAGTACTGGTTATAGTATTAATTCACAATGTAAAGTACATTAAGGACAGAGATCCTACACGATTTTTTTAAAAAAATTGATTAATTATCTATGCAATTTCCAATTTAACACCAAGTTTTTTAAATCATTTTCAATTATCTTTATATACAGAAGATCGATTCAGTATATACTAAGTAAAGATTTCATCAATTTGCACCCACACAGAAAAACAAAGTGTAAAAACACTGTTTCAGTACTAGTTATAGCATTACTTCACATTGGACAACACATTAAGGACAGATCCCTCATGAGACGTAAGTACACAGTGACTCCTGATGTTGATTTAACAATTTGACACTCTTGTTTATGGCGTCAGTAATCTCCCTAGGCTCTAGTCATGAGTTGCCGAGGCTATGGAAGCCTTTAGGGTTCGCCGACTTGATCTTATTCCGACAGGGTCATAGTCAAAGTGGAAGTTCTCTCCTCCCTTCAGAGAAAGGTACCTCCTTCTTGGATGGCCCCGTTCTTTCCACTGGGAATCTCACTCACAGAGATCTTTCATTTAGGTCTTTTTTTTTTTTTTTTTTCAGAGTGTCTTGGCTTTCCATGCCTAAAATATTCTCATGGGCTCTTGAGCCAGATCTGAATGCCTTAAGGGATGATTCTGAGGCCAGAGTGCTATTTAGGACATCTGCCCTTCTATGAGTCTGCTGTGTATCTCGCTTCTCATGTTGGATCATTCTCTCTCTTTTTGATTCTATCAGTTAGTATTAGCAGACACTAGTCTTGTTTGTGTGATCCCTTTGACTCTTAGACCTATCAGTGTGATCAATTGTGAACTGAAATTGATCACTTGGACTAGTGAGATGGCCTTGGTACCTGCCACCTTGATGGGATTGTATTGGAATCCCCTGGCACGATTCTAACTCCATCATTTGGGGCAAGTCCGATTGAGCATGTCCCAGATTGTACATCTCCTCCCTCTCTTATTCCCACTCTTATATTTCACAGGGATCACTTTTCAGTTAAAATTTAAACACTTAATAATAATTGTTTGTTAATTACAGAGTTCAACCACTAGTACTAGAATAAAAAAAAAATACTAAAATGGATAAAGTATTACATTGTACAACAACAGTCAGCACAAGAGCTGATCAAGTCACTGTTTCTCATAGTGTCCATTTCACTTCTACAGGTTTCCACTTTGGTGCTCAGTTATAGAGTTTCTTTTTCTTAAAGATTTTATTTTTTTGAGAGGTAGAGTTCCAGACTGAGAGAGAGAGAGAGAGAGAGAGAGAGAAAGGTCTTCCATCCATTGGTTCATTCGCCAAATGGCCGCTACGGCCTGCGCTGCGCCGATCCGAAGCCAGGAGCCAGGTGCTTCCTCCTGATTGGAAGAGGAGCAGCTGGGATTAGAACCAGCATCCATATGGGATTCCAGCGCTTCAGGCCCGGGCCTTAACCCACTGCGCCACAGCACCAGCTCCCTTTTGTTGAGTTTCTTGAGCTCTTTATAGATTCTAGATATTAATCATGTATCAGTTGCATAGTTTACAAATATTTTCTCCCATTTTGTCAGTTACATCTCCACTTTGGTGAGGGTTTCCTTTGCAGTGAAGAAGTTTCTTAGCCTGATATAATCCCATTGGTCTATTTTTGCTTTAATTACCTGGCTTCTCAGGTTTTTTCCAAGAAGTCTCTGCCTATCCCAGTGTCTTACATATTTTCCCCAGTGTTTTTATCTGGTAATTTGATGGCATCAGGTCATAGATTTAGATCCTTGATCCATTTTGAGTTTATTTTTGTATAATATGTAAGGTAGGAGTCTTGTTTCATACTTTTGCATGAAAAGATCCATTTTTCCCAGCACCATTTATTGAAGAGACTGTACTTTTCCAGGGATTGATTTCAGCTTGTTTGTCAAAAATGAGTTGGTTGCAGATGTATGGATTAATTTCTGGAGTTTCTATTCTATTCCATTTGTCTGCATATCTATTTTTTGTGCCAATATCCAGCTTTTAACAGTGCTCTGTAATGTCTTATTGTCTGGTATTGTGATGCCTCCAATTTTGTTTTGGTTGTTTAAGATTGATTAAGCTATTCAGAGTCTCTTGCATTTCCATATGAATTTTCCCATTGTTTATTTTCTAGATTTGAAAAGAATGTCATTGGTATTTTGATTGGGAACACATTGAACCTGTAAATTCCTTTTGGTAGTATGGATATTTCTTTTGAAATATTCTTCTTAAATATATATTTCAACATTCCCAAATACTTCCAAATGCCAGGAGAGTCAGTTGTTTGCAGGTGATGATGGTAACTCAAACTTCCTTGTAGCTTTAGCCTCAAATAAAGGGTGCCTGTTCTGAAGGTAATGTTGCTGAGATGCTCAAGATAATTAAGATTTCAATTGATTAAAAATTCATAAACATTTTCAAGTTGAAATTTCTTTTTCTCTATTTAATATCAAATAACTTGGGGCTTACTCATGAAATTAGCAAAGTTTTAACATTTTTATATGAAACTATTAACTGTGTACGTAAATGTCTGCTGCACACACATGAGCCAACCTCTTTAGGCAAAGAGTCAAATCTAATTGAAAGCCATTGATAACTGAGTCAGAAGATCATACCCCTTGTGTTTGGGATCTCAAGCATAAAACTCACATTTCATCCAACAATAACAAATTTCTATACAGTGAACACTTGTACCATGAACAAGGATGTCTTTGTAGATAAATGAATAGAGAACTAATATTATTAGCTAATTATGTTACTCTGTGTTTTCCAATCCTGCTTTAATTTCCAGGAAATGCTGACCAGCAAATTAAGAGGCAGACTGCTGATAACATTTAACCTTAATGTATTTTCAGATGGTTTCTATTCTGTTTTTACTTTCATTATTCTGTCTCAATTATATTTATTTGTCTATATTCTGTCAAATCATTTTGGGTGTACACTTTTAAGTAAATTATTAATGTGTTCTCACTGAAATGCTCAGGATAATACTACACTTAATGTTGAAAGAAAATAAGCCTACTGAAAAGAGATCTTTTCTTCAGATCATTGAAAACTGGCATATTAATCACTGCAAGGAAAGGGTGGTTAAGAGACTGAGATGGGAGATGACAGGAAATCACTAAAAAAATCGATGTGTTTAAATGATGAAATATCAAAGCATTGCACTGCTAGGAAATGTACAAATATCAAGTAGAGTAGTTTAGTTTTCAAAAAAGAGTATTATTCTCCTCTGAGGAGGAAAATAGAATCAGGGGATGAAACATGATAATAGGGAACTAAAATGAATTTAGTGTCCGAAGATTGGGAATAATACTGAGTTCCAGGAAAGAAGAATAATTGTGATGGATTATGACATTTCATTTGAGAATACTGTGGATCACAGTGCATTATAAAATCTGTCCATGTGTGTGTTTGCATGTATGTGGTTTGTCTGTGTGTTTGCTTATGCAGAAGGGAGATTCAGATATCTAACCATGTGTGCTTACAACATTCTGTTGTCTTTTAACAAATAAATGCAAATAAATTAATCAAAATAACAAAAGGAAAAACTAATGTTGATAATATAGTGGTTACATGGGTGTATACATGACTATAGACCAGCACTTGTAAACTTAAGATTTTTACTCAATTTTATAGATATGAAGTAAAATAAAAGCATTTTAAGATTTAAAAATCTAGTAAGATGGTTTATTTACAATGTAATTTAAATAAAGGAAATACTAAGTCACATTCATTATCAGAAGAATAATTCTAGTTGTGTTGCTGGCACACCGGGTTCTAGTCCCGGTTGGGCGCGGGATTCTGTCCCGGTTGCCCCTCTTCCAGGCCAGCTCTCTGCTGTGGCCAGGGAGTGCAGTGGAGAATGGCCCAAGTGCTTGGGCCCTGCACCCAATGGGAGACCAGGAAAAGCACCTGGCACCTGGCTCCTGCCATCGGATGGCGGTGCGCCAGCCGCAGCGCGCTGTCCACGGCAGTCATTGGAGGGTGAACCAACAGCAAAGGAAGACCTTTCTCTCTGTCTCTCTCTCTCACTGTCCACTCTGCCTGTCAAAAAAATAAAAAAAAAAATAAGAAGAAGAATTCTAGTCAGACACACAGAGAAACAGGAAGAAATGAGAAACAACTGAATGAATAATATGTAATCAAATCTAGATCTAAAACTGTTAATAATGTCTTATATTTAAAATGTGTATCAAATTAAAATAAATCATTATGATTGCACACAGAAAAGAAATAAGTAAATTGAGTTAAAGTTCTCTAAGGTCACTGAATTGTAGGGATGTTGCAAAGCACTAACTTACATAGCTTGATATATCAAACATCTATTTTGTAATCTCTACATCCAGGGAAAGAAAAATATGCATATTAACAAGCTAGTTGAGAGAAAATATTGGTTTAACAAATAAACTGATATAAAGGAGAGATAATGTAAAACATATCATAAATGTTAGGTAACCATATACAAGAGAGTTTGAAAGAATTCATGTACAGGTGAAATTAAAATATAATGCAAATTTTTCATGAATTTCTTCAATGTCCCTTGTATAAGTCCTTAGGTATCTATGTATGAATAGAATTGTTTTATGTAAACTTCTTTAAAATTTCTGAAAAATAAAACAAATGGGCTATCCAAGTGACCATAGGAATAGGTGGAAAAATGTATGAATAAGTTATAAATCTAACTGTAGCAGTGTGAAAGGAAGTTAGAAGCTTTATCTAAGCCCAAGTATCTCAATAATTACATAAAATCAATGAACTAAAATGTGAAGAGGGCAAATGGTCGAAATCTTTACTTAACACATACTAAACTGATCTCCTGTGTACAAAGAGATATGAAAATGAATCTGGATGTGAATGAAAGGGGAGAGGGAGCGGGTAAGGGGGAGGGTTGCGGGGGGAGAGGGAAAGTATGGGGGGGAAGCCATTGTAATCCATAGTTGTACCTTGGAAATTTATATTCTAAATAAAAGTTAAAAAAAATAAAGATTTATTTATTAAAAAAAAAAAGAGAGAAAGAAATAATCAGAGAGAGAGCTTCCATCCACTGTCTCACTCCCCATACTGCTGAAATTGCTGGAGCTGGGCTGATCCAAAGTCAGGAGCCAGGAGCTTCCTCCAGGTACCCCATGCAGGTACAAGAGCCCAAGCACCCAGGTTATCCTTCATTGCCCTCCCAGGTACACTAGCAAGGAACGGGATCAGAAGTGGAACACCTAGGACCTGAACCAGTATTTAAAATGAACCAGTATGTAAAATGAAACTTACAGAATATTGTGAACTTGGAGAAAATTAAAATCTGGCATTAAAAACCTGTGTTTTTTAAGCAATGCTATATTTAGATGAAAATATGTAGCAATAAATGTGTAGATTATAAATAAAGAACAGGCATCATTTATAACAATACTTTATGATGACTTTTAAAGGGTGCTCAAATTAAAAACAATTAAATCAAGAAAATGAATTAGAAGAGTCAAGTTTTTCAGGTTGGGTGACATGAGAACATCCCACTGTCGCTTGAGCTTGGCTCTCTTTAGGTGTGGGTTTGCTTTATTTTCTAATAATTCCAATGTCCTTTTTATTTGTATACTTCTCTGAGAGTATCCTTCACTGAATAAAAACAATTAAACCTTCAACCACTTTTCGATCTCCATCTTCAGAGTGATTAGATCTAAAGAAAAGCAATTCCCAAGTGTAATGTCACAAGATTTGGTGTGGGACAAAGGTGGCAGGCACCGTGTCAAGGTGGCCCTTATATATGTAGAATCCACAGTAATCAATAATCAGATTAATCATGACTGTATTTAACACCATGTTAGGTGCTTGTGAAAGGTGCAGAAGGAGGCATGATCTGCCCTCAAAAAGCTTCCATCACATTTGATCCATGAGTTCAAAGGAATCCAAAATAAAAACAAAAACACAAACTACAGTTTATAATGAAATGTTATCTAGTATAGAAAAAAAGGCCCTTAAATTAAATAGCTATGGGTTACAAGCTCTCTAAAACGTGGTCTCTGTCTACCACAGATCCTCAGTCCGTAAGCCTGTTTTTGTGACTATTCATGCCCTAATGATTTAGCTGGTATATTCTGAATGACCTATAGATTCTTTGGCTAAAATTACTTTTAGGTAGGAATGCATGTGCTTTCTATGCTTTCTCCATCTTGTTTGCCTGGAGACTGCCAAACTGTCTTCTGAGCTCTGAATCAATCATCAAATCTATGAATCTTTTGTGACCTGTTTACAATTTTGTTCTATCTTTTCTGTGAACCAGTACAAAATATTACTAGGTCATCATTCTGTCACTGTCACAATAAATTGGGAGATCACAGGCTACAGATATAATTCTTAGGTCTGAATCATTTTTCTAAATATAGTAGTCAAATGACTGTGGCTAAGTTAGTTAAATTTGTTATCCCTTGGTTAACTCTTCTAGAAAATAAAGGCAAGTGTTCCATCAAAGTCTATATAAAGCCATGAGGCAATGTTGCTAGGACAAGGACAGTCTGTGAAACAGCTAACATGATTGATCATTTATTAGTCTTAGATATCATTCTAAAAGCTTCATATATTAATGCAAACCCTACAACATTTAATTTGCTACTTCTCACAAAGTAAGGTTTAGAAACCTAAAGTACAGAGAATTTTAAAAATCATATAGCAAAGCCCTGATTTTAACTTCATCCTGTACATAAATTATTATTTTTTAAAATATTACATAAGGTAAACACATAAGTATATAGCAGAAAGTAAGAATGGCAGTATGTATTTTTCGTTTATCTAAACTATTTTCTGAGAGCTTACTTAAAACTGACATGTTGTTTCTTTCTTTTGGTTTCCATAAATGAGAAAACACTGGCTTCCATATAAAGAAACAACACACATTTATTTCTAAGTCTTTTCTGAGCTCATGAAATTGCAGTATGCTTTACCAGTTTGGAAGTAGATACACTTATTTTTGAACATGATCAGCTTGAAAAGCCAAATTTTCTGATTTCTTAATAGGAATCACTGAGTGGCTTATGAATTCAATCTATTGTAATGAGTTCCCTGAGAAAAAAATATGTTCTTTAATATTACCTAGCCTGAATGAAGAGGTTCATCAACAGTTATTTTGCAAACCAACTATGCTATGCTTTATATAATTATGTAAATTACTGTTTTATCTATCCATTCTATGCAGTAAATGATATTTAAAGTAACTGTGCACTTGTTGTCAAGGTTTAAATTACAAGGGCATGTAGCTACTCTCTTATGGTAATAACAAATAAACACAAATTATCAGACACACCTAGAGGCCACATATTTACCGAACAGTTTAGTCTAATCTTATGGTAAAGTGAATTTTATAAGCCATGATAAAAACAAAAGTAAGTAACCTTGAAGTTAGAGATTGATATGAAAGGACATACATTGCATGCTCAGAAAATTTGATTAGACAATATTAGAATTCTTAGAATGTCAAATAAGTAGTTCTAACTCTGGCATTTTATAAAAGCATATAAATCAGAGTTAAAGCTAACTCTAGTGATGCTAAATATGTATTTGTGCATGTATATGTACTTAAAAATTTCTTGGAAAATGGAATGGATTTAAATGTTTAATTCAATATATACAAACGTTTTGAAATCAATGCATACAGTGTCTCACCAAAAAGTTCACAAAAATTACTATTATAAAAAAACTAAGCATGGATTTAAAAATTGTTTTCATCAAAATAAACATATTTTAATTCCACTTTTCCACAAACCTATTGAACACATTAATTATACACACACACTTACATATTTTTCAATCTTTTTTGTATCTTTTAATGTTCTCTGTATGGTCACAATAAGCTTGTGATATAGAGCATCACTTAACTGACTTTAATATCATTCTAATTTATAAATTCCTTAACCACAAGGATATATTTATATCTGCCTAGTTGACTATCCAATAGTCAGATTAATCATGACAGTATTTAACACCATGTTGACTATTGGATAGTCAACTAGGCAAATAATCCCATAAAAGCCTGTATCAGCACAACTATTGGCTGCTCAAACACAATTTTCTCACGTATCACAATGAAATATTTTGCACCATGTATGATTGAAAACCAACATTTTGAAGATTTGTGTTAGAACTGTATACAAAGAAAAATTAAGTAGGAGCAATACCCAAGGGAAAAGACTTTGTACTTTGAAAGAAAGAAAAACACTGTGTATGTGAGTATGGGTTGATGCAGATATTAGTGATTCAGAATGTAAGTGGAAACTATACAGTCAAAAATAGCATCGAAGATAGCTAAGATTGATCACTGTTGGCTATGGCAACAAATGTGAACGTAATTTGAAGGTGAGGAGCTATTTGAAGTTTTAAGTTGTTTAATCTTCAGTTTTTAAAGAAAATTACATGTATATGTAATTATAAATATTTATCTGATTTTTGGTACACGTATACATCATGTAATAGCCAATCAGGGTAAATATATACATCTCTTCAAATCTTTAACCTATATGTAGTGTGAAAACATCTAAAATATATTCTTCTAGTTATTCTATTTTACAAATACACAGTACACTAACATTTATAGTCACCCTGTTATGAATAGAACTCCAAAATCTCCTGCTCCAATCTAACTATAATTTTGTACCTGCCACTCTATATTTCTCCAACCTTCCTTTGTACCTTTCCGTCTTATACACTAGAAACCAGCATTATATTTTTAATTTCTGTAAGATCATCTTTTCAATGTGATATTTGTTGTATTTAGCTTATTTCCCTTTACATAATGACCTTCAGTTGCATCCCATGTTGCAAAAGACAAAATTTCAGGCATTTTTGTGCCTGAGCGGTATTCTATGTTGTATATGCACCTCATTTTCTTTATGTATTCATTGGTGGATAGGTATTTAGTTTGTTTCCATTTCTTGCATATTGTGGCTAGTGCTGCAATAAACATGGGAGTGACAGATTTAATTTGCTTTTTGTGTATACACAGGAGTGGGATTGTTGGATCATATGGCAGTTTTATTTTTAGTTCCATTTTTAAAAAATATTCATTTCATTTTTTTGAAAGGCAGGGAGACAGAAAAAGAGACCAAGAGACAGAAAGGAGCAGATCTTCCAACCTCTGTTTACTCCCTAAGTTACTTCAACAGTAAGAGTTGGGCCAGGCAAAAGCCAGGAGTCTAGAACTCTATCTGATTCTCCCATGTGGATGGGAGGGTCCCATGTACTTGAGTTGTCATCTGCTTCTTACCAAGATACATTAGCAGAAAGCTAGATTGGAAGTGGTAGAGCAGGACACAAACTAAGCATTCCAGTATGTAATGATGTCCTCTGAAGTGGTCACTTAGCTGCTGTATCAAATGTTTTCTCCTTCCTTTAAGTTTTTTTAAGGGTACTCTATTCTGTTTTTCACAATGGCTTTACTAATTTACATTCCCATCAACTGTTTATAAAGTTTCCCTCTTCTCCATATCCTCATCAACACTCATTATTGTTTGTCTTTTTGGTAATAGCCAACCGAACTAAAATTGGGTGGTATCTCATCGTAGTTTTGATTTGCATTTGGATCATGATTAGTGATACTGAGTATTTTCTTTTCATGTACCTGTTGACCATTTGTTTGTCTTTTCTTTAGATCTACTGCCCATTTTTTAATTGGAATATTTACTTTTTTTGGTCATTGAGTTATTTGAGTACTCTATATATTTTGGGTATATTTAGATATTTTAGATATTAACCTTTATCAGATGCATATTTTCCAAATATTTCCCCCATTCTATACATTATCTCTTCACTTTGTTGTTTGTTTCCTTTTCTATGCAGAAGCTTTATAATTTGATGAAATCCCACTTGTTTCCTGTGCTTTTATGATCTGATCCAGAAAGTCCTTGCCATTCAGTGCCCTTAATTGTTTTCCCCATATTTTATTTAGTATTTGGAAAGTTTCAGTTTTTTTTTTTTTTTTTGACAGGCAGAGTGGACAGTGAGAGAGAGAGACAGAGAGAAAGGTCTTCCTTTTGCCGTTGGTTCACCCTCCAATGGCTGCCGTGGCCGGCGCGCTTTGGCCCACACACCGTGCTTATCTGAAGGCAGGAGCCAGGTGCTTCTCCTGGTCTTCCATGGGGTGCAGGGCCCAAGCACTTGGGCCATCCTCCACTGCACTCCCTGGCCAAAGCAGAGAGCTGGCCTGAAAGAGGGGCAACTGGAATAGAATCTGGTGCCCCGACCTGGACTAGAACCTGGTGTGCTGGCGCCGCAAGGTGGAAGATTAACCTATTGAGCCACGGCACCGGCCCAATATTTGGAAAGTTTTAGGTTTTACATTTAGATCTTTAATAAAATTTAACTGAGTTATGTACATGGTGAGAGATTAAGTCCTGCTTAATTCTTCTCCGTGTATATCTGATTTTCCCAGCACCGTTCATTGAAAAGACTGTCTTTTTCCTAATGTATGTTGTTAGCATTCTTGTCAGTTGACTGTATGCTTGTGGGATTACTTCTAGAGTCTATTCTATTTCATTGGTTTTGGGATATGTTTTATGCCAGTACCATGCTATTTTAATTACTGTTGCTTTGTAATATATTTTAAAGTGAGATAATGTAATGTCTCCTTTTATTTTCTTTTTAGTCAAGATACCTTTGGCATTTCAGAGTCTTTTGTGGCTCCATACATGTTTTAGCAATTTTTATTTTTTAGTTCTTTGGAAAATGTCACTGAAATTTTGATAGGGTTCATTGAATATACAAATTGCTTGGGTAGTATGCATATTTTAATATGAATATCCCAATATCTGAAGAAGATTTTTTTTTCCATTTCTTTATGCCCTTTTCAATTCCTTTAATAATTAATGCATAGTTTTCATTGTACAGGTCTTTCAGCTCACTCTTAAGTTTAATTTATTGCCAGAAATTTTATTTATGTTTGCATTATTAGACATTGGATTATTTTCTTGATTGCTTTTTTCAGATGATTCACTAATGGTGGATAACAATGCTTCTGATTTATGTACATTGATTTTGTATCCTGTAACTCAACTGATTTTATTAGCTCTATCAGCTTTTTGGTGGGGTTTTAGGATTTTCTACATATGAGATCATGTCATCTGTAAACAGTGACAATTTGACTTCTTCCTTTTTACATTTGGGTGCCCATCATTTTTTCCTCTTGCCTTTTTCCTCTGTCTAGAACTTCCAGTAATATGTTGAACAAGACAGAGAAAATGGGCATCCTTGACTTGTTCCAGATCTTAGAAAGTCTTTGGCTTTTCCTCATTCAGTATGATGTTAGCTGTTGGATCATTATACATGGCCTTTATTATGCTGAGGTATGCGCCTTCAATGTGTAACTTGTTCAGAATTTTTATCATGAGGGGGTGTTGAATTTTGTCTAATACCTTTTCTGCTTAGGGAGATTAGCATAACATTTTTGTCCTCCATTCTGTTGAGCTGGTGTATCACATTAATTTGCATAGAATGAAATAGCTTTGGATATAAAAATCATTTTAAATCATTTTAGAACCCAGAGCATTTACAAGTGACTGCAGAAAGAAAGACAAAATCTTGTAGTTAATTGGACCACCTTAGCCACAAGGAATGACTAGAAAAGAGTTGTCATTTCAAAAGTATCTTGGAATCATAAACAGTGGAATTTCTGATGGACTAGATGTAGAAGGTAAGATAAAAAGTCAGAATTGAGGACTAGTTTTGGAATTGAGCAATTGGATAGGTAGTAGGCCAGATTACTAGGATGAGAAATTTAGAAAAGAATGGATTCTGGCAAAGACTATAAATTAACTGTGATATTTTAGAAAAATAAGTGTGAAATCAAGTTTCTCTTCCTCTTGGCAGTATCTGACGGAAAAGATGTTCTTCATTTTGAATATGAGGATAAAGCTGACACTCGTTTCCCCTCCCTTTACATTTTTCAAGATGCCTTAACATTCAATTTCATCAACCTTATGTTAGTGGATTGCCAGAATTTCCAAGCCAACTACTGCCAAGCATTCTTAAAGGAATGACTCTACTCTGTTTTGCCAAATTTCTAGTATATATTTTTATAGTAAATCATTTCTAATTATAGTCTAACATTTAAACATATTTATATATTGAATTCTTTACAATCTTGTTAAAATTCAGCTTATCTCCAGTCTTTCCATACAACTTCTTAAGTGATTGACCAGCTCAGATGTATTACATTCTGACTAGCCTTACCTTGCATAGGCATATTATTTTTAAAAAAAATTTAATAATTATATGCTTACCTAATTAATGCATATGAGTATTTGCATTCATAGTAAGTTTTTAATGATTTATTTTTTAATGGTCAGAGCAAGAGTGAGAGAGAAAGGGAGAGACAGAATCTTCCATCTGTTGGTTCATACCCCAAACAACCAGGAACCACAACATCAAAGGCCTGCGTCAAACCAAAGCCAGGAGTCAGGAACTCATCCTGATATCCTACAAGCATGGCAGGAGCCCAAGTACTTGAACCATCTTCTGCTGCCTCTCCAGGAGCATTGGCAGAAAGCTGGATCAGAAGAAGAGTAACAGGACTTGAACCAGCACTCTGTTTTGGGATGCCAGTGTCTCAAGGCCAGCCACACATGACACATTTTTTAATCCAGTAATGAAATAATACTCTCTGTTTAGTCCCTATAAAATCGAGCATCTTCTTGATAAATAGTATTTGTCAAGTATTTGTTCTATTAAGTTAAACCTAATAACTTATTAAGTGGAGAGAGACAAATATTTGGACAAACTTCTGCATAATACTTCCACTTGATGAATTTCTTCTTTCTTTGATGACCATTCTTATTGCTACAGTCATCTTATTGTTGCATTGTCAAAATTGTCAAGATAATTTTAGCTTTAGAATATATTCTCACAGTTTAAAATTATACTTCATTTTACTGTTCTTGAATTCTTTCATTAACAGCTTGAGGAAAATTTAGCCAAATAAATAAAATGTTATTGTATCATCTGTGCTTCCATCAGTAAAAAACAAAAGCAGAAATGTAATAACAATATGGCACATGAGATGAACATTCAACACCCTCGTTTAAGATGTTGTTTTGGAACTTACATTTCAGGTTGGGGTGCCTGGGTTTAAGCACTGACAGTGCTTCTGGTAAGAGCTTCCTGCCAACGTGTAGCAGATGGTGGCTCAAGTACCTGGGACCCTGCCACCTATGTAGGAGACTCCGACTGAATTTCAGATTCTGGCTTCAGCCTGGCCCAGATCCAGCTGTTGCATCCATTTGGGAAGTAGATGGAGAATCTCTGTCTTTATATCTGAAACACACACTCTCCCTTTTTTTTTTCTCTCTCTCTCAAATACAAGATAAAAACAAGTTAAATAATAATTTTTAAAAAGAGTGAAATATGGCATAGATCTAATTCTATTACATATCACTTGAATATTCCTGAGTGGTTTTATATTCATGACTAATGGATCATATTTTTTTAAAATGCAGTTTCTGAAGACCAGGAAGAGGCTCCTGACTCCTGGCTTCGGATCGGCACAGCTCCAGCCGTTGTGGCCATCTAGAGAGCGAACCAGCGGATGGAAGACCTCTCTCTCTGTTTCTACCTCTCTCTG
The DNA here is from genome assembly GCA_949820135.1 of Sylvilagus floridanus. NCBI lineage: Eukaryota > Metazoa > Chordata > Mammalia > Lagomorpha > Leporidae > Sylvilagus > Sylvilagus floridanus. The sequence continues at coordinate 37,989,182 of OX463228.1, read as the reverse complement.
TAACCCTGTATTTCAAAAAAAAATGAAAATAATTTAAAAAAAGATTGTATTCATTTATTTGACAGGTAGATTTACAGAGAGTGAGTGGAGAGATAGAGAGAGGTCTTCCATCCTCAGGTTCACTTCCCAAATGGCTGGAATTGGGCTGCTCTGAGGACAGAAGCCAGGAGCCAGGAGCCTCCTCCAGGTCTCCATTGTGGGTGCAGGGATCCAAGCACTTGAGCCATCTTCTGCATTCCCAGGCAATCAGCAGAGAGCTAGAATGGAAGAGGAGCAACCAGGACTAGAACTTGCACCCATATGGAATGCCGGCACCATAGGCAGTAGAATAACCTAATGCGACATAGCGCCAGCCCCTATCTCTTTAATTTTATAAAAATCGTTCCTTTCATGCTGAATTTAGAATAAGTGGATAACAAAAAACACTGCATCTTTTTAAATTTGATAAATGTATTTTTTTTTACTTTTTTAACCTTTATTTAATAAATATAAATTTCCAAAGTACAGCTTATGGATTACAGAGGCTTTTTCCCCCCATAACTTCCCTCCCACCTGTAACCCTCCCATCTCCCATTCCCTCTCCCATTCCATTCACATCAAGATTCATTTTCAATTCTCTTTATATACAAAAGATTAACTTAGTATATATTAAGTAAAGATTTCAACAGTTTGTACCTACACCGAAACACAAAGTGTAAAGTACTGTTTGAGTACTAGTTATAGCATTACTTCACATTGGATAACACATTAAGGACAGAGATCCTACATGAGGAGTAAGTGCACAGTGACTCCTGTTGTTGACTTAGCAAATTGACACTCTTGTTTATGGCGTCAGTAATCACCCTAGGCTCTTGTCATGAGTTGCCAAGGCTATGGAAGCCTCTTGAGTTCGCCGACTCAGATCTTACTTAGACAAGGTCATAGTCAAAGTGGAAGTTCTCTCCTCCCTTCAGAGAAAGGTACCTCCTTCTTTGATGGCCCGTTCTTTCCACTGGATCTCACTCGCAGGGATCTTTCATTTAGGTTTTTTTTTTTTTTTTCTGCCACAGTGTCTTGGCTTTCCATGCTTAAAATACTCTCATGGGCATTTTTTGCATTTTCATTTTCCATATTTAATAATTCACCTACAGATGAACAGCTATCAGATTTATCTAACAAAGTTCCTTTTTTTTTTTTAAAGCTTTCTTTATTTATTTGATAGGCAGAGTTACAGAGTACAGGGAGAGGTAGGGAGAGAGAGAGAGTCTTCCATCCGCTTGTTCACTCCCCAGATTGCTGCAACAGCCCGAGTGACATGTGTCTGAAGCCAGGATCCAGGAGCTTCTTCCAGGTCTCCCACACAGATGCAGCACTTAAGCCATCTTCTACTGCTTTCCCAGGCCATAGCAGAGAGTTGGATTGGAAGTGGATCAGCCAGGTTTTGAACCTTTGACCATATGGGATGCCCACACTGCAGGTAGCAGCTTTACCCACCCTGCCACAGCTCCAACCCCATAGTTTCTGTTTCTAAAGATATTCTGAGATACATAATATAGTTTCATACAAAAGGATCAGTTTAAAAGTCCTAGCTATGATGTGCTTTCTGGGGCAATGTGAACCATTTGATTGATGAAAAAACTCAGAATCTGGTAAAAACATCTATAAAAGGATAATATTTTACTGAGTGGAAAGAATCTATTGCAAAAGAATGGCGGTCTGTAGGCAAGAGAAAAACTACTTGGAATATAGGGGAGATCTTTGAAAGCAAAGGAATTGAGCTAGTGTTAGTTTAAGGTTTTTTTTTTTTTCTTGGTTAGAAATTCTTAGCCACTTAGGAAAAACTAATAGGACACCCATACAATGATCTTCAATCTGGTTTTCAAGGTGGTTCACTGGTGAGCTATATGGAACTTGACATATGAGATGCAAGATTCTTGCACTGTGTAAGTGACTTAAAACACCTCAGCTCTTGTCGGGATTTTTGTCATCATGACATTTCAGAGATGGCACAGATATAGAATCCTGGTGACTTTAGTTACCTTGTTAGCTTTCAGTATAACAAAATCAATAATTACAATTATGTTTCTCTGGCCTCAAAGTTTGTTCAATCTAACCATGTTATTAATTCATTGGGTTGTTTTCAGAAGCAAGTTACACAGATCAGTGATATTTATTGTTGACAGTATATTAAAATTAAAAGCTGGGAGCTGTGAGTTGGAAGGAACATGACAAAAGTGTCAACAGAGGATAAAGATAACCACAATTGTGACATTCAAGGATGGTCTTGGAAGTACAATAAAAGGAATAATGGGAGAGAAGGCTTTGAAATGTGTAACATTAGAGCAGAGAAGACTTTGAATACTAGGCATAGCTGTTATATTTCATATCACATGTTTTAAGAAAGTCCCTATTAAACATGCTGAAAATATAAGCAGATTTTTATGAGCTGGAGAAAACATAAAAATTAAATAATCTAAAAATTATTTCTATTTATGTAAAAATGTGCATGTTGCATATTATTTTGATGGTATTAATGGCATGATTCTGAAAACTTTAGTTGTGATGATGAATGTCAACTAAATGTTTCAATGTCTTGCAATTTCTTATGATTATTTTCATTCATTTACTTGAAGCTAGCTGGTGTTTGGAGTGCAATCTGTTTCAATAGAGCAAAGCTAAGCTGATGACCTTTAATGCAATTAAACCTATGAGTTTGCCTCATTAGTTACATATTTAAGCTAAATGAGCTGGCATGTTTATCTAGCATAATTACCTTGTAGCTTAAAATTTAGAGTAAATAAGGAATCATAATATTCTTGCAATATATTCCCTGCAAAAAGTTAATATCTTAGAGGTATTAAACAGTTTATTTTCATATGATTAGCTTATCCAAGGTTGCATGTGTTATTTAGATTTAGAAAACTTGCATTAGATGGAAGATAATTTCAAAGATTTAACTATCTTTTGAAAAAGAAAAATTTTTATTTTTGGTCAACTTATGAATTATAATATCAATTATAAATCATTTATATATTCCAAACAGCTTATATTTATTTAAATACGTACTCAGCTGAAGGTAGCTATGAATTTGAATAAGGGCAGTGATATTTCTGACATGCATTGATTACATGATGGGTCATGAATGGGTGAGCATTGTGGTCCAGCTGGTTAAGCCACTGCTTGGGATACCTGCATCCCAAAGCAAAGTGCCTGGGAGTGACTCGCTCCTCTATTTGTGATCCATCTTTCTGCTAAGGTACATCATGGAAGGCAGCTGATGATGCTTCGTATACGTGGGTCTCTGCCACCAATGTAGGAAGCCTGAACGGAGGTCCTGGCTCCTGGATTCAGCCTGCTCAGCTCTGGCTGTTTGGGGCATGTGGGGAGTGAACCCTCAAATTAAAGATTAATATTTCTCTCTCTCTCTCTCTCACACACACACACACACACACACCTCTCTCTCACTGCCTTTCAAAAACAAACTTAAAAGTGATTGGATCATGTAATTACCACATAATCTGATAAATACGAACCATTAATGATAAAATCTAAAATAAGGAGAATATAGCGAGCGCAATACTAATGCCATGTAGAAACTAAACACCATTATTTATTAAACTACCAAAAGCATAATTTTAAAACCTACCATTTATTGACCAGCAAGTATGTCCCTGGCAATGTACTGCTAGAACCTTCACCTGCAAATAACACTCACTGTAGGTGGTTTTAATTCCCACATTTTACACAGAAGTAAATTCTCAGGGAAGGAGGGATTGCCGTAGCTTCACCCACCCTGAGAATATCAAGGTCAAAATTTACCGGCAGATGGTAAATCCAAATTCAGAACTTAGCATTGGGCGTCTCACTATTAGATTTACCCTGGTGCTAGTTTAAAGGAGAAGGACCGTCTGCCTGAATCAAGGTGCTGACGGAGAAATATTCTGTAGAAACGATTCTTTGCCTGATAGATTTTCTTTACCCAACTTTCTTCTCCCAAGGGGAAATGTTGTAAGACTACAAACATAGAAAAAGAAGTCTTCAGGACGATTTCTTTTTAAAAAATTCCTTCTTCAGTAATTTGTATTCCTGGTCCTGTGGATATTCTTGAAGTAAACCGGGCACACACATGCATACTCCCTACTGAGCCTTGGTCCCTGCAAATGTCTCAGCAAAACACTTATTGCTGAGGGCTCTTCCCAGTCTTCTCTGAATTCTATTCTCCCATGGCATAGTCTTGAAAGAAAAGGTATATTTGGGAGTAGAACCTATGCAAACGCACATCTCTGATTAGACAGGCATCTGGCAATAATATCTTCCATGCAGAATTAACTCAGGACAATCATTTTTCATTAATTTGTTCTGCTCTTATACTGGGGACTGACAACATTCATAGGTATATCATATGTACTTATATGTAAGTAAATCACCTAAAGTCCTGATCAATATACAGTGAGAGAGCCAAAGTATTAGAAATAGTGAATTCATCTCTGTGTGAGAAAAGGTTAAGAACTTGCACATTTTTATATTTTTATTTTTTGTTACAAATGGCATGCCATTTATTGTGCTGTTACCTAACACATCAGTGTGTTGGGCATCTGGTGAGAATTTCTGATGGGGAGCATTTCTTAGAGCAACTTTGCAAAATTAGTTCTTGTAGCTGCTTTGTTGAATTGCAGTCGCCCTGGGAAAATCTGTTGCTAGCTCATTCTTCCTGTCTTCATTATAGGGAACTAAGAGGAGTTTTGCTTGTATCTGGCATGTGATATCCCACCCCTTGAACTGCTGAGGAAGTACACTGTACAGCCCTTTCTCAGTTCTGTACCTGTGTGTGTTCTCTACTCCATGTCCTTTCATGACTGTTTCTAGCACACTGCCTACATTGTTGTCTTTTCCAGCTTTCTCAAAGTTGTAATGTTTGTATACATTTATTTTTCTGCTTGTAACGGAACCCTTTCCCAGAGGAGAGCAGAAAAGTGACTACTTTATGCTATAATGTTCTGGAATCTCAATCTAGGATATATTTTCATTTGAAAGGGAGACTTTCATTAAATAATCCATTAATTCTCTGCTTACTTGCATGGTGCCTCTGCAATAAGGGCTCAGTTACTCTGTTCGTCTCATGAGGTGCCAAAGCCTCACACACTTGCTCACCATGCTGACATAGTTTAAGCCCTGATATCTACTAGCATGAACTCTATATCTCTGCTTCTTCTTGCTCAGTGTTATGTTGGCTGTATTTGACATTTTTCTTTTCTCTTATGGATTTAAGAAATGTCTAGTTCAAGAAAAGTGATGTGCTACTTTTATCATAATTATATAGAATGTATGTATTAATTTGAGTAGAAATGAAAGTTTCACAACTCATAAACAAGGTAAACTTTCTCATTGATTCACATCTTTTTGTGCCCTTCAAGAATGTCTAATAATTTTTTGGCAAGAATTTGCACTGTTTCGTTATATGTGTTTATAGTAACCTTATGTGATTGCTGTTATTAACAATAGGATCATTTAAAATTTTATGTTATCTAACTGGTCCTGATATGCAAGCATCCAATATTGTTCAGTGAATCATGAGCTGAGACTGCTTGCAAAATTTTACTTTATGGTAATATAATTTGGCATTAGAGACCTAGGATTTTGCATGTGAACACTCATGTTTTTCACTAAATAAAATTGTTATTCTCTCACATATTTCTTCCTTTCTTCAATAAATCTTATATATAAAAGAAAGACATTAACCTAAATTAATCTTACCAAGATGGATATATAAAAATTAACATAAATGATTTTCCATTCTGTGAGTATGAAGTGAACAAACTTTCAGTCACTGTTTACTTTTTTTTTAAAAGATTTATTTATATATTTGAAAGTAAGAGTTACACAGAGAAAGAGAGGCAGAGAGAGAAAGGTTTTTCATCTGCTGGTTCACTCCCCAATTGGCCGCAATGGCCAGAGCAATGCAGATCCGAAGCCAGGAGCCAGAGCTTCTTCCAGGTCTCCAACACGGGTGCCGGGGTCCAACAATTTGGACCATCTTCTACTGTTTTCCCAGGCCATAGCAGAGAACTGGATTGGAAGTGGAGCGGCTGGGACCAAACGGGCACCCACATGGGATGCCAGCACTGCAGACAGTGGCTTCACCTGCTATGCCACAGCACAGGCCCATTGTTTACTTTTCAAATCTTAATCTCTGCATTTGTCCTTAAACCAACATTAATTCTTTTTTTTTTTTAGAGTTATTTTTTATTTCTTTGAAAGACAGTCACAGAGAGAGAGAGAGAGAGAGAGAGCGAGAGCAAGCGAGCTTCCATTCCTCTGGTTCACTCCCCAAATGACCGCAACAGCCAGAGCTGAGCTGATCCGAAGCCAGGAGCCAGAAGATTCTTCCAGGTCTCCCACGTGGGGGCAGGGGTCCGAGGACTTGGGCCATCATCTTCTGCTTTCCCAGGCCATAGCAGACAGCTGGATCAGAAGAGGAGAAGCCAGGACTCCTGATGCCCATATGGGTTGCCAGAGCTGCAGGCTGGGGTTTTAACCCACTGCACCACAGCGCAGGCCCCAGACAACATTAATTCTATCTCAAACTGCTGATGGGAATTTTCTTTGTGCCTCATTATTGGGGTCACTGACTATTCAGCCCTTGTTCAAATTTGACCTAATCTTAGTCACCCAGCTGAAACCCTATCTTTAAAGACTTCCATGATTCCTGCTAACCAAGACTTCTACTCTCTTTGGAGTCTCCATAGTAATCATTTTTGAGGAATTCTTTTAACTATTAATTATGCATAGCATTTGAAATATCCCACCATTAGAATGATAATACATATAAGTTATAGTTAAAATATTTAATCTTGATATCTTCTTTCTCAAACAGTATTTTATTTACTTTGAAGTAAAGGACCATTCTTTGTATAATTCTTTGTATAAAGGCAAAGACAGATTTCCTGAAACAGAATCTCATAGTGTGTGTGTTTTATGTCCCTTACAAAGCTTTCCTAGTGTTCACTGCAAATGTTGGATATGAGTAAAAATGCTTTTCTAACTAAAAGGATAAAATCCTTCATTAATTTCATAGCATAAAACCAGCAGTAGTGTTCTAAACATTTATTAACTTTGCATTTTTACTGATTTTTGTTTTTTCAATGTTTAATTAATTTTATTTAATCATATTTGGAAAGGAAAGATAGAGAGAGAAAGATCACCCATCCATTTCAGTTACTCTCCAAATGATTGCAATAGCCAGGGTTGGGCCAGGCAGAAGCCATGAGTCAGAAACTCAATCTGGATATACCATGTAAGTGACAGGGACTCAACTACTTGAACCGTCACTTGCCGTCTCCCAAGTGCATTATCAGGAAGCTGGAATCAAAAGTGGAGCTGGACTTGAACCCAGATACTCCAATATGAGATGTGGGAGTCCCAAGAGGTATATTAACCACTGAGCCAAATATGTGCCCCCAAATTTGCATTTTTAAAAAATTATTTGGGGGCCAGTGTTGTGGCATAGCAGGTAAAGCCGCCACCTGCAGTGCCAGCATCCCATATAGGCGCTGGTCAACCCCTGCTGCTTCACTTCCGATCCAGCTCTCTGCTATGGCCTGGGAAGGCAGTAGATGATGGCCCGAGTCCTTGGGCCCCTGTACCTGCGTTGAAGACATGGAAAAAGCTCCTGACTCCTGATTTCAGATCTGCATAGCTCCAGCCATTGTGGCCAATTGGGGAGTGAACCAGCGGATGGAAGACCTCTCTCTCTCTCTCTGCCTCTCCTTCTCTCTCTGTGTAATGTTGACTTTCAAATACATAAATAAATCTTTAAAAAATTGTTTTGAGCTTGGAATTTATTGATGCTATAATCCAGAGTTATAAAATTTAAAATTAAGATGGGTACATTTTCAAAGAAAAGTTTGACTGCACAATGTGCTCCCACTTTCTCTCTCCAGTCTTCTTTCTCTCAAATATTTTTTAATGATAATGTCATATGTACATCATTTTCACAGCTGGTTCCCCAGCATGCAACTTGGTTTTACTCTACATATTTTAAATTCTATATTTATTTAATATAGGAAGGAAAATATGAAAGACTAGAGAGATGGGAAAATAACAATATCCCCATATGCAGCAGTCTCAAACTTACATGGTGCAACCTAATCCCCATGGCAATTGGTATTCAGTGGTAGGGCCTTTGGGAGGCAGTTTGGTCATGTGGGTTTGGGCCGTCATGTGGGAGATCCATTACCTTATAAACAAGACACCAGAGAGCTGTCTTGCTCTTCTCACCTAGAAAGGTCACAGAGATGACAGACATCCGTGAAGCAGGAAGGAGGTCGTCACTAAGCACCCAGTTTGTGGACACCTTATTCTTGGACTTCTCAGACTGCAGAAACCTAAGAAATAAATGCTTGGTGTTTAAGTCAAGCATTATATGTATGGTATTTTTTGCTAAAGCAGCCAGAACAGACAAAAATGTCATATAAATATAAATTTTAACAGTGTTTTCTACCTCTAAAAACTACATTTTGGTTATTTACCAAACTCGGAATTTGTATCCTAGGAACAAAAATTAATTAATAAATAAATAAAAACATCCAGAACAAGAAAAACTTTGAGAATTTGTCTTGAACAGGGGGAAATGCCAGGAGATTCCAATACAATCCCATCAAGGTGGCAGGAACCAAGGCCATCTCACTAGTCCAAGTGATCAATTTCAGTTCACAATTGATCACACTGATAGGTCTAAGAGTCAAAGGGATCACACAAACAAGACTAGTGTCTGCGAATACTAACTGATAGAATCAAAAAGAGAGAGAATGATCCAACATGAGAAGCGAGATACACAGCAGACTCATAGAAGGGCAGATGTCCTAAATAGCACTCTGGCCTCAGAATCAGCCCTTAAGGCATTCGGATCTGGCTCAAGAGCCCATGAGAATATTTTAGGCATGGAAAGCCAAGACACTCTGGCAAAAAACAAAACAAAACAAAACAAAACAAAACACCTAAATGAAAGATCTCTGTGAGTGAGATCCCAGTGGAAAGAATGGGCCATCAAAGAAGGAGGTACCTTTCTCTGAAGGGAGGAGAGAACTTCCACTTTGTCTATGACCCTGTCGGAATAAGATCAAGTCGGCGAACCCTAAAGGCTTCCATAGCCTCGGCAACTCATGACTAGAGCCTAGGGAGATTACTGACGCCATAAACAAGAGTGTCAAATTGTTAAATCAACTTCAGGAGTCACTGTGTACTTATGTCTCATGAGGGATCTGTCCTTAATGTGTTATCCAATGTGAAGTAATGCTATAACTAGTACTGAAACAGTATTTTTACACTTTGTTTTTCTGTGTGGGTGCAAACTGATGAAATCTTTACATACTATATACTGAATTGATCTTCTGTATGTAAAGATAATTGCAAATGATTAAAAAATCTTGGTGTTAAATTGGAAATTGCATAGATAATTAATCAATTCTTTAAAAAAAAGAAAGAAAAAATGACAAAGATTTACAAAAATGTAAATATGGAAAATTTTTTATAAAAATGAGTGGAGAGATGTGTATTCAAAGGTCAAAATTGATATACATGAGGCATTTCCAACCGCTTTTTGTTATGAAATGTGAAATTGTGTGGATGTGCTTTTTGTATGTGTTGAATTCTGTTCTCTCTATAGCAAAACATTAGGATTCCTTCCACTTTCTGGCAACCGCAGTGTTTTTCACTGTTTCTACGGACTGGATTCACTGTTTTGACTTTCTAGCATGATGTTGGGTCTATCGTAAGTTCTAAGAATTTCAGATTGCACTAGAAACCTTATAACTTGTTGATGTTGACACTCAAACCCTGCCCCCTTAGGATCAGGGCATTTAATTTGGAAGACAGCTCGAAAGTAATTCAGTTCCAATAATTTTGGGAAACTTAATAAAAGGATTGTGCTCAATCACAAATAAATGGATTCTAAAGAGATATGTATTTTGCACTGTGATTAGCTATGTTTTACAGAATATAGTTTAAACATTTCATGGGCTAAATAAGAACTATCAAGTAACAAAAAGTTACTACTAAATGATGAATCTGATGAAACATATTCCAGGACTTTTATCATTCATTCATGCACTTGCTGTCAGACTCAACTCCATTTTAAAGTTTGTTCTCCAATTTCATTTCTTTCACTTTTTGAGTGAAACCTTATGACATTCAAATACTACTTAGAGTTCATCTGCAAATCAAAGCCATGGGAAGAGAAAAAATAGTGGGCTGTCACTTTCCTGACAGTGGCTGACTTAAGGGTCTATGTGCAAATGCTTTTATTTTTCTTACCTTATTTTAATTTCCTGGCTAGAAACTGGCATAGTCCACTTACTTCTCCCTTTCTGATATTGGCACATACCATACACAAAACAGTAGCCACAGCTTTAGACATCAATCTCATGTAGTACTAAATAAAAGAGTACAAATAGCATGCCTCAAATTTGCTGATGAAGAAATAATGCAAATATCTTTTTTTAAAACTTTTGGAAAGTTTCATAGTAATTTTACAAATATCATAAGTATATTCTTCTCTTTGTAAAATAAGAAAATTTGAAACCTCAACCTCAATTTTTCTCTCTTCATTCTGTGTTCTGTTTTAGAGTTCCAACAACAATGGAAGAGGCTCCCTCTTACTCCTTAGCTTTTTTTTTTAATGATTTATTTATTTATTTCAAAGTCCGAGTTACACATAGAGAGAAGGAGAAGCAGAGAGAGAGAGAGAGAGAGAGAGAGAGAGAGAGGTTTTCCATCTACTGGTTTGCACCCCAATTGGCCACAACAGTTGGAGCTGCATGGATCCAAAGCCAGGAGCCAGGAGCTTCTTCTGGGTCTCCTATGTGGATACAGGGGCCCAAGGACTTGGGCCATCTTCTCCTGCCTTCCCAGGCCATAGCAGAGAGCTGGATCAGAAGTAGAGCAGCTAGGAAATGAACTGGTACCTTATGGGATGCCAGCACTGCAGATGGTGGCTTTACCCATTACACCACAGCGCTGGCCCCACCCTTAGTTTTTTTTATGATTATAATGAAACATATGAGCATAAGTAGAAAAAATAAATTTTAAAATGTTTTTTAAATCCTAGGGGAAAATATTCTATATCACATCACTTGAACGCTGAATGGAATGCCTTCTTTATATGAGACAACACTATTGTCACAAAATCTAAAAGTTAAAGAGATTCTTATTGTTTTCCTGTCATGATCTAAGTCATTTATAGATCCTATGTTTCACTGGAAAGATATTTGAACATCTTCAAATTTGCATTGTTAGTAAGATTTCCAAATTACCTTTGTACAGTTTTTAAGGAAATTAAAATTTAATGTTTGCTACAATTTCCAGCCTTTCCCCTGGTGAATGTCTGACCCTGTTAACTCCCCATGTGAGTTATCACAAGGTTCCTTCCTTTTGCTGGTCAGAATGTCATTCATGGAAAAGGGCTAAGGTAATGTTCATAAATTACAGATGTTCTCTACATTTGAGGAATCTATAGACAAAGATATGAGGTTCCCTAGCCCTCAGCTGATAAACTCTTCCCATCTTCCTTCTTGATGTTAATCATTTTCTTAACTACTGATTTTATGTTTTTATTTTTCTCTACAACGTTAGACACAGATAATGCTGCCTTATCATTCTAATATCTTATGGCCATTCAAATTTCCTTTGTGTGTATGTGTATGAGTGTTTGTACTTTTTAGATGGATACTTTGTGCTAACATAAATAACCCCTTACCATTCCTGTTTTTTTTGACAGGCAGATTTAGAGAGAGACAGAGAGAAAGGTCTTCCTTTTTCTGTTGGTTCACTCCCCAAATGGCCGCCATGGCCGGCTTGCTGCGCCGATCTGAAACCAGGAGCCAGGTGCTTCCTCCTGGTCTCCCACGCAGGTGCAGGGCGCAAGCACTTGGGCCATCCTCCACTGCCTTCCTGGGCCACAGCAGAGAGCTGGACTGGAAGAGGAGTAACCGGGACAGAATCCAGCGCCCCAACCGGGACTAGAACCCAGGGTGCTGGCGCCGCAGGTGGAGAATTAGCCAAGTGAGCCATGGCACCGGCCATCCCTTCCCATTCCTGTAGCAAATATTTTCCATTTATTGAAGACTTATTCTGATTTGATTACTAATCTATGGTGTAAACGTGGTTGTAGCTTTTTGTCATACCAATCAAGGGATGGGCATTTGCTGCATCAGTAACGATACTTCTTGGGATGTCTTTATCCCATATCAGAAAGCCTGATTCTAATCCACTTCTGATTCCAGCTTCCTGCTCATGCACATCCTGGGAGGCAAGAATAACTCAGATACCTGGTCTCTGTCCCCCGCATGGAGGATTAGGATTGAGTTCTGAGCCCCTGTCTTGGCCTAGCCCGCTCTGGCTGTTGTGAACATTTGGGGAGTGAACCAATTGTTGGAAGATTCATATTCTCTCTCTCTCTCTCTCTCTCTCTGTGTGTGTGTGTGTGTGTGTGTGTGTGTGTGCATCTCTCTGCCTTTCAAATAAAATAAAAGTAAATAAGTAAATTTTTGTAAGTTGAAAAATGTATAAATAAACACCAATCTGGTTATGACAGTGTGGTGATTTTTCAGATGTGATTAAGACTTACGTCTGTGGATTTTAGTAAGCAGATGACCAACAATGGGCAAGGGCTTCTTCTCATCACTTCAAGGCCTTAAGGAAAAGCCTGTGGTCCTAGGGGAGGAGGGTTTCTTCCTGTAGAGTGCTTTCAGACTCCAGACTTCATCATCAACTCTCACTGGAATTCCAGCCTGCCAGCCTTCCCTGCACATCTCCAGTGTTCTAGTCCCAGAAATCTGCAGATGTGAGATGTGAAGTCACAGGCCACCAATCGTAGACTAGGGAAAAACAAAGCTGTGTTTTTGAAAGAGAAAATTTCTGATCAGAAGGCCTGTGCTCTTCCAGCACAGTAGTCAGCCAGCTTTGTTTTAGAAATCTGAGTACATAGCAATAGCTTTTTCTTATACAAAAAAGTAATGACACTTTATTTTCCATTTTGCAAATTATACATGCTTCATGTTTGTTGGTTTTATTTGTTTACCTTTAGGTTTTTTAGTTTGTCTTCTGAAGTGAAAATAAGATTAGGATTAGTAAAGAACAATTATGGATAGCCTCTAAACCTAATTTATTTTATACTCTGCGTGACTTTTTATGGGACTCAGAAGATGATTTAAACATGATTTAAAACAGATTTAATAAATGGAATTTTTCCAAAGATAATAGGAAGTAATTAGGCAATTTGTTTGCTAGTAAAAGTGGCAAGCTCCTATCTGACTGAAGGAAAGAGAAGTGGCTGGGACTCTTAGAGGGTTGTGGGGATACAGGGTGAGCTGTAGCCACAGGAAGTGTCTGTGGTGAGGAGCTGCCGTATGGAGGTCAGAACGGCAGCTGGCTTGTCCTGGAAGGAGCCAGGAACATAAATATCACACCCTTTCCTCTTTTCACTCTTGAAATCTCTTGCTGGTTTCTCTCACTAACCAGAAGCAAATGGTCCAGGAAACCCAACTGCTTAAGTCTGTCAACCGGCCTGACTACCAGCCTGGAAACAGGATTGAGTAGTTGTATGGTGTCTATTTGAAGTCTTCCATAGAGGCTCCTGGGTATACCACAAAAACTTCATCTCTTAAAGGAGAAATAATGCGTGACAAGCTTTTATCCCACTCCCTTAGAACTATATTTCTGAGATACAAATAATGGTTGAAATGTCCAGAGTGTACTATAGTCATATGTCATGTATTCTCACAATATGTCACAGACTTATTAAGAATAAAAAGGTGAGTAAAGACCAAACTGGAAATAATTTCCTTTTGCGAAACAAAACACACACAACCACCATTGCCACTTTCAATAATTTTAAGAATCGAACATTCCTAGTGTTTGTTATCTTACTTCTTGGCAGTTTCAAGCCACACAAGTAAGTTAAGACTCTGGATAGCAATCAGTGTTATAAAGAGTTCAGCATTGTTTCCAGGGACCATTTCTGGTTTACCTGCACACTCTTCCCATGAGATGGCCTTTGCTTCTGTGCGTAATTTCCTGTTTGTTTTATCAAAATCAGTTGTTAGAAAAGGATTCATCACTCCTCGTTGTTGCCAGGTGTTTAAATAACTGTTAGTGTAGCCGTGTGCCCAGGATAGGTGAAAAAATGCCTGGTGGGGGCTTCTGGTAGGGTGTGAGAGACAGCATGAGCACTCTAGCTTGTTGAAAGTCTGTGAAACTGATACTAGAAGTATTGCAGAAAACACACTTACTTTGTGTAATTCACAGTACTTTTATTTGTTTTTTTTCTAGCCATGCTAACAAAAGTATATATATTTTTTTTCACAAAACCTGGGATTTACAAACCACATTTGTGCATTCATCAATTGCACCAAACTATAGGACTACTCGTGAGGCAGACTTGGAAGATAATTTCTCCCATGGTGCATTGTTGAAAACTCATCTCACAGAGGAGAAATGAAATTAGGGTAACACAATTAAAAAGTGATGAAGCTGAAGTTTTACACAATTTACCTAACATGTAAATTTTGTCAAATATTGCTTAATTCTTAAAAATGTTTTCTTCCTATTGAGTACTTATGAGATAAAAATTTGTCTATATCTATCTAAATCTATACAGCTCTAGATGATAGATAAAATGTTGTTTGAAATATTGACATTACATCAGAGCTATCTGAAAATCTTTAATGCATTGAGACCTGTTGAGGGCCACATTGATACCCTTCCATGTACAGCCCATGGTATTAACTGCTGAAGTCACTAAGAACTCATGGCTTATCACTTGGTTGGTTAGTCATAGCAGAATTAATCTTTCTTCTGGAAAAAGCAATGGGAAATAACAATATCAGGGTAAGACCTGCAGAATAGGAGGACAAAATGACAAGCAATTTGAAATAGCAAGAATAAATGTTTTGAATTAGAGATAGCATGTTTATACCTTCCCTAAAAATTATTAAATATTTTTGGAATGAATGATGAGGGCAGTCTTAATAGTTGAGAGAGAGAGAGAAAAGAAGGAAAAAGAGAGTGAATGAGAATTAAAAAACAAGGAAGGAAGGAAAGAAGAGAAGAAGGAAAGAAAATGAGAGGAAGTAAGAGAGGATAGGAAGTAACAATTCTTAGAGGAAGGGAAGCACCATATTCTTACAATTATATCTGTGAACTACATGGACTCTTCTCTTTGCATTAATATCACATTGACATGAGGATTTATGAGAATTGTGTTGTAATAACTATCTTGCATTTTTTGCTGACTCCCTGAGAATCTAATGTGCTAATAAATTCCTTAAAAATAAAACATAAAAATTTTAAAAGAATTTCTGTAAGAATTCATCTTGAAAATAATTTGCCTGATTTTTCACTGTACTGAGTGGATTCTTCCATTTATAGTACATCTTAGTATTGATCTCTCAGTGTTTACTTTCTCCATTTAGTGTTAAACATCAGGAATATTTGAGGCACTACTTTATAATTCATAGTGATTCCTGCTAGATTTCTTCATTGTGAAACTGAATAATATAAGCGATTCTTTTGACTTTTCTAAACAAATATCTAAAGATTAATGTTTTCTAAGACTTAATGTTAGGTTTCAGTGCGTGAAATTCCACCTATTTAATAACAAATGATTACTCAATGACTTCTTGATGTATATGTAGAAATTGCATTCTTTCATGAAGGAAGATAAAGTTCAATACAGTAAATTTATTTGCAGAGACACTGAATCATAAGGGACACCCTTATTTTTCTATCAATAGACAGATAATGAGTCCTTGACTAATCTGAATTATCAGCTGAGGGTGAAAGTATTTTACTCCTATGACTTTCCTTTTCTATTTTGCTAAGTGAAAAATAACTGCCATAATTTCTCTTAACATGGGAAATACCTCTAAATTCAGTAGAGTCTCTTTTCTGTTGTAATTGAAGTTAATTGTGTCAGTGATTAGGAATTATGTATTATTTGGAATTTATAATCAAACCGTTTAGTAGATATCTCTTCCAGTGAAATCAGTATCTATGTATTCATTCAACATTTGTGAAATGACCATTAATTATGGGTCCTTCTATGGGTGTACTATGAGTATTACAGGTAAATGATTTAATAAATAAAGTATATCTTACTTAATTGTATCCAGAAGGAGAACTGGAGAATTAGAGAAGGAGTTACAAATCAGAGAAGCTGAATTCTTACAGCTTCCAAAGTGGAAGAGGATACACTCACTTAGCAGTCTGTGGGAAGTTGCTGACTTTTTGTAGCTCTGATCTGGGATTCTGGAGTCAAATTCCTGGTGGATCCTCTGAGTTTGCCATGATCAACTGTGCTTCCACTTGGAAAAAAGAGCTTGAAAAGGAGCAGAGGAGAATGATAACATGGAGAAATTTCTAGGCATCTCTGCATTTGTTCATCCCTACATTTGACTCTAATGGTTTTCAGGGAGCAATGATAGCTACTTCTACTTATCTTCCAAATTTGTATTCACTTCTGCTTTGGGATAATTATAAATTGGACCCATTGATAAATCATCTCCATGAGGATTATTTTACTTGAAAGACCAAAAATGAAAATCGTTCTCTTCAATAAATGTTTAAATATTTCTTCTGTTACTTACACCTTTTTTTTATCTTGAGTTCCTGAAGAGCAGTTTCAAAGAGCCTGATTTATTTGCGATTCATTTATTATTAAGTAACCACAGAAAAAACTGATGAGGAAGTAGAAACCTGGAGACAATTAGGAAATGATACAAAAAATAGGCAATATTTACAAATACCTGTGGTTAGCAACTTCAACTCAGTTCTTGAAGAAGCATGGTTCTTATCTCCAAGTGGTCCTGATTGGGTTAAAGAAATTGGATTATTTATATTCCTGCTGCCCTCAGACATTATGAAAGGATGCTCATGGAATGAACCTCCATATACAAGCTATATCATATTCATGTAATTTAAGGGAAAATTAGCTGTATTTTTACAGTTTAAATATTTAGGATATTTTTTCTGATGTCCAAAGTTTTCTGACCATGCCTATTAAAATAGAGAGAAGTCAAACATGGTGACCTGGGTGAGGCGGTGGGAACTTTTTTGAAGATTCATTGAAAATGATTCAGCAGTTACACATAGGGAAACACCTTCTCCACGCGATCAGTGATGCAATATTCTAGTCGTTCCATGGATATGCACTATCATAATTTAATCATGACCAGACAGTGCTGGTTCATCACCTGAACTCACATACATCCCATAATCCAATCTAGTACATCAATTATTTATGCAGTTTTCACAAATGTTGAAACCCAAAAGGAAAAAAAAAAGGAGTCTAAATGGAATCTCTGACTTCCATTTGCCACTTACTGATTGTAAGGTCATCTTTTTGAATGAACATTCTTAATCTTGGAGGTAGCTTTCTGCTGATATGGGATACCACATTAAGAAGCAGACAAAAACTTAAAACATATTCATCAGATTAAATGTGAAAGTAGGATTGAATGTTCTTATGAAGTATAGAGTAGTTCTTATGAACTACTTATGAAGTATAGTACTTATGAAGTATAGAGTACTAGTTTTAAAGACTTATTTTGTAATATCTACATTTATGTAAGTAACTGATTATTTCAAAACATTAAAAAAGTGAAATTTCTATGACAAAATTGAAGATGTCTACAACATGATGAGTCATGGTTTTAATGATGGTATGGAAATTCTACTTTATGCAGGGAAACTGCCACTTTTCCATACACTTTTGTGGTAAGTGGGACTGCTTTGGAATCACATGCTTTTTTTTTTTTAAATCACAAAGCCTATTATTACATACTGCAATCTGTACTTAGTGTTGTCAAATAAGCACATAATGAAGAGATGTGATCTGTTCTGTGAGGACGTGGAAAACATCACTGAGTCTACATGGCGAGCTAGGGAAATGTGGAGTGTGGTGGCAATCAAGGCAGATGGGCTAGAATGTGCAGATATTGGCACAGCCGTAAAAAGAAGCACTTTAAAACTAGAGTCTGTGGATATCTTAAAGGAATGGGTGAAAGGTGATATGTTGGAAAAAGGGCAGAAAAGATTGACTAATGGAGACCTAAGTATACCATATCAAAGATGTTTTCCTTCGTCCTAAGAAAAATGGGGAATTTTGAGTCAATAAAGTTGGAGAAGAGAGCTTCACTTTGAAATCATTGCATATTGGATGCCTTTCAGATTTCCAAACTGGGGAATAGACTGTTCAGGCAAATTATCTGACCTATCATAATAAATCAGCGCTTGTTGGTAAATATGTTATTCTGGAGCTTTTATGAACTCTGATTTGTGTTAAGTCTCTATGAGTCTTTTATCCCATATTCACCCCATACAAAGCTATAGGATAGAACACTCATACAAAGTTTATGTATATCTGTGTGACCAGTATACATAATTAATGTATAAATATCAAATATTTTTGGTGATTGCCCTTATTATGTGTATAATTAGGAGAGTTTCAGGACAAAAACACTTTTTTCAGTAAATTCCTAACAGATGAAACAACAATTTTACATACTTCTTAATGTTGGATATTTTTAAGCAGTAATTACAGAATTCAATGAAGTTTTAGGCATAATATATATGTATATCATATTTTTATATTATAAAACATTATCTGGCATTGAAAAGTCACTTATTAAAATGAATTCATAGCTTCTGATTAGTTTATATGGAAATACATTAAAATCTATAAACTTATTTTACTATAGTGAAATTGTTAGATTTATATATGTGAGAGCTATATCTACATCTATCTCTAGAATTTCATACACTGGCATATGTATACACCTAATTATTTGTTGACCAAAAGTGCATTTTCATTTATTTTCAGCAAAGTAAAAATAATTTCAACCAATTATCCTAACTAAATTAAATAATACAGTGCATTTTATAAAATACATTAGTAAGAACGTACATTTCTAGAATGTAACAGGTCCTGACACACTAATGCTTTGCTGTATCTACTAGAATAAGCTAACTAAATTATTATATTTAATGTAGCATAGGTATCTAGATGAGCTATCTTACTGGAAGGGGTAGAACCACTACAATGCAGGCTGAGATCAAAGGCAATTCTCAGATTTAAGGCATTTGACATTTTAGTTTTGAGTGGGAGCTTCTAGATGTAATTACTACTTTCATGATACCTTCATGTTTCCTCTTACCTCTTGAATTATCTAGTAAACATTTTTGTATCTAGCTAGTAATTTTTAAAGATTTACTTATTTGAAAGTCAGAGTTACACAGAGAGGGTGAGACAGAGAGAAAGCGGTCTTGTATTTGCTGGTTCACTCGCCAGGTGGCCCCAATAACCAGGGCTGAACCAGGCTGAAGCCACGAGCCAGGTGCTTCATCCAGGTCTCTCATGTGCGTAGCCGGAACTCAAGCAATCTCTGCTGCTTTTCCCTGGCATGTTAGCAGGTAGGTGGATCAGAAGTAGAGCAACGGGGACACAAACCAATGCTCACGTGGGAAGCCAGCATTGAAGGTTGTGGCTTTACCTTCTCTGCCACAACACTGGCCCCAGATAACAAATTTTAAATTAATATCCCTCTGTTAAAATAATTGGTAAGATTAATATCTCATAACTAGAGTATGACTAACACAGGTGGAGTTTAACATGTTTTATTTAAAACGAGAAACAGTTTTCAGTGTGGGAAAAACTGCAGATAGAATCCCGGTGGATGTCTACACCTGTATATATTCCCTACTGAGAACGCAATTCTTACATAAAACTAATTAACACAAATATTCAGTGTCTATTAGCAGATGAATTGTCCTTGATAAATGCTCAGATGAATGTTAGGGCTGTCACTTATGTCAAAGGCTGTTTTGGAAAGGATGGATTTTCAGAAGTGCTTATAAGAACTGTGCAGAAACTATGTAAGCAGCTGGCCCATTTTGTGGGATCCTGTATGTGAAGGAAAGAGATAAGAAAGACTATTTACAAAGAAAGAAAAGGAGGTTTGGGATTTAGGTCAATACAGTAATTATGTAAACACCTTTGAGAGTCATGTTCAAAAAATATTTTAATGATTATAAACTGCAGCAATAATTGTTGTTTAGTAATGTAATCCACCATCTAAATCCAACCTTCACAAGTGTCAGGAGTGTGAGCATAAGGTTTTTTTTTTTATTTATTTTTAGACTATAAATCAGCCATTCTCATGTATCATGAGTATGATCATATTTTTTTTTAATTTTTAGAT
Source organism: Sylvilagus floridanus (assembly GCA_949820135.1). Classification (NCBI taxonomy): domain Eukaryota; kingdom Metazoa; phylum Chordata; class Mammalia; order Lagomorpha; family Leporidae; genus Sylvilagus; species Sylvilagus floridanus. The sequence goes on along the minus strand of OX463228.1, from coordinate 37,968,951 downwards.
TGTAAAATAAAAAATATAAATGTAGAAAACAGCCAAGCAAGAAATAGATATTATGGTGCTGTATTTGCCTTTTCTTAGAAATAGTTTTAAGATTTTTCAAAAAGTATATTTTAAAATTATATATTATTGACTTATTTTCTATTTTCTTTTCAACTAGAAACAATTCCCAAATGTCTTCTTAATATTTAAAGTTGTCAAAGTTATTTGCCACCTCTCCGTTGTCTCCATAAAGTAATAAAAAATGTATTTGAACTGCAGAAACATCAGAACTAGAAGCAAATTATGGTTAGCTGTGAAGATGGGGCAGAGTAGCCAATTTCAGCCTCCAACTCACTGAGCTTTCCAACATATGTTCCAACATCTCATGACTTGTTACTTACAGCACAATTCACTTGACTCTCCCTATCATAAAAATGAAAATATATAAATCATTCATCTTTCCACATTTTCAGACATAAAGCTGGAAACATCTGTGGCTTTTTGGTTCACTACGCAATGTTCAGACCAGTCATTTAGTGCTTGATTTTTTTTTTTTCACCCCTATCCTGGAATCTGTTTTCATATGAACTACTATGTGGAACCAACCTGAATATTTTGACAGAGTTCTCCGTTACTTTTTTAGTTTTCCCTTGATAAGTTCTACTTTTTATACAGAATTTCTCAGCTAATGACAGCTGTGACCTAACCACAGTGAAATGTACCAGCGTGATGTTTAAGGCTGATACACCTGGTGCACAGAGGACTGAGACAAAATATGAGATATTTCATCACTAAATAAAATGCAAGCTCTGGAATTGTAAACCGTGCTAGTGGTATAAAGTGCTTTTAGTTCTAGTTTTGTTTTTTTAGTGATCATGGACACTTTCCTGCAAGTCTCCCATGTATGTAGCAGGGTCCCAGTGATTTGACCACAGACTACTACCTCCCATGAATAAGCCGGAATCACTAGCAAAGCCGACACTCTAACCCTAATATCAATTAGATATGAGATGTGGGCTTCTTACAAACCAGGTCAAATGCCTTGTAAAGTGCCCTTGACATGGATGTCTCAGGCCCTAATTTCTTGGTATCCCTCCTTTAGCTTAAAACTTCTTTGCCATGATGTGATAATTGCAGAGCGACCTCTTACTGACTAAGTTGAAGGAGTGACATCTTAGGTCCAGCCTGTCCCACAGTGTCCCAGATATCAAGGCTCAGGAGTTTGATTAGTTCCTGTAGAGATAACGTCTTGATGTTAGGTTCTGTCATGAAGGCTGACTGCTTTCCCCAGGACCACCAGCCCCTGAGCAAACAAAGTAACAGCTACTTGCATATAGTCTCAATTTGACCATCATAAAAATGCCCAAAAACACACAATGGTCACTCTATTGCTGACCAATCAACGGAGGACCACAAGCACTTTGGACCAACTAGAGACCTGAATATAAGCAAACTGAGTAACTGATTTTTCCACCATGTAAGTGTCAGTAACGGGCTAACTGCATTAGCTGAGTAGACCCTGGTTTTTGTGGTTCTGCAAAGCACTGAGGAGGACGTAGGAAGAACAGAGCTCTAGAGAGAGGCGCTACCTGACTGGTGCTGTACCTCAGGAGTTCAGAGAAGGACCTCCTGAGTCACAGCTCTGAAGGAGGACTGCTCACCTGGTGCAGTACTTCTCCTGGACCTGGCGAGGCCCCTTCTAGAAGTGACTAAGGCAGATGGGGTATCTGTGTTTCCTGAACTATGTATCTTTGCTGAACTATGTATCTTTCACATAGTATATGCCAGAAACTATTAGCACATAGCTTTCCAGTAAGTGCCGTTTCATTCATTAGAATTTCTTTCTCTGTTTTTTTTATATTTTATTGATTTATTCATTTTATTTCTCAGTCTTTATCCCATGTTAATATCCCTTTTGCTGAAAAACACGTTAAACAACTAAAATAGAGAAAGTGGTATATGAAATAATTTAATGACTTTTACAAAGGAAATTCAGAGAACTTTTCTATACTTTACAATATGATAAACGCTGACTCAAACACTGCTACCTACACTTCACTAACTGAAGAATTAACATAGTGCAAGTTTGGACATTTAAAACCCAGGTAGCATAATAGGTAGCCTAAATAGAGATCTACAAATTCTTAGGCACTGCTCCTGATGAACAGTAGTGGCCCAGTGCCATTTACTAGAACTAGTCACTTGATTATCAAACACAGCCTCTTAAAGCTTTCCTAACATTAGGTCTATTTTTTTCCAACCTCTGTTCTCTGCCATCAAGTTCTTGGCTACTCTTGTTGAATTGGAGTCTTAGATATTGGGACCTGCATACCTGTGTTGAACTTTTACTGTTCACCCTGTAATCTGATTTGAGTATACGTCATTCTATTTTCTCAATTTGGAATGCAAGAGTAAGGACAGAACTTTTCTAGTAAGCAAAAAATTCAATTGTGGTAATGTTACCGGAGAAATTTGCAGGGTTCTTGTCTTCGCACAAGAAAGAATTCAGGCGTGAGACAGAGAATAGTGGGAGGTGAAATAGCAAGGTTTATTAGGGAAGGGACATCCGTAAGGACGGATGGGCACCTCTCCAGACAGAGCCTGAGAGACTGGGGGGGGGGCAGTGGAGAGAGAGTACACCTGACCAGGTCAGTCGGGCGGCGGCCCAGCAGAGAGGCAGAGGGCTGAGCGGGCAGTCTGGTTGAGGCTGGGGTTGAGGCAGGGGATTTTTAAGGAGATGGGTCTTGCTTCCCCACCTCTGCTCCTCTTGGAACAAAGGGCTTTTTGGATGTAAATAGAAAAACTTCTATCTGAGTTTTTCCCTGAAGGTATCATACAGGAGGAAGGATGAGCAAGACCCCCTGGAGAATGGGGATCTGGAGCAGGGTGTTTGAAATGCAGATACTGGGCTGCATCTGGGAGAAGGGGTGGGGACCCCCACCAGGCAGGTTATCAGGTAGAAGGGGGCAGGGCAGGATGCGAAGGCCGGGCTGCCCCTGAAAAACTTGTCAGCATGACTCTGAGATGCAGATGCATAAGCTGGACATAGATGTCTTCTCTTTAGGCCTTTATGTCACGCACACATAAGAAGCTCATAACTGACTTCCTACCTAACAGTAATAGATTCCAAATTGCTCTGTGACTAATTGAACTGTAAACAAAATATCACAAGCTATCTTATGTAATAATTAATAATGAATAACAAGGACACAGACCTATGAGGTACTTAAAAATGTATATTTCTACCAGAATTATTTGTGTTTTAAAAGAGTAAAATATAACTGGAATGAATACATAACATTATTTTCACTAATAGCAAATTTTGATGGTATAAATATTTTCATTGTGCTCCAGAGATTTGTCTCTAGATTTCCTAATCCATATTACTTACCTTTATTTTGACTCACTTGCTGTGCTTAAAAAATAAAATCTTAGTACCAGTACATATAACTGTCCTACTCTGGGTATTCACTTTATACCAATAGCTCTGGCAATTCCTTTAAATATATGATACTTTTCCTCACAGTGAACCAAAGAGATAGGTGTTATATTGCTCTGGTTTACCGATAATGACTGATCATTAATGTTTTAAATGATGTCCTAGGTAAAACAAAGGTAGTAAGTGACAAAGTAGCAACATGACAAAGGCAGTAAGTGATACAGCCAGAGACTGAATCTAAGTATGAATGAAAAGGCACCTAAGACCTTGAACACCACTAATTTGCTGCCCCTGATTAGTAACAGAATCCTATCTCAAACTTGCCTTGGAAAAACTAGTTGATATCTGTTGTCTGGGTCTAATCACTAGCATTTCATTTTACTTAACAAATTTTCTGAATTTTAATGAAAAACTACTTGATCACCCTATTATTTGCCTCTCTTTTTGGTGTTGTATAAAATAAAGTTACTAGTATAAAAAGTATTTCATTTTTTCAATGTGTATTTTTTTAATTTTTCAATCATAGTACATTATCATTTTCTAAGTCCTATTGTTTCTTATTTTACAGGTATAGGAACAAAGAAAGGAGGGGTTGGGATAGAGAGAAGAGGGTTGGAATAGAGAGAGAGCTTCCATCCACCAGTTCACTTCCCAAATGTCCTCTTTGTAGGGCCGGCATGGGTTGGGGCTGGAACCAGGAGTCAGTAACTCAATGCATGTCTCCCACATGGATGGCAGGAATTCATACACTTGAGCCATCATCATTGTCCCCTATGTGTCTGCATTGGTGGTAAGCTGGAGTCAGAAGCCAGAGCTGGAAATAAAACATAGGCATTCCAGTGTGAAGGATATCTTAATAGCTAGACTGAATCTTCACTATGTCACTCTCTAAATCTAAGATTTAATTTATTTATTTGAGATGTAGTTACAGACAGAGGGAGAGACAGAGAGAAAAGTCTTCCTTCCGTTGGTTGACTCACCAAATGGCTGCAACAGCTGGAGCTGCGCTGATCCAAAGCCAGGAGCCAGGTGCTTCTTCTTGGTCTCCCACATGGGTGTAGGGGCCCAAGCACTTGGGCCATCTTCCACTGCTATCCCAGGCCACAGCAGAGAGCTGGATTGGAAGAAGAGCAACCAGGACTAGAACCCGGCACCCATATGGGATGCCTGTGCTGCAGGCAGAGAATTAACCTATTGCACCATGGCTGCTCCACTTACGATCCAGCTCTCTGCTGTGGCCTGGAAAAGCAGTAGAAGACAGCCCAAGTCCTTGGGCCACTGCACCCAGTGGGAGACCAGAAGAAGCTCCTCGCCCCTGGCTTTGGATTGGCACAGTTCTGGCCCTTGCAGCCTATTGGGGAGTGAACCAGTGGATGGAAGACCTCTCTCTCTCTCTCTCTCTCTTTCTCTCTCTCTCTGCTTATCTTTCTCTCTCTGTGTAACTCTGACTTTCAAATAAATAAATAAATAAATCCTTTTTTTAAAAAATTAATTTTTTAGGAACACAAATATTCAGCCCCAAACAAATACATATTAGAATTTCTGACTGGAAGAATTATTTTCTATATAACTCAATCATAATGTGGTACTTATAACCACCTAGAGTATAAAAAGGCAGACAGAAAAAAATAATGTCATAATATAAAAATATTTGGAGCTATTATTCACAAAAATGTTAGTTAACTGTATTTTTTCCATAATGTACAATTCACCATGTTTCCTTGTTGTGATGTTATTTCTATCATATATCTTTCACTGTGAATTTATTTCAGTTGAAATAAACCATCATGAACACATTTTATTTTTTGATAGATATTGTGATGAAACAAAAATCACAGGCCAGAGTCAAGAAAAACTGGTTTCTGCCTCTTGTTCTTCCACTGCTGGATGTTTGGCTGTAGACAAGTTCCTTAAAGACTTTAGGCTTCGTTTCCTCACCTTTATTATGTTCTTCTAGAATTTTGGTGCTGATCTTTCACATGACAAAATGTAAGCATCCTCCTCCATATTTTACATTACAAATTAAGGTAAACCTCATTGAAACTAATACTTGATTCCTGAAAAGTGTCTGGTTCAGGAATGTATTAAAGGACATAGGACTTGAGAAATTAATCTTTCAAGTTTATCTAAACCTCAGAAATAATTTAATACTTAATCTATACTCTAAAAACTCTATTTATTTGGAATCATTCATAACTTTGCAAACTTCTGTTTGTAATTGGTGGTAAAATGATGAATTATCTGTAGTATACTTATAAACTTCAAGTTGTTTTTTGTGAATAGTGATTATTATGACTCAATTTAGCAAAATTCAGGCCCAAATCAAAATATCATGAGGGTAGACAAAATAATGCTTTCTCAAAGATACTGCACGTTATCTGCAGTGTAAATTGTGGATATGTTTTGTTATGTGCTAAAGAGAATCACAGTAGTGTACAGAAATAAACTGCTAATTGGATGAGTTTTTTGAAACACCTTTTGAATGTTTTTTAAATTTTATTTGTTTTAAAGTTTTAGACAGAGATATACATACAGATAAAGAAATATCCATTGAACTGGTTCACTCTTTAAATGCATAAAACAGCTGGAGCTGAGTCAGGCTGAAGCCAAGAACCAGGAAGGCAGTGCAGGTCTGCTACGTGAGTGGCAGGGATCCAAGTACTTGAGCCATCACTTGCTGGCTCCCAGTTGTGCATTGGCAAGGAAGCTGGAATCAGGTGGGGAGCTGGGACGTGAGTCCATGCAGATTGGCATGGGATGCGGGCATCTCAAGTGGCATCTTAACAGCTACACCCAGTGCCTACCCCAGGAGACATAAAAATCAAAATAAAGTAAGATTAGAAAGTTATACTGTATTATTTGGGTGAGCAGTAAGATCACAAGGATTCTCAGATGTGGAAGAGCGTGGTAGAAGAATTAGTGCAAAAATCATAAACTGTGAGAAAGGCTTGGCAGTAATTGTTGACTTTAAGGTAGTCAAAAGCCAAGGAATATGTATGATCTCTAGACGCTGGAAAAAGCAAAGAAATCAACTAACTTCCAGAAGGGACGCCAGTGGTGAAAGCAGCTTGGTTGTAGTGTGGTGAGGTCTACCATATTTTTGGTCACTAAAATGGCAAGATAGAAAGTTTGTGCTCAGTTAAGCCAAGAAGTGTGTAGTAACTTCTTACAACCATCACAAGAAACTTAAACAGTCATTAATAAAATAGCTGTAACTTATTGGGCAGCTGCTTTGGTAGATAATTGTCTATAAACAATATATAAAATTATTTTAAGTGTGCAATATCACACTTATCTTTTCAAAATTTATAATATCTTATTATAAAATCAAGTTTGTGTGCTATAAAAGTAATCATGAAGACCTTAGAAACATGAAAAATGTAAGTTTAATCATAAAGCGCTGACATGTACTGTTATTGCAAATGTATAGAATGTGAATGTGGGGGCCTGCGCCGTGGCTCACTTGATTAATCCTCAGTCTGCAGCACCAGCATTCCATATGGAGGCCAGGTTCTAGTCCTGGTTGCTCCTCTTCCAGTCCAGCTCTCTGCTGTGGCCTGGGCATGCAGTGGAGGATGGCCCAGTTGCTTGGGCCCTGCACCCGCATGGGAGACCAGGAGGAAGCACCTGGCTCCTGGCTTCAGATAGGTGTAGCTCTGGCTGTAGCAGCCATTTAGGGAGTGAACCAAAGGAAGGAAGACCTTTCTCTCTGTCTCTCTCTCTCACTGTCTAACTCTATGTGTCAAATAAATTTAAAAAAAAAAGATTTATTTAGAATGTGAATGTGTATAGTGAAGAACTGGAATAACAGCATAAAATACATTATTACAATGCAATTAAAATACAAGTCTTTAAATTTCATGTGCTTTCATGGTTAAATAATGTTATTGTTTGTAAAATCAGGACAAAATTAAATCTATGGACTCAGCAAGGAACAGGGCCTCCATAGACAGCTGACATTAATAAGGAAGAATTAGATGGTATGAAGTGGGCCATAATACCCTCTACATTTCCTTTCCCTAATATTAGCGTGTCTCAGTGGAGAGCTGAGCTTCCACCCTAAGCCAGCATCAATAAGGTGGAATGAGGGGAATCAAGGTGAGGATGGTTGGCACTCCACATTTTCCCTCCATCCACGCTTCCTCACTCTAACCTAGTGAAATGTCGAGCTTCCACCTACATCCAACAGCAACAAAGCAACGAGAATTGGCCTTGTAGTTACCATCTCCCTGGTGACCAAGGACCAGCATGAAACTTACATTAGTCTTCACTCTCTAGATGATGGGGAGGTGCAAATTAGTACCCACTGCCCCTGAGACAGTGTCAGCAGATTGGAAGGGGGTGAGCTGTCACCACACCTCTCTGCAGTGAGGTGGTGTGAGTCATTACTCTGCTTTTGTTGGATATATGTAGGACACAGTGGGACACTAAATATATGTACCCACCTGACCTTTTCACTACTCCTCAAGGAACATCTGCTTCAAAACAAAAAAGATGGAATTTGAGCCAGAGCCTTGACATCCAAAATGTCAAGAAGATAGTGGAAAAAGAATTTGTCATACTAGAATCAGGAAAATCACACCAGGCATGAGAAAGATATCCTTAGAAACCAACAGTAAAGTAAATTCAAGGTAGGAATCACCTAAGAAGTATTTTAAAACAGCCACCATAAGATTCCTCAACAAGTAATTCGGAGGTCTCTTGAAACAAATAGAAAAATACCAGCAAAGATGTGAAAGTTGCAAAAAGTGGGGCGAACATTTGGCTCAATTGTTAAGTCACTGCTTGCTATGCACACATCACATATCAGAATGTAAGTTTCGGGGCCAGTGTCATGGCTCACTTGGTTAATCTTCTGCCTGCAGCTCCGGCATCCCATACAGGTGCCGGATTCTAGTCCTTGTTGCTCCTCTTCCAGTCCAGCTCTCTGCTGTGGCTTGGGAGGGCAGTGGAGGATGGCCCAAGTGCTTGGGCCCCTACACTCACATGGGAGACCAAGAAGAAGCACTTGGCTCCTGGCTTCAGATCAGTGCAGTGCCAGCTGTAGCACCCATTTGGGGAGTGAACCAATGGAAGGAAGACCTTTGTCTCTCTCAGTGTATAACTCTATCTGTCAAAAAAAAAAAAAAGTAAGTTTCTAATCCTGGCTACTTTATTTCTAATTCTAGGTTTCTCCTAATGCCCATAGGGAGAGGAAGGAGACAGTAGCTCAAGTATTTGGGTTGTTGCCACCCATGTGGGAGATCCAAGTAGAGTTCCAATCTCCTACTTTGGCCTGCTCCAGCCCTGGTTGTCATTGGCATTTGGGGAGTTGACCAGCAAATGAATTTCTCTCTTATCTATTTCTGTCTCTTGCTTGCTCTTTATTTCTCTCTCTCTCTGCATTTCACATCAATGAAAATAAATGATTTTGTTGAGGTTACAAAAGAGGCAAACAAAATTTATTTAATTGAGAAAATGGTAGATGACTTAATAGATGTGTTAAGGCTATAGCCACCTATAAATAAATAAATGTACAATACATTTTAACATTTCATTTTAGAACTTTAAGGGGACAGTCCTGACAAAATGAAGTCAATGGTCAAGAATTACTGCTGTTTTAGTGGTTTTTAATACATGATTGGTAAACATACTTAAAATCTTTAAGACACAACACTCCATCTCCGGTTTATTAAATCAGCTCTTTCTGTATTATTCCCATGTCAGTAAATGGCAGTTTTAGCCTTCCATTTACTCCAGCTAAACATGTGGCATTACCTCTGCTTCTCTCTTTCTGTCACTTTCAACATAAACCCAATTTCAATATTTCTAACTTTACAACAATATTCTATATCTCCTGCCACCAGTTACTTTCGAGCCCTGGTTATCTCTCACCAGCTTTCTCAAATGTGTTCCTTAGTATGTCTCAAGTGTATCAAGACAATAACTCCTCTCTTGTTCAGTGAGAACTGAAGGAACTAGAAAACAGGGAATAATTTCTGAGCCTGAACTGTCTTTGCTTTCTCAGTGTACAACACAGAACTTTGTCATTTGTATATGAGCCTCCCTGAGTGGATAAGATCAAGGATGATTGGTATAAGCTATTGTAGTAAACTGCAAGAGTTTCCATTCCATCCTTGGCTTCCTTCAGTGTATTTTAACCAGAGAAAATAAGTGATTTTATTTAAAGTCATATGATGTTTATATCTGCACAAACACTTAATTATAGTCAATCAAAATTTGATTCTGATGTCAACACTGATGGTTGCAAACACACACACACACACACACACACACACAGCCCACAACAGGGCATGAAAAAGTTTATTACTCACCTAAAATATTTTCTTGGAAAACTAATACCACTTCCACGTAAGTCTGAAAATGGCCTCAGAAAGCAGGCAAAGAGTGGCTTGAGGTTTTACTGTGATTAGATGGTAGTGCTGGGGTTTGGATTTCTGCTTTCAGGTAGAGGTTTTATTAAATTTGAAACATTTGCACCAAAGGAGGAAGAACTGGGGTTTTCTTATCGGATTTTCCAGATGTGGGTCAGAAAGAAAAAAAGTAGGAATGAGGCTTAACAGTTCTCCACAAAATGACAAACGGATTCAGATTGTTCCTTACAAATCCCTACAAGTTTGTTCTTCCACACGCAGAGTCCCTTCTAAGATCTGGTTCCCTGTGGCATGCCTGAGCCATCTTCACCTCACTCACCAATCTGTCATCCACTCTGCTTCACTCACATTGGTCTGTTTTATCTCAAAACCCAAGCAGATTACCAGCTTTTAGAATCATAGTGCTTGGTGAATATATGTTCCACAATTTTGTATCTAATCAAATAAGTTTTATATTTTATTTTAATTTGAGAGTGGGAGGGGGACAGACAAAAAGAACCAGCTCCTATCTGCTAGATCAATCCTCAAATGGCTACAGTAGCCCCTAAAGGGTCAGAGCCAGGAAGCAGGAACTTAATTCAAGTCTTCCACATGAATGGCAGGAATCCAATTACTTGAGCCATCATAGCTATCTCCATGTATTAGCAGGAAATTGAACTCAGGAGTTGAAGACAAGTATTGATCCCAAGCATTCCAATATAGGACACTAATATCCCAACTGGTGTCTTCACCACTAAGGCCAAACCCTGTCCCCAAATATGATTCTTATGTGATTTAACCATTTAGAAAAAATTGTATGTGCCACTTTTCTTGTTAATGACCTCTGGGAATTTGATTTCTATCATTTTACTAAGTAAAAATTAGTGATTAATCTAAGTTACATCAATAGCTAGTTGAAAGAGCTAATGTACAAGGGGACTTTTAAAAAGTTTATGGCATATGAAATTGAAACATAAATTTTAGTTCAAATATTTTGAAATTCATGTGCTTTTTTTCATAATGTCATTTTTTTCTTGGATTTGAATTCCTTATGCACATGATTTCAAAATTTTTGTACCCAAATAAACTTTTAAAATCCATTTATCCATGAACTTTTAGAGGTACTGAATATTTTACCAATTTTAAACAAAAATAATCATATATATATATATATATATACACACACACACATATATACTTTTTACCTATTCTTGTATTTTATTTGTGTGGTTTTTTTTTTTTTTTTTTGACAGAGTAAACAGTGAGAGAGAGAGAGACAGAGAGAAAAGTCTTCCTTTTCCACTGGTTCACCCCACAATGGCTGCTGCGGCCTGCACACCGCGCTGATCCGATGGCAGGAGCCAGGTGCTTCTCCTGGTCTCCCATGGGGTGCAGGGCCCCAAGCACTTGGGCCATCCTCCACTGCACTCCCTGGTCACAGCAGAGAGCTGGCCTGGAAGTGGAGCGACCGTGACAGAATCCGGCGCCCCAATGGTGACTAGAACCCAGTGTGCAGGCGCCACAGGCGGAGGATTAGCCTACTAAGCCGTGGCGCTGACCTCTTGTATTTTATTTTAAAAAAATCTTGGCGAGGAAGACAGAGGGAAACAGAAAAGTGCTCAGGACCCCCATCTACAGGTTCACTCCCTAAAAGCTCTCGTTAGCCCAGAAGCAAACCAGAAGCCTGAAACTCATTCCAGGCTTCCCACGTGGGTGGCAGACACCCAAACACTTGAACCTTCTGCCTCACAGAGTCTGCATCCGCAGAAATCTGGAATTGGGAATAGAACTGGAATTTTTTTCTCCCAGAAACCTTTTACTTAAGCTATACAAACTTTGTGCATTTTATAAATACAACTTTAGAAACATAGTGATTCTTCCCACCCTACATGCCCTTCCACCCTCTCTCCCACCCTTCTTCCTCTCTCTCCTGTTCCCTTTCTTATTTATTACTAAGATCTACTTTCAATTAAGTTTATACACATAAGATTAACTCTATAGTAAATAAGGAGTTCAACAAATAGTATGGAGAAAAATCTGTTCTTCAAAAGCCCTTGTTCAAAGTCATTGCGACTCAGGGCTGGCACTGTGGCGCAGCAGGTTAAAGCTCTGGCCTGAAGTGCCAACATCCCATATGGACACCAGTTCTAGTCCCAGCTGCTCCTCTTCCGATCTAGCTCTCTGCTATGGCCTGGGAAAGCAGTAGAAGATGGCCCAAGTCCTTGGGCCCCGGCACCCGTGTGGGAGACCTGGAGGAGTCTCCTGGTTCATGGCTCGTGGCTCCCGGCTTCTGATTGTCACAGTTCTGGCTGTTGCCGCCATCTGGGGAGTGAACCAGCAGATGGAAGACCTCTCTGTCTCTAACTCTCTCTCTCTGTATCTCTGTCTTTTAAAAAAATAAAAATAAATCTTCAAAAAAAAAAAGTCATTGCATCTCAAGGTGTCAGTTTCACTTCTGTAGATTCCTTTTAGGTGTTCTATTAGTTACCACAGATCAGGGAGAACATATGGTAATTGAACGTAGACACTCTGATATGGAATGCATATATCTCAACTGGCATCTTCATTGCTAAACCAAACTCTAGTGGAAGTAATTTTCCCTAAATCTTTGAAAGTATCCTTTTATGTTTTCTGTCATATATTAGTTTTTGTGAGGAGATGACTTTCTAGTTATTGCTCACTAGTAGGTAATCTTTGTCCTCTGTCAGATGTTCATTAAGAGAAATTGGTATAGATTTAATTGTTGGCTTTTAATCCAGATATGCTTTGAGGAAGTTGCTGTTGTTTGATTATTAATAGTCAACTTTTTTCTTCAACCTATTATCATAATATTTTTCTAAAATTTTCAATTGTTGACACTTGGAGTTTTAAGCTCACATCTAGACTGTGCACTGGTCAGTTGAAACTCCTTACATTATAGTTATTTAGAATACATTAGTAGAGTCCTTGGCTATCACTCTTATATTTCTTCTCTTGCCTCCTGGAAGTAGGTGTTTCAGCAGAGGATGGATTTTGAGAGAAGTAACATATTTTAACCCTTCTATGTTCCAAGTTTTATGAAATGAGCATGGTTCTAGTTAAGAGTCCTTGTTTTGACAGAATATTTTTCATTTTGTATGCTATTAAAGTCTCACTGATATAATATACCTTGATTCCAGCAGGCTTGTAGACCCAATCCTGTCCACTGTTTTTGTGTTGTTTTTTGAGTTAGACCTGTGCTGGAACACAGTATAGCAATATCTTGTTTAAACTAAAATTTTTAAAAGATGACAGATGTTTGATGACATATATGATAAATTTGATAAGCCATCTCAAAGGGAAGACATCCCCACAATACTGGCCAGATCAAGAAATACAATAGTACCCCATCCTGGACACTCCTTTTTATCTGGTTTGCAACCACATCATGCTCTCCAAAGAGATTGACTTCCTTCAGTTTTTTTGATAAAGAGGGCTATGACTTCTAAATTCTCTCATTCTTGTTTTATCTACTAATGCTTTTGTCTACAGCAGAGGTAAGAGGGTGTCTGAGGCTTAAAAACCACCATGATGATAACCTCACTAGGAAGTAGATTGAAATGCGCATTTCTTAGACAGTGCTTGCCTTTGGGGCCATCTACTGGAAGTTTGTGACCAAGCTCCAGTTCTTATGACTATGTGCTTCCATTGATCCTGGTACCCTGTAATCAGCCTTTAGTCATACCAGCCAGTAAGCACAACTATCTACTATTTTTGTACTCACATGAACAGTTTTAAGAGTTTTTACATGGATGTGAACAATAATAGGATATTTGGTTACTAAACACTCACATGTACTTTTAAGTTCCATCATAAAATTTCCTTTGGCTTCACTCTCAGAGGTAACGTAGGCCTAAAGAAATAGATTTGAATTGCATGTATGCTTGTCAGCTTAGACCTGTCAGTCTACACTGATGCCATTTCTCTCTTCCAGATTACTAGTAAAATAAGTGACTTGGGACATTGCACATGTGTCTGTGTGTTTTTTAAATGAAATCTAAAACTGCTAAAAATTATTTTGGTTTGACTTATTTTTTTTTTTTATGTAAACCCTAAATGGGGCTCAAGAGAAGTGTCAGGTGAACTTGGCCCAAGTTTCAGGGGGAACTCTCTCCCTCCCGAAGGATATAAAGAAAAGATTTATGACTCCAGGTGAAAAGCATAAGAAAGCTGGTGACTATGGATGACTTTAACTTTGGGTTTCTGGTTCACTGGGAGTCTAAAATGAAACTTGGCAATTGCAAGGGGCATGTTTCTATAAATGAGAAGAAAGACCTTGCAGAGTATGTTCAAAATGGTCTTTAGTCTGCGGCTGTCTATTGATATACACTGTCTCCAAAGACCATAGAGTTAACCTGCAGAAAGTACACCACATTTTCATCTTGAGCTTACATGTTGTCAATGATGTTTTATTATTAGTTTAGAATTCCCCATTTCCACAATTAAAACAAATCTTGATAACATTTTGCTTTACTCACTAGTGCAGTTGAAACACTGGCCCTGAATAGACGTGATCCACGTTCCAATGTGCTCTCCAGTATTCAGAACAGGAAATCAAGTCATGTCTGTCTGTATATCCCTCACCACGTACATAATTCATTAAGGAATTAGAGCTCTGGGTTTTTGTAGTATTTTTTCCTTGCTTTGGAATTTTTAATATGTAAGCTTCAAACAGGGCGTCTGTTTGTGATTTAAAAGCTCCCAAATTGAAGACTTTTGCAGGTGCATGTTGGCATGTGGGTGGGATCTAGACCACGGACTAGCTCACATTTCAGCACCAAAGTAGAAAATGGGCATGGAATGAATCCTCTCTTGCCCCATTAACAAATGGCCTCTTAGGCAACATCTGGAGTTCTCATAGGTATTTTATAACTAAAATAGCAATAGTTACTCCACCTTTGGCTATAATACTCCTGGGCTAGGAACCACAACATAGTCATTGAAAGAACAGTCTTCTCATTGATTAAAAGGTTCAAACATGTTTCTTTTCCAATTTATGAGGAATTATGCAAAACCATAGATATTTGCTTTACTTTCTGTTTCCAATTTTGTGCATTATGGTGCTTGATGGTCTCCTGTCATACTGGGAAATAGAAATAAGCAATATTTACAAGGAATATCCTCCTTTTGTTGGTCCCTGGTACCGCCAGCTCTGCTGGCATCAGAGGTATACGCATAGGGAAATCAAAGTCAAAAGATTTCTAAGATGTGCAGTTTCTGTTTCAACACAGTGGAGGTGAGTGACATATTATGAAATTGACTTTAAGGCAGTATTTAGCACTGTGTAGTTTTCTATGTAGGTTTTATTAAAATAACTTGAATCCCTTTGTTTCAATTCTTCATATCATTTTACTTGATTGAGCTAAGGCACTTGATGACTATGGAGAAATGGCTGAAAATGTATGGGAAAAAAATCATATAGAAAGGGTTTCCCCCTAAAGGGACTTCGTACCTAATTATCATCCATCATTTTATCAGTCTACAAATTGCTATGATTCAACCAGTGGCAGTTACACTGCTACTTATTTTTTATTCCATTTAACTGCTGTTTCCAAGATAAATGAGCTAATTACCTTTAAAAAACAAAAGCCAAAAACAATTCCTCCATCACTGGTGTATCTGCATATTCCACAAAATTGTGACTACTTGTAACTGCTGGTCCTCAAGAGACAATCTTTGAATATCCCTTCTTGTATGTGTGATTTAAAATGTACATTTGGACTTCCAAGATGAATCTTAATGTCTGGTAACATCAGTTATACATGGGTAGGAATCAGTGGAGGAAGGCCCTTTGACCAAGCCATGATACTTAATTGCTGGTCGTTTCTAAATAGTGTATTGTCCACCTTTTTGCTGGAAACATAGACTGACTTGAAAAAGAAATCTACAAAAACTGCAGCTAAGGATTTTATCAGTAGACACATCCTTGTGGATGTTTTAATGGAATCACATCTGTCTCAGTATTGTCATTTTATGCTGATTCAAAGTGACTGCATTCCTCGCCATGGAATACTCAGGCATTAAGTCAGCTTACCTGTTTCTGCAGGAAGAATTCAATTCATGAACTCCCAGACCAAATCATGTTGAACAAAGACTGATCTGTGTCATGAGAAAAATTACATTCCTTTACTCACAGTCAACCTAAGGGCCAGCTATCCTCAGCTACTGTATTGAATGCACTGGTTAAATGTTGGGAATGGTTTCTTAATATCCTTTCTCCTAATCCTCTAGACTAATTGTTGACTATGTGAAGATAAAAAAAAAAAAAAAAAAAAAAAAGAAAGGGTTTCCTGAATGCTTGGGTAAGTTCATTTTGCTGAAGGAAAATTTCTCTTATTTAAAGGGAGAAATTAAGACGTGTTTTCTCGGCTCCATTAAAGCATCTCAAGCATAAATACTACTCAGGAGTTCTTTTTTTAAAGTTTTATTTATTTATGTCAAAGTCAGAATTACACAGAGAGAGAAAGGCAGAGAAAGAGAGAGATGTCTTCCATTCAGTGGTTCACTCCCCAGCTGGCTGCAACAGCCAGAGCTGCGCCGATCCGAAACCAGGAGCCAGGAGTTTTCTCTGCGTCTCCCAAGTGGATACAGGGACCCAAGGACTTGGGCCATCTTCTACTGCTTTCTTAGGCCACAGCAGAGAGCCAAATCAGAAGTGGAGCAGCCAGGACTCGAACCAGTGCCCATTTACAATGCTGACACTGCAGGTGGTGGCTTTACCTACTATGCCTCAGAGCCGGCCCCAGTTCATTTTTAATCACGATGTTTGATATCTATAGAAGGCTTCAAGAAGCAATTTCCTCCCTTACAGAGACTGAACGATTATGGACCTAGAGCAAAGGACCCAGGAGAGAAGATGCCAAGTCTCACTCTGGGCTAATCAAGTTCTAATTAATGAATAGGAGTTATTATTTTCTTACTTGGAATGCTGAAGTCTTCATTTCTTTGAGGAATTTTCGTATTTCCATCAAAATGGTAGGCCCTGGACATGTGAAAGTGAGCTGGATGCCTGGTTTCATTAGCCCCATAGAGTTTACAATCAAGAGAAGGATAGTGGAGAACAAACATTGAGATGGGCTTAAAGGCTTAAACCAGAAGGTGCTCTGAGGGAATAAAAATAGAATTGGAAACACTCAAGAGAGGTCTCTCTGAAGATGTGAAATGCATACATGAGATGAAATGTTGGTTTTTTTCAAAAAAAGAGAAGAAACTCTCAAGGAAATAGGAGTGTGTTAAGGCCCTACTGCAGGAAAGGCTACTGTTGAATCAAGTAATTGAATAAAATTACACAAGAGGTGAAACTGGACTGGAAGGCAGGGGCCAGATATTCTTCTCTTTCTCGTTAGTGGGACTTTTAATATAAAGGGTGCATAAAATAAAGGGTTCGTTGAATTTATCACATCCTAAGGATTCTAACGAAGTTGAAGTCTGAATAATTTTAATCCAAGTAGACAATGAGAGGATAATTCTTTCTTTAGGATGGAAATTTGTATATTGGGTAGAAGATCATTTCTAACAATGCTATGGATTTTTATAGAGCCTTTGAATTGGCTAGTATTTTCCATATAGGATTATTTTTCCTGTGAAACTCAGATTTATAATCAGTTTCTCAAAAGAGATATTAAATCCAACCCTTGAATACACTGAAAAAATGATGTCAATTAGTCAAGATTCAAGGTTAGGCAACTTCTGTTTTAAAAAGTCCATGATGACTATTTGATGTGGAAACACTACAATATCTAGGGAGAAGCTAACGATCCATTTTCCCCAGGTATATCCGAAACCAATGTAGGAATGGAATTCCATGTTTATGAAGTTCAGTAATAGCTAAAACTAATAATGGAAGCCTCTAGAATGGGTTATTCAAAAAAGAGTATAAAGGAACATTCTAGTGTGAAAGAAATTTTCTATGTATAATAAGTAAATGACTAAGTAGGTAAGTAAGTAAGTAAGTAAATAAAATCACCTGGGTCTCCAGGTTATTTAAATTCATGATTGGATTTGAAAGTCACCATGATTAAGTCCATAACTTGGTATCACAGGAACAAAGAAAAATAAAATAATAGAATCACTGATTGTGATGGTTTTTGGTTCTACTCTCTATAATCATGACTTACTAAGAATGAAAATGAGGTATCTTTCTCATAGGCATCCAAATGATTTTGGGGTATAAAGACACTGATTTATCTTTATTTTGTGATTGTACCCCATTGAAACTGTAAACTTTAATAGTATCTGATGTGTTGCTGATACTGAATGTATGGAAAATAATTACTGGGCATTTAGGAATTGACTTTCAGTTTTTTGGTTAAAATGTATTTGATTCTTCTGTGTAATCTGTATATTGACTTATTTACATTCATCAACTATCATGATGGGAGTTCCGGAAAGCAGAAAATATCTTGAATGAAGTGAGGTTGTAGAATAGTTAGAATCTTCAATTATGTCTCATCATAATATTTGGCAATAATTTCATATACAATGAATAATAATACATCTCAAAATATTTGCTACAATATTGTTAATTTTAGAAAGTTGATTTAGTCAATTGAAATGTTTCATAATATAATGGAAAGGTATTACTTTCTATTTTTCTAATCAGCACATTTCAGTCTTACATAAATCCCTTTTCAAAGAAACTGATATTTTAAAATATCATTCCCTTTTTTTAATCTGTGCTATATCCCACAGATATTCCACATTTAAAATTATTTAGCACTATATAGTGATATATATATATATATATGTCTATATAGATAAACAGGAGAAAATATTTCAAGAGTTGCAAATTTATATTTGGGACAGAAGGTTTCAGACTACATTTTTTGTGGATGTTGCCCTAGTTCCATTTATATGTATTATTTCTCATTGATTTTCATGAAATTTTTTTCCAAAAATTAATCCCTCATTAATTACTCATTTCAGAGCTTATAGAAGTTCTGTTGTTCAATTCTAAATAACTAACGGAGACAGAAGAGAAGGGCGTTACATAAGACATGTTTAAAATGCTCTTAAGTGTAAGTTGCAAAACAAATTTGTCCCTTCAGCATAAACCCGGTGGTGTTTCATCTGTAGGCTTTTGTGGTCTCCGCTTTTCTGAAATAGCAGGAAATGTTTTAACAATTAGAGTGAGCAAATTGTAAAGGGAAATATGGTAGTGCGTTACCAGCCGAGTCCTTAAATAAAACATTCCTTTCCTAATGCAGTCCTCATGCTGCTCCATCCTCTATTAGTTGGGGCCACTGCATTGCCATAGGCAAACCTCACATACAGGAGTTTGATAATGGTGATATATGCAGCAATAGGACAGCAACACAATTATGACAGGAGCAAAGAAGACATAAACTGCAATTACCTTAAGGCATCTTTTTGTTTCCCTTGAATTAAAGGGAATTTAATTTTAATTTTGTTTAATTTTAAAACACAGACTAATTTCTGTGATGTATGTTTCTCTCATTTGCATTCTTTCAAAGTTCTAGCTTCTAGACCTCATTTACTGAACAAAACATGGAAAAGAAATATTGGTGTATTAGTTATAACTACCAATTTTTTAATGGGAGATGATAAAAGTGTATTCAAAAATAAAATGCCCAATAAATGAAAAGAAAGGTGGTTTAGGAGAATAAATTATTTTTAACCTACAGGAAAACTATCTAAATATGTTTAAATTAAAGCCTTATATATTAGTTAATATTAGAATGAGTTAACTCTTTAGGTCTTCATCCCAAGAACTTCAAATCTGTGTTCAACATTTATTGCTCTAAATTGACCATGTATAAATCTTCAGGCTTTCTCTATGATTCACAAATCTGAATTTAATCTAAAAAATCAGTTAATATAATTTTTCCAAAATATTAGAAGCAAAAACTGGAAGAAAAATATAATCTCGACCAAAATATTATTCTATGTGATTTTCTTGGATATCATTTTTCTTTATGAGAACCACTATCCAAAATTTAAGGCGTACTTTCAAAGAACTAAAATCACAAATAACACATGTTTAGGTACCTTTAGAAGCAGCTGTAGTAATCAATAAGAACATCTAAAATGCAAATGCTTAAATATGCATATGTTAAGGAAGTGTGGGTGTATAGAAAGACTGAAAATGGTAAACCCGAATTCAGATCTGCCCTATATTTAGGAGTATTTCCCTTCACAGAGTATTTGTGAGAATCATGGATCCTGGAGCCAGACTTCCTTAATTCAGGGTTATTCTCTACCATATTGATAACTCTTAGACCTCTGGCCAATGTACAATAATACTGAGGCCAAATTTTATAATTTTAAGATCTTGGATAATAATATTATTTGTATTACTGATTTATATTAGATGTTGAGTGACAGTTTTAGGCATTCCACTCAGTATTTGCTTTCATGGTAAAGTTTGGTAATTTGCAATTGCTAAAGAGCAGTTATGTATTTTGTGTTACCTAGACTCTACTGCACTCTAATCCAGCCTTTGTTTTTCAACTGTTTTTTTTTTTTTAATTCAAAAGATTTTTGAAAGAAGAGAAAATTTAATGAAAAACATTTGTTTCTCTATTTAGTACCAGGGTTAATAAGAAGTTAATTAATACAGACTCAATATGTTAGGCCTCTGAATACTATGAAGTATGGCAGTTTTGTTGTTCATTTATTTCTCTTTATGCTTTGTACAACCTGGTATAAAGTGTAAATCTATGGACTGCTTGTCAATACTCCATACAGTCTCATTTGCTAAACTTGGAGACACCTCAAGATATTCTCCCTTCGTATAGTTCTTTAGCCCATTCCTAATTATTTAAATTCAATTCTGCTAAAATTTATAGTTCAGTTTCTTTTTTCTTAAAAATATTTCCATGCTATGGTGCTTCTCTCCATATTATTTTTATCTTTATTACCAGTAGCACAAATTAAATACTTAGCATTATCTTTCACTGCTAATTATAAATGCAATATGTCCTCGTCTGTTTTGCAATTTCCACCTTTGACCTCTTTAAATCCATAGTGCTTAGCACTCTTCTAGGCATATTGTTTGCACTGAATAAGTGTTTGGTGTTTATAATAGATATATGATTATAATAATATATAGGATGATAACTGAATTTGCAGGCAAAGTATTAAGTTTACACAGTGCCTCAAGTTCAGCACTCAAAAATGCTACTACATTTTAAAGAGTTTAGTTATAAGAAATTTCTAGATGCATATTATGTAAATTAATTCAGAGGAAGACATATCTGTTTGTTGTAGCTGGAAACAGCAGCACTTTGAGCCATTTAGTGAAAACAAACAGCTGATTTCATTAGCCAATAGTCAGTATATCTAGAATTAAGGGTACATTTAAAATACTGTCAGAGTGGAGGAAAAAATAAAGAGCGCATTAGAAGTTTAACAAATCTGACTCAGAGATCTGAATGTATTCTACATGTGGAATCCATCAAGCTGACTTTAGTGGCACTTACAAACTTCCCTTTTCTGTAACTGTTCCTCATTAAACTCAGAGGGATCGAGGATAACTTTTTTCAGTAATTTATGACATTTGTGTCTATTTGCAACAGTTGTAAAAATACAGTATAACCAGGAAACATCATAAAACACTCATAAACTCTTCTAAAGGCAGCCAAAGAGCTAGACTTTCCATAGCAGTTAATGATACAAATGTGGGCGAATTATCCCTTGGCAGAGCTTATGTGAAATCTGTGAACTATGTAATGCATTATAGCAAATATTTAAGGCATAAAAATAAAAACAAAATCAGTATTAGAGAAGAGAAAATTTATATAAAAGAAAATTTCTCAGTAATTCTTTCATCCTCAAGTATGAATTTTCATGGGAGAAAGATTCATATGAATGTTCAATATCTGTTCTTTTAACAGTATTTTAAAGTCAAGTTTTCTCCAAGAGGTTATAACTCACTTCTTAAAACCAACGAGCTCCATTTATTATAGGTGGGAAGTGAGTTGTTTCCATCATGGAGAAGTACACAGTAATACTCAATGAATGGACAATTTCACAAGTAATTGCAAACTCAGGAAATATACATTTATAGTTACTGATAAATGTGTGCATATATATATAACATCTTTGCTTCATTTTACTGCGAATGACATATTTCACAGCTTTTTAAATGATATCTGAAGGAGTTAGGTGCTCTGAAAGTTCACATTTTATAGTTCCTTACACACTCCATCCTAAAATAATTCTAAAATACTGCTGGCAAACAAATTTTGCTGCCCAATTGATAGTACTTGCTGAATTCAATTATTTTCTATTTTCCAGGTTTCTAAGTATGCCAGACTTTCCCTCCCTAAACCATATGAGACATGCCTTAGAGTTGGATTACAGGCATCGGCCTGATCTTTTCCTCAGAAACTAAGCTGTTCAGAGGATTATGAAAAAATGAAGTTCTCATATTTGTGCTACTAGTCTGAATCCTTTCTAGATCAAAAAGGACAAAATCAGGTCACATTCTAGGTTCACTTGTCATCAGCAACACAATTCCTCAGCTGCTTCTGTCGATCTCTGGAGGATGCCTCATTCTAGAATCCAAAGATTGTCGAAGCACAAAAAGGCTCTCTAGTTCCAATATGAAAAAAAAAATAATTATAATGAATGGTAATAATAACTTGGAAAAGTCACTTGCCAGACTAGATTTATTCCTTCCCAAAAGATTTGGAGAAATGGAACATTAGAGGTAAATATAAATGCACTGTCGTCTCTACTGACACACTGCTAAACGCAGTAAAGCTGCTGTGATCAGTCCCTTAATGAGAGGATACAAGAGAAAGCAGTTGCGCTAAAGTTAGTCCGCATGTAGAGTTATGAAAAATGAAATAAATTTAGTAGACTTGTTTCCTCTCCACAACTCCCCACACCCACCAAACCCCTACTCTCTGAACACTCACCAATGATTATCTAATAATGAAGATTTATATGGCTTAATTGCAGAGTCAAAAAAAAAAAAAAAGGAAATGTGAAGAAGAAAAAGATCAAGTAGGCCAGTAGTATTGGAAATTTCTCAGGTTGAATAAAAGGGATGATAATGAAAAAAGGGGGAATATGAAGATAATAGTTGCAGTTATATCGAGTTCTCTAATCTGAAAGTACTGAATGTAGGGGCCTCATTGTTTTCCGTGATTTTTCCTAGCAAATGTCTATCTCAACAGATACATTTTATTCACACACATACGCACAAATGACTGTTTCTCTGTGTGTAAAATGGAACTGCATAATTGAATTTCATTTTAAAATAAAAAATACAATTTTAATTGAAAACTAAATGGACAGAGTCCACACGTCCTCTGTAATCTTGATTTCTTTGTCCAGGCAGCAGTGATGTAGAATATTGACATTACAGAAGGTAAACACATTCATGACACTTACATCATTATGTCACATGCTGTTAATCACCTAGCATGCTGTGAAATCTGCTAACCTGCTATAAAATACACACGTTTTCTTATTTGGAAATGGTTCAACTTATTGCCTTTCTTTCTAAAAATGACCTGAAGTTGATGTGTTCAAGACATGGCTAAGCATTTATAACACTTGTCATGGAGGAGCAAGGTAATTGCATATTTGCTCACTAACCTACATAGAACAACTTCCTGTTTGCATGTAGGATGTGCCAATAAATTGGTGGCAAGCTAGGAGCTTTATAATAGTAGATTGAGAAAATTCCCCACCCTGATTGATCAATAAAAATGTATTGAGAAACATCTCAAAGAGACAATGAACAGGTCATCCTTGGTGAGATTTGTGGCCAAAATGTTGCAAGCTATGGTTAACATGTCACTTTCTGTACCTTCACTAAGATGACAAATACCAGGTGAAAATGAGGCAGAATGGCCAGGATATTTTATTATCCATGCAAGACTATTTATTTTCTTGATTCTTCTGGTCCATTCTTTCAATGTGGTCTTAATTCTCTATGCTTTGAAATATGAGAAAGCTCAAGGAAATCTTTTTGATGGATTTTGTGTTTGTAATGACCTAATATTAAAAGGCAAGTTCCGCATAACCAGGATCTTGTCCTCATTTCTGTTGTCTTTCTAAGTTCCCTGAGCTACTGATGGAAAGTGTATAAGAATAGTGGTTTTTGATGATTTACTGCACATGAGATGAATTATCAATCTATCTCCTGAAACTCATACTTAACCACTTCCTCTGTCTTTTTATTTACTTTGTTGAAGCTCCTATGCTTATTCTGAAACTAGTTCAAATATTATGTCTGTTTTACAATTTTTCCTAAATTTCCTAGGCAAGTAATTGCTCTCTCATCAATGTTCCCATAGCACTTTGCACATAACTATTACAGCATTTATCACACTGTATAATTTTATGTCTTGTTCTACAACTAATCTGTGCGTACCCTATTGGAATGCATAGTGTCATAGACTTTTTTATTTATTTAATTTGTGAAATTTTGTACTGTGAAGGTAATAAGTAAATGATTCTTAGTTTTTCATTTTAGGGAGTGATAAATGTCATTTCTTTTCCCAACCACTATGTATTTAAGTCACCAATAATTCAAATTCAGAGAGATGAGATGATTGTATGTAATAAAGTAATGGAAATGAAGAATTCCAAGGCAGCAACCCAGCCTTCCTATTTCTTCAAAAGGTTGTAATGGGTGAAGTTGGATAATAGTGAAAATGACAAGCAAGTCAATCTCAGATTTAATAACTTTCTGAATATTTCTTCTACATTTACATGTAGTGATTAGGAAGATTGATAATGTAAAGGACTAGCAGACAATTTAAGTACATGGTGGTGAAAACTCAGAATCATTTTTAAATGTAGCCTTTTAGGAAGGAATTCTAGAGAGATTTTCTGTTGTTCTTTTTTTTCCCCCAAGCAGCATAATTCTGCCATTGCCATTACTGATCCATGTAACGTGGGAGACTCCATGATTTGGGTATGGAGCATTCATCCAATGAAATGAATATAGAAAGACAATAAACACAGAGGCTATGCCAACGTATAAAGTAAAGATACCAACTATTTCAACTAATGTAATGAATTTACATTTCAGTATAAATGAAAGAAAAATTTTGTAATATACACTGGAAAGACAATTTATGAAGCAACTACAGGCCTGAAAACTATTTTAAATCAATTAAAGCGCTATTTATTTGTTAAAATTACTATTCTTAATGAGCTGCTTCTTAATAAAATGAAAGGGAAATTTATCAAACAGAATGTGTGGCTATTTAACAATTCAGTATAAAAAAGCAATGTCATATGGCTTGCATAATGTGACTTATACTGTTGATTAAATCATTTCCTTGCAGTATGATTCAAATTATGAGATAACCCTATATCACTCATAATTTGAATGTTGAGACATATGTAGTATAAATTTTCAGAAATCCAAGAAACTAGGATTATTTTAATTTTTAAATCAATCATTTTGGTAAAGTTTAATGGAATTTTTAAGCATAATCTAGGATTTATAGTGAATGAATTATAAAACTGCCCTTTTATTGCTTTTAAGTCTGAAGTAAAGGTATGAACCTGAATATTCCATATAGGATTGGCATTAATATATTGTGAACTGCGTTTGAAGATCCTCGTGGGAAAAATAGAAGGTATAGAGGAACAAAGAGATCGGGAACCCCTATGCCCATCTACATCTTACCCCTCCCCCCAACTAGACCAGCAGTAAGCAAGGGACTACCACCTTTGCCTCACATTGTAGGGACCACCTCACCATACCCTCCACCCAGGAATAAAGACCATAACATTTCGGAGTAATTTCTTCTCCACCATGCAAGCTGTACAACAAGGAGAAGTCCTGAATATCAAAAACTCAAGCTCATTCCATGCACCAGTGAGAAGCAAGCCGGGCCCCAGTAGGCAGGGCTTAGTTCACCAGAGCTTGTACCTGCCCCCACCACAAAGTGAGCTGAGCTTCAGGAGGTGGGGCTGCATGCTTTGACTTGAAACTCACAGACACATAGCAGCTCTTATCAGAGGGAAAACTTACCACAAGCACAAAGACACAAATTGAAGAGAAAAGCAACAGACCAAAAAAAAAAAAAAAAAATACACAAATGCTGAACAACAAGGGAAAAAACCCTACATAAGAATAAAGAAGACACTATGAGTGCCCTCAAGGCACTACAACTCTTCAATAATAGGAGATGAAGATGAAGAGATTGAGGACATGCCAGAAACAGAATTCAGCAAATTAATCATCAGATTACTTAGAAACAATCAGAAGCAAATTCACGATCTAAATGAAAAGCACTCCCAAGAAATTGAGATATTAAAGAGAAGTCAGAATGAAATACTAGAAATGAAGAATTCAATAAATCAAATAAAAAATGTAATGGAAAGCCTTAACAACAGAATGGGTGAGACAGAAGAAAGAATATCAGAACTAGAAGACAAATTTCTGGAAATATTACACTCAGACCAAATAAAAGAAAAAATTAGAAAAATAAAAAACATGGTTGGAGAGCTACAAGATTCTGTCAAACAACCCAACATATGGATCCTAGGAGTTCCAGAAGGCATGGAAAGAGAGACAGGATTAGAAGGCCTTCTTAATGAAATAATAACAGAAAACTTCCCCAATCTGGAGAAAGAAAGAGACATCCAAGTACAAGAATTACACGGAACTCCCAATAGATGTGAACAGAAAAGATCTTCACCATGACACATTGTAGTAAAACTCTCCACAGTAAAAAATAAAGAAAAGATGTTGAACTGTGCATGAGAGAAAAGCCAAGTCACATTCAGGGGAAATCCAGTTAGACTCACTGCAGACTTCTCATCAGAAAAACTCTGCAAGCAAGAGGAGGATGATGAGATATATTCCAAGTCCTAGGTGGAAAAAAAAAAACTGTCAACTCAGAATACTATACCCTGCAAAACTCTCATTTATGAATTAAGGAGAAATAAGAATCTTCCACAACAAACAAAAATTGAAAGAATCTGTAACTACTCTCCCAGCCCTACAAAAAATGCTCAGAGATGTGCTACACACAGAAATAGGAACATACTATAAAAGGAGATGAATGTAGAAAATGACCCAGCAGAAGTACAAGGGAAATCCAAAATACAAAAACAGGACTATTTACAGAAATATGTAAGGGCAAAGTCGGTACTTAACAATAGTCACCCTGAACATAAATGGTCTCAAGTCCCCAGTTAAAAGACCAAGACTGGCTGAGTGGATTAAAAAAGAAAACCCATAAATTTGCTCCCTACAAGAAACACATCTTACCAACAAAGATGCATGTAGACTGAAAGTAAAATGATGGAAAAAGATAATCCATGCTAACAGAAATAAAAAAGAGCTGGTATGGCCATTCTAATATCAGACAAAACAGACTTTCATACAAAAACTATTAAAAGAGACAAGGAAGGACACTATATAACGATAAAGGATCAATTCAACAAAAAAATGTGACTATTATAAATGCATATGTACCTAATTATAAGGCACATGGCTATTTAAAAGAAATGTTAATGGATTAAAAGGGAGACATGGACTCAAATACAACAGTAATGGGGGATTTCAATACCCCACTTTCAACCAGATAAACCAGACAGAAAATCAACAAGAAAACAACAGTTTATTGACACCATAGACCAAATACAACTAACAGATATCTACAGAGCCTTCTAGCCAATTTCCAAGAATACATATTTTTTTCTCACCAATAAAATTAGAGATGAAAAGGGAAATATAGCAACAGACTCCACAGAAATAAAAAGAATCACCAGAAATTACTACAAAGACCATATGTCAACAAATTGGGAAAACAAGAATAAATGGATAGATTCCTATACACCTTTAACCTACCTAAACTGAACCATGAAGACATAGAAATCCTAAACAGACCCATAACCAAGATGGAAATTGAATCAGTAATAAAGATTCTCCCAACAAAGGAAAGCCCAGGACTGAATGGCTTCACTGCTGATTTCTATCAGACATTTAAAGAAAAAGTAACTCAATCCCTCTTGAAAGTGAGGGAATCCTCCTAAATTCTTTCTATGAAGCCAGTATCATCTTATTTCTTAAACCTAGAAAAGACACAAAAGAGAAAGAGAACTACAAACCAATTTCCCTGATGAACATAAATGCAAAAATCCTCAACAAAATTCTGGCCTATCAAATCCAACAACACATCAGAAAGATCTTTCACCCAGACCAAGTGGGATTTATCCCTGGTATGCAGGGATGTTTCAACATTCATGAATCAATCAATGTGATACATCACATTAACAAACTGAAGTACAGAAACCATATGATTATTTCAAGGAAGACCTTTGTCTCTCCCTCACACTGTCTATAATGCTACTTCTCAAAAAATAAATAAAATCTTTAAAAAAAAAAGAATGGTCCAAAACAGAGGTAGGGAAAATTATCTTAATTCAAAAAGTACTGAATTTACTTTGGACAGTGTATGTTCTCTAATTTTTTTTCAAAAGAAAGATTTTATTGAGTATAAATTTCATAAGTACAACTTTAGGAATGTAGTGATGAGGGAAAGCATTTAACAAAATACAACATCCTTTCATGATGAAACGCTAAGCAAATTGGGTTTAGAGGGAACCTTCCTCTACTAGGCAATTTAGGACAAATGCATGGCCAGCATCCTATTGAATGGGGAAAAGTTGGAAGCATTCCAACTGAGATCTGGAACCAGACAAGGAAGCCAACTCTCATCATTGCTATTCAATATAGTGCCAGAAATTTTAGTCAGAGCCATTAGACTAGAAAATAAGTCAAAGGAATTCCAATCAGAAAAGAAGAAGTCAAAATATCCCTATTTGCAGATGACATGATTCTGCATATAGGGGATCCAAAAGACTCCACCAAGACACTCTGGGAACTCATACAAGAGTTTGATAAAATAGCAAGATATGAAAGATATGATTAAAAAGATGATAAAATAGCAAGATATGAAATCAGCACAAAAAAATCAATAGCCTTTGAATACATAGACAATGCCATGGCTGAGAAAGAACTTCTAAGATCAATCCCATTCACAATACCCACAAAAAATCAAATACCTTGTGATAAATTTAACCAAGGATGTCAGAGATCTCTATGAAAGAAGTTATAAAACATAAAAAAAATTGAAGAAGACACAAAAAATGGAAAGATCTTCCATGTTCCTGGATTGGAAGAATCAATATCATCAAAATGCCCATTCTTCAGGAAGCAATTTACAGATTCAATGATATACCAATTAAAATACCAAAGACATTCTCAGATATAGAACAAATGATGCTGAAATTCATATGGGAATACAGGAGTCTTCAAATAGCTAAAGCAATCTTTAGGGATCATATAAATAAGATCAAGTGTCTGGTAATAACAATAGATAGAATTAAAATATGTGAGTGTTCCAACATGTAAACCAGTCTACACAGCAGACTCATAGAATGGCAAATGCTCTAAACAGCACTCTGACCTCAGAATCCGCCCTTAAGTCATTCTGGTCTGGCTGAAAAGCCCATGAGAGCATTTCAGGCATGGAAAGCCAAGACACTGTGGCAAACAAAATGTCTTACATGAAGGATCTCTGTGAGTGAGACCCCAGGGGAAAGAAAGGGACCATCAAAGAAGGATGTAGTTTTCTCTGAAGGAAAGCGAGCACTTCCACTTTACTTATGGCCCTGTCTAAATACTGATGTATATTGCAGACTCATAAGGCTTCCATATCCTTGGAAGCTCATGTCAAGAGCCTTGAGTGTTCATTGGAATCATACATAAGAGTGTTAGCTGTTAAATTAACAACAAGAGTTACTGTGCACTTATTCCCCATGCAGGACCTCTGTCCTTAATGAGTTGTACTGTGAGAAATATCTGTGAAAGTTGTTCTCAAACAGTTTTTTATATTTTGCGTGTGTTGTATGGGTGCAAATTGTTGAAATTTTTACCTAGTATAGAGTTGGTGTTCTTTCTTTAAAGTTAATTAAAAATGAATTTTAATGGAGAATGGGACTGGGAATGGGAGAGGAAGGAAGAGGAGGTAGAATGGGAGTGGGGGTGAGAGGGTGGGTGTGGGGGAAGAATTATTACATTCATGTAGTTGTACTTATGAAATTTGTTCTCAATAAATAAAATCTTTTGAAAAAAAATTAGAGAACATACACTATCCAAAGTAAATTCAGTACTTTTTGAATTAAGATAATTTTCCCTATCTCTGTTTTGGACCTTTCTTTTTTTTCTTTTTCTTTTTTTCAAAGATTTTATTTATTTTTTTGAGGAGTAGGGTTATCGACAGTGAGGGGGAGAGACAGAGAGAAAGGTCTTCCTTCCACTGGTTCACTCCCCAGATGGCCGCAATGTCCAGAGCTGCGCCGATCCTACTGTGCCAAAGCATCAGCCCCTGGAGTAGTAATCTTTCAAAAGAAGTTAACATTAGCATTTTTAAGAGTTACACTTTTTTGTACTCAATGTCTGACATTTAACCATGAACAATGAGGCATGTAAATCTATTTATCAGTTGATGAAACAGTAGATAGACAAATATAGATAGATGGACAATATATTTGTTTATGTTTGTGTGTGTGCGTATATGGCCGAGATTAGAAAACTAGGTAAAATACAACCCATATATTATACATAGTAACTGTTATAAAACAGATTTTTTTTAAAATGTGTTTTATACAGTAAAAATATAAACTGCAAGGTGAAGAAATAAGTTCAAATAGACTTTCATGTAACCTCATTAATATTAATTCCTAAATTTAACTGTATGATGCTGAAATATTTGTAACACATGCGTTTCAAATATGTAGAAGCTATACTATAAGAAAGCCAGCAAATAAAAATTTGAGACCTGTAAAATGCAACAAGTGAAATTAAGAACTTAATGTGTACATTTTAAAGCATCCATTAAATAGGTGTGTGATCATAGCAGAAAAGTGAAGCGGTACATTAAAATGTAAAAGAATAGGGGCCTGTAATGTGGCATAGTGGGTAAATACATTGCCTATGATGCTGGCATCCCATATAGGTTCATGACCTGGCTGCTCCACTTCCTCTCCAACTCCCTGGTTATAGCCTGGGAAAACCAATGGAAGATAACCCAAGTGTTTGGTCTTGTGCACCTACTGGGATACTTTACTGAAGCTCCTGGCTCCTGGTTTTGGTCTGACTAGCCTTGCCCAAATCATCCATTTGAGGAGTAAACCAGGAATAGGAGAACTCTCTCTTTGAATTTCCTTCTCTCTATATAGCGCCAACTTTTAATAAATAAATAAATCTTTTTTAAAATGTGGAAGATTAGATATTCTAATTAAATTCAAAATTTTAAAATTTGTAAAAAAGAAACAACACACATGCACACAAATAGAATGAGAAGAGACATATGGACACATAGTGAAATTTTTTTTTGACAG
Organism: Sylvilagus floridanus; assembly: GCA_949820135.1. Lineage (NCBI taxonomy): Eukaryota > Metazoa > Chordata > Mammalia > Lagomorpha > Leporidae > Sylvilagus > Sylvilagus floridanus. The sequence goes on along the minus strand of OX463228.1, from coordinate 37,937,811 downwards.
GCAGAGTTTGACAGTGAGAGAGAGAGAGAAAGAGACAGAGAGAAAGGTCTTCCTTCCATTGGTTCACCCCCTGAAATGGCCACTAAGGCCAGTGTGCTGCTGCTGGTGCAACACGCTGATCCGAAGCCAGGAGCCAGGTGCTTCCTCCTGGTCCCCCATGCGGGCGCAGGGCCCAAGCACTTGGGCCATCCTCCACTGCCTTCCCGGGCCACAGCAGAGAGCTGGACAACAAGAGGAGCAACTGGAACAGAATTGGGCACCCCAACTGGGACTAGAACCCGGGGTGCCGGTGCCACAGGCGGAGGATTAGCCTAGTGAGCCGCAGCGCCGGCCTGATTAAAACTCCCAAATGTAAATATAAATATGAATATAAATATATATCATCACCCTGATCAAAGCTTTCCTTGGTCTGTCTTGATCTTGGCCACTATTATAAAGCAAGTTGGCCTTAGAAGTTTTAATTGAATTATTTATAAAGCTTTGTCCTCGATTCTCTAGAGACCTTTACTTCTATGAAAAGAAAGTGTTTACTAAGAATGAATCCCTTCATGTTCACGGTGAACATCTCTTTTAAAAAGAGGTGTGTTTATTTTCATTTCATTTTAAAGAAAAGGTAGAGCAAGAAAGACAAAAAGGTTGAGATTCATCTCTTAACATCTATCTGCTGATTCACTCCCCAGATGCCCAGGACACTTGGAGTTAAGCCAGGCCAAATACAGGGGTTTGTAACTCAATCTGTGTCTTCCACAAAGGGTGTCAGTAACCCAGTTAATGGACCATCATTTGTTGCCTCTCAGGATGCACCAGCAGGAAGCTGGACTGGAAAAAGAGCATCCAGAACTTGAACTAGCACTCTGACATGGGATATGGGCATCTGAAACTGTGGCTTAACCCTCTGTACCTACAATGCCCATACCAGGTGATAAACATCTGCAAATGCTTCAGATAAAAACATTGCATATGAAAGTTGAACTTGTAGTTGAAGCTTACAAAAAAAATTTACAAATTTACAAAGAAAATTTAATTTGGGAAAGAGAACAGTATTAACATCTTCCATATGTAAAGCAAATGGAGTTAGATGTTGATTTTAAAAGATGAGGTTCACAAAAGTAGGAAATTTTGCAGTTTGTTTCACAATCCCTTTTATAGATTAAAAATTAAAAAAGGCATTCAATATTAGAAAGAAGAACTTTCCATATGATAGTGATGGCTTCTAACACAGGAAAGTGTGATAGTTGTGAAATACAAAATAATAATAATAATACAGAGATTTTAAGTACCAGAGATAATCTTAGACAACAAAAAATAATCGGAAAGATAATTTCTAAATATATGATTAGGTTGGTACAATGGAGACAAATCAATAGGAAGCAATGTCATGTGACTTTATTTCTTGTTGCCACAAAATAGGGTTCTACCTTATTAAAACTAAGTATGAACAAATACCTGTAATCTCTTTTTGGTATTTCCTATGAGTATTTTTTTATTAAATAAGGGCACGGGGTTGAATTCTTTAAACTATGTGATATAAAAACAAATTAATTAAAATGATATATGATGACATATATTAAGAAAAAGATGGTGAAAGTAAGAAGAATTGATTCTTGCCTGGAAGAAGGAACAACCAGCTTACCCTCACTTGATTAATTTATCATTGAAGCTATTATCCACTAGGAAAATATTGTGCCTTTAATCTCTTTCAAATTGAATCGGTCTAATCAGTCTGTCATTCATGGTGAAATAATGAACAATGCATCAGGTATATGCAATGCCATTGTGATCAAGATTTATTTTAGTGATATTTACCAGTTTACCAAATAATACCATGTATATTTTACAAAAGGCTGAGTTGTTAGAGTTGTGTAGCATATAATTGAGCAAGTCCTACTCAATTAAATGAGAGTTTTTATCGTAAATTCTAGAATATAATTGCTTAATGAGGGTTAGCATGTTTGTATACTCTTTTTGTTGCTGTTTTCCTCTATGAATATTGTGTGGATGCATTACATCAAAATGGCTATATATATTTTACTCTTTACCTCCTAGGGAAGAGTGCTTGTTAAATACATCATTCACTTGGTTTTATAAACTTGTATGCTAGATGTATTACCAATACCTCTGTGCTGAGTAAATGTTCCACTGATCAAATGTAAAAATTCACAGCTGCTTCTCCATAGCCCCCAGATTACTCATATTTTTCCTGCCATTGCTAAGTCTAATTGTTTGCACATTAACTTTTTATATAAAACTTTTCCAGATACAGGAAAGTAAGATTTAATAATCATAGTTAGATTTATAGCCCTTCAAGAACCAGGGATCTCAATGATAGTCACATTCTCAAAAATGTGTAAATATGGGTCTGGGGAATGACTGCAGAACATGTAGGAAGTTGATGGCAAATCTGGACAACAATGGAATTTTATGTCTGTAATACTTTCAAAATTTTCAAAGCACATTTCTAAAACTATTTCATTATATCCCCCCAAATAACTAGGAAATAAGTAGTATAGACATTATTTCTTTATCTTCCCTCCTTTTTCAGAAGAATAATTTTGGTAATGGAGAGTTTGTGTGATTTAAGCAAAGTCACAGGGTTAGCAAGAAGTCTTATCAGTAGAAAATCTTAATTTCCTTGGAAATAGCCATTATTCCTTGCAAGTATTAACTGAGTGTCACTATGGACCAAACATTTTTTGAGGGTTGCAGCAGTGAGTAGCTCCTGTCCTATGGTAGCTTTATATTTTATGGGGGAAGATGTACAGTAAAGACATTAAGAACAGAACTCATGGAGCTGGTGTTGTCATGCAGTGGGTTAACCCATCGCCTATGACACCAGCATCCTTTATGATTGCCTGCCAGTTCCAGTCCTGGATGCTCCACCTACAATCCAGCTACCTACTGATGAACCTGGGAAAGGGTGGTCCAAGTGTGTGGGCCCCTGCCACCCACATGGGAGATCTGGATGGAATTCCAAGCTCCTGGCTTCAGCCTGGCCCAGCCATAGCCATTATGGCCATTTGGGAGTAAACCAGTGGATGGGAGATCCATTCTCTCTCCCTCTCTCTCCCCTCTTTCTTTCTTCCTATCTCTCCCTCCTTCCCTCCCTCCCTCCTTCCCATCCCCACTTCCCCTCTCTCCCTACCATTCTCTTTCCATAACTCTGCATTTCAAATAAATACTTTAAAAAAAAGAACACAGACTAGCATTTGTCATAATAATAAATATTATCACATAATAATGAGGTGGAGAGTGCTGATGACAAAAGAAAGGAACTCTTGATAAAATGGTCACAGGGACAAACTCGAATAAAGCAATGATGACATTATCACCTGCTTGAGGAGATTGGACATGTGGAAACTTTGTGAGACTAGCTTTCTGGTAGAGAGAATGGCTTTCCTATGTGGGAGGGCGTCTGTTTGCTGTAGATTAGACAATATGACCTGGGACCTCAGGTGGAGTTAGAGAGTAGAAAACATGAGGGCAGAAGTTCAGCAGATGATGATGATGATGATGATCCTGGCACAGAGCTTGTATGTTATTATCATCCTTTTTTTTTGGAAGTCATTGAATGATTTGAGCAGGGAGGGATAAATTTTGAGGAGGTTTTTTTGAAGACCAGCTCAAAATAATCTTCATTTCATGTTATAAAATCAAGATCAATTTTAAACTCTTATATTGGAAACAATATGAACAATATGGTCTTTTTAAATTTTTTTATATTTATTTGGAAGGCGGTAGAGAGAGAGGGGAGAAACACATTTTCCATCTGTGGGTTCATTCCCCAAATAGCCATAATGGCCAGGGCTGTGCCAGGAGCCTAGAGCTTCATCTAGGTCTCCCACAAGGGTACAAGGACCCCAGCACTTGGGCCACCTTTCCCAGGCTTTCCAGGGAACATTAGCAGAGAGCTGGATCAGAAGTGGAACAGCCCGGTCTCAAACCAGTGCCCACATGGGATGCTGGGGTCGCAGGTGGCAACATTACCCACTATGGCGCAATGCTGGGTCCACAAAATGATCTTTAGAATCAGCTCTATCTTCAAAATCTTGACTGTTTTGTATGACAAGTAAAGGATAAGAGTGCTAAAATTAGGTTTCCTAAGTTAAATACAGGTCTTACCAAAAATCATACATTGGACATTCGGATTATTTTTAAGTAGTTATTTCAAAAATATAGATGAGCATAGGATAATCTAAATGAAGTTGCTTTTAGTTTTTAAATTTAAAATGAAATGGAAAGTCTGAATGAACTGTAGAAAACACAAAATTATACCAGATGGAAATAGCATATTAGCATATATGCATATTCCTCAAAATCCAAAATATTTTCATAATTTTAAGAATTTTAATGCATTTTAAGAATCCTAATCCTCCAAAGAATATGCTACATTTGTTTATTTAGATTGTCAGTACCTTTGCTAATAAGTCTCATATACACCTGTTTTTTAAAGATTGTTAATAAATAAATAGTGAGAGATGACATCAGTGGGAGGTGACATTTGTAAAACATTTGGAAGACAAAATTCTAAACCTAAAATTAAGTGGTTCACCATTTTTACATGTCAATGAGAGTTTCAAACCCTACCCAAAGTCCCTTATTGATGTTAGTATACTTCCTGAAGCTCTACTTTCTAATGAAAAGTGTTAAAAGAAACTTCTTAAAAAATAAAAGTATCTTCTGAAATCAATATCAGTAAAAACAAATGTATTGAGAGACACAATCCTTATTGGGCTAAAAGTTTTATAGACAGATTCAAATTAATTTTGGTGAGTATAGAGAAACAATTTTTATGAGTATAAGCATTTATGAGTCCAGATGAGCTAAAGCTCATAGTGAGAATCATTAGTCAAGGAAAAAAATCCTGCCTGTGTACAAAACAAGATAACTTCATTGTGTGTGACATATTTCATGTAAACTGCATTCCAAAAACATTTTACAGAGTTAAATTATATAAAACCTCTGATAATAATGTATATTATATAATATAAATTATGAAAGCATATAAATATATTGCACTTTGACTAAATTAAACATTAAATCATAAAGCCAAGAGCTGGAAAAGAAGGAAAGTAAAATTACAGGCAAAAGTAAGAGCTGCACAGGGGATATTTTATATAATATCTAGAACCAGGGGAAGGATGTTCTGGAGTGCAGATGAAATCGGACAAGACACCCTAAAATTTACACTGAAATGTGGCCCTTTAAAGTTCCTAGAAATGCTATTCGGGGTGCCACATGTGCTACCGGAATTTGGGGTGCCTTACGATTTCACCACGGGCTTATTACTAAATCCCCAATATTAATAAGCCCAAGAGGGTTCTTGCCTAATATTTAGAGAAGAATTCTAAATATCAGCACAGATAAATGAGGCAGCATGATACATTTTAAGCTTTTATTTAGTGAGAAAGATGCATAGGAGAGTGAGAGCTTTATTTGAAAGAGAGATGAATAGGGGTTCATACCAAGCACCAGGAACCAGCCACGTGGAAGAGCATCTAGGCCTGTATCTGGGACAGAAGCCTAGAGCACATGGCCCAAAGGCCATGGGCCCTGGAGGTGTGGGGCTACTGCAAGCCCCTTCCTAGCAAGAGGCCAGGGAAAAAGAGCAGGCTGGGCCACACCCTGTCCGGGCTTTTAACCTACTTCCAAAGGGGTGTGCTTAATTAACCTGATTGGCTGGTAGACACCCAGGTGTGGCCAGGTAGGGGCATGAGGCCACACAGGGGTGTGGCAAAGGCGTGGTCTTCCAGTTCATGAATCTAACAATTTTAACCTGTATGCCTGCCTACTTCACAGGATAAGAAAAACCAAGTGATTAGAGGGCTAAAAAAAGGTTATAGAAAAGCCAAATAATAATAAAAAGCTTTGAAAGACATTGTACTGGGCAGTTTTGGGTAGTTAACTTATACTTCAGCACAGTAAGTCAGCTCCCAACATGGAAAAATGATGCATAACAAGAGAAAAATCTTAGAAATTCAATCACAGCTCTTGGTCTCAGAAATTCAAATGAGGCTTTAGGAATGAATGTGAGGGTCTGCTGAACTCTGGAGGAGGTGCTGGGTGCTAAGCTTTGTGGAATAGAGAGAATGGGAGGCTGGAAAAGAAATCCTTCCGCTGTGAGACACTGAGTCAACAGGAGACTCAAAGCTTCAAGCTAACCTTGTAGAGGTGGATATTAGGCACAGTTATTAAGACACAGCTGGCGGGTTCAGTGCTGTGGCACAGCGGGTAAAGCTGCCACCTGCAGTGACAGAATCCTATATGGGCACCGGTTTGAGTCCCAGTTGCTCCACTTCCAATCCAGCTCTCTGCTATGGCCTGGGAAAGCAGTAGAAGATGGCCCAAGTCCTTGGGCCCCTGCACCCACGTGGGAGACCTGGAAGAAGCTCCTGGCTCCTGGCTTCAGATAGGCACAGCTCTGACCATTGCAGCCAATTGGGGAGTGAACCAGCAGCTGGAAGACCATCTCTTTATCTCTCTCTCTCTCTCTCGATCTGCGTAAATCTGAGTTTCAAATAAATAAATACATATTTTTTTATTTTTTTGACAGGCAGAGTGGACAGTGAGAGAGAGAGACACAGAGAGAAAGGTCTTCCTTTGCCTTTGTTTCACCCTCCAATGGCCGCCACAGCCAGCACGCTACGGCCAGCGCACCACGCTGAACTGAAGCCAGGAGCCAGGTGCTTCTCCTGGTCTCCCATGCGGTGCAGGGCCCAAGCACTTGGGCCATCCTCCACTGCACTCCCTGGCCACAGCAGACAGCTGGCCTGGAAGAGTGGCAACCGGGACAGAATCCAGCCCCGACCAGGACTAGAACCCAGGGTGCTGGCGCCGCAAGGTGGAGGATTAGCCTGTTGAGCCACGGCGCCGGCGCATAAATACATCTTAAAAAAAAAAAAAAAAAAGGACACAGCTTGGGATGTCCACATCCCATATTTGAGTGTCTGGGTTCAAATTCCAGACTCAGATTTAGTTCTGGGCTCCTGGCTTACTTCTGGCTCAGCCCTTGCTATTGTAAGCATAGGAAGGAGTAAAGCAGTGGAGACAAAACCTCTCTGCATCTGTTCCTTTGCCTTTCAAATGGAAAGACATCTTTATACTAAGACTAAGGGGTGAATAGTGAGTTACACAGAAAAGAGCATCTAACATTGTTTGATCTAAATTAAAACAATTATATAAATATATAATTATGTACATTTGTAAGAAGAGTGAAAACAAGGAGGGAAAATTATACCAGAAATATTGAGAACAGAAAATATATAATGGTTAATTTAATGAAATTGAATGAAATAATTATTTTGTGTTTTAAAGTATATAAAACTAAAACTTTAACAAAATTTGTGAGAAAGAAGACTCAGTAGGTCATCAATATTCAACAAAAGTTCTTAAAATTATTTTAGCTGCGCCGGCACACTGGGTTCTAGTCCCGGTCGGGGCGCCGGATTCTGTCCCGGTTGCCCCTCTTCCAGGCCAGCCCTCTGCTGTGGCCCAGGAGTGCAGTGGAGGATGGCCCAGGTGCTTGGGCCCTGCACCCCATGGGAGACCAGGAAAAAGCACCTAGCACCTGGCTCCTGCCATCGGATGAGCGCGGTGCGCCCGCTGCAGCGCGCCGACCGCGGCAGCCATTGGAGGGTGAACCAACCGCAAAGGAAGACCTTTCTCTCTGTCTCTCTCTCTCACTGTCCACTCTGCCTGTCAAAAAAAAAAATTATTTTAGCTGTGAAAATATAATTTTAATTCATTATGTATATGGAAATATTAAGTCACACCAATAAAATTATTGAAATGTGGTTTATGTCTGTCAAACTAAAAATATAAATATTTTGTCCATCTAATCAAAATCTAAAACAAAATTGATGAATTATACAAAATTAAATGATGTTCTATATATAATCATGACAAATATAAACTCTTGAATTTTCATATTAAAAGATATTATCAGCTAGGTTTAAGAACAATGTCAGTAATATGAATTTAGACATTCTGCTTTTGAAATACATATAAAACAAACACAATATTCCAGATAATAATAATACAGCTATGAAACATGTATGCTATGTAAACATTGGCAAATGAAAGTAGGAAGAATAATATTAATATCACATAGAAAATACTTTAGATGAAAGTTTTATTAAGGATGAGATTTGGTAGTACATAATAAAAATACAGGGTTCCTCAAGGAGTTATTAAAATCATGAATACATGATCAAATCTCATGACAGTCTTTAAATACACAAAGCATGAGCTGAAGTTAAATCTTTGGTAAAGCAATTAGGAATTCCCCAATCATGGGGAGGCTTGTCAGTGCATATTCAGGGATTGGTAATTCAGCAGGGGAAGGTAGAGCTATATTTGCAGAAAATTTTAACAGATATTATATTGCCTTTGAAATTAACATGTTAGCTTAGTATTTGTCCCTCCCAGATGACAAAAGAAAATTGTATTAGCTAATTTTTATTTTAAAATATCCTTGCAATTTATCTATTATTTCCAAATGCCGTGTTTTAAAATGGGTACCAACAGAAAAACATGTTTAAAGATATAGTATGCACACTAAATATATCATAGATGGTATATTAACACAATGGCAAGTACAAAAACATATAATATAGAACAAAATTGATAGTGTAAAACCCGGGGGCTAGTGCTTTGGCACAGAGGGTTAACGTCCTGGCCTGAAGTGCCGGCATCCCATATGGGAGCCGGTTCTAGTCCTGGCTGCTCGACTTCCAATCCAGTGCTCTTCTATGGCCTGGGAAAGCAGTGAAAGATGGCCTAAGTCCTTGGGTCCCTGCACCCGCATGGGAGACCTGGAAGAAACTCCTGACTCCAGATCAGCGCAGCTCTGGCCGTTGCGGCCAACTGTGGAGTGAGCCATCGGATGCAAGACCTCTCTCTCTCTATTTCTCTCTGCCTCTCTCTCTGTGTTAACTCTTTCAAATAAATAAATAAATCTTTTTTTAAAGTGTAATACCCCAAAATTTGTTTAAAAGTCACTAAGACAGTGGTTAAAATTTAGAGGATTAAAAGTATAGAATTTTTTTAAAAGTAAGAACAAAGCAAAGAGAAGCTAAATAGCAAAATGAAAATTTAACCTTAATAGTAGCAATCTGGAAATAATGAGAGAAAGCATAGAAATAAAATAGAAGAACACCAGGAAAGAAAAATATGTATTGCCTTGGGAATACGTAACAGGGGAGAAAAGTTCCTAATGAATTAGGAATAAAAGTGAGATACAAAGTCAGATATAGTAGGGTTTATAAAAATCATGATACTTTTTGAATAATTTTCTGACAATTGCTTTGACGATGTAAATGGCATTGATTAAATAATAAAATATACCATAATATAGAAATTATAAAACAAACCAAAAACAACAGAAAATCTGGATGAACCAAAAACGTAAGCAAAAGAAAATTGAACACTCAAAAGCTTTTTACTTACTAAAGACACAGTCAAATCAACTGACCTTACAAACAGATGTTTCTGATTTATAAAATTTCTGACAATAAATTTTACGAAAGAGAAAGCTACCTATATCAGTTTATGAGGCTAGTATAAGCTAAATAACAAAACCAGACAAGAACAGCAAAGAAAATTTTATACCAATTTCTCCAAAGAACTCAAGTGCATAAATCCAAATAAAATATTAGCAAATCAATTTTAATATTATGAACGCACCCAAAGCATATGAAATTTCAGTTACACAGAAAAAGTCAAGAGATCTATTATGCATCATGGTTACTACAGTTAATAACAATATATTTTATACTTGAAAATTGCTAAAATATTACAAACACATGCTTATAACAATATATTTTATACTTGAAAATTGCTAAAAAATATTACAAACACACACATCCACATATGCCCACATGTAAACTATAGTCTAACAAATTAGTACTTATTCCTAGGAATGTGAAGAAATATAAATTTCAGATAAAAGATTGCTATACAATGCTGAAAAGTTTGAAGGTGACAAAAATACTGGCATCTCAAAGAAGCAGATGAAGCACTTAGAAAACTTCAATACTTAACCATTGGTAGAAACTCATAGATCATGTTTGGCTGGAACGAAGATTCTGTAACCAGAGACATTTTCAGAACTTGTACCACTGAACATACTCCATGATACATGTCAGATTACCAGATTTTGCTCATCTTTGAATGGGATATCCCAGACACTGCAGTATTAAGTTAAAAGGAAAAAGAAGTGAAAAAAATAGAAATTATCCCTATTTGTGATTAAAAACATCATAGTAAAATATTTAGAAGGATCAAATAATTAGCCTATTGATATTATTTTTAAAAATTATCATGTTTCCTAGGAAAAATTGACAAAAAAGATAGTATTCTATATTTCAGTAGTAACAAAGAGAAATTATAGTAGAAATAGACTATATTTATGAAAAGAACAAAGCTATAAGGTAACCTGGGATAACACTTAAAAATAAACTTCCTATAGAAAATTATTAACAATTCGTGAAATGTATAGCTGAAGCTTTGCATGAAGAAACAGCCGTGGGATGGGAAAGGGAGGGTAATATGATAGGAAACAGGATGGGAAAAGCTCACATTAACATATCTGGCTTTGAGTCATAGAGGGTGTAGCTGACACCAGTGAGACCAACATCCCATTAGGGTGCTGGCTTGTGTCCCAGCTGCTCCGCAGTTTTTTCTTTCTTTCTTTCTTTTTTTTAGAATTATTTATATATAAGAAAATCTGAGTTACAGAAAGAGAGGGAGAGACAGAGAGAGTTCTTCCAACCACTGGTTTCTGGTTTACTCCGCAAATGGTTGCAAAGGCCAAGGCTGGGCCAAAGCTGATTCTTCTGGGTCTCCCAAGTGGGTGCAGGGGCCTAAGCACTTGAGCCATCTTCCACCGCTTTTCCAGGCGCATTGGTAGGGAGCGGGATAGGAAATGGAGCAGCTAGGACTCAGACTGGTGCCCATATGGGATGCCAGCTTCACAAGTGGTGGCATGATGCCAGCCCCTGCTCCAGTTCTGATCAAGCTCCCTGCTAATGCAAAAGACAGAAGATGGCACAAGTGTTTGGGCCCCTGACACCCACATGGGAGACCCAGTTGAAGCCCCTGGCTCCTGGCTTCAGCCTGGGTTAGCCCTGTCCATTGTGGCTATCTAGAGAGTGAACCAGAAAGTGGAAGATGTCTCTATGTGTGTGTGTGTGTGTGTGTGTGTGTGTGTGTATGTCTCACTGTAACTCTGATGCTCAAATAATAAGTAAGTCTTTAAAAAAGATATTAATTTTCCCCAAATTAATTTATAAATCTACCTATAAATTAAATAATGCTTTAAATTTTGATATACTGATAGTGATGTGCATATTAAAGAATAAGAGCAACAAATAAAAAAAACTGAAGGAAATATAGGAAATGGTAAAATAGGGAAAGTTTTCTCCTTTTTTCCTATTCTGAAGAAAATATGACTACCTTGGTTTTACCAAAGGGTTGTTTTGGTAGAGGGAGGGATAAGTAAACCAATAGTACTGTTAAGAAGTGCATAAAATGTTTAAGTATGTCAGTGGTGACATTACCAATTAAGAGAGAAAAATTACTGTGTTGAAGTAAAAATGCTGGCCTAATCGTGGTGAAAAAACTAGATCTCTATTTCATACCACAAGCAAAACTAATTACAGATTTCACACTGAGATATTAATTTGAAAAGTGAAATTTAAAACCTTAAATATACAGAAACATATTTTTATAACTTTGAACTTGGGAAAATACTCTTCAGGCAAAATCTAAGAAATATAAACTGTAAGAAAAAGATACGCAAATTTGGTTAAAATGGAAACAAGAATATATCCATAGACAGTATAATCATTGTTTACAAATACAGTAAATCTGTGAGTGAATATATTTTCTCCAATTAACCAATAAATATTTAGTTTTCAGATTTTATAATTATCACCTAAAAGTCAATAGATGAGCACACTTAAAAATATTATGTAAACTTACTATTGCAGTAGAAGGAAATTTTAAAAAGAAGTAAAATATTTTAAAGGATGCTTAAATTAAAAAATTTTCAATTTAAAAGCATAATTCAATATTGTTTTATTTCTGTGTAACAAAAACAACATACTTCCAAGGTTATTTCAAATTTGGAGAAAATGTAAATTTCCTATTCTTTTCACCATCTGTAGCATAATTTGGAAATACAATTCATTTCAAAGTGAAAATACCCTTCACAGCAAAATAAGATTTCTAGGTAGAGTTGTCCCATAAGAATATAGTAGAGAAATGTTCCTGTATCCTTTTGTGATAATGAGAAAACCTGGAAAATTTTCAAAATATCTGTTAACTAGATAATGAATGATTATATACAGTACGCTGTCCATAAAAAGGAACACTTCAAGTACTTAAACTAGTGAACTAGGTTATATTTGAAATATCTCAAATTGAAGATATTTTATCTAAAAAGCTCACTGTATTAGGATTTGTGTTATAGCATTCATACAAAGTGTTAAAATTGCAAACAGCATTATATATTCCAGTGTATAAATATATATATGATACATTAATATATTAACATGTATAGGCTTGATAATTTAAAACATAGGTAGTAGAGATTAGAAGTCAATAGACAGCCTCTATAATATTCTATGTCATTAAAATATAAAGCAATTTGGGCAAGATATAAAAATGTGCTAGAATTATACATGGATATAAGAATGATCTGCATATTTTAGTAACTTTTATTCACTTTAGCATAATTTAGATTTTCAGAAAAAGTATAAAGATTTCCTGAATACCCCATACCCTGTTTTGTCTATTAATTATCTTACATTACCATGGTAATCTATTACCTTGGTGATCTATTTGACTTAAATTTACCAGTTTTATGTAACATACTTTTCCAAGATAGCATCTAGGATACCATATGACATTTGTGATGTATTCCAAGGTGACCCTTGATTGTGAAAACTCCTCAGGCTCTTTTTATTTTTGATTATTTTAATGTGTCTGACATGCACTTACAGGGAATTTTATACCATTTCTGTATATTGGAATTTGTCTGATTAGACAGGTTGTAGACTTGGAGAATGAGGACAATTTTTTTTTTTATTTCTATTTTTTGACAGCAGAGTTAGACAGTGAGAGAGAGAGAGACGGAGAGAAAGGTCTTCTTTTTCCATTGGTTCACCCTCCAAATGGCTGCTATGGCCGGCATGCTATGCTGATCCGAAGTCAGGAGCCAGGAACTTCTTTCCGGTCTCCCATGCAGGTGCAGGGCCCAAGCACTTGGGCCATCCTCCAATGCACTCCCAGGCCACAGCAGAGAGCTGGCCTGGAAGAGGGGCAACCGGGACAGAATCTGGTGCCCCAGCTGGGACTAGAACCAGGGTGCCGGTGCCGCAGGTGGAGGATTAGCCAACTGAGCTGCAGCGCTGGCTGAGAACAATTTAAATATAGTTCTGTTTTCAACACGTCATGTCAAACATGTATGCTATTTTAAAAAATTAATTAATTAATTTGAGAAACATAGAGAGAGAAAGAGACAGAGAGGGAGACTGAGAGATCCCATCTGCTGGTTCATTCAAATGCCTGCAATGATTTCACGTTGCGGGCTGAAGCTGGGATCCAGGAACTAGCAATCTAACTCTTCCACATTAATGGCAGGAACCCAACTCTGTGGACCAAACCTACTGCCTCCCAGGGTCTGCATGATCAGGAAGCTGATTTCAGGAGCCAGAGCTAGAAACTGAACCCAAGTACTATAGTATTGGAAGCAGATGACCTAACTATTGTCTTAACCCTGTACCAAACACACACCTAGGGACATGCTTTTAAAATAACTTCACTGTTCATATGAACTTGATCACCTAGCTGTGCTAGTGTTCGTCGTGTTTAAATACTGTAGTTTTTTGGACAGTAAACATACTATACTTTTAGAAAATTACTGTATGTTGCCCACACTGAAGAAGTGAGGAATTAGGGCCTGTCTCTATGAAGTCAGAACCTGTCCATAAATCGTGTAGAATTCTACACAGCGAATTTGTTTCTTTCCTCCATTTATTTATTTCTTCAATCCTTTATTTATTTATATCAGCGCAAATTCAAAATTTTCTATACTTTGGGTTATAATCTGTTTTTACTTATTTTTTCAAATGGTCCCAGCTTTGTTCATAGGAAATACTTTCACTTGGCTCTGCGTCCTTTCCCTGTTTCGTATATTAATGTGTCTTTGTGAATTTGCTCTTCCTTATTTACTATAGTTATCCACATTACTCCAGGTTCATATCACATACAAATAAGGACAGATTTATTGTTTTTTTCCGAATACTTGTTATTGGAAGTCCTTGTTAGTGCAACAGGCCAAGAAAAATAAGCAAATGATATTCTAACCGGAAAGAATGAATATAAACTTTCATATTCACAGATTGTTTGTTCTATGGACTGAAGTTTATGTTAAAAAATAAATGTCTGCAATAAAAATCTTGCAATAAGTATGCATTTTGAACAAGGCTACAGTGTACATGGTTAATAATATGGGTTATAAACAAAAGCCAATTATTTTCCTTACATCAACAATCTATATGAGGAGTACCATAAAGCCCTAAAGAAAGAAATCATTAAAAGTCTAGATAGAATGGAAAATACTGTTTATGAAATAGAAAACCTATTATTGATTCATGTCTTGGTTTATTCTAACAAATTATATTAAATTGGTGATTTATAAATAACAGAAATTTACTTTCTCACAATTTTGGTCACAGGAAAGTCCAAGCATCCAACAACTTAGTTGCTGGTGAGGGCCTGCTTTCTGATACGTAACTGATGCCTTCCTGTTAATTCTTCACAAGGTGAAAAGGTCAAAGAAACTCTCTGGGCCGTCCTTTAAAAGGACATTAATTCCATTTGTAAGGATTTGCTGTCATCTACTCATCATTGCATACCAAGAACACATTAGGATCCATTACCTTGGGGATGAGAATTTCAACACAGGAATTTTAATGGGCACAAACATTCACACGATGATAATGGTATGCCAAAGAATGGCACATTTGTGGACCAGGGTGACACAATCACATCAAAACATCTACTGAGTTTACTCATCACTCAGTTTTTTAAAATTGTATTTATTTATTAGAAAAGCAGAGAGATAGAGAAATCTCCCATCTGCTGGCCCTTTCCTGAAATGTCTGCAGTAGCCGAGACTGGACCAGGTCTTAGCTTGGAACCAGAAATTTAATTCGCATCTCCTACATGGGTGGCAGGAACCCAAGAACTTGAACTACCACTTGCTATTTGCCAGAACACACATTACCAGGATGCTGGGATTGGCAGCAGAACAAAAACGCAAGCTCAGGCATTCTGATATGGAATATGGGCACCCCAAGTTTTGTCTCAATTCACTATGACAAACACATTCCCCTCAACCTTCAATTTCTGGTTGGAGGGATTGAAAGTACACAAGCTGCCTATGAGCAATACATTCCCCAGATGGGAGATACTAGAAAAGTTATTTTGGAGTGTTAATGGGTATATAGTGGATGAACTTACCAAAGACTTTATTTAGGAGTCTATAAACTATTACTGGAAATAATACTCATACTTTGTGCATAGGACAAGCATCTTGTATTAAAAAATAATAAAAATTGTTACAATTAAATAATAAAATAAAACAAAAACAAAATGGAGTACAAAAACTGAGTGGCTACTTGACAAAATGTGTCTAGTCAAAAAATTTATTGAAACCGTTCAATACCATTATTCTCCAAGAACAAATATGCTAATGTGTTGCTACCGTGTCCTAACTGTAAAGAGTACAGCAAAAATATTGAAACTGTGAAACAGTCATGACAATATAGAGCGACTTTAATTCTCATACTTCTGGGGATGGTTGTAAAATTGCCTCGTCACTTTGAAAAAAAAACTGTTTAGCAGGATTTATACATTTTGTTATGTCCTATCTACCATATGATCCACAAGCCTTAAAATGGGCTTATTATCTTTAAACTAATAAATACCTCAGTATAAAAAATGTAGATGGAAAAAGAAAGAAAACTTTCCAAGCACCTGGTAGTATTTTTCATATCAACCCTCCAACACTTTCTTTTAGAATTAAATTTGAATATGATCATGTGTATAAAAAGGTGTTTACAAAGTAATAAATAAGCTGTTAGTAAGTGTTAGCCTTGAAATTCTGAAAATTTTGTTCAAAAATAAAAATGTCTTATGAGTCTTTTCAACTGAAAAATTTATGACCATTATACTCCAGAAAAAGTAATATAATTGCTAACTATATTTAATGCCAATAAATTTGAGTCTCAATTTCTTAAAAATTCATTTAAAAAATAATAGCAGTGAATTCCTTTTGGATCTGATTTATAAGTGAATTGCTTACATCAGTTGTCCTAAATGTGAAAGAAATAATATTTTGAAAAGCACTAATTTTTTAAGCAATTTGTCTTCAACCATAAAAATAATACCATCAGCATTACTACCAATTTGAGCAGAAGATATTATTATACTTAAAACAGTTTCATTAGTTTACATGTGACTAAACCAGATATTTTCTAGCTTTTTCTACATAATAAACATGTAAACAAAAAGAAAGAAAACAAGTATATGTAAACAATTTCCATATACAAATGTCCCTTTGTCTCTAAATATTGTATGATCTTATATTTTATGTAAACATAATTTCTACATATTGCTTCATGTTTTCTCATTAGCATGTATTAAAGTATTGCAGATTAACATACTAAGGAAAATGTCCTGAGTACATGTGGCTGGTTCGTCTTGTATTTGTTCAATAGACAATGATTCAGCCATTAGTTCTATAAAGAACTGAACTGCACACAGTAAAACATAGAGCATGCTTCTGCCCCTTTAAATGATACCACATGGGGTGTGTGTTTAGCCTAGCAATTAAGGTGATTGTTAAGATGCCAGTGTTCCACATCGGAATGCCTGTGTTGGATTCTTGCCTCCCACTCCTGACTCCTGAGTTTTGCTAAGCAGACCCTGGGAGATAGTAGTGAAGGCTCAAGAAATTGTGTTCCAGATATCCATCTTTTGCTCTGGACTAGCCCCAGGGTTGGCAGGCATGTGTGGCATGAAGAAGCAGATGGGAGCTTTCTAGCTCTAGCTCTCTCTTTCTGCCTCAAAAATAAATGAAGTTAAGGGGAAAAAATTATTCTTTGTCTAGTAAAAATACTAATAGTAAAATAGTAGACTGTAATAGGTAAACAATAGCAAGCGTGGACAATGATAGCAAGGTAGGATATAATACAGATTGCTTAATTTGGGGGTTAGGGAGTTGATGCAAGCCATCTGTATATTAGAGAAGTGCAAAATATGCCCTGTAAACTAGGAAATGTCATTCAATAGTCATTCTTCATGATAGCAGGTTCAGAGATTAGAACTCCCTGAAATCAATGTTCTTAGAAGCAGTATTCTTAGAGATAAATGTGACCACTCTGATGACAGGATTTTTTTCTTCATCTGTGTTTCTTTAGCAAGTAGTGCCATGTTTGGAACATGATATAAATTAGATGCCTGTTTTTTTAAAATTTAATATTTTATTTATTATTGTTGAGATAACAGATTTTAATCTATAATATACTCAAAAGCTTAATGCCTCTACTAAATAGAGATCAATAAATTATAAAGGAAAATGACCATCATCCAGGAAGGAAATTGTCAAGGGCTATAAACAATAATCAAAGTAAAGTATGTTCAACTTTACTCACAGAAAGTAAATTTTAAAACAGTCGCAGAATCATTAAAACTATAGCTTTATATAATTCTAATTTGTTTGACAAATATTTAAAACAAAGGATGACAAATACTTAAAACAATGTTTGACAAAGTACTTAATTTTCAGCGAAACTAATACCCACAAGCATTTCTCTTTTTTTATTGTGATTCTCACACTTGAAGTGAATGTGAGGTATTTGCCTTTCCATGTCTGGCTTATTTCACTCTACATGAGGTACTCCAGTTCCAGCCATTTTCCTGCAAATGGTATAATTTTATCTTTTTTATATTTTTATATATAAAAGATACAAATAGAAATATATAAAACATATAAATAAATATATAAATATAATAAGTGTTTTACTATTCTATCATATATATTCACTATATGTATAGGTGTATATATGTATATAAAAATATATATCCAGGCTGGCGCCGTGGCTCAACAGGCTAATCCTCCGCCTTGCGGCGCCGGCACACCGGGTTCTAGTCCCGGTCGGGGCGCCGGATTCTGTCCCGGTTGCCCCTCTTCCAGGCCAGCCCTCTGCTGTGGCCCGGGAGTGCAGTGGAGGATGGCCCAGGTGCTTGGGCCCTGCACCCCATGGGGAGACCAGGAAAAGCACCTGGCTCCTGGCTCCTGCCATCGGACGAGCGCGGTGCGCCGGCCGCAGCGCGCTGGCCGCGGCGGCCATTGGAGGGTGAACCAACGGCAAAAGGAAGACCTTTCTGTCTGTCTCTCTCTCTCTCACTGTCCACTCTGCCTGTAAAAAAAAAAAATATATATATATATATATATATATATATCCATTCATCTGATGATGTTCACCTTGGTTGAAGCCATATTTTGTCTGTTGTGAATAATGCTGGTGGAACAGGTATCTCTGATACAATGAGTTCATGTCTTCTGGTATATACCCAGTCAGTGGGATTACAGAATCATATGGCAGATCTATTTCCAGATTTTTAATAAATTTACATACTACTTTCCACAGTGACTGCACTGATTTATATTCTCCATGAGTGTGTGAGACCTCTTTCTCCTCATCCTCTCAGTCAGTTTTTGCTCTCTGTTTTGGATAATAGTCATTCTGACAGGGGTGAGGTGATATCTCATTGTGGTTTTGATTGGCCTTTCTGTGATGGCTAATGACACTGAACAGTTTTTCATATATTTGTTAGTCTTTTTATTTTCTCTCCTACCCGTTTTATAGAACACTGTGGTAATTATGCATCCTCTACTTCCCCACAAAAATAAATTTGAATATCAGTCTTCTACCATTATAGTAATATTTTTGTTTTCAATGCTGATGGCTTTATGTATAAAGGGAACAAATTTCATGTATTTTATATATACAGGTTTAAGAACACAATGCTACTTCCCGCCTACCCTTCCTCCTCCCCTTGTTGCTGCCCATCCTCCTGTTTCTTTTCTTATTTTTTTTCTAATTTGCAATGACATACTTTTTTTTTTTTTTGGACAGGCAGAGTTAGACAGTGAGAGAGAGAGACAGAGAGAAAGGTCTTCCTTCCGTTGGTTCACCCCCCAAATGGCCAATACGGCTGGTGCACTGCGCCAATCCGAAGCCAGGAGCCAGGTGCTTCCTCCGAAGCCAGGAGCCAGGTGCTTCCTCCTGGACTCCCACTTGGGTGCAGGGCTTGGGCCATGCTCCACTGCCTTCCCGGGCCACAGCAGAGAGCTGACTGGAAGAGGAGCAACCGGGACAGAACCGGCCCCCAAACTGGGACTAGAGCCCCAGGTGCCGGCGCTGCAGGTGGAGGATTAGCCTAGTGAGCTGCAGCACTGGCCAGCAATGACATACTTTGAATTTACTTGATAATCACAAGTTTAATCCTCCACTAAATAAATAATTCAAGTACTAAATAGAAAAACTACTGCTTCTCAGGAGTATATAGAAGGGCTATAAACAATAATCAAATCTCAGAATGCCAATTTCATTCATATATATTACTTTTTTATAGTAATTATCACATATCAGAAAAAAAATTGTCTTTTTTTCTATGGTTGTATCCATTTTGTTGCAGACGACAGGATTTCACTTATTTTTAATCTCTGAGTAGTATTCCATCTTGTAAAATGCCACACTTTTTTCATCCAATCAGCAGTTGATGGACATTAGGGTCGATGCCATATTTTAGCTATTGTGAATTGAGCTGCTATTAAAATGGATTAGCCATTTTTATGTCTCCTTTTGAGAATGCTCTATTCAGGTCATTTGCCCATTTCTTAAAAGGATTGGTTGTGTTTTCTGGTTGTTGTTGATTTTTTTGAGTTACTGATATATTCTGGAAATTAATGCTTGGTCGGATAAGTAGCAAAAGCTGAAAGCATTTCCCCTTAGCTGTTTTTGGAATGAATAGATCTAGTCCTTTTCTTTGGATCCCTGAGCATTTTAATAGAATAATAAAATTAAATTGAGACATCAGTCAAATTGTTTTCCCTAATGACACAACTAAATAAAAATTCCTTTGCACAATTGCAATGGAAGTACTGTAGTACCTGAGTAGACTCCGAGATCTCCACCACTTTAAGGTAAACCCAAACTATTTTAAAGGCCTATTGTTAGAGCTTTGGCCAGTACCACTCCCATGGGCAATTTAGGATGCAGGTATACATCTAGGTTGAATTTCAGAATCTCAGATGGTTTATTTTATAACTAGAGTGTTTGATGGTGAATAACTTTCCTATTTCACAAAAGTTAACTTTCAAATACTGGTACCTACATGCATATTTTCTTTCCACTTTTTAAAATGATTCTCTAAAATAGTACCTGCAGGAAGATTTTTGACCTGTCAATGGTGATGACCAACGTCTCCCTACCACTTCAAGCATTCCTATTGTCAGGAGCTTGGAAATTCAAGGAGAATGTGATAAGATCTTCTGAAGTGAAAATAAAACCATGGTAGTTCTATTTATGTAAGTGCAGTATCACGTAAAACTGTCAAGTTCAGAAACGTTCAACTCTTTTCAAATGTAGGAATTAGGTTACTTAATGTCACATGAAGATGGGTACATTTTAATAGAAAACTCAAATTTACTGCCTCCAGGGAGATACTTTCAGACCAGATACTTGATAATGGAATCTAGGTCTCTCTGGAAAAATTAAATTTTAATTGTTTGTTTTTAGCATAAATGCTTGGTACATAATCAATATTATTATTATTATTTTTGACAGGCAGAGTGGACAGTGAGAGAGAGAGACAGAGAGAAAGGTCTTCCTTTGCTGTTGGTTCACCCTCCAATGGCCACCATGGCCAGCGCACTGCAGCCAGCGCACCGCGCTGATCCGAAGCCAGGAGCCAAGTGCTTCTCCTGGTCTCCCATAGGGTGCAGGGCCCAAGCACTTGGGCCATCCTCCACTGCACTCCCGGGCCACAGCAGAGGGCCGGCCTGGAAGAGTGGCAACAGGGATAGAATCCGATGCCCCAACCAGGACTAGAACCTGGTGTGCCAGCACCACAGGCAGAGGATTAGCCTATTAAGCCGTGGCACCAGCAATATTATTATTATTATATCTAGTCTTAATATTAATAGTATTTGTTTACAAGTAAACATATTAAGAATATATTTTTAGGAGTGTTTCAGTTTTCACTTTGTAGATAAATACTATATTTAATTTCAAATCTCACTTTACACATATAGAATACGCTTTCTTATTTGGTCAATCATGACAGTGATATTACTTTAACACTCTGGCCTACTATTTTAAAGTCAGGGCCATTTCACATGGATTTGAATAGCTCAAAATTGCTGTTAGCTGAAAAAAGGTGATTATGACATTTTGAGAAAAAGAGAAAATTATTGTATCCCTCTAGTAATATAAAGTTAATGTCATCAATTTTTTTCTTTCTTACATCACGATAAATGGTCATTTGCAAGGCCTCAACTTTTTTCTGGGATACTGAAAAATTCTAAGAAGATTGCAAACTTATATTTTAATACCATAAACTTCTAACCTCACGATTTTGTAGGAACAGCTTCTAGGACATTAAAAGTTTACTACTTTTTTGAGTTTTAATGATGGTTACTTATCTATACTCTCAGATTTATTGCTGCAATTGCATTAACTATTTTCTAGTAATCTTCAGTCTAATGCTCTCCCAAATGAGCAATTTTGGCAAGCTTCTAGTAATCTTAAAGACTATATCACATGCCATTTGAACATATGAGAATGTTATCAAAGCTCTAGAACTAGGGAAGACTATGTTATTAAACCAACTTTTGAACTACAAAAGAAAACTTTCTTGTGATCATCTGTACCAGATTATCACTCCTAAATCACATTTACAACATTTTTTGAGTTAAAAGTGATTTAGATTTATTCTAGAATTTTAGAATAGAAGGAAAACTACCCACCAGTAGGTGTCTCCTGAATATGTGTGTGGAGAGCTCATTATTCCTGTGGTAGAATTAATTGGGAAAAAAATGAGATTTGATTTCTCTGGTTTTTAATGCAATAAATGTGTCTTTAGTCATGCTAAGTGCTCAAATGACTTGATAAATCTTTATATACAATATACCTAAATGAACCAGCATTCGATCAAAAATTTGCTGTTTGCTATGTTTTCTATTAATGTTATTAACTTTGTATCCATTTTCCTGAATTCTACAACATTTTGAAGTAGATATTACATTATCCTTATTCCTTGTTTAAAAGGAGACTCAGATAAATCCAGTGACTTGTAAAGACCACAGTGAAGCTAATGGGAGCACAGAAACCCAGACTTAACACTGTTTATTCCAGCACTGATTCACCAGGCCAAATTTAATGGCTCAAAAAACATTACCAGGTAGATAAAGAAAACTAGCATTAGAAAAAGTCCCCCATTAAGTCTCATTTATTACTATTTTTATGAGGAGTCTTTGAAATTCTTTGGAAAATGCATATTATAAAAAATTCAAGAATTTTGAAAACGTTTTTGCACAAAAATAGACTGATCTTTTAATTTCATTTTCCCCAAAAATTATTTGAAGACTCTTTGTGTGTGGACCCTTCTCGGAATTACTACTTGGAGACTTCACTACCAAGTGGTCTAGATTTATCATTATCCACTCTTTTACCTCCTTTGAATTGGTTCAATACATATCAGAATAATGAAGCTGCTCTCGAATATCTTGTGTTGAAATAGGATATGACATTCTTTGTCCTTATATACAATTTGCTACATTTCAAAATATTACCATTACATGACACCACATTTTATTTTGCTTACCTTCCTAATCTCCTCTTTTTTATTTTCATGAATACTAATAACCCTTCTTCATCAACAAACCTTTAGATACTGATTGCCACAGGCCTTTGACTTGACAACTCCGTTTATCCTATATCTGTAAGTGATCACAGCTAGTTGTAGAATTTTAAATACTCTCATAAACTGATCACCAAGAACTTACATCTCTATACCAGATGGCATCTTTGAATACCAGACTGGAGTATCCACATAATTGCTTGATACTGCCATTTAATAATGAAATGTTAATTACACATGCCCCTAATCTATTATTTCTCAGTGTTTTCTAGAAAAATATCTGGTATTCTGGTAGATATTGGTAGATATTTGGCCTTACAAGTAAGATAGTCACATACTACATCATAGTGCCTGGAGTCAAATCCAGGCTTGGCTCCTGATTCTAGCTTCCTCCTAATGCCCACCTTGGGATATAGCAGGTGAGCATTTAAGAAGTTAGGTCCTTGACAACCAGATGGAAAACCCAAGTGAGTTTCTGGTCTTTATCTTTGGCTTGGCTTAGATTCAGCCATTATAGGAATTTGGGGAGTTAAGCGGTGGATGAGAGCATTCTCTCTTTTTCTCTCTCTCTCTCTCTCAAATAAAATAAAATAAATACATTAAAAATTAATAAAATATATTGTAATTTACCTAGTTCTGTGAGCCCCAAATTTAGCAGTCTTCCTGGATTACTCTACTCCAGACATCCCACAGATCCAGTTCATCAACAAAGACTCTTAATTTGTATTTCTAAATTTTTTTCCCAATCATTTGTATCTCATCTTCAGTGGTACTGTGATTTTTCTTTTTCCAACTGCCATTATATTTTACCATGATTATTATAATTGACATTAATTTGTCTCCCCAAATTTTTTTCTTTTGTTTTGTTTCCTATTGGGCCTATAACAAACAACCACAAACTTAGTGGTTTAAAAGCATCATCCATTTATTATCTCAGAGTTCCGCAGGTCTGAAGTACAGGCAGACTTCCCTGGTTTCTCTGTTTAAGGTATCAAGAGACAGAAACTAGGGTGTTAGGCAATCTACCATCTTTGGGAAGAATGTAGTTCCTACGTCAAGTAAGCTGTGTACAGCATTTAGTTCCTTGTGTTTTCTTTCTGGCTGTGTCCCCAGAGAAACCTCTCTTAGATTCTGAACATCCATCATCCTCTCCATCTTTCATCCAGCAGAGACATTTTGAAACCCACTCAGTCTTTGCATCTCTGTGACTTGCTCTTTTCTGAGAAAACTCGGGTAACTCTGTTTTTAAAGAGTTAATGTAAGAAGACTAAGATCACCTAGATAAGGAGACGTGTCTAATACTCTCAATTTCAAGTGGAAGTTACCTTTTGCTATCTAACAACATAATCATTACAAAAATGTCCAGTGGGCCAAGGACATGGTGCCACCTAGAATTCAGCTTACCATACTCCTGCTTTAACCTCTCACCTATACTCTTTCTTTAGGCAGATACAATATTATAATTTAAACTATACACTATGTCACTATGTTAAATCTATTGGACTGGTTTTTTAATTATTTTATCAACTCTATATCCCTTCTTTTCTTTTCCTTATTTCTCTAAAATCCTGAGATAAACGTGGATTTGCAAGTAAGTTTGTATAATGTCTTAGATCATGACCTCTCGGAGTTTAGGTTTGATCATCTGTGAAACCTGGTATCATATGGTAATTTTGAGATACAAGTGAGGTTTTATATTGCTTATATTTGAAGTGTAATATGTATATACTTGTATGTGTATGAATATATATGATTGTTTCTATATACAGTTGTTTCTCCATATCTCTGGATATCCATATCTCTAGATTCAACAAACTGCAAGTAGAATTATGTCTTAGAGATTTATTTATTTTTTTGGTAGTCAAAGTTACAGAGAGAGAGGGAGAGACAGATGCAGAGATGGAAAGAGAGATCTTCCATCTCCTGGTTCACTCTCCAGATGGCCCATGGCCAGTGCTGAGTCAAAGCCAGGAGATTAATTTGGGGCTCCCAAATAGGTGCAGGGGCCCAAACACCTGAGCAATCTTCTGCTCCATTTTTCAGGATATTTGCAGGGAACTTGCTTGTAAGTGTAACAGCTAGGACTTGAACTGCCACTTACATGGCATACCAGCAGTGGAGTCAGTGGCTTAAACCATTGTGCTATAGCACTGGCCCAGGAAATATTTTTTTAAAAATTATATCTGTAATAAACACATACAATTTTCTTTCTCATCATTATTCCCTAAAAGATAAAGTATAACAATAATTTATGTAACATTTTCATAATATTTGGTATTATAAGTTTTCTAGAGATGATTCAAAATATACAGAAGCATGTAGATAGGCTATATCCAAATCCTACATCATTTTGTATAAGGGACTAGAGCATCTTTGGATACTGTTATCTGCTGTGTGTGTGTTGGCAGGGGGAATCCTATATCAATCATACCCCCCACAGAGAGCATATGATTGTATATCATTCTATATCTATCTATATCCATCTATTATCAATCAAGCAACAAAAGCCCTGGCTAAATACATGCTCAATATCAGCTGCACCTCAACCATCCCATGCTCTTCCCTACTTTACTTCCTCCTACAACCTGATGAGAGTGATGGCCTTTTTTCCTCTCTGTATTTTGTACAGTTGGCTAAGATGAGCAAACTCCAAAGTAGGTACGATACGGAAAGGACAGACATTCCTTTCAGTACACACAGAATAAGTGATTTCTCTCTGAATTGCTGTGATACGCCTTTTGAAAAGCACAAAGATAATGCAAAGCGTAGACTGTGTCCTATGAGACCTTGGACTCCAGAAGTGGATAGACAATTAGACATTTCATGAAATAGGAGTGACATCTCTGTGAGAACAAAGCCAACGTCTAGTTTCAGGCAATGGACATGTCTGTCTCCAGAAGACATCTTCTCAGATGTGGCAATTTATTTAATTTTGATTTATGGTGGGAGAAGCTGTTTAAAATGAGATTTTGCTAAAGACATAATAGAACATAGGTAGTATGAATCTGCGGTGCTGTTTTCAAAGAGAAAAAATGATACAATAAGTTTGAAGTTCCATTGTATATAGATTTTAGAAGTCATGATTCTAATTCATTAAATATAGCTTTCATAATTGCTATTTAGTTAACAACTGCAGTTAAATAAGGCACCATCATAAGACTACTAGGTTAAATACCTATTATTGAAAACATATGCTTTAAGACTAAGCAATTATAATACAAGCTATTCACCACTTAAACAAATAGATCCACAATAACTCACAACTCGCTTGTGTGTATGTATATGTTTACATGTACATATATGTAATCAACAAATAAGAATTCTTTATTAAGTCTATATTACAACGTCACCAAAACAAAAATAAGAAACACAAATTCTTGCATTCAACTCTCCAATATTATTTGTATTTTCAGGTTTCTTTCATGAGATCAAGTTGAAATAGGAAAAATTCTCTTGGAATTGTCACATGTGAAAGAGAGTACTAAACTACAGTAACTCTTAGGCATCAACTTGTGTTCCAGTGACATGAATTTTGAGAGTTTAGTCCTCTTTTTGCCATCTATTCATCCTAAAATTTAAGTGTTAAGAAATATAAGAGTGGGAATAAGAGAGGGAGGAGATGTACAATTTGGGACATGCTCAATCCAACTTGCCCTAAATGGTAGAGTTAGAAACATGCCAGGGGATTCCAATTCATTCCCATCTAGGTGGCATGTACCAATGCCATCTCACTAGTCCAAGTGATCAATTTCAGTTCACAATTGATTATAATGATAGGACTAAGAATCAAAGAGATCACATAAACAAGACTAGTGTCTGCTAATATTAACTGATAGAATTAAGAAGGAGAGAACTATCCAACATGGAAAGCGGGATACACAGCAGATTCTATCATAGAATGGCAATTGTCCTAAACAGCACTCTGGCCTCAGAATCAGCCCTTAAGGCATTCGGATCTGGCTCAAGAGCCCTTGAGAGTATTTTAGGCATAGAAAGCCGAGACACTCTGGCAGAAAAAAAAAAAAGAAAAAATCTCTGCAAGTGAGATCCCAGTGGAAAGAACGGGGCCATCAAAGAAGGAGGTACCTTTCTCTGAAGGGAGGAGAGAACTTCCACTTTGACTATCACCTTGTCTAAATAAGATTGGAATCGGTGAACTCAAAAGGCTTCCATAGCCTTGGCAATTCATGTCAAGAGCCTAGGGTGATTACTGACGCCATAAACAAGAGTGTCAATTTGCTAAGTCAACAACAGGAGTCACTGTGCACTTACTCCTCATGTGGGATCTGTCCTTAATGTGTTGTACAATGTGAATTAATGCTATAACTAGTACTGAAACAGTACTTTACGCTTTGTGTTTCAGTGTGGGTGCAAACTGTTGAAATCTTTACTTAATATATACTAAATCGCTCTTCTGTATATAAAGATAATTGAAAATGAATCTTGATGAAGAATGAGATGGGAGAGGGAGCAGGAGATGGGAGGGGTGCGGGTGGGAGGGATGTTATGGGGGGGCAAGACATTGTAATCCATAAACTGTACTTTGGAAATTTATATTTATTAAATAAAAGTTAAAAAAAGAAGAAGAAAATAAGTTATTTTTCCAAAAAAAAGAATATCAGCAGACTTAGCCATTGAATAATTTTATTGGAAGGCGAATTTGTTCACAATTTCTTTTCAGTTGTATTTATCCAACAAATGACAAGTATACCTGTTACTATCTTCTCGCCCCCTAATGGCTATAAACTTATCAAAAAGTTAAGTGCCATTTTTTTAAAAAGTTAACTTTTTTTTACTACAGCTTTTAAAATACTTTGAAGCCTTAAAACATTATTGTAATGGGAGGCATTATAATAATTATTCACATATACTTTGATTGAAAGGTAACCATTTTTTCTTATTTGTTTAGAGAATTTGAGAAAGGATGCAGTGATTTAGGGAAGAAATATTTCAAAAAATAAAGATTGCCTTGAACTGGAGAAACCAGGGTCTTGAACTTTTTTTGAAAACTGAGCATGACTTGGGATGACCTTAGCCTTGCATTTAAATTCCTGTTATCATGGTAACTAGGTAGCTATTGAAGCTAAAGAATGGCAAAACATCATCATACTTTAGACCTGAATACCTCCCTCTCCCAGTGTGCCTCCAGATTCTATCCTATCAAACTGCTGCACAATACTGCCCTTAGACCAAATTTAACAGTTATCCTGTTAAGCAACTTCACTGATCCTGTTACCTAAATGATTGAATACACCTCTGATGCTTTTTAACACCTTTTAAAAATATTAATCCTATTCAGTCAACCCAAGCTGTTTTCTAACGGTATTTTAGCATCGTTATTTGCTTGAATTCGAATGATACTAATGACATTTATCTTGCTTGATTCAGCCTTCAAGTCTTCACTTATATAATTTATTTCCTAATTTAAATATTCTCTTCTCTCTTCTTTGGAGAGTTGCCCCAGACCTCTGGGAAAATCCCAATGCCAAGGACAGTTCAGGCTCCCTGGCCACAACCAGAAATGCAAATCACCTAATCAGAAAACCTGAGGGCTCATGGGCAACTCACCCTAAATGTGAAGATACTGCAGTTACAAGTATGCCTCTTGGATTGTAGTCCATGTGGTAGTAAACAGCCTCTCGTCATCCTGCCTATGGCTCCTCCAAAGTGACAGCAGTTGTCAGCTTGTACGTATCCTGCTGCCCACTGCTTCCCTAGCAGTGTGGTCAGTAGTCTAACTGTTCTCTCTGACTGCTCTGTTGAATTATTTCACTGTCTGTGACACCAGCCTTGATAGGTTGCTTCCTGCGCCACCTTCTCTTTACTGCACTGACGTCGAGTCAGTGACAGCCCATTCAACTTAACTTCACTTAACTAATTTCTCCACTTATGCCAGTGGAATTCTTTCTTCTGTGCAACTAACCTCTGAAGCAAGTGGTTTAAAACTTTATATTTCTTGAGTATATATACATATGGTATGAAAACTTCCTCCTATCACGGCTGGGGAGGCAACAGAAGATGGCCTAAGTACCTGGACCCTGCCGCCTATGTGGGAGACCAGGATGGAGTTCCTAACCCTCTGCTTCAGCCTGGCCCAGATTTTATTGTTGTGGCCATTTGGGGAGTTAACAAGTGGATGGAAGGGCTCTTTTTGTCTCTGCCTGGTTGTCACTCTGCCTTTCAAATAAATACATCTTTTAAAAATAGAGATAGGAACCAGCACGCCCTGTGTGTTTATGTTCTTGGGCTCTAGGCAGGATACCTATCATGTGAGAGCCTTCTGACCTGGAGATAAGTCAGAGAAATCCTTTGTGGTCAGCTCTCACACAGAAAGTCATAGGAAACTTCAGAAAATATCCCCTCTGCTTCCCTTGTTTTTTTTTTTTTTTTTTTTGACAGGCAGAGTGGACAGTGAGAGAGAGAGACAGAGAGAAAGGTCTTCCTTTGCCGTTGGTTCACCCTCCAATGGCTGCCGCGGCCGGCGCGCTGTGGCCGGTGCACCACGCTCATTCGATGGCAGGAGCCAGGTGCTAGGTGCTTATCCTGGTCTCCCATAGGGTGCAGGGCCCAAGCACTTGGGCCATCCTCCACTGCACTCCTGGGCCACAGCAGAGGGCTGGCCTGGAAGAGGGGCAACCGGGACAGAATCCGGCGCCCCAACCGGGACTAGAACTTGGTGTGCCGGCGCCGCAAGGCGGAGGATTAGCCTGTTGAGCCACAGCGCCGGCCTTTTTTTTTTTTTTTTTATTTCTAAGATGTCCTGTTTTGGAGTATTATGTCCTAAGCCCCTTGAATATATTTATGAACATTGACTCACACACACACACACACACACACACACACACACACATTCACACACACAGAGAGAAAAGAAAAGAAAATTCTAAGAATATTTTTGAATTTGAAGTCAATGGGATGCTGAAGTTCAGACAGTTAGTAAGCAACATATAGACAGAAACTGAAAAGCAATTGTACTCCACGCCTGACTTTTAGGATGAAACTTATAAGTTCATTCTACCTTGGAATGGAAATAAACAACAAGTGCTTGAAGAACTCTGTTACATCTTTTAGGCCAATTATTCCCTCTTTCAGGTAAGGGTTAGATAGCCCCTTTGATTAGTGATACCAAAGAAAATATAGGTGCCTTGATGCTATTCTAGCAGTAAGCTACACTTGTGGGTATGTGGCCAGATCTAGACAAGGAAATATAAAAGTGGTAGTTCTCATTCTGCTTGCATGGGACCAAAAGAAATACTTAATATTGTTTTGAAGAAAGCTCTTCAAAGATGTTCTCATTTGCTGATACTATTTCCTTTTGAATTTCCTCCTATGGACTTCAATAATGAGTTGTTTGCTTCTCTTTGTTTTATTTATGTATTTACTTAATTAATGTGTTTGAAAGGCAGAGAGAAAGTACATTCATCCCCTGGTTCCTTTCCCCAAATCTGTCCCTAGCCTCAGAACACTGATGTTGTTCATGTAAATTTGAGCATATATCAAAGCACTTTCAAAGGAGGTAAGTCAGCAGAAAGAGAAAACCAGCAGAGAACAGGGAGGAGAGAATTATGATATTAAATTTCTCAGGGCTCTTTTATTTCAAGTTGAAGTGAAAACTTGGCCTCCTTGGACTTTCGCTATTGTACCACAGATTCTGTGAGACCTATTAATATCCGGATTATATAAAGACTCTCTCACCCTTAATCTAATCCCTATTTTAATCTAATCATTATTTTGGTACATGAAATGGTATGATTTTTTAAATATATGTAAATAAAGAAATATATTTTATGCTTAATAAAGCCGTAAGCATAATATATTTAATGAAAGTTTGTTCAGTTGAATCTTATCAAACTGACTGGGTTAAAACACCATGGAACTGATTAGGGTTGAAGGACTGAGAAAGAAGAACTAATCGTTTTCTTTGATTTATAACTTTTTTTTTCATTTCCAAAATAACCTTAACAGAAAAGGAAATTACAAGCTCGTACAGAAAGACACTTGGCTATTTTCATTGGATTGCATTGCTACAGCTCAGCAGTAAAAGGGAGCCTTTCAATCTATTAGGGAAAAAAAATAAAAAATAGCTGTTAGAACTTGAGCAGTTATACAAAACAGAAATTGGCTTGGCCCAGTCCACTCAAATCCTGTTGCTTTTATTGGAAATAGTTCCTTTTTCAGTAAATGCTTTCTTCAGTTGCCGAGCCTGGAATCGCAGCTATAGACTTTTGGTTGAGAAAATGGTTCTAAGTCGACGCTGCCTGGGAATCTTGCCTGTGATGGAATTCTGGGGAGGAAAGCATGGGCATCTAGTAGAGGTGTTATTTATATAAAAATCCACATTCATTGCTTTGTCCTTCGTGTTGAAAACGTTTCTCTGTACGAAAATCTATCTCAGCTCAGAATCTCTTTCACAATGTCACTGCTAGAAAAAAGAAAGGAACCCAGAATCTTGGTTTCTTTTCATACATACTCTGATTTGTTCCTCTGTGAACTAGTTTCATTGTAACCCACTCCTGCACCAGGGATGTAAATGCAGGAACTGATCATTTTGAATTATTCATGAAAGAGTCAACCTTGACATTCGGAACATTGTGTTTGAGAATAGAAGAACTGAAGGAGAGACCTGTAATGGTCATTATTAAGAAGCAATAACTGCTATTCAGATGATTACTTGAACCCAGAAGGAGTAATCAAGTCTAAAATGGAACTGCTTTACATTTGAAAGAGTTCCATACAAATGTCTTTGCGAAATATAACTACTTTAGGTAGTATTTATTTTCCATCCTTTTCAATATATTGAGTATTTCACAGTAGATTTTCTTATTACATTACATTCCAGGCAGACCTTTTGGGTGCGGTCACAAATGTTTTTTGCAAGCTATATACCAAAAGAAGGGCATATAAATCAATTAACTCCTAATTGTCCTACTTGGAGATGTGTGAATGTCTTGCTCTCTATATATACTTTGGGTTTCAAATAAAAGAGAGAAATGAAACTAGGCTGCTATATGAAGGAAAGCAGTATTCTTAGCAAGAAATCTCTAAACTGCTGAGTTAGAGACATTTCAGCAAATTACTAAGGACATCTGGACTCAGCAGCATACACATCTCAATAACATTGGATTGTGTGATATAAAATCTTAATGACTGTGGCTTGAATTAGGCACACACACAATCTCTGACAAATGTCAAGGTCTCCCAGTAATTTACTCAAATAACTTTCAGTAGAAGGTGACTTTGGTTAGATGCCAGATTGTATCAAATAGGATACTCCAGGGGCCAAAGTGCTAAATTTGCTGTGTAAAAAGATTGAGAGATTATGGGCAAATTTAGGTACTCAACCAAATCTCCTACAATTCCACTGTTGTCTGAAAAACTAAAAGCTTAATTCCTTGAGACAGATATCGAGTGCTTGTTTAATGCAGTTCTACAATGTGTTTATAAAAACAGTGTAAAAATCTACAGCTCGGGGCTGATGCTGTGGTGCTGCTGGTTAACGCCCTGGTCTGCAGTGCTGGCATCCCATATGGGCACGGTTTGAGACCTGGCTGCTCTACTTCCAATCCAGCTCTCTGCTATGGCCTGGGAAAGCAGTAGAAGATGGGCCAAGTCCTTGGGCCCCTGCACCCACATGGGAGACCCAGAAGAATTTCCTGGCTCCTGGCTTTGGATTGGCACAGCTGCAGCCATTGAGGCTAGCTGGAGAGTGAACCATTGGATGGAAGACCTCTCTTTCTCTCTCTCTCTCTCTCTCTCTCTCTTTCTCTCTCTCTGCCTCTCCTCTCTCTGTGTAACTCTGACTTTCAAATAAATCTTTAAAAAAATTTATAGCTCTAGGTTTAATGATTTTAACTGGAATGCAAATGAAACCTTATGCAAAATGGTATCTAAGAACATTGCCAGGAATGTGTGATTGCTTTATTGCTCATCTCTGTCATGACCTGTTTTGGCATGGATCAAATTCATGCCCATATCAGCCATGGCGTCCTTTAACATGATTATATTAAGCTATTTTGTTCCAAAAGCCAAATCAGGAAAATTTCTACAGGCCACCATAACTTGGACATATGTATGATTTTGTACCAATAAGAGTAATTTTGCTTTACTTTATATGTTGGAGTTTTATTAAAATATAGATAGATTGCAAGCACTTTAAGCTGTTATCAAGCATTTATGTATAGTTTTGTTAAAATGAATTCCAGATCTTTCTATGAAAATGCATGTTTATAGTGGAAACCCTTGGGAAGACATTAGTGACAGAGGTAAAGATAATTTTAGTGAGATATAAAAGGATCAAGATGAAAGATATAAAAGAAGATTAGAAAAGTGACCTGAATCACAATTGTCCCTTTTGGGAAATGACACAGAAATGCTTATAAATCTATTGGGTTTGCATTTCTTTCTACATAATTTAAAGTAGTAGATTTACAGTGGTAAAACAAATGAGAGCATCTCATTGGGAAATGTAAACACAGTAATGTGTACTCTCTCAGATCTGGGGAGCTGGAAATATAATCTTTTACTATATCTGACTCTCCCTGGCCTTCAAGATTCTGCATAGTCTGGATAGCACCTACTCCAAGAAGCTCATCTCCTGGCACTCCTACCTCATCAGTTTTCCAGCTATGCCATCCTTTTGTCTGTACTTCAACTGCTCTAGAGTCATACTCAGCTACAGTTCTTTCCAGTGCTTGACTATGTGCTTAAAAATTGTAAAATTGTAGAAGGCTAATTCCTTTTCAACATTTAGGCATCTGGTTTGATATAATGTCATTTGATTTAATGTCATTTCCTGGGAGACATCCTTTTTTAACCACTTTAGCCAAAAGATAACGCATTCTCTGTTGCCAAATGACTTATTTTATATCTTTGGAAGTTGTTGTCACTGCCTTGAAATTAATTAATGACTGATTTATATAGAATCACAAGAGCACAAACTTTGTCCTGCCTATTAGTATGTTTCCAGCCTCTGGAAAAATACCTGACAGATGCCAGGAACTCAATAAATGTTTAATAATGCAGAAATTATTGTATTTATCTCCATGAATCTGATGAGATGTTGAAAATTTTTGGAAGTGTTTGTTGTTAGCATTCATTTTTCTTCTGTTCTATTTGCTCAAACATCTCTATACTAAAATGTTTCCTTGGACTAACTTACTTGCATGAACAGGACTGTATGCTCTGCTATTGGAGGCCCATAGAAAGATCTAAGTAACAAAACTATAAGAGTTTTGTATATTCATACAAACATGTGCATGCACACACACACCTCCTATGTGTGTTGAGGTTGGTTGTTGTTGTTATTAACAGGTAATTCTAATAGCTGAAAAGTTTTAAGTAGAGACGTCCAACTATTGTGGTAGTTTCAATGTTAGATGTTGAAAATGGGGAAGTGGACAGATCTTATATATCCTTTAGTTGTAAAACTAATGGGACCTGCTAATTGACTTTAGAGATGGCACCCAGGTTTTAGATGACTGTATGGTTTTTAGTGTCATAAACTGATCAAATAAATGAAAGTGATTGATAAGAAAAAGGTTAATTATAAGCCTAATGTGTGACAGGTTGAGTTGAGGCCCTATGGAAGATCTATTTAGACGTGTCCACACAGTTGAATAGTCACTTTGTAAGAAAATATATATTTGGGAGTGATTGGGTGAAACTAGAGTATAAAGAGGAGAGACAAATGTGCATACCAGTAGACGAGCGCTGGCTGCGGCTCAACAGGCTAATCCTCCACCTGCAGCTCAGGCACCCCGGGTTCTAGTCCCAGTCGGGGCTCTGGATTCTGCCCGGTTGCTCCTCTTCCAGTCCAGCTCTCTGCTGTGGCCCGGAAAGGCAGTGGAGGATGGCCCAGGTCCTTGGGCCCTGCACCTGCATGTGAGACCAGGAGAAGCACCTGGCTCCTGGCTTCGGGTCAGCGCAGTGTTCCGGTCACAGCGCGCCGGCCGCAGCGGCCATTGGGGGGTGAATCAACAGAAAAGGAAGACTTTTCTCTCTCTGTCTCTCTCTCTCACTGTCCACTTTGCCTGTCCAAAAAAAAAGTGCATGCCAATGAAACTGAAAGGGAAAGTTGAGAGGGATATAAAGAAAACCATTTGAGTATAGTTTCTAAAAAGAGGACTCGAGCAAAAATATCACATACAGTGATAGACAAACATGATAAAGAGTGAAAAATTATTAGAATGTGTAACCATACTATTTCTAGGAATATGTATGCAAGATTTCAGTATGGAATATACTACTACAAGGTATATTTACACAACACATTTTCTAATTCTTGGCAAAAAAGTTTCTATGCTTTATTATTTTTCGTATCAGATGTGATGTTAGAATGCATATTCTATTGTTGTTTTGTCTCATGTTCTAGTTATTGATTAAAAATAATTAACAGTTGACTTGTAACTAATGAAAATACAAGGTATATTTGTATATATATCCACTCACATGAATATATATTATGTTTGTTCCTTTGTAAGAGTAAGAGAATGTTATATAGAAGCAGAATTTTAATCATTGAAATTTGAAAACAATCAGTTGCTAGAGGAATTTAGTTGTAGTAGGCATGCAAATGAAAGAACATTAGCTATGCACAAAGCAGGTAGAATCTATCTCAGAAACAGAAAGGTTCTGCCTAGAAATAATGAAGAATAGATTAAGGCTGTGAATATTAAGATCTTCCAAACAGCATAAGCTGATAGCTACCGATAAAATTCTGAATCCTTCTTCTTTGCTATGCCCCATTGTGTTGAGTATAGAGATCTCATTTACTCAGCCAAAACATGGGAAATATTTTCAATATTCCCAATAGTGAACATGTACCTCATGCTGCAATTTACAACTAACTTCAAATTTCTTATCCATCTACTCTCCCTTCCATTGCATTGTCTACATAAAACAAATAATATTCTTCTATAAAGTTAATCCATCGGGGCCTGGAGCTGTGGTACAGCAGGTTAAAGCCCTGGCCTGAAGTGCCAGCATCCCATACAGGTGCCTGTTCTAGTCTCAGCTGCTGTACTTCCTATCCGACTCTCTGCTATGGCCTGGGAGAAGCAGTAGAAAATGGCCCAAGTCCTTGGGCCCCTGCACCCATGTGGGAGACTTGAAAGAAACCTGGATTCCCAGATGCTAGTTTGGCTTATCCCAGCATAACCTGATGCAGACATTTAGGGAATGAACCAGTAGATGGGTACTCACTCTGCTTCTCAAATATATGTATATTAAGTTGAGGCAGAATAGTTCTGAAAGAAAAGAATAAAGTAATTCCCATGGAAACAAAGAGGAAGAAAATAATAAATAATTAAAATCAACAGAATAAAAATAAAATAGAGAAAAATGACAGTAAATATAACTGTACTTAAAATGTCCCTTAAAATTAATGTTTGTTGTTCTTTTGTCCCCGCTCATCTGTGATTTAGCTATTCCTTTTTCACTAAAGCAAAAAATAGTCTCTTCTTTACTCACCATCAACATATAATCAATCAACAAATACTATGCTATGACTTCCTTAATAATCCTTTCTTCAGTGAATTTTCTCAGTTTTCACCAATAGCATCTGAGTGAGATCTGGTCCCTCCATCCCTAAATTGTTACATTAACTTCCTGCCACCTTGTCTCCTTGTTCTAAGTTCTAAAACGAATCCATAATATGATCTTATTTCTTCCCTGCTCAGAATCCTCCAGCAACTCTCCAGGGCATTCAGTGTGAACCCCAACTTGTTATGTGCCTTTCCTAACCCAAAACTTGCATGCTGTTTGACTTTATGCCTTCTAAACTATACATAAGCCCTATCTCTGGAATCTTATTTCACAAATCCATCTAACCACAATTTCAACTTCCATCTACAAAATTGTATGTTATGTTTTAGGTAAAAGCAGTTTCTAATTCCTTTGAGAATTCTTGCTTGATCCATAGATTTTATCAATTTGAATGATTTACAAATATGTATGCTTTCCTAGATTGTGTTTTTTTTATATTAGAGAACATCATATACTTGAATCCTACCTTTTGAAACGTTCTGAAAATACATTTATAAGTCAGCATATAGTTTCTCTTGATGAATGTTGAAGATGTGGTTATGAAAATGTGTGTTCAGTATTTTTGTGCATTTGCTCCATAAATATTAGGTCATTGTGGTGATACAATGTTCAGTTCACCTGTATCACGACTGACTTTGTGTGTGTATCTATATCTATCAGTTGTTGAGAGAGATGTGCTAAATTCTTTTAACAGTGTTTCTGTAATTTTATCCCGTTTCCTTCACCTTTTTAATTTGAAATGCAGAGACAGAGAGTTGTGGGGGGAGCAGAGAGAGAGGGGGTGAGCTGCTAGTCACTGTCTTACTCCCCAAATGCCCAAGTGCCCACAACATCCCTGGTCCAGGCTTGGAACTGAAACCAGGACCTGGGAACTCAAATCCAGTTGCCCACATGGATGGCAGGAACTCAATCACTTCAGCCATCAGCACTGTCTCCCAGGGTTTGTAACAGCAGGAAGCTAGGGTCAGAAGCTGGGGTTAGTAAATCAAATGCAGACAATTTGTTATGAGGTGCAGGCAACTTAAATGCCCATCCTCTTCCTTTTCGTTTGCCAATCATTGTGACTTTAAACCTACTAATCAGTTGCAGACAGATTTCTTATTGCTTTGTGCTCCTGATTAATTAAAATTTTTATCAGCATTAAATGTTTTATTTCTCATATTTTTATTTGTTGTGGTACATCTGTTCTATCTAATATTAATACAGCTATCACCTTCAGCTCTCTGATGCAAAGTTTTATATGATGCATGTTTTATCCATTTATTTGAAACCTACGTCCTCATAAAAAATATCTTGCATATACTTTAGAATTGAGTTCTTAATCAGTTCTGACATTCTTGATGTTTTCATTAGAATATTTAGTCTTTTAATATTTAATTTAAGTGTCAAAATTGGATTTAGATTTAGGATAATATTATTTATTTTCTCTTTGCCACCTGTTTTTTTTTTTCTTTCTGTTTCTCATTTTTTGCCTTCTTATGTATTATTTAGCTATTGCTAGTATTTAATTTTAATTTGTGTAATAAATTGCTAGTTTTTGCATTTTTGGCAGCTACTGTAAGAAAAACACATTTGGGAGACCGGTAAGAAGCCTCGGATCAGTGCAGCTCCAGCCATTGAGGCCATCTAGGGAGTGAACCAGTGGATGGAAGACCTCTCTCTGTCTCCACCTCTCTCTGTAACCCTGTCTTTCAAATTAATAAAAGAAATCTTTAAAAAAAAAAAAACACGTTCTAAGCTGTTAGTTTGCTTTTACTTCATATTTTGTCAGTGCACATAAGAAGCAGAAACCTTATAACTGCTTGTGACCCATGATCTTAATGTTATTTTAAATATAATTTATAAATGCATTATAAACAATAAGAAGTGATTGTTATAACATTTTGTTAAATAGTCATATATAAAAACAAGGGAAGGAATATTTATTCCAATATTTATCATTACTTAAGCTCTTCATTCCTTCCTGCGGATACAAATTTCCATATCATGTCATATCCTTTCACTCTGAAGAATGTCTAAAAACATTTGTGTATTAGAATAGAGGTCTGAAAATGATGTATTCACTTGTTTTTATTTTATCTCAAAATGTCGCACCATCATTCTTGAAAGATATTTGTGCAGATATGGAATTTTCAATATTTCGTGATGTGTGCTGCTGTCTTCTCTGTCCTGTGATTTCTGACTGGATGTCTGGCCATTCAGATCATTTTCTCCCTTCATGTTAGTCATTGCTTTTCTCTGACTGCTTTCAAGACTTTTCTCTTTATTTCTGGCTTTCAGCAATTGACCATGAAATTCTTAGTTATGATCTCCCTCACATTTTTCCTCTTGAATTTTACTGAGCCTGTTGAATCTGTAAGTTTACATTTTTCACTCAATTTGCCAAAATTCCAGAGCCCTATTTCTTCAAGTATTTTTTCTAGTGAATTATGTACCAACTCTCAGGGACTTTATTCCTGCATTTGTAAGACTTTTTCTAATTTTTGACATCCCACTGGTCCCTGAAGATCTGTTCTTTTTCTTTTTCTTTTCCTTTTTTTCTTTTAGATTTATTTTATTTATTTGAAAGGCAGAGTTACCAAGAGAGGTGAAGACAGAGAGAGGAGTCTTCCATCTGCTGGTTCACTCCTCAAATGTGTGCAAGGACCAGGGCAGGGCCAGGACAAAACCAATTGCCAGGACCTTCTACTTCTCTCCGGAGCTGAGTATGGGGTGTCCTATAGTTAAGACCCACTACAATGAGTACCTTATCCTAAGCTATTCTTATGTTCTAGAATTCGATTCTCCATCAGAGAAATTACCTGATTTTGTGCATATCACAGAACCTCTAGTTAGTTTTTTGTGGATTTTTTGGTGTGCTTTTTCTTTTGTGTTTGCTTTTTGGGGGGCTTGTTTCTGTTTCTTTATTATTTGGTTTAGAGCTCATAGAAGTGTATTTGAATATTGAAGAAGTAGAATGCTCATATTCAGTTTGTGATTTTTCATATAACTTGGCAATAAAGAAAACAAGGCTACATTGGAGATACAGACATAATACTCGTTCCTAATGCAATTACTATTGAATTAGTTGTGAGGATTTTTTGGATGCTACTTGAGATCAATTAAGACTAAATGTTCAATTTAGAATCTAACATTGTTTCTCATCTTCT
Organism: Sylvilagus floridanus; assembly: GCA_949820135.1. Classification (NCBI taxonomy): domain Eukaryota; kingdom Metazoa; phylum Chordata; class Mammalia; order Lagomorpha; family Leporidae; genus Sylvilagus; species Sylvilagus floridanus. The sequence continues at coordinate 37,898,125 of OX463228.1, read as the reverse complement.
AATAAAAATGACTATTAAAATATATAAAAATTATTGTATTTCTCCTGAAGTCATTGCACAATCACATAATCTTTCACCTATTTAGATACATTTATGTAAAAAAAAAACTTGATAAAAATCCATTATAAACTTGTAGGCTATCTCACCAGGGAGATGTTTTCATAAAGAGAAATTCACTGTTATGTTTACCACATATATTTATGAAAAAATTTCTATCCGGAGAGAATTATGCTCCCACAATACACATCCTGAATATAACATGATAGCTATCCAAGGTGTGAAGTAATGAAAGTACACTTTGTAGAAAAATGTTTATTTGACAGGAAGAGACACAGAGAAAGAAAGAGAAGAGAGAGAGAGAGAGAGAGAGAGAGAGAGAGAGAGAGAGAGACCCATCTTTTTTTAAAGATTTATTTATTTATTTATTTGACAGGCAGAGTTACAGAGAGGCAGAGAGAGAGAGAGAGAGAGAGAGAGAAAGAAAGAGAGAGAGAAAGAGAGAAAAACAGATTTTCCAGCCATTGGTTCACTTTCCAAATGGCCACAATGGCCAGAGCTGTGCAGATCCAGGAGCTTCTTCCAGGTCTCTCATGCAGGTACAGGGGCCCAAGGACATGGACCATCCTCTACTGCTTTCCCAGGTCAAAGCAGAAAGCTGGATTGAAGTAGAGCAGCTGGGACTTGAACCAGTGCCCACACGGGATGCTGGCACTACAGGTGGCGGCTTTACCCACTATGCCACAATCCAGCCCCAACCCTCATCCTTTTAGGAGTTCACTCCCCAAATGCTCACAATGGCCCGAGTGGGACTGAGACTTAAACTGGGAGCCAGAAAGACAACCCACATTTCTCAAGTGAGTGACATGACCCCAATTACTTAAGCTATCACTTCTGTCTTCCAGAGTCTGCATTTGTGGGATGCTGGAATCAGGAGCCAGAGTGGAAACCGAATTCAGGTATGCCAGTGTAGGACCAGGCATCTTAATCACTAAGCTAATCGACCATTCCTGAGAGTAGACTTTTATTTGTCTTTGTGAATTTTTGATCATATCTTTTTTAGACTTTAAGTTTTTTTGGTGGTAAATTTGCATCCTCATCATTTTTATATCTCTAACATCTAGATCTGTGACAGGTGTACACCACTATTGCTAAATTTTGAGAAAAAGACATCTAATAAAAATCAAATGTTATTCATTAAATAATAATTTCTTTATGCATATTGTGTGAAAATGGATAGGTTATTCTTAATCTTAAACATTTTATTTGATACCAGGTCTTGTAATAAATACAATGAGGTAAGTCAATCTTTTCTTCTTTGACTTATTCTACAAAATAACAGTATAGTAGCTGACTTACTTAGTAGTTCAAATCATATGAGATGTTGAACATGGATTCTTTCTGAAGTATTAAGTTGCTAGCAAATGTCAATCGTGCTATGTGTGACACATATGCTAAGCAGAGTAGCTTACATAAAGAGATCAAGAAAAAGCCTATTACAATGAAGAACTTGTGATCAAGACTTGGATGAAAATGTGATCCAATAAATATTTATTGAACTTTTATTATGTGAGGAATTCATGTGTTCCCCCAAAATTTGTCTATGGGTGGGGTCCCAAATAATTCTCCTATGAGATTATCTACAAGATTTAGAATATAACCTCTCTATATGGATGTATTTTTATCTATTCATTTGTTACTTATATATTAATAAGTGTTATTCTACTATGTTGCACAATGGATCCATATTATTCATGACTATTCTAGTAATCTCTTAGATTCTGAGTTGTCTTGTATTCTTAGAGAATATGATGGAATATGATTAGTGGTATACATATATATTTCCCAGTTAAAGATGTAATTGAATAATTTTATTTGGAGAAATCACACACTTCAGTGTGCCAACTGGAAGTTTAAGTACAGCAGTGGACTTATGAGCATGGTGATTTTAAGTGTATTCCTAGTGTATTGGCTTAGCCAAATTTATTATCACCAGAACATTTGCTTGCCTTTATTTCCTAACTATAGACTGAGGGAGAAAATAGGGGTACATTTTGCTCACCACCCCCAACACACACAGTGTAACAGACATGAAATTAAAATGTGATTTGCTGTCTAAGGTGCTCTGGAGCCTCGGACCCTTCTCTCTCTCTCTCTCTCTCTCTCTCTCTCTCTCTCTCTGTCCTGTTTGCCTCTCTCTGTCCTGAGGATGAATTCCACTTTTCATACTGAAGAAAGGACCTTCAAATTTCTCTGTGGCATTTACATGGTCAAGTAGACATTGCATTGCTGAAATAAATTTGTGCATAATTGATTTCAGCTTTAGCATTCTAGGATTTTAATTAGAGGATGAAACATAAATCAGAGTTTCAAGCTACAGTGGTTAATAAAGTTGTTCCCTTGCTTCCTGTTAGACTAAGAGTGTCGATCACAATCTTCAAACACACATCTGCCAGATGCTTATTTATTCCTTCTGAAATAATTTGCAAAAATATCCTCCTGCATTCTATATTGCTTAAAGAAATATTTAGCATTTAGGCATTCTGCAACAAAAAGTGTCGATTACCTGTTAGATATGGGTTCAGAATTTCTTACCTGCACTGCTTTCTCCTTTACACCTTGCACATTTAATATGTGGTATGATGAGCAAAGCGAAAACATGACCTGTGGTATGTGAGTTTCTCACTGTGCTTTTACAGATTTAACAATTTTTTTAAGGCAGGTATGTGAGATAATAGCTTGGGACAACCAGATCCCATATCAGAATAACTGGTTTACATCCCTACTACTCTACTTGTGATCAAACTTCCTGCTAATGTGTGCCATGGGAGTTATTTAGGTTATTCCACCCACGTGAGAGACCCAGATTGAGTTCAGGGATTCTGGCTTCAGCCTAGCGTGGCCTTGACTATTGCAGGTATTTATGGAGTGAAAAGAATGGATGGAAGATCTCTCTCCATTTCTTTTCCCTCCTGTCTCTTTGCTTTTCAAATAAAAATGAAAATAAATTCTTTTAAAGTAAGTTGTTTTGTTTTTATAATACATTATCCACTTATAAACATGTGAAAACACATGTTGTAGTTGCTATGCTCAATTTCACATTGTTAGGAGACCAAAGGAAATGTGCCAGGAAGTGGCACTGACAAGAGGTAGGCTGTTGAGCTCCAGGAAATAATGTCAAGATAGCTAGGATGTATACAAAGGTCAGAGACAATTGAAATACAGAGAAAAACATCTGTGAAGCATGCTTTGGAAAACAATATGGTGACTTTTTAAAGACAAGAAAGCTAAGAGTGTATTTTCAGTGAAATGGAAAGAGGCTACATACATAGATCAAAGTCTTAACATATTAACTGAAGATTCATATTTAATCTTGGGGCAGAGTGTAAGATATTAGGAAAGAAATTTTAAGCAACAGCAGCAGAAGAAACTGATTTGCATCCCGTGGTGCCTGAGGATCATAACAACTGATATCCAAATACCAATGTGTGTTTTATTCAAAGCCAAAAGTCTGATAGTTTGACTAATTGGGATGCAGCGATGTGGCAGAGATTATCGGGATCCTACTTCTATCAGGAAACGATTGCACATAGAATCCTTGAATATCTCAGACATGTGAACAATTTAACCCCAGCATCTCAGTTTCCACATCTCAGTGTGTGTTTCCTGTGGTTATCTATGGACCATGAGGGAAGGGATCCCTCAAACAAAGGCGACTATTTGCCCATGTCTGCGCAGGTCTAAAACACAAAGTGACATTCTAGGTCTAAGAAGAGTGGTTAGTAGTTACTACTCATAGATCCAAAAGGGGAAGGAGAAGGATGATTATGATAACTCTGGAAAAGAAACTGTAGAAGAGGGCCACCTGATAGGAGGTTAGGTCTTTGATGTTGAAACACAGTTGCAGTGATCTTGCAGGGGGGAGAGTAGTAACAAGGACTGGATTTCTCTCTTATTCTTTAAATCCCTGTAGGTACCAATCCTTGGCTAACTTAAAGTAAGAGGGCAAAGAGCTGTGTCATGTAATTCTGGCCACTCCCTTGAGCAGCAATGTGAAAAAAATGGAACCAATCTAGAGACAAGAATAAAGAATACCAAACATAGCACATCTCTTTGTCAGTGGGAAGCTTTCATAAAATACTGGTTCTATTGAATGTTAATAACTTAAGAAATTTCAAGTAGTTAAGATTATAATAAATTCAATTAAAAATATGGCCATATAGCTGTGTGGTTCAGATCTTTATTATGCTAGTATGGAGGGGAATAGAATATGCAGTATCAGAATGTAAACTCCTTTTTAGAGTTTAAGTTGGAAGGTTAATTGGGAACTTTAAGGCTATTACTACAGTATGTTGAATATTTTGTCTATTCAAGAAAAAAGTCACTCTAGTAAATTTTTACATACTGTTTTCTGACTGATTCAATATGTTAGCTGACTTGAAAGATATATCTTCCATAGCTATCAAATTTAAGAAATAAATATTTCTCTGTTATCATCTCCATGGTCAGAATTCATTGGTTCACCAACAATATTAAAATTCCATCCAGTGTTATATGTGTGCACATAATTTTTCCAATATGATTTGAAATAATATTTGGAAAAACTTAAAAACTAGCTTTTTCAAAAATTAAATCTTTTAAATTCTGGGATAGGATTAAGCATTTTCCCCATTTATATCTTTATTATTTCTATCCCACTGTCTGTCTGTCTATCTATCTATCTATCTATCTACCTATTGAAATGTAGGACAACAGACAGAAAAAGAGGCAGCGAGACAAAGATCCTCCATCCACTGGTTCACTTCCCAAATAGCTGCAGGAGACAGAGCTGCACCAGGAACTCCAGATCCGTCTCCCACGTGGGTGTCTGGGGTCCAAATACTTGGGCATCTTCTGCTTCCCAGGAGCTTTACTTGGATGCTGGATCCGAAGTGGAGCAGCCAGTAGGAACTAGCACTCTGCTGTGGGATGCTAGTATTGCACATGAGGAGTTAACCTGCTGAGCCACAATATTTACCCTCCTCGTCGATTCTAACATGATTCACCATGAACTGCAGTGTCCCAAGGTGGACAGTTCAGTCACATCTTTACATAACATCCTTATGATTCGAATTCATTTGAGACAATGTTCATAATTCATCAAATTAGTAAACAATTAAAATTGACATTTCTAGTTTTGATTTTAATAATTTTTCTATCAAAATAAGTGTTTAAAAATAATTGTTAAAGTTTGTGAGTGTGGTATATGGGTGTGTATGGCTAAAAATGTGAATTGCTTCTACACAGAGTAAATCTTTCAGTTTTCCATGATAAATATGGCTGGAATGCTTTTTGTGTGAAAATGAATATTTCACTCTTGATTTGGTGTTATAACATATTAATCTCCTGTGGGTGATAGTCTACGTATTGCATAAGAGTGCTTCACAGTATGTCAAAAATTGTAATGTAAGCTCTTTCTCCAGCCATTTACATTCTAAGAAGAAAAACATAAGTAGTCTATGGACACCTGCTGTCCATGTGTGAACTGAATCAAGACCATCCCCTTGACTCCTATTTAAGCTTTGATATTGCAGTGGGAAATATTAGAGGAATTACAATATCTTTTTATCAGATTAGTTAATTTATGCTGAAGATACAAATGTATAGAGACACTAGTGAACTTATATATAGGGAATTGATCTTCATTAAGAAATGGTTGAACAAAATCTTTAGTTCAAGTATATATACATGGTAATAAATGACAGTGCTCTTTAGAGTCAAACAATTATTTATTTTAATATGGATTTATATACTACCTTAATTTTAATAAAAGCAAAAATGTATGAATGTTTGCCATATGTCTTGTAATGTTAAAGGTCTTTTGAACACTATATATAACATAATACAGCAACATTTCACAGATCACAAAAATTCGATAGATAGATATGCATTAAAAAGTTATAGAAGGAAAACAGTAAAAGAGAATTTAAATCTGGGTCACTTTATAAAGTTTTATTATCAAACCGTGTACTACACATTTCCAAATCATTTAAAATGATTTCCTTATCTGTCAAACTGGAATGCCCATTTCTCTTATGTAAGGCCATAGTAAAAATTAAAAATCATTGATGGAAAACCCATTGCATTACAGTCTGCTATAACTAGTTACAACTAGGGATTACTTCTGTGGTGCAGCAGGTTAAGCCGATGCTTGCACAGCATCACATATCGGAGTGCCAGGAGTCCTGGCTGCTCTGCTCTCCATCCATCTCCATGCTAATGTGCCTAGGAAAGCAGCAGAAGATGGCCCAAGTGCTTGGGCTCTTGGGCTCCATGGTCTCCTGCATGTGTGCCAGGAGCCCTAGATCGAGTTCCAGGCTCCTGACTTCAACATGGTTTAGCCCTGGCCATTTAGATTGCATTTATTTAGGTAATGAACCAGCAGATGGATGATTCTCTCCCCCCCCCATTTTGCCTTTTAAATAAATAAATAAATCTTTTAAAATATACGTAACTGCTATTACTTCAACAGATTTTGATAAGACGCTTTATTCTAATTGACCATCAAGTATGTTTATTATGATTTTGTTGTGACAGTTGAATGATCCATTCACCTGCATTTATAATGGACCATTCTTGTGTGGCGGTCATGCTCTGCCCATATGTCTCACAGGCAAAGCTAAGCAGTTGAGAGGTTTGCATTTTTCCCCATGATTTCTGGATGCATAAAAATGACATTGTAGCTAACTTACATAGTAAGTCATTCAATTATAAACAGGATAGCAGATTTAAATTTGTATGAATTATTACTTAATTATGAATTACCAATTATGTTTTTTCATCAAAAATTCTGTTTTATTTTGGCATAGAAATATCTAGAACAGATTTGATCTAGATAGTACCAGAAACTAACTGACTGACAATAATAGCTAATACTTCCCAAATTTTACTTAGTGCTATGTTCTATTTAAATAATTTTATGTGTATACATTTTTAATATTCACAGATATATATTAATAAAGAAGGAAATGAGGTATATATATGATATATAATTATCTCAAGATTGTTTTTCAAATAACCAAAAGATTGGACACATGCAGAGTGGCTACAAAATGCCTTATTAAAAGAAATAATCTGACATATATATACATACACATATATATATATCCTTTCTATGTCCATGAATTTTGTCCCTATAGCACATAAATAGGTAATTGTAATGTTAGTTGGCATATATAGTGCAAAGGGGAAAAGTATTGGTTGTGGATTTATTTTTAAGACTATGTAAAGTGGCCGATGCTGTGGCACAGCAGGTAAAACCACCACCTGCAGTGCCGGCATCTCACACAGGCGCTGGTTTGAGTCCCAGCTGCTCCACTTCTGATCCAGCTCTCTGCTATGGCCTGGGAAAGCAGTGGAAGATGGCCCAAGTCCTTGGGCCCCTGCACCCACGTGGGAGACCCGGAAGAAACTGCTGGATCCTGGCTTCAGATCGACGCAGCTCCAGCCATTACGGCCATCTGAGGAATGAACCAGCAGATGGAAGATTCTCTCTCTCTCTCTCTATCTCTCTCTCTCTGCCTCTCTGTAACTCTGCCTTTCAAATGAATAAAGCTTAAAAAATGGGTAAAATGCCAGTTTTCTCAAACAGTAATCATGTTGCTTTAAGCTATGTGCAGTTTTTTTGATCCTTAGTTGTTTCATCTATGAACTGGCATGATACCATAGCAATGATTTTAAAAGATACCTCTATTAAAAGCTGGTATAACTTGGCATAAAGAATATCCTCAACAATTGGTCACTAAGGACGAAACCAGAAGGCATCCTAATTTTTTATGTTTTATTTATTTAATCAAAAGCTATAGTGACAGAGAGAGAGAGAAACAGAGCGATAAGAGAGTAAGATAGAAGGAGAGATCGCCCATCCACTGGTTGCCTCCTCAAAGGGCCACAGCAGTTAGGACTGTACCAGATTAAATCCAGGAGCTCCATCCTGGTGTGTCATATGGGTGGCAGGGGCCCAAGCACTTGAGCCATTATCTGCTGTCTTCCCAGGCTTGTTAGCAGGAAGCTGCATTTTAGCAAAGCAGCTGGACCTCAAACGGGTTCTTCAATATGGGATGCTGGCACTGAAGCAGCGGCTTAACCCTCTGTGCCACAAAGTTAGCTCCAGCATTTCGGATTTTGAATTATACAATATTTCTCTTCTTAAACATTTGTTGTGATTTAAACTACCTAGTTTTTAATTGTAAAATTAATTAATATTTGAGATTTTAAAACATTACTAAAATAGGTTTGAAATAACTATAATATGGGGCAATATAATATCACTGAATAAATTAACATACAGGATTTGAATTACATAAAGAAATCATCATTTTTTTCTTTAACTGGCTTTTCTACTTCCTCTTAAATATTTCCATAGGCTTATTACAAAATCTTTTTTAAAAGATTTATTTATGTATTTGAAAATCAAGGCCGGCGCCGTGGCTCAACAGGCTAATCCTCCGCCTTGCGGCGCCGGCACACCGGGTTCTAGTCCCGGTCGGGGTGCCGGATTCTGTCCCGGTTGCCCCTCTTCCAGGCCAGCCCTCTGCTGTGGCCCGGGAGTGCAGTGGAGGATGGCCCGAGTGCTTGGGCCCTGCACCCCATGGGAGACCAGGAAAAAGCACCTAGCACCTGGCTCCTGCCATCGGATGAGCACGGTGCGCCGTCCGCAGCGCGCCGTCCGTAGCAGCCATTGGAGGGTGAACCAACGGCAAAGGAAGACCTTTCTCTCTGTCTCTCTCTCTCACTGTCCACTCTGCCTGTCCAAAAAAAAAAAAAAAAAAAAGAAAATCAGAAGCAGAGAGTGAGAAAGAGAGGGAGAGACAGAGAGAAATCTTCCATCCACTGGTTCACAGCCTAAAATGACCACAACAACCAGGACTGGGCTGGGCCGGGCCAAACTAAGGAGGCAGGAGATTCATCCAGGTCTCCCAAATGGGTGCAGGGGACCAAGCCCTTGGGCCATCTCCCACTGCTTTCTCAGGCACATTAGCAGGGAACTGGATCAGAAGTGGAGCAGCCCAGACACAAATGGGTGCCCATGTGGGATACTGGCCCTATAGATGGTGCCTTAACGGGTTGCCCCAGATTGACAGTCCCTCAAAATCTTTTTTTTATGATTTTGTGCTAATTGCATGTTTTAAATCTAATGAGATTATAAAAGAGGTTACATAATCATGCAAAATATCTTGCCCTGCCATATACAAAGTGCTTTTTACAAATGTAATTATAATTTGTTCTATATGAGAGGTAATCTGTGAGAATATTCCTCATTTTATGGGGGGAAAAAAGAAAAACACCTGAATTTAAAAGAAATAAAACCTGCTGCTAGCTAGTAAATGCTAGTTAGCCAGGTTTTAAATTCAGGTTTGTCCATTGAAACAAATTGCAGCCATCATCAGTCGTTTTAATAGTCTCTGATGATTATCACTATTCATCTGCAATGTAGCATCTGATTCATTAACATTATCTAGATATGATCTTACATTTCAGGTAGCAAAGTGATTTATAATCTATCATTAACTAAATGTATGTCAGTGGTACTAAAATTCATGTTGAGTCATTAGCATGACTTCACAACTGGGCAATTGCATTAATGTTCAGGAACCAGAAACCAAAAGCCGCTTTCTAATTAATGCATCTGTTTTCAATTATGATGTTAACAGGGTGCCCAGTTCAAGTCAATGTGCTGACCTTTTTTTTTTGTTGTTGTTTGTTTTGCTTTAGCAATGCTGTAGGTACTGGCTTTTGAGTTACTTATTTCTGAAATAATTTTGATGTTTCTGCTGTATACATTTGCATTTTCTTGAAGAATTGTAATCCATGTCTATGTTGTTAAACCACACATGTGACACAAGTGAACGTTTGCCATTCCCAGATAGAATAAGTAAAGATTTAAGCACTGATTAATCTTTTATACTGGCTGCTATATCTGGCCAACATCACCAAACATTTTATTAAGTATATACTAATTTTCTGGTCTGGGTACAAGCTCAACTAAAATAGTACTGTGTGATGATTGGTCAGGGATGATTTGTATAGAGTACACTGTAAAAACATGAGTTACTCAGGCTGTTTCAGGTTTGAGTGAGCTATAAACAGACCCATATTGCATTTGGTGTTTGGAATTTATATTGTATGTGAAAGGTGGTGCAGAAGTACGGGAAACTCAGCATCCAGCCATTCTGGCCTTAGAGTATTGGGACTATCTTCAAGTTATTAAAGTGTCCAGTGGATGCCTATATAAGGCAGACAGAACTTACCTTCTTAGGGCCTCCAGTTGGGCCTGAAAATTAAACTGCCATGAAGTAGATGGAAAAAGCATGCAGATTTTTATATGTAGATGGAAGTCCCCATCAAAAAGCAAAAACTCAGTAAGTGGCAAAACCTAAAGGGTGGCAATGGTGAAGTAACTAAAATGTATTGGCAAACTAATAAAAGACACCAAATTATTTTGAAAGTTCTGTTTGTACAGGTTTTTTTTTTTTTTTTCACTTTATCTTCCTATCGCTAGAGACATGAATATTTATTATGTCCTAGTCTAGGAGGGCATCTTTCCCAGGAGACTTTCCTGTAACCTCTGCTGGCAGGAGCCTCCGTTCTCCTGTGCAGGAGGGGCAGTGGGCTCTTTTGGCGTATGCCATTATTCAAGAGCTTTCAGCTCAAAATCAACTTCAGACTACAGAGGCATATTTAAGGATGGGCATATTGTCACCATTTACTAGCTTTATAAGCAGACACTGTAAGTCAGATTTTTCTTTTTTGCAATTATCCACTAATTCTGTTAAAAATTCTAAAAGTAGACATTATCATAGCCATTTTATGTATGGCAGCACACAAGTCTAAAATGCAGACCCCCCCTTTCTCTCTCTCTCTATATATATATATGTTTGTTATATAGCTTGTAGCTCCAGTGCTAGAATTTGAACTTGGTAGAAATCAATTGAAAGGAAGGCAGAAATAAAGCCAACACAGTAGCTGTCTTAGTCTGATGTTCTTGCTGTGCACTCCAATCCCCAACTCAATAATGTGATTTTCTTGTCTTTTATTTTTCCATAAGGGCATAATGGTGACACTTAAACATGAGTTAAATGTTGCAGGACTTATTAGAAGATATTAATAGGGGGAATTTTATACTTAAAGAGTATTAACAAAGCTAAAATAAATGTTGTCAGCGGGCTGCCTGCGATACCAACATCCCCTATGGGCACTCATTTGAGTCCCAGCTACTCTGCGTCCAATCCAGCTCCCTGAAAATGCACCTGGGAAAGCAATGAAGGCTGGCCCAAGTACTTGGGCCCCTGTAGCTACGTGGGAAACCTAGAGGAAGCTCTTGGCTCCTGGCTTTAGCCTGGCCCAGCCCTGGCCATTGTGGCATTTGGGGAGTGATCTCTCTCTATCTCTGTACCTCTGCTTTTCAAATAAAAAAATAAATCTTTTTTTTTTTTTTGACAGGCAGAGTTAGACAGTGAGAGAGAGACAGAGAGAAAGTTCTTCCTTTTCCATTGGTTCACCCCGCAATGGCCGCTGCTACGGCCCGTGCACTGCGCTGATCCGAAGCCAGGAGCCAGGTGCTTCCTCCTGGTCTCCCATCTATGTGCAGGGCTCAAGGACTTGGGCCATCCTCCACTGCACTCCTGGGCCACAGCAGAGAGCTGGACAGGAAGAGGAGCAACCGGAACAGAATCCGATGCCCTGACTGGGACTAGAACCCCATGTGCCGGCGCCGCAGGCGGAGGATTAACCTATTGAGCCGCAGTGCCAGCTAAATAAATCTTTAAAAAGAAAAAGAAATATTGTCAGTGGTGTGCATTTTGGATTCTGGATTCTGTGCCTGACCAAATATTTAATTCTAATCCCCCCTTTTCAATCCTTTATTGTTTTAATGTCCATACTACACACACTCAACTTCATGGGATCTCCTATGTGAGGAGGACATTTATCAAATCCCTAATTTCCAGCATAAAATATACTCTATAAATTTTCCATGAATAAATATATAAAGAAAGCATTGAATATAGAACTGTGGGTTCCATAGTTTTAAACTTTAAATAATTGTAAGGCTGTATGAATCTAGCATTCATTCAAACAGGGCCAATACTATAATTACAATGTTTATAATGTTTGTTGTATGTTCCAACCATAGGGAAAAATGACCAAATATAGATACATATTTCTATTATTATATACTTATGTTATATATTTATATATTGAAAAATAATAGATATACTAGTAATTGTATTGTATTATAATCTACTCCAGATAATTCAGAGTTCACAAAGTCGAATACCAATGGACGTACTCTTAGAATCTCCCAAGATAGGTACTGTACCATATTTTAGGGATAGTCACTTCATATCTTATATATATTTATTAGATTAATTTGTCAGGTTAATTTAAAAATGGTTAAGTTTTACTACTTTGCTATAAAACTCTAGCCACAGTAAAAATAAGATTTTTGTTTAAACAATGGAGTAGGTATTTTAATGCATATTTCCAAACCTGAAAAATTTGTTTTGATAAAATTATGTTCAGCTTGGGGAGTATTTATAACAGGTCCAAAAGGAGAGTAGGTATTTTTGCAATTAATTTAAATAAAGTCTTCTTATACAACCTAATCATTGCTGTAAGTAAGAGGATTTTTTTTTTTTATTTGACAGGTAGAGTTATAGACAGTGAGAGAGAGAGACAGAGAGAAAGGTCTTCCTTCCATTGGTTCACTCCCCTAATGGCCACTTCGGTGATCCGAAGCCAGGAGCCAGGTGCTTCCTCCTGGTCTCCCATGCAGGTGCAGGGACCCAGGCATCTGGGACATCCTCTGCTGCCCTCCCGGGCCACAGCAGAGAGCTGGACTGGAAAAGGAGCAACCGAGACTAGTACCTGGGGTGCAGGTGCCGCAGGGGGAGGATTAGCCAAGTAAGCCACGGCGCCGGCTAGTAAGAGGAATTTTTATGATCATCCATTTAGCATCATAGCAGTGTATTTCTTATAAGTGAATACTGAAAAATTACTTTTGTTGGTTTGTGTGCTATGAAGACTTGAGTTCAAATATGAATATCCTAATAGAAGTAATAGGAACAATTTAAAAGGGTTTGTTATAGTCTCTAAGATAATCCATCCATTACATATTGTTAAGAGTTAGCATAAATTCTCTGATGTTATGACAAATACTTGCTATGTTCTCATGGAAATTTTAGACCCCACTGAAGAAAAATATATACACACAGACGTATCGACATACCCACACGTTTTCAAGTCTCTAAATGTCCTGAAACATCCTGAATCTTAGCTTAGACAGTTATTTTCAGGTAAATAGTAAAAGGGAAGTTACTAATAAATGAATATTTAGTGTTGTGTTATGTGGTGATATGGATTCAAGATAAATATATAGCTGGCTTAAAATAAAATACACAATAAGAAATATTAAAGATCAATCCTGGGGGCCAGCACTGTGGCATAGCATGTGAAGCCGCCGCCTGCGATGCCGGCATCCTGCATGGGCGCTGCTTCAGGACTCAACTGCTCCACTTCTGATCCAGGTCTCCGCTATGGCCTGGAAAAACAGTAGAAGATAGCCCATGTCCTTGCGCCCCTGCACCCGCGGGGGAGACCTGGAGGAAACTCCCAGATCATGGCTTCAGATTGGCCCAGCTCTGGCCATTGCAGCCAATTAGAGAGTGAACCAGAAGATGGAGGACCTCACTCTCTGCCTCTCCTTCTCTCTCTTTGTAACTCTGATTTTCCAATAAAATAAATAAATCTTTAAATAAAAAGATCAGTATTATATTTCATCAAAAGCACATTAGAAAAATGATATAAAGTAACTCCTTATGAAAAAAAAAAACATGACCAACATAAAAAGATTCTCAACCTTAATTAAAGAAACCAACATTTTCAACAATTGACTTACTATCTATTTGGCTAGGGTTAAAATGATTGCTATTACTTATTTATGGAGCATTAGAAGAACAAGTTTGTGTTGTATTAAAATTATATTTAAACTTGAAATTAAGTTGAATATTGTGTTAAATGTTGTATAGGGGAAGACATTTGGTGCAGCAGTTAAGATGCCACTCCGGGTGTCTGAATCTAGTACTGGAGTGCCGGGATTTGAGTCTTGGCTCTCCTGATACCAGATTCCTATAGGAAATACCTGGGAGTAGCAGATAATGACTAAAGTACTTGAGTACTGACACCTACATGAGAGATTTGGATGGAGTTCGAAAATTGGGCTCCTGTATTCCTGGCCCAATTCTGGCTGTTGTAGGAATTTGGAGATTGAACCCAGAGATGGTAGATTTCTGTTTCTCTCTGTCTCTCCGCCTTTGAAAGATGAAAGAGAGAGAGAGAAGGAGGGAAGGAGGAAAGGAGGGAGGGAGGGAGGGAGGGAGAGAGAGAGAGAGAGAGAGATAGGATAATTCAATTATGTTAAAAGTTACCTTTTCCTCTTTCCCTTACCTTGTTCTTCCTTTCAAGCACAACCATTCAGGAACTGTTTAATCCTAAGGTCTTTGTGGGGACAGAAAAACTAGGCATCTACACAGGGTACGAGAGGATGCTTTAGCCCAGCATGAGGTCACACCTATGCAGGATGAGGAGGGAATCCCTTTAGAAGAGGCAGTGGAGGGAGATGGATCTTCATGGTGTCAAAGCCCAAGTGGGAACATGGCCTCTTCATTGAGGAAGGAAGCCAATGGCTGTATTAGCAATGATATAGGCAGCAAAGTGAGTTACAAATAGGACAGAACTCCAAAAAGTTCATGGGAAATGGAATTAAAATACAAGCCTATTTTGTGACAAAATTTAAAATGCATACAGAGCTTTTCATGAACTTTCTGAAGTTCCCTTGTATAAAAAAAGAGTTAGAAAAGGAAAATGATAGGAATTTTATATGTCGGGATGAATGTGCAGCTTTTAATAAACATATATCTGCATAAATATGTATGATGAGTAAATATAAAAACAAATGTTGTAAGAAAATGAAATAAAAATATCTAGATAGAATTAAATATGTGTGGACAAGCATATATAACCTGGCTCTTCCGTTTCAGAATGCAGGGGAGAAGTAGTGGTATCTCAGCAGCAAGGGTGACACCTGTTCCAAACTGTGGCTGTTATGTACCCATCTCCAGTTAAACCATAAGGGTTCCCTAGAGAGATGGCTGATTGCAGGATTGCAAAAGGAACCTACTACAGTAGCCCAGAATCTCTTGTGCCAGAAATGGGGAAGCGTTTGAGAAGGAAGATGGAATGATTTCCACTTGTAAAGTCAAATACCTTGAGCATCTAATTTAAAACTAACATTATGAAATTTCTTCTTCTTCCTAAAAAAAGGAGTGGTTTTTATCAAACCAAGCCTCCATCAGGAACAATTATATGAACTTGAATATAATTTGAAGGTGGTTGCTTGTAGAGTGAGTCAGCTTGTATTTGTGGAACTAAGAATAAAATTATACATTATCAACTGCTTTGAAAAACTGACAGTACCTACTACATGTGAAGGTGCATACACCTTGTTATGTAGGAATGCCACTTCTAGTTTTAGGAACTTAAAGAGAATATAATTATGGAGATCAAAAATCATGTAAACATTGTAAACATGGTCATACAAGCATAACACACAATGTAGAAACACATAAAAAAATCCTGTGAATGTTTCTCAGTAGTAAAAAGAAATCATCCAAAGGGCAATAGAAAGAATGAACAAAAGCTTTAAAAATAAAAAAAAGACTTATTTTTATCTATTTGAAAAGCAAAGTGTGACAGAGAGAGACAGACATCTGCTGGTTTATTCTCTCAATGGCCGCAACAGCTGGGGCTGGGTCAGGCTGAAGCCAGTCGGTAGGAGCATCATCCAGGGTCTCCCACACGGATGGCAGAGGCTGTCTTCTGCTGCTTTCCCAGGCACATCAGCAGGAAGTTGGATTGGAGTTGGAAGCAGCACTCACATGGGATGCCAGCATCACAAGAGGCCACGTAACCCACCGTGCCACAGTACTGGCCCCTACTATATATATTTTTTCTTAAATGTATATTTATTTATTTTAAAGGGAGACAGAGAGAAAAAGAGAAAAAAAGAGAGAGAGAGAATCTCTCATCCTCTGGTGTACTCCCCAAATGGCCACACTAGCTAGATTTGGGACAAGCAGAAACCAGAGACCTAAAATTCCATGCTGGTCTTCCATGGTGATGGGGCACTTTTGCTGCCTTTCCAGGCACATTAGCAGAATGCTGGGTCAGAAACAGAGAAAATATAACTCAAATTGATGTGCTGATATGGAATGTTGTCATTGTAAGCAGTAGGTTAAACTACTGTTTAATGTTGGTGCCAATAATCTATGTTTTGGTGTGAGTGGCAGTTTGGTGTGTTATGAATGTATCATAAGATAAAAATCCATTGTGATACAAAATAATGGTTTGCATACTTTTCCCTATTATTTTATACTCAATAAAATTTACATTAAATATTCAGTATGAATAATATGAAGTAACTTCAAAAAGTTCGTGGCAAATGGAATTAAAAATGTTAATTTTGATGTAAAAATATTGAAATCCCTGCTTACAAAGTATTGTAAGTTTGTGAAAAATATGTTTTATGAAGAATAAACTCATTATCATAGTTATGATAATAACAATGTCCACTAACCAATATTGTTATTAATTAGGTCACACAAATATTGATAATCAGTGTAAATGCTCTTATTGCCAAAAAGATGACGTAATGCTTTATTAATACAGCAGCTGGCATGGCAAATTATATTCCTCTCACTCACATCACTTGTGAATAATCAATGTCATTTTAGTGAAAGAAGAAAACAGACTCAGTAGGATTAAAAAACGTAAGATAAGCTTATTGGTAATGCCTAAATGTAATGGAAAATACGCTTAATTTCACATGCAATACTTTTTAAAAGTTTATTTATTTATTTATTTTAGACAAGGTGGGAGGGAGAAACGTTGAGAAAAGGTAAGACTGACCTCGCATCTACTGATTCACTCCCCAGAGGCCTGCATGGACTGGGGCTGGACTGAGACTAGAGCCAGAAACCAGGAAGTCAATCCTGGTCTCCCCCAAGATGGGTGGCAGAAGCCCATCATCACCATCACCTGCTGCCTCACGAGGTGTGTGCCAGCAGAAAGCTGGAATTTGGAGTGGAGCTGGTACTTACATCTATGTGCTCCGATATGGGTGCTGGCATCTTAGCAGATGTCTTAGCTGTTGGGTCAAACGCCTGCCCCAATATTCAGCACTTTAATCACTAATGTAACCTATGATTTTAGCCATTAAGCTAATTGGATCTTTACCTTGTATGAGTGTATCTTATGGAGAATGGAAGATGAAAGTATAATGCAGGCTGGCACCGTGGCTCAATAGGCTAATCATCCGCCTGCGACGTCGGCACACAGGGTTCTAGTCCTGGTCAGGGCGCTGGAATCTGTCCTGGTTGCTCCTCTTCCAGGCCAGCTCTCTGCTGTGGCCCAGGAAGGCAGTGGAGGATGGCCCAAGTGCTTGGGCCCTGCACCCCAATGGGAGACCAGGAGGAAGCACCTGGCTCCTGGCTTCAGATTGCCTCAGTGCGCCAGGCCGCAGCGGCCATTTGGGGAGTGGAAAACCTTTCTCTCTATCTTTCTCTCACTGTCTAACTCTGCCTGTCAGGAAAAAAAAAAGTACAAAGCAACAAAGAGGGAGAATGGATAAAGAAAGGGTTCTATCAAGAGAGTTTGGAATGCTTACTCTATACTTCTTTCTAAATTCAAAATTATTAATTACTGATACTATTAATAAAAATGAAAAAAATGCTAGTGATACTACTGTATCAGACAAATAATCTTAGTACAGAGTAGTAATTATCTTTAAAAAACTTGTTATAATTCCAGCAATGTCTATGAAATGCTGACATTCAGCTTCTCTCTTCATTACAGTATATTGCCCCTATGTTGTATGCAAGAAGTCTTCAGGAAAATCATGGAAAATGAATATTATGGGAAAAATGCATGAATTTCAATTTTTGCAATAAAATAAACATGTTTTAATTATGATTTTCCATGAATTTTAAATATATATATTTATTTGAAAAGCAGAGTGACAGAAAGACAGGAGAGACATTAAGAGATTGTTCATTCACTGATTCATTCCCAAATACTTGCAACAGCTACTGCTGGACCAGGCCTATGCAATGAGCCAGGAAATTCATTATTGTCTGCCTTGTGGGTGACAATGTCTTAGACCATTATCTGCTGACTAGATGCATTAGCAAATTCATCCTTGTCTCCATGTGGGTGGTCAGGCACTTAGTACTGGCCATATCTGCTGCCTTAATAGGTGCATTAACAGGAAGCTGGCTTGGAAGCGGAGGCTGGACTCATCCAAGCACTCCAAATGGGATAAAGGTTTCACAAGCGGTGCCTTAACCTGTCATGCCACAATCCTTCCCTTCCAAGAACCTTTTTAAGTCCCCTCGTATCAGGGACATGAGACCTTTTACCACTAAAGCCATGAAAACAAGCCATTTCCAATTCATGTGGCATTAATTCAGTATTTCCTTTTCTTGAGATGAAAAAATCCAATGCCCAGTATTGAAAGCACAAGGTGAGGACACACTTCATGCTGTTTGTTTTCAATTTACACTTTTCCATCACCTCCGCATACTCACGGACCTGCGAAACTGCTGCTTTTGGTCATGTGAGAGAAGAGTGAGATTCTCTTTGTACAGTTGCTGCTCTCAAAAAAATTTCTTCCTGAAAAGAATATATTTTTCAAGAGTTGCCTAAAAAGAGAAAGTTGCAACAGAAAACTGCCTGAAATTAACCAGTTGTATGGAAATTAACTTGTCTATTCATTTTTAAAGTAGTGCTGCACTTTCTTATGATACTATATTTTTGTTTATTGAAAGGGTGACTAAATATTAGATTCCTTCCCACAGTAACACATGGTAAGCTGACTTGTACCACCAGCCCACACATTAAGTCACAAGTCTGCTTCCTATATATATTCTAGTCATGAAATTAGTAAGTTAGCATTAATCACAAAGTTAAAATAAGTATTTTAATTAAATTTTACATCTAAATAATATTTATTATATTCTATTATACTGGGCTCTATATTTCATTTAATAAATGAGTGGATGATGTCAACTAGAAGGGTATGTATTTTCTGTTCAATGGAGCTATATTTTACAGGGATGACCTCTGGGAATATTCTAGACTCAATAGTACCGAACAATTCTGTCTCAGGTTACGGCCAAACAATTTGTATCATATGCAAACTTCTCTGTGAACAATCCAAAATAATACAACAACAAAAAAAGTTTTCCCATATTTTGGGGGGTGATAGAGGACCACCTGGGGATTCTGAATTTAAGGGGTAAACTCTTTGGAAGAATAGAGGGAAGCACACTGAGGTGAACCTCACATCTCTGTAGCTTTATCATGCAGGCATGTGATAACCCACAGAGATGACATTTCATCTCAGCAGAATGTTGCCAACTAGAAAATTTGTCCATCTCATGTGACTAGAGAATAAAGTTGGAACTCAGGTGGTAGGACCCTGGAGAACAGAGATCCATAGAAATCTCAACCTATATTTTTATTAGCTTTTACACTTGAATTTTTTAGTTTACTTACTTTTATTCAGTTTCTACCAAATGCCAGCAGTTTACAAAAAATTTATAGAAAATCACATATTATGAAAAATTATGCATAAAATAGAAAATTACACTAAATAACATTATATTTTAATTTCATTTTCCACAGATTTTTGAAATACTCTCATGCTACATAGTATCCTAAAAAATAAACTTTCTGGGACCAGAGTTTCTGTGGTGTAGCCAGTTAAACCACAACCCGTGACACCAGCAGCCAAATGGGTTCTTGTTTGTGTCCCAGCTGTACCATTCTGCTTCAACTCCCTGCCAATGTACCTGGGAAATCAGTGGAAGACAGCCAAAATACTTGGGCCCCTGTCACTCATATGGATGACCCAGATGGAGTTCTAGGCATCTGGCTTTGGTCTGGCCCAGTCCTGGGCAACGTGGTCATTTGAGAGAATCCCTTTCTCTGTAACTGTGCCTTTCAAATAAATAATTCATTCTTTAAAAAGAAAATAAAATTTACTGAACAAAACAGAGAGAAATTAGTCAATAACAGTAGGCATATGGGTAATGTGGGTGCTGTTTTTTCAGACACAGATTTCGAATAACTGTGATTGATGTTATAAAGGGAGTGTTTGATGCAGCAGTTATGATGGCATATCTATTACCCTCACCTCGTACTGGAGTGCCTGGATTGGAGTCCCAGCTCTGCTTCTGTGTCCACCTTCCTGCCAATGCACACCTTGAGAGGCAGCAGGGGAAGGTTCAAGTGGATGGGTCCCTCCACTCATATGGAAGATCCCGACTGAGTTCTAGACTGCTGATTTTGAACTGTCTAGACAGTTGCAGGCATTCAGTGGTGAATGAACCACTGAATGAAAAATTTGTGTCTCTGTCTGACTTTAAAATAGTAAATAAATAAATATTTTTAGAATTTGTCATGTTAATATTATGATCGATTTATCTTCATGGTAATTGTATTTGTAATAAAGATAGACATAAAGTTCACACTAATTTATTGTAAGACATGAAAGTTTGTGGAACAATTCCTTGTTACGGGATCTTATCATCATATTAACCCTCTAGGACTTATTATCATTTATTTTCTTTTTATACAAAGATGGAGAATTCACATTCCTAGAGATTAAATATGCATCATATATCTTTTAAAATATACAACATATCGAATTTAACCTAAAATGAGGACAATATTTTAAGGTTTTTGAACCGTTAAGAGAAACAGGTGGGATCCATGTAGTCTGCTCAGAGGATTCAACCTGAAGGCATGAGGGTGTGAAACCGTTAAGAAGATTTTTGAATTAATCAATTTACAGAATTCGTAAAGCCTCTGTTTGTAAAAACTAGTTGCAAAATCACTGGATCAAAATTCGGTTTTTCAGCCTTTACAAATGGGACAATTCTGGGCTAATGGAAATTGGCTAGTCTTCTTCTGCTTATGAGAGAAGCAAAGTCTATGTGGAAAGAGTCCCTTCCTTCCTTGTCATGTTTCTTGCGGCTGTCTACACTGCCATTATGCTACAGAGGATGAGACTGAAATCTGTGTTTACTGGCTTAGTGATTACAGTCCGAATGGAACCTTCAAAACTGATCACTCTTTATGAGAACATGCATAATGTCTGCTCTCCCAACCTTGGACTGGCCACATAACGGTTTTCCTCCCCAGTTCCTCTGCTATTGGTGGGAAATCTATCATTTCACATGCTAGATTTCCACTATGATAAAAGCTACTGTGGCAAATACAGTATGACCTAACTTCCTTGATTGATCTGTAAAGGATCTTGCCTTAGGAAGACTATGATTTTGAAAATAAAAGAAAAAGAGAAGTCCATTACTTTATTCACTGAATATAAGTTATTTTAACTTTGACAGTTCTGGCAATCATTTTGTGCATAGGAGGTGTGAGGAAAAAAAAGTTTTTTTGTATAATGACACTACCCAAAACTTTCTTCTTAACTAGATCCCTGCTTTTGCCTCTACAGACTTTAAGGAGCACTAATGGAATTTCTAACAGTTCCATCCCCAAGATAACTCCAGCTTTCCATTCTAAATGTCTGCCTGAGAAAATTTACATCTGCTGAAAAAATTTATTATTTCTTCCAGCCTACATCTGAAAACTGGGTTCCTGTCTATGTGAGGCTAGTAGCTTCACTTTGACAAGTACTAGTTAGCAAAGCATATGAGTTTCACATGGACCATTCCTCCTTTTGTAGTTCATAATTTTTTGACTCTCTGATTCCATAGAACTTTACTCACCCCTTACCTAGCTCCTCATTCTTCCTGTTAAATGCTCAGTCACCTCTGTGAAGATGAAAGATGATTTCAGCTCACTATGGACTTTTTTCTCTATTGCAAGAGTAGAATAAGATCTGTCATTACTGCTGTAACTAGTGTCTGGCTTTGTTTTTGACAGTAATTAAAATAAAGTATTTTCTCTTCGAGTTCCTGGCAATCATCTTATGCCATATGGATATAGGAAAAGAAAAGAAAGAAAAAAACACTTATGGCTTCTAGGTAATTAAGCTTCGGATTTCTCTCTTGGGATAGAGAAGAATGGAGTTGGGAACAGGAGGGAGATGAAGAATATTTTTCGATTCTCCACACAATTCTTGTCCTGCTTATTAAATAAAATAAACAAAAAACTCCTAACCACTATTCCCATGAGATAGGCCAGCACTCCTTAAATAATTTTCTTTTCTATTATTTTTCTAAACAAGCCATTGCATCATTCAATTATGTAAATACAAAAGCCTCAATTATTACATTAAAATCATTGTAAAATGTTACATTAGAGATTGAAACAAGATTCAGAAATATTACATGTATTTTTTTTTTACAGGCAGAGTTAGAGAGAAAGAGAAAGGTGTTCCTTTTCCGTTGGTTCACCCCTCAAATGGCCGTCACAGCCTGTGCTGTGCCAACCTGAAGCCGGGAGCCAGGTGCTTCCTCCTGGTCTCCCATGCGGGTACAGGGCCCAAGCACTTGGGCCATCCTACACTACCTTCCCAGGCCATAGCGGAGAGCTGGACTGGAAAAGGAGAAATATTACATATATATCTTTTAAAAACTGTAACTTATTTAAAAAAATTGTATTTTTAAAAAATTTAACCAATGCAACAAAATTCATTAAACTTTAGTCTGTAGTAATATATTCATGCTGTATTAACATCATCTACAGGATAGAGTTCATGGAAATGTTTTTCATATGAGATTTCTGATTAAATCTATTATTCCCATCTTGTAGCATTCTTTATGAATATTATGTTCCAACCAAAGTTTTCCCCAAGGATTGCTTTACTTCTGTGCAATCCTTGGAGTATAGGTAGCTTCAGCTGGGCTCATCAGAGAATTGCGAAAGTGTACTATGAGCATGATGGTTCTACCCTACTTAAAAAGCACAAGCAACGATGGTCTTAATAACCATGATGCCAAAGAACACGAGCAGTATCAGCACAGGTGTAAGGGCCTTAATCACTGCAGTCTATGCACTATTCCTAAGGGAGAACATGTCATTGGAATGTTTAGTCCAGGTAGTATGATGAATTTTCAATGAAAGGAACTTATTTAAGCTGGTGCCTATAAAAGTTGAAAACTAAAGTCATCCTTCTGAATTCTTTTACCATCTGCCATGAAATTGCATCAGTCTTTTTCAGGAAGAAAGCCAGCACAGATAAATCTAAGTTCTCTGGGAAAAGAGTTTGTGTTTACGGCAGTGCCCAGCATGTTGCTATTGCTTAATAAATGTCAAATCTGATGGATAATCTTCATTTAGATGTTACATGGCTGCTTTTATATTTCCCATTGCAAAGCACTGAGTTATAGACAGAGCTGTTAAATGTCTTTATTCTAATCTAATTTCACAATACCTAATTATGCTGGCTCACCATTTTCAGCTAAAGTGGCTCATGACTATGGAGCTGTTACTCATTTTTTTTTTCATTCATATGTACAGGCATTCAACAAACATTTATTGGGACCACTTAGGAGCTGGACATAAAGATGTATGAGATGTAATCCTATCTTCAATAATATTCAAATCGAATGAAGAAACTGATACAAAAATAATTAACTATGAACTGATTTGTTAAGTATTACTTTGAGGCACACATTTTCCAGGTTTATCCACTTTGGTTCAATCTGCCTTTAATACAATGTTTTTCTCTGTTTTTAAGCTGCATTTTTATTTTGTAGCATTTTATTCTCAGCAAGTCATATTAAAATCCTTTTTTTGGAAAAATAAATATTCTATAAACTAGATTAATATGTAAATATAATAGTTAAATTGAATGTAAACAATAATTCTAATGATATGCTGTGCATAAAAAAAGCAAATCATTTTGTATTATATCTGAGAAAAATTATGTTAGAAAAAGAGTTGCAGATTGGTGCCTCCTCACACGTGGCACCAAAATATTAGAAAAAGAGGCACAGAATAGAGAGGTGACAGTATGCGAATTTACAGCCAGACTGAATAAATCCGTAAATGTGGGTGACCAATTGCCTGTGTGTATATGATGGAGTATGTGGCAGAAGGCCACGACCCCCAGGCACCAGGCCTTTTTAAGGAGGGCTGGGGATGGGGGTGAGGTGGGGACAGCAGGGGAAGGGGAATTCCTGGAACTGGGCGGGGCCTTGGGAACCTGGAAAAGAGCAAGAGCGCAGGGTGGGGTATGAAGGCAATAGGGTGTGAGACCCACTTGAGATTCAAGGGCAAGGAATACATTCCAAAGTTTATTTGTCTTTTGGCTAAAGAGCAAGAATGGCTAGGGCTTATGTCTTTGTTCCATCAGTTACAAAGTGTTCTTCTTTCCTTTATGGCAGGGAATGTGAAAAAACAATTTTATATAATCCCTGAGAAAATTTTGGTTTATTTATTGCTTTTCTATCTTTAGAAGTCAAAGTCAGTTTCATGGTACTTATTTTCTTTCATTCGACTTTTTGTCCACCTGGAGAGTTAGTGAAATGGCACAGTCTTATCTATGGCACGATCTACACCCGGACACCATCCTAGGCTGCCATTGCTGGAAGCCAGGTGGACACATGGCCCAACCACCGGTGTCAGCCCCACCTCCATCATAATGGGATTCGCTACTCCTACTTCCCTGCCAGCCCACTGGCAAAGTTTTAAAAGGACCTGTTTCTGGAGTCCATATTTTAATATGTATTTTTTAAAAGATGTATTTATTTGAGAGGCAGAGTTACAGACAGAGAAAGGGAGAGACAAAGAGCTGGTCCCACTGGTTCACTCCACAAATGACTGCAAAGGGCCGGAGTGAACCAATCTGAATTCAGGAACTAGGAGCTACTTCTAGGTCTCCCACATGGGTGCAGGGCCCCAAGAACTTCGGTCATCTGCTACTTTCCAAGGTGAATTAGCAGGGAGCTGGATTGGAAGTGGAGCAGCTAGGACTTGAATCAACACCTATATGCGATGACGGTATCCCAGGTGGTAGCTTTACTCATTGTGCCATAATGCCAGTACCAAAGTGATTTACTTTTATAATAGTAAACATAAAAAGGCTAAACACACATCCCAATTCAATTGCCTTATAGTGTGAAAAAATAGAATTATGAATACAGATGTTAGAAATACAATAGGACTTTTGGCCGGTGCCATGGCTCACTTGGCTAATCCTCTGCTGCGGCACCGGCAAACCGGGTTCTAGTCCCAGTTAGGGTGCCGGGTACTAGTCCTGGTCGCTCCTCTTCCAGTCCAGCTCTCTGCTGTGGCCTGGGAGAGCAGTGGAGGATGGTCCAAGCACTTGGGCCCCTGCACCCGCATGGGACACCAGAAAGAAGCACCTGGCTCTTGGCTTCAGATCAGCATAGCTCCGGCCGTAGCGGCCATTAGGGGAGTGAACCAATAGAAGGAAGACTTTTCTCTCTGCCTCTCTCTCTCACTGCCTGTAACTCTACCTGTCAAATAAAAAAAAAAATACAATAGGACTTTTAAAGTTTAGTTTCAGAATGATCATAAGAAGGGCTATATTTAGCCTTTGGCCTGATTTAGTGAACAGCTTAGTAATAAGTATAAAGGTATTAAAAAAAGTTAATGGAAAAATGTGTATTATGTCTTAATTATATTTTGACATAATTTTTTTGAAGTACTCTAGTATTTGCCAGCTGGTCAACTCATGGTTTTTGTCTCAAGGATAGACCATTAATAAAAATTTGCAAATGTCTTCTATCTTGAAGTGATATATACCAAATGTGCCAGCACCTTTTCGTCTAATAAAAAACTCAGTACCTAACTTACCTCAGTTTTTTGACTATCTGCTGGCATGGATATGGTGATAATTTGCTTATCTCATAATCACTGAGCATTTTTCTCTGTGATGTTGCGCTTTTGACTTCTTCCCTGTCCCCCTTCCCCTTAATCATCCCTCCTCCTCAGAATTGGTTCTATTGAATTTGCTTCTCTTCAAGCTGTTTTGGAATTAATTCAGTACAGTCTAAATTGTTTTTGTTTATTTGTCATCATCACATTCTTAAAAATAAACAGATGCTAACATGTCAATGGGAAATCTTTGAGTGGAAATTACAAAGTTAGAACAAAGAGTAATCAGATGATCTAATGTAGTCCCTAGTCTTGATGATCCAGGAGAAACAAAGCAAAGATACGAATGCAGGTGTTTGTGTTTCTATGATTATACACTGAGAAAATGCTGAAGCCAGATGGTATTTTCAGAATGATCAGAGAGCTAGCATAATTTTAAAATAATAAGAATACTCTTCTTAGATTAATCAAAAAACCTGATGTCAAGCCTTTTAAAGGTAAATCAGGAAAATACAGAATCAGTATATAGGAAATCATAATGTGGAAAAGCTATGTTTACATTGAAGCCATTATTGTGTTTAGATGTTAAAATTAGCACAAAGGAGACATAGGATAAAAATAGAAATATAAATGTACTAATATATTTATATAGAGGGTAATCTTAATGTCAGGTAATTGTCTACTTATTCAGTACACAGACTTTTAGTACTAGGGTTAAATAGATTTACAGTGGATAAAATCTTCATTATTATCCCATAAATCCACCTTAATCTTTCTTGAGCACCTACCTGTAACTCATCTTTTAACCTATTCTCGTACTATTAAGTGTCCGTCAAATTATCCTGTGTAATAATATACTGAAACTTCTTCCCTATAACCATCTTCTTGCCATCTGTGTTGCTATATGATAACATTAAACTACTCAGAAGTAATAATCTCAAGATAAGAATTTGAAGCATACTGTATTAACAAACAAAATATCTTTTCTTAAATGGACAGTAACTTTACAAAAAAACTACTATGATATGGACATGCTGAACTGATATCAACTAAACAACATTTATTGAACTCTTAGGAAATCAGAGATGACAAGACATAGTTTCAATGTTCATAAAGAAAATTTTCTTCTTGCCTATGATGGTGAGGAGAAAGATCATTCGAGGCAGAAGAAACAGGATAAGTGGACATCTGAGACAAGAAAACTTGATAGTTGAGAGCTGTAATCAATTTGTTACTAACAGTACATGATTTAGCTGGGGATGATTGTGAGAGGAATGGGGTACAATGCAGAGTAACTAAAACTGGAAATGATGCCAATTCAGTGGTTGTTTTTTTTACTCTGAGGAAATCAAATTATTATATTTTAGCTCCTACAAAATTATTATATTTTAGCCACAATTAAAATTTTTGTATCCTTAAGAGTTATCATATCTTTTACATAATGTGTCTTTATCTGACATTTCATTAAATGAATTTACAGTAGAAAATTCTCATTGAATTTAGATAAATATATCAATGGATGTCTATAAATGCTAGATGATCATCAATCCTATTTCCTTTCCTCTTTGGTAGTAGAGGTGAACTGCATTTATCCAACTGGATGGGTTATAATCAATGTTACTTGAGTAGAAGAAGTGATTTCTAGGGGCCGGCACCATGGCTCACTTGGTTAATTCTCCACCTGCAGCACCGGCATCCCATATGGGCTCCGGGTTCTAGTCCCGGTTGCTCCTCTTCCAGTCCAGCTCTCTGCTATGGCCCGGGAAGGCAGTGGAGGATGACCCAAGTGCTTGAGCCCTGCACCCGCATGGGAGACCAGGAAAAGTACCTGGCTCCTGGCTTCAGATCGGCACAGCGCTAGCCATAGTGGCCATTTGGGGAGTGAATCAATGGAGGGAAGACCTTTCTCTCTGTCTATAACTCTACCTGTCAATCAAAACAATAAATTAAAAAAAGAAGAAGTGATATGTTTTCAAGACAACTCCAAAATGAGTTTCCACAGTGTTCTAGATGACACTTCTGTATCTCTGGTGACTTAGAAGACAGGTAGAATATATGGCTGTACAATAACATGAAATAATTTGGGCACTCAATCACTTCTTGAAAGATGTCTTATTTGTGAGGAAAAAATAATTGCCATTTTAAGCCACTGAAATTTAAAGTTTTTGTTGCATTAGATCACATTATCTTAATGAGCAAAATGCATCTGCATTGTGTAATAACATTCATTACTGAATGAAAGATCAGGTGTGTATATCATTCAACATGTGGATGTAAATAAGCAGAAGAGACCTCATTGTCAAATTTGGATTAATACTAGATTTAGCTGAAGTATAGAAAGAAAACAATTCAAAGAGGAAGAATAAACTGATATGATTACTTTTCTTGAAATCCTAGGGAATTTAGTATCAAGAAAGATGATAACTGATATAGAAGCTGTTAGTTGTTTTTTGCTAGATTATTTAAGCAGAGCTGTCATCAATACCTGTTTGCATTTGATTTTTACAGAGTGATAAAAAGACGTGCTAGGAAACATCCTGCCTATCATTTGTCCCCAAGATGCAAACTGCAAGATACAGAGTTAATGTAGAAAGAAACCCTATATTTCACTATCATACAAGATGGTGAAGTCAATAAAAATTGACAAAAGTGGCGTGCTTAACATGAAGACATTTAGGAATGACAATACTTATCCCTTTTATTTCTAAAGGACTTTGGAGCTCAGAAAACTTTTTCATATTATATTTCATTGTTTTCATTGGAATATTCCTAAAAATGTAGCGAATATTCGAATTATCTATTATATGACTACCATCCCCAAAACATAGTAGCTTAAAGCAAATGCAGTCCATTATTCTCATAAATTTAGCAGGGCTCACTGTGGGTAGCTCAGCTCAGATTCATGAGATACCAGCTAGAGTGACTAGAAAAATAGAGGCTGGAATCACATGATGTCTCATTCACTCAGGTTATCTGCAGGTGATGCTGGTTGACAGCGGAGATCTTAGCTGTAACTGTTAGCAGGAGCTGTCCACAAGCTTACCCCTGTGGCTGTTTGGCTTCCCCACAGAGTGGATGCAGGCTTGCAAGAGTAAGAATCCTGACAGAGAGTTCCATGTGGAAGCTTGTTAACTTTGATGATCTAGCTGCCGAAGTGGCATGTCATCTCCTCCACTTTTACTGTGCCCAGGCAGACTCAAAGACCTGTTTGGGTTCCAGGGGAGAGGAGAAAGAGCCCCCCCTCCCCACCTTGATAAGACAGTGGTAAAGCTCTGGAAGAACTTGTGAGATGGGAAAGAGGTCACAGTCACTATCAGAAAATATCATCTGACACGTGAGATAGACTGCAGATTCTCATTTTTCAAAAAAGAAAGTTGACTCTCAGATTATTTAAGTTATTAGCTCAAGATCATACAGCAAGTAGAAGAGTTGAAGTTTTAATTAATTCCTTTACTCCATGGAGAATATTATTTCTCTTGCGGATGGCAAGGTATCAGCAACACCTAGATATAAAGCTCTAGCGTCAGATATATTCCTGGTACACCAATACTGCACAACATTAGTTTAAAGGTTACATTAATGACAAATGAATGGCCGGCGACGTGGCTCACTAGGCTAATCCTCTGCCTGCCGTGCCGGCACACCGAGAGTTCTAGTCCCAGTCGGGGCACTGGATTCTGTCCTGGTTGCTCCTCTTCCAGTCCAGCTCTCTGCTGTGGCCCAGGAAGGCAGTGGAGGATGGCCCAAGTGCTTGGGCCCTGTACCCACATGGGAGACCAGGAGGAAGCACCTGGCTCCTGGCTTCAGATTGGCACAGTGCGCGGGCCGTGGCGGCCATTTGGGGGGTGAGCCAACAGAAGGAAGACCTTAGAAATAAAAACTAAAAAAAAAAAAAAAAAAAAAAAAGACAAAATAAAATTCAGAGGGGGCAGTGCTTTGGTGCTGTGGTACAACAGGTTAAGCCATGGTCTACAGTGCCAGCATATGAGAATATGGGTGCCCATTCAAGTCCCAGCTGCTCCACTTCCAATCCAGCTCCCTCCTAATATGCCTGGAAAGCAGTGGAAAATGGCTCAAATGCTTGCACTGCTGCACTCACATGGGAGACCCAGATGACACTCCTGACTCTTGGTTTTGGCCTGGCCCAGCCCTGAGCATTGCACCCATTTAGAGGGTGAACCAGCAGATGGAAGATCTCTCCCCTTCTCACTCTCACTCTGGCTCTTGCTCTCGCTCTCTGTAACTCTTATGAATAAATAAAATCTTTAAAAACATTTAATAAGGATTTAGCAGATAATTTCATTTTTTAAAAAATTGTTTATTTGACAGAGTTACAGAGAGGGACATCTAATACCACTTCCAACTTACACAATATTACAGTTTTACAGAAACATATTTGTTGATGCTCACCAACTCGCCAAAGACAGACTCAAATAATCAAACTTGCATTTCCAAGTTCATAGTTGGCCACTCCTACAAAATTATTATATTTTAGCTCCTACAAAATTATTATATTTTAGCCACAATTAAAATTTTTGTATCCTTAAGAGTTATCATATCTTTTACATAATGTGTCTTTATCTGACATTTCATTAAATGAATTTACAGTAGAAAATTCTCATTGAATTTAGATAAATATATCAATCACCGCTTTCTCACAAAAGGTTTTCCCAGTCCCCATAAAAGGATTGTTAAAGTTGTTTCCGCTGGGATTTGTTGAAGCAGCTGGTCAAGCTGATAGAGGATCAGCCTGGTGAGGAGTCCTACCCAAGGAGAAGAGAAGGTCTTACCTTAGCAGGGTCAAGAACTCACGGTGTAGCCTTTGGGGACCTATGAGGCTCAGAATTATTAAGGAGCTCTTGGTATCACTTCTTAATTTAAGGCTTTTTGCAGTACTTCTGAAATTTCTGTTCTGAATGATATATCTGTGCTGAAAGGATTTTGTACATTTTAACTTCTTGGAGAAGTGTAACTTTTTATATATTTATTTTTAAAGATTTATTCATTTAATTATTTGAAAGGAAGAAATTTTTTTGGGGAGGGGGACAAAAGAAAAAGAGAGAGATCAAAATCTTCCATCCTCTGGTTCACTCCCCAGATGGTTGCAATGGTTGGAACTGGGGCAGACAAATGCTTGGAGCCTGGAACTCTATTTAGGTCTCCCACGTGAGTGCAGGCGCCAAGTACTTGGGCCATCTTCTGCTGCTTTTCCAGGCAGATTAGCAGGGAACTGGATTGGAAGTGGAGCATCAGGACTCAAAGTGGTATTCACATGGAATACCAGGATCACCAGAGCTGTTTAACCTACTGCACCACAACACTGACCCCAAGTGTAACATTTTTAAAAAAAAAGACATCCTACATTAGTATTTTTTGTAAGGTAATAATATGAAAAGCAAACAATACATTGTTATCGCCATAATTTTATAAGGTACATTTGGCACCTTGACTAAAGCAGGAAGGACAAAATACTGAACCCACTAGAAGAGAGAACTTCACAAAGTTTGTGGAAAATGAATTAAAGATAAGCTTATTGTGATAAAATTGAAATCCATGCATAAATTTTTCAGAAGTTTCATTTTCCATGAATTCTTTGAGAACTCTCTGCAGCTTTCTCCTTTTAATGATCCCATAAAATAATTCCATAACAACAGGAAACCTTTGCCCATCACATCATTCTACTTAAAAGACATGTTTCCATGTATTACAGGTATTTTAAAAATATTTTGTAGTTACAAATATGTAAGAATGTATATATGAAAATTTATATATATATTTGCAAATGTTGCATACTGGAGGCATGGATTGTAATGATGAATTGAACTAGAAGAAAGAATTACATTAACCATTCATCCATCCATTCACACAAACATGTTTTCAACCTAATGTTAGTCACCATTTTTTTTCAAGGTAGAACCTAACTGTTGGCAATATGCCACAAGTCAATGCAAAATGTCTCAACACACATGGGAGTTATATTCTGGTAAGAAAAACATAAGCAAAATATTTAGATACAATGTGAGATACATAAGTGTAAGTCAAGGACAGGACTCCATGGGATCCCAAAGAAAGGCTTTCTGCTATAACCTTTTTTTTTTTTTTAAGATTTATTTATTTATTTGAAAGAGTTACAAAGAGAAGGAGAGGCACAGAGAGAGAGAGAGAGAGAGAGAGAGAGAGAGAGAGAGAGAAAGAGAGAGAGAGAGAGGTCTTTCATCTGCTGGTTCACTCCCCAACTGGACGCAACAGGCAGAGCTGTGCTGATCTGAAGCCAGGATCTAGGAGCTTCTTCTGGGTCTTCCATGTGGGTGCAGGGGCCCAAGGATTTGGGTCATCTTCTACTGCTTTCCCAGGCAGTAGCAGAGAGCCAGATTGGCAGTAGAGCAGCCAGGACTCGAACAGGCACCCATATGGGATGCCAGCACCACAGGCAGTGGCTTTACTCACCACGCCACAGCACAGGCCACTCTGCTCTGATCTTTAGTTCAGAGGCAGACTCAGCACTACAAATGCAGTCACAATTTAGCTATCCAGGTATAATGTGACCACAGGAACATCTGGTATGTAAATTAAGTTGCCAACGTCGCTTAAAGGATTTACATATTGCCAGCACCAGGAATTGTACCGGAATATACTGCAGATACAGGGGAATTGGGGCTGGATTTTTTGCTGGCAGATTCTGCTTTCCTTTCTGCAAGACCTAAACTTTGATTTTGTATAACAGGAAATCCTGCAGAAGATGGTTGCTATGTTCTCTTATGAGCAAAGTGGAATAAAAGGTAAAAGACATCTTGAATAATTTAAAATTTGTAAATGCTTTTATACAAGATATGTGGGGGAGCCTAAGGTAGAACCATATTTTTTCTTCTTTCCTTGCTACTGACATTAGGAAGAAAAGAAGAGCAGTCTCAGAACAGCTCTCAATATTATATCAGGATTTTGTAGTAAAAATCTCTCACATAGGATTGTCTTAATACTTAATGCTGTGGGATTACACAATCCCTTCCAACACCTCTGTCCTAAATCTAAAAGCCATTGTAATCACTGAGCAATCTAGCATTTAAGGACTAGAGTGAAAATTGCTTTTATATTAGTGATGTTTTTTTTACTCAATTAAATTAGTTATTTGTAGATGTACTATGATAGACATCCTGATGGCTATTAGATGGATTTGCCAGATTCATAACTTTTATTATTATTTGTGAAAATATTTAAATAATCAGTACCTGAGAATGGAAATGTGTGGAAGACATCATCAATACATACTCAGAATTTGATTATATATCTTTTAAAATTTGTCTTTGACAAATAAAATCTGCTTTGGTGGGAAAAGGCAGAAATATTTCAATAAGCATTTTTGGAAGGACAAGTTGTGTTATGGGTTCTGTACTAAATTGATAGAGAAATAGAAATTCTCCAAGAATACCAGAAGACTCAATAGTAGGAATCTATCTATCTATCTGTGTATGTATCTATCATCTACCTACCTACCTTCATTTTATAAATATCCCATTATCTAGGAGGCACAATAAAGCAAAGCACAATAAAATGTGGTATTATTTTATTAAGTTAGAAAATCACAGGCCTGAATTCTCTTTGCAAACTTGCACACACTGGGTAACTTCCTGAGCTTTGCTGGCTAATGAGCAAAAAGAGGATATTAATATCTGCCCTGACCTTTTTTCAGAGTTGTCTTGAGGTTCAAATGAGCTAATGTTTTTGAAAATATTTTATAATATGTTAAGTACTTTTTAATATGATATTACCAATATTTAGTGGGTAATATGTTATTTTTATTGTAAGATTTTCAAAAGAAGAAAATTTCTTTTGTACCCAGTTTGCACATTAGGAACTAAGACACAGACAAAACTAACGACATTGCCTCCAGGGATTCATTAAAAGAAAATTTTAAGACAAGTGAAATTTGGCAAGAATTTACTTGAATCAAGTAACATGGTGTGAATTGGTCATCAATCCAGACCAAAAAACAGTTCAGATTACTCCACCCTACCTTTTTATGGTGGCTATGTTTATTGCTAGAAAACAAAGAGTATGTTAAATATAGAAACAGCCTGATTGGCAGCAATGTTTGACTTATATGGTCCCATTCTGTTTGTTTATCTTCACTTTACTTGAAAGTCAGAGAAACAGGAGATGGAAAGAAAGAGATCTTCAAGGTTGGCACTATGGCAGGAAAAATCGCTGCCTGCAATGCCAGCATCCCATATGGGTACAGGTTTGTGTCAGGGCTGCTCTACTTCTGATCTACCTGCCTGGGACAAGCAGAGAAAGATGGCCCAAGTGCTTGGGTCCCTGCCACCCATGTGGGATATCTGGATTAAGCTCCTGGCTCCTGATTTTGGCTTGTCTCAGTGCTTGCTGTTGTGACAATCTGGGGAGTCAACCATCATATGGAAGATCTCACTCTCTGTCCTTCTGTCTAATTCTGACTTTCAAGTAAATGGATAAATCTTGAAAGAAAGGAAGGGGGAGGGGAGGGAGAAAGAGACAAAGGAAGGGAGGGAGGGAGGGAGGAGCCAGCACTGTAGCATAGTGGGTAAAGCTGCCGCCTGCAGTGCTGGCATCCCATATGAGCGCCTGTTCAAGACGCAGCTGCTCCACTTCTGATCCAGCTCCCTGCTGGCCGGGGAAAGCAGTGGAAGATGACCCAGGTCCTTGGGCCCCTGCACCTGCATAGGAGAACCGGAAGAAGCTCTTGGCTCCTGGCTTCGGATTGGTGCAGCTCCAGCCATTGTGGCCAGCTGGGGAGTAAACCAGCAGATGGAAGACCTCTCTCTTGCTCTCTCTGCCTCTTCTTCCATCTCTGTGTAACTCTGACTTTCAAATAAATAAGTAAATCTTGAAAGAAGGAAGCAAGGGAGGGAGGGAGGGAAGGAGGGAGGGAGGGAGGGAGGAAGGGAGGAAGGAAGGAAGGAAGAAAAAGAAAATCTTTTATCTACTCATTCACTGCTCAAATGCTTACAACAGCTGGGGCTGGGCCACTCAAGCCAGGAAGCCCCTATGTGGGGCAAGGACCCAAGTACTTGAGTCATCATCTGCTGCCTCCAAGGGGGCACTTTAGCAGGAACCTGGAATGGAAGTAGAGACTCCAACCCAGGCACTCAGATATGGGATGTGGGTGTCCCAAGTGACATCTTAAACACCTTGCCAAACACCCAACCACTACAGGGTCATATTTCGGCAGCTTTTAGTTCCTAATGAGCTGAGATTGTGATTGAGAATTAGCTACTGTTAGTATACTTCCAGGGTTGGTTACAATCTGTTCAAATGCCAAGTTAGCTTACCATTCATTATGTATGGAGAAACCTTTAGGCCACACTTAATGCAACAGACCAAATTACTAGCAATCCTTCTATATTGTGACATGCAAAATTTGTACTTAATTTTTTTATTTTCTTTTTTCCATACCTTTACTTTTCAGTCATATTCCATTCTCTAATAAACATCACAGCAAATGCTGCTTTTTGCTTTCCATCCCTGAATAGTTTATGACTTCTTCTTTTCCTATCTGATATCTTAATTCATTTTGCATCAAACTCTGTTTTTCCTTGATTATCTTTTTTTTAAGTGGTGCTTTTTATTTCTATTCACTTATGTTTATCTAAAGGGAAAAATGTAATCAAACTATGCTTTCTGTTTAAGCACATGGTATATTTTCAGTAAAACTACTTTATGTGGAAATTGCCTTCAAAGTCATACTGTTGTAAGGAAAATAAGACTGAACACATTTACTGTTTTAAGCTACCAGCTACCAATTTGTGACAAGCAAAGCTTTTAATAGGCTGTAAGATATCCTGAAATGTTAAGCAAGTAAATATATTCAGAGGAACACTAAGTCCTTGTCTTTCCTGGGTAAAAAAAGTATCTAACTTTTGTTTTTAAGTTGTGTTTGAACTCCATTTAACTTTCTGTCAATTATATATACTGAGGAAAGAGTGAAATCTTTGAGTGTTTTGGTAAGCCATTTGTAGCATCCTCTTTATATTTGCTTCTTTTATTTTAATTGGTGCTTATGAATATAATTAGCAATATTTGGGTGTTGGAAATCCTTTTAAAACTATTCCTTGTTTTCTAGTCTCAGGGATATACCTGAAATAAGAAATGTCTCTAACATGTGCTTAAACCCCTGATGTGAAGCATAGATGACTTAAGATAGTAGCTAGTCATATAAGTATTTTCACTAAGTCTATGAATAATTAAACTAGAAACTGTGACTACAGTTAGGTGTTGATTTTTTTTTTTTTCATTTGGCTTTGTTGTGAGAGAAATTTTGGTGATAGAGGATATTGGCTGTATTTAGTTTTCTTTGTTTAATCTTCTTGCTAATAACATTGACCAAGTAGACTGCAGTAGTTCTATGTTAATAGTTTTAAGTAATCTAAAGTGCACAGCAAGAGGTGCACAATAATTTCTTTAGCTGTTCACAGGTGTGAGAAATTGAATTACAGTTTGTTGAACAGTGATTATGATACCGGGACCAAGGCAGAAAATCAGAATTCATGTCTAGGCTCTGTTACTTCCATTACATAAATCTGACCATTACGAAAACACTGTTTATGTGGAGAAATTGATTTTCTCTTTCCTTTTTCCACAAATTTCCAATCCCTTTCTATAACTTCCTGCTTGATCTTAGGCAACAGACAAAAGATACAATTATGTGCCTTGGTTCATTCAGGTCATCAAAAAAGTTTATATAATCAAGAAATATTTAGTATCCTATTTTCAGAAATTTGAACTCCATAATAATAAGTAATTACTGTAAAACTGGATATTTCTGATAAAAAATTACAAGGCTATGTGGCCTTACTTATCATGGCATAATTAAGAAAATACATTCTAAAAAAATGAAAATATTTGTAGAGTGAAAATATCCAGGTTATTATATTTTAAAAATGAGAATTTATGAGGCTAGTACTATGGCACAACAAATAAAGCCACTGCCTTTGGTGCTGGCATACCATATGGGCACCGGTTCAAGTCCTGGCTGCTCTATTTCTGATCCAGCTCCCTTCTAATGCATCTGGAAAAGCAGTGAAAGATGGCCCAAGTCCTTGGACCCCTGTACCCATGTGAGATACCTGGAATAAGCTCCTGGCTCCTGGATTCAGATCTACCTACCTAAGGCCATTTAAGCAATTTGGAGAGTGAATCAGTGGATGAAATATCTTTATCTCTCTCTCCCTGTCTCTCTCTGTAAGTCTGCCTTTCAAATAAATAAATAAATCTTTAAAAAATGAGTATGGATCAAGAATTATGCTAAATATGTGTTTTCATATGAAACAATCAAAGAAAAAATATAATGACATTCTGAATACTTTAAATAACTATTAAACTTTATGTCCCAAGATGATAACAGCTTTTAATATTAATAATCTCTGTATGTTTAATTTCATGGGGACATATTTAAATTTCTTAGGAAATCACCATAAGCTTTTCTCTTAGTGTCATCATTGTTGTCAAACCAAGTATAATATAGAAAGGCAAAATATTCCTTCATTATATCTAACACCTATGAAAAGTCATTCACAGTACAATGTTTAATTCTGAATTAAAACTACTCATGATTTCCAGGAATAACTATATTTAGAAAAGATTCTTAAATAGTGATATAGTGATATTTTCTGAGGCAATTTATTTATTCATACTTTAATTTATTGATTCAAAGACTCAATGAACATTAGCACCAACTGTGAGCCAGGTGTTATGTGTTATAGATTTAAAGATAAAAGAATGACTTTCCTCCCCATAGTATTCACAGTTTATTGAGTTTGATGGGGGGAAGTAGATTTTTACACTATTCTTTTGACATTTGTGACTTACATGTCCTGGGCCTTCTTTTACCATCAATAAATTTTCAGATATCATTTCAATGATGCAAAAATTAAATGCTGGGGCTAGTGTTGTGGACTACCAGTTTAAGCAGCACCAGCATCCCATTTTATCAGCTGTTCAAGTCCTGGCTGCACGATTTTCAATCCAACTGCCTGCTAATGTACCTGGGAAAGCATCAG
Organism: Sylvilagus floridanus; assembly: GCA_949820135.1. NCBI lineage: Eukaryota > Metazoa > Chordata > Mammalia > Lagomorpha > Leporidae > Sylvilagus > Sylvilagus floridanus. The sequence goes on along the minus strand of OX463228.1, from coordinate 37,860,185 downwards.
AAAAAGGCCTAAGTACTTAGGCCTCTGCGCTCACATAGGAGACCCTGATGAAGCGACTGGCTCCTGACTTTGACCTGGCCTAGTCCTGTCCTTTGCAATCATTTAGTAAACCAATGGATGGAAGACCTCTTCTCTCTCTCTCCTTCTTTATCCCTGTCTTTCTCTCAATCCCTCTTTCTCTCTGTAATTCTGCCCTTAAAATAAAAATATTTTAGGAAATTAAGCACATGGTAAATGAAATATTTAAGTTACTCTAATAAAAAATACTTATTTTATTACTAAATATTTTTCCTCATTTAATTATATCTTAAGAAAAATATTTTGTTCTCATCAATAGAATATCAGTTAAGTATTTTTTCTCTAATTCCAATATAAAACTAATCCATACAGAGTGGTAGCTGAAGAAAAATATGCATTCAATAAACCTGAGACAAGAAGTAGACTAAGCTCATCTATTTTGTCTCATCAGTCACACTTATTGCAAGCAGCATTTTCCTATTCTCATAGAATTGATTCATATTCTCATTCTGTGTAGAACTTTATATATTCAAACTCATTTTAAAAAATGTGCTTATTTGGAAGGCAGAGAAACGTATGCAGAGAGACAGATGTTTCACTCCCAAATCCCCACAACAGCAACAGGGGAGTCAGGTCCAAACCGGGAACTCAGACTTCACTTTGAGTCTCCGAAATGGGTGGCAAGGATCCGAGTACTTGAGCCATTACCTGCTGCCTCCCAGGGTGCACGTTAGCCAGAAGCTACAATCTTGAAGCAGTCTGTGGACTCAAACACACACGCTGATGTGGGAATCAGATGTCCCAAGTGGCATCCTAATCACTACACTGAACACCTTTTGAGCTCATTATTTTGAGAAGAGGTCAAAACATTTATTGTTATGTTATTCCATGTGTATGTTTTTATATTTTTATTCTGTGTATAAGCTTTTACGTATTCAAAATGTACTCCTTGAGAAAAAAATCCATACTTTTCCATATGTTGTTAAAAAAAAAAAGTCAAGAATTCAGACTAGGTTAAGAACTCCTGATAGTTTGTCAAACAAGCAGGAAAATGAAGGCTTTCAGAGTCATAATCAATGTTATAGAAGAAAGTTGCTACAGAATGATCATTTTAGGGAACAATATATGACAGATATAAACAATTGAAATATCAAGGTGTTCAAGGTATGGCCTATAGAGGCTATGTTTTTGTATCAATTTGGGAAGCTTGAAATACTGTCATTGACACATACAGTTTTTTTGCATATATAAAGTGAGAACCTTCACCTGTGGTATGGAAGATGTTGGATCTGGCCTTTGGGAGCACTGTGATCTCTCTTTTCCCTATTCCCAGTATTTTGGCAATTCTGCTGATAATTGTGTAGAGGAATCCCAAGGATCAGGAGAGAGGACCACAGAAGCGTCTAAGGAGATAGGACCAGGATAGTGCCTATAACAGTTACTGTCTGCTGCATATTTGTTGCATGGAATTGGACCTCCTCCAAGGCTTGTAACACCTGCTGCCTGTGCACTCTTTATTCCTTCAACCTCATCAAATGCCACAGTCTCTCCAAATCCTGTACTGTAAAGAGGACTTATTGGGGGTCATTCTTTATGGTAGTCTGGCATACAAATAAATCTTCCCTGATGTCATTTCTGTTGTAACCATACCTGTTTCTTATACTGAGTTATTTCACTGATACCAAAATCTTCATTGACAAAGCCGCTGATGTAAAAGGGATCACAATTCACTCCCGGGCACTACAGTCCATGGTGCTAGGCTTGGTGCTGAGGACGAGAGCTGTGGGGGCAGCTGGTCCCCAAATCCTGGCTCATGGTCACAGTAATGGGTCTTTTTAAAATTTTTTTTAAATTATTTTATTTTACCCAGAAACCTTTTATTTAAGGTACACAAATTTCATAAGTGTGACTTGAGGAACATAGTGATTCTTCCCACCCCTTTTCCCCTCCCACCCACATTCTCACCCTTCTTCCTCCTCCTTCTGAGACTATTTCCATTCTTCTTTTTTACTAAGATCATTTTCAATTGACTTTATACACATAATTTATTCCTAAATCATATTTATCAACTTCTTCATTTCTCTTCCTCCTCCTTTCCCTCTTCCTTCTCTCTCTCTCTCTCTCTCCCTCCCTCCCTCCCTCCCTCCCTATCTGTCTGTCTGTATCTCCCTCTCTCCTATTTACGTCTAATTTATTTTTTTATTATTCACTGGCTGGGGTTCTGAATAAAAGCAGAAGATTAGATATATTGCTTTTTCTTTGACATTAAAGAAGAAATTGTTTTATAATACAATTTTTAATTTTTTAAAAACCCATTAGTCATTTATTTGAAAGAGAGTAGACAGAAGAAAGGAGAGATTGACAGAGTGAGAGAGGTCTCCCATTCCTTGGTTCACTCTGCAAGGCTGTGCTAGGCTGAAGCCAAGAACTCAATCAGGGACTCCCACATGAATGCAGGCACAAATGTACTTGAGCTGTCATCTGCTGATGCCTCCCAGTGTGCGTATTAGAATCAAGAGTGGAGCCAGAACTAGTATCCAAGCACATGGCCTTGCGATACTGGTGTACCAAGAGGTTTCTTAACAGCTCTACAAAATGTGCGTCTCTATACATGTTCTTTGAGATTCTTCACCTGGTGAAGAGAATCTTCTATTACCAGGTTTCCGATGGTGAATATAAAATCAATGAACATTAATTAAATTCTTTAAAATTAATTAAAACATTAATGTTACAAAACAGTTTTACATTGCCCTTTATTCTTATATCCTTGGAGATTAATTTAAAATATTTTAATACTAAAACTTTAATTTCTGAAACTTCCTAATTAGGTATTGTTTTTAACTGTTCATAAGTTTGATAGTAATTGCAATGCTGATAAAAGTGAAAGTACTGCAATTTTAGAATTTTGTAAGCAAAGAAACTATTCAGAAACTTAGAAAATTAAAAATATCACCTGTTGAATAAAAGTGTGTGGACATGTATAGTTATTGCATATGATCCTCTGAATCTGCTGCTTTCTTCCCTATCCATGGTAAGAATTGTTAAAATACCTTTTAGGTTTCTTCCTATCATGCCAGCTCAATTGTTGAGAATATATAAGAATGAAACATCTGGCTGATATTTCTTTGCCTTAGTCCCCACTCATTCATTTCACTAACGGAATGAGCAAACACATTCAATAGCTTTTCTTACCAGATTTATTTTCAGCATATTTTGGGATGTTAGCTCAGTAGAAGCAATAATTAAGAGAGAGGGCTGGTGTTGTGGCATAGCAAGTAAAGCCACCACCTGTGATGCTGGTATCCCGTCTGGAAACTGGTTCCTGTCCTGGCAACTGCACTTCCCATGAAGCTCCCTACAAGTGGCTTGGAAAAGCAGTGGAAGATGGCTCAAGTATTTGGGGCCATGTTACCCATGTGGGAGACCTTGAAGAAGGTCCTGGTTCCTAATTTTATTCTGGCCCAGCCCTGTTCATTGCAGCCATTTGGGGAGTGAACCAGTGACTAGAAGATCTGTATGTGTGTGTGTGTGTGTCTCCCTCTCTCTCTCTAACTCTTTCAAATAAATAAATAAATCTGTTTTAAAAAAAGGTTATAAGAATGTGCACTCTTCATACTTTGTAAGTACTTGGTATATTGTAATTATTATTTTATTAACAGTGAAAGTAGATGTCTATATTTTTAAAGATTTATTTATTTATTTGAAAGTTAGACTGCACAGAGAGAGGAGAGGCAGAGAGAAAGAGAGGTCTTCCATTTGCTGGTCCACTCCCCAATTGGCCGCAAGAGCCGGAGCTGCACCCATCCGAAGCCAGGAGCCAGGAGCTTCCTCTGGGTCTCCCATGTGGGTGCAGGGGCCCAAGGACTTGGGCCTTCTTCCACTACTTTCTCAGGCCATAGCAGAGAGCTGGATTGGAAGTGGAGCAGCTGGGTCTTGAAATGGCGCCCACATGGGATGCTGGAGCTTCCGGCCAGGGCGTTAACCTGCCGTGCCAGAGCGCTGGCCCCGAAAATAGATGTCTTAAGAAGAATTGAGGATGTCCTTTTCCATGTGATGCTAGAGTTTTGTATTATAGCTAAACTAATTTTATTTTATATATTCTGGATGCAAATACATAAGTAGGGTCCAATAATGTTCTAAGTATTCTTGAACTTTTCTACATTATTCATTCACTCAATTGCATATTATTCATCTACAATGTACCAAAGAGTCTTCTCAGCAATTATCAAAGAAATATTTGGATTTTCAAGGATTTTTTGTAAGAATGAAAGGATATGAAAAAATAAATAATAAATTAGCTTTGGATAGCAACCAGGACTTCATTTAGACTTAATGATGTGAGAGATCATGTTTTGAGTAAACATAAATGTGTTGAATGATGGAGTTACTTTCAGGGCTAGGCAACACACCTTCTCTGCTATAAGGAGTATTCAATGAAAGGTCATTGACATCAGGATGATCTCTCTTCCTGGGTGGAGAACAGAAAATGACCTAATATGTTTAGCAACACAGAACCAGGAAAGGATTCTATGGGAGTAATGTAAAGAGGTATTCAGGGGCCACCTCACAAGTAAGATTAAGTATATTACTGCTATATGATGAAAAGAGCAGTTTAAAAATTATTGTAAATAATTGTAAAATAATAATAAAATAAATAATAGTAAAAATAGTTGTACTAATAGTATTAACATTTATTTTTTTAAACATCATGGCTTTAATTGTGTGCAAAATGAATTATATTAGAGAAAGATTTAAAACATAAGACCTAATTAAATACTAGGTGAAAAGATGTTGGTGGCTTGGAATATGGAGAAATTAAGGGTAGTATCACATATGTAGAAGCCAACAATTTGGAACACTTTTGAAAAACAGGATTTTATAATTGGATATTTTAAATGATTCCTGAACTGTGGTTTTAGTGAAATATCAAAGCCTGAATAAAGGAAAACATTTATTTTGGGGACAGAGTGTATTAATTCACTTTTCATTACTTTAACTAAAATAGCCAAAGGAACTTCTTGGGTTAGAAAATGCTTATTTCAGCTAACAGTTTGATGATTACAGTTCAGAAACAGGCAGCCCTATTATCCAGCATCTGCATCTGGTGATAACAGGTTCAGAGATTATCATATGGTAAGCCGGGAAGTAGAGGGAGAGAGAAGCTAAGCTGAACTTGCACTCAAATAATCAATCTCTGGGGCTGGCGCTGTGGTGTAACAGGTAAAACCGCCGCCTGCAGTGCCAGCATCCCAAATGGGCACCAGTTCTAGTCCCAGCTGCTCCACTTCCAATCCAGCTGTCTGCTATGGCCTGAGAAAGCATTTGAAGATGGCCCAAGTGCTCAGTCCCCTGCACCGGAGTGGGAGTCCAGGAAGAACTTCCTGGCTCCTGACTTCAATAGGCCCACCTCTGGCTGTTACAGCCATTTGGGGAGTGAACCAGCACATGGCAGCTCTCTTTCTTTCTGCCTCTGCCTCTCTATAACTCAGTCTTTCAAATAAATAAATCTTTTTTAAAAATAATCAAGCTCCCAAGAAACATCCTGAGGGCACATGCCCCCCCCCCCCCAGCAACCTAAACACTTACTCTAAACTCTAAACCCACCTCTCAGACATCATAGTTAGATGAAGAAGTCTCTACTGTAATCCTTCATCCATTAACATTAAGACATCAGAATTTAAAATCTTGCGTGAGTTTTGGGGAGACAAATTCTACTCAGCACATAATAGAGACTATGAGAATCATGATCTCTGTTTTAATAATATTAAATTTGTGAAATTTATCAGACACCAGTAAAATTTTAAATCAGTAGTTCAATGTTAGTATATCAAACCAGGAATAAAGATTTACATCTTCTAAAATATCTCTAGAGATAACGTTTAAGTCATAAGACATTAATTTACATAAATATGGAGAAAAATTAGAGTTTGGGATATAAATTGAGCCTTGGGTACTTCAATATTGAGAGTTCAAACAACAACAAAGAAAGAAGATTTAGAGAGAGAGAGAGAGAGAGAGAGAGAGAGAGTGCTTCTGTTTGCTCGTTCATTCCCCAAATAGCTGCAACACTTGGAGCTGGGCCAGTATGAGACCAGGAATTAGGAACTTTATCAGGGTCTCCCACATGGGTGCGTGGGCCCCAAAACTTGGGCCTTCCTCCTCTGCTTTCCCAGGTACATTAGCAAGGAGCTGGATTGGAAATGGATCTGCTGGGACTTGAACCACTCCCATGTGGAATGCTGGAGTCACAAGTGGTGGTTTTACCCACTATACCACAACGCTAGCCCCTAATGTTTATTTATTTGAAAGAGAAAGACAGGGAGAAACAGAGAGAGAGACATTGCACCCACTGGTTTGCTCCCAAAACACCCAGTGGTTTTCTCCACAACAGCCATAATTGAGCCAGGCCAAAGCAAGTAACCCATCTTGGTCTCCCCTCATGGATGGCATCAATAGATACTCTGCAGTGCACTTAGCAAAGAGCTGGATCAGAAGCAGAGCAGCCAGGGCTAGAACCTGTATTATTTGTAATATATTTGCACTGTAATATTTGATACTGGTACAGCAGGCGGAAGCTTAATCCACTGTGCCACAATGTGGTTCCCTAATTAGGACTTTAATTTATATTCCCCTAATTATTAGTGGTAATGGACATCTATTTGTGTGAATATCTTCTCTACTGAACTGTTTATTAAAACAATTTATGCCTTTTATAGAATTAGGATTTTTTATTTTGAATTTTTAGGGCTTTAAAATATACTTTGAAGAGAACTCATTTATAAGATCAATGATTTGAAAATATTTCCTCATTCAGATTGCTTTTTAATATTATTTCATAATCTTAGAAGATGTTTATAATTAAACAAATTTAATCCTCTATAGTTATTACTTGGATCCTTTTATCTTTAGTTGTATTTGCTTTCTGGCCAGTATATTGTTCCATGGATACTTGAAAAGAATGTATATCCTGCAGCTTTTGGGTGTAATGCTTTATAAATTATTTAGGTCAAACTAATCAAAGGTGTTGCTCAAGTTCTCTATATCCTTGCTGATTTTCCACCACCGTATAATGCCATTTATTGAAAGAGAGGACTTGAAATTTCTGACTGAGGATGGATGTTTGGCACAGCAGTCAAATTGTGTTATGATCTTCAACAGATTATAATCAAGTAATTATTTCTGAAACACGCTCACAAAAATATATTTTGTCAATAGTTTTTCAAAGCTTCTCTAGAGAATAAACAATGAGATTCCTACCTTACAGGTGGTAACAGTCTAAAATTATACCTAAGTGTATAAAAATTGAAGCTGTTGAACAACTATGCTGACACAATCTTTACCCAGTTCAACTGAAAATTACTACCCCTGTCCTTGGGTTCCCAAAGCCATCCAGGAGCTATGAAGTACTGTAAACTAGAGCAGGCATTTAGCTTAATGGTTAAGACTCCTGCATTCTGTTTCAAACGACGTGAGTTTGAGTCCAGCTTCCTGCCAGTGCGGACCGTGGAAGGCAGCTGTAATGGCTCAAGTAGCTGGGCTACTGATACCCATGCCTGAGACCTATCGGATGACACTACATACCACTACAACCAGCCCAGCCCCTGGTATTGAGGTCATTTAGTTACATATTTTTCAAGTATTATTTGAAAGGCTGAAAGACACAGAGAGAGGAAGACACACCAGCTATGTGAGCTGTCGCTCTTCCTGTCATTCTCTTTTTTTGTCTCCCTGCTCCAGAAATAAAAGTGCTATGAATTCCTTAACAAATAGTACCATAAGGTAGAAAACCATAATTATCCTCCTCAAGTAAAAATTCAAAGTAGATGCTTTGTTCTTAACTATTACCTTTTATGTAACTATTTTATTATTTGAATTAGTAACAAACAATTCAGTATATATTTGTGAGTGGAAAAATTGATTCAACTTTCATAAATTTGAAAGCCAGTTTTGATAGGGAAGATATATCTAAGTAGCATAGTGCTTTTAATAATATCAATGGAATATAAGAACTTGCTCTAGTTTTTCTAACAAGGTAAACGTATTGTTTATCATAATTGTTTTAGAATAGAGTTAAAAGAGAAGAAAACATCATTTTGAAACAAATAACAGAATGATCTTTTATTTTTGGTCTGATTACAATCAAGCCTCCAACTTGATATAGTGGATTTAATGATCAACATCCCACAGAAAATTTAAACTCCAGTGTGATTTTGGCCCTTATTTCAAAGCATTTCCCACACTCAGATTGGACTCAGTATCCTGAGTGTTTTCGCTTAGAAGACTATGCATCCTCTCTTCCTGCCACAGGATTTTAAATCATTCTTAAATGTTGAGAATCAAGAGTTCACTCTTTCAGCCCTTTCCCTCCAAAATAGATAGATGATAGCTAGCTAGCTAGCTAGATAATAGATGGATAGATGATAGATAGATGGAATGATAGATGATAGATAGATGATAGATAATAAATAGATGATGGATAGATAGATGATAGATGTAACATGCCACCTGGAGGCTTTACATTACTTATAGAAAAAACAGGAACAGGGAAGGTATGATCTTGAAGTTGCAGATCATTCCTATAATTCACCAAAATTACTTCTCTTTTCTGAGTTTTTCCTTTTGTCTCTCACTATTTCCTACTCTCTCTCTTTTTTCCTTCGAGTAATCTAGCTTTTTTAAAAAATATTTTATTTATTTTATTTGTGAGGTAGAATTATAGACAGTGAAAAGAAGAGACAGAGAGAAAGGTCTTCCTTCCACTGGTTCACTTCCCAAATGGCTGCAACAGCTGGAGCTGTGCCGATTGAAGCCAGGAGCCAGGTGCTTCTTCCTGGTCGCCCACATGGGTGCAGGGGCCCAGGGCTTGGGCCATCTTCTACTGCTTTTCCAGGCCATAGCAGAGAGCTGGATTGGAAATGGAGTAACCAGGACTAGAACTGGTGCCCATTTGGGATGCCAGCACCGCAGGCGGAGGATTAACCTACTGTGCCAGGGCACTAGCCCCCTGAATAATCTAGTTTCCTAAGTGACTGTAACCCCCACGAGAGCAGAGAGTATGTGCAGTCTTATTTGCTTTATAGCCTCAATAGACACATTTAAATATAGACTTATCAGAAACACTCAATGAACGTTTGGGTGGACAGTTATTAACAAGTTGAAAATAATTTTGGCCGGCGCCGTGGCTCAACAGGCTAATCCTCCGCCTTGCGGCGCCGGCACACCGGGTTCTAGTCCCGGTTGGGGTGCCGGATTCTGTCCTGGTTGCCCCTCTTCCAGGCCAGCTCTCTGCTGTGGCCCGGGAGTGCAGTGGAGGATGGCCCAAGTCCCTGGGCCCTGCACCTGCATGGGAGACCAGGAAAAGCACCTGGCACCTGGCTCCTGCCATCGGATGAGCGCGGTGCGCCGGCCGCGGCGGCCACTGGAGGGTGAACCAATGGCAAAGGAAGACCTTTCTCTCTGTCTCTCTCTCTCACTGTCCACTCTGCCTGTCAAAAAAAAAAAAAAGTTGAAATCACAAACTCTGCCTGCGTAAGAGTCCTTATGCCCTCATATTATCCATTTCTGACATTCATTGAGGGTTTACTTCATTTGGGTTGGAATGTGCTCTGGTCTTTGTGGTGCTGTCTCCTTTTCTAAATCATTTTTGGTAACATATTTTTCATGTATTAGTTGAAAGGCTGAAAGACAAAGAGAGAGGAAGACACATGAAGATCTACCATTTGCTGGTTCTCTCCCCAAAGGCCTGCAACAGCCATGGCTCCTGTGTGGGTACCATATCCCCAAATACATGTGTCATCATCTATTGTTTTTGATGGTGCATAATAGCATTATCAGCCAAATGCCTACCAGCTTTACAGTGTTATCTCTAACATGGAAATATCCCAGAGACTGGTTAGGCTGTTAGGAAAAAATTGTGATACTGACTGTATTAAACAGGCAAGTGAGAACAAATGATATAGAATCCAACATAAGTAAGTAATTAGAGGTAGAAGGGAAAAGGAAAAAATGTAGGAATAGGTGCCCAGAGAGAGAACAGTTGTTCCAACAGGAAAAGGAGAGTAAGGAGCAGCAACTGAACTCATCCATTTCCCATTTCTTCACTGCACTGCTTCAGTCTTGTAGAAATTCTTGTAATTTAATTGAAATTCACTGAAATCTAAAGAAGTAATTTACTCATCTATCATTTTTTGAGTCACTTATGTGTCTTAGAAGGGTTGTCTAACCTTCTTCTTCAGAGACTTTAAAAACTTCTCCAAAATAGAATATCATCTAGAAGCATGATATTTGAATAAATTGCTTAATTACCCTGAACCTCAGCTATAAAAATGGGTAACTGAGTTTAACAATGTGTTTCAAAGAGATATTATAAAGATTAAATTAGATAATAAGATAAAACATCTGTACCTGGAGCCAAATAAATATTTCTAATGTTTTAAAAAATATTTATTTATATATTTATTTGAAAGAGTTAAAAAAAGAGAGATAGTAAGAGGAAGATCTTTCATCTACTAGTTCACCCCTCAAATGACCCCAGTGGCCAGGGCTGGGCCAGACCTTAGCCAGGTCAAAGTCAAGAGCCTGAAAATCCATCTGAGTCTCTCACATAGGTTGCAAGACCTCAAACACCTGGGCCACCTTCCACTGCTTTCCCAGGAGTATTATCAGGGAGTGGGACAGGAATTGGAGCCTCAGGACTCATCAGGGCACTCATATGGCATGCAGCTTAACCTGCTGCACTACAACACTGGCCCCATTTAATTATTATTCTAATTATTTTCAAGAATATTGTGCTTATCAAAAGATTTCAAATTTCACAGTCATGAATTAAAAAGGAAAACTTGAAGGGGAAAAAGTCCTTTTCCTGTGGACTAAATGCTAGGTTAATACCATATCAGAGATTAGTCAAGTGGGATGTCTGAGTCATTTGGAAGGAACTAAGGAACATAGTTTGTATCGATAAGGGAGAGACTATGAATAAAGCCAATAAAGACACCGCTTTCTTATTTCCGATCTGAGCCTTGCCTGGCCTTGCTATTTGCAGAAGGACTTGTGTATTTCCTTACTCTCAGGAAATGTACAATGGTAGTAGTTAATTCAAGACAATGCAAATAAAGACAAATTGCTTCAAGCATTTAGTATTCAACATTCTATTCAAAACTTTCAAAAGCTTTATTTATGAAGTATACATTGACTTTACTCTCTTAGTCTCTTTCCAAGTATGCCTGTATAAACAATAGAGACATGAAAAAATCCCAATATTTTGAAAAGGAAATGGAATTACTGAATTGAAAAAAACACATTTGGGAGGCAGAGAATTTGTAATACTGAACAATTACTATGAAATGTATTATTAATTTCAAAATAGTTTCTTAATGAGTAACAAGCTTTTTTTCAGACATAAAAACTTTTTAACAGCACGATTGTGAAAGGAAAGAAAACTAAGTGAATATCAGGGCAAAAATCTTTATACTGTGTCAGATAATTGGAAGAATTGACTGGGTAATATACAAGCAATTAAGGAGGTACAAGAAATGAAATATCCATTGACACACACGAGACAATGATCATAAAGTTATCCTATCTCAAATTTAGAGTAGTTATATGCAAGAGTAATTGCTAATCTATATGGCTGCCGTTGGAATTTATCATCTGTCAGTCAGAATATTGACATGCTTTTCTTAAGAAAACTTAATATAAACTTGAAGGGAAAGAGGAGATATTGAATTTTCTGACAACCAAGTGATTTACATTGTTTTAAGACTCCACAGTTCAGTAAAAGAACAAAATCTTTTATTCAGGAAATAAAGAAGGCAATAATGAAGTGATTCAGCTCTTGTCTATACAAATATCATTGTATCTTTTCAAAAAGAAGCATTTCGTTCTCTTTCCTCCCCATTTATTCCTGTAAAACAGATTCTCCACGCCTTTGAAGGCTCACATCATGGCTTAATTCTTCCCATCATTTACTATTTGAATGTGGCTTGTGCTCTCACTTCTAAAATAAGTATTAAAGTGCTTAACCTGGAGCAGCGTAATGGGAATTAAAGTCATCAGGGGAGTAAAGTCCTTCTTTAATAGCATGTTCTTCTCAGACATGTTTTCTAATACTTTGATCTAATAACTCTTACAGAATTATGATATAATTTTAATCTCATTTTATGTGTGCAAGTTGAATGATAAATCCCATGTTTTTAAGAGTCTTATTTTTGCTTTTATGTATCTGTTAGGACACAGAGGACTTGTTAGTGTGTTGCATTGATTTTGTGAAGGGATCTGGTATTATTTTGCTCAGACTGTTTATACAGCAGATTACTAACAAATTTTACTGAGTGCAGTTAGCAAAAAACTATACACAATTTGGGAATCAAGGTTGAAAACCTCTACCCTTGCAAGATCCAATGTGGAAAAACTTACTTTGGAATTATCTAAAGGATATACATTGCTCTGATTTTTCTTTACAATTGATTACATTTTTACTTGCATATTTTCATTTCTAATAATTTTGGTACTTTATATAGAGCAGAAAATATAATTTAAAAGATTACGTGGTAATGCCCTACAGGAAAGTAACAGATTTTATATCTCAACTAGTAACTTTGTTCTAACATTCACTAATTAACTGCCTAAAATGTTTAAATTCTCAAATCTTTTTTGAACCAGTATTAACATTTCAGTGTTCTCATTAATTACCAACTTAAATAAAACCTTTGAAAAAGGTTCTGTTTAATTTTAGGTTCCTCAGATTCAGTATCAACTCATGACTTTTTGGATGGTTGAGATAATCTTTTAATACCACATTTGCATAAAAATGTAACTGACTTTGTACTGTTTGTAAAATACAATGCTACTTTCAATTCATTTCTGTAATACACATTTGTGTCCATCACACAGAAAATATTTATGATAGAAGGATATATTTTAAGTCATGTTTATTGTTTGAAAGGCAGAGTGACAGAGAAAGGAGAAAAGATAGACAGATCTGGGGCTGGCGCCATGGCTTACTTGGCCAATCCTCTGCCTGCGGCGCCAGAATCCCATATGGGCGCTGGGTTCTAGTCCTGGTTGCTCCTCTTCCAGTCCAGCTCTCTGCTGTGGCCCGGAAGGGCAGTGGAGGATGGCCCAAGTGCTTGGGCCCTGCACCCACATGGGAGACCAGGAAGAAGCACCTGGCTCCTGGCTTCAGATCGGCACATGGCCATTTTGGGGGTGAACCAATGGAAGGAAGACCTTTCTCTCTGTCTCTCCCTCTCACTGTCTATAACTCTACCTGTCAAAAAAAAAAAAAAAAAAGAATGGAAGAAAATCACCTCCAAAAAAAAAAAAAAGAAAGACAGACAGATATTCCATACACTGATTGACGCCCAAAATGCCCCTCAACAGCTAGTGCTGGGCCTGGCTGAAGCTAGAAGCTAGGAACTCATTTTGGGTATCTCATTTGGATGGCAGGAACCCAAGCACATGGACTATCATCTGTTGCCTTGCAGGAGTATTAACAGGAAGCTGGATTGCAAGCAGAATAACCAAGACTAGAATCAGCATTCTTTTTTTTTTTTTTTTTTATTAGACAGAGTTACAGACAGAGAGAGAGAGAGACAGAGAGAAAGGTTTTCCTTCCATTGGTTTAATCCCCAAATGGCTGCTAGGGCCGGAACTATGCCCATCCGAAGACAGGAGCCAGGTGCTTCTCCTGGTCTCCCATGCAGGTACAGGGCCCAAGCACTTGGGCCATCCTTCACTGCCCTCCTGGGGCCACAGCAGAGAACTGGACTGGAAGAGGAGCAACCAGGACTAGAACCCAGCACCTATATGGGATGCTGGTGCCACAGGCGGGGGATTAGCCATGTGAGCCGTGGTGCCGGCCCCTAGAATCAGCATTCTACTCTGAAATGTGAGTGGGCCCAGTGGTGGCTCAACCCACTGCCACACTACCTTTTCCTAAGCATACATACTAGTAAGTGTATATACTGGTACTCACACAGAACATTATCCCTAATTAACTATCTCCCTATATTTTGTCTCTCATAACTAAATCTGTTACTTTCATTCAAATTGAAAGGTCATTGATGGGGTAGGCATTTTGGCCCAAGCAATTAGAAACTGTCCCTTGGGGTACATGTTAGTGTACCTGTGTACCTGTGATCTAGTCCTGCCTCTGCTTCCCATCCAGCTTCCTGCTAGTGCACTTTTGGGGCTACAGATAATGGCCTATGTATTTGTGTTGTTCCCCCCTACCCCATTTGTGGAGCCCTGGATAAAGTTCCTGGCTACTGGCTTTGTCTTGGCATAGCCATGGCTAGCTGTTATAAGTATTTGGAGAGTGAACCAACAGATGGGTGGTCTTTCTTTATCTCTTTCTCTCTCTGTCTCTCTTTTCCCTCTGTCACTCTGACTTTCAAATTAATTAATTATCTTTAAACATGGATCTCTATAGATAGTATGTCTTTTTAAAAAGAGTTATTGATAATTTTCTTCATTCATAAAAGTTATGTTTAAAATGTTAACCACTTTCCTAAGGTTCTTTAGCTATTAGACTTCATGAGACAAATGAAGAAATCAGTTAACTTTTTGGTATTCCTCTCAAAGAGTTGCTATTGTCATCTTTAAGTAAGCCACATAAATACATCACAGGCATTCACCTCCACTCTTTCTGATTAAAACTTGCTTGGATAGCTTTGGGAAGTCTCAATGTTCTTTCAGTAGTGTATCCACCAACACATTGCAGCTATTGCCACCATGTACACTTTCATTTTTTTTTTTTTTAAGATTCATTTTATTTATTTGAGAGACAGAGTTACAGAGAAAGGTAGAGCCAGAGAGAGAGGTCTTCCATCAGCTGGTTCACTCCCCAGAAGGCCACAATGGTTGGAGCTGCACCAATCCAAAGCCAGGAGCCAGGAGCCTCCTCCAGGTCTCCCACATGAGTGCAGGGGCCCAAGCACTTGAGCCATCTTCTACTGCTTTCCCAGGCCATAGCAGAGAGCTGGATTGGAAGTGGAGTAGTGGAATCTTGAATGCCCACATGGGATACTTGCACTTCAGGTGACAGCTTTACTCCAAAGCACTGGTTCCTTGACTAATAACTGATTCAACAAAACCCCCAAACATTTGCTCTTGTATTCCAGAGGGGAAAATAAAGTTAGGAAATAAAGAGCAGTTCAGGGGCAGATGCAGCAGCATATTGGATAAAGCCGCTGCCTGCTGTGCCAGCATTCCATATGGGCAATGATTTGAGTCCCAGTTGCTCCACTTCCAATCCAGCTCTCGGCTGTGGCCTGGGAAAGCAGTGGAAGATGGCCCAAGTCCTTGGGCCCCTGAACCCACGTGGGAGACCTGGTGGAAGCTCCAGGCTCTTGGTTTTGTATCAACCCAGCTCTGGCCATTTCGGCCATGTGGGCATTGAACCAGTGGATAGAAGACCTCTCTTTCTCCCTCTCTGCCTCTGCCTCTTTGTAACTCTGCTTATCAAATAAAATAAATATTTTTTAAAAAGTAAATGGAAATTCTGATTATTTAGTAATTATAAATCGACTGCATGCAAGATGAACATTAAAAAAACGATTTGAGGCCGGCGTCACAGCTCAATAGGCTAATCCTCCGCCTTGCGGCGCCGGCACACCAAGTTCTAGTCCTGGTTGGGGCACCGGACCGGATTCTGTCCTGGTTGCCCCTCTTCCAGGCCAGCCCCCTGCTGTGACCTGGGAGTGCAGTGGAGGATGGCCCAAGTGCTTGGGCCCTGCACCCCATGGGAGACCAGGAGAAGCACCTGGCTCCTGGCTTCAGTTCAGCGTGGTGCGCTAGCCGTAGCGTGCTGGCTGTGGCGGCCATTGGAGGGTGAACCAACGGCAAAGGAAGACCTTTCTCTCTGTCTCTCTCTCTCACTGTCCACTCTGCCTGTCAAAAAAAAAAAAACAGCAATTTGATAGAACAGTAGAAAATAACACCTGAACATTCATTCTCTGAATCACCAAAAGATTTATGTAGTCTAATATGCCTAGTATTGTTTATTTAACCATTAAAAATTCATTGAATACATAAGTTTTGATTAAAGAGGTATGTACTGAGTACAATTCAATCCTTACAAAACTGACGGATTAACAGGACAAATGATGATATATGTAACGTTAGTGAAAGCTGGAGATTGTCATGATAAAAGAGTATACAGCACGAAAGCTGGGGCTTTAATGGGTCTCCTAACAGTGATAAGGTCAAGAGAGATCTCCAGGGTAAAAACACTGTTACTCTGGAAGTTGAAGAACTTGCAAGATGAATACAGAAAAAGGCAAGAGGCATGATTACCAAAGAAAGAAAATAGTAAGTGAAATTGTGCAGAAAATTTCCCCTTTTTAGCACAGTGAACATTTGAGATAATGAATCAAGAAGAGATTAAAAACAAGTTCAAAACTTATTGTTAGGGAATCTTGAAAGTCACATCTATGTATTAGGATTTGATCTCATATCATTATAAAGTGTTAATTAAAGAGCAATATGTTCATATTTATGTCAGAAAGGCCTCAACATTGTGGAGAATGAATTCAGTGGGAACAGAATGAAGGTAAACAGACAAATTAAGTTACTGCAGTAGTTAATTAAAGAAAGGATGGGGTGAAAGTACAATAAATAGAGTGGGAAGTGCAATTTGAAAAAATACATGCAGAAATTATAGGAATTGGTTACTCACCAAATGTGGTGATAATGGACAAGGGGGAGGTGACACTGTACTCAAAATTCTGTTTGATGACTGAGGAGGGCTGTGTTACTAAAAATTTGGAATTCTTGGAATGTGAGTGCAATATGAGGCACTTCAGAAAGTTCAACAGGCAGGTGCTGTGGCTCAACAGGCTAATCCTCCGTCTTGCGGCACCGGCACACCGGGTTCTAGTCCCGGTTGGGGCGCCGGATTCTGTCCCAGTTGCCCCTCTTCCAGGCCAGCTCTCTGCTGTGGCCCGGGAGTGCAGTAGAGGATGGCCCAGGTGCTTGGGCCCTGTACCCCATGGGAGACCAGGAAAAGCACCTGGCACCTGGCTCCTGCCATCGGATGAGCGCGGTGCAGAATAAGTTGAAAATGTAAAATTTAAAAAAGATAGTGAGTTTCTTGTTGAGTAGGAAATTGAGAAAGCAAAATAATATGTATAAGCAATATTCCTTAAATTAATATGACTATTTTTTTTTTGACAGGCAGAGTGGACAGTGAGAGAGAGAGACAGAGAGAAAGGTCTTCCTTTGCTGTTGGTTCACCCTCCAATGGCTGCCGCGGCCGGCGCGCTAGGAGCCAGGTGCTAGGTGCTTTTTCCTGGTCTCCCATGGGGTGCAGGGCCCAAGGACTTGGGCCATCCTCCACTGCACTCCCTGGCCACAGCAGAGGCCTGGCCTGGAAGAGGGGCAACTGGGACAGAATCCGGCGTCCCGACCGGGACTAGAACCCGGTGTGCCGGTGCCGCAAGGCGGAGGATTAGCCTGTTAAGCCACGGCGCCGGCCAATTAATATGACTATTGAAGTGTGAAGTTACACAGCATCAAAACAGTTACAGACACATCTATGTATGCATGTATGTACATATCTATTAGTATTGAATATGAGAAAATCAGTATGCATGAATATAATCATGAAGAATAAAGTGGAGAATCCTGAACATTTAAGTCAAAATGGATAATTGATATTAGAATTTTTTCTAAGAAAATGGAAAAATATCCTCAATTCACAGTAGCTAAGACATGGAATCAACTGAAATGCCCATCAAGAAATTATGGGATATGTATTCTATAGAATACTATACAGCAGTAAAAAAAAATGAAATCTGGTCATTTGTAACAAAATGGAAGAATCTGGAAAATATCATGTTTAGTGAAATAAGCCAGTCCCAAAGAAACAAATATCATATGTTCTCCCTGATTGGTGACAACTAATTGAGCACCCAAAAGGAAACCTGTTGAAGTGAAATGGACACTATCAGAAACAATTACTTGATCAGCCCTTGTCTTAACTGTAGAGGAACAACTTACTAATTTATTCTTTTTAGTATTTTTTTTTGTTTTGTTCTACCACTGGTTGAACTCTTTAATTAAAACACAATTATTCTTAAGCATTTAAAATTAACTGAAAAGTAATCTCTGTTAAATATAAGAGTGGGAATAAGAGAGGGAGGAGATATATAATTCAGCACATGCTCACTCGGACTTACCACCAATGGTAGAGCTAGAAGAGTGCTAGGAGATTCCAATTCAATCCCATCAAGGTGGCATCTACCAATGCCATCTTTCTTGTTAAAGTGATCAGTTTAAGTACATAATTGATCAAAAGATAGGTTAAGTGTCAAAGAAATTACTTAAAAAAGACAAGTGTCTGCAAATAATGAATGATAGAATTAAAAGGGGGAGAATGATCCTACGGGGGAAACAGGATATACAGCAGACTCACAGAATGGCAAATGCTCTAAACAGCACTCTGGCCTCATCATCAGCCCTTAAGGCATTTGGATCTGGCTAAAAGGCCCATGAGTTTCACAGGCATGGAAAGCCAAGACATTGTGGTAAAAACAAAAACAAAAACAAAAACAAAAACAAACAAACAAACAAAAAAAACCATGACCTGAATGAAAGACCTTGGTGAATAAGATCCCAGTGGAAAGAACAGGCCATCAGAGAAGGAGGTACATTTCTCTGAAGGGGGGAAAGAACTTCCACTTTGATATGGCCTTGTCTAAATAAGATCAGAGTTGGTAAACTCAAGAGGCAGCTCATGACAAGAACCTTGTGTGATTACTGACATCATAAATAAAGTGTCAGTTGTTAAATCAACAACAGGAATCACTGTGCACCTGTTCCCCATGTAGGATCTCTGTCCTTAATGTGTTGTATTATGAGAATTAGCAGTAAAACTACTACTCAAACAGTACTCTATATCTTGTGTGTCTGTGTGGGTGCAGTCTGTTGAAATCTTTACTTAGTATATACTAAGATGATCTTCTGTATATAAAGATAATTGTAAATGAATCTTGGTGAAGAATGGGATGGGAGAAGGAGTAGGAGAAGGGAAGGTTTGGGTGGCAGGGAGGTTATGGAGGGGGGAAGCCACTACAATTCTAAAGTTGTACTTTGTAAATTTATGTTAATTAAATAGAAATTTTAAAATATCCTAATTTAGAGAATAATATAATAAATATGGTGTGGGTATGCATTGAGTGTATTCCAATGGATAACAAAATAATCAAATTTGTGTTTTAAGCATACCATTTTGGCACCACTAAATATGAATTGCAGAGGGGCTAGCTTTGAGCAAAGGAGTCACATTAGTGTGTAGTGCACAATTTTAGTGAACAAGTGATCAAGACATAAACAGAACCGACATAATAGAAGTAAGAGTAAGAGTAATAATACAGCAGTTATTAAGAGCAGAAGTAGAATGTATGGAACTTAGTTTCTGACTAGGTAGAGTGAATGATATTCTGAATGGATAGAGTGATTGGAACAAGTATGTCATGCATTTTAATAAATTTAATGTTTAACCAATTAACAAAGAAAATTGCTATTGAATGTAAATGGTATACTATCAACTCTTCCAGGATTAGCAGGGCAAAGATAGACAAAGAGATGATGCATATCAAACTATATTTTGAGCAGGCATCAAGAAATTGACTCATTTAAGACATGAGCCAAAAGGAGGAAAATAGCAAAAAATGATTCTATTAAGTAAGGTAGTCAAGTGCTAGGAAGAATAGAAGAAAGAGAGAACTGTGTGCATTAACCTTTGGAGGAACCATCCGACCTGTAGAAACAGGAGTTTCAAAGAGTTGAAGGAAAGGAATATCTCAGTCTGACTTTCCTATCTCCATGAATTTACTTGTAGTGATTCCCATAGGCTGAACCCCATCAGAACCTGCAGAGCATGTTGACATTTGTTAATGTAGTATGTACCTGTGAACATTCTTGGACGTGTTCTGAGTCGTGAAGAGTAGACAGCAAGGCTGGGAGCAGGTAGCAAACTATCTAATACAAAATATGCAACTCTAGAGATGGTATGTTTAGATAAAAATGAGACACCTGAGAATTCTCTATTATACTGTCACCTATTGGAGTCTGTAAGTCAACAAAGGCAGTTGAACTAGAAACTACCTCTTGTATATTGATAATTTCTAAACAATTACAGAAAATAATTGTAATAATTTATATAATACTTATTGTATTCCAGAATTTTGCTATAACTTTAAATATCTATGTATGTATATGTATAAATTATCACAAAACTATGCCTTTTACACATGAAGAAACTGAGTGTTAAAATTATTGCAAATAAGTGACATTATTACCTCTGTTTAATACTAAAGCCCTTCTATGACCCCAACAAATTTGTGATAGTTAATAATACAATTGCTCTCAGATAAGAAATTCAGCTACTTAGATGAGATCAGGTGTGTTCTGGGTGGTATGGCCGTAGACAGAAATTCAGCTACTTAGAAAGTATACCACACAGGGGCTTCTTTTTTCTTATTTTTTCAAAAACTAAAATATCCTAAGAATTTGGTACATACTTGGGAGATTTATAAATATTTGTTGACTTGGCCAAGATTTTTATACTCAGCAAGCAATGGGTTCAAATTGCTTATCCCTTTTCTTTATGTTATGCCTACCTATCAATTCTATGATAATAATTCTTTACACATATTGATTTCTAAAGATTATGAATTACTATAAGAAAATGGTGTGGAAATATAACATGAAAAGAATTATGTTCTCTGAGCAGTCAGTAGAAAAATGATGCATTTCCTATATTCAGGCAGGGAAAGCTGAGCATTTTTATATGTGAGTTCACCAATGTCTTTATTAATCCAGCAATTAGTCATTGTGCTAGAGACAGAACTCCCAGCTGAGTTCTCTGAAAGCAGGTGGAGCTGGCATCATAAAGAATTTTTAACCTTAAAGTGAAGAAACTGTGATTCAGAAGTAAGTCAGCAAATTAAAAGATACAGTTTTACTGGCATTCATTCTCCATAATCATCTGAGTGAATAAAGTTTGTCTTATCTCTTTGACAACTCATAATTGTAATAATGTGAGAAAATATAATGGTCAAGTGTCATAGCTATTGTAAATGTCAACGTTTATCCTCTGAAACTTTCCATGGTCTGGAAAATACTGTATGTCCTATCTAAGTTTCTGTGTGTGCATGTAAGCGCCTGTGTGTGTGTCTTTTGCCAAATCAAGTGGTAGTACAACATTGTTATATAATAGTGTCTGTTCAGGCATAAGGGTGTGCCTGAAATAGTCTGTTTTTGATGACATACATGTGTATGGTTTGGAAGGTGTCCTCAAATGTTTACTTGAACAAATAGCCTAAAATGAAATTTCTTGGCAAGGTGTACTTTCCCATATGCTTCTCTGCTTTTTGTTTTGCTCCTTAGAGAAACTGACCTTGTTTTACCTTATCTATTGTTTATTTATTAATTTACTGCTAATGTTGCATCTAGAATACAAAATATTAGAGGAGTAGATGCTTTATCTCTTTTTTCTTATCAGCATCCAGATGTTCAGTATTTACCTGTCAAATGAGTAAAAGAATACCTGAATTACTTCATTAGCATCTGTAAGCCAGGTTTTGTCATTATTAAGTGTGATTTAAGGCTGATATTTTAGAACACAAAAATTAAAAAGTAAATTTAGGCTTCCAGTCACAATTCATTTCTACTAGATGAGAATTCCACATCCAAACCGACAGGTTAACATTCACCACTGCCTCACCACAACTCTTTCTTGTTACTAAGGAGATCCTTCAAATACTAGGAAAACAGTGGACTTGATGCTATTCAGTGCTTTGTGATGCAGTATGGTTTAGGTGTATATTCCCGCCTAGTCCCATTAATGTTCTTTGTGGTTGTCAAGGGACTGCTCAGTATCAAGCTTAATTATTATTTATCATTGACAGGGAGCACAGAGTACGGTGCTTGATAAGTTATGTATGATTAAGAAATATTGTCTGAATAAATGAGCTCTGGATCTTTTGTAATCATCAATCTAAGATATAGTAAATAATAATGAGAGCAATTTATTGATCAATCATTACATACCAGGCACACTGGTGTTTTAAAATGACTTACATGGCGATTTCATGCTCACAACAACCATAGTAGGCATAGGGATAAATGTTTGCAAATATATCACATGATTTTACATTCACAATAATCCTGTTACAGTCTTCACTGGCAGTCTGGAAAGATGGTTTGGGGACATTCAGTATCCACTTCTAAAAACTATTTGACAGTGTTAACTAAAATGAGACATACACCTATACCCAGAAATCCCATTTTTAGGTATATGCCAAACAATAATATATAACCCAAGACATATAGAAATATTCTTATCACTGCTATTAGCAATAGCTTCCAAATGGAAATTAACCAAGTATAAATTATTGGTAGCGCAGAAAAATATCTTGCGATGTATCTTTGCAATGGAATAGTCTATAGCAATGAAAACAAGTAAACTGCTTCTACATATGATAACATGGCTGATTCCCAAAAGCTGAAGTTGAGCAACAGAAACCAGAAACAAATATATATTAATGAATCTATTCATTAAAAATACCAGGCAAAATTTACATTGTTCACATAGTGGTTACCCCTGTGAAAACTGATTGTATGGACAAAGGAGAAGAGAATGCTTCCAAAATGCTCATGCACTGGATTGTGCTATGTTAACGCATTAATTTTCCCAGAATGTTACTGATTCTTGTACAAACTTAAAGAAAGAAGGATGTGAGTTATAATTGTGATAAAATCATCACAGTTAAATATGGTGATAGATAGTCATAGAATTAGCCTATTCTATATCTCCTCTCATCTCCTATATATCCAGATCATCTTTCTATTTGCTCACCCTAATGCCACATAGTCAGCTGACTCATTCACCAGGTACGTGGCTACCGTACCAGATCAAAGGCTGGTGTGTGCATCCAAGCACCAACAATCATGAACCTCTTCTATAAGGCAGAAGGTAATGGAAATGCTGACTTCCCACCAAAGTCCATGTTACCTAGTCTTACTGGTGCCTCTCCAGGTTGGCTAGTCACTATGAATCTCTGACTCTTCGTTTCAGGCTCTCATTTTCCCAGCTCCTCCCATGTATCTATAAACATAATCTTATAATAAATAATAAATTCTTTATTCAAATATTTTTATAATTATTCAACTTTCAAGACAGTTCTTGATTGATTGCTTAATAACAGTTTATTTCTTACCTAGGTGTTTGTAGTATGATTTATTGTATGATTGTGTGCACTCCTGAAAAAATTCATTAACTTCTACCTTTATGGATTTTTTTAAACTTATCCAAATATAGTTTCTATTGTAAATGTTTGCTTATAAAACTGCTTCCAGAAATAAGAGAAGCATTCACATAATATCAGATCTAATTTAATTTTATTCTTGGAACAGATATGCAAAAGCACATTCTAAAGTTAGAAGTTGCTGTGTGGTCCTCTAATGTGGCTATCTCTCAGCACTGATTAAATGCCTTATGCAATGCCACCTGTAAAAGTTAGCCTTCAATTTGAAAAGCAGTATTACCTGACAGTACCAAGTGCTTAAAAAAAAAAAAAACTACATCTACAGGTTGTCATCTGGAAATAAGAATTGAGTGGATTGGTAAGAGATGTTAGGTATCTCAGACTCTTCACTCAGCAATTTCTTCAGCAACAAGGAAATAGAAAGGTGAAGCAGGATGCTTTGCTGGGTATCAGTTATGGAACAAAAGGATGTGAGGGCACAAAGAAGTGGGGTGGGTTTTATAATGGCTCTCAAAGGTAGCCAGGTTCTTATCCTTGGAGCCTGTAAACATTATCTTTTTTAAATAGATTTTTACTTATTTATTTGAGAGGTGGAGTTGCAGACAGTGAGAGGGAGAGACAGAGAGAAAGGTCTTCCTTCCATTGGTTCACTCCCCAAATGGCCACAACAGCCGGAGCTATGCTGATTCGAAGCCAGGAGCCAAGTGCCGCCTCCTGGTCTCCCATGTGGGTGCAGGGCCCAAGCACTTGGGCCATCCTCCACTGCCTTCTCAGGCCACAGCAGAGAGCTGGACTAGAAGAGGAGCAACCAGGACTAGAACCAGTGCCCATATGCGATGCCGGTGCCATAGGTAGAGGATTAACCTAGTGCTCCACAGCGCCGGCCCCTGTAAACATTATCTTACATAGCAAAATAGACTGCAGGTGTGATAATTAAAGAACTTGAAACGGGGAGATATTCCTGTTATCTAAGTAGGTCCAAAATCCTATAACAATTGTCCTAATAAGAGAAAGGCAAAGGGAGTTTTGATAGACACAGAAGAATGTGATGTGTCAATGGAGAGAAGAGGAGAACAGATGATGTCAAGCAGGAACATGAGTGAGTTCAACCTCAAGAAGTTGCAAAAGGCAGAGAAAAGCATTCTCATCTGGATGCTCCTGTGGGAGCACAGCCTGCCTGACATTTTTATTCTTGTCTAGTAAAACCCTTTTCAGACTCCTGGCCTTCAGTAACTAAGGAATAAATTTGTATTGTCTAAGCCATTTAGTTTAGAGTAATTTGTCAAAGTTGTCATTAGAAATTAATACATGAAGGCGGGGAAGAATTAAAAGAATTAAATCAGTACATGCAAGTAGAAAAAGCTATGTCTTCCAGAGATGAGGAATGTCCTGCCTGCAGGCCCTGTAAGCCCTCAAAAAATCATCTGGGCTGATCCTGCCAAGACACCCACAGTTGGGACGCAAAGTTCAATATATCCATAGCAGGCTAAATTTTAAATTGATAACTTTATATGGCCCGTGAATGATGTTATAAATATCCAAATGGCCATTGGCAGAAAAAGTTTCCCACCCCTATATATAAAAAGAAGTGAAAAGAAGGAAAGAAACCCAAATCAACAGAAATGATGGCAGGATACTTTTTATTCATCTAAATTAAAGAGGTGGGGTTAAAAAACAGGGTCACTTCTTGACCTTTTGGCGAAGATCTAGTGCAAAAAGCATGATGAGGGGGAGGTGTTTAGCCTAGCAGATATAATGTGTCTTAAATATTAACTTTGGACTTGGCCTACGTGTAGGAGAGGATTGATGGAGTAGGACTGCATTGCTCTTACCCCTGCTGGCTCCCAAGAAAGACCTGTTCTAATGACTGTAACTGAGCTATCAGACTCATGCAAATAGATTCATGCAGATACAAAGGATCATGCGATCCAGATGTCTATAAATAGTAATGCTACTTGCAGTAAACACTGGTTTTCTTACTGGGGGAACTGAACTTCAGAAACTGATGTCAGTCACACAGGCATTGTCAGTCTACTTAGCTGGGATATCTGGACACCCAGCCTCTGTTGAACTTCCTTAGATGGCAACACTTCTCACCTCTTGTCCCACAGCACTGCTGAAGAATTAAGCTCATCCTGTGCTACTCCCCTGTAAGCAAAATTTAGAAGCTAGCACCTCATTCCCACAGGAGTTTGCACATGTTTTTTTTTATTTTTATTAATGCTTTACTATATTCCTGTTTTGGGGAAAATAAATTAAAATAATATAAACCTATTTTACAAAGTGTAGATAAACACATCTTAATGTATAGAGCATGCAGAATTAAATGAGGCCTCCAGTTTAGAATACTCTGTTAAAAGCCAAATTGTGTTCCTCAAAAATTCATAGTTTGAAATCCAGAACCATCTTATCTCAGAATTTGACTGTATTTGGGGAAAAGACCAAAGAAATAATTAAGTTAACTAAGGTCGTTAGGGTGGTCCTAATCCCATATGATCTATCCTGTTATAAGAGGGTTTGGAGGGTTCCAAGATGGCAGGGTCCAGGAGAAGATAGTTTAAAAACAGTGGAGGGAGGGTAGTCTCAGGGAAGAGCTAGGGAGAAAAGAGCAGGGAGAACTCTACCACCTACTCTACGTAGGTGGACCTACGTGGAGAGTGTGGATACCCACAGCTTGGGACTCCAGCAGCTGAGAGCCTAATGCATTGGGAAGTGAGGTGAGACCAGATGGCAGCAGCCCAAGCCTGTGGTGATACAACTGCAGGAAGAGGCTAGAGGGAAACCGGCTTGGAGCCCTGTAGGGGATAGTAATCTGCCAAACTAGAGGAGTTTAAAAAAAAGGATGGACATGTTTCTCTTTCCCCTTTCACTTTACAATGGCATCCTGCAACAAGCCAATAGAGTGACTGCCATTTTGGATATACATAACAGTTGCACCACCTAGTGTCTGTGCCCGGCAACCAGCCAAGTAGAGACTCACAGTGGGATTCTCATCAGAAACCCTACAGGCTAGGAGAGAATGTCAAGATATAGTTCATGTTTTAAGAGAAAAAAACTGTCAACCCAGAATATTATACCCTGTAAAGCTCTCATTTATGAATGAAGGTGAAATAAAGACCTTCCATCACAAACAAAAATTAAAAGGATTTTTCACCATCTGTCAAGCCCTATAAAAGATGCTTAAGGATGTGTTGCATACAGAAACACAGAAACATGGTGATCACTATGAAAGAAGATAGAAGAAAATCTCTCAGTAAAAGTTCAAAGAAAATTCAAAACAAAACATAGGAATGTTTTTGGAAAAATGGCAGGGCAAAGTTGCTATTTATCAGTAGTCACTTTGAATGTAAATAGCCTCAACTCTCCAGTTAAAAGACACAGACTAGCTGAATGGATTAAAAAATACTAAACTGATCTTCTGTATATAAAAATAATTGAAAATGAATCTTGATGTGAATGGAATGGGAGAGGGAGCAGGAGATGGGATGGGTGCAGGTGGGAGGGAAGTTATGGGGGAGGCACTATAATCCATGAGCTGTACTTTGGAAATTTATATTTATTAAATAAAAGTTAAAAAAACCAAACCCATCTATTTTCTGCCTACAAGCAGCACATCTCACCAACAAAGATGCACGTAGACTGAAAGTGAAAAGATGGAAAAAGATATTCTGTGAGAAAAGAAACAAAAAAAAGAGCTGTTTTAGCCATCCTAATATCAGATAAAATAGACTTTAACACAGAAACTGTTAAAGGAGACAAAGAAGGGCACCATGTAATGATTAAAGGATCAATTCAATAGGAAGATGTAACTGTTATAAACATATATGCACCTAATTATAGGGCACCTGATTTTTAAAAGAAATGTTAAGAGATTTAAAAGGAGACTTACACTCCAATACAATAAAAATGGGGGACTTCAATACTCCACTTGCAGCAATGGACAGATCAACCCCACTGAACATCAGCAAGGAAATTCAGTTATTTTATACTGTAGACCAAATGGACCTAATAGATATCTACAGAACTTTTCATCCTACAGTTGCAGAATAAACATTCTTCTCTGTAGTACATGCAACTTTCTCTAGGATTGACTATATCCTAGGCCATAAATAAGGTCTCAGCAAATTCAAAAAAATCAAAATTTGTTGATAGAAACTAAAAATATTTTTACATGTTTTGTGCTTGAGTTTGCTGGTCAAACAAGCCACACCATGTTAGATATTTAAGAGATGTTTCCAAACTCCTGTATTCTTAAAATTTATAGAAGGCATTGGACTTTCCAGTAAATGTTTTCATAAATTATTATGTAATGGTTGAAATTGCTTGATAAGTTTCCATTTGATATTGCTATTGTCAGTAAGCAATCTGGGAAGCCTGACTTTTTCCCTCATTTGTCTACTCTCTTCAAGATGGGAAACTGACTCCATACCGAAGGACTCTCCAGTATGTACAGTTTGATTTTTGGATTTTATAAAATGGATGACTAACATTTTCTGTAATAATAGCATAGCCAAAATGAGAGCCTAATTATGTTTATGGCTAGATTTACTTTGCCAGGGATACAGTAAACAGACAAACCTCCCTTTCAGACCAAAGGGAGAGAAAGCTTTAAAGTGAGGACATAGCTTTCCTCCTGGGCATGTCTACATCACAGAAAAACCACTATCAGAACATGCCTGTGACTATAGACTTCTAGGTTAGGCTGCCAAAGATTAGAGATGGGACTTGAGCACCCCCTTACTTGCATCCTCTGGTCTGCTTTTACAAAAACCAGAAGGTAAAGAAAGCTAGGCATCAGAAGCAATGTAAAGATACGTGGCAGGCCAATTAATGGCTGTTTTGCACAGTGATCTTCCATCAAGGAGACCTTTCAGGCCAGTCCATTGCCATGCCTTTCAATACTGAAAGCCAGGGCTTCAGCAGAAGTCAGCATATGAAGAGCCCTTGCAGCTCTGCTAGCCAAGAGATGGGTCACTAGAAATGAAACTGCCCTAGAGTTGAAGGACTTCAGGTCAGAGCCACAGACCTTGCTGGCTGTAAGCTGAAAAGCCCTTCACTCAGTCCAGCTTCCAAAGTAACCACCGTCCCTGAGGGGATGGCCTAGTAGGGTCAGCAATATTGCAGGAAGAACTGTGAATTTTCTGTTAGAGATGCCACTTGCCTTCACCTGGCCAGCTGTCCTCCCAGGCCAGCAAGGTAATGAAAGTGAAAAGGGTGTCTTCCCAAGGAGGTTCACACCTCCCCTAGGATATACTCCATGTGAAGAGATAGCTAAGCCTGGGCATCATATTGGTAAGGCCTTAAAACCACCAAATTATTATAAGGCCCCTTCTGTCAGATTCTATTGAACTTTTAATTGGAAAACTTATTCATGGCTTAGACAGCACCTTTCTTAGGTCCTTCAATAATGACTGTGTCCTTTATTCTAGACCCTATCTAGTCCACTTAGAGCCTCATTCCTTTGTAATCAAGCCTCTACTCTAGCATCAATGGCTCTACTCCCAAAATCATACCTTGCATCTTCTTGGACCACAATGGATTTGTAACTGTAAAGCTGTATGGTTCTGCATAAATTCCTATGGACTTATATCTAAAGGTACAGTTTAAAAACTTGTCACCTGACTCCAAGTCCCATTAAACTTGGTGATAAAAATGCCATCTTAATTGTTAAGGTGATCATATTAAGTGTTAAAGTGAACATTTAGATAGGATTAAGTGTTAAAGAGATCATATAGATAGGATCAAACACCTGGCAATAATAATAGATAGAATTAAAAAGGAGAGAATGTCCAACATGGGAAGCAGTTTACACAGAAGACTCATATAATGACAATCACTTTAAGCAACACTCTGACCTCAGAATCAGTCCTTAAAGTTTCCTAGTCTTGCTGAAGAGCCTGTGAGAGCATTTCAGGCATGGGAAGCCAAGACACTGTGGCAAAAAATGTTCTACATGAAGAATCTCTATGAGTGAGACCTCAGTGGAAAGAAGTGACCATCAAAGAAGGATATACTTTTCTCTAAAGGGAGGAGAGAACTTCCGATTTGCTTCTAGTCTCATCCAAATATTGGCAGAATTTGTGGACTCAAAAGACTTCCATAGCCTAGGCAGCTTCTGTCAAGAGCCTCAGATGATCACTGACATCATACACAAGAGTATTAATTGTTAACAACAGGAGTCACAGTGCAGTAACTCTCCATGCAGGACCTCTGTCCTCAATGAGTTGTATTGAGAGTTAACTATAAAACCAGTTTTCAAGCAGTTGTGTGTGTGTGTGTGTGTGTGTGTGTGTGTACAAATTGTTGAAATCTTTACTTAGTATAGAGTTGGTCTTCAGCATACAAAGTTAATTGAAAATTAATCTTAATGGAGAATGGGACTGGGAAGGGGAGAAAGAGAAGGAGGAGGGGTGGGAGTGTGGGTGGTAGGCTGATATAGTTGGAAGAATAATTATATCCATATTATATTCATAAAGTCATACTTAAGAGATGTGTATTCCTTAAAAATAAATTTTAAAAAAGAAAAAGAAAAAGAAAAGGGTTAAGATGCACACAGAGCAAAGGCCACTGAAAGAAACAGTGAGAAGGTAGCACTTTAAAAGCAAGCCAAATAGGATAAAGGATTGTAAATTACGTCTTTTGATGGTTTTTTTCTCTGCTTTGCAACTGAATGTCAATCAAAACTGTGCTTAAAAACTTGACTGCCAAGGACCACTTCGTGTTTTGCTTCTCTTGCAGCCCCCTTCCATGCTACTCTGGCTGAAACTCTTCGACTCTAATAAATCTTAGTTTTACATCTTAAAAAAAATAAAAAATAAAAGCCATAGAGAGAGATTTCAGAACAAATCAACACTGTTGATACCTTTGTGTCAAACTTCTAGGCTCCAGACTGGTGAGGAGATAGATTTCTTTTTTTTCTTTTTTCTGGTAACTTTAGTTTTTTCACTTTAATGTAGTATTAATACAAAAAGAACAGATTTAAAGTAGTTCTTAAAAACAATTTTAAGAATATAGATGATATTCCTTTCCTTCATCTCACCTTTCCCCTCCTTTCTCCCCTCTCCTCCCAGTTTTCCTTTTTCCCTTCCCTTTCCTCCCTCCCTCCCTTTCTTCCTTCCTCCCTCCCTCCCTTCCTTCTTCTCTCCCTCCCTCCCTCCCTTCCTACCTTCCTTCCTTCCTTCCATCCTAAGTTTAAGCAACCCAGTATAAACTACTTTGTTATAGAAGCCCTCACAGACTAATACAGCCTACAAACTATAACTTTCAAATCATCTTGAGGAAAAATTATAAGCTATAAGTGATTATCTGATAAATATAACTGAGGGTGAGGGTACTGTTATCAATCTGATCACATTAAATATTTTGAAATGTGAATTCTCCCTTAGTAGTTTAGAGGAAAAAATGACATATGCTTTTTAAAATTTCTTACAACCCACGTTTATATGTTAGTGGTTTCTAATCTACGGTCTCTGGACCAGGTGACTTCAAATTGAATATTCTTTTATTTCTACAACAACACTACTAAATGAATAATGACTCAGACACACTAACATTCCAAGATTTCAAATATATGTATCGGATTTTCTGATTACTTGAATACAAAATAACAAGCATTTCTAAATGCATTACAGCACTTCATCATTAATGAATTAATTAATGATTAATGAATTACAAGAGTGAGCTGTCATGAATGAGTCTTCAAGGTGTTCATGTTATAAAGAAATAATCAGGGACAGACACATGCCAGAGCTATTAAGTAGCTTTTGGGACATCTGCATCACATAACAGAGTCCTGGAGTTGGAGTACTCTCTCCACTCCGAAGTCCAGCTTCCTGTTGATGTACACCCTTGGAAGCAGCAGGTGATGGCTCAAGTACTTGGATGAGTTCCTGGCTCCTAGCCTTGGACTGGACTTGCCCTGACTATTGCAGACTATTGGGGAACAAATTACAGGATGAGATCTCATGAAGACAAACAAGCCCAGGTATTTTTGTTTCTCTCAAAGATTTAAGTATTTGGCAGAATTGATTCAAATTAGTAAGGCAACATATAAAAGTTGTTTGTGTCCCCTGAAGTTGGACTAATGTGTTCAAGTTCCAGCTACACAATTTAATAGCTCTGATATTAGCCAAACTGAATTAATGTCTGTGTCTCAGTTTTCATAACTGTAAAATAGAGATGACATTAAGATGCCCAAACAGAACTTTTGTGATATTTGAAGATGAAAAAGCGTACATGTTGCTTAGCACAGACTCCAGTGAAGAAAGCGCTGAGCAATGGTTGGTCTATTTCTTCTAGCATTAACCTAACTCCTTTTTACCAGCCCAGCTACCCTGTGTGGAACCACCCATTCACCTATCCCTACTTACTGTAGAGGAGACACAGATTGATAATGAGATTATTCCTGTTTTTAGTAAAGAAGGATCCATAACTTGCTAGCAGGAAGCAAATCAACTTAAACTGTGCTGGTTTCCTTGAAACTAAGTAACTGGGTTTATAGCTACAGGATCCCCTCCTTCAGAGATGCACTCCAATGGCTCTTTTGAAATTCCCAGTTTCTAACAAACCCCTGAAGCCTTTCACGAAGTCAAAACATGACAGCTGACAAGCGTTTTGGCATTGACTCTAAAATAGTTGCAGCATCCTTATTCCAAAATTGCCTTGTGATTGTTATCTTTTTTGAAAGTGCAAGTTGGACATATCAGTGAAAAAGAATTAGTGCATATAAATATCCTTAAAAATCACTAATCTCTTCTACTTTTGAATGAAACATAACAATGTTGGGAGTGAACATAATGTCACCAGGTTAACTAATTAATTTATGGGGGGGGGGCAGTGCCACGGCTCAATAGGCTAATCCTTCGCCTTGCGGCACCGGCACACGGGGTTCTAATCCTGGCGGAGTTCTAGTCCCGGTTGGGGTGCTGGATTCTGTCCCAGTTGTCCCTCTTTCAGGCCAGCTCTCTGCTGTGGCCTTGGAGTGAAGTGGAGGATGGCCCAAGTGCTTGGGCCCTGCAACCGAATGGGAGACCAGGAAAAGCACCTGGCTCCTGCCTTAGGATCAGCATGGTGCACCAGCCACGGCAGCCATTGGAGGGTGAATTAGAGGGTGGACCAGCGGCAAAAGGAAGACCTTTCTCTCTGTCTCTCTCTCTCACTGTCCACTCTGCCTGTCAAAAAAAATTAATTTATGGGAAGACATCCACAACTGTGGATTACAAAGGAGGTTCAGTTGGCACAAATTTTCAGCTTAATCAATACAAAATGCTATGGAAATCAGCCCTTTAAAAGCTACCTAAAATTATCACTCAATTATCATCAGAAATAGAAAATCTCTTTGTGAATTTTTTCTGAAAATTCAAAAGAAAAATTTATTCCATTTATACTTAATAACCTGAAAAATATTTGTCGTTATTTTCTTTCATTTTATACTCTTCTGTCTTGGTTAATTATTTCTACCAAACCCCACCAAATTATTTTGGAATTTAAAAAAAAAAACCTTTTCATTTCTTTTTTTTTTTTTTTTTTTGACAGGCAGAGTGGACAGTGAGAGAGAGAGACAGAGAGAAAGGTCTTCCTTTGCCGTTGGTTCACCCTCCAATGGCTGCCGCAGACAGCGCGCTGCGGCCGGCGCACCGCGCTCATCTGATGGCAGGAGCCAGGTGCTAGGTGCTTCTCCTGGTCTCCCGTGGGGTGCAGGGCCCAAGCACTTGGGCCATCCTCCACTGCACTCCTGGGCCACAGTAGAGGGCTGGCCTGGAAGAGGGGCAACTGGGACAGAATCCGGCGCCCCGACCGGGACTAGAACCCGGTGTGCCGGCGCCGCAAGGCGGAGGATTAGCCTGTTGAGCCACGGCGCCGGCCTTCATTTCTTTTTTTAAAGATTTATTTATTTATTTGAGAGTCAGAGTTACAAAGAGAGAGAAGGATGGGCAGAGTTGATTTGCTCCCCAATTGGCCACAACAGCCGGAGGTGCACCTATCCTAAACCAGAAGCCAGGAGCGTCCTCTGGATCTCCCACACAGGTGCAGGGGCCCAAGGACTTGGACCATCTTCTACTGCTTTCCCAGGCCATAGTAGAGAACTAGATTGGAAATGGAGCAGCCGAGACTCAAACCAGCCCCCTATGGGATGCCGGCACTGCAGGAGGTGGTTTTACCCAGCACGCCACAGCGCTGGCCCCAAAAATGTTCATTTCTATGATCTTTTGACAATTCCAAAATTGGAAATCCTCCTTCAGTCCTAAGAACAACAGATGTTAAATTCATAAAACCAGAATGAAAGCCATAAATTAAATAAGGTATTTATAGAAATTTTTTTCTACTATGTATTTGGAGTATTTAGTATATAACTAAAAATCTATAGAGTCAGAAACCATTGATATGCTTTGAAAAAGAAGCAATGCAAAACTAACAATGTGGTAAGCATTCTCTATCTCTGTCTCTATATATTTGGTTACATTTTATGAAAAGTGAATCATATTATTGCAATAATTCAAATGCTAAGAAAGATTATCCCAAACAACAAAAGAAGACAAAAGGAAGGGTTGGGAATCAGACTGTGCACCCAAAATATGAGTGTGAATGTGCTCAGGACAGGACCATCTAAAAGATGCTGATTTGGTATATTGATTAGTTTGAGTTTGAGGGGACCTGAACAACAGCAAATGCAGAGGAAGGATTTCTCTGAATTCCTTTTTTTAAATTTTGACAGGCAAAGTGAACAGTGAGAGAGAGAGACAGAGAGAATGGTCTTCCTTTTTCCATTGGTTCACCCCTCAATGGCCACTGCGGCCGGCGTGCTGCTGCTGGCACATCGCGTTGATCCCAAACAAGGAGCCAGGTGCTTCTCCTGGTCTCCCATGCGGGTGCAAGGCCCAAGCACTTGGGCCATCCTCCACTGCCTTCCCGGGCCACAGCAAAGAGCTAGACTGGAACAGGGGCAACGGGGACAGAATCCAGCGACCCGACGAGGACTAGAACCCAGGGTGCCGGCGCTGCAGGAGGAGGATTAGCCTATTGAGCTGCAGCGCCAGCCCTTCCCTTTTCTTCAAGACAGAAACTCCAAAAAGGATCACTCCATTGCTATCAATCCCCTCCCCCTCAGAAGTGCTTCATCAACCAGGGATCATTGTCCCATTATAGGAGAAGAGGCTAGATAACTACACCATACTCAGATACTTTATCACAACTATCATATCTATCATTCATTCTTCTTGGGACCATTCATTTTTCCTAAAACTTATAAAAGGTCACCATTTTCTTGCCCTTAAGGACTTTAACACATTTTAGATATAATCATTTATATTATTTCACCATTTTTTCTTTTAGTGTCTATTCCATGATTCTCAATCTATCATGCTGATGTTTTCTTCACTTACAGTTAACCATGTGACATATGATCACATTCTATTTTATTGTAATGACATTAGAAGCACTTTAGGAATTATACTTTTATTAAGAAAGCAATGATACATTATAAAATAAGGCATTTCTCTGGCCAGCACAGTGGCTCACTAGGCGGCACCGGCATCCCAGGTCCTAGTCCTGGTCGGGTCGCTGGATTCTGTCCCAGTTGCCCCTCTTCCAGGCCAGCCCCCTGCTGTGGCCCGGAAGTGCATAGAGGATGGCCCAGGTGCTTGGGCCCTGCACCTGCATGGGAGTCCACAAGAAGCACCTGGCTCCTGGCTTAGGATCGGCACAGCGCGCTGGCCGCAACGTGCCGGCCATAGCGGCCACTTGGGGATTGAACCAACGAAAAAGGAAGACCTTTCTCTTTGTCTCTCTCTCTCCTTCACTGTCTAACTCTGCCTGTCAAAAACAATAATAATGTTATAAAAATATAAGGCATTTCTCATCACAAATTTTTGAAGAGCAAGAGCAACATATATTAAACGAATGTATTAAGGGTAAGATAATATACTTTGCCTTCCCTATCTGTAGTTCTGCATCATAATGAAAATATTAAAGAAAAAATTCTATGTATGAAATATATGTGGTTTTTCCTTGTCATAATTGTCTAGATGATATAATAACTACACAGCACTCACATTATCTTAGATATTATTAGTAATCTGTAGATTATTTGAAGCTTTTAGTAGGATATGTACAGGTTATATGCACTTATGGTGTCTCTTTGTATAAGGAAATTGAACATCTGTGGATTTTGGAACTAATTCCCCATGGATATTGACAAAAGACTGTGTTATACTTCTTTGCAGTTATTTATTTATTTATTTATTTGACAGGTAGAGTTACAGACAGTGAGAGAGAGAGACAGAGAGAAAGGTCTTCCTTCCATTGGTTCACTCTCCAAATGGCTGCAACGGCCGGAGCTGTGCCGATCCAAAGCCAGGAGCCAGGGGCTTCTTCCTGGTCTCGCATGTGGATGCAGATGCCCAAGCACTTGAACCATCTTCTACTGCTATCCCAGACCACAGCAGATGGCTGGACTGGAAGAAGGGCAACTGGGACTAGAACTGGCGCCCATATGGGATGCTGGCGCCGCAGATGGAGGATTAACCTAGGTGCCATGGCACCAGCCATCTCTCTATTTTTTTATAAAGCATCAAACATCATAACTTCTTAAAATAGCTCCATTGACTCCTTACATGTCATCTAAGTCCCTACTTGAAAATTGTTGGGGTTTTACTAACCTAATCTATTTCCTTTCTCTTAAAATTAGAAACCTAATCCTTATAACTCATTGGTACAAAATTCATCTTTTCTGTCCTTGCTATCATGACAAGTGAATGGTACAACTTCTGAAAAAGCCTGGGACTGGACCTTCAAGAAACTTGACCTTAGTGAGGATTGCCTCTCACAGTGAGCAGCAACTGGGGAGGCAGGAGAGGTCACCATTGCTGGTTCACAGGTCTGCTTAGAGATCTCCCTTTCATCTGAAATTTCATCATATAAAGGCTAAGTGGCCCGTTCACCACAAAAGATAATTTGATCTGAAAGTTCTCTGCTGTCATTGACCTACCTCCAGTCCTCGTTAGAGTTACTATTCTTTGGAAAAGGAAATTGCCTAACCACCTAAAGAAAAGAAAACAGATCTGCCAAAAAAAAAAAAGTTTACCAATGTGTGTGTGTGTGTGTGTGTGTGTGTGTGTGGTTTGATCTTTTTAACATATTGGAGAAAATCTGAGAAATAATGTAATTACCCTCAGAAAGTAAGGAGCCATTTTAAGCAATAACTTACCTTTCTCCTGAGGAACATCAAAAAGCTTGTGTTGAATTGGAATTCTAACAAACTCATGTCATTCGTTACGGGAATGGCATTTGACATCCAGAGGCCATCAGTCTCGTGTCATATTTCTTCAAAGGAGGAAACAGCTTCACAATGTAAAGTGGCTTATACAAAGCTTAACAGTTGGTGTGAGATAGGGAAGAGGCAGAATATTACATAGAAAGCAACACTTTAGAGAAATGAAAGAAGTTGTAACATTCCGGGCACATTTTTCTTTTGAAATTCCTTTTATCAGTCTCAGGAGTTACACTGAGACGACTACTTCAACTCTATCTAGTCCATAAATTCAAATCTGATCTAAGGTTATGTCTTAATCTAGGTACCCAATATTCTTTAACTCAATAATTCTTACCGTTGCCACTGAAAAAAGAACAAAGCACTTCCAGGAATCATAATTAAGACTGACTTCATTTGATGCCTTTGGAATAGACCACGAATATACTCACCATATTTATGTTTCCTGTATCTGTTAGTGTCAAGTTCAGTTGAGCTTTGCATCAGAAACTAAAATTAATTTCCTCATTCTACTCTGTGACCACAATTTGGAAGTATTATCAATTTTAAGTCATGTTCATAAACTGTAATTTCCAAAAAGTGACAAATACATATATTATTTTATGTCTTTAACTAATAATTGTGGAATAATACATAAAGAATACAAATAATTATAAATTCATTATTTGTTTTCAGTGAAAATTATGAATGAACACTTTAAAAGTACAGTATGCAATATAGCTAACTAGTTATTTCCAGCAAATATATCATTTTAATTAAAAACAAAGAACTCAACCTGCAAGTTCAGCTGCCACACAGCACTACCACATCTCTCAGAAAACTTCAGCATTTTTCTGCTTTCATACTGCATTTCACTTGTTTTAGTATTGAAATAATGAGAATCTTGTTTTGAAAACAAACCTTTTAGTACTTGGTATGTGGCTATGTATTACTTCTCAGTTGTGTTTTGCAGTCATGCAATAGAAATGACAGCTAACAGATTATTTATCTAGCAATCTGGGAATGAATTATAATGCCATTAAAAGTATAGTGACAAAATGAATGATTAATGATTTTCAAAGTGTCTTAGCAAATTTGCACTAGAAATAGTCAAATCTAGTATTTTGTGTGTATTTAATACCCATTATTTTCCTCAAGGGACATCTGCCTAATAAATGGGAAGGGCTCAGAGATGTGGTGATTTAAGTGGGCCAATTTTCTCATCCTTTACAGAAATATGCCCACATTCATGTTTCATTCAAAAAAACCAATAGCTAGGAGCTTAGATATTCATGGAAGTCACATCGATGAGCAGTCACTGAACTCACAATAATGCAAGAGTGGGGCCGGCACTATGGCACAGCTGGTAAGGCCTCTACCTGCAGTGCCGGTGTCCTGTATGGGCAATGATTCGATTCCCAGCTGTTCCTCTTCCAATCCAGCTCTCTGCTGTGGCCTGGGTAAGCAGTAGAAGATGGCCCAAGTCCTTGAGCCCCTGCACCCACGTGGGAGACCCAGAAGAAACTCCTGGCTCCTGGCTTCAGATCGGCACAACTCTGGCCATTGCGGCCATTTGGGGAGTGAACCAGCAGATGGAAGACCAATCTCTCTCTTTCTCTGCTTGTCTGTAACTCTGCCTTTCAAAAAAATTAATCTTTTTCTTTCTTTTTTTTAATGTAATAGTGAATAGAGGAGACAAGAGTAGAGGAGGAAGGCTAGTGCTAAATGATACATACAGAAGGTGAAAGTTAAATCACGACTTTTGAGGACAGAAAGCCTTAATGTTGGAACTCTGTCCTTGATGAAATCCCTTTACCTGTTTGATCCTCACTGTCTCATCTGCAAATAAGAAAATAACGATGTTGATCTACATTGTTTGAGATTAAGGAGCCAAGAAATGTAAAACACTTGAAACAGAAACAGAGTGCAGCACACAGTAGGAAGTAACACACTAGTTGATAGTTTTATTATCATTATTCTTCTTGTACTATTTTTTAATATTTTTAATTTGTTTGAAAAACAGAGTAACAGAGAAGGGGAGAGATAGAGATAGAGATAGCGAGAGAGAGAGAGAGAGAGAGCGATAGGGATAGCGAGAGAGACAGAGAGACGGAGAGACAGAGAGACAGAGGGGAATCTTTTATCCACTGGTTCACTTCCCAAATGATCTCAATGGCCAGGACTGGGCCTGTCTGAAGCCAGGAGCTAGGAGCTTCTTTTAGGTGCAGGGGCCCAAGGACCTGGGCATCTTCTGCTGTTTTCCCAGGTGGATTAGCAGGCAACTGGATCAGAAGAGGAGCAGACAGCACTTGAACCAGTGCCTTTATGGGACAATCACTCACAGGTGGAGGCTTTACCTGCAGCACCACAACACCAGCCCCATTCTTCCTTTACTTTTAGTGACTAATTCTGATAATATCACTATGATTTTTCAACTATGATCCATATACTCATTTGAATTTTAAGACTTATTTAATTTATACTACATATCAACCTCCTTAAGTTTATTTATGATTTTTCAATGCATGGGAGACCTAGGATGAGGATTTGATAGATTAATATGTCCTCAATCAAGTTTATTGAGTAATCATAGCAGATGTAGTAGATGCTGTCCCGTTTTCACAAGAATCTGTATTTCTTGGAACTCTCTTAATAACCAATATGTCTCAAATTTTTGTCTTAAAATCTGCTTTGGGAAAACTGAAGTGCCACAAAATTTTAAGCATAATTGCTGTTAAACTTTTTTGATTACCATAGTAGGAAGTATATAAATTAAAAATCATGCAAATAATTGAGAGGTGTAGATTACTTGAAGTGAGTTTCATTCATTACTCTATCTATTCATTCAATAATATTTATTGAACCCTGATTATGTGTCAGGTTTTTTTCCCTGACAAAAAACTGCCTTCCTAATGCTTGAACAAAATAGAGACATAAAATAAAAAATAAGCTTTGAGCAATTACACATGCAAATTAATTTAATGTATCAATATGTAGCAAGAATTAGAATAAAGTAAGAAATGTGGTGGGGTCAGCAGCAATGAAGATAGTCTATTTTAAGTAGAATAAATACAATGGGCGTCTTTGAAATGATATTTGAGCAGAGATATTAAGGGACAAAATGTGTTAAGTGGAATCAAGTCCATATTTAGGGACTCAAGCAGAAATAAATGTAAATGCTAATAGACAGAAAAAGGAGCTAGTAGACATATTTCAGTTACATCAGACAGACTACTGAGATACTAGGCAAGACACCCAAGAGGAAGGAGTCAAACTTGAGTGTGTAGAAGTAGGTGAGGATCAAACCTTTTGGGCTAGGGACTTTGGATTTTTTTTACAAGTGCAACATGAAGTTGCTGCTCTGTTTTGAAGAGAAAATGATATGGTGTGAAAAGGTTTAAATTTTACAAATACCTCTCTTGCTTCCTTATTACAAACACACATTGATGTTTTAATGTAGGCAGTGGAAGTACAAAGCCTGTTGGGGGCTCTTGCTTTCTAGTAAGCAATGTGTTGTGGGATTTGGAGTATAGTAACAGTAAAAGGGATAACAGGAAAGAGATTTGGTGATTTTTTAAGGAAAATCTGACCAGATTTAGTGATGAATTAGATCTGAGGCATGAGAAAAAGGAAGAACTCAATGCTAACTCTTAAAGCAACTGATAGATCAGTTTTGTTTTCTGTTTTTTGTTTTCTGAAGTGAAAAACACTGATAAGAGTTGCAGGTGTAAGAGATATTAGTCATAGGCATTTGGGACGTGTTAACTATGTTTATTAGACATTTTAAAGGAGTGCAAAGTAAGCAAGGACTTAATGAAAGTTTGAAGTTCAGAGGAAATGATGACGTAAATTATATACAGTTCACATATAATAGAATAAACATATTATTAAAACCTAGGATTTGGCATTATGTATGCTTTTAAGACAGATGAGAAGAAATGGAGTCCTTGGTACAAGTGATGTGACTATAATTCTTAAAAATAGGGAAAGCAAAGTTAAATAAAATGAAGAGTGATCTGTGAAGTGCAAGCAACCTCCGGGGTGTGTTATACTAAAGATCGTTATGAATATTTTAAGAAGGATCAGGGGTTTTCTTTGCCAACTGCTATCCAGAGGTTCATTTTGATAAGAATGATACATGAGCAA
Source organism: Sylvilagus floridanus (assembly GCA_949820135.1). NCBI lineage: Eukaryota > Metazoa > Chordata > Mammalia > Lagomorpha > Leporidae > Sylvilagus > Sylvilagus floridanus. The sequence continues at coordinate 37,819,502 of OX463228.1, read as the reverse complement.
TGTATTTTACCAAGAGGAGGTCAATAGAGGCTGAAAAGAATGATATCAGTGAGGCAATGCAGATAAAACTTTGTAAGAGTTTCTCCTATATAGAAAAAAAATGTAAGAAGACAAGAACAGCAAGTAGAGAAATCTTGTTTTGTTTGGGTGGAGAAAATGAATAAATAAATGAGGTTATCAACAAAGGACAATAGAATCAACAAAGTTTTCAGTCTGTTTTTTGAAGATATTTATTACAAAATCTTTCTACTTAGCTATTTTAAAAGGTTCATGGAGCACGGAATTAAAATATGAGTTTATTTTGGAGCAGAAATTTTTTTTTATTTTTTTATTTAACAGGTAGAGTTATAGACAGTGAGAGAGAGAGAAAGGTCTTCCTTCCGTTGGTTCACTCCCCAAATGGCCGCTACAGCCAGCGCGCTGCGCGGATCTGAAGCCAGGAGCCAGGTGCTTCTTCTGGTCTCCCATGCAGGTTCAGGGCCCAAGCACTTGGGCCATCCTCCACTGCCCTCTCAGGCTACAGTAGAGAGCTGGACTGGAAGAGGAGCAACTGGGACTAGAACCGGTGCCCATATGGGATGCCAGTGCCACAGGCAAAGGATTAATCAAGTGAGTCATGGCGCCGGCCCCGGAGCAAAAATTTTTAAATAGTTTTTATAACATATTTTCATGTATTATGAATTTTAATCAGATTTTTTGCATTAAAATAAACTCATACTTTCAAGTGCATTTTACTTTGAAGTATTCTATAATAATAAAAATTTACCAGTGGAGTAGGAATACTGAGGGTGCAAAACATTAGTAATTATACTTACAAAGCCTTAGTCAAGTTGGAGGAGATGAAATTCGTTGTGTAGAGAGTTGGATTTTGAGTAAGATCTTGCACCATCCAAATTATTTCAAGAGTGAAAGCGTCTTGTAAGATTAGTTGTATCAGAAGTACAGAAATTTATTGATTATATTTATCTCTTGAATAAATGGAGAATCAAGATTGACAGATTGCAGCGCAGAGGGGAGAATGATTCTGTAGGAGGGAATAAGGACTTCCTTTAAATTTTGCTATGCAGAGTAATGAACCTAGGGAGCTGGGTGACCCTTTTCAGAGCACAGAAATACTTGAGAAGGCAGATATTTTAAATTATGTTTTGATGTATGTGGCAAAGGCAGCTTGATTTTACCCTCCACCTTTACATCTTTCTTAATTGCATATTTGCTAGGAAGAGTGACTTTCTGAATCAATATCTCTTGAAGTAATGCTATGAAAGGCAAAATTTTAGCATAAGACTTTGCTTTGTGGATGCTGAACTCTGAGGAACAAAGAAGATTACGTGTCCTCCCTCCTGTGATTTCATGGATCTACATAATGGTGAGATCCAACAGACTTCGCAGGAGTTAGGAATTCCATTTTCTGAGGCCTCTATTTTTCAGGGACAAAATATCTTTTAGGTGGGTGTGGATCACTTGAACAAAGGAGCTGATATGAGAAAAATCATGTTTCGTACAGACAACTGAGTATTTTATAATTTTTTTAATGATTACAGGATGTATGAATGGCAAGAGATGGAATGAGCTGGGTGGCAAGAATGGGCTAAAAACAGACCTAAAAAGGGTCAATGTTTAGAGATCAAGACAGGACTGCGTCCTATATGGCAACACTTGTGTGTGATACATGGCTCTGGCTCCTGATGCCAGCCCGCTAGTGCAGACTCTGAGAAGTGCGTGTGATAGCCTAAGTGACTGGGCTTTGGCCACTCTTGTGGGGGCCTGAACTGAGTTTCTGGTTCCTGTCTTCAGCATGGCCCAGCAAGGGCCATTTTCAGCAGTGGACAGTGGTTGTGAGAACTTTCTTGTACCGTGTTTTCCTCTCTCTTTCTCTCTGTGTGTCTTTCTTTCTGTCTCTGCCTGTGTGTGTGTGTGTGTGTGTGTGTGCCTCCCAAATAAGTAAAAAAGACCTAGGCTTTAGGGTTTGTAAGCAAATTAGAAGTTTTAAAAGAGCAGAGTATCATTTTAATTATAAATAGTCTCAAAGTGACTACATGAAGCAATAATTAGGGAGGCAAAAAATATATGAAGATAAAATTAGGGAGTTTTTGCAGTAGCTTAGGGAGAGTTTTTAAGGACAAGAGCTTGGAGGTAGTGATTGCAATGTAGTATTCATGTACCAGGTTTTTATGTGTGTTTCTCATAAAAGATTTCTTGCTTTAGTATAATCACTTACTTTTTCTGCTCTCACATAAAATAATGTCAACAGTTCAGTTAGTTATTCCCATTTATCTTCCTAATCTTCCTTGCTATTTCAACAAAGAAGAGATTGAAGAGAATTATTAAATTATGTGAAATTTTATGATTTTATATATTAGTATATAACCCTTCCACATTGATGAAAAGTAAAACAAAAATAGAGAGGGAGAGTACCTATAATTGCACACTAAAACCACTAGGAATATAGCAGTTATTTAATACATATTTTTTAAAAGATAAATGAATAAAATGCTCAATAAATTATCACATTTGAATATAAAATTTCTTAATAAAGTCTTCTATAGCCTTCCACTTTGCACTTGCATTAATTAGGTATATCTATTTATGGCACATGAGTGTTTTATTATGATTTTCTCATTTAGTAAAATCATTTCATCATATTTCTTCACAATATTCTTTATTATAGTTTAAAAATACAGTATTGTACCATGTTTCTCAAGACTCATTCATAGAGGATTGATGAACTTTATGTCTTGGGGTTTTGCACAGACAGATGAAGAGCTTGTTAGCTTCACACAATCTAACACATGGTTAGCATCCTATTTCAGATTTTCTTTGAAGAAATTTCAATGAAGATTTTATAAGCTGCAATGTAGTCCTACAAATCATTGTCTCCTACCACTTTGCTAAAACAAGTAATGGCAATGACAACTAGAAAGATTTGTAATCCAAAATGTCCAGGACTTTGTCTTGGTTTGAATATTCCAAGTTACAAAAGTTTTGATGTAATTATATCACTAATGCTTAACAGAGGGGATGCAGGAAGTCATACTAATATACAAGTTCAATTAGTTGACATTTATGTACAATACATAAACAACATATTATAAAAAATTTGGCCTTCAGAATCAGCCCTTAAGGCATTTGAATCTGGCTAAAAAGTCCATGAGAGTATTCCAGGCATAGAAAGCCAAGACACTCTGGTAAAAAAAAAAAAAAAAAAAGCCTAAATGAAAGATCTCTGTGAGTGATATCCCAGTGGAAAGAACAGGCAATCAAAGAAGGAGGTACTTTTCTCTGAAGGGAGGAGAGAACTTCCACTTTGACTATGACCTTGTCTAAATAAGATCAGAGTTGGCAAACTCAAGAGGCTTCCATAGCCTTGGCAGCTCATGACAAGAGCCTCGGGTGATTTCTGACGTCATAAACAAGAGTGTCAAATTGTTAAATCAACAACAGGAGTCACTGTGCACTTACTCCCCATGTAGGATCTCTGTCTTTAATGTGTTGTACTATGCAAATTAATGGTATAACTTGTATTCAAACAGTACTTTCTACCTTGTGTTCCTGTGTGGGTGCCAACTGTTGAAATCTTTACTTAGTATATACTAAATAGATCTCCTGTTTATAAAGATAATTGAAAATGAATCTTGATGAAGAATGGGATGGGAGAGGGAATGGGAGATGGAATGGTTGTGGGTGGGAAGGAGGTTATGGGGGGAAAAGCTGCTATAATCCAAACGTTGTACTTTGGAAATTTATATTTATTAAATAAAAGTTTAAAAACAGTTTGGCCTATCTTAGGTATTTTCCCAGGAGAAAAATAATATAATATGATGACACTGGAAGACTGAAATATTTTTTGCGTCTTTGGATTCAATTTTACAGCTGTTTTTATATTATGAGCATAAATATTTTTGTCATAAACCATGGGAGTTTACTCATTTCATGGACATATTAGAACATAGGAATTCTAAGTTTTAATACATTCATATAATATTGAAATTAGTAGTGCTTGTGGAAATAATTTTATGTATATTACTTGCAAAAATATCCTTAAATAATTTAAATAATAGTAAGAAGATAAAATGATAGTCTTCAATGCATTTTTATTCAGTGAAAAACTGAAAATACGAATGTCTAACAATAATACATCAAAAATAAGTAAAGGTTATTTTTTATTTATTTATATTTAAAGATTGTATTTATTTATTTGACAGGTAGAGTTACAGACAGTGAGAGAGAGGCAGAGAGAGAAAGGTCTTCCTTCCATTGCTTCACCCCCCAAATGGCCGCTATGGCCAGCGCACTGTGCCGATCCGAAGCCAGGAGCCAGGTGCTTCCTCCTGGTCTCCCATTCAGGTGCAGGAGCCCAAGCACTTGGGCCATCTTCTACTGCCTTCCTGGGCCACAGCAGAGAGCAGGACTGGAAAGGGAGCAACAGGAACTAGAACCGGCGTCCATATTGGATGCCGGCGCCACAGGCGGAGGATTAACCTAGTACATTGCAGTAAAGATGTAAGTAAAGTATGATAAATAATGACAAACATTTTTATTTGCCATGGTTAGTTTTCATGCTATATTGCTATGTAGATAAAAAAGCTTACAGATAATATGTAGAAGTGAACCACTTTTTATAATATAACAACATGTGTATACAATGTGTATTTTAATAAGTGTTTAGAAACTTACACATTACTTTTTGTTTCCAGGTTATGATAATTTAAATCACTTCATAATTTTTCAGGTCATACAATTTTATGTTGATCTATAATAAACATAGTGTGTGTTTTAAAAGATGAAGTTAGCAGTATTTTTTCATCTAGATTGCATATGAACAGTCAAATGTCAATAATTATATAATAAAGTTGTCACTATGAACACATTCAAGAAGCTAAAGGGGATGCTAATAGTACCTAATACTCAAAGAAAGAGAATAAAATATAAAAATATTAAGAATTTTAGGAAAAGATGTGTTAATGGCACAGGTTTTGCTCAGACAGTACCAGGAATACAACTTCCAATGAGTACTATCTTGTGGTATTTAATGGCCATGGGTCATCAGAAACCTGCACAGACTAATAGAGAAATGTATTTCTAAGGAGTTTCTAGTAGCATTCAATTTTTCATTCAAATCCTTCTGCTACTTTTAGCCATAGGGGAAGAAATTAGCCTGCAAGTAATTGCACTTATAATGGGCTCATTGAGTAATAACTTTGATACTTTTTCCCTAAAGTGAAGGGACTTTTCTCCAGTTGTATGTACAATTACCTCATTATTAGGTCCATTATTTTTAGCCTCAGTTGGTGAGTGCAAATGATTTTTGGGTCAAAAATGAATGTGTAAATGGCAAATGCTAAGATGTATCCATTTCAGTTATCTATTGCTCCTGCATTATTAAATATCCAAACTGATAGCCTTAAGAAACAGCCATCTATTAAATCCCATAATTGTATGCCTTGGGAATCTGTGACACAGCTGTTCAATTTCACTCCAAATGATGTTGACAGTAGTACCCAATGGTATCCAGTTTGTGCGTGTGCCGCTCATGCTTACTCAGCTGGCACCTTGAAGGTGGCTGAATGGTGGTAGTTGTCTTGGACTATTGACTAAAGCACTACTACAGTGGCTTTGGAGTAGGCAGAATTCTTACCTGGAGAATCACAACATCAAGATACAGTGTTTCAGCAGAAAGCAGGAGTTGTATATATTTTGTCTTCCTTTTGAAAGTCACTTACATGTTACTTTGTTCTTCTGGTTCTAATAATTACAAAACCTCTCAAACTTAAGAGGAGACAGGAATGTCAAAGAAACTGTAGCCATATCCTGAAACTGGCATAACAGACTAAACAGGAAAGATGAGAAAGCAATAGAGGAAACATTGCAGTCACCAAGTGATGAAGAAATCAGATCATAGATTGAATGCCAAATTGTTATTAGTATAATCTAATTGCTACAAATAAATTTACCAGCTTTTTATCATGTTAAAAATGCTTGTAGATACAACAAACTGCAAGGAAGCAAAATATGCTTTTACAAAGGTATTAAAAATTTCTTAGAAAAGCAGAATTAAAAGATAAGCTTATTTTGGTGAAAAATACTGAAATCCTTTCCATAATATGTATTTTACATGAAGCCTTTGAAGTCCCCTCATATTTAAGATGTCAAAGGTCCACCTCCCAATTTTTATTTTTTTAATTAAGCATGATACAATTTATGGATGTAGCTCAATACCAGGCACTGTACTAAGAATGAACTTATTACCACATTTAATTCTTATTTTCAAAGATTTAGTCACTTATTTGAAAGACAGAGTTACAGAGGGAGACACACACACACACACACACACACAGATTATAATGACCCTCAGGGACCACAAGGCACTTTTGTTAGTAGAAATAACCACATAACAACCTAGGTGATTGGATTCCAAAGCACATTGTTTAAGCCAAAATATTTAACAGTCTTTAATTACTTTGAAAAATGACTTAGGTAAAGATATCTTTTATAAAGCCCTTTTTAAAATAAATATGATTACTGCAGTCTTGGAGAAAGATAATCTGCAATAATACATGTCATTGAACTTTAATGGAGCAAACACTTCGCTAAAATTTAATTCAGTCACAAAAATTGCCACAATATAGGAAGGAGCTCAAGATATTTTCTGTGTTTATTTAGGTTAATGTTTACAAAGAATTTTTATAAAGTAGTGCCATTTTGGAAATATTAAATAAAAAAATACCCAAGATGGAAGGAAATGTAGAGAAAAAAAATCTAGTCATGTATCCTAATTTTACAATCTGTGTAGTTGAAACTCCATGGAAAAGAATTAAAATGGTAACTTGTATGTAATCACAGCACTGAAATTTTTCATTAGAAGCTAACTTTTCTCAACCTATCCCCTTAAATTTCCTAAAACATGTGTAAGTAATTTGTCAATTTTTATCTCAAAAGAACCAAAAGCATTCATTAATACTTAACAAAAATGTTCTAAAAACTGTTTTTCTGGTGGTTTTCAAATGTATTTGAAAGTCAGGGAGGGAGACAGAGAGAGAGAGAGAGAGAGAGAGAGAAAGAGAGAGATTGAGAACTTCTTGCTGATTGACTCACTCTCCAAATGCCTGCAGTAGCCAGGATTGGCCCAGAGTTGCCAGAGCCAAGTGCTTGAGCCATCACTGGCTGCCTCTCAAGTTGTTCATTAGTATTAAGTTTGTTGAGGTGGATTCGTTCTGAGAGGAGGAGCGTAAGAACTTACTTCCACAGTAAGTTGGAATCAAAAGCTGATCTAGACTCAAACCCAGACACAGATGGAATTCCCACATGGCCTGGGAATACCCCAAGCAGTTTTCTTAACTGTTGCACAAATGTCCACTGCTAAATGCTAAATAAATGTTTTTAATTTTGAGTTACATAGTAGTATAACCACATTCAAAAGTAATTTCAAACAGGTGTGAAATCATATGTGTTTTTACTGATTAAAGACAAAAAAAGTTGGCTTGAAGCGGCAAAAGTATATTACCTGAAGTTGTTGAAAGCCAAAATTATTTAACCAAGACAATGACATTTTCCATAATATACAAGAACACTTCATAAAGTTTGTGTAAAATGATATTAAAAATAAATTTGTTTTGGTGCCAAAAAGTTAATAAAACAAGAGCAAGAATTGTGGTCCAGTGTGTTAGGCTGCTGCTTGTAACACCTGCTCCCACATCAATGTACTGGCTCCAGTCTCCTACTCCTCTTTTATTTTTCTTAATTTATTTTATTTAATTGAAAGACAGAGTGATAGAGAGAAGGAGTGTCAGAAAAATGTTCTATCTGCTGGTCACTCCTCAAATGCCTGCAACAGCTGAGACTGGGTCAGGCCAAATTTGGGAGCCTAAAACTCTAGGTCTCTGACACGGGTGCCTAGGTTGAGGCAATCTTCCACTGCTTTCCCATGCACAGTAACAAGAAACCAGATCAGAAACAGAGCATCTGAACGTCAGTGTGTGCTGCAATATGGTGGCTTAACCCACTGAGCCAAAAAACGCCCCTGGCTATCCCGCCTTGGATTCAGCCCCCTACTATTGCACCTGGGAAGGGAGCAGATGCTAATCTAAGTGTTTAGGACCCTTCAAGCCATCTGAAAGACCAATATGGAGTTCCTGGCTCCTGGCTTTGTCTAAGTCCAGCCCTGTTTGTTGGAGTCATTTGTGGAATGGAAAAGCAGGTGGAAGATGTTTCTTTGTTTCTGTGTCTCTCTGTATCTCTGCCTTGTTCTGCCTTCTGCCTTTCAGATAAGTATTTTAAAAATTAAAATACTTGCAAAGTGTTTTTCATAATATATTTTTCATGAACTCTTTGAATAACTTTCATATGCCACATGACACTGTCTCTAGAGCTTAGTAAAAATACAATCCCATTAGGAAATAACAAAGGACCTAAAAACCTACAGTTTGCATTGTTGCAGTATTATTTCTATAAATAATTTATAGTCATGTAAAGTAAGTCTTTATGTGTCTACATTTATTTATGGTGTATTCTAATGATTTAAGAAATACAATCTCAAAATTTTTCAGCACACCATTCTAGGTCCTGCCTGGGCTAACATTTATTTCTTTTCTTGGTTTAGAGATTCTACCCTAACAACATGGGACCACAAGATTTATCCCTTATTAAATTTATAAGGCATCCTCAAATCTTTGCTCCATCTGAACCAGCAGACCAGTTAAATCTTACATGTGTTTGCTTGTGGGAGCCTTGCTTCTTTTAAAAGGCTCACCTCAAAAAGCTCTTTCTCCCAGATGCATTCTCATACATTTTCCTTTACCAGAATTCTTTCTTTCTATGCTCTCATTGTCACTTAGAAGAATCCTCAGCAGACTCTGAACATTTTGAGGGCAGGGGCAGAGTTGTCTTCATCTTTTATCCTGAAGGGTATATTGCTCCGTGTATTACTAATCATAAATTCTCAAAAAGTACACCTTGTAGCAGCTACAGAGGAAAGAGAAAAGGTGAAGAAAAAAGAAACACAACCTAAAGGTTGAAAAAAGAGATTTTAAAATAAGCATAAAGATAAAGCTAAAACATTTACTAAACATAATTTCTACTAATGCATAGGACTGGGCATCTCTGAAATGCTGGGACTATCAGCACCAGGAAGACAGGCACAATGTCTCACCTGCTCAGCAGGTGGCTGCCAAGTAACAAATGGTTCTGGTTTATTTGGAAGCAAATTTTGTCCTATTAATGTCACTGCCCTTCACTTAACCTATGCTTGACCCAGTGATATTACAGACACTTGGCAGATAATCATTGATGAAGAGACGAATGAATAAAACTGTAGAGGTATTTTCAAAATTTTAATCAGAGGCACTGCTTGTATTAATAATTGAGTTAGAATCTTAAGATGCAATTACACAACATAAAGATAACAATGAAAAGTTATCAATTCAAGAAGGATGGAAGCTTAAGAATCAGTTAACTTGAATAAGTAGCACTGGTGGTTGGTTCCTGGATTGCCATTTGAGATGGGAAATACTGATTTAAGACCTGGGGTAAATGCCAGTAGTTGAAAAAGTCAACATTTCACAGCTTGCTATCAGAGAAACTATTATGAATCTCTACCCTACAGCAATCAAAACACACAACTAAATAATATATAAGCAAGTGAAGGAATCTGGAAGAGTTCATCTGTGTAGCCTTGCATTCTGAGCCCATCCATGGGACCCTTACAAGACTTATTCAGGAGCAAGCATTTAGCCTAGTGGTTAAGATGCCTGAGTCCCTGTGTCAGGTGTAGCGGTTATGCTTGCAAACCAACCAGAGTGCCTGTGTTTGCCTCCCGGTTCACTCTCAAAAAGTAGCAGTTGTTAGGTCAAGTAGTTGGGTCACTGTCACCTGCATGGAAGATCATGACTGAGTTTCTGGCTCCTGACTTCAAGTGGTGCAGCTCCAACTACTGTGACAACCAGAGGATGGGATATCTCTGTGTAACTGTCTCTCAACATTTCAAATAAATAAATGAATAAATAAAAATTTTAAAAAATGCCCACTTTCTATGTTGGATAATCTGGGTTTGATTCTTGGTTCAGTCTCTAGACTCCAGCATTCTGTTAATGAAGGCTCTAAGAGGTAATGGTGATGAATCAAATGATTAGATTCTTGCAACCCACGTGCAACATATGAATTGAGTTCCTGGCTTCCATCTTTGGCTCCAATCCATTGCTGGCTGTTGCAGACACTTGGAAAGTGATCTAGTGGATATGAACTTGTTTCTCACCCCGACCCCCTGCCATGTGTGTGAATATGCCTCTCAAATAAATACATGAGAGAACATTTTTTTAAAATAATATTCTCCTTTAAATTTCTAATTGATTTACTTATTCGAAAGTCATTGAAACAGAGCAAAATAGATTTTCCATTTGCTGGTTTACCACCCTCCATACCCTACCACCAGTGGCTAACCAGCCATGGTTGGACCAGGCCGAAGCCAGGAGCAAGGGTTCCATCCTGATCTCCCACATGGTTGGCAGGGGCCTAAGTGCTTGGGCCATCATCTGGTGCCTTCCCAGTACATTTTCAATGAATTGGATTGCAAGCTGAGTAGCTGGAACTTGCGCTGGTACTCTAATATGTTGCAAGAGGTGACTTACCCTGTTGCACCTCAATGCAAACATGTTTTTAAGAAAGAAGACCATAGACATTGTGGTACATCCAGCTAAGCTATAACTTGCAATGCCAACATCTCAGACCCAAGTGCTAGTTTGAGTCCCATCTGCTTCCCTTCTAATTTAGCTCCCTGTTAATGTACCTGGGAAAGAAGTAGATGATGGCCCAATTACTGGGGCACTGCCACCCATGTGAAGGACCATGGGACCTTGGGTGGAAGTCCTGGCTCCTTGCTTCAGCCTGATCCAGCCCTGTCTGTTGTACTTGGGATAAATCATCAAATGGAAGACCTCTCTCTTTTTCTGTTTCCTCTCTGTCACTCTCCCCTTCAAATAAATGAATGTATCTTAAAAAAGAGAGAAGACCGTGGAAACAAAGGGATAGTGACTGATCTCATATTTTTCATGAGTTTACTTTTAATTTGTTTAACTTTTTATGGGTAATTATACATGATGGAGACCAAAATGTTATTAATCTATACCTAATTTAGATTCCAAAGCTAATTTATTTTCTCTATTTTAGGTCATTTAAATGCAGAGCAAACAATTAGACTGAGGGAAGGATCTAATGTTTTACGTTATTCACATTATGTTTCTTTTTTTTTTAATTTTTTTTATTTTTGACAGGCAGAGTGGACAGTGAGAGAGAGAGACAGAGAGAAAGGTCTTCCTTTGCCGTTGGTTCACCCTCCAATGGCTGCCGCGGTCGGCGCACTGCGGCCGGCGCACCGCGTTCGTCCGATGGCAGGAGCCAGGTGCTAGGTGCTTTTCCTGGTCTCCCCATGGGGTGCAGGGCCCAAGCACCTGGGCCATCCTCCACTGCACTCCTGGGCCACAGCAGAGAGCTGGCCTGGAAGAGGGGCAACCGGGATAGAATCCGGCGCCCCAACCGGGACTAGAACCCGGTGTGCCAGCGCCGCAAGGACACATTATGTTTCTAATTTATCACTGAACTGGCAGCTCCAAACAAAAGAAGGGAAAGGAAATTGTTAAATCTGTCTTCTAGTGAAGAATTTGATTTTTGATTTTCAAGTATAAAGGGCAAAGCAAAATATGTATAGGGTCTGTATGTGTGAGTGTGTAAACATGCATGTGTATATTTGTGTGTGTATTAATTTGTATTTATGTATTTTATTTGTTTGAGAGAAAGAAATCTTCCATCTGTGTCATCACTCACACATGCTCTCAATAGGCGGGACTAAGCTGGATCAAAGCTAGGATCTGAGAACTCAATCCAGGTCTTCCACTGGATTAGCAGAGTTTAAGTCCTTAAGCCAACACCTGCTATATCATAGGGTGTGCATTGGCAGGAAGCTGGACTTAGGAGTGGAGTCAGGACTCCAACTCAGGTGCTCTGAAATTAGAACAGGGCATCCCAAGTGTTGTCTTAACTACTGTGCCAAATACCCTCCCCTGTATATGATTTCATAAATAATTATTCCAGAACCCTACTACAGTGCCTTTGCACGTTAATAGCTTATTTTCAAAACAAAGAAACGAGACCCTATTACCAATGAGAATGATCAAATGTGGTGGATACCTACAGCCTTTTTGCCAAGAGATAGGCTTTTTAAAATTTTATTTATTTATTTACTTATTTGAAAGGCAGTTTCAGGGAGAAGGAGAGATGGACAGATCTTTCTTCACTGGTTCACTCCCTAATTTTGCAATGACCAGGGCTGGTTGAAGGCAAAGCCAGGAGCCCAGGGCTTTATCTGGGTCTCCCACAGGGGTGGAAGGGACCCAAGAACTTGAGCCATCTTCCGCTGCTCTCAAAGGTGCATTAGCAGAGAGCTGAGTCAGACATAGAGTTTCCAAGACACAAATCTATACCCATACGGGTACCAGCATAGCAGGAGGAGGCAGCTTAATTCACTTCACCATAACGCCAGCCAGGGATAGTCTTATTTTATGAATCAGCCACATTGTCCTTAAGTTGAAGCCCAGAAGTGAATGGGAAGCAACACTGAGGACTGTGCTTTGCTCCTAGTTACAACTTTACTGATATTCGGCAGCAGGATATGAGTTAAACAAATGGCAACAGACACAAGAATAGGTGGTAATGTGGAAAAGAAGAAAGATATTGCATGGCCCAGAGGTTGAGTTTAAACACTTCCAATAACAGCTTCAATTCATAAAGAAAAACTGACAAGTAGCCTAAAATTTTTTAGTGGAGAATATTTTTCTTTTCTTTTTAAAGATTTATTGGCCAGCGCCACGGTTCAATAGGCTAATCCCGAGTTCTAGTCCCGGTCGGGGCACCGGATTCTGTCCTGGTTGCCCCTCTTCCAGGCCAGCTCTCTGCTGTGGTCTGGGAGGGCTGTGGAGGATGGCCCAAGTCCTTGGGCCTGCACCCACATGGGAGACCAGGAGAAGCACCTGGCTCCTGCCTTTGGATTAGAGTGGTGTGCCAGCAGCAGCGCACCGGCCGCGGCGGCCATTGGAGGGTGAACCAACGGTAAAAAGAAGACCTTTCTCTCTGTCTCTCTTTCTCACTGTCCACTCTGCCTGTCAAAACATTTTAAAAAATAAATAAAGATTTATTTTATTTTATTTATTTGAAAGGAGTGATGGAGAGAAAGAGAGTGAGAGACAGAAAAAGAGAGAGATCTTGCATCCACTGGTTTACTCTCAAAATGCCCACAGTAGCCAGGGTTGGGCCAGGTGAAAGCAGAAGCCAGGAATTCTTTCTTGACTCCTACACAGAGCAGAGAGATACAGCAGAGCTCCAAACACATGAGCCATCTTCTGTTGCCTTCTCATGAACATTAACAGGGAGCTGAATTGGAAGTGAAGTAGATGGTTCCCCAACTGACACGCTGATATGGGATGCCAATGTCACAGATAGTGGCTTAACACACTCTACCAGAACTCTGGACTCCCCAAAAGCTGTTTTCCATGGCAGGTCTCAATTTCAGCACTGTTGATATTTTGAGCTGGACAGTTCCTCATATTTGGGGCTGTCCTGTGTACGGTAGGGTTTTAGCAGCACCTTGGTAGATAATGCAGAGATACAGATTAGATTTCAGTCATGACTTTCCCCTATTAGTGATGAGCATACATCTTCCTGGATTGTTGAATTTGCCCTGAGTGCCAAAATTAGCTCTCCTCTCCCAACAATGGCTTAGAAAATTTAAGAGATGTAGAAATACAATAGTGAACTGAAAAAAGCTGTAAGGAAAATCAATTTCTTTAAAAAAAATTGACTAAATTTTCAATGTAAAATATGGGACATCAGAAGCAAGATACAGCTTAGTCAGTATGAGATTCATATTAGTATTTTATTCATTCACATAGTCAACCAGTATTTACTGAATGCTAACTATATTCTAAGTGCATAGCAAGGATTTGGAGGACTTAGTCTGATAAAAGAGGTAGTAAGTAATGGGATAACTTTAAAGCACTTAATGTGCAAGGACACAGGTGCTAACCTATCTGAATAGGAGGATCTTTCTAATTACCTTTCACAAAAGCCCTTGAAATAGTTCCTTCTCAGACATGAGAAACTTTTCTAGTAATCTATTAATATTCAATTCTCAATCCACACTATTTGTAATTCTTGGGGTAATGCTAGATTTTCAAAACAAAATTGAGTTTGTTCCTTGGCACTGGCAATACAGTAACCCACGGGGCAGCAGCTTGAGCCTTTTTGAATTCTCTTCCCCTGAGAGCCTCTGAGCACCAACAGGCTTTTCCAAAGAGAATCCTATTTGCATACTGCCAGCAGGTTGGACTGTGATAACAGCCAGCAGACACTTCACTGGGGTGTTTCCAGCCAAATCTGGGAAGCTTCTGTCATATGCCATTGTAAAGCGAACAATCAAAACTTGGTCTTGGGGGAGAATCTCTCCCATTCCGACCAGGTCTGTTTACTAGACTAGCTAAAAGGGGAGAAGATTGCCATATGGATCAAAACAGAACAAGAAGTTAGATTTTGGAGGCAGGTTGCTTCCATTTCCCCCCAAATGTTTTTCTAAACTGGATGCATTTTTTTTTACCTAGTTCCTCTTTTCCAGAAAGCCTAAGAGACTTAGTTTGAAGGGAATGATTAGACAACCTTCTGACTTTAGAACTCTTTAGAACTCTTGTTTCTTCTCTTCTCTTCTCTACTCTTCGCTTCGCTTCGCTTCGCTTCTCTTCTCTTCTCTTCTCTTCTCTTCTCTTCTCTTCTCTTCTCTTCTCTTTTTTTTTTTTGACAGGCAGAGTTAGAGAGAGAGAGAGAGAGAAAGGTCTTCCTTCCATTGGTTCACCCCCTAAATGGCCGCTCGCCAATCCGAAGCCAGGAGCCAGGTGCTTCCTCCTGGTCTCCCATGTGGGTGCAGGGCCCAAGGACTTGGGCCACCCTCCACTGCCTTCCTGGGCCACAGCAGAGAGCTGGACTGGAAGAGAAGCAACTGGGACAGAATCCAGCACTCCAACCAGGACTAGAACCTGGGGTGCCAGCGACACAGGTGGAGGATTAGCCAAGTGAGCTGTGGTGCCGGCCTTATCCCTTCTTTTCTAAACGTGGCTAGCATGGAATACTTACTATCTTTGCTAAACATCTGTAATTGGAATGTTAGTTTGGAATGAGCTCTAATGTTTTAAAATACAAAAATGATGTAATTAAAAATACATATTAATATTCTTATTTATTGCTCTGACTCCCAAATGTTAAAGAATTCTGTTATACTATCCCAGAGTGTCTTAAATATATGAGATCAAATAAGGGAAATAAATTCTTTATTTAGAATAAAACAAACCATCTATTGTATGAAGGCAGACTGTCTCATGGAAATGATTTGGCAAAGACTGTGATTAATTTTATAGAAAGTGGAGTAGCGCTGGGAAAGGAAGGCTAACCTTGGACTATCACAGTGAACAGGCACTTCTACTCAACAAATGTATGTCAATGCAGCAATTTAAAATTGTTGTTTTCAAAAGAGAAGATCCTCTTATACAAGTGTTCCAGAACCTGTAATCATCTTGAGAAAACTGAAGGAAGAAAAATGGTTTACTACTGAAGTGGAACATAGGACGAAGAAATTCTTCAAATCACTTTTTTAAATGATGTGTCTACCTATGCTTCTGGTAATATAAATCTTATTTAGTGGACATAGAATGGCATAAATGTAATTTACTTTCCTGACATTTATGTGTTTGTTTTCTTTCACCATTTAACTTTACAGGAATCATAAAACTGAATTAGTTAGAAAACCACTCCTGTGTTTAAAAAATGTTTCTGTGTAATTGGCATATATTTTACTGATATGAGATCACCATTAGTAATAATGTTAATTGAAATAAACCAGAATTTATATTTAAATGCCATCCCATTAATAAAACATAATCAAGCAATTGTAATTTTGGTAATGGAATAAATTTCATAAAACCATGATTATATTTCTCAGAAGTATACTTGAGAAATAGGGTAGAACTTCTTCACAAGACCATGGCTAAAATGACAAGAGCTTTTCACATACTTGAATTTCCATTAAAAGTGTATCAAACATTCAATATCTTGAAGTGGCATCAACCAATGGATTTTTCTATAATCAAATGTGAAAAATTATCTCCTAAACAATTATTATATCTGATTCTTAAGACAATAATATAAGCAGGACTCACAATGCAGATTAAATATATCACAGTAGGTCACGGTTGGAACCACAGTGAGTTCCAACAGTGTTGAGTATAACAATATAGTGATGGTTGACTGGGCAGGGAATGATAGCAACACACACACACACACGTACAAAAGTTTTTGGAAATTGGAATTAAAGAAGGAGTTTATTTTTGTATAAAAACTTTTTAAATTCCATGAATAAAAAAAGTCTTCAAAAAGTGCATAGGAAATTAATATCATGAAAAACTATGGATTTCAAAATTTTTGCTCTAAAATAAACATTTCTTTGAAAACATATGTTTTTAATTTTTTATTTGAGAGGCAATGAAATATGGAAAGAATGACAGGGAAACAGTGAGATGCTTTCCAGTGGTTTACTTCCCAAATTCCCACAATTGCCCTGGTTGGGCTTGGGCCAAGGCAGGGAATTGGCAATTCAAGTCTCCCGGGTAGGTGCCAGGAATCCAGCTACTCGAGCTGACACCACGGCCTCCCAGGTTCTGAACTGGTGGGTAGCTTGAGTCAGGAGCCAGAGCTGGGAATAAAAACTAGGTACTTTGATATACAATATAAGTGTCTAAACGTCTATGCAGAATGCTTGCTCCCTCAATTCCAATTCTCCATGCGTATTTTACAATACCCTTGTACAGATCACTGTTCATACTAATATTCTATATGCATGCATAGAATATTATTTATTATATATATTTTTCTTTTAGGTTTTCTCTAGTGCCCACTATGAAAAGAATAGGATTTAGTAAATATATACATGAAGATACATAGTAAGAGTTAATACCTTGGGAGGAAACTCAATGTAGTTTAGTCCATGTCTTGAAGAGAAATGTGAACAGAACTAACCTACTATAAATATTTGGAAAGGTTACCAACTGATTTCTGAACTTAGTTTTTATAGGTCTTGTAAATGTAATTTATATCTCATTTTAAGAGCTAATATAGATAATTCACTCACAGGCAAGGAATTTGAGATTGAAGCTAATTCATATCAGAGAATCATTAAAATTTCCTTTCTTAAAAAAGGTCTTTCTTTGCTTGTGAAAAATTTAAATATTTCTTCAAAAATTGCTGCACTATATGTGATGGTTTAAAATTAATTAATTATATAAGTTTTCAATAATTTATCAAGCAGGATTTTATTGATAATTTATCATAAATCATATGTAATGTTTACTTGGAATATCAAAATATATACTTAAAAAGTCCCTGATATCGGTAAGCTAATAAATAGTAAATTCAAGAAGGCATATATATAATCTCAGAAAATTTCAATTCAATATGATGAATTCTGGGGATATTAACAAATTGACAAAACAGTTCAAACAGTGGGTACCAAAATCCAAAAGTGGCTTTAAATTATTTCATTATTTTTCCCCAAAAATTCTATCAAAATGAGAAGATTTAAGGTCATAATTTACATGAATTAAGTGTGATTTGATAAAGTGAACAATTTTCTCTTACATCTTTCTGAAAGCCAAAGAATTAAAAAGGAATGAGTTGTAATGGAAATCACCAATTCTCTTGTCAGGAGAATCTCCCATTCATTTCTATAGCTGCCAGCACTCATATGTATATATTTTACCAAGTGTTTTTGTCTGCCAGTTAGCAAGAAACCAATTACAGAGTATGAGTTTACTGCATCATAAGTAACATCCTCTTAACTTTCCAATCACATCACTTCAATTCTGTATTTTGTCAGCAAAAGTCCTGTTTTTAAAAATAATACTTTGACCATCTGCTTGCCCATATGTGCTACACACATCACTGAATGTTAGATTTGCTGCAAGTTTTATAGACAGCACCACAAACCTTGAATGTGTTTTCTCTCATAATTAGCATTTTACAACCACATTAAACTGATCACAGGTAAACTGTTTCATTTTGGTGTGCTATTTTGATTGTAATCAGTCTACTTGCTGGAAAGTGATTTTCTAGGCAATATATTTTAGTTACAAAGATTTTTATTTCCTTTTTATAGCAAATACATTACTTTAAAGGTCACACTTGTCAGACCTATAAACTAAACCCCAGACTCGCAGTGTAAGGCATCCCTCAAAGGAGTCATCAGTGTTTACACAGGGGCGAAGAATGTTATCTTAGCAGTTCCATCAGTTTCGGTGACTGATGATGTCATTTGCGATCTCTACAATTGGCTCCTCCCAAATGAAAAGAGAAAATTGCCTGGGCAGGAATTTGCCTTTCAGTTTGCATGTTCCAAGTCATTAATGTGTATTTCTCTCTCTACCTTTTACCTGCAAAACAAAATAAACTGCGAATACATGAGTATATAAAGTGGGATCTAAAGTTATCATAGCCCCTTAACTGAAGAGCTATCTTATTTGAGTGAGTTAGGGAAATCCTTAGAGAACTTGGAAAATCAAGATTTATTGCTTTCTTTGCACAATCAAGAAGAATGAAATCTTTCAACTAATATTTATTAATACTCAATATTTTATAGTTAAAGTATGTTGAATAATTACACATGAAATTTTGCAAAGCTCTCTTGTTATATGACATCTTGCTTGGAGAACTATGAAATTCTGTTATTCAATGGATATTCAAATTCTTTTAAAACTTTAAATATTTTCAGTTGAGAAAATTATATCACTTGAAGGTGTCTTTAAAGTAAAACCAATGATAAGGTGGATTATGTCAAAGTTATTGAAAAGAGACCAAGTATTACCTTTTAGTATCCTACTTCCTTCCTATATCCATCATGATTTTAAAAATTATTTATTTATGTATTTTCATTTCTTTGAAAGGCACAGAGACAGAGAGAGAGGGAGACTCTGAAGGGGAGAGATAGGAGGTTGATGAAGGGGCAGTGCAGGGCGAGGCGATGCAACCTTACATTTGGTAGTTCACTCTCCAAATGCCTACAACAGCTGGGACTGGGCCAGGCTGAAACCAGGAGTCTGGAATTCAATCCAGGTCACCCACAGGGTAGCAGGGACACAAATACTTGGATCATCTCTTTCTGGATTTCAGGGTACACATTAGCAGGAATGTGGAATCAGAAGATGAACTGAGACTTGAACCCAGGTATTCCAATATGGGAGTCAACAGTCTCAAGTGACATTTTAACCACTGTAAAAACTATTCACCCCTATGCATAATGATTTTGTTTTCCTATAAGATTTTAGCTGTCCTTACAAGAAGAAATTAGGTAGAATATATGTTCATATGAAGCATGCAAGCCAATAGAGACAAAAGATGTGTAATAATCAATTTTAATGTAGATAAGATTCATCAATGTAACTATAAAGGTCTGAAATCAAAGCACTAAGCTGTTGTGGAGGAAGAGGGAGAAAACATAGGTAAATGTTTAATTAGGAAATAGGATGTGTTTATGGAGTACAATTTGGAACTTGATAAGAGAAATTAAAGTTGATCTCATGGAGGCAGTAGTCTACATCAACAGAGAAATGAGGATGAGGAACACTGTGAGGAAATATGAACAAAATGAGTGTTGTAAACTTCTCTTCAAACTCAAAGATTCTCATCAAATATTCAATTCTTTAAAATAAATTTTAAATAAAAGTCATTCAATAAACAGGCATTGTATGTGACAATTATAATATGGGTCAGTATTTAAAGATCTTTAGATTCTGATAATATGTTTTTGGTAATTAGAATATTTTACAAAGTTGAGGAAATTCATTTGTATATAAAATACAGCATAGTTTATAAAATAAATGCACACACATATCCACACAAATGCATATCCATGAAAAGAAGGGAAGTAGAAATTTTAGTCTAGGGTTTCATTTTTCATCTCATGGCATCTGTAATTCCAGGAAAGAGTGCAATGAGGTTCATATCCTGAGTAGTACCTTTTGGTAGTCTTGCGTAGTGAGAAAAATAACTATAGGTGTTCAGGCATAGAAAGTCAAAGACAATAGACACTCAGATTCAATATTAGGAGCCACAGAAATAGACATTAAAAGTAAGACAAGAATAGTTACACTGTCTTCCATCACACCAACGTCCTGCTACAAATCATCTCAATATCTAAAATACAGGTTAAAATCATCTTCATCTGCAAGTTCTATGAGTAAGTCTATGGAAAAGATAATCTCTTATATGATATGAAAGATTTCCAAACTCATAATGTGTGTGGTTGGAAAGTACTCACAAACACACACACATACACATATTTCACACACATAAGCAAGATATTTATAATATACAACACATAGGAGACAGAAAATATGAACTTAAAACCAAAGCAATTTCAGAAAATAAAATCGACCTTTGCGGTTACAGATGCTGCAGTATCAGACACAAACATTAGCTCAGAAATAGATTTTAAAAGAAAAAATAGGTGTTCTAAGTGTAACCACTTAGTTAAGAAATATTAGGCTGATAGAGTAAAGTTAAGGCTGATACAGACGTATTTAATAGCAAATTGGGCACTGATTTGATAGTGGGCTACTTATCGAGAAAGGACTAGTTAGAAGCGGTGGTTGTGCAACACTGTGAGATTACTAAATTCCTCTGAACTGTTCACTTTAAATGATTCTTTTAAGTCATGTGACTTTTCTTCAGTTAAAAAGAGTTCATTTTAAAGGAAGAGATGAGAAGGATAGTGAGAAAGAAAAGAATAGAATGGCACAAGTCTGTAGCTATTGATATAATTCAAGGCATTTCTTTATTTGTCAGAATTTATCAAGTCACGTATTTCAAGAAGGCTATAAACCTAAAATAGGATTAAAAGAAATAAAATCAATGGGTAGAATCATGGTCAGGTGGCTATCAAAAGAAACAGAGCAGTCTTGATAAAAAGACATATTATCTTCACAGAAACCAAAGACTGACTGCTGACTTCTAAACAGAAATTATAAAGGCAAAGTCAGTGGCACCATATCTTTAAAAGAATTTCCATCTGCAATTCTATATTCAATGTATAGTTATCTATTATTTAACAACAAATAATTCCCAAACTCACTGACTCAACAAGCTTGTAACATTTACCAGTTTCCATGGCGTAGACATATAAGTGTTTTCACTGCTGTTTCAGACTCACAGTCTATCAGGACACTGCTGTGGTCATCTCTGGGCTTAGCCAGGGGGACTCTCCTTCTAATTTCAATCAGATGTTGACCATCTTGTAAACTCACTCACTGTTACTGGAAGGTCTTATTTTCTTGCCTAGTGGTCCCTGAGGGTCATCATAATCTGGCAGCTTCTTCAGTTCCTAGGGCTGCCTCATGATGTGTCAGTAACTTCACAGTGAGAGAGAGAGACAGAGAGAAAGGTCTTCCTTCCGTTGGTTCACCCCACAAATGGCCACTATGGCTAGTGCACTGTGCCGATCCGAAGCCAGGAGCCAGGTGCTTCCTCCTGGTCTCCCATGGGGTGCAGGGCCCAAACACTTGGGCCATCCTCCACTGCACTCCCGGGCCACAGCAGAGAGCTGGACTGGAAGAAGAGCAACCAAGACAGAATCTGGCGCCCCAACCGGGACTAGAACCCAGGGTGCCGGCGCCGCAGGCAGAAGATTAGCCTAGTGCACCGTGGCGCCGGCCTCAACTTAATATCTTATCTCTTTTACTAGTAATGAGAGGGAAGAAAAATTTCAAAATTTCCAGATTTTGTTTCACAACATTAAGGCACACACTTTCCTTTCATGCTCGCTAACATTCCAAGAACCCTGCTTTCCCTAGCAAGTTGTCCTTTACAAGTTTCTTATTATCATTCCTGGTAGATGGTACATTTCAAACGTGATCCTTGTCCCAACTCTTCATGATTCCAGCTGTTTCTATTTGAATCGGTATGTAGAGTTCTAATTGGTCCTACCGCCTGAAACTGAAGAAGACTGAGTTAACTGAGTAAGGCTACTCTTGAGAATGATTTATTATAACATTAAAAGATTTTAATTTACTCATTCTTGACATCTTTTCATAATCAGATTAATAAAACATTTTCATTACTTACAAACTCTTTGAAACTTGAATTTTAAGAAGACAGCCTAATGGAAAGACTTCTACTATTTAACTTTAGTTATTATGTTAGAATCCTTAATGAGTCTAATCATAGCAAGACTTAATAAAGTTATGTAATTTTAAAACCTATTATGGTGCTACATGTTGGAAGACTGAGGACAAATACTATGAAGAGATTTTTCTAATGTCATAAATCTAGCCAATGATAGGGAAAGGACTTAAATTCAGGACTTTGGACTCCGATTTATCATTCATTGCCCTAAGACTAGCACAAATCTTGTTTGTTTAAATTTATCTCATGTGTCCTGTACTATGTGCTTTGCAGGTATTATCTTTGTTAATCTTGAATGCAAAGTACTGGATGTTGATAATGGAGGAGGCAATGCATTATGTAGCGCCTAGTATGTATGTGAAAACTCTGTACCCTACTCTCAATTGTGCTGTGAAATGAAAACTGCTTTTAAAAAATCTTTGAAAAAAAGGGTAGCTGTAAAGCACGACTATTTTATTCTTATTTTGCAGATAGGAAATGAAGTCATGTAAATGTTAAAGTTTGTCTTTCCCAACGTCATATGGAAGAGTGATATAAATAGCACTACTGCCCATTGCCGCATTCTCCAAAAGTGTGCATGTGTGTGTTTGTGTGTGTGTTAACGGTTGTATTTACAGTCTGTCCTATTACATGCCCAAAGGCTCTTAAGAACCACATAATTAAAAAGTCAGTTTGTGGTGATGAGGTTTAGGCTTACAAAAGAGTCTTAAGGAAGTCTGGGTTTACTCTAATTAAGTGAACTACCAGGGTGCTAAATGAAATTCTGTGCTTGGCAAACTCTCTTTGCTTTTGCATGGAATTGTATTTGTGATGAAATATTCTGGGGATGAATGTTTAAAGCCCTTGTGCCACCTAGGCCCTCTCCAGAATGATTTTCTGAAAACACTCGCAGTTTGGCAGCTGCTTTGCAACCTGGGAGTGCATTTTAATTGGCATCACATAACTTTATGACTGAGGGATTTATTCCTCTCTCCACAAATTCCCTCCCCTCTTTTAGCCTATTAGTTGAAATATTTGAGTTAATATTACAGACATTTCCCATTATAAACTCTTTGGAGCTATAGCGTAATAAGATGGCCAGTTTTCCTAGAGGAAAAAAAGAAAAGGAGAAGAAAGGAAAGAAAAGAAAAAAAGCTTCTGCCAAGAAGTGAAATTTTTTGTTAATTTTTGTGTTTCATATTTTCTTCCATCTTTTTGTTTTGATCTTTGTCCACCACTTTTCCCCAAAATTCCTCAATAGAGTTAAGAGAAAATTTATTTTAATGGACATACAATGTCAATATTAGCATATAGTAATATTTTTCCAGAAGAAACGTCTCGTTTTACAATTTCTGAGTTTATTTCAATACTCAGACAATTTGAGGCTTTCAGCTAATTCTAAGTAAAATGTCTCTGATTTCCCACAAAAATGTAGCCCATAATCATCAGCAAATTTAAATAACAAATTGGCTTCTCCGTTGGTATCTGGGTTTACCTGTTTTTTAATAAAAACTTTATTTAAAGGGGACAGATTTTATGTCGTGCAAAGATATAGTTTTATAAACATAATACTTCTCATTCCACCAATCTCTTTTTTCCCCCTTTCTTATTTTTCTCCTTCCTTTCTTATTTTTCTTTAAGTTTTGTAATGACATACTTTCAGTTTACTTTGTAATCACGAACTTAACCCTCCACTAAATGAAGAATTCAACAACTAAGAAAGGAAAACAAAACAAAATGAAACTACTGCTCCTCAGGAGTATAGAAAAGAGCTACAAACAATAATCAAATCTCAAAACGTCAATTTCACTCATATACATTACACTTTTTTGTATTCTGTATATTAGTTACCACAAATCAGGGAGAATACATATTTGTCATTTTTGAGTGAGTTTATTTCAGTAGCATAATGGTCCCCAGTTACATCCATATTGTTGCAAAAGACAGGGTTTCATTCTTTTATATGACTGAGTAGTATTCCACTGTGTGTATACACTAGGAATTCTTTATTCAGTAATCATAAAGTAGAAGGTGTGAAGCTGAAGTGGGATAAGAAGCTGAACTTTGAAGTCAGATATGATACAATTTCAATCTCAACTTCACCTTTTTAGTTCCATTTTCTTTGGACAAGTGACTTGTCTTTGTTAAGGGCTAGCTCCTGCATTTGTGAGTTGAAGATATCAATATCAAAAGCAAATGAAGAAAAATAAAAAATAAATACAAAGCTTTGTAGAGTATTTGAGAGACATCTATTTCAGATAATGAGCAAGGGCTAATTATTACAATACAGTAACAAAATGGTTAATGTTGGAAGCGGGCAAAAAATTCATCTATAGGAGAATTGTCCCACTTTGAAAGAACTGACAAAAAATTATAAAGCTTTAATATCTTGTACTTAGTACTGGCTATTAAATAATAATCTTATAGGTGAAGGAAAATGTTCATAAAATCTTAGATAATTGGTAGTTTCAGATAGTTGACAATGTTATTTAAATATTTAAAGTGCATAATTTATTTTTTGAATATAAAATAAGAAAGTGTTACATCTAACTTGTTGCATTTTCTGAATAATTTTAATTCATTTTATTATATCATTTCATATCCAAATAAATTTGATTTTCTATGCAAGTAAATTTGCAGACCAGAAAAATTAAGTTTGATGAGCTTGATTTAACCAGCTCACACACAGACACACTTACATATACAAAGCATGATATCAAAACATGCTATTCTTGATAACTACACACAGTTGTATCTGTCAAATTAAAAATGTTTTTAAAAATAATGCTTAATTTATTCAGTGAAAGTTCTAATGTTTTTACAATAGATAGTGTGATCAACTCACTTGTACTATAGATTGAAAAATTAATCTTTTAGTGAATTGGAAAGTTAAGAGAGAAGAAATACAATAAAACCATGATTAGTTGAAACACTATAAGGCCTCTGAATCTTAGTTTAATTGTAGAAAACCCTGGTTGTTAAATTCAAGGTAAACTGTAACTGCATTCCTGATTCCACAAGTATTCTAAGTTATAATGTAATCATTCAATAGATTGTTCTTATTATAAAAATTATAAAATTTTTGAAGAGTGACAGACTAAATTAAAAATAAATGCACTGTAGGAAATTCTTTGAATATTGTTTTCTGTTCCTTTTTAATAAACCTCCAAAAGCAGATAAATTCTATAAAACAGAAAATATTATATTAGATAAAAAACTCTGGTAATCACACTTTTTAATTCTAGTTTTATCAAATTCTATATACATATGCTCTATATGCATTTATGTATATATACATATATATACATTTCTAAAATTATATTTTATTTATTTTCACTGTATCTGAAAGGTAAAGAGGCAGACAGAAAGGGTTTTCCATCTGCTGATTCACTCTCAATATATTAATAACTGCAGGAATGAATCAGGTCAATGCCAGGAGCCCAGAAACCCATCTGAGTTTCTCACATGGGTGGCAGAGATCCACATATTTGAGCCATTACCTGCTGCTTCCATTGTGTACACTAAGAGGAAGCTGGTCACTACAATATGAGATGTGCATCCAAGCAGTGACTTAACCACTTGTCAAATGCCCACACCAATGTATAAGTAATATGAATATTCAAATAGATGTGTGTATAAACAATCCCACTCACATATTAAATGTAAGTAAGTTGATCAAATTATATTTTTTAAAATATATTGTAAAATCATCAGAAACTGTACTGTGTAAATTGTTTTTTAAAGATTTGTTTTATTTTTCAAATCAGAGTTACAGAGAGGGAGAGGCAGAGAGAAATCTTCCATCTGGTGGTTCACTCCCAAAGCTTTACATGCTACACTACAACACTGGCCCCTTAAAAATTATTTAATATTCTTATTAAAAACTGTTAATTTAAAAGATGCATTTGTATATATTTATCAAATACAACTTGGTATTTTGAAATACATACACTTGTGGACTCATTAAGTGTAGCTCATTAACAAATATTACCTCACATAGTTATCATATTTGCATTCAGAACATTTAATGTCCACTCTTTGTGTATTTTTCAAAAATAAAGTATTTCTTATATAGCATTATGGCACAGCAAGTTAAGCCCCCAACTGGGATGACCATGTCTGATACTGGATTGCCTCAATTTTGGGTCTTGCCTTCACTTTTAATCCACCTTACTGCTTATGTGTGACCTGGGTGGTAGCAGATGTTTGTTTAAGTATTTGCATCTCTCCCACCTATGTGGGATACATGGATGGAATTCCTGGCTTCTGACCTTGGCCTATGTTATAGACCTTTGAGGAATGAACCAGCAGATGAAAGATTCTCATTCTTCCTCTCTCATTCTCTCTCTCTGTCTGCCTCTCCCTCTCTGTCTCTGTCTCTGTAGCTTTGCCTTTCAAGTAAGAATAATAAATAAATGAATATTTTAAAAAGAATACAATATTTCTAAAAATATTAACTTTTAGAAAGCAAACACTAAAATAACTTTTTCAGTTTTACTTGCATGGTACGTGGTTCTCATTAACATAGTGAAGATCCATATGCATTGGTTAGCTTTTTTTGGGCCTATCATTGTTGTACCTAAAATGAAGTAAAATAAAAGAAATTATGATGCCTACCATTTATATCTCTACAATGTATATAGAACACATTATATGTATGTATACATGGAACAATAAATTTTCCTCATAAATAGTAAATGATGAGAGATGGATTGTCATTTTATAAACAAAAATATGAATGGAGGACAGTCTTAGATAAACTCTTACAAAGTCCAAGATTAATAAAATGAAACTACAGAAAAAGAGAGAAATTGAGTTGTGAAGTATATGTCAATATTTGAATGAAAATGGGGGTTAAAAAAGAGTATTTTAGGAAAAGAGAATAACGAAGTCTTTTTTTTTTTTAAATCATATCACAGGAAGAAATACCATGGTCTGTTTGGAGGACAGTTAGAAACTTCTTGCTATTGCCTAATTTAGGATATTTTGGCAGTGAGGAAAAAGATGACATGGTATTCCTAAAAAGCATGGCAGTACGCCCTTGCTATTTGCTATATTTTTAACAAATTGCATTTCTGGATTCTGTACCAGTGCTTATGAAATACTTCCTTGAAATTTGGCCTGGTGAACCTGCACCATTCAAACCACTCAAGCTAGTCTTCTCCACCTAAAATTTAAGGTCTATATTATGTAACATCTTCAAGGACCAGGCTGAAAATTTGTATTTCTAGAGGTTAGACACACATAGTGATTGTGTCAACATTTGTCTTTTCTATACATTTGGAATGGAATAAATCAATCTCAAATTTTATCAATAAATATAAGAGTGCAAACATAAGGAAGATGTCATATCACTTCATTTTGTGTTAATAACCTATATCTCAATTTTTATACTGATTTTTGCATAAGAAACCATAGGATAAATATTAAAAAAAAAACTAATATTACTCAAAAGGAGTGTGATTATAAAGAAAAAGGCCGCAGTGTTCACATGAACTCCTGAATCAATCCCCACCGTTGCCGCATCGTTACAAAAAATAAGGTTTAGACTTACTGTCTAAAAGGGAAAGCCCAGATATTTGTAAAAAAATAAGCCACTTCAAGAATCCATGAGCAGAAAACATTGCCTTTTTAATCTTTATGCATTTATTTGGAAGGCAAAGTGACAGAGACAGAGAGAGAGACAGAGAGATGGTCTATCCCCAAATGCCTGTAATAACCAGAGCTGGGCTAGGCAGAAGCCAGGAGCAAGGAACCCCATCTGGATTATCTCATGTGGATACTTGTACCATCATTGAGCTGATTGGAAATCACAGAGTAGCTGAGACTGCAACTGACAAATACGGGATTCTTGTATCCCAAGTGGTGGGTGAACTCAATACAGCATTCGTGACATAAATGAGTTAAACTAAAGTATTTATCAGAGGTTGAGGATGCATCCTAGGAATCCAAGGAAAATTTTAAGGTTTACATGATCTTTCCTCATATACACTACATGTTCCTTTTCAGAGATCATATACCATATTAGAATAACAGTTTCAATTTTGTGCTGATACACATTAGGGCATTAAACAGTTAATATCTACAAAGATAACTCTGCATATGCTGAATATTAGTTTTCATTCTCTGAATCTTTTATTGCACTTACTCTTCAGTATTTACATATTTTTGTCTCTGCATTATCAGTAATATCTTTTAGGCTAACTTCTTTTTCATTAAATCTATCTTCATCCATGTCAAACATGTTTTCAAGAGACCAATAGATTTTTTCCTTAATCCCATTTATTCCATAGTTCAGTTCTAATAATTCTACTTTGTTTTTACAGATTTCAACTCTTAGTTTACATTGTAAAGGTTTGCTTTTTTTCATCTAATTAAACTCAACAAAGTCATTTGATGCATTTCTCTACTATGTGTTATTTATCTATTCCTCTTTTTTAGATTACATACCCTTTGATTGACTTCCTCTTGGTTATTTTGTTTTCATCATGGAAAGAAAACTTATTAAAGCTCAAGAGATATTAGTAATTTCATCTTTTTAAAATAATTCAACAAATATTTACTCCTTGTAAAACTGCCTATTTTTGGATTTATTTATTTATGTATGTGTGCATGTGTGTATGTGACAGGTAGAGTTAGACAGTGAGAGAGAGAGAGAGAAAGGTCTTTCTTCCATTGGTTCACTCCCTTAATGGCCGCTACGGTTGATGCTGTGCCCATCTGAAGCCAGCAGCCAGGTGCTTCTTCCTGGTTTCCCATGAGGGTGCAGAGACCTAAGCACCTGGGCCATCATCCACTGTCCTCCTGGGCCACAGCAGAGAGCTGGATTGGAGGAAGAGGAGCAATTGGGACTAGAACCGGCGCTCATTTGGGATGCCGGTGCCGCAGGCGGAGGATTAACCTGGTGCACGACGGCACTGGCCCCTGGATTGCGCTTAATCTCAGATATCAACTTTTGGAGTCCTAACCCCATTAAATGAGAAATTTAACAGAACTCCCAAATCTAAGTCCCTTGATTATGATCTTTTCATAACTAGTACTGAACACATTGTCGAAAACAATGCATAGTTTCTCAGCTACCTAGAACATAAAGGACAGATATGTATAGCAAAAACAAATCAATATCAGAAACTTGCTTGAAACTGTCAGATTTTATTTTTTGAATCTAGTGGTAACATGTGCATCATATTTGCTTTCAGGTTTATTAGCTCTCTGATAAGCCTGATGGCTTTTTCAACTCTTATTCTCTGACAGGAAGGGATTGATTTCTTTTTCCCTCACTATTAAATCCCTGTACCTAGAATAATTTAAAAAATAAACATGCATTTCAAGCTTTCTATGTCATAAGCAGAATCCTAATTTATTCCTAGAAAAATCACTATTATCTTGATTTCACCTAGGTAGAAAGAGAGGCTTAGAACTTTTAAATGACTTGCTTTTTGTTGCATGGTGAACAAGTGCCTAAGTCCAGACTGAAACGTGGATTCTGACACCAGAACCCAAAATCTTAACCACTGCAATACAAATTAAAAACATGGTGTTCATCGATGTTTCTTGAGTAAATTAAAGTTTAATTTTATAGTTTCGTCCTTCCCATACTAAAAAAGTTTCTAAACACTACATTTTTATGTGTGAAATTACTATATAAAGTGAGTTATATTGAGATTTTTGCAAATATTTGACTTCTATGTAAATGTAAGCAAAAATCATATTTTTCTTGCTGCCTGACTGGGAATTTAGCAATATTTGCTAAACTGTAAGCCTAACCTCCAAGTTCTTTGGGAATAAAACAATGATGACATTTGTTTTCTTATCATTTTCTTTATTCTGCTAAAACTGAAATATAACCAAAGAAAGTCATTTGATTAAGTCTTCTATTATTTGAGTTCTGGCTTGATAGAACTGTTTTGCTTATTTGTTTCTCAGTTTTAAAGAGTTTGTTTTTGCAAAGCTGTATTATAATAATGTTTAGATCAATTTTTTTCTTTAGAATACTTCAATGTCTAATGATTTATAATCACTTTTATTGTCTCAGTGAATATATATTGCCTACTGATGGATTGTATTTGACTTTCTAGACTTCCCAGGGGGTGTATTATTTTACATTTAATACTCTATAGTCTTTCAAAAAAGGAGATTAATGTAATAGATGCAAAGAATACTGGCATTAAAAACACATATTTTAGCACACAAACATAAATATACCCCAAAACACTATACATTACTATAAATGTATCATATTTTAACTATTCACATATACAGATGCTCCTCAATTTATGATAGTGATTACATCCTAATAAACCTATCATACTTAAAAAACATTTAATATATTTCATGCATGGAAAATTATAGTTTATGAATGCAGAAAACTGTAGAGTCTTAGTCATTGACCACAATGATTGTGTGACCGACTGGGAGCTGGGAATGCTGCCACTGTCCAGCCTGCACAGAACACATCCACTAACCCCGGGAAAGATCAAGTTTAAAATTCAAAGTACAGTTTGCTCTGATTGTGTACTACTTTCTTAACATTTTAAAGTTGAAAAATTTTAAGTCCAAGTATGATAAGTCAGAAACAGTTTACATATATGCTTATGCAATAATGTAAATCTGTCTATCCATCTGTAAAAACTCTGTTTTGCTTTATATTGTTATGCAACTTTGTATGTCATATAAATACGACAAATGAAGTGGATAAAATGTTTATGGTTATGGAAATATTATAACAATAGACTACTGTAACACTTCAGGTTCTCTATTGTATGTATGTGTACTACTTTTACAGTGGCAGTGTACTCTTTCCAATAATCTGCATAATTTTTATCATAAATTTTATCATATCTTCCTAAACTTTTAAATTGTATTTCATATATTATTTCATGCTTTAAGATTATTTACCCAGGATGGATTATAAAATATTTGATTATGGAATCAAAAAGTTAAGATTGTTTTGATGGTTGTCTACAGGGCACAAAATTATTTTCCAAATTTTTTTATGTTTAACAGATTTATTTGAAAGAGAGAGAGAGTGAGAGTAAGAGATTGCCTCCATCTATTGATCCACTCCCCCAGTTATCCAAAACAGCAGGAGTTGCTTCTCAGTTTGAAGGCAAAGTTAGGACTCAATTCAGATCTCCCACAGGGATGGCAGGCACCCAAGAACTTGAACCTTCACCAGCTGCCCCCATGGATGTATATTAGCAGAAAGCTGAAACTGAGAAAGAAACGGCCTAAAATCTAGGGAAACAGAAATAGGGTGGGCAGCAACCCTTGTGCCAAATGCCTGTCCTTCCACTTTTTGTTTTTGTCAATATACAAATCAAAAAGCAGCAATTAATTCACCATCCTCTTACCTTATGTATGTATTCACACTCTAGAAATTTTTTCTTACTCACATATTAGCATATGCAAAAGTTATTGATATTAGAAAACTAATAACTATTTAACAAACCAAACTTTTTCTTTGAGAACGTACCTAGCGTATAGGTGTGACCATGCAATATGTTCAGAACACCAAAAGTGGAAATTGCAGAAATGAATTCTCTCCAATTATTGTTCAGTCATCTCAAGAATTCATCAAACACTGAAGTATCGACTGCTGGCCATGTTTACCCCCAATATCAGTTTCAGCTGTGTAGAAAAAAAAATTAGGTGGCTCAGTCATTATTTTCTTTATATTAACTGAAATGTTCGATCCAGTATTGCATAGAACTTTCAGAGAAACAAACCCATAATCTGGCAGAACGCTGACAACTATTTCCCCAAAGGTAGAGGAAAGGATCTGGCTGACAGGGTCTCAGGGTCAAAGGTGCACTAAAGATTACTATGACATTAGTTAGCTTTGAATTAATTCCACCCAAGTGGCTTGAATCTTTCATTCACCGAGATATAAAAAACCCTCCAACATTAGAAACCATGCAGACTTTCAGTCCCTACTGCTGACGGATGCACGGCAGAAGCTGAGGATCAGCCTAATATTTACCTCTGACTCTTGAGCCACATAAAACTTCATCTTCAGGTCTCTCAGCTGCCTTAGGATTGCAGCTGATGCCTCCAGTTTTCATGGCCTTTGTATGATGACCAATTGTGTGTGTGTGAGCTTGTCCTGTTAATCCCTTTGTCTATTGCAGTTCAACTCAAGGGACCTTAAATCACAGAAGGTCATTTTTGAAGTTGGCTGCAAGTGAGGAGGTCCAGAGTTGGCTGTGGTTCAGATCAGAGTTTTTAAAATAAGAGGTGAAGTTCAACAAGTTCATGTCATATTTTAATGTGTTCCAGAATTTCTTATAGGGCTGCCAAAGGGATAGTTGGTACATGAACTCCTGTGGTTCTGCTTTTCATTTAATTTTATTCTACCAATACCAGTGTCAACTGTGCAGATTAAAAAAAAAAATAAGGTGACTCAGTCACTGTTTTTCTTTATATCAACAGAAATGTTTTAGCCAATATTAAATAGAGCTTTGAAAGAAAAAAATTCATAATGTAACAGCTCTACAGTTAATTTTCCCAAGGGTAGAAGTGGATACTTGGGAGATAGGAATCCTTGGGTTAAAGATGTGAAGATTACTATGACATCAGTTTACTTTGAATTAATTACACCCAGGCAGCCCTAAATTACTGTTCAAGGCCCAAATGTCACCAGGACTAGGATACTACCACTCACTTTGATACTGAAAGGTGGAGTTGATCCATCCTAGCATTTGGTCCCTTTGGGCCTCAGTCCCCAGAAAATACAGGCTAAGAATACTCTCTTGGATTATTCTCATTCATCTTAGTTAAGTAAGCATTAAAAAATTTCTGACTCTGCACATATTTCAGAGTTAACAGATTTGTTCATCAGTATCTGGTGAAATCATGACAAAATAGTTGTTAGCTGTGTGTTTCTCATTTGTCAAATGGTCATATCTCTAAACTAGGATACATTTCTCCCATACTTTTTTCTTCTTGAAACTAAACTTTGGTCATTTTGATAATATTAACAAATTGTAGGGACAATGGAAATTTTTTTTTACATGAGACCTTAAATGTTTATTTTATTTCTTTTCAAAAAACATGAGGTTTTAAATGTTTATATTTATTTCTTTTCATTTACTTGAAAGGCAAGGAGAATTGGGGTGAGGGGAGAGAGAGAGAGACAGAGACAGAGAATTTTTCATCTGCTAGTTCATTCACCAAATACACCCAACAGCAAGTGCTGTGACAGGCCAGATTCAGGAGTCTAGAACTCCAGCTGGGTCTCCCATATGGGTGGCAAGAACATAAACCGTTGAGCCATCATGTGCTGTCTTCGCAGGATGCATTAGCAGGGAGCTGGATTGGAACTGGAGTGACTGGGACTCACACTGGCATTCTGATACAGTTGGATTGTGTCCCAAGCTGCTGCTAAACCAGTTGTACCACAATGCCTGTTTCTTCGTGGCAGTTTTAGAAAGGCGTTTTTGTCAAAGAGTCGTTCTATCGTTTTGTTTATATTTGTTTTCATTTTGTATTTTTTTATCTAGTCCAGGTGGGTCTTTATCACTTGCTCACATCTGGATTGTCCCTGATCCCACTACAAGAAGCCTTTAAATGGGCTGAAGTGGAAAGTTGGGAATGAAGACCCCTTGCCCTTGGTATCCTGCTGAAGGAGTCTCTCTTAGAAAGAAATCAAAAGATGATTGTGTGTCTGGATAAATTCCACTACACATTCCACATTCCTGGCCATCTCATCTTACCTCCTCCCCACATTTGGGGGCAGGGGTAGGGAGAGGCAGGAGGACATGGCTTCCCAATTCTCATCCTTCTCATTAAAAACAAGGGAAAGGCCAGCGCCGCAGCTCACTAGGCTAATCCTGCGGCGCCAGCACCCCCAGTTCTAGTCCCGGTTGGGGTGCTGGTTCTGTCCCGGTTGCTCCTCTTCCAGTCCAGCTCTCTGCTGTGGCACAGGGAAGGCAGTGGAGGATGGCCCAAGTCCTTGGGCCCTGCACCCCATGGGAGACCAGGAGGAAGCACTTGGCTCCTGGCTTTGGATCAGCGTGGTGCACTGGCCATAGTGGCCATTTTGGGGGGTGAACCAATGGAAAAAGAAGACCTTGAAGACCTTTCTCTCTCTCTCACTGTCCACTCTGCCTGTGGACAAGGGGCTGGGTGCTCATGACTGTGGGAGCCATGTGTGCTGGGACTGTGAAAACACTGTGGCTGTATGGGAGGGCACAGGGTGTGGCTAAGTGTCTGGGCAGTCACTGTGGGCAGCTCCACATGTTCGGGGAGCCCTGATTCCCTGGTGAGGGTCATTGCTGTGGGATCTGTGCTCATACCATGGAATGCAAGGATCCTTTGTGTGGTTCCTGTGGCAGCATGGATGAATATTGTAACCACTAGGGCAAGTACCCAGGCATTGGTCTAATAAAAAATAAATAAATAAAAATGAAAAAATTCCCAGGACTAGCATTTTGATGGGTACCTTTTAGAACCCAAATGGGTACCTGTTTGTGTTGTAGCTGCTCTATTTACAATCCAGCTACCTGCTAATGGCCTGGTAAAAGCAGCAGAAGATGGCCCAAGTATTTGACTCCCTACCGCTTTCATGGGAGACCCAGATGAAACTCCTAGCTCCTGGCTTCAGCCTGGACCAGCACTGACCTTTGGGGAAATCTGGGGCATGAACCAAGAGATGGAAGATATCTCTCTCTCTCCCTCTCTCTCAACTCTTTGAAATAAGTAAGTAAATACATCTTTAAATGAATTCACAATATACAGATTTCTATAGAATTTCTTTTTTTCTCTCTTCTACCTTTCCTCTGCTACTATATTGTTGTTGTATTTTTCACTTTAATAACCCTCAGTTACAGCAAAAAAAAAAAAAAAACTCAAAGGAACAGAAAAATCCTCTGGAAATAGTATGAAATAAAAGGCTTGACCAAAAGTAATGGGATTGGGGCAGAAAAGAAAAGGAGGTACAGATCTCGGTATTGTATTTAATGGGAATGAAGAGAAATGAGGAGATGGTGCCTAACACTTTTCACAAGGCAAAGCCATTCAGTAATACCCTCTTATGGGTGTTGATACTTCTTTCCAGCCTTACATTCTGGAAATTGTATTAGGTTTTTGGTTTTCATTGTTGTTTTCTACCTGTGTCAATATCTCAATTTGGCCACATGCCCCTTCCACACAAGCAAAATATTCCTTCAGCAGAGCAAAGAGGTGGTGGATGGCTGGCTTGCTCCACATCCAGCCCAGCAGTCTCTGCCTCCCCATATGGTTCATGTCAGATATGTCAGTATAGTGGGCAGGAAAGCCAAATGCCCTTTCCATCTCAGTGAACCACGTGATGTCCTCTTTCTCACTCATGAAGCCAGGGAAGTGCAGGCCATTCTCCTAGAGCCAGGAGAAAGGGTGATCATCTCCCTTCTTATACTGTGTATCATGCAGAAGGTGCTGGAACTCAATGAATTGCTGGCCAGTGCCTCCCTTGCAGGCAGGGTTGACAATGCCCAAAGTAATCAGTCCTCTGAACCCTATTGTGCAAGATGCTTCATATATCTGCTGTACATAATCTTCCCCTGGTGCCCACAGAAGTACCATAGTTTCTCCCACACCAGCTACCCAGTGCCAAAGACATGGAGTCCTCACATAGTTCGAAGGCAATACAGTGATCTGCCTGGATGCCCAAGTCCTTCATCACCAGGAGCTCTGTATAATTCCATGAAAGAGAGCTATCTCCTTGTTGAGTCTTCTCTCTCCAGCTGGAATAGGCATGTAAACCTTCAGACAAATTCCTGGTCATGGTTATTGGCAAAGACAATTGAGCTGAGGGCCACTCAACCACTTCACAGTTCCTTCTGGGTACCCTTGGGCCTTCACATGGAGCAATTCCAGGTATCTTCCTTAGTTTACACCCAAGCAGGCTGTAAACTGTAATACTCCACCTGCAATGACTTTGGCTTTTTTCTCAGCCTATAAGTCCAGGTACAGTTCCTCTGTGGTCCAGCTCATTTCATCTTGTAAAATCATATTTACTTATTTGAAAAGCCAAGTGACGCAGAGAAAGAGCAAACAGTGAAAGAGATCTTCCATATGCTGGTTCACTCCTCAGTGGCTTCAATGGCTTAGACTGGGTGTTCCTGAAGCTAGGAGCCTGAAGCTCCATCAATGTCTCCCAAGTGGGTAACAGGAGCCTAAGTAATTGAGACATCTTCCACTGCTTTCCCACGGTCAAGGAGCTTAGTTGGAAGAGGCATTCCAATGTCAAACGTTGGCTTGGTAAATGGAATCTCAACACACCATGCCACAAAGACAGCCATGATTTTATTTTTAAAATAAATTATTTAGAAATTTCAGGTTGCCTTTAGAAAACACTGCTTCATAATAGCAGGCAGTTAGTACAACAGAATGCAATCTATAAAAGTAAGTTAGTGACTGTGTATAAGAAAGATGCTGATAAGCCAGGTGTGATTTGTCTCCTACCTAATAACAAAAGATACATGATGAAAATGTTGTTTATGTGGGCAGTTAGTCCCCAATGAGAATGATTTGTGCTTGATGTTTTCAGAGTTATAAAGTGGTAAATAATAAGGGAAGATTAATGACCGAGGAGAGGACAATATATGCTAGAGAATATTGCCTGTATAAGACTCTGGTAAATAAACTAACTTCAAATGCTCATTACAGGTCCTACCCAAGATAGACATCTTTTTATAACACAGGTTATGTATTCCAAGGTATTTTAAATGAAAAGACCAAAAATCCTTCCCAAGAATCAAAGTTGAGATTACCTCTCTTCTTTGAAGTTACTGTGTAGAGTTAGGAGAATGAAGTAAAGAATGAAACAAGTGACTCATTTTGGAGTTAATTTGCTGGGGTTTGAATTTTGTGTCCACTGATTTCTGACTCTACTGCTATAGTCCTTGTATTTTGCTCCTCAGGGCTCTAATATCTCATCTAGAAAAGGGATACTAATATCCCTTTGCCACAGTCAGTACACACACACACACGCGCGCGCACAAAGGGATACACACCCTTTGCCACAGTCAGTACACACACACATCTCTCTCTCTCTCTCTCTTTCTCCCTGTGTGTGTATGTGTGTGTGTGTGTGTGTGTGTGACTTTCTCTCTCTTTCTCTGTTTCAATCAGAAGCCAGGAGCCAGGAGCATCTTCAGAGTCTCCCACGTAGGTGCAGGAACCAAAGAACTTGGGCTATCTTCTACTGTTTTCCCAGGCTATAGCATAGAACTGGATTGGAAGTGGAGCAGCTGGGACTTGAACCAGTGCCCATATGGGATGCCAGCCCTGTAGGTGGTGGCTTTATCTGCTATGCCACAGTGCTGGACCCCCAAATCTTAAAAGAAAAAAAATTTAACCCTGAACACTGTACCCTGCAAAGCTTGCATTTATGAATGAATGTGAAATAAAGACCTTCAGTAACAAACAGAAATTGAAATAATTTGGCAACACTTGTCCAGCCATACAGAAGATGCTTAAGGATGTTCTACACACAGAAACTGTGGGTGACAGTATGGAGATAACTCAGAAATCTAGACCTACCATATGACCCAGCCATCCCACTCCTGGGAATTTAGCCAAGGGAATAAAATCAGCATATGAAAGAGTTGTCTGTAAGCCCATGTTTATTACATTTCTATTCACCATATGTGAGATGTGGAATCAACCTAGATATCTTACAACTGAGACTGTACAAAAATATTATGGTATATGTACACCATGGAATACTACACAGCATTAA
Source organism: Sylvilagus floridanus (assembly GCA_949820135.1). Taxonomy (NCBI): domain Eukaryota; kingdom Metazoa; phylum Chordata; class Mammalia; order Lagomorpha; family Leporidae; genus Sylvilagus; species Sylvilagus floridanus. The sequence goes on along the minus strand of OX463228.1, from coordinate 37,781,548 downwards.
AACATAATGAAATACTGTTATTTGCAACAAAATGGATGCAACTGGAAAACATTATATTTAGTGAAATTAGCCAGTCCCGAAAAAGAAAATACCCTATGTTTCCCTGATCGGTGATAACTAATAGTGTACTTAAAATGCAGTCTATGGAAGTGAAATTGACACTGAGCTTCAGTGATTGTTTATAGCCCTTGTCTCAACTGTTGAGGAACACTTTCTAGCTTAGCAAACTATAGTTTATTAAGTAGTTACTGAAATTAGTGTTACTTACAGATGGGATAGTATAATCATTGAATTGTCCCTCCCACCACTGTTATATTTACCCTACCTCTGAATCACCAATACTGTGTATATGCAAGTCTATGTAAATATGTGTATGGATGTGTGTTTGCACATGAGTGTGTATGTGGGTGGGTGGATGTGTGTATCAATGAAAGATTTGTAGCATGAGTTAAGAGATATATATAGATTATGGTACTTGTATTTTTATAATTTTATACATTCCTGATAATTTTTGTTTTTCTTGGGTTTGTTTAATGCCATGAGACAATTTCTCAGTCTTCTTAAATAGTGACAGATAAACTATTTATTCTCCCCATCTTTTATTCCAGGAGATTTAATGTGCTGCTGGGTTTTTTATGGCTTTGGAAAAGGAAGACTAAAACTAAAGTGATATATCTTATTAGAATCTAGCATAACAATCTTTGCAAATAACTTTCTCTGAATATCTAAGTCAAATGTTTTGAGGGTGATGGAGTTGGATCTTTTTTGTAGGGAACCCTTACCATAGTTCTTACACTGCTCGCATGTGGAAATTTACTCCCTCTTTGGAGCTAGCACTGTGGATTAGCAAGTTCAGCCGCTGCCACATCCATATCTTATATCAAAGTGATGATTTGAGTACTAGCTATTCAATTCTCATCCAATTTCCTGCTAATGCACCTGGGAAGGCTGCAGATTATGGCCCAACTACTTGTATCCTTACCAGCAAATGGGAAACCTAGATGGTGTTTCTGGCTCCTGGCCCAGCCCTAGCTGTTGCTGGCATTTAAGAAGTGAACCAGTGTATGTAAGATTCTCTCTCTCTCTCTCTCTCTCTCTCTCTCTCTCTCTCTGTCTCTATCTCTCTCTCTCTCTTTTTTTCCTTTCCTCCCTCCCTCCCTTCCCTATATCTATCTTTGACATAAAAAACATTGCTGCCTCCTGGTGAAGAGAAGCAGGACCTGGTGACGTGGTGTCATCTTTATGAACGGTCATTTGATCCTTTTTAATTTTTTTATGTAAAGAATGTGGAGATGGGGAAATGACAGTGTTCAGCTCACGGAACAGTTTAGTGGAGTCAACGTGATGGAGGTTCTACGTTGGTTATCACAATGTCCGACACATATTAAGTGTTCAGAAAGTTAGTTATTGCTTTTATGAATGCTTTAAATATATGATACTGACTTTTTTCCTTTATTTTTACTGGTAATATTTGCTTTATATAAAAACCACAGCATGGAAGGAAAAAAAGAACTCAACAGCCTGAATCTCTGAGAATTGCTAAGTATCATTATGTATATGATAGAGTAGGTGAAGCAGGTTATAAAACATTTGAATTCATTCCAATACAGATGACCCTTTCTCAAACCCAGATGTTTAAATGACTGCTCAATGGGGATGTGAGGGATTATAAATATGTCCCATCTGTGCTGCCGTCTGCCTGCTCTCGAAAGGTGTAAAATCACCTGCTGCACTCTGCAGCGGCAGCCGATCCCCTTCCAATCCACAGGAAAATTAAAAAGGTGACCAGAAACCTTTCTTGTGGTGAAGGCTTTCAACATTTCCCTAAAGGGAATAAACAAAGGTCAAGGCAATCACTTTGATAATGTGTTTTTTGATAGAAGGCTATGGGAAACATTTTCTAATTTAATGGAAAGACATAAATCTATATAATCATAAACAAAAATGACAGTGTGTTTAAATGTTAAACCCTAGAAAGTTGAAGTCACCTTTGCAACATATCTAGACCACCAAATCCTTTTGTTAAATAGGATCTTCACTGCAAATGTTTTAATATCTTAGGGAGAAATAATCTTACCACTTGAATGTGTAATGTTAATTGTTAGTAGCAAAAAATATATCAAGGTTTGCATTTCCCTTGCTTCCCATTATTCTGTATTTTAGCACACCAGTTTTTTAAAAAGATTTTTAATGATATAATGTTAAGAAAGATAATAAGAATGATTTTTTGAAACAATAGAAAAGTTTAAGAATTAAGTCTTATTGCTTCATACACTTTACATATATATTTTTGTGTGTGTTTATTTACTTGTCATCAACCTTACCCTTTATTAGTAGTCATCTCTAATAGACTAGAGATTTTATTTCTCCTACTTGTTTTACACACGTATAGAGCAAAATGACCAGCACACTGTACATAGTTGTTAAATAGTGTGGAATATATAAAAATTAATAAATATCCTTTAAAAATAATTTCAGATTTTCAGATACTTTATTTCCTTGAGCCCTTATTTAAGATTTTTTTTTTACTTATTTGACAGGTAGAGTTCCAGAGAGAGAAGGAGAGACACAGAAAAAGAGAGAGAGAGAGAGAGAGAGAGAGAGAGAGAGAGAGAGAGTTATCATGTGGTGCTTCACTCCTCAAAAGGCTGTAAAGACCAGGCCACAGCCAGGAGTCCAGAACTCCTTCTGGGTCACCCATGTGGGTACAGGAGCCCAAGCACTTGGGCTATCTTCTGCTGCTTTCCCGAGTGCATTAGCAGGGAGCTGAGTTGGAAATTGAGCAGCTTTGTCTCAAAGCATCACACACATGAGATGCCAAAATCACTAGTGACAGCTTAACTCACTATATCACAATTCCAACCCTCTTTGAGTCCTTCTTGAGTGTACAACTATGTCAAATGTATTTATACAAACACCCTTATACTAAAATTTAGAAGACAACAATGTGGTAGCATTCATGCAAGGTAAACTGCGACCTGAATTTGTGCCAGGTGTTCTTTTATTTATTTATTTATCTATTTATTTATTTATTTATTTTGCCAGGAAGTTAGACAGTGAGAGAGACAGAGAGAGAGAGTTATAGACAGTGAGAAAGAGACAAAGAGAAAGGTCTTCCTTCCGTTGGTTCACTCCCCTAATGGCGCTGTGACGACCCGAAGCCAGGAGCCAGGTGCTTCCTCCTGGTCTCCCGTGCAGGCGCAGGGACCCAAATGCTTGGGCCATCCAGTGCTGCCTTCCCGAGCCACAGCATAGAGCTGCACTGGAAGAGGAGCAACCAGGACTAGTACCCGGCGCCCCAACTGGAACTAGAACCTGAGGTGCCTGCGCTGCAGGCAGAGGATTAGACAAGTGAGTCATGGCGCCAGCCAGGTGTTCTTTTATTTTAAGGAGATTATACATTGAGGTGATCTATAGTATGAACAAGAAATCACCATAGACAGATATAAAGATAAAAGAGTACATGATAGATACATAGATGTTAGATAGATAGGTAGATAGATAGGAAGACAGATAGATAAAGACTTACTATTTGAACACATTTAAACAGGGGAGAAAATGGACTTCAATTACCTAAATCTTAATCTTAGTTTACCAATTACAAATTACATGATGTGAGCAAGACACTTGGCCTCACTTAAAACATACATTTTTATTTGTTAATTAAAATGACATGGCAAACAAGTTTCATTAGCAGCAAATAACACATGTGAAAATCAATTTGAAATTGGTCAAGTAGTAACCCAGTACTGATGGTTTTGTACTATTGATTGCTAAATTTCGTGTAAGATTTTTGATGATCTAAATTTCAAAAATATTGCAATGGTTTGATTGAAAAATTGGAGTTTAATTATTAAGCCCTGACTTAATGCAATAGATTGAATAATCCAATATATGCAGGCTCAAATTAGAATAGAAATCTAGCTACTTGTATTACTCCATACTACATATCTTATTTATAAATATGGATAGAGTAGCAATCAATATACTCATATCTTTAATATTGATGTTTCTTTAATCACTTTAATTATTTTCATTTAATGAAAAGTTGACTTATTTTTTACTATAACTACCAGTTGAATTATCCATTCTTCCTAAATTAATATCTAATATGTAAAATGCTTCCCAATATTAAACATGCATAGAAATCACCTGTATAATTGATCTTATCACATATTCTTGGGTCTCATTTCTAGCGATTCTGATCCTACATAGGTATCTGAGGTCTATGCCCCTCCAACCGGACTCGGATGATGCTGATAGTGCTGACCCATTGAGACATGCTATAGAGTGATAGTGAACAAGAACCATAGAGGTGATATCCTCATTCATCAAAAGAAGTTATTTGAAATGGTTTATTGACATGTTTTTATTGAGATCTTGAAAATTATGAGAATAACAATATTTTCCATATGAATATAGGTAAAAGTCTATTTTGAAATGCAAAGTGTATAGATTGAGTTCCCCAGGAATTCTAACCCCGAAGCAGAGATTTATATAAGTTAATGTTATTGGAGACTACTCTTATGAATGCCACAATTAAGAGACTGAAAGCACAGAGGAAGAATGTAGACCTGTGGTCACTCACAACGCGGGACACAGCAGGTTCTATGGGGGATTTTAAAACAACTGTAGCCCTTAGTATCTGTTCCTCTTCCAGGAAAGAGGCCTGGGCCTTTTTACTTTCCCATCAGTCAATAGTTTCATGTAGGTCTACTCTGGAGAGTAAGTTTAATATTAAGTGTTGTACTACCCTTCAGGGCAAAATCATAAGAGCAACTGCTGGGGAGGTTCTCAGCCCTGAGACCTTGGCAGTCAGTACTTCTTTCTGCTTACAGCGAGCTAGTTCTGTATGGAGGGAGGTGTCTTGATATTCATGGTCAAATCAACTAAAGATTGTCTTTGATATTTTGAGTTAGTTTAATTTCCTGGGGATCGAAGTATTGACACTCATACATTAGTTGCAGGTTACTTGGATAAAAATAGTATTAATTCCACACTGAAACATCTACAATTCTTGAGTCAGCAAAAGTAAACCAGAAACTCATATAAGTATTCACCCCCACCTTGCAATTTTTTGTTGTTTCTTGCGTTTGAATAAATGGGAAATAGTGTTTCAGCACTTTACTTCTACAACTGTCAGTATAAAAATTGTGAGATGAAAAATGTTCAGGATAAAATGTTCTTTGAACTATTTCACCTTTTCATAAAAGCAATTTAGTAATTGGTTTGGCCTAGAATTATAACATTTCCCTTACTGTACCCTACTGACCTAACAAATACATTAATTAACTAGGCATCAAATAGGATAATTTAGACAATTAATTCGGGTGAATTAATTGTACTTGCCAAACTATTTGAGTTGAACTATCCTATATTAATTATACTTATGTGAGAAGGGATAAAATGAATTATCTAGACCATTTTATTTTATAGATTAATAAGACTCTGGGTTAATTATCATTCATTCTTTCAACCAGCATTCATAGAGCCCTAGCAATGTACCAAGCAGCCAATTTGGTACAAATAATAAATGGAGAATAAAAGAAATCTCTCTTAATTTAAGTTAAACATTCAGTGTAGTATCTAAAAACTAAGAAAAAAAAAACAAAACATAATGACAAAGGAAAAAGTAATTAGGGGGCCGGTACTATGGCGTAGCAGGCAAAGTCACAGCCTGCAGTGCTGGTATCCCATGTGGGTGCTGTTTTGAGTCCTGGCTGCTCCACTTCCAAGCCAGTGTTCTGTTGAGGCTTGGGAAAGCAGTGGGAGTTGGCCCAAGTCCTGGGGTCCCTGCACCCATGTGGGAGATCTGGAAGAAGTTCCTGATCCTTGGTTTCAGATCAGCACAGCTTGGGCTGTTGTGGCCAGTTTGGGGAGTGAACCAGTGGGTGGAGGACCTCTCTCTCTTTGCCTCTCCTTTCTCTGTGTAACTCTGCCTTTCAAATAGGTAAGTGGAGCTTAAAAAAAAGTAATTAGAAGTCTTAATTTTTTTCCTTTTTCATTTGTGAGACAGAGAAAGAGGGAGAGAATTAGCACCTCGTGATTCACTTCCCAAATGTCTGCAACTGCTGAGGTTGGTCCAAGCCAAGGCCAGGAGCCAGGAATTCAAATCACGTCTCCCCTGTTGGTGGAAGGAACATAAGTACCTGAGCGATCACCACTGCTTTCCAGGTTCTACCGTCAAGAAACTAGATTCAGGAGCTGAAGCCAGATATTGAACCCAGAAACTCAAATAGGGAACACAGACATCATATCTGGAATTTTAACTTTTAGGTCAAATACTTACCCAGAAATTTTGATATGATGTGATCAATCATCAATTTATGATAATAAGGGCAAAATGGTGATCCATCTGAGTAGAAGTTAGAGAAATCTTTTCAAAACCTCTGAAGGACATGGGAAAATCTACAAATGAGCAGAGAGGAGAGCACTGCAGACAATGACAAGCTTGGCAGTTCAGCAAACGAGAGGGTGGAGTTTGAGGTCATGAGCTTGCTCAGAATGGCAGACACTATGTGAGGAGTTTAGGGTCATATTTTATTCTAATTGAGACAGGAAGCATTTTGAAATGCTCTAAGCTGGAGATGGGCAGGGAACGAATACCTTGATCCAATGGAAGTAAATTTCCTGGATGCTGGTTATCCACTTAATTGTCATTGAGTGTGGAATGAGTGTTAAGGGGTAGGATCAAGGGAAGGCCTTATATGGAATTGCTTAAGTTGCCAAGATACATAGGCGTTAGGTACTTATGTATTAGTTATTCAGTCAATAAACCTAAAACGACATGTTCATTACTTTTCTTATAAACTATAGATTATTATGTACTTCAGTACATATTACTGCTTCTCAACATTGCATAAGAAACATAAGAAAAGTATTTCATAGCCACTAATATTTTCCCCCTGAATATCTATTACCCTCAACCCTTTAGCCTCCAGTAATCATTATCTACTTTTCTATTAGCCAGTTCTGGACTCTATCTACCTATCATTATCAAAGTCTCTAAAATCTGTACAACTTCCATACATAAAAGCAGTGATGTGCTGAGAATTCCAATTTATTTTTCTTCAAATTTCATAATAAATATCATTATTGGTGATATTTTCACTTGAATTGTATAATTTTCAATTTTCATTTTTATTCATTTCACAATTCAAAAGTCATTCCAGGGGTCAGTGTTGTGGCACAGTGGGTTAAGCTGCATCTTGCAATGTTGGCATCCAATTTGAACATCTGTTTGAGTCCTGGCTGCTCTGTTTCTTATCCAGCTCCCTGCTAGCATTTCTAGGAAGGCAGCAGAAGAATGGCTATAAGATTACTCAGAAAAACAGAGAAACAAATTCATGAGATAAAAACATCCATTCATAATTTGGATGAAATTTTTTGCCAGAAAATAGAGATATTGGAGAAAAATCAAAGTGAAATAATAGGAATAAAGAATTCAATATGCCAAATAGAAAATACAGTGGCAAGCCTCAACAACAAACTTGGTGTTGCAGAAGAAAGAATATCCAAGCTAGAAGACAAACCCTTAGAAATAGACAAAAAGCAATAGAAGAAAAAAATTGAAAATGGTGTTTAAGATTCATAGGATACTGTCAAGTGACCAAACACATAAGTCTTAGGGATTCCTGAAAGTCATGGGAAGGGAGAATGGATTAGAAGGGCTATTCAGCAAAATAATAACAGAAAAGTTACCTAATTTGTAGAAAAAGATACACAAGTACAGGAAGCACATAGAACTACTAATAGATACAATCAGAAAAGATCTTCACCATGACACATTATAGGCAAATTTTCAACATTAAAATATAAAAAAAATTCTAAAATGTTCAGGAGAGACATGTCAGATTACCTTCAGAGGATCCCCAATTATACTAACAGCTGATTTTTCATCAGAAATCCTACAGCCTAGGAGAATATAGAGAGAAATAGTCCAAGTTCTAAAAGAAAGAAACAGTCAACTCAGAATACTGTACCCAACAAAGCTCTCATGTATACATGAGGGTGAAATAAAAACCTTCAAAAACAGAAATTGAAAGAATGTATCACTGCTTGTACAGCCTTACAAATGATTCTTAAGGATGTGCTACACAAAGAAACAGAGAACAATGGTCATCATTATGAAAAAATGTGAAGGCAGATAATCTCCTAGTAAAAGTACAAAGGAAATCCAAAGAAACAATAGGAATATTTATAGAAAACAGGTAGTACCGAGTCATTACTTTTCAATAATAACTTTGAATGTAACTGGCCTAAATTCTTCAAATAAATTCAGACTCCATAGCCCAAGAAAGTTTGATTTTGCATAATAGCATAGGCTGGAATGAAGAGGCATAACTGTTTGGCTCTTTCACTTATATGTGACTACTCACTAGCAATCGATAAATATTTTCTGTACAGTAACTACTTAAAATTCCTCAATTATATTGTTTTATAGAATTGTGTCAATTTTGGTGTTCCAAGCATATTCTTGCATTTTTTGTAAAAATATTTATTTATCTATTTAAAAGTCAGAGTAACACAGAGAGAAGGAAAGGCAGAGAGAGAGAGAGAGAGAGAGAGAGAGAGAGAGAGAGAGAGAGGTCTCCCATCCACTGGTTCACTCCCCAGTTGGCTGCAATGACTAGAGCTGTGCTGATCTGAAGCCAGGATCTTCTTTTAGGTCTCTGATGCAGGTGCAGGGGCCCAAGGACTTGGGCCATCTTCTACTGCTTTCCCAGGCCATAGCAGAGAGCTGGATCAGCTTGAACCAGTGCCCATATGGGATGCTGGCACTGCAGGCAGCGGCTTTATCTGCTACACCACAGGGCCAGCCCCAACATAATAAACTTTAAAACAGTAACATAACATAAGAAAAGTTTTTCATAACCACTAATATTTTCCCCCATTTTATATCCCCCTGATATCTATTACCCTCAACACTTTAGCCTCCAGTAATTATTATCTACTTTTCTATTAGCCAGTTCTGGACTCTATCTATCATTACCATCATCATACATCATTTATCTATATACACACACATATATGTGTATGCATGCATACATATTATCTGTGTCCTATCAAATTATTATTATTATCCAAGGACTGACATCTCCCCTTCTTAACCTCCTCCCCGGTCACTCAAGCTTCCAGTAGCAAACATCCTACTTTTTGTCAAGTAGACATTCGTGTTTAAATTACTATTTGTCCACGGTGTCCTTTAGGATTTTAAAACCTAATATATTGGAAAAAAAATAAACAAAGGAAAAAGTTTGATGGAAATGTTGTTGAACTCTCTCAACTTACTGGTCAAGGTAATAGTGTATTGAGAATATTCAAAGACAACACGCAGGGCTCTCCTTGTGGTGCAACAGATTAAGCTGCCTTCTGTGACAATGGCATCCCCTATCAGAGCACCAGTGCTGCACCTCTTTGATCTAGCTCCTTGTTAGTGATCCTGGAAGGGAGTAGATGGTTCAAGTGCTTGGATATCATATGCTGCCACCCATGTGGGAGACCAAGATGGAGTTAAATATAACTTTATCACTTCTTTTATAATTGTTGTGACTTCACTTAGTTATTGCTAGCTAGGACTTCCACTATACTGCCAAATAAATGATTTTTAAAAAAGCATACATTCTAGTCTTGTTCTAAATTTTGGAAGTAAATAAGTTAATCTTACATCACTATTAATAAATTTGGTTATTAATACATGATTTCTTCCAGGCTAAATAGTTCACTTTTATTAGTTTGATGATAGTGAGAGTTCTCATAAGAGTATTGAACTTAATGAAAAGAATCTATCTACATACATTGATAAGGTCTTTTGATTTTCTAGTTCCATCCCTTTTTGTATTTAAATTTTTTATTAATATAAAGAAAGCATATTTTATGCATTCCATAGGTACACTTACAAAAAGACAACCACCCTTCCCTTCTTGCTACCTTCTCTCCTCCTCCCTCCCTCCCCTCTCTTCATCAGTTTTTGTAAAACCATAATTTTAATCAACTCTATATGCAAAGCCTTAATTCATTACTAATCATAATATTCAACTAGTATAAAGTAGGAAGACCACATTCCACAGAGTATAAACAAGGGCTAAAAATGATAATCATTTCCCCAAACCATTTACTTTCTATACATATTTTGGTATTCTATATTAACTGCCACATATCACAGAAAATATATTTGTGTTTTTGAGACTGGCTTATTTCACTAAAGGTTTACAGGTGCATCCATTTTGTTTCAAAGGACAGGATGTCTTTCTTTTTTATGGCTAGATAGTATTCACACAAAGTACGTATCCCACATTTTCTTTATCTAGTCACCAGGTGATAGACATTTGGATTGATTCCATATTTTAACTATTGTGAATTCACTACAATAAATATGGGGGCCGGTGCCGTGACTCAACAGAATAATCCTCCACCTAGTGGCGCCGGCACACTGGGTACTAGTCCCGGTCGGGGCGCCGGATTCTGTCCCGGTTGCCCCTCTTCCAGGCCAGCTCTCTGCTGTGGCCCAGGAGTACAGTGGAGGATGGCCCAAGTGCTTGGGCCCTGCACCCCATGGGAGACCAGGAGAAGCACCTGGCTCCTGGCTTCAGTTCAGTGCGGTGCACCGGCTGCAGCACGCTGGCCACGGTGGCCATTGGAGTGTGAACCAACGGCAAAGGAAGACCTTTCTCTCTGTTCCCCTCTCTCTCACTGTCCACTCTGCCTGTCAAAAATAAATATGGGGTACAAATAACTGTTTTGTATGCTGCTCTCATTTCCTTTGGGTCCATTCCCAAGAGTGAGATGGCTGGGTCAATGGTAGATCTAATTTCAGATGTCTGAGGAATCGCCATACTGTCTTTCAAAGTGATTGTACTATTTTACATTCCCATGAGTGGACTAAGGTACCTTTTCCCCACATATTTGCCAACATTTATTGTTTGTTGATTTTTGGAAGATAGTTGTCCTAACTGGGGAGAGCTGATATCTCCTTGTGGCTTTTATTTGCATTTCTGTGATGGCTCTAGTGATGCTGAGGATTTTTTTTTTCATGTGACTATTGGCTATTTGCATTTCATCCTTTGAAAAATAACTGTTCAAATGCCCATTTCTTAACTGGATTGTTTCTTTGATGTTGCTGAGTTTCTTGAGCTCTTTATAGATTCTAGATAATAATTCCAATAGTCTTTTATTGGAGTCTTTTTCTTCCCATTTATATAGAATCATGTCATCAGCAAATAAGGATAATTTTAATTCCTCCTGTCCAATTTGTATCTCTTTGATTTATTTTTCTTGCCTAATGGATCTGATTAAAGTTTCCATGATTATATTGAATAGCAATGTTGAGAGTAGGCATCATTGTCTGGTTCAGGATTGGTGTCAGTGGTTGGAAAGCTACTTAGTGGACAATTTAGGGCTAAGCCATTGATCCTTGCCTTCACAATTCCTGTAGAAGCCTGACCCAAGTGATCAGACATAACTTCAGTGATGATGAAAGATGACGCCATTGATCAGATATCAAAGGTTATCAGATATCAAAGTTAAACTGATTTTAGCAGAATTCTTGCTACATCCAGACTCTTTAAAGTTGGCCATGGCATCCGAAAGTTGAGCCCTGAAAGCTTTACTGGAGACTGACAAGAGTTCAGACAAGCAGAGAAGTCTTTGTCAATGTCAAGGATCAGAGAAGGCAAAATCAGAGAATCCCGAGAAACTTGAAATCTTATAGCAAAGTGTATGTGTAATGTTTATTATCATTTGTACTCATTGCAAGATTATTTTTCCCACTCTGTTTATGGTTAAATTCATGAAAGAGTCATGACCTGGCAGTATTAAACTAAGGGTCAGGCATTCATACCATTTCTCTCTAATGTATCATACTAATTTGCTGAATTTAATAAGCATTGATAGGGGTGGCATTGCTTTAATGAAAAAAAATTCAAGAAATTTTAACAAAATTCAGGTGTTAACTATTCAAAAGGCAGTATTTTTGATCCTGGATAGCTGGAAGAAATGAATTATTTTTCTAAGAACTATACAAATGTGTAGGAAAGATAAACATGTCTACAGCCATCATGCAAGTTGAACTGAAATGGGTCTAACAATGAGACAGATGTCAAAAATATGAGAAGTAACTCTGAGTATGAGAAGGAGCACTCTGTAAATAAATGCATACAAATACTTACTGATATATTTATATCAGTATATAGGTTTATATACTGACATATATATGTTTATATGTATATATAATCATCATAGTTAATTTCTAGAATGAATTAATAACACAAATAAACCAAAGAATAGAAGGAAGGAAAATCTGGATGTTTTACATTACTTCATTCAATAACAAACTAGCCATGTCACTAGACTTTGACTAAAACCAAACAACTATCACTTACCATATGTTTCAAGGCTGGTTTATTCAATAATAATTTCATTTATTTATAAGTATTTTCAAATCAATAATCAAATTGTGACACTGATAAAAACATTTAAACTCTGAAAGATAATTAATGATTTCAATAAATAAACTATAGGAGTTATTTAACACTTTCTTAATTTCTCAAATGAATAGAATTGAAGGCTTTTATGAATATTTCTTTGATTTCTGGTGATAATTGAATTCTTACCTTTTTCTGTTTTCAAGCATCCACACAGACATAACAACTTCTATACCACTCAACTATTTGAAGAAAAAAACCCCACTTATTTCAAGTTGATACTTTGTATATTAATAGATCTAATAAAAGGATAACTAGAAGCTGCTTCTTCAGTATCCTGTAAATGGTCTCCTTGATAATTATGAAGCAGTGTTACCAAGTAATTTGCTTTCTAGTGCTCGACACGATCTACTATAACAAGTTTTGAGTTTACTGAGTTTTATTTGGACAATTTTCAAATCTACCTTTTATATTCATTCAGTTCAGTGACCCATAAGCAGAGCTCTCATTTATAGATTATTATGTTTGTAGCATAAGTGGATTCACATGCAATAATGAAACCTGAATATTAAAAGACAAATGCAGATGACTGCTATGGTCCTTGTATGAATATCAGAATTCTCTTCTATGTCATCAGTCTGTAACATCAGGCAACATGTTTGCATAAGAATCTCTAATTAGCTTTTCATATTATAAGTTTTGACTTGTAATATGAAAAGATCTAATATACTGAAAAAACAATTTATGCACATTTTAATCACATTTTCTAACAGTGTTTAGTATAATGCAGGTTTAATCTGTAACTAATCTTTCTCTTTATATATGTTTATATCTGTATTGTTTCAACAATTGTATAAATATTTACAAGTATATAATGTATATATATAATGTATTTTACCGAAAACACGTAAAATGTAGCAATAAGCTCAAGAAAAAATAAAAATTAATTATAATTACATCCTTTCCAAAAGTTTAAATGGATTGAAACCAAATAAATACCAAGGAAAACACTACAGGATGCAAAATAAACAAATTCTGCATTTTCTACAAGAGCAAGTCTTTCAAAATGTATTTTTAAAGACAGTATGACCATAGTTTTGGACAAATATATTATAATTATGTGTACATAATAAGTGCTATGTTATATAAGAGTAAAAAATTACTAGCACGACAAAAAACTATAACTTTAACTCAAATATCAAGAATTAAATTTCCATCATCAGCCAGGTGTCTTTTGTGCTCTTTGCAATAAACAATATACTTATAAGCTTAAAAATCATGGAAACACTGCCAAGAATTGGTTTCGGCTTCAGTCTTATTAAAAACTAGCTGCAGGTATCTAGACTCCAGGGGCTAACATGATATTCTTAGTAACAAACTGAAAACTAGGTGTTCCATTTTATTAACATAAAGGGCATAAAATGTTGTAGCTATATGTGTAATCAAACTAGAATTTCAGCAACTATATAAAAAATAACAATATGGCACAATGATACAGAGCGTGGCATGAGATGCTTTCTTAATGGGTGATGAAGCTCCCAAAAGATGTGCGAATCAGGCTCATTCTGCTTGTGCCCAAATTAACATATGCTATAATGAGGACAGCAAAAATGAGCACATCAGTGATCCTGACTCAGTTCTAGGTGGGCCAACACCTTTCTATGACTTTGGACACATCACTCAGCACTTTGGACTTCTGTGTCATCACTGATACATGAAAATAGGGCTCCAAATCTTTATTAACTTAGAGGATGCTTGAGAGGATTAGACAATTTGGCGAAGGACTTTTAGGTCAATGTGGTTAGCAACTGCATCTGATTTATTCTTTACCAGCCTGCAGTTGAAATTCACATCACTTAACTGCTTTCAAAGATGGCCATGAGTATTCCTCATCCTCATTCACCTTACTTTCCCTTGGTCTATCTCTTATGTCGATGTTTATTTAAAGCCTACACATTTAGTAGTGCAACATATCTAGGGACAGAAGTAAACCAATTACAGTGAACTGTGATTTGAGAAGTGACTCAGTAATCAGAAGTGGTGTGTACAGGAAGGCAATTGGGAGCGGGCCATTAATGCAATGATCAGAGAATTCTGGGGCAGTAGGGGAGATAAAATTAAATTAATGACAACAAAAATGTCTATTGTGGAGAATTTATCTATATAGAATGTGGCAATATGTGTGATGTATGTGTGTGCATTTGTGTATAATACTACTAAGGATTAGAAAAGAAAAAAAAGGAAAATATATATATAATGTAGACTATAATAGTATAAAATTATATATGGTTTAAGGTCTGCATCTACCAAGAAAATAGGTTCACTAGACCCAAGAAAATTTTAATATATGGAATCTTATATATGAACTCTGTTAAATAGTGAGTTTCAAGGCAAAAAGAAAATCCTTATCCTAACGATTTCAGTACTGGAAAGTAATCTGAAGATATTTAGGTATATATACAGAAATTTATATATTACAGTTCATCTCAGAATGTGTGAGATAATTCATGAAAGTTAATCATGGGGCCAGCGCTGTGACGTAGTCAGTTAAGTATCTGCCTGCAGTGCCAGCATCTCATATGGCTGCTCCTCTTCTCATGCAGCTCTCTGCGAATGTGCTTGGGAAAGCAGCAGATGATGGCCCAAGTACTTGGCCCCCTGCACCCATGTAGGAGACCCAGAGGCTTCAGATTGGTCCAGCCCTGGCCATTGTGGCTATTTGGGGTGTGAACCAGCAGATGGAAGACCTCTCTCTCTGTTTCTGCCTCTCTCTGTTACTCTGTTTCTCAAATAAATAAATAAATCTTTGAAAAAACTAATCCAATTGAGTACAACAGAAAGGATAAATATACCTTGATTAGTACATGCTAAAAATGCATACATTCACATACAGGTACACATTCACTTTACTTCTACAGACTATATTTATAGAATGTCAGAAAAGAAGTACTAATAAGCAGAATACTAAGTTTATCCATCAAATAATGTAATTATCAACTGTTTTTTTCTCTGTAAAATTCTAATTTATAATGAACATAAACAGGTTTGATAATGTGAAGACATACATTTTCTAATGGTGGGATATTTGATGAAGTATTAGACTAAAATAAATGTTATTTTACTTCAAATCAAATGCAATCACTTTATTTTCAATAATTAACAAAAATAAGGCTAGGAGCTGGCATTGAGTCACAGCTGGTTTAGCCACCACTTGCAATGCGGGCATCCCATATTAAGTGCTGGTTCAAGTCCCAGCTACTCTGGTTCCAAGCCAGCTTCCTGATAATGCCCTTGGGGAGGCAACAGATGATAACCCTTCTCTCCCTCTCTCTGTCATTCTGTCTTTCAAACAAATAAAACGTTTTAAATAAAAATAAAGTTGTACAGTAGAATGAAGATGGGAAAAATTAAGAAAATATAGATAAGCTTTGTACAGTATGTTTTAAGAAGAAAAGACTTTGTAAAATTGGAAAATAAAAAATATATTGGCATAGGATTAGTTATCACATTGTTGTGTAACTATTAGTATTTATGAAAAGTAATCTGTATATAAATATTAAAAAGCCATTTAACTTGATCTAGAAATCCCTGTAATGAATAAAGGATCAGACTTTTACATAAATATTCATATATAAGAACATTTATTATAGAACAGTGTAATATTTCAATATATACAAATGATTACATTAATTTTCATTATTTGTAAGAATGTTACAGAAATTTAATTATTACTGTTTTATTCTTTCAAAGAATATCATATAAATTTTTTATACTTTTATAATATTGACAAAAGTGTTAGATGAACATCTTTGTAAATGACAATGTCTTTTTTTCCTTAATACAAGATAAGCCTTATCTTGGATAGCATTTGGTTAGATAAACAGAACAATTTAGTGTGACATAAATAAGGATTTGACAATTGGATCAATCCTTACAAAACCATAGGAACTGGTGGAGAATTCTGAGTGGGGCCATTGTCTCTCTGTTTGTTGATGAACCAGAAATCATTTCAAGTCAGCAGGACTGGGAGACAGCCAGGGAGGCTCAGTGTAAAGTGAGGAAGAACGAGGACAAATGCAACCAAAGGGGCAAAGTGGTCCAGAGATCAACCTGGAACTCACATCTGTCTCTCACAGTCTCTAATCTAACCTCACTGGCATAGATGACGCACAGGAGCAATGTGGTCCCTTGCTACAGTGCTGCCCACACACTTAGCCCTTAGCTCAACAAATGGACAGAGAGGATTTGGTGGGATCAGCTAGCAGATTGGCAGCTATGTGCACGCCTCCGTTGTACAGAGTCCTTCGCTCTGTGCTGTTTTCCAATTTTGCTTGAATCTTTCTATAATCAGTTCTAACATGGAATCATGCAAGGAAAAGAATTCTGGGGCAGCAAGTTCTTACTACCGGCCTTGATATGATACAAAGTTATCACATGTAGACATCTATGAATGTAAATGCATATGACAATTAGATTAAGACAAATTAAAGGCATTTCTTCTGATACAATGGTAGTGTTTTTCTTTATCTTTTCTTACCGTTTTTTTTTTTTTAATGTTTTTCTAAAAAGCCAAATCAATGCATTTAAATAGCAAAATGATGAATCCATGAAAATTAGATTGTAGTAAATCATAAACATAGTTTAAAATCCATCTTGAGATGACAATATATGAAAGATTAAAAATCAAAATATTGGGCCAGCGCCATGGCTCAACAGGCTAATCCTCCGCCTTGTGGCACCGGCACACCAGGTTCTAGTCCCGGTCGGGGCACCGGATTCTGTCCCGGTTGCCCCTCTTCCAGGCCAGCCCTCTGCTATGGCCCGGGAGTGCAGTGGAGGATGGCCCAAGTGCTTGGGCCCTGCACCCCATGGGAGACCAGGAGAAGCACCTGGCTCCTGCCTTTGGATCAGCGTGGTGCGCTGGCCATAGCATGCTGGCTGCAGAGGCCATTGGAGGGTGAACCAACGGCAAAGGAAGACCTTTCTCTCAGTCTCTCTCTCTCTCTCTCACTGTCCACTCTGCCTGTCAAAAAAAATAAAAATTAAAAAAAATCAAAATATTAAAGTGACAAAACTAGATAAATATTTACTATTGTGACATAAGGCTAATATAGTGAACTCACAAATAAACAGGAATAGCTCAGCAATAAAGGTTAGTAAAGTAATAGAAAATACACTGAAGATATATACATAAGCATTAAATTAGATTACATACTAATCAAAATAATTAAAATAAGATTTTAAACTTTCTGAAGAGAATGATTCAAGACGATGAGGATTTGATGAAATGGAACTCACCCTCAGCCACTGCTATTAAATGCAAATTTCCTATAATTATGGAAAGGAATTGAGGAAAAGTATATGTAATCAGATTTAAAACAGTTTTAAATCAGTGACAGAGTGAGAATCTCCTCTCAGCATCTTTATTAAGGAAATTTTCAAAATTTCAGATATTTTCCTAGCCCAACAGGGAAATGTAATTTATTCTTTGACTTTTGTGAGTATTAATAATGAAAACCCTTAGATTTATGTACCCCAAGATGTGTTTTGAACTAAAATACCTGGGAAATTGGTGTTACCAATGATATGAAAGAAAGGTTGCACAAGTCTTAATCCAGTCATCTCAATTTACATGAGACGAATTTGGACTGAGCTTTCTGCAAAATCACCTTTTAAGCATTGTAAAAATGGAGCACTTAAAGTAAGAACACAGAATCTAAACTAGTTGTTACGTTTGACACTTTGAAAACTAAATTTAAATGTTGTAAGTGATGCTAACGTATATTCTCACTTCCTAGAATTATAAACAAATTTCATGAAAATATGAATATAATATCAATATAATGACACCATATGAATTCATATATACACATAAATACATACATGAACACACACATTTTTTAAGAATAACCCAGATTATTGTGTGAAGTATTATCAATTCTAACAAAAATGCAGGGGGCAGGTTTAATATCTTAATTATTTATATATTTGAAAGACATAATGTCAGAAAAAGAGGGAGAGACAGAGACAGAGAAAGATATCTTCCATCCCCTCTTCTTTTCTCAAATGCCCACAAAGGCCAAAGCTGGGTCAGACCAGATCCAGAATCCTGGAATCCATCTGGGACTCCCACATGGGTGAAAGGGAACCATGTACTTGGGCCGTTACCTTCTGCCTCTCAAGTACATCATCAGGAAGTTGTTTGGGAAGCATGGCATAGATGGGAATCAATCCAGGAACTGCAATATGGTCTCCTTATTGGGACCTTAACATGCTGTGCCCAGGCCCAGAATATCATTATCTTTATTGATCTGCTTTGTTTGAATGGTGAGGTGATGGCACCTACTCTGATTGAAAGAAAAAACAACATACGTTTTCCTGAAGAAGCATAATTGTAGTTGCTAACATTGAAAGCAACTTTCAGCATGTTAAGTCTTTAGTAGATGCTTCCATGACGTGGCAATTCAATTTCATGCTTAATTCCATCCCATTCCCTGGGTGTCAATCTTTTCTCAGCTTCTTACAAATAGGCACCGGTTAGTTGTTGTGAAGCAAATTCCATGTCAGCAATCAGAATCCCTTTCTGTTAGGTTCCTGCTGAACAACTGCACAGACAAATGGCTTCACTCCTCAGAGCAGCCACACTTTAGCAAGATGGATTCCAGGACTTGCCCTGCCTGACATTGATGTGTAACCTGCAAATCCCAATAGACCATTCATCCTGGTAGGAGCAGTAGGAGCAAATGTTTTATGAACAATACAGGGTAGGTTATGAGTCACAAGATATTCTACTTCACTGCAACCAAACCAGAAGTGCCCCCATCTCAGGGTTTATGATCTTTATTCAAGTGTGTGTGTGTGTGTGTGTGTGTGTGTGTGTGTGACAAATATTAAATTTGTTCTGCTTACCATGGGTTAATACCTTAACCAGCAACCTCTGCAAACAAATCAATCACTAAACATCTCCCATTAGTAGCTCTGTATTATTGTTCAGAAAAGAGATGAAGAAGAAAAAGAGAAAAAAATGTAAAGGAAAATAGAAGAAATTAGTTTTTTTTTTAGGTTGATTATTCTTCTGTTTTCACCTGCTGATTATTTGCTGAGTGGCACCTCCTTACCAATTATAGATTAATAGTGTTTTTTGGAGCTCACAGAAATCATTAACACTCTGCACTCTCCCCCTGAACTTTGATGTGGAAACAAAGCCACTCTCTCATACCTGGAGGTCTGAACAATTGTCTTAGTGGGCTCAGAAATGGATCTGAATATCAAAGACAAAACAAGAGACTGACACACAATCCCAAATCCCTAGTTTAATTTACCTGGGGTCAAAATAATTCTTTAATTTTTATACTTTCATGTATTAACCACTGCTAGGGGACATGATTTCAAGAGAAGATTAATCTTGTACACTGCATACAATCCTGTTCAAAATTCTGCTGGCTGAATTAAAAGTCAGGAGTGGACACGGGTGTCTCAAGCCCTTGGGAGGGAGATTGTCGCACTCAAGCTGGAGGGAAGTCTGATTTCAGTTAAGAAGGGTTATCCAGTAAGAAAACATAGACAAGGAACTGGAAATTTTGCTGCAATTGTGAGCCTTTTTTGAACTCTAGTTTGGCTAAATTTTTATTGGTTGTGCATCTGTGCATGTTTGTACTTTGGAGTATGGAGAATACTAAGTGATCATGATTGTATAGACATAGGGGTGCCATCTTAGAAGAAAAATTACAAGGAAAATAAGACACTTAACTTAAAAGGTGATTTTTGCTTATATTTTCATTTTCTCCAAACTATAAATAAGTACCTGGTGTGTGAACCTCTGATCCATGAAACCCTTTAAGAAAAGATGCTGACCAAGAGGACAACATTAGTTAACACAACTACACAGCAAAAAGCATTAACTGCCCTAATGAATCACCAAACACCATATTATGCTTAAGCACTCCTTGTCTATTTTTAATGGAAAGTATTTTCCTCTGCTCTCAGATATATGATTATTAAGTTAGGAAACTTAGAAAACATGTAAAGCAAAAAAATAAATAAATAAGCTTACCACCTAGGAAAAACTGCTGCAACCAATTTAGTTCTTATCATTCAATTATTTTTCCTCTTCATATATTTCATTGAATATGTGAGTACATGCCTAGAGTACTTGAAATATTATGTCCTTACTTCATATTTTTCACTTAATATGTTCTTTTAGCAATATTTAAATATGTTCCAAGGAGAAAAATTTTGGATCACCTGCATTGCTATACCAAATAGCTGAGGAGCTAGTTTTATTTTGCAGACTTGGCTAATTCCTTAATATAGGGTATTATTATCTCCCTTTATATAGGATGTTATCTTTTTAGCATAAAGGATTCAATGTCATTAGGAAAAAATACCCATAATGGGGATTGTCAGATATAAATCATAATTTTTGTGGCTCAATTGCCCGCCATACAAAGGCTCTTAATTCTTTGCTTTAGAAGGAATATTGACATTTTAAAGCAATACTAGTGTTTCTGTGGAAGATGAGATATTAGCCTCCAGGCCTTAGTTTCCTAATCTATAAAATAAGTAATATAGCTATACTGTTAGTGTTGGATCTGTAATGCTATTGAGGGTAAGCTTAGTGAGGTGAAGGTTATTCAATTTTCATTTTGACATTAGAGTTAGTGTACATATTTTTCAAATGTCTAACTCTTCCTTAATCTTCTATACCCAACACTGAATTTTTTTATTATACATATAAATCTAAGATATTTTAATAATTTTAAATGGCCTTTTTTTTTTTTTTGACAGGCAGAGTGGACAGTGAGAGAGAGAGACAGAGAGAAAGGTCTTCCTTTGCCGTTGGTTCACCCTCCAATGGCTACCGCGGACAGCGCGCTGCGGCCGGCGCACCGCGCTCATCCGATGGCAGGAGCCAGGTGCTAGGTGCTTCTCCTGGTCTCCCGTGGGGTGCAGGGCCCAAGCACTTGGGCCATCCTCCACTGCACTCCTGGGCCACAGCAGAGGGCTGGCCTGGAAGAGGGGCGACCGGGACAGAATCCGGCGCCCCGACCGGGACTAGAACCCGGTGTGCCGGCGCCGCAAGGCGGAGGATTAGCCTGTTGAGCCACGGCGCTGGCCCTTAAATGGCCTTTTAATAATATTTGGCATAGTGTATCAGGATACCTCACAAAGTTTGTGAAAAAATGGAATGAAAGCTAACTTTGGGGGCCAGCATTTTGGTATATTGTGTTAAGCTGCTGCTGGGGACTCTAGCATACCATATTGAAGCACCCGTTTCTTTTTCTTTTTTTAAGATTTATTATTTATTTGAAAGGCATCTGCTGGTTCACTCCCCAAATGGCCACAATGACTGGAGCTGCATCCATCTGAAGGCAGGAGCAGGAGCTTCTACCCCATCTCCTACATAGGTGCAGGCCCCAAGGACTTGGGCCGTCTTCTACTGCTTTCTCAGGCTACAGCAGACAGCTGGATAGGAAGTGGAGCAGCCAGGACTTGAACCAGTGCCCATATGGCATGCCAGCACTGCAGGTGGCGGCTTTACCCACTATGCCACACCACTGGCCCCCTGCCAGTTTCAATTCAAGTGACTCCACTTGCTAATGTGCCTTTGAGGCAACAAAGGATGGCTCTAATACTTGGGTTCCTGCCACCTGTGTGGAACACTGTGATGGAATTCCCAGCTCCTGGCTGGCCTATCCAAGTTCCAGCTGTTGCAGTCACTGAAGATTGAGCAAGGAATGGAAGATTCTCTATTCTCTCTGTTTCTCTCTCTCCCTCCCTCTCTCTCTCTTCTTGTCTGCCCTTCCTTTCAAATAAATAAATATATAAATAAATATTTTTATACATAAAAGATAACTTTAGTTTGGATCACAAGATTTTGAACCCAACAGCAGTAACATATCAGCCTTGCTAAGGAGCCCATATGAAGTGCACTGAAAGGAAGACCTGCTAGTTACTAAATGTAAGAGTCATGGATCGCAAATAATTCCATCCTGTTTGCTAAAGACATTAATGTCAACAAGTAATAATTACTTATAGAAAATAAACTAAATCTCTTCCCATAATTACTTTTTTTACTATTGCTTGAGAGATGTAAAGAAATATAGAAACAGAAAGTGAGTTCCCATTCACTGGCTTTCTCCCCAAAACCCCCCACCCCGGGGCTGACTATACACTAGGACTAAAGCTTGCAGCCAGGAAATTAATCCAGATTTTGTATGGGAGTAGCAGGACCCCAATTACTTGACTCATCACCTGTTGCCTTTAGGTTTTGTATTAGGAGGGACCTGGAATCAGGACAGAGTCAGGTATTGAAGACAGGTACTATGACATGGCATACAGGTGTCTAACCAGAATATTAACTGCTAGGCTGTTTTTATTATTTCTAACTAAAAGTGCTTCCAAAGACTAATTGCATGCTTATGAAACACTCATCATTATGAATCAGACTGCCTGGTGAACTGTCATATTTGATTTTTTTATAGTGGATATGACAGACAACTTATTGTAAACATTGCTATAATTCTGTATGTAATAAAGTGATTTTGTTTACTAGTTTAGAAATATCTATGACAACCTAGAAGGGTAAAAAAATTATACTTTAGGGAAATAAAAATTTGGAATTGGGCTGAAATGTTTCTGTTATTCAGAAACTATTATATGAGCGTAAATATTTTTATCATAATATTTTAAACATGCTATTGACTTGCAACTCATCACTCCTTGGAAGTGTAAATTCAAAGATTTAATTAATTGATTCCAGTACTAAATTGATACTAAATGGATGAATTAATTGGAAAACTAATTCATAAAGAAGTGAAATATCTTGTTTTATCAAGCGAAGATACTTAAAATTCACTTTTCTAAAAATAGTGAAAATAGGTTTTACTTTTTTCAAAGGAAAATCTATCATATGCATCTTGTTCGCCCTTGTCTTTCCAACCTTGATTGCTCCCATCTCTCAGTAATCAGTTATAAGAAGCTAGAATTAGCCACGATTAGTCATCCTTTATGTGAAGCTTGTAAAGTGTTACCAAATAAATATTTATTAAATCATACATTGAAAAATATAGGAGGATATTGGCTTGAGCTCAAAGATAAAATGTTCTCTTCCTGCCTCGCTGGGGAAAAGTAGCTTTTAAGTATGTAGGCTGCAGAACAATGCCAAACAAATGATACTCTGCTCAGAAATATCTCTTGTGAGCTATCCATGTGATTTTCAGCTGGAGCCAAAGAAAGAAGTAACAAATTCTCCCAATTTTTAAGAATTCCAGTAATTTTTCTTAAACTGACCAGATTAAGTTCTGTCTGAAAATAACCTGAATTAGTGATTTTGGTAAACTTCAATCAGGGATAGCTGAGAATGTTTTCAATTATTCCTTTGGTATTATTGTGTGTCTATCTAGTATAGTGGCTCCTCTTCACCTATCAGTGCCACATACCTCAGTGGAAAACAGAAAATTCTAATTAATCAAATCTGTCATTTGGTGCTCTATAAGTGATTTTTCTTAATGGCTCCATTTATATCTTGTGCAATTATTTCACGTAATGAAGTTTTACTGGTTAAGAAAAGCAATGAGCCGGCGCCGAGGCTCAATAGGCTAATCCTCCGCCTTGTGGCGCCGGCACACTGGGTTCTAGTCCCGGTCGGGGCACCGGATTCTGTCCCGGTTGCCCCTCTTCCAGGCCAGCTCTCTGCTATGGCCCGGGAGTACAGTGGAGGATGGCCCAAGTGCTTGGGCCCTGCACCGGCATGGGAGACCAGGAGAAGCACCTAGCTCCTGCCTTCGGATCAGCGTGGTGTGCCTTCCGCAGCGCGCCGGCCACGGCAGCCATTGGAGGGTGAACCAATGGCAAAAAGGAAGACCTTTCTCTCTCTCTCTCACTGTCCACTCTGCCTGTAAAAAAAAAAAAAGCAATGAGACAAATGGTCAAATTGCACTAACATAGTCACTGCCACTTCACTTTTTCTGTCCTCCAGGAAATTCCGTCAAGAGGTGCAATACCATCCACATACACACAGCCATTAAGAAGAGCACAGTTTTCACTTTATTATAAAACTTTGATTTTTAAGTATTTGTCACTTTTGTTTAGCTTATTTATGTACCTACTATGAATTACTATAGGTATAGTAAAATTACATCCTCTTTTTATCCTACTTCTATTTTATTTAACCCAACATTTTTATCTAATCTTAGTGAGATTTTTAAACGATCTGAAGTATTTTGTTTGTTGGTTTGTTTGTTTATTTATTTTTAGAGAATTTCCAAACATATTCCAACTTCTCAAACCAACAAGTACCTGAATGTGCCAATAATCTACTTTCTCTTACTTTCGGTTTGGAAATAGGAAAACATTTAGTAGCTTCCTCTTTCATGAATCACTTTCCAAATATGGAACAAAATCTCTCCAGCTTTGCTTTACTATTTACCATTCCGCAGCTGTTTTCCCAAGGACTGTTATTTGGGGCTTTCCTGTCACTCTCTATTTTTTCTTTAATTTGAAATCGTAATTTCAAAAATACATAGGTTGTAACAGGGAGACAAATGGCTGAGATATTAAATAGGATTCAAAATGTCTCTAAAAAAATAACAAATAACAAAATAGCCTCATAAAAAGTATGCTTTTTTCAAACATTGGCTTTAGATAATCTACTTTTTTAGGTAATCTTTTTCCTCTTCTGAATTATTTTATGACTACAGAAGTTTCTTAGGGAAAATCAGCGTGATGGTTAATATGGTCATTACAAATTAAGTTACACTACGGACATTCAGATGGGGCTAAGGTAAGGCTTAGTATTAAAAAAATACTATTAGGAGGTCAGAGATGCCTGATTGAGATTATATATTGGTATATACAATATAAAAACCTATAAATATATAATGTATAATGTAATATAATAAAAAATAATGTGAATAAAATGTAAAAATTTATTATATGAACAACACATATAAATGTGTGAGTGTATTAAAGATAAAATCTCAGGGCCAGCACTGTGGCACTGCTGGTTAAATCCCTGGCCTGGGGCCGGTGCTGTGGCATAGCGGGTAAAGCTGCCACCTGCAGTGCTGGCATCCCAAATGGGTACCAGTTCAAGTCTCAGCTGTTCTACTTCTGATCCACCTCTCTGCTGTGACCTGGAAAAGCAGTAGAGGATGGCCCAAGTCCTTGGATCCCTGCATCCACCTGGGAGATCTGGAAGATGTTCCTGGCTCCTGGATTCGGATTGGTGCAGCTTCAGCCATTTCAGTCATCTGGGGAGTGAAGAGAGGAAGACCTCTCTCTCTGCCGCTGCCTCTATGTAACTCTGTCTTTCAAAAAAATAAAATAAATCTTAAAAAAGTGGCTCAACAGGCTAATCCTCCGCCTTGCGGCGCCGGCACACCGGGTTCTAGTCCCGGTCGGGGCACCGGATTCTGTCCCGGTTGCCCCTCTTCCAGGCCAGCCCTCTGCTGTGGCCCGGGAGTGCAGTGGAGGATGGCCCAGGTGCTTAGGCCCTGCACCCCATGGGGAGACCAGGAAAAGCACCTGGCACCTGGCTCCTGCCATCGGACGAACGCGGTGCGCCGGCTGCAGCGCGCCGACCGCGGCGGCCATTGGAGGGTGAACCAACGGCAAAAGGAAGACCTTTCTCTCTGTCTCTCTCTCTCACTGTCCACTCTGCCTGTCAAAAAAAAAAAAATCTTAAAAAAGATAATATCTCTAGAATTCCAATCCTGATTGTCAGTATTTTATTCTGATTAGGATATTTTTAGTTTTTTAGTATCCATTCCTTAACTGATGATTACAAGCTTGCTTGATACAAATATTTTAATTCTTTATACTACTTTTATTTTTATATACACATGAAAATATTGAATGAAGATTCCAGAAAAATAATATATATGAGGAATTAGTTAACAATCAAAACTTCTAATATACATTGCATCTTGCAAAAGGTGTGTAAGAAACTTGGTAGTGTTTTCCACTATTTGGCTGTAAAATGTTTTTGAAATTATTTCTCATCTAAAAGAAATAAATTGTTTTAAAATATTTCATTTTCTTTAGTGAAATTAATGCATGAATGAAAATCATAGCATATTTTTCACTCAAGTCTCCTAAATAGTTAAAATCATAAGTTTGGTTTAGTATTGTGCAAAAATTCAATATCACTACTTCAGTTGAATTTGTTAAATACATTTGAAGTGACAGTTTTATTTCTCTTTAAAGATTTGCTTATTTGTTTGAAAGGCAGAGTGGTAGAGAGAAAGAGATCCTCCATCCACTGGTTCATTCCCCGGAAGCCCTCAGCAGCTGTAGCAGGTCCAAGCTGAAGCCAGGAACTGGCTGGAACTCCAGCCAGGTCTCCAATGTGGATTTCAGGGGCCGGAGGAATTGGGCCATGTTCCTCTGCCTTCCCAGGTACATTAGCATGGGGCTTGATTAGAAGCAGAGCAACTCTCTTATAGGATGCTGACAGTGTATGCAGCGGCTTAACCTACTGTGCCACAACCCCAGCCACGATTTTGTTTTGCTTAACCTTAATTTTCCATTTAGAATTGTGTTAAAATTAAACCATAACTATGTAAAGCAGTCAATGAGTTCACTAACACAAAAAGCAGTGTGCATCTTGCTTTTCCATTTATTGTCTTAAATCCCCAGAGTTGGCATGGAATTTATGATCCCACAAAATTTTTGATGACAAAAATCACAAGTGACTTACCTTCATTTTTCATTCTGATAAACTAGTGGTACCTTAGACTTACCACTCTATTCACATGACCTTTTAAAAATTTTAATTAATATAAGGAGAATAGATTTCATGCATTTCATAGGTATAGTTCTAAGAAGTTAACCATTCCTCCCTCCCCATCACCCTCCTCCATCCACTGCTTCTCTCACTTGTCTTTTTTTCATTAATTTCTGTAAAAATAATTTTAACCCATTCTATAATCACAGGCTTAATTCACAATGAATCATGATATTCAAAGTAAAAAGTAGGAAGACTGCAGTTCCCCAGGAGGATAAGCAAAGGTTTAGAAACAACAATCATATCACAAGATGTCCATTTCACTACCATACATTTTTGTATTCTATATTAACTGACACATTCCAGAGAAAACATCTGATATTTGTCTTTTTGAGAGTGGCTTATTTCACTAAGCATAGTGGTTTCTCGTTACAACCATTTTATTGCAGACAGGATGTCATTCTTTTTTATGGCTGAGTAGCATCCCATACATAGGGTATATATAACCACATTTTCTTTATCAAATCATAAGCTGATGGACATCTGGGTTCCACATCTCAACTATTGTGAATTGAGCTGCACTAAACATGGGGATACAGAAAACTCTAGATGTCCTTGTGCAAAAGCTGAAAAAAAAGTCAAGGTATGAACTTACACATTTATTTCCTATTTCTGTCTATCTCAACAAGCAATTTTTCATGAATATTTGTCTCCTTTTCTGAATATATTTTTGTTCAATTTAGCACACCCAAAAAGTGTCTACTAGATGTTACATTATACAGATGAGCACTAATTCAAAATGTGCTGAATTGCATAAAGTAATTGTTCTCAAGTTTTCTAATAAGTACTAGGAGCTCATAGTGCTAAGATTCCTCATGTTTCTAGAGAATAAAGAGGGATTTTAAGCCAGCAATAACATTTAGGGTCTAACTGATGGCTCTAAAAAGATAACATGGGTCAATACCAACAGGCCGATGGAGATGTCTTCCCTCTGCATGCTTCTCAAAAGAGACATGTGTGTCTGATTTGCATATTAACTAGATTTTTCAATATACATACAGAATTGAGGATATGTAGGTTTCAATGGGTACTACGTTATGGGTAATTTGTTTATATTTAAAAGTAGAACTTTGTACAGAATTTTTGTATTAAGAAGCCTAAAATTATATTTTTGAATTAGCTATAATGCTAAAAGATAATTTTGCAGGTTTTTTAGTTATTACCATATTCATTATAAAAAGTTTACATCTAAGGAATATAGATAGAACTGTCATTAGTCTACACTGGGAGCCAAATAACCTGGAGCATTTTAAATGATATTTATAGCCAGACGGCCTCCTTCACTGACTTATTAAAGTGAGTATCTGTTTGGTAGGAGCTCAATATATATGGTAAAGAATTTTTCACTAAAACTTAAAAAATGGAAAAGAAAAGAGAAAAATCAAATCAGCAGCAAAGAAATGAATCTATTTTTTTGTTCTACATAGTAGTAGATATACCTAGTATGTTTAAAAGTCAGTAAATTTTAGAATAGACATCTTCATTTTATTATGATAAATTTGACACATCATTAAACTAAAGCTTTATTTGACATTTTTGGTTTGTGAAATGTGCTTTTTCATATTTTTGCACAGAATATTCTATTTTAAGGTAATAGACAAATTTCATAAATAAGTTAACTGTATTATAATTTTATTTTATTTTTTCTTTTCAACTTTTATTTAATAAATATAAATTTCCAAAGTACAACTTTTGAATTATAGCAGTTTTTCCCCCCATAACCTCCCTCCCACCTGCAATCATCCCATTTCCCACTCCCTCTCCCATCCCATTCTTCATCAAGATTCATTTTCAATTATCTTTATATATACAGAAGATCATCTTAGTATATACTAAGTAAAGATTTCAACAAACTACACCCACACAGACACACAAGATATAGAGTACTGTGTGAGTAGCAGTTTTGCCGTTAAATTGCATAGTACAAAACATCAAGCAGGTGCACAGTGACTCCCGTTGTTGATTTAACAACTGACACTCTTATTTATGACGTCAGTAATCACCTGAGGCTCTTGTCATGAGCTGCCAAGGCTGTGGAAGTCTTTTGAGTTCACCAACTCCGATCTTATTTAGACAAGGCCATAGTCAAAGAGGAAGTTCTCTCCTCCCTTCAGAGAAAGGTACTGCCTTCTTTGATTGCCCATTCTTTCCGCTGGGATCTCACTCACAGATATCTTTCATATAGGTTTGTTGTTGTTGTTGTTGTTGTTGTTGTTTTTGCCACAATGTCTTGGCTTTCCATGCCTGCGAAACTCTCATGGGCTTTTTAGCCAGATCCGAATGCCTTAAGGGCTGATTCTGAGGCCATAGTCTATTTAGGGCTTTTGCTATTCTATGAGTCTACTGTGTATCCTGCTTCCCATGTAGGATAATTCTGTCCTTTTTAATTCTATCAATTATTTGCAGACACTGGTCTTATTTATGTAATCCCTTTGACAATCCTATCTTTTTGAGCAATTATGAACTTAAATCTATCACTTTAACAAAATGGAATGTATTATAATTTTAAATAACTATTTTGACAAACGAAAATACAACAGAGAAATATTCAACCCATAAGTCATAAAACGTACCTTTTCAAATAAAATGAGGAGGAAAAGTACAGGAAAAACAGAACAGTAATAATAAAATATAAAACTTCCGTATATGTACTACTTTAATTCTACTAATCATAGGCCTAATACTATTTAAAGATGAAATTATCATACAATACTGGTTTTTCAGCTAATGATTAATCCTCTGTAAATGCATTTATAATAGAATCCATTTGTATGCTAAATTAATTCTGCTAATAATATTTTTATCTTTATGTATAATATATATCACTCCAAATGATGCTGTATGAGGAATATCATCTAAAAATTCTCTTGTCCTAAAATGTGAATTTCCTTATTTTCTTGCTATTACAATTTACGTCCTATAGGCTATTCATTTTTGAACCTCTCATTAACTGTTAAGAGTTATAGATGATCAGTTTATGTCTTCACATGGTTTAGCACTTTTTAAATAACAGCCACAACTTTGGGAAAGAGAAATAGGAGCCAAGTTTCAGGAAAAGTCACTATTAAGTACATTGTCTATAATGGAAGTTTAAAGTTATATACAGAAATATTACATTATATCCTCCCTAATGCAGAAACAAGTAGGAACCCTCAGTACTTGACTGATATAAAAAAGCTACAAAGATTATATGATACTTACCCTTAAACGTTACTCAAAATAGTCAAGAGTAGGGTCAAGATCAGCCCAGCTCCAGCTGTTGTGGCCATTTGGGGAGTGAACCAGCAGACAAGACCTTTCTCTCTGTCTCCCCTCTCACTGTCTGTAACTCTGCCTCTCAAATCCATTTATCACAGGGATAAATTTGGGATGATGGTGGAGTAAGAAATACCAAGAACCTGTTTTTCCAAATAGACAGCACTTTCAGTGATATCACTCATCTACTGTAGCAATTGTAAAAGTCTGTCGGGCGTTTGAATGCTTGCAGCTTCAAAGGGGAAATACCTAAACTTTAAAGTATGGGTAATTCCAGTCTGCTTCAGCGTTCAGCAACTGAAGAAGGTATCCTGTCTCTAGCCCTCTATCATCACGCTGCCCCTATGTTCCAAGAGTTGTTTTCACGTATCTTGTGGGAAACAGGATGAACAATGAGGATCCTATCTTCTACATACCAGGGATTTGTGTTCTGGTCACGGAGAAGCAGACACAGGTGAGAAGCGTTGCTTCAACTTCATCCTGTGGCAGGTCC
The DNA here is from genome assembly GCA_949820135.1 of Sylvilagus floridanus. Lineage (NCBI taxonomy): Eukaryota > Metazoa > Chordata > Mammalia > Lagomorpha > Leporidae > Sylvilagus > Sylvilagus floridanus. The sequence goes on along the minus strand of OX463228.1, from coordinate 37,750,590 downwards.
TTCTTCCTCCAGATAAAATGAATTCTCTGGGATCTAATAGCTTGGTGCTTTTCAAATTGTTTTAATTCCATTTTTATGATTTATTTTATTATTTTATTTTTGGGAATCCAGCCATTTAAGGTATGAAGCATTTAAAAGCAAACAAATATGTGGAAATTTAGTTATAAATATTACTCAAGGAAAAGCACGTAACTCAGAAAATATCTGCAAAGAACTTAAGTTTATCTCCAGCTGATTCTCAGCACAGAGGCAGCCTAAAATCAAAAACACATAAATGAAAAAAAGGGTCGGGTGCTGTGGCGTAGTGGGTAAAGCCGCCACCTGCAGCAACAACATACCATATGGGCGCTGGTTCAAGTCCTGGCTGCTCCCCTTCTGTTCCAGCTCTCTGCAATGGCCTACTAAAGCACTAGAGGATGGCCTAAGTCCTTGGGTCCCTGCACCTGCATGGGAGACCAGGAAGAAGCTCCTGGCTCCTGGCTTCAGATCAGCCCAGCTCCAGCTGTTGTGGCCATTTGGGGAGTGAACCAGCAGACAAGACCTTTCTCTCTGTCTCGCCTCTCACTGTCTGTAACTCTGCCTCTCAAATCCATAATAAATCTAAAAAATCTTAAATGAAAACAAAACACTTCAAAATTCAAAGGAAAGAACTTGAAATCCATAATTGTTACATTATTATATTGAAGTATTCACTTTTCCTCTTTTATTTATTTTTTAAACTTTAAAAAATATTTATTTATTTATTTGAAAGTCGTAGTTACAGAGATTTTCTATCTGCTGGTTCACCACCCAAATGGCCGCAATGACCAGGGGCTGGGTCAGGCCAAAGCAAGGAGCCAAGAACTTCCTCCTGGTCTCCCACAAGGTGCAGGGGCACAGTATACCAAATGGAAGTAAATATTTCCCAATCATATTTTAATAAGAGTTAATATCTAGAATATGTGGAGCACTCCTAAAACACAACGAAACAAAGCAACCAACCAGTTCAAAAATAGGCAAAGAACTTAAATATACATTTCTGCAAGGAAGCTACATGAATGTGCAATAAATACATGAAAGGACGGTCAGTATCATGAGTAGTTCAAAAAATACAAACCAAAAATTCCATAATGGATTACTCTTACAACCCATTAGAATGACTTTGACAAATGTTGATAAGAACATTGAGAAATTGGAAGCTATGTGCATTGTTGATGGATATGTGAAGTGTTGCAGCCTCTTTGGAAAACAGTATAGTACTTCCTCAAAAAATAAAGGTATAATGACCATATGACTTAGAAATTTCAGATTTTTGGTATATACCTAAAATTATTAATCAGGATTGCAAAAGGATATTTGCACACCCATGTTCACAGCAGCATCATTAGCTAAAACACAGAAGCAACCAGTGTCCACTGATACCAAAATGTGGTATATGCACGAAATGGAGCATTTAACAAACTTTAAAGGGAAGGAAGGGACTGGCATTTTGGCGTGGTAGGTTAAGCTGCAGCCTCCCACGTGGGTACTGGTTCATGTCCTGGCTACTCAACTTCCAAATCCAGCTCTCTTTTAATGACATGGAGACATGAGCCACACGGACTCCAGGAGGAGTTTGGACTCCTGCCACCATGTGGGTGACCTGGACGGAGCTCCTAGCTCCTGGCTTTAGCCTGGCCCAGCACTGCCTTTTGGGCCATATGGGGAGTGAACCAGTGGATGGAAGATCTCTCTCTCTCTCTCTTTCTCTCTCCTTCTCTCTCCATAATTCTTTCAAACTATTCCCTTCTTTAAAAGAAGGGAATGTATGCTACAATGATGAAACTTGAGAAAGTTCTTCTTGCTGAAGTAAACTGGTAATAAAAAGAGAAACATGTTGTGGTTACACTTATGTGAGATACCTAGAGTCTACACCATAGAGATGGAAGATAATTTATTTTTTAATTTAAATAGCTTTATTTATTTTTCTTACCTAATTGATCTTACTAGAACATCTAGTCCTATTCTAGTGGAACAGAAGTGGTAAAAGTGAGTACTGAGCACTTTTCAATATTTCCTCTTTTTAGGTATGCCCTATTCATATCTCACAAATCTTTTTAAATACCATCACAGCAGAATTAATGAATCAAATTTGCTCATTAAGTATGGGGAGTCTATTGAATGACATAATTTTATTTTATGGCAAAATGACTGTGATTTTGCAACTGGCAAAGAAGCCTTCTACTAATTTTGTTTGTTCCATCAACTCTTCTGAAACACTGGATTGGCCTAAATAGCTGCAATTTCTGGATATTTCTTTATAAAAGATCTTCACATATTTGCTTTCATCTATAAAAGGGACAAATGAACAAAGAAGTGAAGTACCAGGTGATATGATGGTCAATGGGCAAGTACATTTAAGAGAAGAAAATGGCTCTCACCAAAACTCTAAATCAAAATACTCTCAGCTACATTTTTCCTAAGGCATACTTTTAAAGTATTCTCAAATTTTATACATTAAGAGTTCCATTTTCTTGTAAGTACTGGCCAAATATAATTATGTGGGTAGGAAAAATTATTTAATTTAGTTAAAATTCCTGAAATTATAGCTGGGAGTGAGCTAAAACTTTCTTTGTACAATTCAAAAGAACCTTTATCTTGCTTTATTTCTTAAAATAATTATTTAATCTATATGAATTTAAAAGGAGTGTTCTTGCCTTTTAATGACAATCAAGAAGATCTTTTATAGAAAAGTTTAGTGTCTGCCCTAGAATGCCATGCAGTGAAGGTAACATCAATTCAACCAAGATTAAAACCTTATTCAGATGGCATCTCTATATTTTAGCACCATCTAAGGGTGATACGATTATGAATAAGACTCACATAGAAGTGAAACAAGTAACATAATGAAAACTTCATAATTTTACTCCTAGTAGGAACTGCCACACTGGCTGAATAATTTTCATCTTTTTAAAATGATGGGAATCAAAATGAAGCAATAGCTTAATAAGCTTAAGCAGTTCATTTTATCATAGAATGTTGATGAATGAGCTTTGTTAATGATGGGCATATTTCAAGAAATACCTTTAAAAAAAAAAAAGAAATACCTTTGCAAAATTTACAAATTTACATCAGTGCTTAACAGTTGTTTTCATTTATCTGAAACATAAAGTATGGAAAATAAATTTTATTCTGTGGGTAGTAATTCTTGAAAAGAAGCTAAAAGCTATCATACAGTGTATGAGAAGGAAAAAAGTCATTTTTTACCTTTTCAGATAGAGATACTAGTGGGTAAAATTTATATATTCAGATTGTAATGACAGATCACTAACGGTTATTTTATTTGTAAGTTAGAGAAATGCTTACTTGAAGTAAGGCATTTATTAATATTTGTCAGCGCCAGGTCCAGAGATCAAGTTGAAGCTTGATCAAATGACTAAAATTATTTCTCCAGGACTCAGATCTTCCAATTTCTTTACTCTGACACATGATCATTTGACTTCATTCTCAACTTCACTGAGTAGCTTCAATCACTCTAAGAGTGTGCAATTTTAATAGTCAGCAGCCCCAGACAAAAGATGAACAGTCCTTCCTCTATAGCAATGTGTCTCTAGTGTGGACAATTTTACAAGATTTGATGTTTGTCATAATTGAGGTATGAATCTACTGATATCTAGTGAATAAAGGTCAGGGATGTTTATAACTACTTATATATTTATAGGATATCTACCCAGGAAAATCATGATACTTAATTAGGATGTCTGAAATGGAGGTAAGAAATGATTTCTTTAGGGTAAATTTTCCACACTAAAAATATCAATGGTACTGAAATTGAGAAACCCTACTCTAAATACTCTTGCACTATTCTGTCCATTATAGTAGCTACTAATTGCATGTGGCTATTGAGCAACTAAAATTTCTATGTTGAAAATTTCTATGTTGAAAATGTATTCTGAAATTCTGGGGTCTTCCTTACTTACTCATTCTTTGTTTTAAAAATAATTTGCTCATATTTAATTGTTTAAATATACTAGAGTATATTCAACCAATCTCAGACATGGGTAATTATGCTGTTTGCAATATTTATTTTCAAAAATATTTTTAATAGATATTGCTTTTATTTGGAGCATAATTTAAGATAAAATTCTGTAAGTGGTAATTGATGGATAAAATAATAAAATGTTATATATATATATATATAGGTTAAACATTTTCAATAATTTCTAAAGACTTGTTTCATTTGCTATTCCCACTAACAATTGTTAGAATGCCAATTTCTCCACCATCTTTTCAGAAAGAATGTCTGAAGTTTAAAAATTATATCTCTGCAAAATGTAATTGGGAACCAAAAATCTTCTGAGATGCTTAAGCTAATCCAAGTATTTTTTAATCCAAGGACATTGATTATTATTTTATATAAATTTAAAAGGATTTTAATGTTAATATTTATGAGTTTGTCACTGGACATGACATCAAGATATTTTCTCCCACATTTTTATTGTCTTTTGCTTTTGTCCATCGTGTTTCTTTCATGGAAAACTTTTGGTTTGCTTTCATGTAGTAAAAAAAATCTTAGAGAAGCTGTCTTTTGTAAAGCTTTAGTTTTTATGTTCTCTTTTATTTTCACATTCGCCTATCACTGTATTTCCGCACATTATTTTATTTCATGAATAATACGAAGAAGTTTAGCCAAAATGGTTAGAATCTGTCCACTCAAACTATCGCCAATAAAAATCCTGGACCCTTTCCTGGCATTATGGATTTCAGCTTTGCACTAACAATGAAAACACTTTTCAACTAGTTTAATGCAATCTGTCTTCATGTTTGCCTAATAAAGTATAGAAAAATACAATGTCATATATTGAAGCAAATCCTGATGTGTTCAAGAGAAGAGAATGATAGAATATAAGTACCAAAAGCCACATTAGCTTAATCAAACCGACTACATTCTTGTTTCTGGGACAGACACTAGTTTGTATAAGTAGAGGATAGACAACATGGCATATTTCCAAAAACTTTGAGTGCTGTTTTACACATTATATGTGTTTATGTTTAGCCACAAATTGGTATCCATCCGCCTAGTTAGAAATCATCAGCGCTGGATTCCTTTCTCACTGACATGATGTGTAGGATCTCATGGAATGAAAGTAGAAAGGAAAGCTAACCTGGGCACCCCACCTCAAATCCCTCTGATCATGAGTATGGAAATCCAATTAAGAAAGCTGAGTCACTGGAGAGTAACATTCAAATGTAAACAGTATTTTTTAGAGAGGGTTTTCACATTAAGAATCCATGTCTCTGACACTAGTGCTCAGTCTTCCAATCAAACATCCTTTCACCTTGGATTGTGGCTTATTAACAGAGAAGCCAATGAGGTTCTCTATTTGAAAAATGGGTTTTATCTTGAGAAAAAGTAGGAACAATGATTTTTTCTTTGTCTCCAATAATGTACATGCTGTCATAACACTCTTGGTTGACTTATGAAGTTATTAATTAGTATTTAAATTTAGATGACAATATAGATATTAATCAAAGTACTTGTTTTATACCAGATTTATGCTTTTTCACCTTGATTTGACACTTATATGTCTAAGAAAGTATAACATTTTATGTCCAGTCCTGAGGTGCATGCTGGATGGTACTGAGTCATTCAATTGTCACTTCTTTGAGCTTGGTGGTCTGTTCTTTTTCAGTTTCTCAAGGTAGTATTTTCCACTTTCTACTAATTAAATCATCTTAGTATATACTAAATTGATCTTCTGTATATAAAGATAATTGAAAATGAATCTTGATGTGAATGGGATGGGAGAGGGAGTGGGAGAAGTGATGGTTGTGGGTGGGAGGGAGGTTATGGGGGGAAAAAGCCACTATAATCCAAAAGTTGTACTTTGGAAATTTATATTTATTAAATAAAAGTTTAAAAAAGTAAAAAAAAAAAGAATCCATGTTTCAGTAACACAGATCAGCTTGGATAAAATGTGTGAATCTGGGGCCACAGTGCCACAGTGCAGTAGGTTAATCCTCCTTCTCCAGTGCTGGCATCCCATATGCATGCTGGTTCAAGTCCCAGCTGCTCCTCTTCCAATCCAGCTCTCTGCTATGGCCTGGGAAAGCAGTAGAAGATGGCCCAAGCAATTGGGCACCTGCACCTATGTGGGAGACCTGGATGAAGCTCCTGGCTCCAGATCAGCCCAGCTCTGGCCCATTGCGACCATTTGGGGAGTGAACCAGCATTTGGAAGAACTTTCTGTCTCCCTCTCTCTATAACTCTATATCTCAAATAAATAAATAATTTTTTTTAAAAAATGCATGATTCTGACAGCAGGTAATTTCTCAAAAAAAAAAAAATCAGAATTGACAAGGAGCTGTGCTTGTTTATAATGCAGGTTCCCAGGCTCTACAATAATTTTGCTTCATTTGCCCATGGAAATGGCTCAAGAATTTCAATGTTTATATCAGTCCATGTGAGTGGAACATATTTAATTCTGGAAGTACATTCTGAAATATTGTGAAGGAAAAAGAAACTCTTGTATGACACCATGATAGTAAAAGCCAGGATGCCAAACCATGGAGAGATCTGGTTTGTTTGGGGCCCTGTGTTGATTTGAGCACTGACATAATACCCTTCCTATGAGATTGTGATATACAACTCTGGGAGCAAAGGAAAATAACCTGTGAGAATTTTTTTTGGCCATTGAACTTTTATTTGTATGCCTTTGTTACATCCCTAGAAAAAGAATCCCAGGAGTTTCCCTCCTGTGTGTTCTGCTTCATCATGGTCCGTGATGCCAGCTGAGGTTGTCAGTACAATGAAACCAAACTGGCGGGATGGAAGCAGATTATTCTGCCATTTTTCTAGATCTTTCAACTGCACGTCAAATCTGGGGCTTATCACTCCACACTTGTTTAACCTGTCGGTGAGGTTCGCCACGATCTTCCCAGCTCTGTGATCGTCAATGATTTCAAACTCGCCAATGTAACCATGCTTCATCACCACAGTCATCACTTGACGATGACTTTGGAGCACAGCCTGATAAGAACCTGGCGCTTGCCTCTCTTCTCAGCATTGTTGATGCTCTTGAGAGCATCGGCCAGGACATTCATGCGCACCATCGCTGAGGCACAGAAAAATGGCGGAAAGAGGACGGGAGGAGCAAGAGCAAGGAGTTGTGGGGAGCCTGTGAGAATTAATACCAAGCACACACACACACACACACACACACACACACACACGGGGCAGGGGTTAGGGAGAGAGAGAGAAGGTTAACAACAACCAAAAATAAATAAATAAATAAATAATAAACCTACATAAGGTACAGCCCTTTCAATTATGCTTCATTTTGCTCTGGTGAACATCCAGGCTTAATAAGGACATGTGACAATTATCCAAAGACCAAAACAAGTCTAAAGCTTTCTATTTAGTTTTTAAAATGTGAATCCATATAGGTTTCCATCAATTATGAATGTATGGAAAAAACTTACTTTGACTTTTAGTCTAAGTGGTCCTCTGAACAAATGTAATACCATGAGTCACTAATTATTAGTTTGAGTTTGTGGCCAATCAGTAGAGGCAAAATTTTACTGGAAAATTTATAGTATATTGGAAATTTTGTATTGTTAACAATGCCAGTGATAAAACAGCTCTTAATGAGCTTTTAATGATATGGCCTAACTTCTCTTTCTAATCTAGATAATAATCTACATGGAAATTTGAATTCTGGAAGTGATTTCATGACCAGAAAATATTCAATGCATCATGTAGCACTTAGGTAGTACTAAACACGTAACAGGCATTTGTTCTAAGTGGTTTAGGGAAGAAAATCTGTGGACTTTATCAACATATTTAGTATACATCATATATTTCTGAATATTTTCAAAATTTTGACATACTTTGATCTTAATGTTTAGTTCCAGACGTAGCCCTGACTTTGCCAAATAACTTTTTTTTTAAAAAAACTTAGTCATGGGAAGATACAAATAGAAAAAACAAGACATAGAAAACAATCTTATAGTTGTTATGCTTCTTATCAAATAGGAAGAATGATCTTCAGACGAAACTTTGCTTTACATCTTTGTATTCATGTCAAAATGTTATCACCACAAAAGTCAGTACCTCAAAATAAAAACAATTCATGATTTCCCGTGATTCCAGCAGTTGACTGGTCTCAGCTGGGCAATTCTTATGTTAGTCTCTCTTGGTCTCAATTGTGAAGTTTCAAATGGGAGCAGCTGGTCCTGGCATTGCCAAGATAGTCTTATTTGCAAACATATCTGGCTGGCCTTGATTCTGGTTACTGGCTGGGGAATCTTGATTGTCTTCCATGTGGCTTCTCATGTACCAGGCGTCTAGACAAGCATTTTGACAGAATGAGTTCCAAGACAGACAAAGGAAAGGCACCAGTGCTCTCAAGATCTAGTTTCTGGATCTCACACTTTATCATTTCTACCATATTCAGTCAAGGGAAATCACAAGACAAACTCAGGTTCAACTGGAGGAAAAATGGTCTCCAGCTTCTGATTGAAGAATAAGAAAACAACACAACAACTAAAGGAATTTCAGTGGTCACCTTTCCAGACACTCTATCCTGTCCTGAATAAATTTATGTGATGCATTTTTAGGTTAGAAGTCAGCAATGAGACCTGAAGATTTACAGAATAATCTTTTTTTTTTGACGTTTTTTGAAGAGTAAAGGTAAAATATTATTTCATAATTAAATATGCAATTAATATTTTACTTTATTCACTAGTTTAAATGATTTTGCAACAATGTACATGCCAACACTTATCAATATATTATATTAAATACTAATGCTGGGGACCGGCGCCTTGGTGCACTAGGTTAAGCCTCTGCCTGAGGCGCTAGCATCCCATATGGGTACCGGGTTCTAGTCCCACTTGCTCCTCTTCCAGTCCAGCTCTCTGCTGTGGCCTGGCAAGGCAGTGGAGGATGGTCCAAGTCCTTGCACCCCTGTATCCACATGGAGGACCTGGAAGAAGCTCCTGGTTCCTGGCTTTGGATCGGCGTAGCTCCAGCCATTGTGGCCATTTGGGGAGTGAACCATTGGACGGAAGACCTTTCTCTGTCTCTCTTTCTCACTGTCTGTATCTCTACTTGTCAAATAAATAAATAAAAATTTTAAAAAATATTAATGCTGTTAAATATTTTTAAATATCCAGAGAGGAAAAAATCACCAGCTTCCAATAATCTTGAGTAAGAATAAAACACTAAGATATGAAAAAACTAAGCTCATTTCTCATCAACAATTTATAATCCATTCTCATTTTATTTAAAATGCCATTCATCCAACTCTTCCCAAGGAAAAAGAACTATTTTGTATCTTGAAAAAGAATCATGAAAATGAAACATGACTTAAAAATGTCTACTGATGGCCACAGTTACTGAAATTGTTCTATTCTTAAATATGATGTGTATATTTAAGACCCATTAAAGGACTCTAAAGACAAGTTATTTTAGCCCCCTAGTGAGAAAAGCAATGATAGTATAGCATTTAATCTTTGCAAAATAGCACTAATCTATCTGTCTATTTTTTATTTTCTCCACCCCAGCTCCCTACGGTGTTCTCCCTATGGTGATTCTTTAAAGGGGTCTATCATTAAACAGATACTTGATATGCATCTGTATGCCATCTACACCTTCCCTTATTTTTTAAAAATTTATTTTATTTATTTGAAAGACAGAGTTACAGAGAGTGGTTAGAGACAAAGAGACAGCGAGGTCTTCCATCTGCTGGTTCACTCCTCAGATGGCTGCAATGACCGGAGCTGCACTCATCTGAAGCCAGGAGACAGGAGCTTCCTCCAGGACTCCCATGCGGGTGCAGGGACCCAAGCATTTGGGCCATCTTCTACTGCCTTCCCAGGCCATAGCAGAGAGCTGGATCAGAAATGGAGTAGCCAGGTCTTGAACCTGCTCCCATTTGGGATGCCAGCGCTTCAGGCCAGGGCTTTAACCCTATGCACCACAGCACCGGCCTTGACCTTCCTTTTTTATTTAATAGAATATAGTGTTGTTCTATTCTAATGTAGTAGCTGTGATTGTATTGGAATCCTTGATGGGATTGTATTGGAATCCCCTGGCACAGCTGGGCAAGTAATCTGAGCAGACACTTCACCAAACAAATGTCCAAAATGTACTTTAAAAGATAATCAACATTGCCTGGGGCCACGGCTCAATAGGCTAATCCTCCGCCTGCGGTGCCAGCACACTGGTTCTAGTCCCAGTTGGGGCTCAGGATGCTGTCCTGGTCGCTCCTCTTCCTGTCCAGCTCTCTGCCGTGGCCCGGGAGTGCAGTGGAGGATGGCCCAAGTGTTTGGGCCCTGCACCCCATGGGAGACCAGGAGAAGCACCTGACTCCTGGCTTCGGATCAGCGTGGTATGCAGGCCCCAGCGGCCATTGGGGGGTGAATCAACGGGAAAGGATGACCTTTCTCTCTCTCTCTCTCTCTCTCTCTCTCTCTCTCTCACTGTCCACTCTGCCTGTCAAAAAAAAAGATAACCAACATGATTTTCCTTATAGAACATCAAATTAAAATAACAGTGATATACAGCACTAGAATGCATAAAATCGAAAACACTGACAATAACAAGTCATGACAAAACTGCAGAGAAATAGGAAATCTTATCCGTTACTTGTAAAAATGCAAAATTATTCAGTCATTTTGGGAGACTGTGAAGTAGTTTCTTACAAAGGTAATTATAGTCTTACCATATGACCCAGCAGTTGTACTCCAAGATACTTACCAAAGTACTTTGGAAATGTATGTTTACAAAAAAACCTGCATATGAATGTTACAACAGCTTTGTTCATAATTGCCAATTAATGGAAGCAACCAAGTTGTCCTTCAATAAGTGATTGGATAAATTGTTGGTATGTCCACACAGCATGATGTTATTTTCTAATTTTATAAAGTGAGCTGTTAAGCCACATAAACGTGATAAATCTTAAATGCACATTGTTATGTGTATGAAGTCTTCCTGAATATATTATATAATGCTCCAATTATATAAAATTTTGGAAAAGACAAGACTATAGCTGCAGTAAAGATATCAGTGTTCACAGAGATTTGAAGGAGAATAGGTAGTGTTCAATGGATGAAGCATGGGGATATTTTTAGGGTGGTGAAATTATTAAGTATGATATTATAATTGGAGGTATATGATACTTTGCATGAGTAAACTTTAATCTGTGAAAAATTTCAAATGATTATTTAGGAGATTGGCATGGTTTCCCAGGATAGAATAACAGAGCATGAAAACATAATCTATGAGTATATACAATTTATAAATCTATAAAATAAACTCCTTCATGGCTGTGGGGGCAAAATTGGCTGACCTAAGTAACTTGGAAAAAAAATGATCTGGAAAAAAAGCAAAAGAGTTTGTCTATAGGACCACATTCTGGTTTATAAAATTATTTCTCATGGGTATCTGAGTTAATGATTTTGATACTGTTATATATGTAAATGGAGAAAAACAACTAACCAAATAGATGGTGTATGGTGGGAGCTAAGTTACTGATGTATTGGGAAGTAAGTAAGTGCAGGAGACAGAAATGAGACATGGCAATATACTTCAGTTGGAGACATCAGCGTATACTCATGTTTAGTTTAATAGAGATATAGATGTTTACATCTATACATGTTTATAGAAATGTGCATATAAATTGGTCACTGCGCACTCATAATTTTCCAGGCTCTCTGTGTTGAGAGGACCTAGAAATAGAATTGTCCCCTGTAGCAACACATTCAGAACCTAGTTTTTAAATACTCTTCTATATTCTCCAGTGAAAGGGACAAGGTCTCCGAGAAGAAATGAATAATTCTGAGTTGGGAGGTAGTATCACAAGGAGTCTTATATAATGCTATAAATTGATGCTATACAATCTGTCAAACATGAACATTCAGTCAGATATTTACTAGTGTTTCTTCACATTTGAAATACTTGTGTGACTTTTCATGTAGAAAGATCTCCAAGCCTCACTGTAAACTTGGGTTCTTCAAACTTCAATGCCATAAAAAATAAAACCTAAGGCTATTTATTAAAGAAGTGCACCATCAGATCTTCTTACAGAACTGGTGAAGCAGAATCATAAAATGTGTGGATGAGACAGGCATCTATGTATTTAACAAATACTCCAGTGATTTTATAAACATTGTTTCAGACTCGTTGAATCAGAATCTATGTGGTAGAGCCTCTGATACCCACCTATTGAATATGTACAATTTGTGATTTTAGAAAGGTTCTTTTACATGGAAAACTTAGATCAAGAAAGTTCTTAGTGTCCTGAAGTACATAATCATATCCCTCCTGTCAAATGCTTTACTGGGATAATCATTAGTGGAATGTTCATTTCCAAAAATCTTCTGATGGGAATTGCAGTGATGTACAGCCATGTAGTAGATGTGTATTCTAAATACTATAAAGTGTAGATGAACTTCCTAAAATTTATAAAAATTGTGGTAGAAAAATGCAAACCCTAGCATCTCTGGAGGGCAAATTGGATTGTGTGCCTCTCCCTTTGCCTCATCTGGAAGCTTATTCTTTACAGTCCTGAATTGCTTGGCTGTCTGTAAGTGTGATTCTGTTCTATTCATCGTTAGCTGGGATCTAGCTAAATGGTTTGCTGAAATCACACCAGCTGTCCAGATTTCCCTGTCACCATTTTAAATGCTTCTCTGTCTTTCTCTTTTATTTCTATTTTCTTCTTTCTTTCACTCCTTTTTTCTTATTTTTCTAAGCCAACCACCTATAAAGAATGTGAACTCCCATCTGCTCAGACCAAGCAGAGGCTAGACCAGATGTGACCTGCAATTTGCTGAATGGGAAGCTAACACAAGGAATGCAGCCCTCTGCCATCTGTTGATGCAGAAAGCAGCAGGGCATGCCTGGCATTTCAACAGGGATCCCCCGCTGGGAAATTGAAAGAGAAAAGGCATTTGTTTCATTTTTTCCCCTTCCTGACCTGACAGCTCCTTTGAGCAAGGTGGGGACGAAAGGAAGACAGCTTGCCATGAAGAAATGACAGTTGATATATAAATGTTTGGGTTCAATAAGTAACCTCTGTTTTGCATTAAAAGTTCTATCCTTGCCACAACTGTCTCTATTTGGTGGTACTGAGCATCTAATCTCTGTAGCCATCAGGGATGTAGCAGCATGGCAGAGTCCCCTCTTCCAAATTCCTAAACAGCTTTTTCTCTAAGCGCCACAGAGAAAGCTCTTGAGGGAGTTAGAGAAAATGAGGCAGGTGTTAGCATCAGATATAAACAAAAGGCAGGGACTTCTCCTGGATGCTCAGTCCAAGTTTTACATGGTCAGAGAACACCTGGTTTACATTTTCAGAAAGAGGTGACAGTAATAAAACAGGTGGCCCTGTGACATGAACATGTTAACTTGGACTCCATTCTCTCTCCCCTAGCTTAACTGTGTGAACTGTGTCACTTCACTCAGATACATGATGCACAAAGCAATCGCCTTCCTTGACGCATACTTATAGTAAAGGTCACATTCTTGGTCACTGGGGTGAAGCATGATGAAAAAATGCAGTCCTGGTTTTATGAATTTCATTATCTATCAAAATACATACTTTAAAAACACAGCTTAAAGGCCGGCGCCGTGGCTCAACAGGCTAATCCTCCGCCTTGCGGCGCCGGCACACTGGGTTCTAGTCCCGGTCGGGGCGCCGGATTCTGTCCCGGTTGCCCCTCTTCCAGGCCAGCCCTCTGCTGTGGCCCAGGAGTGCAGTGGAGGATGGCCCAGGTGCTTGGGCCCTGCACCCCATGGGGAGACCAGGAAAAGCACCTGGCTCCTGGCTCTTGCCATCGGACGAGCGCGGTGCGCCAGCCGCAGTGCGCCGACCGCGGCGGCCATTGGAGGGTGAACCAACAGCAAAGGAAGACCTTTCTCTCTGTCTCTCTCTCTCACTGTCCACTCTGCCTGTAAAAAAAAAAAAAAAAAAAAAAAAAAAAAAAAAAAAAAAAACAACACAGCTTAAAGAAAAGAAATTTAGTTTTGAAGATGTCCTTCTTGACTAATGGGACAGCCCTGAATTTTAAAGTGTTTTCATCTAAAGAGGATACTATGGTTGTCCTGATGATTTTAAAAAAAATTTTATTTAATAAATATAAATTTGCAAAGTGCAGCTTTTGCATTACAGTGGCTCCCCCCCCCCGCATAACTTCCCTTCAATCCGCAACCCTCCCATCTCCCACTCCCTCTCCCATTCCATTCACATCAAGATTCATTTTCAATTATCTTTATATACAGAGATCAATTTAGTATGTATTAAGTAAAGATTTCAACAGTTTGCACCCACACCAAAACACAAAGGGTAAAGTACTGTTTGAGTACAAGTTATAGCATTAATTCACATTGTACAACACATTAAGGACAGATCCCACATGAGACGTAAGTACACAGTGACTCCTGAAGTTGATTTAACAATTTGACACTCTTGTTTATGGCGTCAGTAATCTCCCTAGGCTCTAGTCATGAGTTGCCGAGGCTATGGAAGCCTTTAGGATTCGCCGACTTCAATCTTATTCTGACAGGTCATAGTCAAAGTGGAGGTTCTCTCCTCCCTTCAGAGAAAGGTACCTCCTTCTTTGATGACCCGTTCTTCCCACTGGGATCTCACTCGCAGAGATCTTTCATTTAGGTCTTCTTTTTTTTCCAGAGTGTCTTGGCTTTCCATGCCTAAAATATTCTCATGGGCTCTTGAGCCAGATCTGAATGCCTTAAGGGCTGATTCTGAGGTCAGAGTGCTGTTTAGGACATCTGCCATTCTATGAGTCTGCTGTGTCTCCCACTTCCCACGTTGGATCATTCTCTCCCTTTTTGATTCTATCAGTTAGTATTAGCAGACACTAGCCTTGTTTGTGTGATCCCTTTGACTCTTAGACCTATCAGTGTGATCAATTGTGAACTGAAATTGATCACTTGGACTAGTGTGATGGCCTTGGTACATGCCACCTTGATGGGATTGTATTGGAATCCCCTGGCATGATTCTAACTCCATCATTTGGGGCACGTCTGATTGAGCATGTCCCAAATTGTACATCTCCTCCCTCTCTTATTCCCACTCTTATATTTCACAGGGATCACTTTTCAGTTAAAATATAAACACCTAAGAATAATTGTGTGTTAATTACAGAGTTCAACCACTAGTACTAGAATAAAAAAAATACTACCATGGATAAAGTATTACATTGTACAACAACAGTCAGCACAAGAGCTGATCAAGTTACTGTTTCTCATAGTGTCCATTTCACTTCAACACTCTCCTTTTTAATTCTATCAGTATTAGCAGACACTAGTCTTGTTTATGTGATCCCTTTGACTCTTAATCCTGATTCTTTAAATGCAACTTTAGATTATTTCAAAACCTATAAATGTGTATGCAGAATTATCATCTTAATCAAGAACAAATAAAAATATGACTAAGATACTGTCCACAACTTGAATAGTACTGACTTCTATTTTAAATGTGGATGCTGTCTCAAATGAATATAATATGCATATTATACTCGAGAAGCTGTGGATTCTCCTCTTATTACAATACCTTGGAATATAAGTTTGCTATAAGGAACAGCTACTTTGTTTTCCAGTCTATAAATTTCAAACAAAAACCTTGTAAGTACTAACGCAGTAAGTTTTGATAAGCAAAAACTGTGAGTGATATATTTTCCCCTAAAGACTTAAAATCTGCTGTGGGAAAGAGGGCTATAAGTAAATAAAATATGTCTACACGATGACACTGGTGATTCTTGTAAGAGTTAGAATTCTACACAAAGGATCAGAACTATCCTCAAAAAAGAAACAAATCATTTTTGGCAATAAACTATTAAGATGAGTCATAAGAAATGATTTAGTATTCACTTTAATATTTTTGTTAAGTTAAAGGACAATCATTCAGGGAAAAAGGCGACGAAGTAATTCTTTGCAAAATAAATATCTTTTTTTTTTTTTTTTCTGACAGGCAGAGTGGACAGTGAGATAGAGAGACAGAGAGAAAGGTCTTCCTTTGCCGTTGGTTCACCCTCCAATGGCTGCCACGGTCGGCGCGCTGCGGCCGGCGCACCGCGCTCATCCGATGGCAGGAGCCAGGTGCTAGGTGCTTTTTCCTGGTCTCCCATGGGGTGCAGGGCCCAAGCACCTGGGCCATCCTCCACTGCACTCCTGGGCCACAGCAGAGGGCTGGCCTGGAAGAGGGGCAACCGGGACAGAATCCGGCGCCCCGACCGGGACTAGAACCCGGTGTGCCGGCGCCACAAGGCGGAGGATTAGCCTGTTGAGCCACGGCGCCGGCTAAAATAAATATCTTTAGTTATGGAATAACTAAACAAACTCTAACAAAAATCTTTATTTCTCAAATAATCACTTAAAAGTGTTATCAAAGGAAAAGGAGGATTTTTTTTTCCAACTAATGCAGACAATCTGAAAATTCACTAGACTTTTATGAGAATGAGGCCCCCAAAATGTATAGGGCCAAACTGAAGGCAATATTCCTGCATGTGGGGAGAAGTTCATGTGAATGGCCCAGGCAAAGACATGAGTTATGTTCTTAACTAAGATACTGCTAGGATATTTACCTCAATGACGAATGATTTCAGTGAGATTCTATAACTGATAAATCAATTACCATAAACCTCATCTTTCCATGTCTAACCCGAAAGCACAGTGCTTATTCCCATACTCTGGAGCTGGTTCTGGAGAACTCAAACTGCTCACACAGTACTCAGTTGTTTGTAAGACTTTCAAATGAAGGTTTTGTGCATACAACAAACAGCTGGTCATTTATAGGCCCACCCTACATACAATTTGCTTAATTTTCTTCATGCTGAGTTAAACTCCCTCCTCTTAAATGTAAATGAGAAAAATCTCTTATGGTCACTATTGATAAAAAAATGTCATTTTAAAAGTAGTGCAGGTCTTAGGATTGTCAGATAAAATGCTATGTCAAGAGACAGATGTGGAAAAAGGCCTTCTCAAATAAGGGTCACATATTGACAATTGAGTTCTGGAAGGTCTGAGTCTGTGGCAATCAGTTTAAATCAGGCAATAATAAATTTAAAAATTTGTCTCTTTCTTCTTTTAATGATATTCAAAGATCAATATAGGGACAAGATAAAGGGCAAGTAGTATTCTTTATGCATTCATTTGTTCAGATATTATTTATTGAAAATCTCCAATGTTATTAGGTAGAGCTGGGAATGGAGGTGAAGCAAGAGAGAGAAGTTAAAAAGACTTAAATCCTTGGCCTCATGAAATTAACATGTCACTGTAGAAGACATGAGGAGCTAAAAATAACTAGCAAAGTGCAGATTATACCAGATAAGGATGAGGACTGTGGTATAAATATCTGGGATATACTTTGTGTAAGATACTAGAAATCTTCAGGAGTAAGTGGTACTAGTATGTAGACTTGGAGACTATGAAAAACTTAGTAAATGTGAGTATCTAGGGAAAGAGCTCTTCAAACAAATAGGAGAGCAGTACAGTGGCCTTGAGGTTAAAAACTTGCCTGGGAGATCAATCCTGAGTTTCAGCATCAAAAATCAAACAAACAAGCAAACCAAAAAGATGCATAACTGTTACACACAAAGAAGAGAGGAAAACTTAGTTGATACTAAGGCATGAGTCAGAAACAAGAGGTTAAGCCCTGGATGGATTTATGCACCATTGTAAGAGCTTTGGCTGTTTCTTTGGTTAGATGTAGAGCTACTGGTAGAAGTTAAACAAAGGAGTCATAAGATCTAAGCTAGTCTTAATAGGATAATTCTAGCTTTAATATTGAGAATAGACCAAAAACTTCCAAGGGTAGAAACACAAGTTTCAATTTGGAAGGTTTGCAGCAATGTAAGCAAGAGATTATAGTTAATTAAGATAGAGCAATAGTCTTAGAGATGGTAACGAGTAAAAATTTTAAAATATTTTGAGTATAAATCATGTAGGATATGCTAATTGGTGAGATACATTATGGATGGAAAGAAGGATTATTGCACTTTTTTTTTTCACATTTTTACTTGGGCATTTAGAAAAAAGGAATTGCCACTAACAGGTAGGTGAGAGGAACTGATATTATTTCTCTACTTAAAAAAGTATACATGACAATAAATGATTAAGTGGAGATTGGTATCCAGTAGAAATTTGGTATAAGGCTGAAAGATCAGGCAGAGAGTTGTTTTTGAGCATTTATTAAGTAGTTATCAGCACATGGAAGGTCACTAAAAATAAAATTTAGATAAGATTGCCAAGGGAGTTTATGAAGACAGAAAAGCATAAAAGTTTGAGGACTGTGCCCTAGGGCATATCAATCGTAGAAGTCAAGAAGCTAAGGGGGAACCAAGTAAAAGATGTCATTTTAGAAATACTATTTAGGAAAGCAGAAAATTCCATTGTACTTGGAGAGAGAGTTAAGTTCAAGAGATAATTTTTTTCAAGAGATATTTTTAGCAATGAGATAAATTCAAGCTATTTTATACTGATGGAAACATCTACTTAAAAGGGAGAAAACTGATGAAACAGGTGAGAACAATGAAGCTGGTGTGATATCATTGAGTGTATAGGAAGGGATGAAATCTCAACACAGTGGCAGAGGTTACTACTATTAGGAGCTCTGACATGTCTCCCCCAGGAACCAGAGGCAGGGTAATATGGGAACGTGAATTCATGTGGATAGGTAGAGGTCAACTGAGACAATTTTATTTAAATATGTTTATTTTTATTAGAAGGCAGAGAGAGAGAGAGAGAGAATCTTCCATGTACTTGTTCACTCCCAAATGCACAAAACAGCTGACCTTGTTCAGGCCTAAGCCAAAAGCCTAGAACCCCATCCAGGTCTCCCACATGGATTGCAGATAGCCATGAGCCATCATCCAATGCCTCCAAGGATGCGCATTAGTGGGAAAATGGTTAAGAAGCATGGAGTAGCAGGGACTGAAATCAGAATCTGATATGGGATACAGATGTCCCTCGTGGTGGCTTAGCGTGTTGTGCACAAACCCTCACCCCCAGAGTTTTTACAGATTTCTTTCCAGGATGGGTGTTTGCAATAGTGATTAAGACACTATTTTGGTCTGCCTGTATCCTGTATTAGAGTGCCTGGGTTCGAGACCTGACTTTGTTCTCAGCATCTCAGCATCGAATGCACACTATGGAAGGCAGCAGTGATGGCCCTGGTGTTGCTTCCCTGTCATTCACATGAGAGACCTCCTTGGCTTCGTTATTTGCTTCTGGCCCAAACTGCACTCTTAAAGACATTTGGACAGTAAACTAAAAGATAGGGATACCTTTCCATCTCTGTTTCTACTTCTCTTTCAAATAAAAAAATTCTTTCCATTTTTGTTAATTTTCTCAATAAAATAGGAAACAATGCAGTCAACTAAGAGTGAGAATTGGGAGATGTATTTAAAGAACTTAAAGAAGTTGAAATAAGTAGAAAATATTATGAAATAATTGTTAAAGAAATCTAGAAATTAAATAGATTAGAAAAAAATCTACAATCGAGGCCCTTATACATTCATGTGCAATGAGAGATAATAATGAGTTTAAAATGACAACAATGAACATTGTTGTATTTTCTTCAGTTTTATTTACTTGCTACCAAGACAGGGGCACAATAGAATTATTGGATTTATTCAGAGGATGTGTTTTTGCCAAAGGACCATAAAACTAAGGATAGGGGCCGGCGCTGTGGCACAGTGGGTTGAAGCCCTGGCCTGAAGCGTCAGCATCCCATATGGGCCCTGTTTTAAGACCCAGATGCTACACTTCTGATCTAGCTCTCTGCTATGGCCTGGGAAGTCAGTAGAAGATGGCCCAAGTCCTTGGGTCCTTGCACCCATGTTGGAGACCCAGAAGAAGCTCCTGGCTTTGGATCGGTGCATTGGCATTGTAGCCAATTGGGGAGTGAACCATTGAATGGAAGACCTCTCTCTCTCTCTGCCTCTCCTGTCTCTGTGTAACTCTGACTTCCAAATAAATAAATAAATCTTTAAAAAAACACTAATGAAAAAGAAATTTGAAGAGGCCATAATAAAAGTGTTTCCTCTTATTAATTATTGAATTTATGTTGGGTAAGAAGGCAAGAGAGGATGGTAATGAAAATTAGGGACTAATATTTTATTTAAATGAATTTGGGTTTTGCATACATCAGTTGTTGCAAAGATTCTTGGACTCAAGGAAGAGTATGGAGCAAGTTAATTGAATAAAAATCGTTTATTAGGAATGTGGATTTCAAAATGAGTTTAAGAAGGGCTGAAGTTGTGGGTAGGAATGAGGTGTACCAAGGTATCACCATTAGATTAAGTAGTTTGGGTGGGACAGTCATTAAGAAAATAATTAAAATGAGAGGCCAATTAGTTGGAAGTTTCATCCATTAGAATGTCAAAATCAACAAGTATTCTGGAAGAAGCAGTGTGCAAGAAAGGGACAGTAAGCCAGGAGATGGCACATTCAAGTCAGGTGTCAAGGAGTGCCCTGAAAATTGGTGGATGTCCACCATAGGATGGTAGATGGTTGTCTGAAGCAAAGGAAGTCCAAGCTTTCTGTTTATGGAAGAGGAAGTGACTGGTGATAAGAAATGAAGAAGCTTACTATTTTTCCTGCAGGTTCATTAGCAGGAGTAAAGAAAAAAGCCACTTTTTTAGAGGTGAAGATGTACCTCAGGGGAAATCTATTTTTCACTGAGAAAGAAGGCAGAGGAAATATTCAGATACATTGTCTAGTATGAAAGATTTTGCTAATGACTTCCAGAGAACCCAGAGAAAAGAATTCAGAATTGGGAAGAGATAGAATGTAAAATGCAAACTTATAGAGTTCAGTGGTTGGCATCATTACCATAGCCCTTGGGACTTCTATGCTGATTGTGTAAACAAGGATAAGGGAAGGAAATAACCATCCTCTAGTCCTAAGGCAGAGAAAGATGGTGCCTTGTATCAGGGTCATGCTAAGGCAGCTAGGTAGATATTAGCCCATGAGTGTAAGAGGGGCCAAAGAAAATGAGAAGCTTTAAACAAAATGCATATGCAATGGAATGAGGAAACAAGTCCTGAAAGTAGGACCCAGCGTCTTGTCTGTCTCCCTTGGCCCAAGGTATCCTTGCCTATTCTTTATCACAAGAAATCCACTGAACTGAGAGAGTGATACAGTTGGTCCTACTGGACTGAAGGAGTCATTCAATTCTCTGATGGCCAGTAGTGTCAGGAAGGATTTACTTAAGGGAATTCCACATCTGGATTTCCCCTATGCAGACTTTCCCAGAAGAGGGAGGAGGGGAGAAGAAGTGAGGGTCTCATACTCATGTCTATAAAATCCCCAGTCTGAATGCAGGTTGGACTCTTAGCTCTTTACTGAGATGCACACCTGGTCTATCAGGTATAAGAATTTTTCTCTCTCCACTTTTCCAAATGAAATTCTTTCCTAACCTATTTCTCAGCTGATCATTCATTGGGCACATTTTTCATTGTCGATAGAAGTTTTCAGGACTCAAATCAGTGGTTACAGATGATATAATTCTGTATCCCCCTGGTTCAGTGGATGAAAGTCCCATAGCTAAGAGGGCAGTGTTTTTCATGTAGAAATGACTCATTCTATGTTCTGCCAACAAAAGTTTATAGGGATTCATACTTCAAACCAGAGAATTCCCTCTTCATCCCTCATACTCCTGCTAGTATGAGTCTCATTCAATTGATAAATGAAAGCTTCATCAAAAAGAGTACATTCATGTGCTGGTGATGCTAGCAGAGAAGATGTTTTTGGTGCTGTATGTTTCTTTCCTGAACCACTATTTGAATATTTTTCCCAGGGAAACAAATACCACAACAATTAAAATGTGCATATATTCACACCTTTGTATTTAAAACTAGCTCCATAAAAATTCTAAAGTTTACTTTTGTGAATAATGGTTTGGACTGAAGAGGCCAGATTAATAAATGAAAGTATGTATTCATTCACTTGGGTGGCAGAAAGAGAGGGAGAATGTGGAGGGTGAGGGAGGGAGAGAAAGGGGGAGAGAGAGCACCCCATCTAGTGTTGACTCCCCAGGTGCCCATAACTATTGGGGCCGATCCAGGCTGAAGCTGAGAGTAGGGTCTTAGTCACTTGAGCCATCTCAGGATCTCCATTAACAGGGAGCTGGAGTCAGAATCCACAGCTAGTGTTGGGCATTTAACTCAAGCACTCCAAAAGGGGAGATGGTTGTGTTAACCACCAAGCTAATTGTCCATTCCAATAATTCTTTTATTTTTATTTATTTATTTGCCAGGCAGAGTTAGGCAGTGAGAAAGAGAGACAGAGAGAGAGTTATGGACAGTGAGAGAGAGAGAGAGAAAGGTCTTCCTTCCATTGGTTCACTCCCCAAATGGCTGCTACGGCTGGTGCTGTGCCGATCTGAAGCCAGGAGTTGAGTGCTTTTTCCTGGTCTCCCATACAGGTGCAGGGCCCAACGACTTGGGCCATCCTCCACTGCCTTCCTGGGCCACAGCAGAGACCCGGACTGGAAGAGGAGCAACCGGGACTAGTACCCGGTGCCCCAACTGGGACTAGAACCTGAAGTGCCGGCGCCGCAGGTGGAGGATTAGCCAAGTGAGCCATGGTGCCTGCTCATTCCAATAATTCTTAACTAGAAATTCTGTCAATCAGGTAAAAATCATATACGTTTTTGTTGAGATATCCATGTTATTTTCTTTAAAAAATTCAAAATGTTGTTTTAGAAGTATTTGAATTAAGGCCTAGCATAGTTGCACAGCAGGTTAAGCTGCCACTGGCAATGCCAGCGTCCCATATGAGCATCATTTAAGTTTCTGCTCTCCGCTTCAGAACCAGTTCCCTGCTAATGCTCTTGGGAAAGTAGCAGAAAATGGCCTAAGTACCTGGGCCCCTGCAACCATGTGGGAGACCCAGATGGAGTTCCCGGCCTGGCCTGGATTTGGCCTGGCCAGCTGTGGCCATTGTGGCCATTTGGGGAGTAAACCAGTAGATGGAATCTCTCTCTCTCTCTCTCTCTCTCTCTCTCTCTCTCTCCCTTCCTCCCTCCCTCTCTGTAACTGCCTTTCAAATAAAAAAATAAATCTGAAAACAAAGAAAACAAAGATCATTGGATGTATATGACCCACACAACACCTAGTGGTGTATACCAGCCCATCATTAACAATTGTAAGCATATCATTCACAGTCTCACTAGAAACAGGTCAAGTTTATATCTTCTATATCAGTATAGGATGCCTTTCAAGCCATCCTTTGTTTTCTAATCTTCTGAAATCTGGCTTGGAACTATCTTGTAGCTCATTTGTACATCTCCCTTCATTCTGATAAATTATTTAAAATAAATTGTTTTGTGCATTTTTTTATTGTATATTGTTTTATTTTCCCAAAAAGAACATTCTGAAGATACTGTATGTGTTTTCAGGGATCTCTCTCTGTTGTTGTTTTTGTATTTCCCTAATGTTGCAGTAGCATTTTCTGAAGTACTGTATTTTAAGTCTCATCCATGCCTGACTCCACTCCAATATACGAGAGAGAGAGAGAGAGAGAGAGAGAGAGAGAGAGAGAGAGAGGCTCTCATACACTGCTTCATTAGAAAGCAATGGTAAAGATCTGTGGAAGAAAACAGACTTTTTTCTCATTTTTCTCTTTCTAACAGCAGAATTTATTATACAAATTGAAGATAAATAGGGATTGTTAACAATCAAAATAATGCATCCTTTAATGAGAAGGATGTCCTGAGTTAACTCCGATCCTGGTGTGAAAGCCTGAGTTTGGGAGTCATAACAGGATAATGGATTTTCCTGACACACATGAAGATGTAAAGTGTCAGGATGTGGAAAACAGAAGTTAACCCGATTTCGTTATCATGGAAGTGGTGCCAGCTCTGATATTGAGCCAGGTGCCCACTGCCCCCTTAAATGAGATGTCTGTAGAATCTCAGGATAGTGGCAATGCCAGTCATTTCTGACTTGCTATTTTTGGAGGCTGATATAGGTATTGGAATTTGAGCTATCCCAACATATTTTGTTATTGCAAATTACTGAAAGATAAATCTTCTGGTTTCCGCCCTATTTCTACACTGTAAAAGAGTGATCAGTCATCAGTGAGTATGCTGCCAAAAAGTTTTGTGAATTCAGGAGCCATTCCAAATAGGAATTAATGAGGAGCAAAAACGATCTTTTCATATTCTCAGTCTTCATAAAGTATGGCAATCTGTCTTGAGGTGGGGCTGCAAATCAATTAGGCATGAATGATGTATATGGTGTAAAATGTGACCTTAACAAGTCTTGTCTCTGCCTTGATGTTTCCATCTGGTTTGTGCGAGCATTTGGATAATTTAGAAAAGAGGAACATTATGATTTCAAAGGGGACAGCCATTGTGGGTCACTATCTTCATAGGCTTAATAAGTTTAATCCAACTTGCCTGGGAGGGAAGAACTCATAAAATGCTTTATCTGAAGCAAGTGCAAAAATACTCATAAACTCAAAGGTTAATCACTTCACCAGAAGAACGGATGAAGGAGACAGGGCAGTTTTATGTTTCTTTACTGTGCTGCCCTTATTAATCATGTTGCAGGCTGCTTTAAAACACAAGCCTGCACCTTGTTTTAAAATCCTAATGGATGGACAGACAGATGCATGCTGAAAATAAACATGGACTGATGCTGATAGGATTTGTTCAATCTTTCCTGCACTTGACAGTATTTGCGGAAGAAATATCACCGTCAAAGAATGTCTTTGTTTTTACCTTTTAATCGATTGTATTTTCATGACATATTTCCTTGCTATTATTTGTATTTAATTTAAAACTTGACAGTCTTATTTATACTGAGTGACATGTATTTATTTATCTTTCTGAGCAAGTGATTTTATTTTACAGTGACAGGTGGATAGCTTGATCATCTCTAGTGACTCCTTTGAATTTTACTAAACAGCATGTAAATGAATTGAAGAATCTTAATGGAGTTTCTAATGATAAATTTACAAGTGGATTTCATTTCTGCCTTTTGATTCACAGTGATATTATTGTTTTATTTGGGGCAAAAAACTGAAAGGCTCACAGTAGAAGCTAAATAATTTAAATACATAAGCTGAAATGGTGTTGTATGTAAAGTGAGACCTTTGATTAATCACAGAAAACAAATTAACTCTGATTCTTTTTTCAAAGACTTCATGATGTGTTTATTTGAAAGGCAGGGTGACACGGAGATGGGACAGGGCAGCCGATGAGAGCGTAGGGGAATCTTCCATCTGGTGGTTCACTCCCCAGATGGCCACAATGGCCAGGGTTGGGCCAGATTTGTCACATGGATGGCAGCAGCCAAAATTTGTTCCATCTTCTGCTGCCTTCCCAGAATTATTAGCAGGGAGCTGCATGGGAAGCAGAGGTGCCTGGACGCAGCACCACAACACTGACCCCTCAGATTCTTCAGGAAAAACAGTGCAGTAAGATTTGTTATGAGGAAACTCATTTTGCACGTTCTACTCTATGTGGCCATTTGAAATTCTCTTTTGCTTGGTGTGTCCATGTGATATTCTGCCTGAAGAAAGTCTATACATCCCTTCAAGCACCAAAATAGTAGTTGTTTTCTCCAGGAGCCGTTCATTGGTGTCAGCATATAAAATTCATTATTATTTTCATTATTATTTTCTCTTTCTCTCTCTCTCTCTTTTCTTTTCTTTTCTTTTTTTTTTTTACAGGCAGAGTGAACAGTGAGAGAGAGAGACAGAAAGGTCTTCCTTTTTCCGTTGGTCCCCCCCCCCCAATGGCTGCTGCCGCCTGCACGCTGTGGCTGGCACACCGCGCTGATCTGAAGCCAGGAGCCAGGTGCTTCTCCTGGTCTCCCATGGGGTGCAGGGCCCAAGCACTTGGGCCATCCTCCACTGCACACCCTGGCCACAGCAGAGAGCTGGCTTGGAAGAGGGGCAACCGAGACAGAATCCGGCGCCCCGAACGGGACTAGAACCAGTTGTGTCAGCGCCGCAATGCGGAAGATTAGCCTATTGAGCCGCAGCGCCAGCCATCTCTGTTTTCAAACTGTAAAATATTGGGGCCAGCACTGTGACATAGAGGTAAAGCTGCCATCTGTAGTGCTGGCATCCCATATGGGCTCTGGTTCAAGATCCAGATGCTCCACTTCCAATCCTGCCCTCTGCTATGACCTGGGAGAACAGTAGCAAATGGCCCAAGTCCTTGGGCCCCTGTACTCACTTAGGAGACCAGGAAGAAGCCCAGGCTCCTGGCTTTGGATCGGCCCATCTCCAGCCCTTGTGGCCATTTGGGGAATGAAACAGTGGATGGATGATCTCTCTTTCTCTCTACCTCTGCCTCTGCCTCTGTGGTTCTACCTTTCAAATAAATAAATGAATCTTTAAAAAATGGAAAATATTTTAACTCCCTTATGATCTAGGTGTACAATTATTTTTCTGCCCATACACTGTCATTCTTAATTATTAAATACATAAATACAGTGCCTGATTCATCCATTCATTCCAATTTCTCATAATCTCTTCATTCATGAAATACTTTATATGTAAATTATATTGATTTTGTTGCCATAAAGTTTTGTTGTTTAAGATTTTATCAACTGAATTCAGAAATCAAGAAATAAATATTTGTACATGAAACCTTTCCTATCTGATGTATCAGTGCTTGCTATTTCAAACTCAGGAAAACTTTTTAAAAATCTAAATAATGTTTATATGTCATTACCTAAATCTGTGCTGTCAAAATTCAGGAAGACAGTAGTTGTGAATAACAAAAAACACTTCCAATGGATCAGAGCTCAAGACATGTATTATCAGTCTGTTTTCTTTTTTTTCTTTTTCTTTTTTGACAGGCAGAGTGGACAGTGAGAGAGAAAGACAGAGAGAAAGGTCTTCCTTTGCCATTGGTTCACCCTCCAATGGCCGCCACAGCCGGCATGCTGTGGCTGGCACACCGCGCTGATCTGAAGCCAGGAGCCAGGTGCTTCTCCTGGTCTCCCATGCGGGTGCAGGGCCGCATCCTCCACTGCACTCCTGGGCCACAGCAGAGAGCTGGCCTGGAAGAGGGGCAACCGGGACAGAATCCAGCACCCCGACTGGGACTAGAACCCAGTGTGCCAGCACCGCAGGCGGAGGATTAGCCTAGTGAGCCGCGGCGCAGGCTATCAGTCCCTTTTTCTAATCCTTTAAGTTCATCTCCTTAATTTATATTTGGCAAAAGTCTTTTCATTGCAAGTAACTACCCTATAATGACCTTGAAATATAATATGTAAATTTGCAGTGGCCTACAATACTGCATTTGAAACAGAATCATAAGTTCAAGCACTTTCCAATATGTCGGAATAGGGAAAATGCAGACTAAATATTTTTTTTAGAAAAAAAAATGGATAAAGTGCATTCAAAGGGGAAAGTTGGAGGAAAAACTGTAGTGGAGATTCTGTGGAAAGAGGAGAGATGCCATGGATTTGTGTAGAAGGTACAGACACACAGCCAGCAGCTGAGAGCTGCAGAAAGCCCCAGTTTTGGAGATTGAGGTGAGCTGAGACTGCAGGCGCTGGTGTCACTGGTGATATAGCCAGAAGGGGAGCCCAGAGGACTGTACTGTCTTTGAGTCTGGCCTGGAGCCCTGAGGGGAACCATCCCTGTAGACCAGGGATATCGCTTTATCCAGATGAACGGTCTTTCTGATATGTTGTTGGATTCCAACAGCTACTATTTTATTCAGGATTTTTGCATCTGTGTTTATCAGTGATGTTAGTCTATAGTTCTCTTTCTCTGTTGTATCTTTTTCTGGTTCAGAAATTAAGGTGATCTGGGTCTCCCAGATGGGTAGCAGGGACATAGTTACTTGAGCCATCACCCACTGCCTCACATATCAACAAGAAAGTAAGATCGGGAGCAGAGCCAGGACTTGAATCCAGGCACTCAATTCAACAGGAGATGCAGGCATCATATCACGTCCCCACCTGAAAGGTGGAAATGGCTTAGGGGACAGTAAAAAAGAATTGCTTTCAAGGGTCAATCAAAAATTTAATTTCATCATAAGTATCTTTGTGTAGAATTTTTTTATGTTAAATGAAAATGGTTTCCTTTTTATATTTTTACCTTTTCTTCCTTACTGCATATGCAAAGACTTCTGACAAATATTTTCTAATACATCGTTATATATAGATATATATTAAAAATATATTAGAAAATGTATTACATTAGAAAATGTATTAGAGACTATTTGTTCTATGAGGAAAATGATAACATTAGGGGTTATATAAAAGCGATTTAGCATCATTTGTTGATGAAATATTATCCAATTATGTTTATTATATTGATATAATGTGTATAAAGTATAAAGCAAAGATTTCATTTAAATGATTGTTTTCAAGTAAATATTGAGTTACAGTATATAATAAATAAATTCATTTATATTTTATGCTACCATATTTACTAACTCTAGCATGTTCTAAGACAAATGAGAACAATACTAGGTGCACTGCCAAATTTTTAAACAAATCATTTTTATGGTACAATCTTCTATCAGCTGTAAGCTCTGTCATCAAAACTGTCAGTAATATTTTCTAGAAAATGTTCATCACTTTCTTAATTTATCAAAAGTTCAAATGGGCAGGTTGGTAATAATTTTTTGAAGAACTGAAACTTTAAAAGAGAATGCATGAAAATTAAAATAAATCTCCACCTTGCATCACTTTATTTCACTAATCTCTCAGGCTGTGCATGACTTCAGTTTAGTGTTCTTTGGAAGACATAAGAATACTAAAGAATCCAGAGTATTAAATATACATGTATGAATAAGAACATCACTGAAAAAAATAAAGCTAAATGAGGCTAAATTAGGAGACAGGGCTAAACTAGGAGGGCTTACACGTGGCAAAATCATTGTAACCTGAATCATTTGTCCAGTTCTCTATATGACCGTCCATATTCAGACAGTTCAAAAGATAGGCACAGAAAAAAATTGTCTCACTGGAAACATTACCTAGTACTAATGGACCAAGAATGAGTATTTAGAAACTCTGTTAATAACACAAGGATAACATAGGGGACACAATCTCTCCAAAGACCATCAAATTCTAGGAAATTAGTGGCTTATTCAAATCCTAACAAAGACCATGATGGTGACTGTAACTACTGCATCTTCTGGCAGGAGAGTGTGACACTAACAAAGCACCCAAAGTGCCTCTGGGGATGGGGAGGAAGGTGACTTCTATACCCAATGGGCAGCAGAGTAAGGAGACATCTGTTTAGTTTACCTACATGTATGTTTTGTCTTTTTTTAAATTTTTTTTTGTATTTTTTTGGTGATCAGATTGAGCCAGTCCCCCATTAATTTAAAAAAATGTTGCAGTTTATCAAGTAAATGCTGTACTGATGGTTCTCATGGCATCAAGCATACAGCATTTCTGTCTTAGTTTGTTTGGACGTCTATGAAAAATATCCTAGACTGGGTAATTTGTGAACAGATATTTTTTTTTTCTCACAGTTCTGGAAGCTAAGGAGTACAAAATCCAGACCCTAGCAGATTGATGTTGGGTGAGGGCTCACTCTCATCTTCAGAAATGGCACTTGCTGGCTTGTCTTTATGTGGTAGAAGGGGAAACAAGTTCCTCACTCTTCTGTCATAAGGGCATTGATATCTTTAAATAGGAATTGACTTCATGACCTAGCCCCACCTTTTAGGGTGATCACCTGCAGGAATAGTTTCTATATATGAGTTTAGGGGAACACAAAAGGAAATACATAGAGATCCTCTTCCCTCAAAAGTTGCCTAAATTACCACTCATTCATTTGCTGTCACTTTATGTGTCCTGTGTATGTGACTTTCAGATTCCTGAACTTTATATTTATTGATTGGTTTTGAAAACTATTTTTAAATTTCCCACTAAATTAGCCTATCTTTATATTTTCCTTTGTTTATCTAAATGTCTTATTTCTTCTATGTTCAAACTTTTAAGTCTGCATGAAAATGAGCCCTGACATTTTTTGGAGGTAACAAATTTATACTCCCATTATTATTACATGCAGTTTTTACATTTCAACATTTGTAATCAAAAGCACATTTTTAACATGAATATTTAATATGATGTCCTTGTTTGTTTTTACTACAAATTTTTTAAGATCATTGATGCATTTTTGATGTCATAGAATTGAGAAAACATGATAATGATCTTTTGACACAATTTAAGACTTTTTTGATTTTTAGTGCATTTAAAATTAATTAAATTTTTTATAAATTTCTTTTTATTTAGTAGTTATTTTTCTGTTTTTCAGAAAACTCAAAACAACTGCTAGAAATATGTGATATAGCAAGGAGACCACAATTAACCTGTTATGTAAAGCTGGATTTCAATATTTCTGTTTCTGTCCATTAAATAATAAACATACAGCTTTCTATGTACATTGTATTATCAGACACATACTTACATGCATAGCCCTATGATACATGTATTTTAAATTCCTAATACCAAGAAAGTTACTAAGGTTCAAGAATCCATTCATGGCATTAATTTGCATTAGTTTTAGGTTAAATATAACTCCAGATTTTCTAAGTTTAGAAACCTGGTATTAAATAGAATCACTCATTCTCTAGAGACTATTACAAGAAATTACTTATTGACTAACCAGTATGGTAATCTCTTGTTTTAAGCCTTAAATATATGCCAAAGGTCTCCATTAAAATGGTTTTTAATAATATATCTCTCTAATCTCAGACAGAAAAAAATGAGGATACTGGAAACTCTTCATAGAATTTCAAGTTAACTATTGCTTATAGATCCTAAGTTTTTCTGATTTTTCTTCAAGGAACAAAAGATCTCTCTCTCTCCCTCTCTTTCTTTCCCTATGTTTATCTGTGACTCTGCCTCAAATAAGTAAATAAATCTTAAAAAAAAAAGAATGCTATGCTACTATAGTTTTAATAACCTGAGATTACTTTAAAATATACTATATTCAACAGGAATAGTCATTTTTCCATTCAATTATAAAATTAAAATTAAAAGAAAAATGACAAAGTCCCTGTTTATTAGTAATTACTTTAAGCATAAACAATTCTGAAAAGAAACGAGCTAAGCAGTTGATGTAAGAAATCACGCAGACTGGCTCTGTGGCTTAGTGAGGTAAGCCACTGCTTGCAGTGCCGGCGTCCCCAACTAGACTGCCAGTTCAAGCCCTGGGTATTCTGCTTCCTACTAAGCTCCATCTAATGCTATTTGGAAGCAGTGGAAGTCGGCTCAAGTGCTAGGGCCCCTGTAACCTATGTGGAAGTGCCTGACCTGATGGAGTTCCAGGCTCCAGGCTTTGGCCTGACTCATCCCAGACTTTTGGGGCCATTTAGGAGTGAATCAGCTAATGGAAGATATCTCTTTCTCATTCACTTCCTTTTTTTTTCTCTGTGTGTTTTTTTGTCACTCTGCCTTTCAGATAAAGGAAAACATCTTTTTTTTTTCTTTTAATAACGCTTTTATTTAAAGAATATAAATTTCCAAAATACAGCTTATAGATTACAATGGCTTCCCCCCCTCATAACTTCCCCCCAACCCGCAACCCTCCCCTTTCCCACTCCCTCTCCCCTTGCTTCACATCAAGATTCATTTTCAATTCTCTTTATATACAGAAGATCAGTTTACTATATATTAAGTAAAGATTTCAACAGTTTGCCCTCACATAGCAACACAAAGTGAAAAATACTGTTGGAGTACTAGTTATAGTATTAATTCACAATGTATAGCACATTAAGGACAGAGATCCTACATGATATATTTTTTTAAAAAATTGATTAATTTTCTAGGCAATTTCCAAACATCTTTTAAAAAAGAAATCAAGTGAATATGTCATTGTCTCTCCTAGTGTCCATTTCATTTCAACGGGTTTCCTTTTAGGTGCTCGTTTAGTTGTCACCGATCAGGGAGAACATATGATTTTTGTCCCTCTGGGACTGGCTTATTTCAACTCAGCATGATATTTTCCAGATTCCTCCATTTTGTTGCAAATGATGGGATTTCATTGTTTTTTACTGCTGTACAGTGTTCTATAGAGTACGTATCCCATAATTTCTTTATCCAGTCATCCGTTGATGGGCATTTAGGTTAATTCCATGTCTTAGCCATTGTGAATTGAGCTGCAGCAAACATTGAGGTGCAAATAGTTCTTTTTTTTTTCCTCTTTAATTCCAATTGGGTAAATTCCAAAGAGTGGGATGGCTGGGTCCTGTGGTAGGGCTTTGTTCAGGTTTCTGAAGACTCTCCAAACTGTCTTCCATAGTGACTTTACCAGTTTGCATTCCCACCAACAGTGGATTAGTGTTCCTTTTTCCCCACATCCTCGCCAGTATTTGTTGTTAGTTGATTTCTGTATGTAAGGCATTCTAAATGGAGTGAGATGAAACCTAATTGTGGTTTTGATTTGCATTTCCCTGATGGCTAGGGATCCTGAGCATTTTTTCATGTGTCTGTTGACCATTTGGATTTCCTCTTTTGAAAAATGTCTGTTAAGGACCTTGGCCCATCTTTTTATTGAGTTGTTTGTTTTGTTTCTGTGGAGTTTCTTGATAATTTTATATATTCTATTTGTTAATCCTTTATCAGTTGTGTAGTTTACGAATAATATCTCCCATTCTGTTGGTTGCCTCTTCACTTTCCTGACTGTTACTTTTGCTATAAAGAAACATTTCAACTTGAGGTAATCCCATTTGTTTATTTTATCTCTGATTACCCATGCCTCTGGAGACATCTCCAGGAATTCTTCGCTTGTTCCAATGTCTTGAAGGGTTTCCCCTATGCTCTCAATTAGTTTCATGATGTCGTGGCATATCTCTAGTTCTTTGATCCATGTTGAGTGGATTTTTGTATAAGGTGTAAGGTAGGGGGTCTTGCTTCATACTTTGACATGTGGACATCCAGTTTTCCCAGCACCATTTGTTGAAGAGGCTGTCCTTTTTTCAGGGGTTGGTTTTAGGTCCTTTGTTGAATATGAGTTGGTTATAGATGTTTGGATTGATCTCTGGTGTTTCTATTCTGTTCCATTGGTCTATCCATCTATTTTTGTACCAGTACCAGGCTGTTTTGATTATAACTGCCCTGTAGTATGTCTTGAAGTCTGGAATTGTGATGCCTCCTGCTTTTTTAATTGTAAAAGATTGCTTTAGCATGGTCTCCTGTGCCTCCATATGAATTTCAGCATCATTTTTTGTAGGTCTTCAGCCTGTGTCTAGACTGTTGAGGAACAAATACTATTTTATTCCTTTTAGTGTTTTTTGTTGTTGTTCTTTTTGTTCTACTTAATACCACTGGTTGAACTCTGTAATTAATACACAATTATTCTTAGGCATTTAAAATTAACAGAAAAGTGATCTCTGTTAACTATAAGAGAGGGAATAAGAGAGGGAGGATATATACAGGTCAGCACATGTTCACTCAGACTTGCCTCCATTGGTAGAGCCAGAAATGTGCCAGGAGATGCCAACTCAATCTTATCAATGAGGCATGTACCAATGCCAGTGCATTTGTTAAAGTGATAAGTTAAGTACATAACTGATCCAAAAGATAGGGTAAGTGTCTAAGAGATTTCACAAATAAGACAAGTGTCTGTGAATAATGAAGGGTAGAATTAAAAGGGAGAGAATGATCCCGCGGGGGAAGCAGGACACACATCAGACTCATAGAATGTCAAATGCCCTAAACAGCACTCTGGCCTCAGAATCAACCCTTGGGGCATTTGGATCTGGCTAAAGGCCCATGAGAGTCTCACACACATGGAAAGCCAAGACACTGTGGCAAAAACAACCTAAATGAAAGAGCTCGGTGAACAAGACCCCAGCAGAAAGAACAGGCCATCAAAGAAGGAGGCACCTTTCTCTGAAGGGAGGAAGGAACCTCCACTGTGATATGGCCTTGACTAAACAAGTTCAGAGTTTGTGAACTCAAGGGGCTTCCATAGCCTCAACAGCTCATGGCAAGAGCCTCAGATGATTGCTGACATCATAAATAAGAGTGTCAATTGTTAAATCAACAACGGGAGTCACTGGGCACATGCTCCCCATGTAGGATCTCTGTCATTAATGTGTTTTACTATGAGAGCTAAAGATAACACTACTAGTTGAACACTACTCTATATCTTGTGTGGTTGTGTGAGTGTAGCCTGTTGAAATATTTGCTTAGTATATACTAAATTGATCTTGTGTATATAAAAATAATTGGAAATGAAACTCGATGAAGAGTGGGATGGGAGAGGGATTGGGAAATGGGAGGGCTGCAGGAGGGAGGGAGGTTGGGGGGGAAGCCACAACAATGCAAAAGTTGCACTTTGTAAATTCACATTTATTAAATTAAAAAATCGAAAAAAAAATAAAAAAAAATAAAAAAAAAGAAATCAAGTGAATAAATTATCAAGTAAATAGATTTTAAAAACTCACTGAATAAGTAAAGAAATAATAAATATGGGAGTAGCAATCAGTAGTTAAAAACTGATTATGAAGAATCTTAAAAATGTAAAATTTGTTCTAGAAAAAAATTATCAAATTCTGACAAAGCATGTCAAGACTGTAAAATGAAATAAAAATTTATCAATATTAAGAATGGGTTTGTGTAGTTAGATGCTACTTGGGATTCTCACATTCTAAATCAGAGTGCCTGATTGCTCACAATTACATCTTCCTGCTAATGCACACCCTGGGAGGTAGCAAATGACAGTTCAAATAGCTCTGTATCGGTATACTGTGTGGGAGAACTGCACTGAGTTCCTTGCTCCTGATTTTTGAGTTGGTCCAGCTCTGGGCATTTTGGGCATTTGGGGAGTGAATCACTGAGTATAATGTTTCTCTCTCTTTCTCTCTTTGCCTTCTTAATAAATAAATAATTTTTAAAAATGAAAATAGAAATATTTCAACAAACAGAAAAGTGTTATGAATATTCAAAAATTTAGCTGAACTCCATAAATTACCAAAAATATTTATTCTAAAAAACCAACAAACTCACCAAAAATGAATAAAGAGAAAGTCCTCAACCTGCTGCATGGCTTACAGAAAACACAAACAATGAATCTAAATTAAAAATAAATACCCAAAGTAAAATATAAGTCAAGATAATTTAAGAGAATAGTTATGAAAATCATTCAAGGGCTGGTTGTCCCCAGTTTTACACAAATTATTTCTAGATAATAGGAAAACAAAGACAGCTCCTTTTGTTTAAGGAGCTTCATTATAACTTGACAATAAAATTAAAAAAGCATAATACATAAAATAAGTTTGTGTTCATATACATTTTCCAGGAAAATGTTGAATGAAAGTGGTTATAATGAGAAACTCAATCTTGCAACATATAAGAGAAAAAAAATAATGACCAAGCTGGGTTTATTTCAACAATATAAGCTTGTTTCAACACAAGAAAAATGAATTAACCAACAGCTGTACTCAAAGAAGAAACATTAGGATATCAAAACATTCATAATAAAATGCTCAAAACAATTTTTTAAGAATTATATGAGACAAAATCTGATAGAGTAATGAGCTTAGAGAGAAATTCCCTTAAATCAACCCCCCCAAAAAAAAATACTACAGAAAATATGTTCAATGATGTAATCATATGACAACTATTAAAAAAGCAATATAGGCCGGTGCCGCGTCTTACTAGGCTAATCCTCCGCCTGCAGCGCCAGCACCCCAGGTTCTAGTCCCATTTGGGGTGCCGGATTCTGTCCCAGTTGCTCCTCTACCAGTCCAGCTCTCTGCTGTGGCCCGGGAGTGCAGTGGAGGATGGCCCAAGTGCTTGGGCCCTGCACCCCATGGGAGACCAGGAGGAAGCACCTGGCTCCTGGCTTCAGATCCGTGCAGTGCTCTAGCCGCAGCAGCCACTGAGGGGTGAACCAACGGAAAGGAAGACCTTTCTCTCTGTCTCTCTCTCTCTCACTGTCTAACTCTGCCTGTCAAAAAAAAAAAAAAAAGCAATATATATGATATAAAAATACCAGTGATTCACCAAGACACTCTTGAGTAAATGTGAGCAGGTAAAGGTGAACAGGAAAGCAGATTTGTCCTGCCAGACGCTAGCGGGCAGCCCTCCAGTGGAGCTTTCTCATATACAATGTATTTTCCACTGCGCATCTTCTACTTCAATAGAACCTCAATAAATCTGATCACACAAAGGTGTGGCTATTTGGGTCTACAAGGATTTTGAGAAATCCAGTGGTTAATGCTCAAAAAATTATTTATTTATAAACATTCCAAAAAGCAGTCCTCTGGAGAATTCCATACTTGCCATGGATTTTTTGACCAACAATGGGAGTCTATTTTGTCTTAAAAATGAAAACTGTCTTCTCTACCACATTCTGGGCACGAAAGGCAGTGGATAGCAGTACAGGTCAATGATGACATATTAATTTACTTATGAGAATTCACAACCCTCACGTTGTCCTCTGTTCACTCCACAAGCACCTATGAACTTCTGAGATGAGTTCCATAGTTTTTAAAACTGAAAATATTTGGAATTGGGGTAGATAAATGCTCTTGTATCGGCAGAGTGAGAAGTGGTCATGAGCAGTACAAAAATAACACTTATTACTAATGGAACTTAAAAATGTCACTCCCTGGGTAGCAACTTAGCTGTTAAAATTGCTCTGGGGAGGCAGAAGCAACTGTAATTTCCTCTTACCTCCAGGGTGGTCCAAGTTTCTTGGGTTGAAATAATCCTCTGAAAATGACTGATTAAGAAATCAAAAAGTAATAACTTCTATAGCAGCTAATATTCTTCCATAGAGGAATGAATTTGTCAATCATAAATATAGATGTATTTTAGAAACTTATGTGGAAATGCTACATGGATTTCAGTATTAATCATACTTATTTTTGCTAACATCTAACTTCCTTTTTCTTTAAAAAATATAAATGCATAAGGACATTTAGAAAGGTAAAGTCATTTCTATTGAAAAATAAATTTTATAGTTTAGATTCACTCTAACCTTTTTAAAATTTTTTAAAGGTTTATTTATTTATTTGAAAGGCAGAGTTACACAGAGAGAGGAGAGGCAGAGAGAGAGAGAAAGGTCTTCCATCTGATGGTTCACTCCCCAGATGGCCAGAGCGGTGCCGATCCAAAGCCAGGAGCCAGGAGCTTCTTCCCAGTCTCCCATGTGGGTGCAGGGGACCAAAGACTTGGGCCATCTTCTACTGCTTTCCCGGGCCATAGCAGAGAGCTGGACAGGAAGTGGAGCAGCCAGGTCTCCAACTGGCGCCCATAAGGGATGCCAGCGCTTCAGGCCAGGGCGTTAACCCACTGTGCCAC
The DNA here is from genome assembly GCA_949820135.1 of Sylvilagus floridanus. Lineage (NCBI taxonomy): Eukaryota > Metazoa > Chordata > Mammalia > Lagomorpha > Leporidae > Sylvilagus > Sylvilagus floridanus. The sequence continues at coordinate 37,713,357 of OX463228.1, read as the reverse complement.
AGTGCCGTCCCCACTCTAATCATTCTACAAATTTTAATTTTTTTCACTGTCTCTGTAGTCCCAGGTAAAAACTGACTGAAATTCTTGACAAAATTCTTACACTGTTTCTTTAGTATTTATTATGCAGCATTTAATACAATATCAGGCATCCTACCAGTTGCAAGCCAATTTCTGCTTCAAAGATTTATCAGGTTGCGCCTCTTCATTATGAAACAACTCAGCATTTACTTTGTGAATTCTCCCATGAATCCACCACAGGAAGACAAATAGGAGTTAACTATTCAAGGGCAAGGTTGGATCACTAACCAAGCAAAACTGATTTTAGTTCTGTTTCATTTTCCCCCTCTGGTAGAATCATAGATTTAGGTACCAAATAGTCATGTCAGGTGAATCTGAGACAGTGGGCTTCTGTTGGGGCTGTCCTTCCCTGTGATTCTCTGTGCTCAGTATCATTGCAGCAAATGAATAATAGCTTCGGGTTCAAATTATAACGGCATACCTTAAATCATAGGAAAATAATTGATGATAAAATTATATTTATCATTCTAACAAAATAGTGGAAGTTTTCTAGAGTAGTATATTAAATTGCCTTTTTCAATCACATTGAAGAGAATAGAAACTATTATTTCAAATAGAGATTATGAGAGAAGATTTGAGTGTTTTATTGTTGTTGTTGAAAGTTAGAGAGTAATTATTTCAGGAGGATAAACAAAGTGAACTTCTATTGGCTTCCCTAATTGTAGTTGGCTGTGATTGCCCTTTCTTGTTCAGCTTATCTTTTAATGCAATGTAAAAAAAAATAAAAAATGAGAGTTCAGTTGTGATAAAAGCAAAGCTGAAATGACAAAACTACATCCAGCTGGAAATAAACTCAACTAACAGTTCTACCAGCCAAAGTTTTCAAATTCTTATCTCCTACAGATACATGTTAATGTATTCCTGTTTTGCAGCAATTTGGGTTGAGATAGTAAATGTCTACTCTATCACCCATTTTCCTTCAACCAGGTTAACCAGTTAAGTTGATTTTAGTTGATCTTGCTAGCAAAGAAGCACATTTAATTTTAATAGATACACAATGTAGAAAAATGAATTCATTTTGATATTTGAAAAAATATGTGAACAAAATAAATAAATATAGTACACATACAATCAAAAATACATTGTGCACAGTACATGAAATTGTCAAAAAAAAAAAGCCTTTGAGATCAATATCATGGCACAGTGGGTTAAATTCCTTTTTGTTATGCTGGCATCACATATTGGAGTGCCAATTCTTGTCCCAGTTGCTCCACTTTCTATCCAGCCCGGCACCTGGGAAAGATGGAAACATGATCCAAATACTTGAGCACAGAAACCCACATGGGAGAACAGAATGAAGTTCCAGGCTACTGGCTTTGTCCTGTCCCATGCTTGACTGTTGTGCGTATTTATTTGGGAAGTAAAACTACAAGACTACAAGATGGAACATTTCTCTCTCTCTCTTTCTCTCCTCCCTGACATTCTACCTCTCAAATAAATAGATAAATCTTATTTTTAAAAAAAGATATTTTGCTGCCAGCGCAGCTTTCGCCTGCAGTGCCAGCATCCCATATGGGGGCCACTTTGAGTCCTGGCTGATTCACTTCCAATCCAGCTCTCTGCTATGACCTGGGAAAGCAGTAGAAGACAGCCCAAGTCCTTGGGCCCCTTCATCAGCATGGGAGACCAGAATAGGTTCCTGGCTCCTGGCTTCAGATCAGTGCAGCTCTGGCCATTGAGGCCATTTGGGGAGTGAATCAGCGATAGAAGACCTCTCTCTCTGCCTCTCCTTTTCTCTGTGTGTAACTCTGACTTTCAAATAAATAAATAAATAAATATTTTTTTAAAAAGAAGTATTTTATAATCCTCCATTTTACTGTGATTTATTTTTAGTAGCAGGTTTTTAACAATTTATCGCCTTGAAAGAATTCATAAGCCCATCCACAATATGAAAATTAAAAATATACAAAAGTCAGAGACATATTTTTGTGTTCAGTTCAGCTGGGCAAGATACTAAATGATAGGACATCAAGGCATAACAGGATTTTATTTATTTATTTATTTATTTAAGATTTTAATTTGTTTATTTGAAAATCAGAGTTACGCAGACAGAGAGAGAGGGAGAGAGAGAGAGGTCTTCCATCTGCTGGTTCATTCCCCAGTTGGCTGCAACGGCTAGAGCTGTGCTGATCCAAAGCCGGATCCAGGAGCTTCTTCCAGGTCTCCAATGCAGGTGCAGGAGCCCAAGGAGTTGGACTATCCTCTACTGTTTTCCCCAGGCCACAGCAGAGAGCTGGATAAGAAGTGGAGCAGCTGGGTCTTAAACCAGCGCCCATTTGGGATGCTGGTGCTTCAGGCCAGGGCGTCAACCCACCATGCCACAGCACTGGCCTCCATAAAAGGGTTTTAATGTCTAGCTGAAATGTAGTCAACAATGAGAATTCTATGAGATATTTGAGGATGTAACTATGATGTTGCAAATTTCCCATTCTTTCAGGGTAAGAGTAAGAAGTTTAGTTTGACTGACTCTCTTGAATATTTGTCATTATCTAGAGGACTTAAGAGAAAGACACCTTAAAGTTTTCCTGCAATCACACTTTCATAATCACAGCAAAGAATGTGTACAGTGGACCTATGATTACTTCTCAGTATACCTTATGCTTTAAAATAAATAGAATATTGCTGCCATGGTTCCAAAGTCTGCTATAGTTTGTTTTCTGAATGATAGCAAAATGGAAGCCTGGGCCTATTTTTTTTTTTCCTGGCTGCAGCTGAACTTTGTAGACGTATCTCCTTTATTATCCAGCAGTTCTTTAACATGCCATAATCACTTGTGCAAGCATTCTTTTAAATGATTTAGCAACAAATAATGTCTCTGCTACTTTATTTGTGAGTAAACAGACAAAAAGAAAATGGAGAAAACAATACTCTCAGTTGGATGCAGTCATATTTTTTTTCAAACATAGTGAGTTTTACACTTGCATTTTTTCCCCTGAAATAAGCAATTAAGGAATTTCAAACCTCAAAATTCAGCTTTGTTTCTCAATTATCTGAAAGAAACTTAGCTAGTCCTTTCCTTTGTCAGAAATTTTAATGCTTCTTCTAAAACACCTACACACTGGAATACAGCACTTATTTGGTATTAAATTTGAAATGCAGCACACAGTTGTAAAGTTAAGCCAAAAGGCAAGGAAAATTATAATGTACTCTCCGCTGTATTTATCCAATTTTTCAAAAATAATGAAGTTTTCATCTGTATCTAGTTGCGAACTTACTTTAAAATTGGATAATATACAATGATTATTTCTTTAGGGAATTGGAGACAAATTAAAAGTAATGCAATATTATTGAACTGGTATTTCCTCAAGGAGTTCTCCATATAACTGGGTAACAATGTTGTACAACTATGAATCTAAAATAAATATGCTTTCTTCACCAATTTTTAAAAATATATCCTTTAAAACTCAACAAGAAGTTGTCAATCCTGTATGTTTTTTAGGAAACCTTGCTCACAAAGGAAAAGGAGATTTATACTGACTTCTAGAGGAATGTGAAAAGGGCATTTTCTTGAGAGTAAACTGTCACCATCAGAAGTCATTTCACAGTAGCCAGGATATCCAGCCTACAGCATAAATTAATATTCATACATTATTCTCATTCTGTGCTCAATGCTAAATTTATGAATTTACCTTGGGTCTGGGAACACACAATCAATTTTCTATTTTGCTAATGTCTCACCTTTTTCTACTTTTTTCCCAAGAATGATAATAAAAACTCACTTAAACCAAATCCTGAGAAATATTGTTTTTTGCACAAGGCAGCACCCTTGAAAAATACCTTTCTCAAAAAAGAATATTGAATAGAGAAGAATCATTCTTTTATTTGATAATTTCACTTAAAATATACAATAGGGGCTGATATTTGGCATTTAAATCGCCCCTGGGGACACAGATATCCCCTATAGTTAGTTAAAGTCCCTGGTTCTACTTCTGAACCAGCTTCATGCTAAAGTGCACCCCAAGAGGCAGCAGGCTCAAGGTCTTGTGTCTCTGTCACCCACCTGGGAGACCCAGATTGAATTGTGAACTCCTGGCTTCAACCTGGCCCAGCCCCGGCTATTTGTGAGCATTTGGGGAGAGAACCCATAGATGGAAGATCTCTATCTCTCTGTGTCTATTCCTCTTACTCTGCTTTTAAAATAAGCAAAATAAATTAATAACTTTTAAAACAGATTTTCACTGCCATACACACACTTCAACATGAACATTGCATTATTTTTTTTTTAGTTACTATAGTTATTTTTCCTAAGATTCAGTCTCCATTGAGTTCATCTCAAGAAAGGAGTAACATGAAGTTCAACAAGAAATGAAACTCTAGCAGCTTGTTGAGTGCCAGCTCTCACATAACATATTTTGATAATTTAACACATCAGAAAACAGTTGATTTTAATAGGCCTTACTCAATTTTCCAAGATATATCTTTTTATCTTTCTCCAAATATATGATTAGCTTATGAGAATAAAAGTATTTACTTATAAGATATAACTTCATAATTATGTGTAATATTTATTTATTTATATATGTCGGAGGGAGGGAGAGAGGGAGAGAGGGAGAGAGGGAGATAGGGAGAGAGGGAGAGAGGGAGAAGGGAGGGGGGAGAGAGAGAGAGAGAGAAAGCATGCAGAGAGCTCCCATTTACTGGTTAACTTCCCAAATGCTAGCTATGGCTTTAGCTGGGCTACAGATGGAGGCAGGAGCCAGAAACTCAATTTAGATTTCCTGTGTGGGTGACAGGACACCAATTACTTTAGCCATCGCCACTACTTCCTGGAATCTACATTGGCTGGAAGCTAGAGTCAGTAGCTAGAGCCAAGAATTGAACCCAAGTATTCAGATATGGGAAGGAAACATCTTAACCATAAGACAAAATGCCAATTCCAAGTTAAATGTAATTTAAATTGATAGCTATGTTGTTTGGTTAAACTTTTTAGAGTGACATAATGTAATAAAAGCTATCAATTTGTCTTAGAATAAGTAATAGCTATGCAACAGGTTATAAGACACTTAAAAGATTTAAGTTCAGAAAATTGGCTTGCTCCTTGGAATGAGCTCATTAGTAGAAATTGACGGCTAAATAATTGACTCGTGTTTGCTTAGTGATTATTATAATAGTTACTGACTGGTTTTGGCTCAGCTTTAAGCTTTGCTAAGATATTATTGAAATAAAGTTCTTTATTCACCAACCTCAAATGAAAAACAATACAAACTAATCAGCAACAAAAACAAAACAGTCCAGTCCAAACATTATCCCAATGGAAAATCTTCCATGCACTTGAAAAGATCAGTGAAATTTACAATGAGTAAAGAAATCCATAGATGAAGTAAGAAAAGTAAGCCCCTATGTTTGGGATTATATAAATGAAGTATAGTTCATCAGCAGGGTGTATGATTGCATGAGATAACAGAATGCTCTTTCAGATAAACTAATCATTTATCATGTAAAAAAAAACACCTTTTATTATATTAATTGCTATATATTACAAGAATCTGGAAACAAACAAAAATACAATTTAACCTATAGGAATAATTATTTTTGTGAGATATTTCTTTGAAAATGTGTCATCAACTATGTTCACTGTATTAAAAAATATGTAGGGGCGGACAGTGTGCTGTAGCTGGTAAAACTGCTGCCTGTAGTGCTGGCATCCCATATGGGTACAAGTTCGAGTCCTGGGTGCTGTACTTCCAGTCCAGCTCTCTGCTGTAGCATAGGAAAGCAGTAGAAGATGGCCCATGTCTTTGGGCCCCTGCACCCATGTGGGAGACCTGGAAGAAGCTCCTGGATCCTGGCTTCAGATTGGCCCAGCTCTGGCTGTTGTAGCCATTTAGGGAGTGACGGAGGACCTCTCTCTCTCTGCCTCCGTCTCTCTGTAACTCTGCCTTTCAAATAAATAAATAAATCTTAGAAAGAAAAGAAAAGAAAAAAAAAGTGGAAGGATTCTGCTTCACAAGACTACATTCATTTGGACATAATTGTCTCCTTGCTCTTTAAATAATCCTGGGGGTCATCCCAAACCCTCTGGTAAATAAAGTCATGAAGAAAACTAGTTAACTATACTGATGAACATAGAATGTGTCCAGAGCCAACATCTGAGATGATTTTTACTAATAGCAATATTTCTTGAAAAATTCCTGATGCCTTCCAATTAACTACTGTAAAATTTGTGGATAAAGTCTTTTTTCTCCTGCCTTTTAGTCTAGGAGTTTATTGTCCTATGGTCATCTGCAACCATACTTCTGTCTGTATGTTCCACCAACAAATTATATTCTAGACAATCTTGTATTTGTCTCCTTTCTTTAGTTTTGCAGCCCTTTCTGCAGTTGGTGGAAGGTTCTTGTACATTAGAGTTTTCTAAAATAGTTGTGCATATTTAATATGGCCATGGCACCCTGTATAAAGTATCAAATTTATTCACTAGTCCCTAATTCTGCTAGTCCCTAATCTAAGCTTCTAGTTGCACATTGGTGTTATAAACCTCGCATATATCCCTAAACCAAGAGGTTGTGTTTTCCTAGGCAACTAGCATAACCCATTTGGACGACTAACCAGATTATCGGGAATATTAAATAAACTCAAATGTAGAAATATTTAAGTACAAAATTAAGTTAAATTATTTATATTACTCTTAAATACCAGCTTCACAGTCTACACACACATGACCTAAGAATGGGGCAAGGAACCTAGTTATGTTGTCGTTCTGGAGATACAATTATGTCTTAAAATGTAAGAGGTATGTGATGTGATACAATGAGAATCTATTGCATTCATTTCATAGTATAGGGTGCATAAAAGGTTATGAATTAAATGTAACTCAATTTATTTTTATTTTAATTTTTAATTAGTTTTTAACAGATTCAACGTGATTTGTAGATACAATTCTGCGAACACAATAATACTCCTTTCCTCCCTCCCTCTCTCAACCTTCCTCCTTTTACCCTCCTTAACCTTCAATTCACTCAGATCAAATGATAAACCTAGAATAACTTAGAACGATGCATAACAACAACCAAATGGTCTACTGCTAATAAATGCATTACTAACTACAAATAGGGAGAAATAGAGTGTTACTCATACCAGTAAATTTTTTTGTTGTTATTTTTCAACCTCTTAAAAATAAGACTTGGGGCTTATCTGTAAGTCCCTACCACCACCATAATGGAGTTCATTCAATTGAAAGTAAATAAAGTTGAACTCAGGGTGGCCCACAACTATTAAGAAAATTTCCAAATGAACTCTGTAGACCCCAGATTATCAGTCACTTTAACATGTATTTATAGCTTACATTTCGCATGTTATTTATTTCTGCGGTTGTACTTTATTCTCCTTTGTCCTCTCCAAGGTTATTGAACAAGAGGCATTAGGAAAGATGTGCTTTTTGAAGGGAAGTAGTTGATAATATGCAAAAGATAAGTAGCTATGCTATTTTGCATGTAGTGGCATTTCGCATGCAGCTGCAAACAATTGTACTGATGCCAAATGGTCTGTTGAGTTACCATTACAGAATGGGTTTATTAGCCAGTATATATTTAGTAACATAAATCCTGAAATTAGTAGCAAAATCATATGGAGGTCTTGAGAAATATTTAACTCAGAATGATAACACTCTTTGACAAACCCCATTTTGGAAATCAGAGCAATACATTTTCATAAAACTGTCAATCCTGATGGCCAAAAAAAGTAGATGGGAAATGCAGATTTTGTATGCATATCAATATCTAATTCAGAAGATTACAGCAAAAAATTGGAGATTTTGAAACTCTCAGGTATTTAATATAATGATGACATTCAGCAATACTTTTTTTAATGACTAAGTTAATTAAAGAACCTAAATTGATGATTTTTGATTTGGATTTCATGAAGGCTTAGTTGTAAAAGTTAATAATAGGAAGGTAGATTAGTTACCAAATGATAATAACAATATAAAAAAGGTAGTAATAAAAACTTGTCTTGGGGGAAGATTAACAATTCCTTGTTCATCTGAAATACAATCCATTGTACTTATTTTTCAACCTAGAGCAAGATATTATTCTATGAGTGAAAGGGGGTTGTCAATGTGGCACAATAGGTTAAGTCAGCATCCCATTTTGGAGCTCTGGTTCGAGTTCTGGCTGTTCCACTTCCAATCAAGCTTCCCGCTAATGTACCTGGGAAGGAGCAGATGATGTTCCAAGTACTGGGGCCTCTGCCAAGAATTAACAAGTATATTTTATGAGCAACAAAGTCACCCAATGCGGTATTTCCCTTAAAGGAGACAGGACCCTCATAAGGAAGTCCAAATCTAAGATGGGTGGAATGTAAACGGTATGTTTATATTAGTAGATTCTGAGCCAGGAGTTGTTACAACAGTGTAGTTTATTCCAATCCTGTTAATGTTCTGCACAGAGGCAGCAGCTGATGGAATGCTCAATATTGAATAAATGGGTAGATTGTAATTATCTGAAAAATGAGACATTACTAGAAATTTTCAGAGATGTATGACAGTTTAAACATTTATTAGTGTCATGTTTGTCATCCTTATGGACTTAGGAATTAGATAAAACCTATTATTTGGGTTTCATTTTATTGTATTAAAGAATTCTGCTTCAATAAAGTATCAATAGTAGATCAACTGCTTTAATTAGAATGATCTCTTTACCTTTACAAGAATGGTGATAATACCATGGAGTCTTGGTTTATATTTTAGAAAGAATAAATGCTTTATCATTATGCAATTAGGGAATCAATAAGAATCTGTTATTTTTCATTCATAAAATATACAATAGAATCATCTTTGATAAGAGAAGCTAAGTATAGTAGATATTTAAAATGTTTTTGGTTTAAATATATAATTCACTATTGATATTTGTAGTTTTTATCATAACCTACTGGAATGCACATCTACTTTTTAATTCAATCTTCATCACATGTTCAAAACTGAGCCAAGTAGAATATTATTATATTGTAAATATTTAATGAGTCACTATGTATATATTTGTGTATATATATATAATCAGAAGTCTCATCCAATATCTATACAATGCAGAAATCTCTTCTAGATTATTTTTTAAAGATTTATTTTATATATTTGAAAGGCAGAGTGATAGACACAGAGGGAGAGACAGAGAGAGACATCTTCCATCCATTGATTAACTCCCCAAATTATCACAACTGCTGGAATTAGGTCAGTCTAAAGCCAAGATTCTGGAAGTCCATCCTGATCTCCTACATGGGTGGCAGGGGGCTAAGGACTTGAGCTATCCTACGAAGTTTTACCAGACACAGGGAACTAGATTGGTAGCAGAGTTTCAGGGACTCTCACGGCACTCAAATGTGGTGCCAGCAGTACAGGCAATGGCTTAAACCACTGAGTCACAACATGGTCCCTCTGGTAGCTTTTTTATTTTAATGCCACTAGTTCTGCAAAACTCCTGAGGTCCAAGAAAGCTATTTTATTTTTGCAGAATGACTTTTCAGTTAATTGTGGATATTTTTCCTAGCCTAGAAGACAAAAACTAGCAGCATTGAATTCTTTCCAGTTGGTCTCCAGCTCTTGGAAAACTAAAAATGTGTCTTCTTCCCATTAATATATCTTCAAATATTTGAAAACACTTAATGTGGTTTCCCATAGTCTTAGCACTGAATAGCTAAGAAACTTGGGGCACAAAAATTTCTCCTAAGAGAGAGAGGACTAATAGGCTGCATGACCTAACATACTGAGATTCTTCAGACATTATAAATAAAACAAATATATATATATATATATATATATATACATACACACATATATACACACACACATACACACACACACACACACACACACACATATATATATATATAAGCTAGCCTCACACACAGTAGATGCCTTACAAATGTTAAAATTGTTTTAAATAATCCTTACTGTGTTCAGATATGATATGATATACAAACATTTCCCTAAAATAAGCTTTGTGACAGGTAAGTAAGTTAATGATTTTTCTGCAATCACCGAGGCTCTTGTCATGAGCTGCCAAGGCTATGGAAGCCCCCTGAGTTCACCAACTCTGATCGTGATTAGACAAGGCCATATCAAAGTGGAAGTTCCTTCCTCCCTTCAGAGAAAGGTACCTCCTTCTCTGATAGCCCGTTCTTTCCGCTGGGATCTCATCACTGAGATCTTTCATTCAAGTCATTTTTGCCACAGTGACTCGGCTTTCCATGCCTACGAAACTCTCATAGGCCTTTTAGCCGGATCCGAACGCCTTAAAGGCTGATTCTGAGGCCAAAGTGCTGTTTAGGGCATTTGCCATTCTATGAGTCTGCTGTGTATTCTGCTTCCCCCGTAGGATCACCTTCTCCCTTTTAATTCTATCCTTCATTATTTGCAGACATTGGTCTTATATGTGTAATCTCTTTGACATTTAATCTTATCTTTTTGATCAATTATATACTTAAACTGATCACTTTAACAAGTAAGATGGCATTGAGTGACAACTTACTATTTTTTTTCCTTTTAGTATTTTTGTTTGTTTTACTTAATACCATTGGTTGAACTCTTTAATTAATACACAATTATTCTTAGGCTTTTAAAATTAACTGAAAAGTGATCTCTGTGAAATATAAGAGTGAGAATAAGAGAAGGAGGAGATATACAGTTTGGCACATGTTCACTTGGACTTACCTCCAATGGTAGAGCTAGAAATGTGCCAGGGGATTCCAATTCAATCCCATCAAGATGTGTATCTTTAGGCAAGCCATTTTCTCTTTCTGGATCTCTAATTCTCTTTTACATAAGTAATGCAAGATGTTTAGATGAGCACTGATATTTGGTGTAGTTCCCTAACCTGTATTTCATTTCATAGTGTAATAAACAAATAATTTTTAACCGACCCTTTTATGAATGAAAAATGCCATGATTATTACAAGTGACCATGATAATACAGTGTATGTCTTGTTAAACGGTGCTGTTGAAGAAGTCAAATCCACACATTACTTGGGAAGGAAGGAGTTCACAATAAATTAATCAATACAAAATCATACCAGCTGAGAATCATTTTGATACCATGCAAGATAAACTCATTGCAGACCAATCACACATAAGATTGCTAAAGGCTGGGTGAAGACAAATATTCTTTATCCTACTAGACACAAACAAGGACACAAATGCCATTGGATTTAATAAAAGCCACCTTCAGTTTATATAGTTAGGGCGATAGATTTTCAGTAGCATAGCTCAGCCACTTGATCAAGTCTTTACTGGAACTAACACATTTGTCTTAATCTTTATGATTCTTCATGTTCACCTTATTGTGAATAAAACAATCCTGCATCTTGCTGATTTCCCTGGATATTTATATTTAGCAATTTTATGGCAATATACAAGCTATTTTGAATCTTGCTTTGTAATAAAAATATAGGGTCATATCTAACAAAAATTTACAATTGAATTCCCTTCTATTATCTTACTCATCCTATCTTCCACTTCCTGAAGCCATGACTAGGAATCTAATTTCTATTGAATGAGAAAGAACATTTTTGTTTTATAACTGCTTTTCTCAATTTTTCTTTTTTTAAAATTATTTTCTCTCTGAGGATATACTCACAAATAGCATGGGGTTTGCTAATGGAAATGAACATGGAAACACATTTTCTCTGTGTATAATACTGAATTGGAAAATAGCTACTTTGGGGCTGGCATTTTGACATAGTGGGAAAGTCACCACCTGCAGTGTCGGCATCCCGTATGGGTGCTTGTTTAAGTCCTGGCTGCTCTACTTCTGATCCAGCTCCCCACTAGTGTACCTAGAAGAGCAGCAGAAGATGACCCAAGTGCTTGGGCCCCTGCACCCACATGGGAAACCTGGAAGCAGTTTCTAGCTCCTGGCTTCAGTCTGGATCAGTCCTACCAGTCTGGCCATTTGGGGAGCGTAACAGTGGATGGAGGATCTCAATGTCTCTCCTCCTCCTTTCTCTGTAACTCTGCCTTTCAAATAAAGGAAGGAAGGAAGGAAGGAAGGAAGGAAGGAAGGAAGGAAGGAAATAACTGCATTAACAGGGAAAGGCTTTTCTCCAGGCTCACGGATAAAGAAAGTCTCAGAGTAGATGATGGTCCAGAGAAGGACAAGAAGAAAATATGTGTGAGTGCATAACACTTCAAGTGCTTAAGACAATTTTAAATATATTCATGCCAATAATATGTATGGAAATATGCACACATATATACACATGATTACATAATTTTAGTCATGATATTGCCATGTGTAATACTGACACTTGATCACTTCTACTAAAATTAGTTGTAGCTGGTATTTATCTTAGAGGTTAAATCACTACTTGGGATTTTCATGTCCAATATTTAAGTGCTTGGTTGAATTGCTTATTCCCCCAATTCTGATCCAGCTTCCTTTTTATTTTTTTATTTTTTGACATGCAGAGTTAGACAGTGAGAAAGAGACAGAAAGGTCTTCCTTCCATTGGTTCACCCCCCAAATGGCCGCTTCGGCCATCGCGCTGCTCAGATCCGAAGCCAGGAGCCAGGTGCTTCCTCCTGGTCTCCCATGTGGGTGCAGGTCCCAAGCACTTGGGCCATCCTCCACTTCCTTCCTGGGCCACAGCAGAGAGCTGGACTGGAAGAGGAGCGACCGGGACAGAACCAGCACCCCAACTGGGACTAGAACCCGGGGTACTGCCGCCACAGGCAGAGGATTAACCTAGTGAGCCGCAGCGCCGGCACTGATCCAGCTATCTACTAATGAGCACCCTGGGAGGCAACGAATGATGGCTCAAGTACTTGAATCCCTGCCGTCTACATGGGAGAACTGGATAGAATTATTGACTTCAGTCTGAACTAATGCTGGCTGTTCTGGGCATTTGGCAAGTGGATGAAATATCCCCGTCTCCCTACCTCTTTTCCTTTGTCTCTCCACTTCTTGAATAAAACAAAAATAAACAAATAAATAATTTTTTTAAATTAGTAAATTTAGTTTACTAAACATGTATTTGTAAAATAATTAATATATCTCAGATTTCATTAGATACAGCCCAGAAGGTATCTGATACCATCTTAATAGTAAATATAATCACAGTTATAAAATGCATCAAACTATAATTTTATAATTTTTTTGACAGGCAGAGTTAGACAGTGAGAGAGAGAGAGACAGAGAGAAAGGTCTTCCTTTTTTCTGTTGGTTCACCACCCATGTGGCCACCATGGCCAGTGGGCTGAGGCTGGCATGCAGTGCCGATCCAAAGCCAGGAGCCAGGTGCTTCCTCCTGTTCTCCCATGTGGGTGCAGGGCCCAAGCGCTTGGGCCATCCTCCACTGCACTCCCGGGAATTGTATAATTTTAATAATAAATTTATTCAGTATTATTAGGAAAATGAAGGAAGAAGAATGTGGATGTGATGGGCTAATGCTCTAAATTAAAAGAATATTAGCAGAACAGAAAGTAAATATGGCAGAAACCTCAACTTATTTCATTGACAAATCAGGAAACTTTTTGCTATTTTTTATTAAAGGAATAAAAATCAAAATGTAATTATGGGGAGCCGGTGCTATGACACATTTGATTAAAGCCCCAGCCTGCAGCATCGACATCCCATTTGGATGCCAATTTGAGTCCTGGCTGCTCCTCTTCCAATACAGCTCTCTGCTATGGACTGGGAAAGCAGTGAAAAATGGACCAAGTTCTTGGGCCCCTGCACCCACATGGGAGACCTGGAAGAAGCTCCTGGCTTCTGGCTTTGGATCAGCTCAGCTCTGGCTGTTGTGGTCATTTGGAGGGTGTACCAGCATATGGAAGACCTCTCTCTCTCTGGCTCTACCTCTCTCTGTAACTCTTTCAAATAAATAAAATATTTTTTTAAAAAAATGTAATTAAGTCTTTGTCTTCTTCTATTAAGTTTTTTGCATTGCTTAATTGTATTACCCAGCCAATGACAGTCTCACAACCTCTCTGAGGACTACGTGAAAGAATATTGCTCTTAAGAACTTGGTATCACAGTAATTTTTGTTTATATCCAACATTAGCTTGCAGTTCAAGTTGGTAATGATTTCAGAATACCTCCAAAGTGTGCTGGCTGGGCTGTGTGGGACGATTAATGAGAGTTTTAGACTCTTGTGAGCGCCTTTTATACTGACCTTTTTGTGTGAACTGCACCATTCACTCCAGCCAATAATGCATACAGCTCTGAGGTCTTAACACATTCTACGCTGACCTATCTATGCTCACTCTACCTAACCATTCAGAGCTGTCACCACTTATAGTATACAAGGATCATATTTAGCTATGAAGCCTTTTGGTTTTGATTATTTTGTATTCACAATTTATTGGTACATATCAATATATTGACTTAGATCTATGACTTGTCTCTCCATTTAAAGAAATGTGGGGGCTGGCGCTGTGGTGCAGCATGTTAAAGCCCTGGGCTCTGGCGCTGCCATCCCATATGGGCACCGTTCTAGTTCTGGCTGCTCCTCTACCAATCCAGCTTTCTGCTATGGCCTGGGAAAGTAGTAGAAGATGGCCCAAGTCCTTGGGCCCCTGCAGCCATATGGGAGACCTAGAGGAAGCTCCTAGCATCTGACTTTAGATCAACTCAGCTCTGGCCATTGTGGTCATTTGGAAGTAAACCAGCGGATGGAAGACCTTTCTCTCCATCTCTTCCTCTCAGTTTGCAATTCTACCTCTCAAATAAATAAGGTCTTTAAAAATGTGAAATACACCAATTAGAAACAAACAAACTTAGGGATGCATTTGGTGAAGGTGATGAAGAATAGGGCCTTCTTGATAATGAGGAAGGCATTGGCTAAAAAAATCTGAGAGTACCTCAAAAGGTTCATGAGAAAATTGAATGAAAAGATAATCTTGTTTTCGTGAATTTTTTGGAGTAGTTTTGTCAAAATACACACTTTCCATGAGTTTTAAAACATTTTAAAAATTTATTTGAGCACTGGAGAGATGACAGAGATAGAGATAAAGAGATAGAGATAGAATCTCCCATTCACTGATTCATTCCCCAAATGCTCATAGTGGACCAGGAGCTTGGCTGGGGACAGAGCCAGGTGCTAGAGACACAATCTAGGTCTCCTACAGAGGTGGCAGGGACTCAATTACTTGAGCCAACACCGGTTGCCTTCCAAAGTCTGCATTATAAAGAAGCTGGACTTGGGAACTGGAGTCTGAAAGGGAACACAATATACCAACATGGGATGTGAACATCTTAACTGCTAGGTTGAATGCCTGCTTCCATAATGAACTTTTTAAAAACTCCTCATAGAGTGCCAAAAACATGAAACACTGATATCCAGTGACTAAAACAGTGAGGTATTCATTTAACAGATATTTTCAAATGACTGAAACTATCAAAGAAAATTAGGGGCCGGTGCCGTGGCTCACTTGGTTAATCCTCCACCAGCGGCAGCGGCATCCCATGTAGGCGCGGGTTCTAGTCCCAGTTGCTCCTCTTCCAGTCCAGCTCTCTGCTGTGGCCTGGGAGGGCAGTGGAGGCTGGCCCAAGTGCTTGGGCCCCTGCACCCACATGGGAGACCAGGAGGAAGCATCTGGCTCCTGGTTTCAAATCAGCATAGCTCCGGTCATAGCGGCCATTTGGGGGTGAACCAGCATAAGGAAGACATTTCTCTCTGTCTCTCCCTCTCACTGTCTAACTATCTGTTAAAAAAAAAAAAAGAAAATTAATTAATTTATCAGGATTTATCTAATACTTTCAACTCCTAACATAAAATTGAATAATAAGGGGCCAACGTTGTGGTATACTGGGCTAAGCCTCTGCCTGTGGCCGCGGCATCTTGCATGGGTACTGGCTGCTCTTCTTCCAAATCAGCTCTCTGTTTATGGCCTGGGATGGCCCAAGTGCTTCGGCACCTGCATCCACTTGGGAGACCCAGAAGAGGCTCCTGGCTGCTGGCTTCAGATCAGCTCAGCTCCGGCTATTGAACAAGAGACTGGAGGACCTCTCTCATGTCTCTCTGTGTCCGTAACTGTACCTCTCAAATAAACTTTTTTTTGAGCCATGTTAATATCATGTTCCTTATGTAAATTTATATGTAGCTCACATATTCATTTATGATTATTTTTGTGATCCAAACTTTACTATGATTATTTCTCTAAAATATTCATTTCAATGAAAATTCTAAATATAAATGGCATACTTGAAATGATATGCAAGTCAATGAGGCTTCATCTCTATTATTCAGAATTCCAGTATAAGCAAAAGTTTTTCTATTTCTTCTATTTATCAATATAGACTCAGAACTTCATAACTTATTGATTTACAATTTATTATGCTCCTCAAACTTATTAGGATCCTCAATTATGTTGGTGCTCAAATTTTTCCAAATGTGAATACAGCAGTCCCTTTCAAACTTACTTTTTCAACACTCTATTTCTAATTAAATAGTTCAGTTGTTCTTTTGAATCTAAGTTGAGAGTGAGAGATGGAAGGAGAGATTTCTTCCATCTGCTGGTTTGCTCCCATAAATGGCTGCAACAGCCAATCCTGGACCAGGATGAAGCCAGGAGACAGAATTCTATTCTGGTTTCCCACATAGGTGGCAGGGACCCTAGCAACTGGACCACTACCCACTGATTTCCTAGTCACATTAGCAGGAACCTGGGTTGGAGGCAAAGAGGCTGGTTTTAAACCAGCACACTGATATGGGATGCTGTCATCCCAAGTTATAGCTTAATCCACTAAGCCACACTGCCAGCTCCCAATATGTCAATTTTGGCTTAGGCTATATGAAAAAATTTTTCTCACATATTTCTTTTCTTTTTTTTTAAAGAAGATATATTTTATTTATTTGAAAAACAGAGCCACAGAGAGAGGTAGAAACAGAAAGAGAGAGAAAGGTCTTCGATCCACTGGTTCACTCCTCCAATGGCTGCAATAGCCAGAGGTAAGCCAATATGAAGTCAGGAGCCAGGAAATTCTTCTAAGTCTCCCAAGTGGGTACAGGGGCCTAAGCACTCGGGCCATCTTCTGCTTCTTTCCAATGTGCATTTGCAGGGAGCTGGATGAGAAGTGGAGCAGCCAGGATTCAAACTGGTTTCCATGTGGGATGCCGGAACTTCAGACCAGGGCTTTAACCCACTGTGCCACAGCACCAGCCTCCATATTTCTTTTCTTCAAACTCCTTTTAAAAAAGATTTATTTAATTATTTGAAGCCAGAGTTACAGAGAGAAAGAGGGAGTAAAATCTTCCATCCTGGTTCACTTCCCAAATGGCTGCAATGGGTGGAGCTGAGTCGATCCGAAGTCAGGAGCCAGGTGCTTCTTCCAGGTCTCCCACATGGGTGTAGGGGCGCAATTATTTGGGCCATCTTCTGTTGCTTTCCCAGACACATTAACAGGGAGTTGAATTGGAAATGGAGCATCCAGGACTCAAACCAGCATATAGGATGCTGACACTGCAGGTGGAGGCTTAGCCTTCTATGTCACAGCACCAGCCTCGAACTCTATTTTGAAGAAATGTCTTGGTACAGTGCAAACATCATGAAACCATTTAGTCCACCCTCAACATACATCCATACTGTGTTTATGATCCCATTCTATTAGCCAGTACCAATAAAATCAGTTCTTTGTATATTCAATACATGTAGAATCAAACTGACCATGTGACCAATGAATTTATATGAGCATATATGAGGGTTATTTCAATGATCCATACTATACTTATATTATTATTTAATTTGGCATAAATTGGTGCAGAAATGAAAAAGGAAAATAATGGAAATCACTTGGGATCTAGAAACCTATATATAAAGTATTATTCACAAATTTCTGAGCTAAATAAACCCTTTTACATTCAAAAATACTGTGAGCACAATGTATCATTTTGCTTCAGTTTTGTTCTGTTTTGCTGTTTATAAATGGTGTTAGCTCATATTGAACTAATATTTACAGCTGGTCACTCATGAATTATACAATGAAGAAATTCATCATAAAACTTTATGAAGTGATTATCATTGTTTCTTTCTGCAAAGTGGTTGAAAATACTAAATTACTTACTGTGGGGAACGCAAATGATAAGACATTTGAATTCCATGTCTAGTCTATTTTTCCTGTATTTCTGTGCTTTACCTTCCAAACAATTCTTCCCACTTCAAAAAAAAAAGTAATTTCCATCCAGTGCTGACTCTAGCACATATCTTCTTATTACACATGTGATGCTACACATCTAAACATCATGAAAATGCTTCTCCTAAAATAAGACAATAGTATGTGCACACACACACACACATACACACTTATGTTTAGTAGCCAGTGGCCATATGTTGTGATAATATTAGAAAAATGTGTTCTAAGCAAATATTAAACCACTTTTTCATAAAAAAGAAACTAAGTCTACAAAGCAGAGTAGAAAAATGTCCATATTCATAAGCATAGTAGTGAATGTATCAAAATAAACACTATCATCACCATTATCCCAGATTCAAGCTAATATACCATCTGTATGCAGAAATGCGCTACTTCTGCACGATTACTTTTTCAGTCAGAGTTTAATCAGATTGATGCTTCCTGCCACAAAATATTAATCTGAGACCTACCATAAAAACACATATAATTTTTCACAGGCAGATGGACTGACTTTTTTCTAATGTGGTGAAATGGATATTTGCAAAATAAGTAAACCATCAAATAAATCCCAAAGCTCGATGGTCACTTCCATACTATTACTTTTCTTAATAAGTAGTGAAGCTTAATTTTTATTATACACATTGAAGAATAGCCTAAATGCATTCTACATCAGCCTATGGACTGCTGTTTTCACAAAAAAAAGAGAGGAATAACAAAGGTGTTTTTCTGGATTTATTGATGGATTGGTGAATGCTCCCTAGATTTTGGTGGAAACATTCATTCCAAGGGGAGCTAAATAAAATGAAAACTTTCAAATCATCAATAATGAAAAACCTTTCTCTGTCCTGCAGACATGAGATTAATGAACAGCTAAAAATGTGATGATTTCAAGTTCTGTCAAAATGCAGAGCATCACTGATTTTTATGTTTTCCAAGGAAGAGTGAATTTGTAAAAGTATTTTGTACAGAAATTTGGTCACATCTAGCAAATTGTAAGAGAGGCAAATTCTGTATCTTTGAAAGGTATATACATTTAGAAATATGTACCAGCTAACATGTAAATAATTTATCTTAGCAAATTTGTTTGAAAGTTGAGAGCTTATAACAATTGTATGACCACAATGGGAAAGTAGAAAATAAATTATATATTATACACAATTATAAATTATATAATAAATCATATATAAATATAAATACATTAATTAGAGCTACATCCAGCAAAATGTATAAATATTGTAGAAACAGTATATAATGAAAAATAATACTTTCCATGGCTGTACATATAAGCAACAAAAGTATGATATAACTGGGAACTATTTATAGTAACTATTGAAGTTGATCTAAACTAAGTGAAGAGCTGTAATAATTTCAACAAAGCATATCCACAAGCTATTGAAGCATTATGTATTTGACAGTAACAATTTTATCTCTAATGCATTATAAACCAGTTTGGCAGCATTAAAAAAATCTAACACATATGATTCCTGTAACATGTGAAACTTTGAGTCTCATTATGGGAGCTACTGTTAAAATTTATCAACTTTTTCCGTTTTAATGACATAAAAGAAGTACAGCATCCCAAATTAATTATTTTGTCCAGCATAAGTCAAGGATACTTCACTTTTGGCATTTGTCTGCATTAAAGAAATCCTTATGATATATTAAACTGTTTTATCTTTCTACAAAAGCTACAGTTGGATGAATTAGATCAAAGGAAGCTGACGTGTAGCATAAATTATCAAGAAACATGTTCACTGTTAAAACCAATGAATAGCTCATGTTGGATACTAGCTATATCTAAACCAACATTTTAAGGAATATATCAGTGTGAAAGATCCAGGAAGAAGTCTTGCTCTTAACGGGGTTTCTCTTGTTTCCCTTAACCTCCAGGATGATGGATTTTTATTTTAATTAACTATCCCAGTCATGACACTCTTATAACATGAATCATCAATAGATTTGGATTTTTGGAAATGAAAGAATCAAAGGTTAGATTAGAAAGATCATGCTTTAACAGCATTTATACATGGTCAGCTGAAAATTAAATGAGATGCCCTAGCCGAAGGTCTTTTTATTCCATGTGGCAATTCATTCCAGTTTAGAATTGTTCACAAAAGATGTGAACACAAATATTAGATGATTTTTTGAATACTGGCTTTTGCTATTGTTGTTTTTTGCGCAAAGTTTAATTACCTGATGAATCCAGGCTGGTCCACTTCTGATCCAGCTCTCTGCTAATATTCCTGGGAAAGCAGCAGAAGATGGCCAAGTGCTTGGGGCCCTGCCACACAAGTGGGAGACCAGGTGGAATTCCTGCCTCACAGTTGTGGCCTGGCTCAGCCCCAGCTATTGCAGCTATTTGGGAAATGAACCTATAGATGGAAGATTCTCTCTCTCTCTCTCTCTCTCTCTCTCTCTCTCTCTTTCTCTCCCCCTCCTTTCAAACAAATAAAATAATTCATTCTTTTAAAAAAAAGTAAGGAAGCTGCCTCAAAAATAAAATAAATATTCCAGAAAATCATGCAGCTAATTAGCAGTAGAGCTGGTATTGAAAGCAGAGCAGACTGATTCTGAATTTCATTCTGAATCACTAAGCTTTACTTTTCCCTTAAGTAACTGATATTTTTTGAGTATAAAAATGTACTTTCCTTCTTGTAGCTTATCCTCATAGGAAAGGATCATAAAAAAGGATTGTTAAAGTCTATTTATAATATGTTAGTAAATCAGGCCTGGCATTCAGGCTACAGTGGCTGGAAGCCCTGCGGCCCTCCGTGTTCACCTCTTGTAGAGACTAAGGGCACGTCCCTCCTCCGTAAACCACACCGCAGCACAGCAGCAGCTGCCGCAGCTGCCTCCTCCCATGGGTGCTGGCCTCATGGGATTCAAGTGTTACTCCTGTGTGTCTGGCATTCCTGGTGTCGTGAATATCACCTCCATCACCATGCGTGCCACTGTGGAACTTGAGGATGCCCTTCTCCTTGGCCTGTGCCTTTAGTATCATTGCTGCTGCTACAGTGTCACAGCTGCTGCCTTTACTGTTAAACAATCATCCCCACAGGTGCTGAGGTCAGGCACCTCCAGCAGTCCATGTCCACTGAAATTTGTACCACATCCACAGACACTTGCAGTATCGATCACTGAGGCACGTGTAGGCATGGCTGACATTGATTACATGGAGACTACACTTCTGTACTCAGAACCAAAGTCTAACAATCTACTGAAATGATGCTGTAAGATTTACCTGAATGAAAGCTTTTCTACACAAAAGCCACTTAATTCTCTTTCTACCATAAATTTGATATATGGAAATTCCAGTTGTCAATTTAATGAAATTTTCTAAATATTCATTTTTTTCATTGGAAAAATTGAACTATAAATAGCAAATATGAAGCTATGTTTTGTTGATTTGTGAAATTCACATTTTATACTGCTTATCAAAGTACCTGGTGAATTTCAAGCCTTTAATTAAAATTAGCCCTGTTGCTTTCATTAGTAGTATCTTAATATCTAATAAGCAATAGCAGTACCAGAAATAGAACAGCGTCTCTGGTGTCTGTTCTCTATACTAAGTTTTTTAACAGCAACAATTCATTGCAGGAGGAGTTGAATGCTATTCCAGATATTTATACATTAGTACATAGGCATAAAATCATGTAAAATAAGGAAGACAAACACCTTCAAAGGAACACAATAATTCTCCAGAAATAGATGAAAAAGTAAAAGGAAATATATGAGATACTAGGACAGGTATTAAGCAATAATAGTTCTAAAGAAATGTAGCAACATGCAAAAGAATATGGATATATAATTTAATGAAATGAGTAAAATAATTCACATCACAATAAGAAATTCAACAATGAAATAGAAATCATAAAAAATAGACTTGGAGCTAAAGAATAAATCAAAGAAATAAAAATACAATTGTGAATTTCAACAGATTCAAACAAGCAGAAGAATTTCTAAAATTGAAAACAAATCTTTTGAAATAACAAGTCATATGTAAAGGAGAGAGGAATTGAGAATGAAAAGGAGAGAGGAATGGAGAAAGTCTATGAAAATTTTGGACCATGCAGTTGCTTGACTGTTGAAGGCTCATAGAGAGATAAGTCTAGAAATATTGTGATTGGTAAGGTTATGGAGGGCCTCATATTCCACATTGAAGGATCTGGTTTGTTGTATTCTTCTTTTAAGAAAAAATTTTTTTTTGTTTATTTGAAGGTCAGAGTTACAGAGTGAGAGAGGAGAGACAGAGAGAAATCTTCCATCCACTGATCCACTCCCCAAAGGGCCACAACTGCCAGAACAGGGGCAGGCTGAAGCCAGGAGCCAGGAACTTCTTCCAGGTTTCCCTCATAGGTGCAAGGGCCTGTAGAATTGGGCTATCTTCCAGTGCTTTCTCAGACACATTAGCAGGAATCTGGATTGGAAGCAAAGCATCTGGGACTCGAACCAGGGCCCACATGGGATGCTGGCAATACAGATGGTAGTTTAACCCACTGTACCACAATATCAGCTAATTGATTTGTTCTATTCTAAGGTTATAAAAGAAATTCTTAATTGAGAGTAGGCTGAACCCACTTTGAAGGACTGAAACAAGTCAGTCCTCTGAAATATAAAATATTTACATGTTTTCTATTACTTTTCAGAAGTTTCTGAATTTTATGAAAAACCTTAATGAACTGTAGCAATAATATTTAGTTATAAACTTAGTTATAATATTACATTCATTGGCTAAATAGTTCCAAAGAGTGCTCATGTAACAAGGTACTTTTGAATAATTCGTTAGATATATATGGAACAAATTTGATCAAATAAATAGGACTTTTTGGACAATCATTTCAATAAAGGAGACCAGGAGCTAGACTGCAGTGGTTTGAAAAGCCAAAGTGGTAGGTGAATAAAGAAAATAGTATGCATAGATTCTAAGTTATTTGACTATGAAAAGTATAGAGTAGGGAAGCAGTAAGGACATTGATGAGGAGTATATAAAGACATTTTTCATTTTAATTTGAGGCACTTGAGCCTTGTACACAGTTATTGGAAAAATGTTTCCAAAGCAAGGTTGAATTCACAAGGAGGGGAGTAACACCTGGACATGCTACTGTATGCTTGTGCAGCCAGGAGGTTACGCTTACCAACATCCTTTCACAGCACCAAAGGTACGAATGAAAAGAAGGATGCCCATGTACATTTGGCACTAAAAGGGTGGGTGGTTCTAATCAGAAGTAAAATGATCTGGAGAAAATGGGAAGGTAAGAGAAAATATAGGAGGGCCAGGTATTTGAAGACTAAAGAAAATTTGACATAGTCAGTCTAGAAACCAGCCTGATCAGAGAAAACATATTAGTGCTCCCTGTCACCTATACATACAATCAAAAACTTATTGACTAAAAATAAATACTAAAATAATAACAAAAATATGTTACCAAATTATACAATAAGATTATTTTAACTATCCAAAGGCTCACAAAAAAGTCAGTAAGGGAATGTAACAGAATATTTTCACTAATGACTGTGGGACAAAGAAATAAAGAAAATCATTTTTCTTTATGTATTTCCAAGTTTTCCAAGTTCTTGTTCAATGACTACAGATTCTATTTTTTATTTTTAGTGTTTATACTCTTTCATGCAGTATAATTTACTTATTTACTGTTAGATTTTTTTCCATTTTATAACTATTATAAAACAATCAGGTTGTTGATACAAGGTTTTGTACATCTGAACAATTTTCTTATAGGTGATACACAATAAGTGAATTTCTAACTCATAAACTATACACCTGATGTTTTAAATTAAAACTCCAGGGGCTGGTGCTGTGGCACAGCGGGTTAATGCCCTGGCCTGAAGCGCAGGCATCCCAATGGACGCCGGTTCAAGACCTGGCTGCTCCACTTCCTGTCCAGCTCTCTGCTATGGCCGGGGAAAGCAGTAGAAGATGGCCCTGGACCTTGGGCCTCTGCACACACATGGGAGACCCAGAAGAAGCTCCTGGATCCTGGCTTCAGATCGGCGCTGCTCCGGCCGTTACAGTCAACTGGGGAGTGAACCAGCAGATGGAAGACCTCTCTCTCTCTCTCTCTCTCTCTCTCTCTGCCTCTCCTCTCTCTGTGTAACTCTGACTTTCAAATAAATAAATCTTTAAAAGAAAAAGAAAATTAAAATTCCAAACTACAGAATAATGTGACAAGCACACAATTATTCATAAACCCTGAAATAGCTACTGTTTATAATTAGCTCTATTTCTTCAGATTTTCAAGTTAAACCAATACAAATATGGCTCAAATCTATCTTGTTTCCTTAGGCAGTTACTTACCCTTCTTTCTCCCCAGAAGGAAAAAAACACCCTAACAAATTCTGTCTTTCACTTATTTATTGTGTTAATTACTGCATGCTTAATCATTCTTAAATGATATTCGTTCCTTTTTATTTTATTTAAATGCTTACCTAAGCCTTTTATATTACTTATATAATTATATTATAGGAAATTATCTGAGAGACTTTTTGTGCCACTAGATAATCAAAACACAATTTGGAAACTACCTTAATATTCACTATGCTCTATGCATACAATGGTTAATAAAGTCCTAAATGCATGAACATAAATAAATATTGAAAATATAATATTGATAGCTTCTTTTGTGATGAGATTTAAAACATGAAGAAAATGTGTATTGTGCATGGTTTCCTTTGGTGTTTTAAATTACAAGACAAATTTAATCTCTTAGTGTAAGGCTTTACCAAATCACTTTTATTGGTTATGTTGTGATTTGGTCTTTAATCTTTATTGGAGACTGAAAAACCTCTCTGCTTGCTTTTTTCCCTCAAGGTAAATCATTATTTAATGCTTGCTTACTATTATTTCCTAAAGGTTTTGCTCAGATAACTCCAATATATAAAATATTCTTCCTGTGCTTCCTTCTTAGAATGTTTCTATTTCACCTGTTTAAGCCAAAATTCAGAGTAACTCTCCAGAAATGGGAATTTTCTTTCATTTTCATGAAGAAATGTGCCATCTAATCCCATGTACCTATTTCAGAGTTCTTCTGACACTGATATGTCAAATATATCATATCTATATATCCATATTCATATATATGAATATAGAGACTTATGAATTGCAAGCTAATCTATTTCCCACTCTCTTAATCAACCTGTATAAGTCTAAACTGTTCTTAATATTTTGTAACCGTTTTCAGGGCAGAAACATTGTCGTACCAATATCAAGATGCCCTGAACTCAGTGATAACAAATTTATTTTTATTTGCCTTTACTATCTAAAGACACTAGTTTCAAGTTTTTGAAAATGAAGATAATGTTATTGATCTTTATTACTCAGTTTCCCTTATATAGCTTCTATTTGTGCCTTGAGGAAAGAACTGTATTAGTTAGCTTTTACAACATTAATATTTTGTTCATGCATCATGTAAAGCATACGCTATGCTCTAGGTTTCAGAGCCACAGGTTGACTGAGTGTCTTTGTTCCATTTTTTCTTGGACCCACGTTGGTGCAGTGGGTCTCATGTAGCATACATTCTTCTCATAGTAATCACAGAAACACAAGTGGGCAATCCTAATCAATTCTCCTGGCTAGCATCCCAGTGAACAGAACACGCTACCAGGTAAAGATCCAAGTCATGCACTCAGAGTATTTAGAGAACTATCTATATAGAAAAGTATGTTCTGCACACCATCAGACTATGGCCACTGCATGGATGTATCATTCTTAAACAAGTTGTGAAAATGGAGCCCCCAATTTCTATGTATTTAATAGCTCAACTTCTTGTTTGAGTTGTAGTGCTATAACAAAATGCTGGCTCTGCTGATAAAATGGATTGCAGGCTATCTATTGTCACAAAACAGGAACACTGCAAGCTAACACATTTCCTTGGTTAAGACAAAAAAGATGTTGTTAATTGCACGAGAAACAAGTGAATATTCAGAACACAAGTAATATTTTCATCTCAGAAACCTAGATTCTTGACTTTCTTGAAAAAAGGGGAGTTTTATTTCATTCTTAATTGTCTGCTTCTGAACACTGTTTTAAATTATAAGCTCTTTCAAGTTCTGTTGGAAGTAGGCAGGGCTTTGAAACAAATAAATTCTGGTGTGTGGGTAAAATAAATTATTGAGTACTTTAATAAGTAATAAAATGGCAGAGCAAATACATAACAGCTTAAAAAAATTCCTACAGGTCAATGTGAAGATGAGAAAGTGGTGGATATGCAGATGTTCACAGAGAACTGAGCTTTCTTATTGTAATGTAATATATTTCTTTTCATCCTGATGGAGCTGTCATCAAAATTTCTTAAATTTTATGTGAATGAATAGAGGAAGAGGGAGAGACATGTTATTTGATTCTCTATCTTTTCTTCTCAGAGAATCTTTGGTTTTTATATCTTACAAGGTGTCCAGGGATGTGAGTTCAGGTTGAACTTAATAATTTTAGGAAAATATTATTATTATTTTCTAAAGGAGAAGGCTTATTGTTGGGTGAGGGAAACCTGACAGGCTTCCTCCCCATTCACGAGAGAAAAGTCTTTACTGGGAGAACAAGTCTTATATAGCTTTGCAGAGGTGAGGAAGTGGGAACAGCAAACCCCGTTAGAGTGGAGATGGACTGGGCTATTTGGTCATCTGACTCCTAGTAAGACAGGCTGGGCTTAGAATGAAGCTTATTGTCCAAAATGGTATTGGGTCAGAGGCTAAGATGGCACCACAGATAAGACTGTACCATTTGACTAGCATTCCCTCTTGTGTTTTTTATAAAGCAAGATAGCAAGATCCTGACTTCACAGTTAGAAAAGAGAGCATGGGGTATTCATATAAATCTAGTTATCACATGCAACTAGAATATTAAATTTTTCATATTAAGTGGAATATTCTTATCCCAGAAACTATTTTGAAAGTAATGTTTTAAAATAAAATTTCAAATGCACTTCCTACAGTATAATACAAATGAATACGAATGAATTCAAAAAGTAGTATAAACTTGGGTTGAAGAAAATGAGTTTTTCCCTACTTTATTCCCCTTTTACTTCATTTTACTCTTGATAATACAGAAATCTTTCCTATTGAACTAAGAAGAGGGTAGATACTGTAAGTATAAAAATTGAATGAACCTTTTCACTTATACAATCCATTTGAGATAGTACTAATCATATCTAATCTAGTGTAATGACTGCCAGTTTCCTTGGGAGGTACTCCAACATACTTCTTTTCATGAGAATTCAAATGTTCTCTGGTGAAACAAGTTATTGTTCATAAAATCTTAGTCTAATAATAGCAATGCCTCTTTATTAATAATTTATAGATTATATGTTATCCATCCCTGAGAAATAACACAAAAATATGTTTCTGGTTAATTCTTTCTCTGTTACTCTTACACTATAAAGCTGTTGGCTTTTCTAGTATGTGACATATGAGAGGAGAGGTCACAAGTATGCTGGCAGAATTAGGTAGTCAGCTGCTTCAATTGAAGTCACTTTGGGCGAATCTTGTACTCTGTCTTCTATAACTGGTTTTGTAGGAAGATTGAGCCCTATAGATCTACCATGCTTCCTGTTAGCTTGTCTCCTTGGCCTATGAGAAGTACTAGTGAAAGGTTGAAATTCAAGAGAACTAGGGAAATGGCATTTTTGTGCTTTCTGTTGGACATTTCTAAAAGCACTGATAGTAATTTCATGTTTCCGGTTGTGGCCAGAACAACCTGCCATTATTCCAGCTCCTGTTAGATGATCCAAGGCCCAGAACCCAACCAACATAGTTTTTATTATTATTATTATTATTATTATTTCTCCTGTTTAGTGCTGCTGATTTATAACTTGCCCACTATCTCCTAGCTGGTTCTGTTTTTCTTATAAGTATACAGTCAGTGGTATTTCAGTGGCATACTCTTGTGACATACCACCAGGACTTAGATCACCTCCATTATCGCTCCCTTTATGCTTAAAATCCTTCAGTGGTATGATGCCTTAGAAAGAGGTAAACATTCCTTATCAGAGCCATTGGTCAATATCTTCCATATTTGGATTTCTCTCTCTTTTTTCTCTGGACTCCATAGCTCACTTTTTTTTTTTTTTATAACGCTTTTATTTAAAGAATATAAATTTCCAAAATACAGCTTATAGATTACAATGGCTTCCCCCCCCATAACTTCCCTCCCACCCGCAACCCTCCCCTTTCCCACTCCCTCTCCCCTTGCGTCACATCAAGATTCATTTTCAATTCTCTTCATATACAGAAGATCAGTTTACTATATATTAAGTAAAGATTTCAACAGTTTGCCCTCACATAGCAACACAAAGTGAAAAATACTGTTGGAGTACTAGTTATAGTATTAATTCACAATGTATAGCACATTGAGGACGGAGATCCTACATGATATATTTTTTAATTGATTAATTTTCTATGCAATTTCCAATTTAACACCAAGGTTTTTTTTTCATTTTTAATTATCTATATACAGAAGATTGATTCAGTATATACTAAGTAAAGATTTCATCAGTTTGCACCCACACAGAAACACAAAGTGCAAAATATTGTTTCAGTGCTAGTTATAGCATTACTTCACATTGGACAACACATTAGGGACAGATCCCACATGAGACGTAAGTACACAGTGACTCCTGAAGTTGATTTAACAATTTGACACTCTTGTTTATGGCGTCAGGAATCTCCCTAGGGTCTAGTCATGAGTTGCCGAGGCTATGGAAGCCTTTAGGGTTCACCAACTTCAATCTTATTCCGACAGGGTCATAGTCAAAGTGGAGGTTCTCTCCTCCCTTCAGAGAAAGGTACCTCCTTCTTTGATGGCCCCATTCGTTCCACTGGGATCTCACTCACAGAGATCTTTCATTTAGGTCTTCTTTTTTTTTTTTTGCCACAGTGTCTTGGCTTTCCATGCATAAAATACTCTCATGGGCTCTTGAGCCAGATCCGAATGCCTTAAGGGCTGATTCTGAGGCCAGAGTGCTGTTTAGGACATCTGCCATTCTATGAGTCTGCTGTGTATCTCGCTTCCCATGTTGGATCATTCTCTCCCCTTTTGATTCTATCAGTTAGTATTAGCAGACACTAGTCTTGTTTGTGTGATCCCTTTGACTCTTAGACCTATCAGTGTGATCAATTGTGAACTGAAATTGATCACTTGGACTAGTGAGATGGCCTTGGTACATGCCACCTTGATGGGATTGTATTGGAATTCCCTGGCACATTTCTAAATCCATCTTTTGGGGCACGACTGATTGAGCATGTCCCAAATTGTACATCTCCTCCCTCTCTTATTCCCACTCTTATATTTCACAGGGATCACTTTTCAGTTAAAATTTAAACACCTAAGAATAATTGTGTGTTAATTACTGAGTTCAACCACTAGTACTAGAATAAAAAAATACTAAAATGGATAAAGTATTACATTGTACAACATCAGTCAGCACAAGAGCATAGCTCACTTCTAAGGACAAGGACACTCTATGTTCATAATAGCTTTGTCACTGTCTTCCTCAGGGACTATGTAGAGATTTAAATATTAATTAGTTATCAATGGAAAATTAAGTTGTGCTTAATCAATGTTCTTTCTGATTGTTCTTTCTGACTGATTAGAAAGAATAGAAATTGCCCAGTACATTTCATTCAAATTTGTGCTAGGAAATTTATAATTACATAATGTAGATAATGTAAAGTTTATCATATCATAGAAAGTAGAAATTTTACGTTCCCTAATATAATGGTTGCCCATGGAAGGAACTCAGTTTAAATTGGATCTGGTTTTGCAAATGTTATAGATAATATCTCAGGTGTCCAGTCCACTTCTTAATTTGCCTCAGATTTCTTCTTGCCGAACTAGATCCAAAAGTAGAATGATCTCCAAAACCAGATGATCTTCTCTTCCTGAGGCTTGCTGTCAAGCTGTGGTTAACAACCAATAAAATAACTACTTAGAATGGTGACATGAAAGTATAATGTAGAGATTTCTTTTTTTCTTTTGGGATTCAATTTAACAATATCTCCTTCCTGAATTTCTAAACAAAGCTGCGATATGAAGACTAGACATGGCCTGAGCATGTGAAAATATAAAGGAAATATTCCAGCCGGAACAAGTAGACACATGTATGGCCAAGATGAGGATGACCAAGAAAAAAAAAAAAAAAGACTGGAGCTGCTTTAGAAGAGACAGAGATGAAGAGAAAGAGTCATGGGGGTCAGACCTCTCTGCTAAGGATAGGTGATTGTGCTAGTTTATTATTCTAGTTTGCTCCTGCTTTATAACAAATCAGAACATATTGAGCAGCTTTAAATTTTGACCATTCATTGGCTCTCAGTTTTGTAGGTAAGAATCTAGTCTGATGTGTTCAACTGGGTATTCTGTTTTGAATCTCACTAAGTAGAAATCAAAGTCAACCCACATTCCTTACTGGGAGTTCTGAAGCAGTATCACTTAGGTGATTAGTAGAATTCAGTTCCGGACAGCTGAGAG
Source organism: Sylvilagus floridanus (assembly GCA_949820135.1). Classification (NCBI taxonomy): domain Eukaryota; kingdom Metazoa; phylum Chordata; class Mammalia; order Lagomorpha; family Leporidae; genus Sylvilagus; species Sylvilagus floridanus. The sequence goes on along the minus strand of OX463228.1, from coordinate 37,682,748 downwards.
AGGAGGGAGAAGGGGGGAGGGAGGAGGGAGGAGGGAGAAGGACGGTCCTGTTTTCTTGCTGGCTGTCAGCTCAATGTTGTTTCTTGCTAGAGGTCAAACGCATCTTTTATCTTTATTTCTACTTACAAACCTCAAGAAACCATGTGTCCAGATACTGTCATTCTTGGAAACTCTCTGACTTCTCCAAGGAGAAGCTGGTATCCTCTTCTACGGTTGCTATCCTCTTCCACTTTTAATGGCTCCTGTGATTACATTGGATTCATTTGAATAATCCATGATACTAGTCCAATCTTAAAATTAGTCCCTGAATAACACTGAATGTATCTGCGAAATCACTTTACAGCAGTACCTAGCTAGTGTTTGATTGAAAAAAAAAAAACAAAACAAAAAAACAACAAGAGATGGACTCCTTGAGGAGAGGTGCTATTTAAGACTACATGGAGACTGACGCTGTGCTGTAGTGGGGTAAACATTGCCTGCAACACCAGCATCCTGTATGTATGCCAGCTGAAGTCCTAGCTGCTCTGCTTGCAGTCCAGTTCTCTCTAATGTGCTTGGGAAAAAAAACAGGAAGAAGGCCCAGGTTCTTGGGCCCCTGTATCCATGTGGGAGACCTGGAAGAAGCTCCTGGCTCCTGGCTTCAGCCTAGCCTTACCCTGGCCTTTGTGGCCATTTAGGGGTTGAACCAATGTATGGAATACATCTCTCTCTATTTCTTCTTCTTCTTCTTCTTCTTCTTCTTCTTCTTCTTCTTCTTCTTCTTCTTCTTCTTCTTCCTCTTCTTCTTCCTCTTCCTCCTCTTCCTCTTCCTCCTCTTCCTCTTCCTCCTCTTCCTCTTCCTCCTCTTCCTCTTCCTCCTCTTCCTCTTCCTCCTCTTCCTCCTCTTCCTCTTCCTCCTCTTCCTCTTCCTCCTCTTCCTCTTATTCTTCTTCCTCTTCTTCTTCCTCCTCTTCTTCTTCCTCCTCTTCTTCTTCTTCCTCTTCTTCTTCCTCTTCTTCTTCCTCCTCTTCTTCTTCTTCCTCTTCTTCTTCCTCTTCTTCTTCCTCTTCCTCCTCTTCCTCTTCTTCTTCCTCCTCTTCTTCTTCCTCCTCTTCTTCTTCCTCCTCTTCTTCTTCCTCTTCTTCTTCTTCTTCCTCTTCTTCTCTCTCTCTCTCTCTCTTTCTCTGTCACACTGACTTTCAAATAAATAAATAAATCTTTAAAAAGAACAACTCTACCTAGTGTAGTTATATTAAGGGACATTTACTTCTTTCTAAGACTTCAAGTCCCTGAAGGATGTTAAGCATAAAGGGGTGGTCGTGCTGGTGATCTAACCCTGGTAGTATGTCCCTGCTACTACTAAGAGAATAAAGTAAAAGCGTATTTCCATTAAGGACTGTTAAAGAGAAACAATGTGTGTAAATAATCAAGAAATTTATGAGAAATTCAATCACGGAATCCAGCCATGGACTTACATCTAAATAAAAGGGATTTGAAAGGAAACAAGTGTTCTCACTCCAGGGAAATTATCTACTAACAGAGAAAGCTGAATAAGTAAACAAAATAAAAAACAGAGGGGGTTGAGCCAACACACACTGACAAAATTGTTTACTAAGGAGTTCACTAAGAATGTGAAAACTACTACAAATGGAAGTGATCAAATATGTAGGAATTTATGATGTATGTATCTTGAGAGGCCACCATTCTTGTACAGTGGGATAAACTGCCACTTGTAAGCTGCTCATTTCCAATCCAACTTCATGTTAATACACCTGGGAAGCCAGTGGAGAATGGCCCTAGTGTTTGGGCCCCTGCCATCCATGAGGGAGACCAGAATGGAATTCCTGACTTCTGGCTTCAGTAGCAAACCAGTAGTGGAAGATTCCACCCCCATCACTTTGCCTTTAACATAATCCTAAATATCTTAAATAAAGATCTGTGGCCCAGGAGTGCAGTGGAGGATGGCCCAGGTGCTTGGGCCCTGCACCCCATGGGGAGACCAGGAAAAGCACCTGGCTCCTGGCTCCTGCCATCAGACGAGCACGGTGCGCTGGCCGCAGCGCGCCGTCCGCGGAGGCCATTGGAGGGTGAACCAATGGCAAAAGGAAGACCTTTCTCTCTGTCTCTCTCTCTCACTGTCCACTCTGCCTGTAAAAAAATAAATAAAAATAAAAATAAAAATAAAAAAATAAAAAATAAAGATCTGGTATCATGAAATTCATATTTATTTCTAAATGGATATTAGGTCTATATATCAGAATCAGTTTGTTTTAGATTAAGCTTATGCTTTCAATGCACAGAGTGACAGGAGTAGAATATATTACTCATGGCCCTTGAAACCATGTCAAAACTGAAGCACAAAAAAACTGCTATGTAATAACTCTTTAGTAAACACATTGTAGTTCAGCTATCTTGGGAGACATATTATGTGAATCTGTGTGGCTTACACACTCATAGGATCTACCTAGTACACCAAATCTCAACAAGATGTAATGCTAAGGATAAATAGATATGCAGAGATTTTCCTCATTCTTTGGTATATGATGAAATAAGCAGACCTGTGGGACCTACGAGCTGAAATTAGAAATCAAACCTCATTAAAAATTCTCTCCTAACACATCCTAATTTTCTATTAACTCTAGATATTTGGAATAATTGACATTGCTCTCATCTAGTGTTTTTATAGAACAGGATAAATGGAAGCTCAAGGAAAATGTGGTATACTTGTGAACTAGGTATGATTGTATTGTAACTGATTTTGCAAACCATATGGACCCATTTTTCTTGAGTATGTAGTTACAATCAGATAGCTTTGTCATAGAGCAGATATATATTTAGGTTCATTGCACAAGCAGAGACTTCTTCAAAACACTTGGAAAAATTATCACTCTCATTGCCAATGAATGTTAGCTCCAATTGCCCCACATCCTCATCAATATTTGAATTTTTGATATTCTGTTTGGTATTTTGTGATATGTCATTATGTTAAATTCTACTTGCATATATTTTAGTATGTTTATTAGCTAGTTAAGAAATTACACCATTTTTAAGTTGTTTATCATTTTATTTATATTTATTATTTTGTATATAAAACAATGTGCACCTTGCACATGTTTTAAACATGGATTTGTAATTTACATTTTAAAGGATTTATTTTCCAAACTATGTTCTTAATATTAAAGATACCCATTTGTTCCTTTTCCTTTTATGACTAATGCTAAATGAGTGTTAGTCTTGTCATGCCTAATGCATCGCCACAGACATATCCCTATGTGTTTTTCCTGTGTCACAATTGTTTAACTGTTTAATTAAACAATCTCAATTGTTTAATCTTCGTTTTAAAACATACAATCTAACTCAAATTTACTCATGTGTATATTTATGTGTTTGCACAAAAGGGTCAATAATCTTCTTTTTTCCAGCATGGAGATATATTTGCCCAAGCATCATTTTTAAAGGCAGAAAAATGAATATTTTTCTTATTGAGTGCTTTGTCATAAATCAGGTAACTGTATATGTACTATTATATTTACAGATTCTATGATTTCCCATTGTGTTCTTCCTCTCTGTCTCTCTCTCCCCTTCCCTCCCTCCCTCTCTTCCCTTCTCTGTTGTTCTCCACTGCTCCTCCATAAATGCACAACCACACATATATAAGTATGAATGGAATGCTTACATTTGTTTTATATATATATATATATATATAATGATTCATATATATATATATATATAATGATTCAGTGATGTGTACTTTATTTTATTTGTTTTCATTTTATTTGAAAGGCAGAGAGATAGTGCATCAGAGAAAGATTCTCTGTCCTCTGGAACACTAGCCAAATGGCCACAATAGCCTGGTCTGGGTAAGGCAAAGGCAGGAGCCAGGATCTTCATCCAGATGGCAGCCTTGAGTGGCAGTGACCAGAGCATTTGAGCCATCACCTGCTACTTCTCACAGTGTGCATTAGCAGGAAGTTGAACCAAAAACAGAATATCTGGAACTCAAACCAGGGACTCTGATATAACATGTGAGTGTCCCAATTGGTGACTTAATCTCTGTGCCAAACACCTGCTCCCCATCTAATTTTGACTTCTATAGATTTACTACAAGTCTTAAAATCTGCTACTACAAGTGTGTTCTTCTACTTAAGAATATGGGGGCTTGTCATGGTCCTTTGTGCTTCAAGGAAATTATAGCATCAGTTTATTTATTTTCATGGAGGAAAGATAAAGAAATATTCCTGGCATGTCAATAAAGCCCACATTTAAAACTGCAAACCAAGACAGTGAAAACTGATACTTTAAAAACATTAAATTGTTCTATTTAAGAAATTCAAACTTTTTTCTCAGCAATATTTTAAATTTTTAAAGAAGATGGCATGTATAACTTTTGTTTCATTTATCTCTCTATATTTGGTATTGGTTTATATCTTTGATGACATTTGAATTGTATTAACAAATATCAAATGTTCCTCTCATCTGTTACTCAATTTTGTTTGTGACTGAATATTAGCTATTGATCTTGTTTCCAGTCACCTGGCAAATACACTTAATTCTAATAGTTCATTTTAGATTATTTTGTATGCTCTCTGTTAAGTTCAAATAAGGAAAATTTCTACAATTATTCTTTCTAATATTTTCAATATATTTGTTGTCATAAAAATGAACTTATTTGTAGGGCATGTGGAGTATGATAAGTAATGATTGATTTTTTTCTTTATACACTATTTTATAGCAGCTTTAGATTTATACACAATTAAAATGGAAGTACAGAGAGTTTTCATAGGAACTGGCACTGTGGCATGCTGGTTTGAGTTCTAAATATTCCACTTCCCATCTAGCTTTTTGCTAATGGGCTTGGGGAAGGCAACAGAAGACGCCCAATGCTTGGCTCCTGCCACCCATGTGGGAGACTTGAGTGGGGTTCCTGACTCCAGGTTTCAGCCTGCCCTAGACCAGGCTGTTATTGGCATCTGAGGAGCTAACCAGCAGATGGAAGATCCCTGTCTCTCTGCACTCAGCCTTTCAAAATAAATAAATAATCTTAAATATATATATAAAGTTAACATATACCCCCACCCAATTTTCCTTAATGTAGTATCATATTAATATGATAATACTAATTTGGTGCATTTATAAATTGACAGTGATATATTATTATCAATATAGGTTCATAGTGTCTTTTTATTTCCTCAGGTTTTACAAGTTTCTATCCAGGATAATATATTACCTTAGTCATCATGTCTCATTAGACCCCTATTGGTGGTGAAAGATTTTCAGATTTGCCTTGCTTTTTTTCTTTGATGATCTTAATAGTCTGGAGAAGTACTAATAGCTCAGGTTGTCGGAATATCTGACACTTCTCCCAGGATTAGTCTATTGCTATGGGTTTGTGGCACGAAGGTCACAAAAGTGATGTGCAGTTTTTACCACCTCATATCAAGGATATATTAAATCAACATTATGTATGAGTGTCAAAGTGGACTTTGATCCCCTGGGTAAAGCAATGCTTTCAAAATTTCTCAAGAGTAAAATAATTTACCCCTTCTATGTTGTATTCTTTGGATGACAGTCACTTTGCATGGTCCATACTTACAGGATGGAGAAATATACTCCCCCTTCTTTATGGTATTATAATTAAAGATTTGTTTATTTTTTATATTCTACCAATTTAAGCTCATATACTTAGAATTATATGTATATATACATATATATAAAGAACTGTTACATCTTCAAAAATTGGCACCTTCATATATGCAACATTCATCTCCTATACACAACTTATAATTGAATCTCATTTTTTAAAAGATTTGCGTATTTATTTCAGAAGCAGAGTTACTGACAGAGGAAGAGACAGAGAGAGAGGTCTTCCAGACACTGGTTCACTCCCCAAATGGCCACAATGACTGGAATTAGGTCAATCTGAAGCCAGGAGCCAGAACCGTCTTCCAGGTCTCCCATGTGGGTGCAGGCACCCAAGCATTTAGGTCATCCCTCACTGCCTTCCTAGGCCATTAACAGAGAGCTGGACTGGAAGAGGAGCACCTGGGAGATGAACATTTACCTATATGAGATGCCAGTACTGCAGGCGGAGGATTAATATACTGCACCACAGCCTCAGCCCCATCTCATTTTTATCTACTCTGTGAGTCTTTCTTTCGTAATTGATCAATGAAAAATTGATCAATGGAAAAATTGACAGTCATATTTTAAATGACAAGAGGCAGGAAATATACTCTGCTATAAGATACATGAATTGCCATTATAAGTTATATAACATTATTTGAAAATAGATTTCTATTAGTTAATCATGTATTTGGCACTCTACAATACATACATATATATTTTTTAATTGATATAGTAAGAGAGGAGAGACTATGGAATCATGTGAAATGCTTACTTAAAATCAAAATCAAGAGGCCAGCGCTGTGGTATAGTAGGCTAAGCCTCCGCCTATGGCGTTCCATATGGGTGCTGGTTCAAGTCCTGGCTGCTCCTCTTCTACTCCAGCTCTTTGCTATGGCATGGGAAAGCAGTGGAAGATGGTTCAAGTGCTTGGGACCCTGCACCCTGTGAGAAACCTGGAAGAAGCTCCTGGGTCCTGAATTCGGATTGGCCCAGCTCCAGCCGTTGTAGACATCTGGGGAGTGAACCAATGGATAGAAGACCTCTCTCTCTGACTCTCTCGATCTCTGTAACTCTACCACTCAAATAAACAAATAAATAAAATCTTAAAACAAATAAGATCCTGAAACATTTCCTTTAAAAAATAAAAACTGAAAGCAAAAAAATGAAGAGATTAAAAAAGAAAGAACTATTGAAATCAATGGAAAACAATGACAAACATTGTAGATGTCAATCAAATTAAACCAAAATTCTTTTTTTTTTATTTTTAAAAAAGATTTCATTTATTTATCTTTTTTTCTTTTTTTTTTTGGTTTGTGGTTTTTTTTAACTTTTATTTAATGAATATAATTTCCAAAGTACAGCTTATGGATTGCAATGGCTTTTCCCCTCCCCCCATAACTTCCCTCCCACCCCCCACTCTCTCTACCCTTTCTTTCACATCAAGATTCATTTTCAATTATCTTTATATACAGAAGATCAGTTTAGCATATATTAAGTAAAGATTTCAACAGTTTGCACCCACACAGAAACACAAAGTGAAAAATACTGTTTGAGTATTAGTTATAGCATTAAATCACAATGTACAGCACATTAAGGGCAGAGATCCTACATGAGGAGTAAGTGCACAGTGACTCCTGTTGTTGACTTAACAAATTGACACTCTTGTTTATGGCGTCAGTAATCACCCCAGGCTCTTGTCATGAATTGCCAAGGCTATGGAAGCCTTTTGAGTTTGCCAACTCTGATCATATTTGGACAAGGTCATAGTCAGAGTGGAAGTTCTCTCCTCCCTTCAGAGAAAGGTACCTCCTTCTTTGATGGCCTGTTCTTTCCACTGGGAAGTGGAGTAACCAGGAACTAATCAGCACTCATATAGGGTGGTGTCTCAGGCAGTGATTTAACCAACTATGCCACAACCCCAGCCACAAGTCAGTAATTCTAATTCCATTGTGTCCTCTTCGGTGAATTTCATGATGTTTTTGCCTACCTTGTCATTGCTGAAGATGTTTATTATGAAAATATAATGCTATTAAAAGCAAAATTATAATCAAAGACAAACTTTGCCTTGTTCTGTCTTTTTTCCCCTCTTCTTCCTAGTTCTTCAAAATACTGGCTGTCACTCTGTGATGCTAGAGCTCTCTGTCTTTTTAACACAAATATTCAAACTGTATTTTCTCTACCTCTGCATTTTCCTTTGGAACTGAAATTTTCTTCTGTAGAGATTCACCTTTGATCTATCATTTTTGTTGGTGATAGGATTTCCTCCATATGTGTTCTCGGTTTCTTTCTCTTATCCACAAAAACTTCAGGCTTTTCTTCCTCTGCTTCTTGTAGTGTTCCACGTCATACTAAAAGCAAGAATAGGGGCCAGTGCTGTGTTATAGTAGGTAAGGCCACTGCCTGCAGTGCCAGCATCCCATATGGGTACCGGTTCGAGACCTGGCTTCTCCACTTCCAATCCTGCTCTCTGCTATGGCCTGTGGAAAGCAGTGGAAGATAGTCCTAGTCCTTGGGCCCCTGCACCCATGTGGGAGACCTGGAAGAAGCTCCTGGCTCCTGGCTTCGGATCGGCACAGCTCTGGCCGTTGTGGTCCATTGGGGAGTGAACCTACAGATGGAAGACCTCTCTCTCTCTCTCTCCCTGCCTCTCCTTCTCTCTCTGTGTAACTCTGACTTTCAAGTAAATAAATAAATATTTTTTTAAAAAAATCAAGAATATGCTTGGAATACTATAATTGACACAATTCTACAAAGCCATATAATGGAGGAATTCTAAGTAGTTACTGTACAGAAAATATTTATCTATTGCTAGTGAGTAGTCACATATAAGTGAAACAGCCAACAGTTATGCCTCTTCACTCCAGCCTATCCTATTATGCAAAATCAAACTTTCTTGGGCTTTGGATTCTGAATTAGGGTCAAGATATAGTATTCCCTCTCCCAAAACTGATAGGATGAACAATATCTAATTATCAGCTCCTATGGTGTACTTGAGTATTTTCTCTTGAGCATTGTCCCTTTTTCTATCGAAAGAGACCAAGACTTGGCTCAAATTAAAGATATACCAAAGTTATATAAGCAGAGGATTCTCTTTCATTTTCTAAGACAAGAGATGCAATATTAGTAATATTTTTGTAGCAAAACTTCATACCCTAAAAATGTGTTCATATTCTTAGCCATATTTTAGCATGTATAGGAAGAAATAGATCATCTTAGAGGCATACATTTTTAGTCTCTATAATTTGAATATTAACTTTGAGCTGAAGTCATAGAAATAACAAAACAAGCTTGTGTGAAGTTACTTCTTTTTTTTTTTTTTTTTGACAGGCAGAGTGGACAGTGAGAGAGAGAGAGACAGAGAGAAAGGTCTTCCTTTGCCGTTGGTTCACCCTCCAATGGCTGCCACGGATGGCGTGCTGCGGCCGGCACACCGCGCTGATCTGATGGCAGGAGCCAGGTGCCAGGTGCTTTTTCCTGGTCTCCCATGGGGTGCAGGGCCCAAGCACTTGGGCCATCCTCCACTGCACTCCCGGGCCACAGCAGAGAGCTGGCCTGGAACAGGAGCAACCAGGACAGAATCCGGCGCCCCGACCGGGACTAGAACCCGGTGTGCCGGCGCCACAAGGCGGAGGATTAGCCTGTTGAGCCACGGCCCGAAGTTACTTCTTTACTACATTGATTAATAAATCTGTGGCTATATTTTCACATCAGAAATTTACTGTTTTAGTAATTGTATTGGATAAAATCATCCCAGCAAACTGAATTTATATTTATCTACTTTCTTTCTAAATCTGTAAACCTATATTCCCTCAAATCACAAAAGTCTGGTTTTCTGGTATCATTGGTTGAATGCAAATACATTACTTTGTTTGGTAATGTTTTTGTATTTGAGATATAATTCTAAATATTTCTTTCTTCTTCACAATTAGTTCTATCAAGCACATTCGTATGTTTTGGCTTCTTTTATGTACTCCAAATTTAGATGAGTCCAGAGTAAGGGGCATACCACCCATCTTGCAATACCCTTCACTTTTCAAGTTTCACTGCCTGAAATTTCACCAATGGAGATGAAAGCCTTCTGTTTGAGGGCCAGTGTGTAATCAATATCATATAAAGTGGATGCCTTCTTGGAAACAGAAAGAGATAAAGCTCCTACTGTTCATTTTTGTTTTGTTTTGAAGCATTACCCCCTAATGTTAGAAAATTAATTGAAAACATGGGAGAAAAGCTAATACAACTCATGAAAGCTAACCTAATCACAGGGATTCCCTGTGGGAGTGGAGAAGTCAGCCAGCAGAATCATGCTATTACCAGGCTCATCCTAAGAAAGCCCAAGTTTGTACATAAAGGCAATATGACAGTTCATATTCAAAGATAAGAGTTGGAATCAGGTAAATAATGTTTAATATCCACCACAGTTCAACAAATACAAACAATTAACTAAAATTCACATAGATCATGCGGTAACAATAGAAATGGGAAATATCAGAAACTATTTCTCAAATAAATAGTGCTTTCAGGGAGTTACCAAGGCTCTACACAACTAAACTATAACTTAGAATAAAACTTCACTCTCAAGGGAAAAATAGGAGTCATAGAAATCACAGAGAAAGGACAGAAAGCCAGGAACATGGTGCAGGAAAAAGGTCTAAAGAAGGAAGATATGAAAGATATGAAGATACGTAGGATCTGAAGTCCCACCCAGACAACATAAACGCCAGGATTGGATTACTCAGATGCTCTCTTGGTTTAACTACTCCTTACTCGAAATCCTACGTCAAGATTAGCTAGCAAATACAACACCAAGTTTGTTCCAGATGGGTTGGTGGTTGCTGGCGTGGAGTCATCGTTGACCACCAGGATTGGCAACTGAGTCAGAATGGGAAAGGCAGAGGTTGTGACTGGCAGAAACCCAGGAGAGGACAATCTGAATGGGATTAAGAAGGAAGATTTAGGTGTTTGGACTGGCAGACCTGGGAAATCTCAGGGAGAAAAGAAGGGGAGAAAAACGATGACTTTAATAAACTACAATTAGCTAAGATAAGAGAAGGGAATAGTAGCAGGCAGAGGAAGAATGCAATCGTCAGTGCTGACTCAAGGAAAGACACAGCAAACACTGAAGCAGTGTCTCTAAGAATAATAAAATGACTCATAATTGTCCCAAGTGAGAGGGCTGGCTTTTTTAATCAATCTTTGAATATCACTGACAAAGAAAGTTGGGATGGCCTTGGCTATTTAGATGGAAATATACAGAAAGAATCTAAGACGTGAAGATTGACTATAGTAATTCCAGGTTCTGTGGTAATAAGGTATTCATTTCTGAAAAGACAGAGCTTTATTGGTATATCACAGCTTCCACTTCATAGAGCTTCTTCCTTTAGTTGAAAACTCATGGAGAATGAAGTGGTCTCAAGGGCAGTGAGATCAAACTGGCTGGAGTAGCAGACTCAAGTTAGACAATGCTGGAGCACCATTTTGAACTGGTCCTGATGTCAAAGGCAGAGGCAGTGTAAATGTTTAGTTAGTAAGTGCTACTATACTTCGAAGGCAACAGCTTTTAGATGGTGTGAACATCATTGATGCAGGTTCCTGGGTCTCCATTTATCAAGACTGACTAAGAGAAGATGACTGATCTTGGTGTCTAGGGACCAGAACTTCCTCCTGCCTATATAAAATCAGTTTCTCAACCACTAAAATCATTTCCTCATCTCTGCTCTTATAATAGGGAATGCACATCTATGCTCCTGTGCCCACCTTAATCATAGGAATAAAATAATTATTTATATAAAATTATTTGTAACCTTGAGAATTTTACAGTATGTTTCCATGAAATATTTTGGGATAATAATAATAATTAATAGTTCATATTGAGATTGTGATACTTCATATTTCTACTTTGTTTCTTTTTTAGCATTAATTGGTAGATTTCCTGTCATGAAAAGTCAGAGCATACATAAACTCTAAAATTCATTTTAGAGAATTTTGAAAGATTAGTATGCTTTTCTTGTCCATTGCATCAGAAAAACATAGAAGTAACTGTAGTATAATTTTTTGCTTTGCCTATCTCTCCCCTACAGAACAGTTTCTGTTTGCCCTTACAAAAAGAACATATACTTTCAACTTTATTAGATCATTAATTCTAAGCCTGGGCGAAGTTATGGTGCCCTGATAAAAGCTTCTACTGTCATAAATACCAGAAAAACAGAAGTGGGATCCATGAATCTAACTTAATTTTCTGACCTCCAAAAAACTTTACTCTGTTTTTGTACCTTAATTGCCTCATTCCAAAATGGAGATATTTTTAAAAATCACATTAAAATACATAGATGATGTATAATTAGCAGTGAAAATGATGAACAATAGAAATAGGTCATTTCCCTAATGTTGACCATAATGATAATAATAATAGGGTACTTGTGTAAATGCCTCTCCCAGAAGTCAAAAATTACATTTGCTTGCTGTAGTCAAAGGACAAATGAATCAACATTTCTGGATATGATTTCTCAAACTGCAAATATCACATAACCTAATGTTTTCTAATCCTGTTTAAAAATACCTTAAAATGGAGGCTTGAGATCTCACTCTTATTCCTCTGACTTTGGACTTCTAAGTTCACTGTTAAATAAAATATCTATTTGAGATTACCTCGAAGAAAATCGGAAGATTGTGTTCAGTGCTGAAAGTAGCCAGGGATTTCTCCTCTCGAAGAACAAGGAATCGGAAGTGAGTTTTTATCGAAAGAAACTTGAAATTTCAAATCTGGGAACCATCACCCTGTGCACTTCTGCCAAAAGATACTTAGGAAATTTTAAAACAAATCCTGCAGACTGACCTCAAGCAAAAAAAAAAATTGTTTAGGGTTCTTCTTGCTTTGAATAGTGGGAAGTTTAGAGGTTTTGTTTGCAAAAAATCTGGCTAAATTAGAAAGGCAAGCAATTGATCAAATGATAAAATCTGCATATTTCTGACATCTTCATATGCTCTTGTCATACTTTTAAAATCAGCAATAAACCATGAAGGCCATAAAAAGAGACTGTAAAATTATTGTGAGTTAGACTGACCTTTTATCTGAGCCGTGGACTGCTTTGCATAATCAGCCAGGCCTCATATCTACCCAACTCCAAATCATCTATTACTCCAGCTATCCTGAGGAGTGTATGAGAACTGAAACTTTGTTCCCTGAAGGGCAAAACGACAAGTCTATAAAGTGACCAGAAATTCTGATATGGACTCAGCTATTGATAATAATTAGGATAATTTCTCACTAATTAACCTGAGAGTTCCTTTGGGGTAGGAAGTGTGTCTTATTTGTACCTTTAGGTTTGTAAGGGTGATAATTAGGTTCCATCAGGTTGCAAGTCTTAAAATCATTAAGTTTCTTTTCATTAATGGAAGAGATATTACAGGTTAGGTCAGGAAGTAAAATGATTAAGATGAACTGTGGTAGATTTCCCTGGGTTCATATCCGCATGCTAATTACACAATTCTCATGGACTTTCCTGTATGATCCAGCTCTCCCATCCTTCTGTGCTTCTCTCTCTGCCAGTTTTCCTTTCTTCTGACAATTGACTCTAATCCCTTTTTATTTCTTTTCTTTCCTTTTTTGTGTTTTTCCTTTTCTTTCCTCCCCTCTCTTGCTTCTTTCCTCCCTTCCCCTCTCTGCTCCTGAATTAACAGTGGGTCATAGAAAAAAATCAAAAGAGAAATCAATAAATTTCTAGAGAAAAAGAAGATGACAATATAACATATCAAAACTTACGAGATACAGTAAAAGCAGTATTAAGAGTAAAGTTTTTAGGAATTGGTGCCTACTCAAGAAATTGGAAAGGCACAAAATAATGAGCTATCAGTGTGTCTCACAGACCTAGAAAAACAACAGCAAAATAAACCAAAAACTAGTAGAGGAAAAGAAATAATTAAAATTATAGAAGAATCACCGTGACCCTAAAGTTGTAATTGTGAAATCTAAGAAGTTTGTAACTGTAAAGTAGTACGGTTCTGCACACATTCCTACCAACTTACTTCTAAGGGTACAGCTCAAAGAATCTCCTTAAGCTGGGTGGTAAAAATAGTATCTAAGTGCTATAGAGACCATATCGATAGGATTAAGTGTTATAGTGATCACATAGCTAGAATCAAGTGTTAAGGTGATCATATAAATAGGGTAAGTGTTTGATAATAATCATGACAGAATTAAAAAAGGAGTGAATGCTTCAACATGGGAAGCAATTGTTACAGCAGATTCATGAAATGACAATCTCCTTAAGTAACACTCTGATCTCAGAATCAATCCTTAAGGCATTCTGGTTTGGCTGAAAAGCCCAAGGGAACAGTTCAGGCATGGAAAGCCAAGGCACTGTGGCCAAAAATGTTCTACATGAAGGACCAGGGTGGGTGAGACCCCAGTGGAAAGAAGCAGCCACCAAAGAAGGATGTGCTTTCTTCTGAAGAGGGGGAGAGCTTCCACTTTGCCTATGGCTCTGTTGAAATACTGAAGGAGTTTGTGGATGCAAACAGCTTCCATAGCCTAGGCAGCTGTTGTCAAGAGCCTTGGGTGATCACTGACATCATACATAAAAGTGTTAAATATTAAATAAACAACAGGAGTCATTGTGCACTGACTTCCCATACAGGACCTCTGTCCTCAAAGAGCTGTGTTATGAGACTTAATAGTAAGACTTGCTCTCAAATAATTACTTCATTTAGTGTGTTAAGTGGAGGTTATTCTTAAATCACACAAATTATACATATGTCTAACTTCACAAAAGATGTATCATTCTTGGGTTTCTCTTTAAATATAATTAAGTTTAAAAGTTTTTTGGTGTGTTTTTAGTTTTTTGTTTGTTTTTGCTTTTTGTTTGGTTAGTGTTTTTTTTTTGTTCTATTTTTTTTCTTTTTCTCCCTCATACAAAGTGCTGAACTCTTTACCTAGAATTGAGTTAGTGTTTTGTGTATGAAGTTAAATGAAAATAGATCTTAATAAAAAAAAAACAAGACTGGAACAGGATAGGGAAAAGGAAGAGAAGTGGAAGTATGGGTGGTAAGGCACGTACAATGGGAAGAATTATATCTTCCTAAAGTTATATTTATGAAATATATGTAAATAAAAATAAAAGGAATTATAAAGAGCTTTTCAAGCTCCATAATTTTAAAAAAAGTCAGTAAGAAGTCCATTAGAGTCAATAAAGAGAAAACATACAGTGACTTTGTCCATTGCCAATGCTTTACACTGTGTCTGCTATTTAATAAAATTAGAATTCTAATCTTTGAAAAAGACTGACAGAGTTTCATTCCCTTATTAATAGATGTTCAAGGAATAATTTTCCAGGTCTCTGCAAAAGATACTCCTGAGTTGTAAGATATACACATACATTAAAAAAAAAAGACAATAAATAAGGAAAAAGGATTCATGACTGTAAGCCCTTTTTAGTTAGTGCCCCCAAGAAGGGGAGGTAAAAGCACCTATCATGAAATGTTGCCCAGAACAAACAGTTAATTCTTTTTGACAACTTTGAGTTTTTGGTTTTTTTTGTTGTTGTTGAGTTTTTGTTAAGAAAACAGGGAGGGGTGGGCTGGATTGGCAACCTTAGACTGCTAGAAGCGATGCTAAAGTTTGATCAAGTCTCTAGATGCAGAAGTTTGGACACAGTCATTATGTGTTTAGAGTTTGTTTGTAGTTTGTACATGTACAATCCCTCCTGTATTTTTCATAAAGTTAGAGTCATATTCATTTAATACAACATCTAGAAAAGTACTTGGAATGTCAGTGCTTGAGGAAATGCATGCAGACATGAATTCATGTATTAGTATGATCTGGAAGAGTTATGTTTTGTTTTAAATACTTTATTGAAGTGCTTAGCAAATGTTGAGTTAACTTATCAATGACTATCATTATTCATCCTTAATGTGACAGGGGATTTTTCTCAGGGAAGTTAGACCTTGTAATTCTATGTTGGAAGAAAATGCAAGACTTTGGTTCTCATTTTTCATCTACTCAGGAACACACAACAAGGTAGAAAAGTTTATTTCCATATGAAGATATAAACTAGCCCTGCATTACGAGGTGTGGGTTGGTGAGTGACATGTGCACTGGATTTCACCTCTACTCATCTCATTATATAATCCTGTGCCAAAGGATGCCTTTTTCTAATTCAACCAAAGGTTCTGGTTCTGCTGGTATATATCTTTGAAACTCTGTGAAACTGGCATTACTCACAGTGGCCTTTAAATGACTATTTGCTATTAATCACACTTGTTCTTAATAAATACCAATATATTTCTTTAATGATACTAAGCCTTTTTAACAAAATAGACTTTGTAACTAAATAAAATAATAAATATGGATTTCATCATATAACAGTTTCTAGAAGCTAATCCAAAACAAGTATGAAGTTCACCTAACAAGTTATATATTTCACAAATATTTCTATTTATTTATAATTCGTTGATATGTGAAATATAAAAATTCCAAACTAATTAACAGCCTATTAGCATGGTTACCAGGGTTTTAATTATCTGTCATTCATCCCTAATTTCTGGTATCTATGAATACAATTTACTTGGCAATAGTGTCTTTGCAGATGTAATCAAATTAAGATAATACTATTTAGCAGATATTAGAGTGAACACCAATTCAGTGACTGCTTTCCTTATACGAAGACGTAAACTGGGGTCAGTGCTGTGGCTTAACAGCTAAAGCAGCCACCTGCAGTGCTGGTATCTCATGTGGGCACCAGTTCAAGTCCTGGCTGCTCCACTTCTGATCCAGCTGCCTGCTATGGCCTGGGAAAGCAATAGAAAATCGCCCAAGTCCTTTGGTCCCTGCACCCATGTGGGAGACCTGGAAGAAGATCCTGGCTCCTGGTTTAGAATGGCACAGCTCCAGCCATTGCGGCCAATTGGGGAGTGAACCACCAGATGGAAGACCACTCTCTTTCTCTCTCTCTCTCTCTCTGCCTCTCCTTTTCTCACAATGTAACTCTGACCTTCAAATAAATGAATCTTTATAAAAAGAAAAGGAGGTAAATTTAAACACAGAGATACAAATTTTTTAAAGATTTATTTATTTATTTGAAAGTCAGAGTTACACAGAGAGAAGAGAGGCAGAGAGAGAGAGGTCTTCCATCCGATGGTTCATTCCCCAATAGGCCACAAGGGCCAGAGCCTCGCTGATCTGAAGCC
Source organism: Sylvilagus floridanus (assembly GCA_949820135.1). Taxonomy (NCBI): domain Eukaryota; kingdom Metazoa; phylum Chordata; class Mammalia; order Lagomorpha; family Leporidae; genus Sylvilagus; species Sylvilagus floridanus. Next base: position 37,665,963 of record OX463228.1, on the reverse strand, counting down.
AGGAGCAAGGAGTTTCTTCCGGGTCTCCCACGTGGGTGCAGGGGCCCAAGGACTTGGGCCATCTTCTACTGCTTTCCCAGGCCATAGCAGAGAACTGGACAGGAAGTGGAGCAGCCAGGACTTGAACTTGCGCCCATATGGGATGCTAGTGCTTCAGGCCAAGGCGTTAACCCGCTGCGCCACAGCGCCATCTCCGGAGATACAAAATTAATAGTGGCATTTGATGAAAGAGTTATGCCTTACTCCATTGGGGCTATATAACAAAATAACTGAATATGTGTGGCTTACTAACAAACAAAAAAAAATTTTTTTTTTTACAGTTCTAGGGATTGGGGTGTCCAAGATCAAGTTTTTGGCAAATTTGTTGTCCATTGATGGTAGAGGTGCTGCTTCCTTACTGTGTCAACACATAATGGAAGGGAAGAACTTCAGTTCCTTCTAAGGGCACTAACGTTATTCATCAGGGGTCCAACACATGCTCTAACCACCTCTGAAGCCCTATCTTCACATTGAGGATTAGGTCTCAACATGTGAATTCTGAAGGGACACAGCCAGATAGATACGGAGTACTGCATCTAGAAGCAAGGATTTCCAACAAATATCAGAAATTGGAAGGAGGTAAGGAAGGAATTACTTTTAGAGACTTCAGAGACAGCATGATTCAATACATAGAATTTGGGTTTGTAACCTCAAAAACTGGGAGACAATAACATTTTGTTTTTTCTGAATTGCCCCATTTGTGGTATTTTGTCATGGAAACTCTAGGGAATTAATTTACTCGTCAATACCTGGCAATTGCCAAGAAAGTTTCTAGAATCTGTCATGATCTTTGAATTGTGAATGATCCAAGTGCTTTTTGTAAATGGCAGAATTCTACTATCATCCATTCCTTTCAACATTCTGAATGGGTTAGCGTGAGTCAATTGCAGAGGCACATGTCCACAAATGTCTGCACATAAAGTCTAAAGAAGATGGTTCAAGAAACTGTAAAAGATTACATTCAGTTTCCAAAGGAAAATTGCTGTTTTCAGTAACAAAATCATGTAGAAACATAAGGTTTAAGAAGAAATAGTTTTCTATTTCATAGTACTTTTTCCCTTCCTTTTCTCTCTCAATGAAAAGAAAGTGTAAAGGATGGATATTACTGTAAAAAGGCTCAATAATTAAAATGTCACCTAAAAGCTTTATGAAGTGTCTGCATGAGGCTTGATATTTTATTTGAAAATTAGGATTTCACTATCTAGTTCACAGTTGGAAATTTCCAGCAGGATGACACAGCTGTGTCCACACTAAGCCAAAACACCATGATGAAAAGCAAAATCCAGCCCAACATTTACAAAGAGTCTCAGGTAGCCAGATGTGAGGTTTTAGATAAGGTTTCGTATGTTTCATTTTAATTGTTGCTTTGTCGTTACATCAGCAATGACTGAGTTACTTTGGAAATGCTTTTAAAACTTTAAATAAGCAGTTAAGAAATTAAGTATTGGTAGTAATGGCTTCGCTGCTTTATATTTTATTTTATCTTTACTATTTGATTTTATTTACTGAAAATTCATTTTATAGCTATGTATACCAGACTTTTCAGCTATCAAACATTTCAGGGTTGTCTAATTCTCAGGGAACTGCCTCTCCTAAGGTTACCCCATTCTTCAGAAGAGCCCACATTTAATAGCTGGTAGAGGTAGAGTGATCAAATCCCAATCATTGAGTTCCAGTGAGAGACAACTTTGATAGAACATGTTTTTCTCCAGAGCTTTCTATGGGGCTGGTCAAGGAAGGTATCAGTTAGAGAGGTCCTGACTTCCAAGACAATTTCAGCAGTGGCTCTCTGAAGCAGGGCAGGCTGTAAGAGAGGTGATTACAGAATTGGCCTTGTGATAACAAACAGGATAGGTTTTGGAACAATAAAGAAAAGACCGAGGTACTTAACAGCCAGAAGGCAGCAGGCTGAAATTGGTATGATGAGTGGCAAGGCTGGAGTAACTGTGTAGGGGCCGAAAGCACATAGAGTTAGGGAACTGGTTAACAAAATCCAGCATCCCGAAGATGCATAGCCAATAAAGACACTACCGATCTCTGAGGAATCTACAAGTCAGAAAGACCTGTGATTACGTCCCAGTCCAATTACTTGCCATCTGTGTGCTGTTAGGTCACTTGATCTCCATGAGTTCTTATATTAATGATAAAATATTTTAAAATAGAGATAAGTTATACACAAATAGATTACTGCTATATTTGAATCAATTTTTATATTCCAAAATTTTTACAGATTTGGCACACATACTTGGACCTCCATAGGTGACATCTCCTCCTCCCCCTCCTTCTCCCTCCCCCTCTCACTCTCCCTCCTTCTCTCCCTCCCCCTCCTCCTCTCCCTCTCCCTGTCCCTCTCCCTCTCCCTGTCTCTCTCTCCCTGTCCCTGTCCCTGTCCCTCTCCCTCTCCCTCTCTGACTCTGCTGTTCGAAATTAAAAATAAATAAATTGAAGCAACGAGTTATGAGAAGGTTATGGAAAAAAGAATGATAGCTACCTAACTTGGTGCACCACTGACAAAATAAAAGTTATTAAAGGTATATCTAAATAAAAAATGAGAATGAAGTAAAATACTCTTGAAATATATTGCACTCAACAATAAGCTGAAAAAAGAAATCCAAGACCAATTTCCTACCCATGTTGTATAACTTAGGCAGATATTTGAATAAGCACATTGGAGAATAAATAGATTGCTTTGAGGGAATACTCAAGAGGAGAGGAAAATAATTTTTCAAGGATTGGATGATATAGAAAGAAAATTAAAGAATATTACTTCTATTTTTACAGCTAAAAGACAATTTTATATCGTGTGTCTTGAGATTTGCCTAGTAGAAAGACTATATTTCTTTAAATCTAAATATGAATGGATGGCAGAAAAGAGAAGCCTGAAACAGCTTGTCAGAGTGTGACAGCAACTGCCAAATTGTAAGTGAACAATGATAGTAAATGAAGACATATGACATAAAATCTGTTCTTTGACTCAGGAAAGATTAAGTTTGGCAATATTACACTCTTTTCATGGAAATCAAGAACTAAGAAGGAAGCTAAGCATATCTGAGAATGTATAGTTTCTATATCTTCTGAAATTAAGTCTTAACATCCATTACCTTAGAATGTTGGCTGCATTTGGAGATGCAACCTTTAAATAAGTGATTAAGATACAATGAAATCATTAGGATGGGACCTAATCAAGTAAAATTGGTATTCCTACAAAAGGAGGAATAGGACATGGACATAAAGAGTGGGAAAATATGAAGGCATCATGAGAAAGTGCCCATTTGCAAGCACAGAAGAGCTTAGAAGAAACCAATCCTACTTGCAATGTGATCCTGGACCTCTAGCCTCCAAAACTGTGAGAAAACCAATTTCTGTTGTATAAACCACCCAGTGGGTGGTACACTGCTATGGCAAGGTTTGAAAACTGATAACAGTGATTAATTATCCTATGTCATTTCCAAGAAATAATTTTATAAACCAAGACTTGAATATTAGTCCCTTTTCTTCCAAATTTAAGCATATAACTAAGATCTATGTGTTGATAAATTCTAAACCTATACCACCTAAAACTTATTCTTGAATTCAAAGCCACATATCTTACTGTCAATAAAAAATTCTACTTCTAAGGTTATCTCAGTTTAATATATACAAGATAAAGCTCTTTAAATTCTTTTATTAGGCGCTCAGCCCTCTGCCTGTCTGCTGAGCCGCCCGCCTGACCTGGTCAGGTGTACTCTCTCTCCACTGCCCCCCCCCCCCGCACTCTCTCTCAGGTCCTGTCTGGAGAGGTGCCCATCCGTTTTCACTGATGTCCCTTCCCTAATAAACTTTGCTATTTTACCTCCCCCCAAAAAATAAATAAATAAACAAATAAATAAATTCTTTTATTAGTCTAAATATTGAGTAGTTCATATCTTCATAAAAAGTAGCATTGCCATCCACTCACTATCCCAACTTAATTTCTTTTAATCCTCAATTTATCTTGAAAATTAAAAGATTATCTAGATTCTAAATATTCCTTACCTTTACTCACTGTCTCTCCATTTCTATTGTTACAATTCAAGGTTAGACCCTCATTATTTTTCACTACCTTATCTATGGCTGGCTCCTTGTTGGTCTTTCAGCTTCCATTCCTTATTCTCCCTAGCATAATTTACAATGCCAACAGCGTATCTTTGTAAGATCAGTATACATTATTCAGTTCAGTAAAATTCATATCTAAAACCTCAGCTATCTCTCTTTTAGTCTCAATTCTCCGAAAGGTTTTCCTCTCTACCATTATCTTATTTGAAGATTTCAGACATACCATCATCCAGTATTTCACATTTTAGTTCTTCTACAGCTAGTGCTACCTACAAATATGCTGTTCAGTTTTGCTAAACATGCAGGACAGTAAATAATCTTCAGACTCAGTGGTTTATAAGAACAGGAAAATATTCCATGCCTATAGTTCTGTAGATCAGCTGAGGTGCCACTAACATTAGCACAGATCCAGGTAATTGATTGGCTTTAAGCTGGGTTTAAGTTTCTACTCATTCTGAAACCAACTGCTAATTAGGCGTGGTATTCTAAGTAGAAGGCAGAATCACAAAAGATAAAGTATAGCACATGATGCATGATAAGGTCAAGATTTAGACATGGAAAAGAGTTCATTCTTTTCATATTTCATTGGTAACAGTAAATCACATAATCAAGTTCAATGTCACTATGTCACTCTAGCAGAGAATATATGCTCTATACTCTACTGGGAAATACTGCAAAGCTACATGTAAAGGTTGTGACTGTTATTCCTAAAGCCAGCTGGCAAATAGCTGTGAATGAATGATGCAAACTACTCCATTGGGAATATTCTTTTTTTTTTTTTTTTTTTTTTGGACAGGCAGAGTTAGACAGTGAAAGAGAGATAGAAAGTAGAAAGGTCTTCCTTCCGTCAGTTCACCCCCCCCCCCAATGGCCGCTACGGCTGATGTGCTGCGGCCGGTGCACTGCGCCGATCTGAAGCCAGGAGCCAGGTGCTTCCTCTTGGTCTTCCATGTGGGTGCAGGGCCCAAGGACTTGGGCCATTCTCCACTGCCTTCCCGGGCCACAGCAGAGAGCTGGACTGGAAGGGGAGCAACCTGGACAGAATCTGGGACCCCAACCAGGACTAGAACCTGGAATACCAGTGCCACAGGTGGAGGATTAGCCAAGTGAACTGTGGTGCTGGCAGGGAATATCCTTTCTACATTTACTTAACTGCTTTTAATTACTTCTACTTTTGCAGTTTTTTTTTTTTTTTATATGTGTAAGACTGGAGCCTCATTCTCAATGTGTTCACCTTTTTTTTTTTTCAGTTTCTTTTTTTTTTATTTCTTTTATTTTTTATAACGCTTTTATTTAAAGAATATGAATTTCCAAAATACAGCTTATAGATTACAATGGCTTCCCCCCCATAATTTCCCCCCCACCCGCAACCCTCCCCTTTCCCACTCCCTCTCCCCTTGCTTCACATCAAGATTCATTTTCAATTCTCTTTACATACAGAAGATCAGTTTAGGATATATTAAGTAAAGATTTCAACAGTTTGCCCTCACATAGCAACACAAAGTGAAAAATACTGTTGGAGTACTAGTTATAGTATTAATTCACAATGTATAGCACATTAAGGACAGAGATCCTACATGACATATTTTTTTAAAAAATTGATTAATTTTCTAGGCAATTTCCAATTTAACACCAAGATTTTTTTTCATTTTTAATTATCTATATACAGAAGATAGATTCAGTATATACTAAGTAAAGATTTCATCAGTTTTCACCCACACAGAAACACAAAGTGTAAAATACTGTTTCAGTGAAAGTTATAGCATTACTTCACATTGGACAACACATTAAGGACAGATCCCACATGAGACGTAAGTACACAGTGACTCCTGAAGTTGATTTAACAATTTGACACTCTTGTTTATGGCATCAGTAATCTCCCTAGGCTCTAGTCATGAGTTGCCAAGGCTATGGAAGCCTTTAGGGTTCGCTGACTTCAATCTTATTCCGACAGGGTCATAGTCAAAGTGGAGGTTCTCTCCTCCCTTCAGAGAAAGGTACCTCCTTCTTTGATGGCCCCATTCGTTCCACTGGGATCTCACTCACAGAGATCTTTCATTTAGGTCTTCTTTTTTTTCCAGAGTGTCTTGGCTTTCCATGCCTAGAATATTCTCATGGGCTCTTGAGCCAGATGTGAATGCCTTAAGGGCTGATTCTGAGGCCAGAGTGCTATTTAGGACATCTGCCATTCTATGAGTCTGCTGTGTATCTCGCTTCCCATGTTGGATCATTCTCTCCCTTTTTGATTCTATCAGTTAGTATTAGCAGACACTAGTCTTGTTTGTGTGATCCCTTCGACTCTTAGACCTATCGGTGTGATCAATTGTGAACTGAAATTGATCACTTGGACTAGTGAGATGGCCTTGGTACATGCCACCTTGATGGGATTGTATTGGAATCCCCTGGCACAATTCTAACTCCATCATTTGGGGCAGTTCCGATTGAGCATGTCCCAAATTGTACATCTCCTCCCTCTCTTATTCCCACTCTTATATTTCACAGGGATCACTTTTCAGTTAAAATTTAAACACCTAAGAATAATTGTGTGTTAATTACAGAGTTCAACCAATAGTACTAGAATAAAAAAATTACTAAAATGGATAAAGTATTACATTGTACAACAACAGTCAGCACAAGAGCTGATCAAGTTACTGTTTCTCATAGTGTCCATTTCACTTCAATAGGTTTCACCTTTGGTGCTCAATTAGTTGTCACCGATCGGGAGAACATATGGTATTTGTCCCTTTGGGACTGGCTTAATTCACTCAGAATGATGTTTTCCAGATTCCTCCATCTTATTGCAAATGACCGGATTTCATTGTTTTTGACTGCTATATTGTATTCTATAGAGTACATGTCCTATAATTTCTTTATCCAAATGTATGCTTTGAATTCCCTGTGATCTTTTGCTGTGAGGTTCCCTTCGTTTACCTTCTTTCATGTTGATGGCTGTGTTTCTGTGTTTCTGTGTGTAACACATCTTTAAGTATCTTTTGCAGGGCTGGACGAGTGGCAACAAATTCTTTCAATTTTTGTTTGTTATGAAAGGTCCTTATTTCACCTTCATTCACAAATGAGAGCTTGGCAGGATATAATATTCTGGGCTGGCAGTTTTTCTCTCTAAGTACCTGGGCTATGTCTCTCCATTCCCTTCTAGCTTGTAGGGTTTCTGATGAGAAGTCTGCTGTGAGTCTAATTGGAGATCCTCTGAGTGTAATTTGACGTTTCTCTCTTGCGCATTTTAGGATCTTTTCTTTCTGTTTCACTGTGGTGAGTTTAATTACAACGTGTCGTGGTGAGGACCTCTTTTGGTCATGTTTACTAGGGGTTCTATGAGCTTCCTGTACTAGGATGTCTCTGTCCTTCTCCAAAACTGGGAAATTTTCTGCTATTATCTCACTAAAAAGGCATTCTAATCCTTTCTCCCTCTCCATGCCTTCAGGAACTCCTAGAACTCGAATGTTGGGTTTTTTAATAGTATCCTGTAGATTCCCAACAATATTTTTTAGATTTCTAATTTCTTCTTCTTTTCTTTGGTTTGACTGTATAGTTTCCTGTGCTCTGTCTTCTAAGTCCGATATTCTCTCTTCTGCCTCACCCATTCTGTTTGTAAGGCTCTCTAATGTGTTTTTCATTTGATCTATTGAATTCTTCACTTCATTATGATTTCTCGTCACTATCACAGTTTCATGTTCTACTAGTTGTTTCATTTCAGCTTGATTTCTCCTTAATATTTCATTTTCACGAGAGAGATTTTCTACCTTGTCCATTAAGGATTTCTGCAGTTCAAGAATTTGTTTTTGAGTACTTCTTAGTGTTCTTAGCAATTTTTTGAGATCTGCTTCTTGCATCTCTTCTATCTCATCATCTTTGTAATCTTGAATTGGGGTGTCTTTTTCATTTGGGGATGCCATAGTGTCTTCCTTGTTCTTATTACCTCGGTTTTTGCATTTGTTGTTTGGCATATTGGTTTCTTCACTGTGGTGTTTTTTTCTTGTTATACTATGACTCTAGATTAAGTGGACTGTCTGCTTTTGCTGGAGCCTTAGAGGCTTGAGATGGGTGTGGCCTGAGAGCTCTGTTTGGTTCCTCAGGGTTGAGGGTGTGTCAAAGGAGACACTCCCAGGTTAGGCGTGGTAAATCTCTCTCTGTTACTTTTTTTTTTTTTTTTTGGTTCAAAAGGGAAGTAATTCCACACAGCTGAATGGAATTGGGGGTGGTTAGCAGGCAAATGATATACCCACAGGAGCCAGAGATCGGAAGCTCTTTCCCAAGGACCACAGAGGGAATCTCTGCGGCCTTCAGTGTGGGTTCAAATTCTCCTGCAGTCTCACCACTGGGCTACCAAGGCTACCGAACTGTAGCGTCTCTGGAGAGTATTCACGTGGTGAATTCCGTGAGTTCTCTCCCCAACCGTCTCTTTTTCTACAGTCTCAGTTCATTAGCACCACACATTATTAGGTTCTAATCTCCTATTATTTCACCCCCACACCCAGAGTCAGGTTTTTCTGCTAGGCTCAGGGCCGGTGCAGACCTGAGGTCGCCCTGCTTATGACGTATGTCCAAAATGGCGCCTGCTCTTTGTCTTGCTCACCTTTGAGAGGTGGGCGGAGAGAGAAACTCGTGTCCGTATCGGTCACTTTTTTCTTTCTCTCTCTCTTCTAGTTAGCCTGATGAACTTTTCCCCACAGGGTTTCAAGCCTTGTTCGCTCTAGTCTCCTCTTTCCGCTTCCCTGCTGGTGTTTCGGACTATTGAGGATCGGCTCACCTGGAGTTCCAGCGCTGGTGCGTTGAGTCTGCTGCTGGTGTCCCGAACTGCAGGCTACCACGCTCTCCTCAAAGGTCCACTGTGAATCACTAGTTCTGGAAGAGTTTCCTCTGCTGTTTCTTCCCCTACTCTTCCTTGAACCCGCAGTATCTCCACTTTTATTAAACTGTCTCTCCCCGGACTATCGGTGTGCTGCCTTCCTATTCCGCCATCTTGCCCTAATATTCAGTTTCTTTACAGTCATTAATTTTATTCTATTTCTGCCATTTAATATGTTTCCTTCAGATAAGGATAGACTTCTAGTGAACTACTGTGTTCTTTTGGAGATGTCATGCTACTTGGCTTTCTTCATGTTTCCTGTGTCCCTACCTTGATGTCTGGTCAATGTGTTCACCTTATCCTATGCTTTAATCTATATAAAATACTCTCCACTATCTATATTAGCAATTAATATTTTCTTGCTTTTCTTCATTACTGTAATGGAAATCTTCTTAGGACCTACTGTGAATCTTTGCCCCAGCAGGTAGAAACACTTCAGTATTTTGATCTGACCAACCACAGGGAAATTTGAGAATATTAAATAAGTGTTTGGATGCCTTTTCTGCTCTTATTCTTATCTACACTTAGTTTCACTTCAAATTTGCCTGTACAAGAAGATTCAAAACTAAGTATAGCTACCAGGAAAACCTAATATATCCAATTTACTATCCAGAGAATGATTGCAATTATGAGTAGGAACAAGTAGAAGAAAAAAAAGTTAAAAGAAAATGGAAAATCAGGCCAGAGTTTCAAAAGCTAAAAAGAGAATGACATATCATATCTATATTTAAGAGGAGGACGAAGTGAAACAGGAGATTAAGCCAGTGCTTGGGATACCTGCATTCCATATTGGAGTGTCTGGGTCAAGTCTCTGCTACTATGCTTTGGATTCTAGTTTCCTGCGAATGCTTTCAAGGAAGGCGGCAGGTGATGATCAAGTTGTGTCCCCACCACACAGAAGAGAGACAAAGATGGTCTTCCAGGCTCCTTACTTCAGCCTGGCTCAGCCCTGGCTATTGCAGGTATTTGTGGAATGAACCAGTGATGGAAGGTCTCTAGCTCGCTAGCTCTCGCTCTCGTGCTCTTTTAAATAAACAAAAATCTTAAAAATAATTATTTAATCAGTGTAAAAAATGAAAAATATATCTACATAGAGTATACTTAATTTACTATATCTCAGTTTTACATTGATTTGCACAAAGAAATTTTAACTAAACATTACCTAGATGATTTTTCTTACTTTTGATAGAATTAGTAGCATGCAAATATAGGAAGATTTTACACAAAATTTGATGTGACAATATTATAATTTTGTACAAATAATTGAGAACTACATTTATGTGCTAATTATTTTGTATATTTTATAAATATTACAATTTAATTTAAATGCTAATTTTATTTATTTTTGTCTATTTGAAAGAGAGAGAGAGAATTCTCTCTCTCCAAACATTCGTATCAGCTGGGGCTGGGCCAAGCCAAAGCAAGGATCCCAGAACTCAACAAGTCTGCTACCTCAATGGCAGGGACACAACTACTTACACAATTACCTGCTGCCTTCCAGGGTGTGAATTGGCAAGAATCTGGAATTGAAAGTTGAGCTAAGACTCGAAAACTATCATTCTGATATGGGATGCAGGTATCCCAAGAGGTGTCTTGACCAATGATCCAAATCATGCCCTCAACTGTTAAAATTTAAAAGCAACCCTGGAAATAAGATGTACTTCCTTTTCTAAGTTGCAGATGGGTATATAAATTTTAGACAATTAACTGTGTTTTTCAAGGACATTTATCTTCTAATGACAGAGCTGGTAGTATTTAACATATTTAATTTCACAAACAAATAGTGTGTATACCTTTTTTAAAGTCAAACCTGAATCTAAACAAATTATCTGTTAAACACTGAAGGAAAGTATCTAAAGGTCTTGGGATGCTTACAACTATCTTCCTCTTAACCTCTCTCTCTAAAGCTCATGGATCATTGTACGAGTCCAATATTGAAAGCCAAAGTAAAGAGTCTAAGTGAGACTTGTGCTCATTTAATTCTTGTAGAAAAATTAACTGCTTCCACCCTTCTTTTCATTCTTAGCTTTTGAAACGAGGCCTCACCATGAGCATATTTTTGGCAATTACTGTCATCTGGAATAACTTTTTATCTTTCTTTTCCAATTGGCCTTTTACCTAGTCCTCATTACTCACCACCAAACAAGATGTCTTCCTCTTGTTAACACTTTTTACCTCTATTCTCTTTCAACTGTGATTTATTATCAACATATGCTCTGTATTTTGGTAAAGCAGTTCCTTTGATTTGTCTAATCAAATCAAGTCCTCATGCATAATGGAAAGATGTGCAATGAGGCAGCCCTATATTTCAGGGGATATTTCCCACAGACTGAATTACGCACATCCGTTAATTTACATGTATTTAATGAGCATTCTTTTTGTTTATAGTATGGCGACAGGACTATACAAATATTGGATCCTTTTTGCTTTTAAAAATGACTCAGTTTGGACCGTGTTGTGTTGCACAGGGTTAAGCTGCTGCTTCCAACGCCACATTTCCTAACTAAAGTGCAGGCTTGAGTCCTGGTCACTCTGCCTCCCACTGAGTTCCCTGCTAGTGCTCCAGAGAAAACAGAATATGTTGGTCCAAGTACTTATGAGATTCAAGTGAAATTTGGGGCTCCTGGCTTTGGCCTGGCCCAGTCCTGGCTATTTCTGCCATTTGGGAAGTGAACCAGAAAACAGAAAATCTCTCTCCCCTTCTCTCTCATTGTCACTCTGACTTTTAAATAAACACATCTTTTTATAAGGAATTTATTATTACATTAGATCCTCAGGGTCATAGCAAATGCGTAAGTACTACAAGAAATCTCATAAATCTTCATGATAATGTGATATTAATTCAAAGAGAATAGATTCAAGGTAGTTCATAGATAAAATTTTAAGAATATAATGATACTTCCCTCCATCTATACATACCTACTTTCTCTCTCTTTGTTTTTTTTTTCTTTTTTTTCAGAAAAATAAATGAAGAATTCAATTTATTCAGAGAGACTTAACTATGCATGTGAAAAGATAACATTACTATTATAATAAAATGAGGGGTATGTTCTATGTATAGAGTCTGTACTTGTACCTAACATTGCAGTAATATAAAAAAAACCCTGTTCTTGTATATTTTATATTTTAATGGGGAACAAATTAACAAAATAAGTGACTAATATTTAATAACACTCTTATGAAGTTAAAAGTGCTATGGAAAAATATACAAGTTTAAGTGGGGAGGAAGGTGCTCAGACTTTTAAGGGGTTACAGCCTAGATGGGTGATCAGAAAAGAGCAAACTGAATGAGCAATATCTAAGCCATGTAATTATCTTGCTGATGAGCGTTCTTGGTCGGAAGAGCACAGGTTGAAGGCCTTCAGTGTGCAGCACCTGCTATGTTTGTATTCAGGAAATAGAGTAGAGCAGTTACTGAAGTAAAGTGCACACCAAGGTACTGACAGAAAATAAAGTCAAAAAAATTAACCAGTGAACGATTTTATAGTATCTTTTAAGTCACTGTAAATTTCCTGGCTCTTGCCTTGAAAGAAATGGGAAGGCATTGGCAGAAGAATAACATTAACTAAGTCTATCGAGACAAAGATGTTTGCCAAAAGACCACTTAGGTGAACACAGCTAAACACAGGTATTGTGTCTGTTTTGTGTTGCTATAACAAAATAAATGAGGCTGGGAACTTCATAAAGAAAAGAGGTTTATTTTGGCTCAGGGTTTTAGAGTCTGAGCATCCAAAATGTGGCAGCCTCACGCGTTCAGGCCTCTAGCAAAGGGCTGCTGAGTACATCACCACAAAGGGGACTGCCACAGAGGAAAGGACAGTGTGTGCAAGCGCAAAGCCAGGCTTGCTTCTCACAAGCCACCCTGGAGGGTCCTAAGCTGGAATCCTGAAAGCAAAACCAGAATTCTGTGCGAAAAATAGGAGTCGCTTCTATAGATTTAATTATCCCTTGAAAAGTCTCCACCACCCTAGTATCAGTACATCAGCAAATTGTTCCTCAACATGAGTTTGGTGTGGAAAACCACATTCAAATTTTTGATAGATTACATGTAGTGTTTCAGAATATGAGAGAGATTTTTAAAAGAAAACGATCTAAGATAGAAAAATCCTATTCATTTCTAAAATGGAGACAGATTGATAATATCATCATAATATTTTCTGCACTAATGAAGTTGTTCAGAAATAATAACACATTTTAGAGATAAATTCAATCTGAAATTGAACATTAAGAAACACACAGGAGCCGGCGCCATGGCTCAACAGGCTAATCCTCCGCCTTGTGGCGCCAGCACACCGGGTTCTAGCCCCAGTCGGGGCACCGGATTCTGTCCCGGTTGCCCCTCTTCCAGGCCAGCTCTCTGCTGTGGCCCGGGAGTGCTGTGGAGGATGGCCCAGGTGCTTGGGCCCTGCACCCCATGGGAGACCAGGAAAAGCACCTGGCTCCTGGCTCCTGCCATCGGATGAGCGTGGTGCGCTGGCTGCAGCGCGCCATCTGCGGCAGCCAGTGGAGGGTGAACCAACGGCAAAAAGGAAGACCTTTCTCTCTGTCTCTCTCTCTCACTGTCCACTCTGCCTGTCAAAAATAAAAAATAAAAAATTAAAGAATTAAAAAAAAGAAACACACAGGAATTAGAAAAATACGGAGAGACATGTTTCCAGTGGAGTAAATACCATAGGCAGATGAAATAAGAAATATAAATTTGAGGCAGATGCCACAAGCAGGACAAATAACCATAGATATACAAACTAATGCTCTTCAGCTTACTGAAAGAGTATATTATGATAAACACATTGTTAAGTTGAAAATATTGCAAGTCTAAAATTCGTGTAATATGCTTAACCTTCTGAACACGATACATTAGTCTAATCTACCTTAAACATTCTCAGTATATTTATATTAGCCTATAGTAGGGCAACATCAGAGGGCATTATACAGCATATTTCTAGCCTAGGAAAAGATCAAAATTTTAAATACAATTTGTACTGAAAGAACATTGATAGGTACATAAAATGATAAATGATGGATGGATGGATAGATGACAGATAGATGATGTATTAAGTGGATAGATAGAGATTTGTTCATATCTGTGTAAAGCTAATAAACTTATTCTGAACCAATAATACGGACAGCCTAAAATAATCATGCAAACTAAAAAGAAGTTAGTTTGGTATTATGGTAACACATGAACCAGTAGACTGAGTAAAGATCTAAATTCACCAATATGGTAAGCATCATTCAATCCATTCAGGACCTAAGCAGAAGTAAAAGGTGGAAAAAGGGCGAATGTACTCCATCTACTTGGCTCGAGACATTCATTTTTTCCTGTCATTAGTCATGGATGCTCCTTTCTCTCATACCTTTGAACTTGGACTAAAGCCCATACTATTGACTTCCCTGTTCTCTAGCTTTTAGGACTAGAACTGCACCACTCATTTTCCTGGGCCTCCAGCTTGCAAATGGCAGATCATGGGACTTCTCTGTGTGCATCGCCACATAAGCCAATCCCTTATAATAATTTTCTATTTTTATAAGTTATGAATAATATATTGTTGCTATAAAATATGTATTATCATCATTATTACTATGTTAGAATATATGGTATATTTGTATTATCAATATGTTATGTGGTTGATATTTATATAGATTATTCCTAAAATAAGATGATTTGACTTACAAGTTTTCAACTTTACCACGATATGAAAGTTTAACACAATCAATAGCAACTGAACTTTGCATTTTGAACTTTTATGTTTGCCTGGACATGCTTGGCATGGCATTCTCTCCCTATACTGGGCAGTAGTAGGGAGTTCCCATTCAGCCCATGATCCTCAGGGTAAACCACTCACAGTCTATAGTGTGCTATGCTGATAAGCTACAGTGTTTGATAGGTTAGAGACCTTTAATGTATTTTTGGTTTGTGATATTTTCAATTTTCAATAAATATACGGGGATGCCACCTCATCATAACTGGAAGAGCAACTGTATGTTATTACATTCATGTCACTGTGCATGTTTGTGTGTCTGTGTGGATACAAGGTAATTCAACGTTCATACAAAGTGGAATTAAACAATTTTATTTTGGTATAAATTTGTTTTAAATCTACATATATGAAGGGTCACCAAGAAGCTTTTGAAAATGCATATTGTGGTAAAGCTATGCATTAATTTGAAATTCTCTTGCATGAAAATAAACACCTTTTAGTTTCACTTCTCAACAAACTTCTGAAGTACTCTTGTGTGTATACACAAACATATGCATTGTTGTTTTATACATTATGCATCACTTTAACTGGAAAGACAAAGTGTGGTATTCTGTAGACGTAATCATCATGTTACAAACCTGAAAACTGACAGTCAACACATTATCAGTGTTTAAATTCACAGAACTACAATTTATACTTCTGTTATGATTCAACTTGCACTTCTGGACAGTAAAATTTCCTGAGAACACACTGAATAGGTAAAACTATGTTCTTTTGTTAAGATTCTCCAGGTAACCTAATCCTCTTTTCCTGAGCTATAAGTAAGGGCTGTTTGTTTCAGAACAAACATACGGCCTCTCCAATTCCAGATTTATCAGTTTGCCTTTCTAACTAGAATGTGATAGCCATCATACTAAGTGTCACTAGCAGAATCAGAACTTGGATCCTGAGTCTCTAGCTAGCCAGGTGCTTTGCTACAATCACAAATTTACTGAGGTTCAGTTTCTTCATTTAGAATATCAAGGTCTTTGGACTGCATTATCTTGATACTTCTTGCCAAATCTATGAAGCTAGGATGACATATTTACCTCTATTTTGGAAGATAGGCCTTAGCGATTGTATCAGTTCTTGACCTTGGTGCTCTGTATAGTCATCTTTAGAAAACATAAAATAATTGAAGTTTTTCTGATGACTGTTAGATTTGGAAAGATCATTTTGTTGTGTTTAAATTGTGGCATGGTAAAAAGTAACAACATCAACAACAAAAATCATAGATTAATCACTTTCTGACACTGTGATCTTTAATAATGCATCTACAGGCTTGTTTTGTTTCATCTTCTGCGTCTCCAAATTTAGGATTGTGAGAATTGAAAATATTGTATTTTGGGACAAGCATTTGACCTAGTGGTTAAGACACAGCTTGGGATGCCTCCATCCCCTGTTGGAATGCTTGGATTGGATGCCCACCTCCAGCTTCTGATTCCAGCTTCTGCTAAGGCAGCAGGGGATTCCTGCTATACATGTGGAAGATTTGGCTTGAATTCCCAGCTCCTGGCTTCAATTAAGTCTAGCCCCAACGATGGCAGGGATTTGTGAAGTAAACCAAAGAATAGAACTCTTTCTCTCCATCTGTCTATTTTTGTGTCTCTGTGCCTCCCCAATAAATCAATTTAATTTAATTTTTAAAAAGGAAATAGTATATTTGAGAGGCTAGCCATCTATCTGACACTCAGAATAACAAGGATAATACATATACAGCATCCTGTTTCAGAGCACAGATTCTGACATCAAGCAGATCTCTGTGATGGGTCCTGTAACCATGAAGTCATATTACTTGAGTCCTCTAGGACTTTAAAACAGTGCAACAATTATATCTGCTTCATAGTGTGATTATGGGAAAGGGAATAAATAGAAGACATACTTCATGAAAACTGTTTGGTATCACCTGCATACACACAAAACACACACCAGAGGTCATCAAACAGTATGAAAAATACACATTATCTAAATTCCATTTTTTCCATGAAGTTCTGGAATTTCTCCAGAGTAATTTACTTATACAGATAAGTAAATGAGTAGTAACAAACACAATTGCTATTAATGCAAATAAATTTGAATTACTGATGCTAGTGCATATCATTGCTGTTTTAACTATTTTCAGTATAAAATTGAAAGTACAAGTCAATTTACAATATTGAAATGAGCATGCATCTTTTTAGTGACAATCTACAGAACAATATTTTTCTATAATGCTTTAACATTAACCATCACTGTAAATCGAGTGCTAAGTAAAGAATTGCCTTAATCAGTAAAGCATCATTTTGAAAATTTTCAATTTTAAGATGTAAATAGCAGACTGACTAAAATGATCAATCCAGATCATTACTAAGAAATATTTCTAATATGATGTGACTAAATTATATGAGCAAGAACAACAAAATTCCTTAGTTCTTTTTCTGAAAGGCCTGGACAAAACAATATCCCAAATCCATATTTTAGTCATTGTGTATAAAAACTAAGAAAGACCTATTCTTCCTCATAATTGTAAAAACAAGAGTATATTTTCTGTTACATAAAGATACAGTGTCTAAACACAAAAATATTAAAATATGCATTGGAATCAATTTATAATGATTAGGAGTTTGAGTAGGAAGCGATTTCTTTCTGGTGTCATTTTTCTTAAAATACCAGTCTGTTTCATTATTTAATCATAACCACAAGCTCTTTCATTTTCAGGGTAAAATAGCAAGTGTTATTTTGTTCTCTCTATGACTGATTCCCAAGTTTATTTATTTTTGCCCTAACATTTGTCCTGATGAATGCCTTATCTGTTCTTTCCTAATCCTGCTACCCAGAAATGGTAAGGGATATCCGGCATGGATACCTTTTGACCTTAATCTTAAGTGCATCGCAACATTCCTGAAAGTCAACCCAGCGTGCCTTTTCCTTCTCCGTTCCTGAAATCCCATACTTAAAGTGTGGTGTGTTTGTCTGTTTTATTTGCCTCGGGACAGAAATTCTTACCTTGTGTGCCATTCATTCTGCCATGCCCTTGTGGTTCCTGAAAGCTTTTTTGACCCTGGGGAAAATGAGATAGGGCAAGAAAATTGGAGATTTAGGTTGATTTATAACTGAAGGCAAGGTAGTTTAATATGAATCAGTCATTGAGGCTATCTTAGAATTCTTATATATAAACATATACATATATATGTATAATTTAAACCTTTCATATACTTGTATAACTAAATACATGGATATATACACTGATTATTCTTCAGTATATGGACTCTGATTTTCTCTAAGTTTCCACTGATGCCTATATTAATGAAGTGATATGGTGCCATTACATCCCTGTAAAGTCAAATCTGTATCCATCATTATGGATAAATTTCCCAAGCACAATATGACCCAAAGAACTTAGATTTCAAAAGAGTATACAGGTTTCAATTCCATTTAGTACAAAGGTAAACTGCTGGAGACCAATCTGGTAGCTAGTTTTGGTAGGGCAGTAACAACCAGTCAACAGTGTGAGGGGTATCTAGATACTGGCCATAGGGCATATGTGAACCCATCGTAATAGTTCACCAAATTACATTATTATGACAAACACCTTTATGAATAATTCAACTAAAAGCATGATACCTAGAGGACCAAAGTTACAGCTGATTCACAGAGATGCATACTTATTTTATTATATGTATTTTAAAAGATAGAGACAATTGTGTTTTATGAAAAGAACACTTCAGGAAAAAATAGAATGGATTTTATTTGAGCTTAAGGCTACTAAAAAATTTCTGATCATTTTCCCACTACATTTTAGCATTTGATATTCAGATAACTCTGGAGGGGAATTGCAAACCAAAACCACAGTGAGGTTTCACCTCACTCCAGTTGGAATGGCTCTCACACAGAAACTAACAAATGACAAATGCTGTCAAGGATGTGGGGAAAAGGGTATCCTGGCCAACTGTTGATGGGAATGTAAATTGGTGCAATCATTGTGGAAGAGAGTATAGAGATAACTCAGAAATCTGAATATAGAGCTACCATATGTTCCAGCCATCCCCACTTCTGAGGATCTACACGAAGGATCTCTGTGAGTGAGACCCTGGGGGAAAGAGGGGCCATCAAAGAAGGATATACTTTTCTCTGAAGGGAGGAGAGAACTTCGACTTGCTTATAGCCCTGTCTAAATACTGTCAGAGTTTGTCAACTCAAAAAGCTTCCATAGACTTAGCAGCTCATGACAAGAGCCTCGGGTGATCACTGATGTCATAAATAAGAGTGTCAGTTGTTAAATCAACAACAGGAGTCATTGTGTACTTGCTCCCCATGTAGCACCTCTGTCCTTAATGAGTTGTATTATGAGAATTAACAGTAAAATTTGTCTTCAAACAGTACTTAATACTCCATGTTTTTTGTGGGTGTAAACTCTTGAAATCTTTACTTAGTATAGAATTGATCTTCTATATATAAAGATAATTAAAAATGAATCTTAATAAAGAATGGGATGGGAGAGGGAGTAGGAGGTGGGGTGGGAGTCAGGGTGGGAGGGTGGATATAGGGGAAAAACTGCTATTTCCAAAAGCTGTACCTATAAAATTTATATTTATTAAATAAAAGCTTTCTAAGAAAAGTAAATTGAAAATAGATCTTCGTAAAAATTGAGAGTGGGAATAGGAGAGAAGAGGAGGAAGTATAGGACTGTGGACAGGAGGGAGGGTAAGGTGGGAAGAATCACTCTGTTTCTAAATCTGTGTGTATGAAATTTTATTCCTTAAGTAAAATGTAAAGAGAGAGAGAGAGAGAGAGAGGGCTAAAGAAAGAAATGCGTGTGCTTTCAATGTGACCCTGACCAGAATGCCCCAGAAGAAGGCTATGAGTGTAAAAGGAAGACAAAAACAACAACAAAAACTTCAAGAAAAGTATTTTATGGTAATTAATTCTTGGCCTACAGAAACATACTGTGGCATATGTAGGAGGGACTATCAAGGAATGAGGGAGAGTTGGGAGCAGGGATTTGCTCTGTTTTTAAATTTTTATTTTTTATATTATTTTCATATGAAAGGGAGAGAGAGAATGAGAGAGGGAGAGGGAGAGAGCGAGAGAGACAAGTTCTATCTGCTGGTTTGCTCCCTAAACACTTGCAAAACTCAGGACACGACAGGCCTAAATCCACATTTCCCTGAAAGGTGGCAGGGAATTGAATAGTTGAGCCATCACTTGCTGCCACCAGGGTGTGTGTTAGCAGAAAGCTGGATCAGAAGCAGAAAAGCCAGGACGTGAACAAGGTATTCAGATATGGATTCAGATACAGGCATTGCAAGTGGAGGCTTAATCACTAAGCCAATACCTGTCTCAGGGAGTTGTTTTTCACAGACTATTCTTAGTTGCAGACCAGTCACGTGGTTTCCAGTATGTAGCTCAATATTTCTACCAGTACAGAGATATTTGGATTCATCATCTACAAGTTTGCCAAGTGTTCACCAACTTCATGGAAAACGCAGATTATACTAACACTATGCATAAATGTCAAAAATGTTTAGCACCAATATAAACTTAACTTGTAGCTTCATTTCTTCATGGTCTTTTTGAAGATATATTTGTGATTATATATGCATATATGTATGTATATATATATATATATATATATATATATATACACTCATACTTATAGCTCAGAAGCTGGAAGTCATTTAGATAACAGGAATCCCAAAACAGCACTTGAAGTTAAGAATATTAGCTCATCAATTTTGGTTATTTGACCCTATTAGGGATAAAAGTGACTTGTAGTAGAATGTCAGGAACTACCCTCAAAAATGTTTTTTCTTCTTCTGGTAAAGCACAAAGAAGGCAGATATGTGAATAATTTTGCTGAAGAAAGAAAATGTATATATATGCTATAGAATATTACTTAGCTGTAAAAAATGAATGAAATCCTGTATTTTGCAGCATGATGGATACAACTGGAAACCACTATGCTTAGTGAAATAGGCCAGTCCCAAAAGACAAATATCATATATTTTCCTGATTTGTGGTAACTAATATATAGAGTACAAGAAAAAGGTAATGCATATGAGCAAAATTGACATTTTAAGATTTGATTATTGTTTAGAGCTCATGTCTATACTCTTGAGGAATAGTGGTTTTCGTAGTTCCTACTTGTTGAATTCTTGATTTAGTGAAGGATTAAACTTGTGATTATAAAATAAACTGAAAGTATGTCATTGTAAAAATTAGAACAAAAAATAGAAAAGGAACAAGAAGGGAGGGTGGAACATGGGCAGGAGGGAAGTTTGGCTGGGAAATATCACGAAGCTCTTAAATCTGTATATCTGAAATACATGAAATTTGTCCACCTTACATGAATTTAAAAAATTAAAATGAAAGCATACAAACATGCAAAAGAAAATAACTTTTCTAGAATAGATTAAAGTTTAAAAATATTTAATCACTTTGCCAAGAATCTAGCGGGTGGATACATAGTTTATTAAACTCCCTAAAAAGTAATAAAAATTGTGTTTCCTGGAGAGTCCAATGGTCTAAAGGGTTAGTTGAATTACTAGAGGACCTGCCTTAAAGACAGCATTTTCATTAGTGGTAAATTTTATCTTTGAATTATGTAATATTTCAAATATAATAGCTCCCTCATAAAAATCTCCATCTACAAAACAAAGTCAAACTGCGTTTTACGGCACCTAAAGATGTTATTCATCTTCATCCGAGCTCTTTGCAGCTTCTTTTCTTTATTCTCCCACACACTAACACAATATATTTCGACTATGATGACCTCAAAAGTTACAAATTAACTGTGCTTTGTCATGTTTCTACATCTTTAAATATGCTTTCTGCTTAACAGAGAATGTCCATCCCACCAGAGATAAGATATCCTAACAACCTTCACACATTGCCAAAAAACTGAAAGCTTTGTTAAAGTATTTGTAAAATGGGAAAATGAGGAAGCAGTAGATTTTATTGGTGAATTTGGAGGTTTGCTCAAAGTTATGGAGAACAATAAATGTAAATAATTCCTGAACTTGTAGCTGGTGACCTCCTTCCCTGTCTTAGATCTTCATCAGACAGCTGAGTTATCCCTACATGGTGCCTAACAAGAGGATGTTTCTTCAGGGTGGAGCTGAGATGAAAAGCAGCAGTTCTTGCTAACACAGTTTGAGACAAAGTTCACTTAAGGGGTGAATTGTAAATTTTGTTTATTTGTTTTGTTTTTTCTAATTTAGAGCTTGAAGTTGTGAAGTTTTTATGTTCAGTTGTGTCTATTTCACTATCACTGATGACTTACAAAATTGTCTTAAGTCTAATACCAACAGGTCACAGTTATTAGACATTTATACTAGAAGAGTCACTGGCACAACAGATTATCTCTTTTAATCCTTTCAAAAACTCAGTTAGGTTTCTAGTAGATAGATAATCTGCAAATGACATGCTTCAGGCAGACAGTATCTGATGGCCAAGCCACATAGCTGATAGGAGAGAAAGCCAAGATTTACAAACTTTGAAGATCCCAGACTCTTTGTTCTTAGCCATAATGCTCCCATATTCTGATCAACATATATTTTCTGTGTTTTATGCACATAACTCACAAATTTTTATTAACACCATCTCATGTGATATTTACTACAATTTGGTTTACAATATGAATGCAAACATGCAACCTACAAACACAAGGTTTTACCCTAATTCATGAAATTGTTTATTATTTGTCAAAACTAAACTCTAGATCCTTACTATCATTTAGAAAAAAATAAAAGGAAAACATTACGGTTTAGGAGAAACAGCAAATGATTTTATTAATGCTTTCCGATATGACAATAGCATAGAAATACAAAAGTAGCAACCATGGAAAAGATTAACAAAATGAAATGTATAAGTTCCTCAAAGGAGTTAAATTGGAATGCAGAAACACTGAAGATTTATATGCATTTTTCCACTCTTGTGTTAAAAATATTAAGGCTTTACCAAAAGTTACACTTAATGATATGCAAAGGCAACTAAAGAGCCAGCATGTTATTTTTTTTTATTTGCTTCGAAAAAGAAAGAAAGGAAAGAGGAGGAATTGAGGGAGGAAGTATGATTGTCTGCTTAGAATTGTATATTTGACATACATGAAATCAGTTCTCTTTATATTAATAAAAAATAAAGAGAAAAAAGTTTATTTTTATTTTCATCTCCTTGAAAGGCAGAGCATGAGAGACTGACACCAACAGAATATTTCATCTTCTGTTTTTAACCATTCCTAGTGCAATCTTAGAAGAAAATTCACATCCAAGTATCATCCTGTATCTGGCAATGAGATTATTCCACATAGAATGGATCTGTTCTCTTTGTCTTCTCATCTTTATATTCCCTCTTATAGAGCATGCTTACTTAGAAGATTATATGGTCATATAAAACTAACAATTCACAGTTAGTGACATTGCTGGGATAAGGACCCAAAATTTCCAATTTGTTCCTTTTATTGGATGCTAAAGTATGCAATTTTATTTTTAGGACCCAAGGCAAAAACACTGCCACTACAAAAAAACTGTTCTCAAATAGAAAGACAAAAAGCAGAAAATACTTACTACATGTAAGGCAAGTTTAATATTAGTGCTGTGAAACACTATACGAGTCCACGAAAGTAAATCAGTAATTTAGGTCAAGGAAATCAAGACAGACTTTGTAGAGTTGTAGTTTTCACCAGTGGCTTCCTGCAGGTTTAGAATAGGAACCTGTGTCTCTTGACTATGGATACTTAGCTTTTAACAGGAAAATTTCCTCTCAACTATTTGGTTCGTTTTATACGGAATACAGCTTTGCTGTTATCCATAATGCCCACATGACTAGCTAAAGCCAGGACCCCAGAGGCAATTCAGGTCTCCCATGTGAGTTGCAAGAACCCAACAGCTTGAGCCATCACTGCTACCTCTCTGGCACTGTTTTAGCAGGCAGCTGGAGTCAAGAACCTAAGCACTCCGACATGGGACACAGGAGTTGTTACAAGTAGGTTAAACAAGTAGATTAAACATCCCTTCCGCAGCTCACTAGGCTAATCCTCCACCTGTGGCACCAGCACCCCGGGTTCTAGTCCTGGTTAGGGCACCAGATTCTGTCCCGGTTGCTCTTCTTCCAATCCATCTCTCTGCTGTGGCCCAGGAGTGCAGTGGAGGATGGCCCAAGTGCTTGGGTCCTGCACCCACATGGGAGACCAGGAGGAAGCACCTGGCTCCTGGCTTCGGATCAGCGTGGCATGCCGGCGGTAGTGGCCATTTAGGGTGTAAACCAACGGAAGGAAGACCTTTCTCTCTCTCTCTCTCTCTCTCTCTCTCTCACTGTCTAGCTCTATCTGTCAAAAAAAAAAAAAGAAGAAGAAGAAGAAGTAGATTAAACAGATGTTCCCTGATATCCACAATTTATATGTGTTCAATTTGTGGCATAAAATTATCTAAATCCTTTAATAAAAGACCTATCACAAACATACACTGGTTTGCAAATCAGAGCATAATTAGAAGATTGCACTTGAGTAGGTGGAAGCCTTTGTATGAAAGGAGGACAAAGGAAATATAGCTCAGTGTGTGCAAGGCAATAAACCTAAGAAGGTTCCCATGGTTAATGAATGGTTAGAAGCTGAGAAAGGTCAGAGAATAGCATGAGCACACAGTGAATTCTGCTAGCAATATGAGTTACGGACTTTCTGGGAATTGGATAAAAATAATATGTTAGATATTAATTTAATGTTTCTATTAGGACAGGCTATTAGACATCTCTAACATAAGTTGAATCCCTAGAGAGGTTTTATGGCAGAATGTCATGTTCTGAGTTATTGTTATTGGGAAGGGGGAGGGACAGTTATGCTGTAAGTCTGGCACTAACATCATCCTTGATTTCCGCATTCATCATTCATTAGGCCATAGGAAAGCAGAAGATAATGCCTGAAATTCAACTTTTCAAATGCTACTCCTCAGCATTATTGGAAAATGACACATCAGGGTTTTTTTGTGTGTGTGTGAGAATACAATCATTGTGGCCACTGTGTTGCAAATGATAATAAGCCATGTGTATTTATTATTAGAACATTTTTCTAAAAGAAAGTTCAATGTGCATTCCCCACTTGAAAAAATATCTGTGTTTTCTCTTGCTTCTTTACAATGATTTTTTGTCATTGAAACTTCAAAGTCTTAAGTATAGAAAAATGCTGTCCCTTGCCCCACTGCTTTTACCTTTCACTGAAGAACAAACACCTCCTCCACACATAGACGCACACATACACTCAGTTCTTAAACTATTTCTATTCATTTAAGCTCATTGCTCTTATGTATTGCAACCTGTAATTGCTTCTAGCCATATAATGCCTTATGCCACTAACATAATCATAATGCAGTTACTAAATATTTTTTACATGGCAGTATCTGTCTTTGGATAACTATTATGTTGGCTATTATTATCATTCTCTCCCTTTGTACCGATGTAGTTTGAAGATGTAAAGAATAGAATTGGCTTCTATCTGTTGAGCAATTAAATGGAATATTATAAACAGGATAATCTATCAGCAAAGCCTGAAGCTTTGCTTGCTGGATTAGTGTTCACCAGAGAAGCAGCTGCAGCCTAGAGTGCTCCATGAGAGAATGCTCTTCATCTAACATAATGTAGGCTGCATGCTTCCTTTATGAGGTCTGCTATTTACTTCCTCTGTTATTAGAAGGTGATAATGGGGCAGGCAATCCAGCAAGGCTTGACTGCATAAGAAGACAGGGAGGATATCAAAACATCCCTTCCTCAGCTCACTTTCAGAAATTCTGCTGATCAAATGGAATGATAATAAAACCTGGCATTTGGATTATGATTTTCATCCAAAGAGCTCAGCCCATGCAGAAATCATTTTTCCCCTTTTTACAGTATGATCATCATTACTGGGGTAGGAGCCAATTACTTTCAAAGAGCATAGCCACTTACTCGAATATTCTTACATTCTCACCCATACAACAGGACATTTAGGATTACAATGTAATCAATGAACCAGGATAAATTATTCCAAGATCTGAAGTTGCTTTTCATGCTTCTCCCTACAAAACTTATGTTGGCTAAAAATAGTATAAGACCTATTTTTATATCTTGACTAATTATGATCTAATTTTTATCATTAGAAACATAGGCCCCCAACGCCTTTGGGGCCAGCACTGTGGCATAGCAGGTAAAGCAGCCACATGCAGTGCCAGCATCCCATATGGAAACCAGTACAAGTCCTGGCTGCTTCACATCCAATCCAGCTCTTTGCTATGGCCTGGGAAAACAGTGGAATATGGCCCAAGTCCTTGGGCCCCTGCACGCATGTTGGAGACCCGGAAGAAGCTCCTGGCTCCTGGATTCAGATCAACACAGCTCCAACCGTTGTGGCCAACTGGGTAGTGAATCAGTGGATGGAAGTCCTCTCTCTCTCTGCCTCTCCTACTCTCTCTGTGTAACTCTGACTTTCAAATAAATCAATCTTAAATAAAAAGGGCTGGTGCCATGGCTCACTTGGTTAATTCTCCACCTTTGGAGCCAGCATCCCATATAGGCACCAGGTTCATGTTCTAATTGTTTCTTTCCAGTCCAGCTCTCTGCTGTGGCCTGGGAAGACATTGGAGGATGGCTCAAGTGTTTGGGTCCCTGTACCTGCATGGGAGACCAGGAGGAAGCACCTGGCTCCTGGTTTCAGATCGGCATAGTTCCGGCCGTGGCAGCCATTTGGGGTGTGAATCAACGGAAGGAAGACCTTTCTCTTTGTCTCTCTCTCTCACTGTCTAACTCTGCCTGTCAAAAAAAAAATCTTTTTTTTTTAAAGAAGAAAGAAAGAAACATAGACCCCCCCCCCCCTTCCTTGGGATCAGCCCATGTTGCAGCAGGTTAAAGCCCCTGGCTGCACCACCACCATTCCATATGGGCACCGGTTCGAATCTGGGCTGCTCCACTTCTGATCCAACTCCCTGTTAGTGTGCCTCAGAAGGTAGCAGAAGTTGGCCCAGGTCCTTGGGTTCTTGCACCCATGTGGGAGACCGGAAAGAAGCTCCTGGTTCCTGGCTCCTGGCTCCTGGCCTTAGCCTGGCCCAGGCCCTGTCTTTGCTGCCATTTGGTTAGGAAACCAGCTGTCTCTACCTCTCTCTGTAACTCTGCCTTTCAAATTTTAAAATAAATCTTTTAAAAATAAAATAAAAAAAGAATCATAGATCCCCAAAATTCATTGTGGAAATATATTAGTAAATTTCTATACTACATTTCTTCATATTTTGTAGGTGAACAAAATTAATTTCATGCTGAATTATTTTGGCATTTGCATAAGTTCTTGCTTCTTTATACATTGTTTTGGACATTATTTTATTGATCGATTATTTGATGTTTTCTGCCATTTTAAAAAGAAGCTGTTTGAAATATGCAATGCTATCCACTCCATTTTGCACCTTATATTTTAGAGTCTAATAGGTATTCAAATGTTAATCAATCATTGATAAATTAGATGAGTTGGGGAGGAATTGCCTATCTGATGGCTTCCATGTGCTTTTAAAATATATTGTTTAACTCATCCACTTCAAGGGCCAGTACATATGGTTTGTTTCAAAAAAGAAGGTATTGCCACAGAATGACAGTCTTTGGATTAAATCACGTTTCTGGGCTACTTGGATTTAGGATACCTGATAATTACAGCTTGTTCTATATTGTAGCTGATTTATGATTGGAAAGGCAAACTTTAATTCAAGGAATCTTGAGACCAAATTCATTCATTTTAGGAATGGAGCCAAATGCCCTTGTAAAATTAAGAGTATTAAAGCTAGATAAATTTATAAAGTTAAACACAGAATTATCTGCAGCAAAGGGTTATGATTGTGCTGGCAGTCATTCTGCTCTCATGAAACTAAACCTCATCATTTTCACACAGGTAGAACATCAGCTCTCACATGCAGACTGCTAGTGATGATGACCAGTGGGGAGAGAGAGTGAATTGCTAGTAGCACCTGCTAAATTTGCAGCAAACTAATCCTGCCACCTTGGGCCAAAAAATAAATAAGACTTGGGAAGAAGTGTAACTGCTCCTTAAATTATTTAAGCCTGTACCATAATTAATATACAGCACTATTGATTTAATTAAACTAAGCTGCCTCCATACCAAGGAAGGCCCAAAGTTAATTAGAACCATAGCCTTAAGCATTTCAAACACACTGAGAAAGTAATTTGGTGGTAAAATGCATGTTTATCTTTGTAATTTCAAAGACCTTAGATACATGAACAATTTGCTATCATTAATAGTTTTTTTTTTTTGTTTTCTTGCCATATTCCTCTCCTATATAGTATATTAAGTTAGGTTGCACTACTTATTACATGTTAACTTTACTGAGTGTCCTGCTAAGTCTACAAATATGCCTGTTCAGTAAAGTTCATCCTCTAAGCTCCAAGGAGAACTGCATAGCACCCAGTACCAACAGCCCAGGATATAAGGGAATTTTCTGCTCAGTTTCATCCTCCAATCTTTGGCATTTACAAAACACCTACTAAATGAAAAGTAGCAAAAGAACACGAAAGGCCACTTACACTTGAGACCTGGGAGTCCTCTGCCAGTCTTTATTCAGTCATCTAAGAAACAATCACCTGCTTTGGTCTGAATGTTTGTGTCCACCAACCCCCACTGATTTATAGTTGAAACCCTATCCTCACCCTACAGTGAGAGTACTAGAGTGTGGGACCTTTGGGGAGTGATTAGGTCATAGCTGTGGAACACTTGTAAACGGGATTGGTATCCTTAGGAAGAAAGCAATCCCAGGCTCTTTTCTGTCATTGTGAGGACAAAGCAAAATGATGCCATCACCCTGGAATCAGTCTTTCATCATTCATTGACTCTTTGGGTACCTTGATCTTAGGCTTTCCAACCTGCAAAGCCATGGGAAATAAATGTATGATGTTTATAATCTAGCCAGTGAATGCTATTTTTGTTATGGGAAGCTAAATGCGTTAATCTAACACTATTTGCCAATCTGCTTCCTAACATCCTTTAATGCAGGATCAACTGAGGACAGTTTCCTGAACAGATTCCTTTTCTGTTGGTTCACCCTCCAATGGCCACCGCGACCTGCGCACTGTGGCCGGCGCACAGCGCTGATCTGATGGCAGGAGCCAGGTGCTTCTCCTGGTCTCCCAGGGGGTGCAGGGCCCAAGCACTTGGGCCATCCTCCACTGCACTCCCAGGCCACAGCAGAGAGCTGGCCTGGAAGAGGGGCAACCGGGACAGAATCTGGCACCCCGACTGGGACTAGAACCCAGTGTGCTGGCGCCGTAAGGTGGAGGATTAGCCTGTTGAGCCATGACGCCGGCATGAACAGATTCTTCTAAAGCTGATTTTCTCCACCTCAGATGCTCCATTCACCTTAACTGCTACTCTAACTTTCTAACCAACTTCTGCTTTGACCCTGATGTTAGTTTTCTCTACACAGTATTCAGGAGGATTTTTAAAATTTGCAACACCATTAAGTCCATTATATGATCCTGCTTAATTATGCCTATGACTCCCTGTTGTGTACCAAATAATGTCCAAACTCCTTAACATAGAAACTACAGGTTGCATTTACAAGTGAAAATGAATCAGCAGCACATCCAGCCTTGCAAAGCCCACATTGGCAACAGATCATTAGTGTAGTTAATTGCAGTGTCACATGCTTCACTCACTCATTTTCTCAGCCAGGGTTTCCTCTCCAATCTCTCCCTACTGTATCTTTTATTCA
The DNA here is from genome assembly GCA_949820135.1 of Sylvilagus floridanus. Taxonomy (NCBI): domain Eukaryota; kingdom Metazoa; phylum Chordata; class Mammalia; order Lagomorpha; family Leporidae; genus Sylvilagus; species Sylvilagus floridanus. Next base: position 37,636,537 of record OX463228.1, on the reverse strand, counting down.
GGGTTTGCCAACCCTTATTCCTCAGTCTTCCCTGAGCCTCCCAAGCAGGTCTGCAGGTGCTTTTTTTTTGTTTCCAATGTGCTGCACATACCTGTAACACTGCTCCTTTAACAAAGCAGTAAGCACCTGTGTAGGTGTACTGTGCCCTAGATTAGGAATTTTTGTAGAAAAGGGTATATTTTTCCTTTGTTTTTATGCCTGGCTCATCACATGGCTTTCAGAGCTGCATTGTTCACATCCCTAAGAGCAAATGATATATTTGATATAGGTGATAATAATAAACTGCTATTGTATACCTTCTAAGTGCTAAGTACCCTGCATGTGTTATTTCATATAATTTTCCAACTCACCAGGAGACATTTCTCTTACAAGATGCATGTAGAAAATGAAGCTCAGGGATATACTGGAACCAACCCATGTATTTCAGAGCAGAAATGTGAACTCAGGCAGTCAGTGGCTCCAGTCACTGCCTTTAAGTACTGCACTATAGGAAGTGATAACCTGAATAATGTAGCTGCAGAGCCTAGGGTGTTATTAGTATGCTACACATAAATGCAGTTAATATTCAAGGAATCAGAGTAACTGGAACCTGCTGTCTCAGGTGAAGTTTGATGAAAAACTTCAGACTTGGGTCTGATTTTCTCTTCTGACTTCTGATTTCCCTTTTTTTCCAGCTGTCTCTTTCTAACCTTTCCCATGCAATGCTATTTTGCACTTTTATAGTTCCATCATGGGTAATCTCTTAAGCAGCACAATTTTGAGTGTTTTTTATATCTCTTTGTCTTTAATCTCTGAAGATAGAAATGGCTTGATCTTCAAAGGTACAGAAAATTTTGGTGACCTTGACCTCATGCTGAGAGTATGCATTATCTTTTGAAGAAAATTAACCAGATAAACATATGTTCTCATAAAATCAATAGCTGACATATCACATCTTATAGTGACCTGTCAAAAGGAAGAGCTACCATAAATCCAAGCATCTGTAAAATGTAAATTCAGAGAGCATAAAAAGTTTGTGTGATAATACAAAGCAGAATCTATTCAGAGGAATATGGAGAAGATGGAAAGGATTTATGCTCTAACTATAAACTTCAATACACTAATAGTAAAGCCCCTGATTAAAGTTTCTGTTCCTCTCTTCTTTGTTTATTGTCTAATGCATTTTCTAAAGAGAACCAAAGACACTGAACTATGTTTATTTAGAGATTAGAAAGGCACTTTCAAATCTTTCCTACACGAGTTATATAAAAGCAAAATGTACTCCTTCTAGCCTCAGAATCCACAACAGTTTGGGTTGTGCATTTAACAGCCCATACCAGTTACTGCGTTGGATTGCTGGTTCAGGCTTCTGATTCCAGTTTTGTTCTAATGCCGCCCCTCATGTGCAGCAGTGGTCACTCAAGTGTCTTCTGCCACCCACTACAGAGCCCTGGATTTTGTTCCCAGCTTTGGCCCCAGTCCAGCCCCAGCTATTGCAGGCATTTGGGGAGTGCCTCAGCAGATGCAAGCTCTCTCTCTTTGCTGCTCAAATAAATAAATAAATTCTCAAAAAAGAATCCACAAAATATCAAACTTTGTTCTTCTTGCCTAGACTTAAGGTCTTCCTACTAATTATAACCTAATGATGAAAAGCCTTTAATTATCTATATCTTAGTGTCAATTAACAGATATTCTATCACAATCCTATGCTACTTTCTTAAATGAGTATGAAAAACTGTGCCCATTGATGTCAAATTGTCACATTCAATATTTTCACATTTAACTGAAATGTGATAGTCTTATACACTGTGACTAATTGCTTTAAAAATTCTGATATGCTTCTCTGTTTTTGTAACTTCCCCTCTGATTCCCTCCCGTGATTCTGTTCCTTTGCTCATCCCTTAAATGAAGTTTACTTAGTCATTTCTTAGCCTATTTCTCTCTCACACACATCTTTATAAGCAACATCACCAAAATGTATGCCTTCTATTTCCATCTGTGTTATCAATGGCCCTAAAATATAAAATCCTTGATCAAACTGCTCTCCTGAGCTTTAGAACAGATGTCCCCTAACCTCCTGGGCATTGCTGGTCAAATGTTTTTAGATTTTTTTCAAATCAATGTCACTAGAGACTAATACACAATCCTACACTCCCCATTCCTCATCACCCTTCTGTATTTCATAACCCAGTTGGTGATTCACTTTTCCCAAGCTTCTCCAAGAAAGCCATTCTGTAAATTGTATTTCACAAACTTTATGTTAAATTTCCCTAAGGTTTGGAGCTGTCTCAGAGAAGTAGGTTCTAACTGTGCTTCTTGCAACACTGTAGATACGCAATGGGTGGGGAGGTAGGGGTTGGGTAGGCACAAAGATTTCTGATGAAAAACAAAACTTCCATTGATTTGTCCTTTATATAGAAGTCATCAAAATTAACTTGGCAGGCTTTCTGACCAAGTGACCTCAGGTTCGATACATGGGAGTTTTTCAACAATAGGAATTCTTGCAGAGACAAGAAAAGTTTACTTTTCAAGGCAGATGGGGGCATTTTGGGGGCTCAAAGTTGCACTTCACTATAAGATCTAGAGTCATTTAACTGGAGGTCCTTAGGTCCTTAGGTGAACTGAATGTCATAGAGGTGGAAAGATTGACAGAGAAGGGAATGGAAAATTGTCTTGCCACTCCCCCAAGAAATCTGCCTATACCAGCTGGCACTGTGTGGATTTCATACCAGTATTTTTGAATTAATTTCAAAGCTTAGAAATGGGATTTCCTGAGTATAAGATATGTGGTGTCTATAAACCATTCTGTCTGACAGAGTTTAACGACCTCCTTCTGTGTGAAGGTAAGGTAAAGGGAGTCCGTTTCTCTGTACTTGATAGCTCATTTCAAGTTGGCTCCCTTTATTATGGCCTTGCCCTTTCTGAAACACCGGCCCTGACAGTTCAGCTGCCCCTCACACTCAGAAGTAGTGCTGGGAATTTACAATGTGCCGTCCTTCTGTGTAGCTCCAGGGACTGGAATGCAAGAAACAGGAAAATAGAATCAAGGGTTTTTTTGGGGATTCCAGACTTGATTGTTTGTTCTCAAATTTAGAAAGAAGTTACAAAAAATTACTCTTTCCAAACATTAAAAAACCCCAAATCCTGGCTAGATTAGTAGTAGATCATTTTAATTTTATGCTTTAAAGTCCATTACTCTGTTAAATACCACATATAAACAGAATTAAAAGATTTTTATATAGCTTTTAATTGAAGTTCATATTTATAAATTATTTACTGATCAATTGCATAAGATTGCATCATCTACAATCAGTTTCAAAACACAAGTTACTGCTAAAATAAAGAACATTTGCAAAGTATGTTAACAATAGATTCATTTTTAAAAAGGAGCAGACTGTACCATCCATGCTACTAGCTGTTCTACGTCTAAGGCTTTGGCAGGAATTTGGGGGGATTTTTCAGTACGGATGCCTGGTCTGCCTACTTATCGTGGCACAGATACTGTCAGGCATTCCAGTGTTTCACTTGCTTTCCCATTTTGATAGAAATGTGGTTTTCATATTATTTATTTCTCAACATTGTATTTAGACTTTTTGAGGTTAGTGGCTTGAATTCCAATGTCATCATTCTTTTTTTTTTTTTTTTTTCAGAAGTTGTTTTATTAGGGACTTTTCTCCTATTACCACTTCCAAACATTTGTCTGTACATATTTTATCTGTCCATTCAGCTATACTCCTCTTACTGGAGTGGGAGAGGAAAAAGCCCAAAATGTGATACTTAATTAGTTCTGCATTCCTTCCAATGTTATTTCTAACTTAAAATACCATAAAAAGTAATTTCTTGTCAGAATGCATTTTTATTGAATTTCCTCTATGCTTAACATCAGTGGCACTGCCTAGACTCAGAGTCTTGCTTCAATGTCTTCTCACTGGCACAAATTATTTGTCTCACATTTCAGGAAACCATCAGTGGAGCTCTCTTGTTTCCTTCGATTAGAGCATCAAATCTCCGGCCCAGATCTTAAGTGCTAGGGCTGCACAAATAGACGTGCACACTCTTGGTAAGTGAAATGCACAGTGCATGCATCAGATGCTATCCTCCTCCATTCCTTCACTTCAGTTTTAAAGAAGTGCAGGGAATTCTGTTTCTGGAGACTAGGGTTTCTAGGGCTTTGATGCTATGTTGCTTTGAAATAAAGACCTCTGCGCACTGTTCATAAACATCTGATTCATCATAATTACAACCAGAGAAGGGAAAATAAGATCTTGTTTATATAGCAGATAAAATAAATATTAAGAGCTTCTAAGGCCAATACCCAGTTGTTTATCATTCATCAACCAGAACATTCACATCTTATATCATAGATCTACTCTGCTATTAAATAACACATCAAATCATACTAAAGTGCCTGATTTTCTAAATATCTCAAAATAGTCTTCTAAAACTAGATTAGTGGTAATACCACTAACTAATTGAGACCTAATAGGAAGACTGTTTTCCTGAAGCAGATTTAAGGTCTGACTTGTACCAACAAACCCTTTCCTATTTTTAAAGCATCCTAAGCTGTGAGTATAAGAAGCAAATGCGATTATATATGTTATGAAAAATTACTGGTAGTCTTTTCCATTCTTTTTACTTGAGAGTGAATTTATAGTAAATTGAAGAGGATGCTTAAATATTTTATTAGTGTTTAATTTAATTAATGAACTATTTCAATAAGCTCTTCTGTTATTCAGAAGTCTGAAAATATTCAAATACTATTCTAATATCAGTGAAAATACAATTATTAAAGCAAGTAAAACCAGATACATACACCTGATTGATTAAAAGGAATATATAATCAACTAAGAGAAATCTGATGGAACTGAAATACAGAGACCTCTGTGCCTGAAATCAAGATGAATATAAAATTAAAGGCTGCAAAACCAGAAATTTACAATGAGCATATAACTTAGTGTAAGATCACACAGAAAGACATGGGCACCATACTTCAGAGAAGCAAGCAAGCTGAGTGCAGTCACTCAGGAAAGTCCTCTCTGACGACATGATTTAAATATACTTGGATTTGGAAAAGCAGAGAGGAAAAAGAAAACTATTTTTCCTGGTGAATAAGCAGCATTATCATGTAAAGTAGATGAAGCCTTATGCTTCAAGGCAAGAGGGAGGCTGGAATGGAGAACTAGAAGTTTAGATAAGGGTACTCCACTCTGTGGCCAGACTATGATAGAACTTTAATGTTACACCATTATTATACTTAAAACTAAATAAGAAATTGTCAATATAGACACTTGTTTTACTCTCAGCATTATTACATTATATAATTTAAATAACAAAAGAAAAAATTAAACAAAAGCACCTCAAACTAACAGACTAACTGTGGGGTATTGAATTAAAAAGTCCAGAGTGTGAACTTTAACTTTTTTAGCTTATTTTTTTATTTATTTGAGAGACAGAGACCAACAGGTACAAATCTCCCTTCTGCTAGTTTACGCTTCAAATGCTTGCAATAGGCAGAGCTGGGCCAGATTGAAGCCTAAAGCTCAGAGTCTCCCACATGGGTGGCAGGGACCCAACCACTTGAGCCATCTGCACTCCAGGGTGTGCATTACAGGCAGCTGGAATTGGAGGCAGAGCCAGAGTATGAACCAAGGAACCCCAATATGGGATGTGGGGATGTCAGGCAGTGTCTTAGCTGCTGTGCCAAATGCCCACCCCCAGAATGTGCACTTCAAATATAAAACCTTCCTCTCTTCTACCCCGTTGAGCCCCTTTTAGTCTCAGTTTTTTACTGGTCTGCCTATTCTAACTATTTAACGAAGTTTCCGAACAGTGATGCAACTGCTCACAATTTTCTTATATACTTGGGACCAATGCTACCTGAAGTAAGTGGAAATTCAAAAAGCAAAACGTAAGGCCCTAAAAATTTCCTAGCAAGTTCTCCCAGCCTTGCTAGGGTTGGTTAGTAGATTACAGATTTTGAGCTCTGCTTCCATAGATGCTAATTTCAGTGTGGAAAATATAAAACTGCTTAAGTGAGGCCGGCGCCGTGGCTCAACAGGCTAATCCTCCGCCTTGCGGCGCCGGCACACCAGGTTCTAGTCCCAGTCGGGGCGCCGGATTCTGTCCCGGTTGCCCCTCTTCCAGGCCAGCCCTCTGCTGTGGCCCAGGAGTGCAGTGGAGGATGGCCCAGGTGCTTGGGCCCTGCACCCCATGGGAGACCAGGAAAAGCACCTGGCTCCTGGCTCCTGCCATCGGACGAGCGCGGTGTGCTGGTCGCAGCGCGCTGGCCTCGAGGCCATTGGAGGGTGAACCAACGGCAAAAGGAAGACCTTTCTCTCTGTCTCTCTCTCTCACTGTCCACTCTGCCTGTCAAAAAAATAATATTTAAAACTGCTTAAGTGATATCTATTTTGTCATCTTTACTTCCTCTGTTTTGTCATTCTTTACGCTCTAGAGCTGACTCACCAAAATGCAATTGTGCTGTCATTGTCAGTGGTTGGAAATGACTTGAGGCATCCCTAAGAAAAGGAAGAGGCCCAGAAGATATTGGTCGTACATTTAAGTTTCTAAAAAATGCAGTGGCAGAATCTTGCTTACTCATACAACACCTGACACATTTTCATCTCTAAATTAATATTAACAACACCAAAGCTAAGAAAGGGCATCTTTTAGTCTTATGGACAACCACTCTTTTGTGGATATAACAGAAGCTCCATCTCTCCAGAACAAGATTTAATGTTCAGATACGGCGTTTGCATATCTATAATCCTCACCATCATATCATTCATAGCTAGATTACTGTGTTAGGTTCAATTTTTGAAGGAGGAAGAATAAAATTGGAAGAATAAAACTAATCTGCTGAGGTTTCCCTGGTGTTTAATAAGACACATATTTAACAATGAAGACATTTCTACACCTAGTCCACTCATGGGCTTGTCTCTAGTATGGATTCTCTTATTTTATAAAAGCTTATTCTTTTGGCTGAAGACTTACGTGCTTTTACTGAATTCACAGCATTTATCTCCAATCTGAAGCCTCTGATGTTGCCAGGGATGAGTTCTTAGTGAGGGGTTTCCCACATTTATTATTTCCATGAAATTTTGCCTACATAGATGCTCTGATGTTTGGTTTGACATGAAATGTGTTTAATGTGCTTTTCCATGTGTCTCACATATGTGGAACTTCTTGTAGCAACTGTCTGCTTTGTAATAGGAATTGATCTCACTCTAAAATTGATCTCATATTTCTACAGAGTTCTTCTTCCTGGGGGATTGCAATTCACTGTAACTTTGTGAGCAGCAACCACATCTCCAGTATCCTTCTAACTTGCAGAATTCACTCTGTGAATATTTCTCTAATGCTCATCTCTCAGAAATGCTCTACTTTGGTGATAGCTTCTCAGACCATCTCTCAATATGGAATAGAATATTTGCTTTGAAATTTAAACTGAGATCAAAGGATATAATAGATGTGAGTATCAAAGTGAGGTACCAGAACACAGTACAAATATTCAAAGCAAATGATATAACATGGCTCCACATTTATTAGTGACACTTAGCTCCAGAAGAAATATATAAAGGTGCCTCAGTGATAATTTTTTGAGCAATATGTCTTTGAAGAGTTCTTTCTCCAAAATAAAAGTAAGAAGTATTTATAAATTTAAACCTATTGAGGGAATATTTGGAAAAACATATTGTGATTCCTGTACCTGAGCTGACATAGGACTATTATTTAATTATTGCATAAGACCAGGCATTGTAATTGAAAAGGCCTAGTCTACCTGCATGAGACCAAGCATTCTGATTGAGACTTCAGGTGCAATGTAAAGTTCACCTAAGATTTAATGGAGAGTGAATCGCACAACTGTGAGCTTCTAAATTTTTCATCCAGGACCTTGAGAGGAATCCAAAAGGGATGGCTGGCTGTCGCCATGGCTCAATAGGCTAATTCTCCACCTGCAGCGCCGGCACCCCAGGTTCTAGTCCTGGTCAGGGCACAGGATTCTGTCCCGGTTGCTTCTCTTCAAGTCCAGCTCTCTGCTGTGGCCCAGGAGTGCAGTGGAGGATGGCCCAAGTGCTTGGGCCCTGCACCCACATGGGAGACCAGGAGAAGCACCTGGTTCCTGGCCTTGGATCAGCAGCGGCCACTTGGGGTGGGGGGTGAACCAACAGAAAACCGAAGACCTTTCTCTCTGTCTCTCTCTCTCACTGTCCACTCTGCCTGTCAAAAAAAAAGGGGGGGGGGGATGGCAGAGGAGAAAGTAAAGTCACATATTCATCTTTTTTTTGCGTTATTTTTAATTAATTAATTAATTACAATTTACAATTAATGTACAGGATTTCTGAACCTTGAGAGAATCTCTTTTCATCATAACAATCTCCTGTTCTGAATTGGTGATCAAATCCGTTCTCAGGGAAATACACAAAATACTGGGCTCGTCTTCCTGAGTGAATTTCATAAACAAAGATTTTTTTTTTTTTTTGAGAGGCAGAGAAATAGAGAAAGAGACACACAAGCGAGCAGAGAGAGAGCTCTCATCCACTGGTTCACTCCACAAACACCTGCAACATTGGAGTCTGCTCTGGGGTTGAAGCTGGAAGCCAGAAACCCAATCCTTGTCTCCAGAAGGTGGCAAGAGATGCCTCTGCAGCCTCCCAGGGTCTGAATTATCAGACAGCCAGAATCAGAAGCCTGAGTTGGGAATCAAACCCTGTTAGTCTGTGCAAAGACACAGGCATTGCAACAGGAATCTAGGCTAAAGAATCATGCTTAGAGTTAAATTTTAATAATGCTGTTTCAGAACCTGTCAATATGTCTCCCTTTTGTGTGCTAAGTACAAAGTTTTTAAGAATTACCAAGGCAATTAAGTAAAATAGAGCAGCCCAATGTGTTTTGCTGTCCTTCTATCTTTTAAAATAAAAATTTTAAATTCTAGTTATGGATTCTAGACTGTGAAAGTGGGTATCAATACGGATCCTGGGAAGACTGCTGCTCTTGACCTCAGGGCCGATTCAGTTCTTCAGATTTTGGGACAGTGTGCAGGATTATTTCAGGTTTTATTCATGCGATGCATTTCCCTTAATATATCATGGAAATATAGAAAGTAAGTCATACAATTTTATAACCAAAGAGCAACTTTAATAAGACATAGTTTCCTCTGTTAACTATCCATATATAAAATCTCAGAAAAGACCCTGAAAACCTTGTAGCACATTATTTTACAAGAATCAGAGATTGTTACAATATGCTAATCCTCCTGTTTCCATGGAGAAAGGAGGAAATGAAGTCATGTTGCGATGACAGGAGCTTCAGACTGAGTGATCATTTTCTCTTGCTGTTTTATTTTTTGTTCGTGGGGAAAGTTGGATGCCTGAGAGGACTTCCATCTTCATACGCAGCGGCCAAAACCTGGGCTCAAGAAAACAATATCCATGTTCTTTTAAACTTTTACCTAAGTGTGGATAGTCCTGGTTGGAGAGTCTAAACCTGTGGAATAATATGAATCTGGAGAAATTTCCAATAATCAAGGGGTTGGGTATATGGTATAGTACTCTAAATAACAGTGTCTGTTTGAATGCAATTACATTTGTAATTGTTCAATGGCATGAATATTGGGTTGAATCATTGAAAACAAAGCTGCTGAAGCCAGCTCAACTTTTCATAAATTCAAAAACAATGCAAAGCTTGAGAAGTTGCACATATATATTTTAAGTTTCTTCTTTTTTATTTAAATTATGCAAGTTTCCTATATTTCTTTTTTTAAAGATTTATTTATTTGTTCGTTTTTGTTTGCTTTTTGTTTTTATTTAGCAGGCAGAGTTAGACAGTGAGAGAGAGACAGTGAGAAAGGTCCTCCTTTTTCTGTTGGTTCACCCCACAAACAGAGAGAAGAGAGAGAGAGACAGAGAGAAAGAGAGAGAGAGAGAGAGAGAGAGAGCGAGAGAGAGAGAAAGAGGTCTTCCATCCGCTGGTTCACTCCCCAGTTAATTGGCCGCAACGGCCGAAGCTGTGCCAATCCGAAGCCAGGAGCTAGGAGCTTCTTCCCAGTCTCCCACATGGGTGCAGGGGCCCAAGGACTTGGACCATCTTCTATAGCTTTCCCGGGCCACAGCAGAGAGCTGGACAGGAAGTGGAGCAGCTGGATCTCGACCAGTACCCATATGGGATGCCAGAGCTTCAGGCCAGGTCGTTAACCCACTGTGCCACAGCGCTGGCCCCTCCTATATTTCATATATACAGATTTAGGAAGACAGTGGGGCTTCCCTTCCTTCCTGCCTGCATTCCAAACCTCCACCCCTCCTCTCAAATTCCCATTCTTAATTTTTACAATGATCTATTTTCAGTTTACTTTGTGATTATATAGTTAACCCTATTGTAAGTAAAGGAGTTCAACAAATAACAAGAAGAGAATGAAAACAAAACAAATGAAAAAAAAAAAAAAACTAACCAGAAAGATTGCTCTTCAGTGGAAGAGACAAGGGCTATAAACAGTCATCCATTCTCCAAATGTCTATTTCGCTCCAATACATTTCACGTATTCACATCTTTCTGATGGTCTTTTGTTTTATCATGAGCAAGCTAGACAGGATAGACATGATTACAAATCTAGCCTTTTGATGGATTTTGTCCCTACCTTCTGACTGTTAGCTGCTGTTCTTTCCCCCTCCCAAAAATGTGCTTCAAAGACTCCTCCTCCACTGGTTTCTCAGATCTGCCTCTCTTGGAGCCCTCCTCCTGGCTGCTGCGGCAGGAGGTTTCTGACTTACATAAACCTTGCTTTGCTCACCGCCTTGTCCACGTGGAAGTTCTTTCACATAACACAAGAACTGAGGATGCCTTTTGTCTCTGCTGTCTTACCCATGACTCTGTTATGAAATGCTTTTATGTAAAAACACTAATTCAATATGAAATATATAATCTAAAATGTCTATATTTTCAAGAGAGAATTTGTAATCATTAACATTCTATCACAAAATTCCAGGTCCTGAGAGTTTTACTTTGATATTTTATTTAAGCATTTAAGAGTTAAATATGCCTATCTTTAAAAAATGAGAACATATCACAATTATTTTTCTTTAGCTAGGAAAGCTCTTACATCAAAATCTGATAAACTCATTAAGAGTACAGACCAATAAACCTGGATGCAAAAGCCTGTAAAAATATTATACTTCAAAAACTTCTGTTATTTTTTGAAACAACAGAAAAAGTATGTTGTTTTCCTTTGATGATAAAAAGGTCTATTGGGGTCTTGCTCTGTATCGGATTCAGTGTGAATCTCAACAACTCATTAGCAGCCTTTCAAATCATAATGGATTAACATGGAATTAATCTGTAATGGCTCAACCCTTTAACCTGAAAGTACTTTGTTGCATGTACTGCTTTCCTTTTCTTGAGCCAGGTTTCAACCTTATAAACCAAATGGCATGATAAAAATCAGTTAGTGCTTCACAACTTTCAAGATTCCAGAGCGACAGAATTTTTATTCATTTTAACCAGGGATGAGTCTAATATGTAACACAGCTCTTACTTCCAGTTGAAGTTGTAATCATCCTTTTTATGTTACTGACTAGAATTTAGATCCAACTTCATGAATTTGAATCAATATCATGTTTGAATAAGGAATGAATGGGATCATCTGAATAGGCTTTTGACATGTAATTGTTAAGAGATCTAACTCTCTTAGACATGTTGGGGACGCATATTTCTTATAGAATAGGACAAAGTAATACGAATATTTTTGTTTTGGTATGTATTATTTCTATTTGGGTCAATTAATCATAGATATTTAATAAGAAAGAAGTATTTAGAGAATTATTTTTGGTTTTGACAAGAGTTTATAATTGCTATCTATTTTGTGGAAAATTTGAAGAATACTGTGGACACTGCCTTCACAAGGTGTGGATAGCCATGCATAGCAGATAAAATGCAAAGAATCTCAGATATCCTGAAGTTCATTCTGGGAAGAACTCAGAACCTCAAGGATTTTTAGAGAAATAAATAATAATCAAGATTAAATTTCCAATAAACACTGAGTCAGTAACTTATAGCCAAATTCTGAATTTGTTTATGGAATAAATAGAATAACAATCTAGAAAATGTCATTCCAACAGTAGACCTAGCTTAGCCACAAGCTTGCCATGTGACCTTGAACAAAATCTTTAAATTACCCAAGGTTGTCTCTGAATTGCTCTTCAGAAAATAATGACAACTTTCCACAAGGTTATAGTAAGTAATGCATGATAAAATTCTTCTGATACATCTCTCACTGTGACTGGCACATTGACTGTGTCCATAAATATTTGTCATATCCATATAAAGCAGATTACAGAGGTCTGGCTGTATTTCTCAACAGTTCTCCAGACGAGCTGTCTTAACGTTCATAACTTTGCTCTCAGAGTAGTCCCTCCAGGAACTTCACTCAGAGGTGCTGACACATTGCATCACTGCAATTGCATGTACAAAATCTAAACAAAGCGAGGCCCCTGAAATTTAAGGAACCCAGCAGATTTCTTAAACTAATTTACAAGCCTAATTTCTTAAACTAATTTACAGGCACACAACATTCTTTGTTCACGTCATGGTAACTTTTGGTAACAGAATATAAAGGACAAAATGTGTAGAAGAGCTCCAGAGAATGTGTGCCTGTAATTTTGGTGCCCACTCTCTCCAACATTCAGGGATTGGGAGCCAAGATAAGGTTGAGTTTCTCAGAATAACATTTTGATGACCTGTATTTGCCAGTTGCTTCTTTTGACTGTTGGGTGTCAAAGCCAGGAAGTGTTAAAACAACAATGAGCAACTTAAATGTAGTTAGTATTAACTTCCTCATTCCTTCCTTGTTTATTCTCTGAACAACTCATTGAGGCCCCCATGCCTTATCACTCATTTTACCTGTCTAAGTTGGAGAGCAAAAGTAATAAATTTTAAAAAAGAACAGTGTCTGTTCTCCCTTTATTTATATAAACTGCCAGATAAACTGTTGGCTACTGTCTATTCAAATGTTTCCTGTTTTCTTGTCATTCTAGAACATCCATGCTACCCCATACTGTCAAGCTATAAGCAGCCCACCTCTAACTCTATCAGTACACATTCACAAAAATGTCCATGAGAAGGCACCAGGCACTGTGTTAAGCATTAAACATTCAATTTATGTCTCAGGTATTATTGATGTATTATGAATGAAGAAATCAAATTTTAGTTTCCTTCCCAATATCAAGATCTACAAAGTGGTAGAGCCATATTTTTCTTATATCAAAGCCCAAAGCCTTTAATTGCTTTTAACATCTTCCTATAATTATAGATAGGTGTTTCCCAAATCTGAAACATGAGATTCAGGAGTGTGTGGGCTTGTGTAAATGTATTCAACAAAACCAGCATTAAATTAACCAAAATGAGCAATGTTATCTTACTGTTTTCTCAAGTTCCCTGCAACTCTAAACTGGGTCATGAAAATGTAACACAGAGGGCATGACAGAAAATTCAGATAAATGTTTCATGGAATTATACTCAAAGATTCAAATAATTGTCCAAATTATTTCCTGTCCAGCAAATCATACATTCACTTTCAATAACGTTCTAAAGTCAAAATGCAAAATACAATGGCAAAAAGGGAAACCAAGAGCTGCTTAGTTTCCAGCTACTATGCTTAATGCTTTGAATGAGCTTCAGTCCTAAGTAGGGTCTCTTAGCTGGAACTCATAGAGCCCCAATGTTTAGTTTTTCCTAAATCGTAAAATAGTTGTTAAGCCTTAGAGCAGGTGCAGTACCCCACTGTTATTCTTAAGTCAACTCACGTTCAAAATCACATAGAATCACCAAGAAAGAAGAAAAAGAGACTGCAATGAGCATCTGATTCATCTGGTCTGTTGGTGCATGAAATGCAGGAGGAAACGAGAGCAGAGCTGACCTCCTTACCAAGCACAGTCTGACTCATTGTGTCGAGCTTTGGCCTAGTGAATATCAGAAAATCTTCACTGCATGCCTGTGGGCATGCAAGGAAATAACTGGCAGAGTTAGTATAAGCTCCTTTGCAAGGAGAAAGAAGGTTGAAAATCCCCCCTACACATGAATTACAATTCATTTATTCCACAAATATTTATGAGGCAGGCACTGTTTCCAGTCCTAGAAATACTTCAAGGAACATGACACTCACATGCAGAGCCATCATATATATTTTAGTGTAGATGTGGAGAGAACAGACACTATTACGTAAAAAGTAATTTCAGAGAGTTCTAATTGCTATAGAAATAAAATTTGGATGGTTTCCTTCAATCAAATTTCATTCAATGACAGAAGAGCCTACGTTTTGAAGTGAGAAAGCCTGAGTTCTTCAAGAATACACCGTCATTCAGTGTGGTGTTGTGTAATTAATCTTCTAGGCCTCCTTGTATTCTCATTTATAAAATAGAAAGCAGAGATCAAAATTATGACAATGTATAATCCTTGCAGAAAGAAAATAGAAATTACAACTAATGTTGACTGCATTCTTGTTTTGGGTGAGCACTGCACTACATTTCTTGATTTGATGATTTTAATCTTTATAACAATTCTAGGAAATAGATGTATCAATAGCTGTTATACAAAGGACAAAACCAAGAAAGAAAAGTTGGACAACATATCTGAAGTCATGCATTTATAGAAAGTATCTGAAATTGAACCAAACATAGAACTATTTTATAGTTACTTTTTTTGAAATATCTTTAAAGCTAAAGAGCTTTAAAGCTAAAGAGCTTATTGAAATGGCCTTATTGAAATGGCTGTTATGGCTTAACTTTTGTGGAGTCTTATGCTAGAGTTATGAACCTTGGGTGTGTGCTGTGGTGCAGCGGATTGAAGCCATGGCCTGCAGCACCAGCATCCCATAAGGGCACCAGTTCAAGTCCTGGCTGCTTCACTTCCAATCCAGCTCCCTGATAATGAGCCTGGCGAAGCAGCAGAGGATGGCCCAAGTCCTTGTGTTCCTGCACATAAGTGGGAGACTCAGAAGAAGCTTCTGGCCCAGCCATTTGGGGAGTGTGGCCATTTGGGGAGTGAACCAGTGATTGGAAGATCTCTTTCTTTGTCTTTCCTGCTCTCTTTCTAACTCTGTCTTTCAAATAAATAAATAAATATTTTTTGAATAAGTTATAACCCTTTGTCTTCTAAGACAAGATTCCATTACTTAGTAGATATACAGTTAGGAAGTCAGAATTAGAGAGAAGAGATAGAGACAGAGGTCCTCCATCCACTGGTTCACTTCCCAAATGGCTACAATGGCCAGAACTGGGCCAATCCAAAGCCAGGAGCCAGGAGCATCTTCTGGGACTCCCATATGGGTGCAGATGCCCAAGCACTTAGGCCATTCTCCACTGCATTCCCAGGTATATTAGCAAGGATTTGGATCAAAAGCGGAGCAGCGGGGACCCAAACTGGAGTCCATATGGGATGCTGGTACAGTAGGCAGTGGCTTAACCCACTATGCCACAATACCAGCTGCAAAAAATGCTTTTAATGATGTGGAATTTGAAGAATTACTGTCTGCTCTGGAGATGTGAGATACATACTTCAAAGGATATTAGGAGACAGGAAAAATCCAGTGCTCTATAAGTTTGGCCTAAGTTTTGACCAATTTGCAGGGCTAGTGTGGGAATATGAAAATCACTCTTCCACAATAGATTCAGTATTGTTGCAAGGATCTAGCAAGAGTATTAAATCAATAGTCCTCTAAAAAGTAGACCATATAATGGTACTAAATGCACAGAAAGTGGAAAACATGCTGGGATGTGCAGGGGATAAGAAACTCAGTTGACATAGGCAGCTTTTACGTGTTTTTTATTTAGCCTTCCCAGTGGCATTGCTGGGTAATTTTATGAACCTAGTACAGTGGATATAGGTTAGCTGGACTGAAAGCTAGGGAACATCATTGTGTCATCATGCTAAAAAAAAAAAAGTTCCAATAACTGCAAGAATACAGGGGGCACAGCATGATGTATAGAGACAAGAATGACACAGTGTGAAGGGGATGGAGTAACAAGAAAGAACAAAACATGGAGTAACAAAAAGTAACCAGAAAAGTAGCAAAAACTGGAGAATTCTTGATGGGAATTAACACTGGGAAGGGCTTTAAATTCCAGGTAAAGGAGTTTGAACCTCTGGCTCATTATCTGTGGCCATTCCCTCAGATAAAATTATTATCTTTCAAAAGAGATAAGCTCAACTTCTGAGGAAAGGAACACTGTTGCTTTACCTTGCTTTAGTTGCTGCCTAGCCCTGGACAAAAGCATGCCAAAGGACTTACAGCTTTGCTTTTATAGGCAGAGCCATCATTAAGTGACAAAGCTCTACAGAGATTTGAAATGAACAGATTAAACATGCCTGTCACTCAGCCCAGCTGTGTGTGGTAGCTAATGCAGACAGCTCTGCTCTTTTTGAGTCAGGTCTCTTGGGAACAATTTAAAACGTGTGACTTAAATGGAGTCACTGTAAATGAGTCTGTACAGGGCAGGCACTGAATATGTCATGTGGGAATCAGGCTGCTTGTGTCAGAGAATAGATGACAACCTGAACGGTGGAGAGAGGGTTGCATTTTAAAAGGAGGGCATTCAGTCTTCAAGTCATTTAACATTATTCTTCACATGACTTCAGAAATGAACCTGTTCTCTACGGTCAACATGCAAGATATTTATATATTAAATATAGGTTCTAATTTCCAGCCTAAACCAAGTATCTCATTTAGAATTAACAAAGAAAACCAACAAAAGTATACAAGTAGCAAATTGGAAAGTAAACCTTACAGATCTGAGTTCTCAAGTAATGTTGAAATACAATGTATGCAAAAAATAATGAGCTCTCAAAAAGTGAATTCTCAGGATATTTATATATATATATATATATATATATATACATATATATATGAACTCCCTTTACATCTTAAACAGTGATTATTATTAAAAATAGGTTTATGACTTGGAATCTAATAGACCTAATAATAAGCCTAACATTCATGAACTGTATAACTTTCAACAAGTCATTTTCTAATTTTTACTTTTCTAATCCTCAGTGTGTTATCAAATAATTATAATAATTCACACCTGCAATGTTACTAAGAGGATTAAGTAAGAAAGCATGTAAAGGAATAAGCAAAGCTCACTGGTGTGTAATAGGCACACATCAAATAGCACAGTGTACTTACTTATTCCAACAAGTTGTCATTGCTTTAACCACTTTTTGAAATTTTCCTAATATAAGAACTATTTTATCAAAGACAGAAATTTAGTATAGTGGATAAATAAATGACTTACAGAGATATTTGCTAAAATAATATTATTTTCCTTAATCTATAGTCAGATTACATTAAAAAAAAACTTACCATTAGATTATTCAACATATTTCCTGAATCGTTCTTACATACAGGTTAATGTTTTCAGAATAGTTTGCTCACCTTATTTCACAGTCTTTATTCCTAATGATTTTTGATCACTTTCCAAATTTAACATGTGAGACACAAATCTTAGGCAGGGAAATCAATCTCCCAATTCATTGTCACATGTAACTCAAATGATGCATCTCTCCTAAATATGTAGGATCAAAACCGGTGATCTTTATGATCTTGAAGGAGGAGGTATCTTTCCATTAATAGTTTGTAGCAAGTAACTAACCTCTGCCACAATCTGCCACATATGATGTAGTATTTGTAGAGTAAAATTAAATTTAAGTTTAATGGAGAGATCAAACATAATGAATGTTATATGAGTGCACTCCTCATGAATCAGGGAAATATCACAAATAGAACCCCAGAAATATTTCAAGCAATAATAACATCCATTTTTGGGAAAATACATAGTTTCCTATATATTTTATATTGCTATATATTTTATAAAAAGTTAGAAAATTCATTCGTTTTTATTATTTATTTATTGAAAGGAAGAGAGAGAGAGAAAGAGATGAGATGGGATGAGATGAGATTAGATGAGATGAGATCTCCTATCATCTAGTTCAGTCTTCAAATTCTTGCAATACTAGGGGCTGAGCCAAGCTAAAGCTGGGAGCTGAGAACTCAACCTGGGTTTTTCATATAAGTTATAGGGAACCAACCACTTAAGCCATCACCTGTTGCCTCCAAGGGTGCACATTAGCAAGAAGATGGAATCAAGTGCAGAGCCAGGACTCAAACCAAGGCACTAATATGTGGGACAAGGGTATCCCCAGTGGATATCTTAACTGCCATACCAAATATCTGCCCATGATTTACTCATTTTTACATCCAAAAATCTTGGTATCTGCCTGATCCATGTAAAGGAGTCAATAGACATTGAAATAGAAGAATTTGGGACATATAGCACTTTTAAAAATTAATGCCATTTCTTTCAAACCATAGATTCCATAGTATTCTTTAGAAACATGGAATATACTGCAGATGGTACTGTGAGGTTTGTTTCCAAAGTCTCTGGCATGAATATGTATCCAAGAGATGTGTAGGATCTCTCATCAACATCTAAGGTTTAGATTCAGCAAGAATATTATCATGTGTATTACTATCCAATTCTATACAGTAATGTCAGGCAAAATACCTGTACATCTACATAAAAAGGAATTTCAAATCAGGTTTTTCATTGTGAGAAGATGAACTTTGGTTTGCTACCTGCTAGTAAAAATATGTGTGTACATATCTTGGTTCACAATAATCTTGTCCATGCAATATTTTAGTTCCTTTTAGCAACTTCTTAATTGGGGGACTCCCCAGGGTAAATAATATTCATTAGTTTTAAAAGAAAATCCTGTTGGAAAGAAAAAAAAACTAAGCAAATCTTCACTAAATTTGAGATTTGCAGTAAAATTTCCCCTGCCAATATGAAGAAATCTATTTAAAATGTTATTTGTTTGACATATTGAAAAATGGAAAGATTCTGAAAATAAAATTGGGCTGTAAGAGGCTTTCTTTACCTGACAAGGGGTATCCCTATCATGCACACAACAGGAGATGAGGTCAATATCAAGGCCTGCCTGATACGGCTGGTAAGGATGCATCAAGCCACAGTTAGCCTGAGACCATTTATTACATAGAGTGAAAGGAAGAATGACAAAGGTGCCAACTCCCAGTCTTTACCCCACATCCAAAGACAACACTGTATCAATGACTACAGTGTGTAACGTGATATAGACTATATCCCATCATTAAGGGCAAATTTAGACTGCATCTGACTGATTTCACATACTGCAGCTCTGTTCTCAGGGAGCCATGGTAAAAAGTATCAGAACCTTGCATGCAATGAGAACATATAATGACAGCCTTCCAGGGAAGATAGCAAGGTTAGAGAGTAGAGATGACTTCCTAAGGGCTCCTCATGACCCCTCTCAACTTCTAGAAAGATAGAGTTCCTCCAAGGTTAAATCAGCTGAAGTTCAACCCTTTTCTTGTGTTGCCTGTGTGATTATACAAGACTGCCAGAGCACAATGGTGGAGATATACTACAATCATACTGTGTTAAACTTTCCCAGGAAGAGAAATATGTTATTTTGCATTCTCCACTCAAAATGTCAAATGTAAATCATATTCTGATAAAGCTGAAATCATGGGGTTCTCACAGACAGTTTCCGATTCATAATTTGACTTTCATGGGCTAAGGATGAAAGTTCAAAATTGCTTAGATAATCTAAATGAGCCTTCTGTAGCATTTTATAAAAAAAACATTAAAATCATTTTTATTTTGTCAGTCAAAAGCCTTATTATTTTCTTGTAAAATCGTGATTTCTGAGCCTCATTATTGTTCACCTTAAAATCCAATGGAAAGATGCCAGAAGAGAATAAAACTAATGAAACTCTCAAAAGGGTTGGCCTAGAATCTCAAGACATAAGGAGAAACAGGAAATATGAGGTCCCAGTGGCTTCCATCCACCTCATTCACAGCCACTCTGCACCTCGATTGTCTTACTTTGGCAAGACAAGGCAGAAGAAAGCAAAGTTCCCTAATTCACATCTCATTGAGTCCTGCCCATTGTTTACTTGCATTGGTTAATCCTTGAGGAGAAGCAGCCTCGTGTGGAGCTAGAATCAGAAAACTTCCAATTAACAGGGCACCACTACCTCAGTTTCCCTATATGCAAACTACTATGATGAATTTGAATTACATTGACTAGTATTCCTCTTGAGGGGAACACTAAATTTGAAACAACTATTTTGATGAAGAATCAAACTCTGAAGAACTACACAAAAACTAACTGTAAGAAGACAGATAGCCACAAAATCTGCTAGCATGATGAAGAGAAATTTGTTTTTTCTCCAAAAATTAGGGGGATAAATCAATAAAATAAAATCTAGAAACAAGGAAGGAGAGGACAAAAAGATGGGATGGAACTACAATAAGCAAACACTTAAATGTCTCTCCAGAGTGACTCCTATTGACTTCAGAAATACTGTCAATAGAATAGAAAATGAAAGAGTTAAAGAGTTAATTCTCTTGTAAGTAGTCTGGGATCTTGAATAAATATCTCAGCTATTGTGCCACTGTCTGGAATGACATATTCTACAATGTCTCCAAGAGTTCCTCAGTAGAATTAAGCTCCAGTTATTCACCGTTGTAATGGGCTTGATTACATAGCCTTCATTGGCTTCATTCTTCCCCGCTTTGGGGAAAACAGAATCAAACTCCAAAGAACTACACAAAAACTAACTGATAAGAAGAGGATGGACTGTAGACTGAGAATAGGGAGCAGTAACTCTGAGTGCTCTCTTTCAGACTTATCAAATGACATCTGCAGATTCAGCAATTTTCCTGTGAGATCCCCATGTTTAAACATGCAGCTCAGAGGTGGGTCATGCAGGTGATTCTTTGCAAAGTGGAAATGAAACGTTTTCATAAACTTACAGAACACTACTCCTTTCTCCGATGGTTATGAAAAGGCAAACTTGTCTGTATCAGACATATGTTGTGTGTTAGGCTTTAGTTTCTTGAACCAGGTACCAATAATGGCTTAATCAGTTAATGGGACTCCAAACACTTTTCCTACTGGCTTGTTTTGTTATGTAAGTCATGTTTCTTAATTGATGACTGGTATTCTCCTTTGGGATCCAAGCTTCAAGGCACTGATGTGTTAAGTTCCTTTTGACACTGGCACTCTTTCCCTCCCCCCCCCCCAGGCAGAGTTAGACAGAGAGAGAGAGAGAGACAGAGAGAGAGAGAGACAGAGAGAAAGGTCTTCCTTTTTCTGTTGGTTCACCCCCCAAGTGCCCGCTACAGCCAGCGCATTGCAGCTGGTGCACTGCGCCGATCCGAAGCCAAGAGCCAGGTGCTTCCTCCTGGTCTCCCATGCGGGTGCAGGGCCCAAGCACTTGGGCCATCCTCCACTGCCTTCCCAGGCCACAGCAGAGAGCTGGACTGGAAGAGGGGCAACCGGGACAGAATCCAGAGTGTCAGCTCCGCAGGTGGAGGATTAGCCTAGTGAGCCCTGGCACCGGACAACACTGGCACTCTTAAAAAGAGGACATGACTGTGTTGAGTACAGGGTTTTGTTACAAAAACAACATGCAGACTAATTCACAGCATGCAAATAACTGGAGATATATATATATATATATATGTGTGTGTGTGTGTGTGTGTGTGTGTGTATTTTTCAGAGGTATAGTGGGTCATACTTTTTAGCTGTTCAAAGTAATTTCAGGTCAGGATAGTAAAGAATGTATTTATTGCTACCAGGATTCCCTTTTATCACTCCCTACTTCACTATGGCTTTGTTATGTGCTGATTGGCAGTATTGTCCAAAGCTTGTTCTTAAGCTTTTAAAAATCATAGCTATAAAGAATATCCTAGTGAGTAAATGCCTTAGTTGCCAGATCTAAGGCAGGCCACTGTGGAGAACATGACCCAGAAAGTTCACACAGAGGCCAGCAAAAGATTTGTCCCATGACTCATTTCAATTCCCAAAAAGGAAAGATGAGAATTGAGAGCTTGGCCTTTCAATATAATATTGTGTAAAATCATTACTGCACAAGGACATCTATAAGAGTGCACAGGTGTATGTCAGCATCACAAAAACTTGCGCTAAACTATAATCCCAGGAGCCCAAGGGACATGAAAGTCTGGCACTGGGCTGAACTCACTCAATCTGCCTCTCATGTATTTAATAGCTGACAAAGTTGAGAATCCCAAGTCCTATTAACTGTCCATAAAATGGAAACCATACCCTCCACACACAATATCAACCAACAGACATACTTGGATCACATGTGTATAAAAAAAAGGCAAAGATCACAAAAGAGAGAAAAAAAGAAATGAGAAAAATAATTAAGAATTGGATTGCTGTGGTATACTTACTAACACTGGAATAACACTGTCTATGAAGTGTGTCAGAGCATAAAAGCTATGACTTTAGAGATTGAGAGAATATTTGAATCCCCACAAGTGACATTCTCAATGTCATTGTCTGTAAAGCAGGGATCTTGTATCAACAATTTTATTTATTTATTTATTTACTTATTTATTTATTTATGTTTTACCTATAATCCCCAACAAAAAGAGTTGTAATAATTAAGGCTTATGGATGTAAACTATCCATGTGAAAAGCAAAGATCCTAAATCAATGGCATATGTCAGTATGAACACAAGGTGTATTTAATACAGAAAATTCAAAATGTTCTTTGAAACAAAACTATCACTTGCACATTACTAAATTCACCTTTTATGCACCTGTGCTTTTCTGGCAGTAGATGTGAAAATAATCTGAAAGAGTGAATAAGCCAGAAGTCATGAATATTTGGAAAAGTGTACAGCAGAATTTTGATATTAGTTTACAGTTACTAAATCTGAATACAAATGAGAATATGATAGAGAATGGAGAAGCATAAAGAAATTTACAATATTTAATATCTGATTCTAAATAGTGATAATTCTACCAAGGACTCAATAATACCATACCCTCTTGTAATACTCATATAAGCCAATCATATTTTGACTATCCCAATATATGTCTTTTTTCCCAAATATGTCCTTATGCTAAGACATTCACCTAACTTACATTAACTTTCATTTCTTCACATATTAAATGGAGAGTTCAGATAAAATAGATAACACTTGCCTAGTCTATGACTGCATAATTGTGGAAATTAAAAATGAATAAAAAACTATGCGTTTCCTGAGTCATATCCTGATACTAACACTTTTTCTTAAAGAATTGCGTAGATTTATATGTCTTATTCAAAGTTACACTTTAAAATATCATAAATACTGAGATAGTTATATGATAATTGTGAAGTCTAGTTAAGGAATCACTACCTTGACATTCCCTTCAGATTTGCTTCTAAATTTCTACCACCTTTCCATGCATGATAGTGGACTAGGGTAAAAAGAGAAGTGGTATGCTTTGCTAAACATTGGAAATTTAAATTAGTCACAGATTACCCCAAAATAGATATCACATAGGCCCATCACTGAAATGAAAAATTTAGATACACTTTGCATTTAAGATGCATTGCTAGAATTATTCCTTCTGACTATTCTGATGAGCATATTCAAAATTTTAGAAAACAGTTCATTTTTGTAGTTTTAGATTCCACAAGATTTTATAATACTTACAGAAATTGACATGAAAACCAGGCCAGACAACAAAAGCATAAACACACAAGATGCTTTAATGGAGTGCATGGGCAGGCAGCTAGGAATCTATTTAAGTCTATCTATTTGATGGAAGCAATATTCTTCAGGCCGTAAAGCCTTTATCCAGGCTAAAATAAAGCAAGCTCTGTCACACAAGTCTTCTCTTCTGTGCTCTCTGTCTAAAGAATTGATATACATATGCATAAAAGTCTGTTTCTTTTACTGTATAACCAAGCTGCCTGGTGTTTATGTAGTCATTTGAATTTTTGGAAAAAGTGGGTTATTTCAAATGCGCACACTGCATAACAAACCAACATTCTGTTCCTTAGAGAACGAAGCTCACTAAATGTTTGCCGCTGGCAAATGGATACGCCCTGAGGCCATCCCAGGAGTTTGCTTTGACAGATGTCAGCTGATGGACATTTGCACAAAAGTCCCTGAAATGCCTTATTTTACACCCAGTGTCAGTTGGCACATTACTTTCTTATACCTTCTGTGTTTCCATTAAATTAAGTTGGAAACAAAGCCTCCTATTTACTGAGCAAATTCTTTTCTTTGTGAAATGGTGAACAATTACTACCATTAGCCTGTCAACCATTTCCATCAGTTCAATTAATAGCGCCTACACACTACTTCTGAGTCGCAGTCACTGTGACTTGAGTCTGACATTCACCACTGGTGAAAAGTCTCTGATCACATTAGAGACACTTTTTTGGAGGCTTCTTTTATTTGTAACTTTCCTGTGGATTCTGAGAAAGTTATCCATGTTCTTAGGGATGGTTGGCACAGTATCATATACTCATTCAAAGAAAGAACTTTCTTCGACTTACCAAACAAACCTCTATGAATATCAGAGAGACACTATGAAAGTATGTTATGATGTATGAAGTACAAATGCAGGCAAAATATTCAGTTCAAAATATTCCAGTTTGAGGCTGGGCAAGATGGCGGAATAGGAAGGGAGCACACCGATAGTCTGGGGAGAGACAGTTTAATAAAAGTGGAGATACTGCAGGTTCAAGGAAGAGTAGGGGAAGATACAGCAGAGAAAACCCTTCCGGAACTGGAGATTCACAGTGGACCTGCGTGGAGAGCGTGGGAGCCCGCAGTTTGGGACACCAGCAGCAGATTCAACACACCAGCGCTGGAACGCGAGGTGAGCAGAACATCAATAGCCCGAATTACCAGCAGGGAAGCGGAAAAGGGAGCCTAGAGCGAACAAGCCTTGAAACCCTGCGGGGAAAAGTTCACCAGGCTAACTAGAAGAGAGAGAGAGAGAGGGAAAAAAAAAAAAAAAAAAAGAGTGACCCATACGGACACGAGCTTCTCTCTCTCCGCTCACCTCTCAAAGGTGAGCAAGACAAAGAGCAGGCGCCATTTTGGAATACGTCATAAGCAGGGCGACCTCGGGTCGGCACCGGCCCCGAGCCTAGCAGAAAAACCTGACTCTGGGTGGGAGGGGTGAAATAACAGGAGATTAGAACCTAATGAATGTGTGGTGCTAATGAACTGAGACTGTGAAAAAAGAGACGGTGGGGGAGAGAACTCACAGGAATCACGAATTCATGTGAGTACTCTCCAGAGACGCTACAGTTCAGTAGCCTTGGCAGCCCAGTGGGAGACTACAGGAGAATCTGAGCCCACACTAAGGGCCGCAAAGATTCCCTCTCTGGTCCTTGGGAAAGAGCTTCCGATCTCTGGCTCCTGTGGGTATATCATTCGCCTGCTAACCACCCCCAATTCCATTCAGCTGTGTGGAATTACTTCCCTTTTGAACCAAAAAAAAAAAAAAAGTAACAGAGAGAGATTTACCACGCCTAACCTGGGAGTGTCTCCTTTGACACACCCTCAACCCTGAGGAACCAAACAGAGCTCTCAGGCCACACCCATCTCAAGCCTCTAAGGCTCCATCAAAAGCAGACAGTCCACTTTTCTAGAGTCATAGTATAACAAGAAAAAAACACCACAGTGAAGAAACCAATATGCCAAACAACAAACGCAAAAACCGAGGTAATAAGAACAAGGAAGACACTATGGCATCCCCAAATGAAAAAGACACCCCAATTCAAGATTACAAAGATGATGAGATAGAAGAGATGCAAGAAGCAGATCTCAAAAAATTGATAAGAACACTAAGAAGTACTCAAAAACAAATTCTTGAACTACAGAAATCCTTAATGGACAAGGTAGAAAATCTCTCTCGTGAAAATGAAATATTAAGGAGAAATCAAGCTGAAATGAAACAACTAGTAGAACATGAAACTGTGATAGTGACGAGAAATCATAATGAAGTGAATAATTCAATAGATCAAATGAAAAACACATTAGAGAGCCTTACAAACAGAATGGGTGAGGCAGAAGAGAGAATATCGGACTTAGAAGACAGAGCACAGGAAACTATACAGTCAAACCAAAGAAAAGAAGAGGAAATTAGAAATCTAAAAAATATTGTTGGGAATCTACAGGATACTATTAAAAAACCCAACATTCGAGTTCTAGGAGTTCCTGAAGGCATGGAGAGGGAGAAAGGATTAGAATGCCTTTTTAGTGAGATAATAGCAGAAAATTTCCCAGGTTTGGAGAAGGACAGAGACATCCTAGTACAGGAAGCACATAGAACCCCTAGTAAACATGACCAAAAGAGGTCCTCACCACGACACGTTGTAATTAAACTCACCACAGTGAAACAGAAAGAAAAGATCCTAAAATGCGCAAGAGAGAAACGTCAAATTACACTCAGAGGATCTCCAATTAGACTCACGGCAGACTTCTCATCAGAAACCCTACAAGCTAGAAGGGAATGGCGAGACATAGCCCAGGTACTTAGAGAGAAAAACTGCCAGCCCAGAATATTATATCCTGCCAAGCTCTCATTTGTGAATGAAGGTGAAATAAAGACCTTTCATAACAAACAAAAATTGAAAGAATTTGTTGCCACTCGTCCAGCCCTGCAAAAGATACTTAAAGATGTGTTACACACAGAAACACAGAAACACGGCCATCAAAAGGAAAGAAGGTAAACGAAGGGAACCTCACAGCAAAAGATCACAGGGAATTCAAAGCATACATTTGGATAAAGAAATTATGGGACATGTACTCTATAGTATACTATATAGCAGTCAAAAACAATGAAATCCGGTCATTTGCAATAAGATGGAGGAATCTGGAAAACATCATTCTGAGTGAATTAAGCCAGTCCCAAAGGGACAAATATCATATGTTCTCCCAATCGGTGACAACTAATTGAGCACCAAAGGTGAAACCTATTGAAGTGAAATGGACACTATGAGAAACAGTAACTTGTTCAGCTCTTGTGCTGACTGTTGTTGTACAATGTAATACTTTATCCATTTTAGTAATTTTTTTATTCTAGTACTATTGGTTGAACTCTGTAAGTAACAAACAATTATTCTTAGGTGTTTAAATTTTAACTGAAAAGTGATCCCTGTGAAATATAAGAGTGGGAATAAGAGAGGGAGGAGATGTACAATTTGGGACATGCTCAATCGGAACGGCCCCAAATGATGGAGTTAGAAACAGGCCAGGGAATTCCAATACAATCCCATCAAGGTGGCATGTACCAAGGCCATCTCACTAGTCCAAGTGATCAATTTCAGTTCACAATTGATCACACTGATAGGTCTAAGAGTCAAAGGGATCACACAAACAAGACTAGTGTCTGCTAATACTAACTGATAGAATCAAAAAGGGAGAGAATGATCCAACATGGGAAGCGAGATACACAGCAGACTCATAGAATGGCAGATGTCCTAAATAGCACTCTGGCCTCAGAATCAGCCCTGAAGGCATTCAGATCTGGCTCAAGAGCCCATGAGAATATTCTAGGCATGGAAAGCCAAGACACTCTGGAAAAAAAAAACACCTAAATGAAAGATCTCTGTGAGTGAGATCCCAGTGGAACGAATGGGGCCATCAAAGAAGGAGGTGCCTTTCTCTGAAGGGAGGAGACTACCTCCACTTTGACTATGACCCTGTCGGAATAAGATTGAAGTCAGCGAACCCTAAAGGCTTCCATAGCCTTGGCAACTCATGACTAGAGCCTAGGGAGATTACTGATGCCATAAACAAGAGTGTCAAATTGTTGGATCAACTTCAGGAGTCACTGTGTACTTACGTCTCATGTGGGATCTGTCCTTAATGTGTTGTCCAATGTGAAGTAATGCTATAACTAGCACTGAAACAGTATTTTACACTTTGTGTTTCTGTGTGGGTGAAAACTGATGAAATCTTTACTTAGTATATACTGAATCTATCTTCTGTATATAGATAATTAAAAATGAAAAAAATCTTGGTGTTAAATTGGAAATTGCCTAGAAAATTAATCAATTTTTTAAAAAAATATATCATGTAGGATCTCTGTCCTTAATGTGCTATACATTGTGAATTAATAGTATAACTAGTACTCCAACAGTATTTTTCACTTTGTGTTGCTATGTGAGGGCAAACTGTTGAAATCTTTACTTAATATATAGTAAACTGATCTTCTGTATATAAAGAGAATTGAAAATGAATCTTGATGTGAAGCAAGGGGAGAGGGAGTGGGAAAGGGGAGGGTTGCGGGTGGGGGGGAAGTTATGGGGGGGAAGCCATTGTAATCTATAAGCTGTATTTTGGAAATTTATATTCTTTAAATAAAAGCGTTATAAAAAAAAATATTCCAGTTTGGAATTTATATTTTTTAAACTATGAGTTGATTGTCTATGCAGTTCAGATATTGGAAAATTTAAAATCATGGAGAAAATGACTAATTTTGAAACTGTAAAACATTATCATATTCTCCATAGAGTCTGTTGTAATTATTGCACATCAGACTTCATATCAATCTGATCATATGAAACTGTGCTAAAAATTAATCACTTACCTAACATTCCTAAAATCATTAATGTCTCAAAATTTTATTATTTTATTATTCATATATGCTAAATTTATTCATCTAAATAATATTTTACTTAATGACTTTAAAGTTCATAGCATTTTGCTAAGTCCTGAAAGAAATCAAATTGGCAAGAATTCCAGCTTTCTGGAGGTGAGCACAATATTCATTTTTGAAGCAGGCTATGCTAATATAAGTGGGCACTTGATCACATGCTCGAGTTGCCATATCAGAGAATTCCCTAATTGGTTTTAAGAGACATGAAGAAAGAGGCAATCTGAAAATACACGACAATACAAATATTCTGAACTTTAATATTAATCTGATATTTTTGTATAATTAGTATGACAGTTTTATTTATAATTGACCATAGAGGTTTGAGAAACTCATGTGATATTTTAGAATAAAGTACTTTCAAATTCAATTACAACTGAATGAGGTCCATTTTTATTGGCATTTTAAGTCATAAGCTGGGTCAAGTGAAGTGTCATGATTTGCTACACTGAAAAAAAGAGAAACTATACTGCAGACTGATTCTTGCTAATCTAACAGCCTACATGCTGAATTTCTATAACATTTTCTGATATTTTGTTTACAGAGCTAAAATCCAGGGATTTCCTGTTTTTCATTTTAAAATGTATCTCTTAAGAACCAAATTCATTTGGATTGTTCTCTGAATAACTGAACTAAAACATTCATTGACACTGAGTCTTTATTTAAAAGTATCTTAGCGCCTTCAGATTTTAATTATTATTTGAAATTTTTCCATTAGAAATATAAGGCTATTTTCAAACAACAATTTGAATTATAAACATTTATCAAATTTGATCAAGTGATTCTTTATTTTCTGCCTTATTTAGATTTTGCTATTAGACCAAGACTACTAGAGTATGCCTTCAATGTTTATTTCTTATATATTCACACAATCTGCTTTATGTTTTCTTCCAATTTTGCATATTCAGTTTCTTAATGAAACAAATATCCAATCTACTGAGAAGTCGAATATACATATAAGAAGTAACCAAAAATGTCAGAACCATATATAAATAAGAAGGTGATGATGCCATACAAAGTAAGGGTCATGAGATCTCAAGGTGAAAAAAGAGGAGAAAGTTATAAATGCAGTGGGGGCATTTTTATGAGGAAAATGTGAGCAATTCTGAAATTTTCATTTATTAAGAAAATAAAACAAATGGAGGCATCTGTAACAAGTTTGTGGATTCTGAATCCATGAACATGATTTCTGAGGTAGGTTTTGCCATATATTACTATGAATGTGGAGAAGTCATCTAGTTAATTTATATATTAAGAATCAGATTTACAAATGTCAAGGAGTAGTGAAACTCAATTGTGCTGAAGGGGGCCGGCACTGTGACGCAGTGAGTTAAGGCCCTGGCCTGAAGCACCAACATCCCATATGGATGCCAATTTGAAACCCAGCTGTTCCACTTCCGATCCAGCTCTCTGCTATGGCCTGGGAAAGCAATAGAAGATAGCCCAAGTCTTGGCCAAGAAAAAAATAGTGTGCTAAAAACACTTGTAAACTATAATGTGTTACAGGATATTAAGAATTGTAACGATAGCCAAGGTCCCTAGATGAAGACTTATTTTGTCTTCCTGCAATAAGAAATTGAGCATACTGCAGAGCAAAAGAGAAATAGGACCTTTTAGAGTTTCTAGCTATCTTGAACCAGGGCTCTTGCACTAGGTTCTCCAGTAATAGTCATGAATCATATCTGGATATTTAAACAAATTTAAATTGATAAAATTAAATATGATTATTAATTTAGTTCTTATGTGACAGTCTCCACATTTCAAATTTTTAGTAGTCACATGTGACTAAACAGCCACATTGGACCACACAGCCATAGATCATTTCCATCACCCCTGAATTTTTGGTTTTCGGTATTCGATAAGCTCTGCTATAGCACTGCAGTTCTCAATTGGAGTTGATTTGCCTCTAGAGGAGTTACTTGGCAACATTCAGAGAGAATTTTAGTTCTCACGATCGGGCTGGTAGGAGCAAGGAAGCTCTTCAGTATACAAGTTGGCCCACCATAACAAAGAATTACCTAATTCAAGACATCATCAGTATCAAGATTCTGAAAGTATGCTCTAGATCAAGCAAGGTTAAGTTCTTTTTTTTTTTTTTTTGATAGATAAAGTCAGACAGTGAGAGAGAGAGACAAAGAGAAAGGTCTTCCTTCCGTTGGTTCACCCCCTAAATGGCCGCTACAGCCGGCACGCTGCACCACTCCAAAGCCAGGTGCTTTTTCCTGGTCTCCCTTCCAGGTGCAGGAGCCCAAGCACTTGGGCCATCCTCCACTGCCTTCCCAGGCCACAGCAGAGAGTTGGACTGGAAGAAGAGCAACCGGAACTAGTACCCAGGGCCCATGAGGGATGCTGGCACTGCAGGCGGAGGATTAACCAAGTGAGCCATGGCACCAGCCCCCAAGTTTCAAATACTAATATTCAATCTTGAGAGGAGACACTCACTTTGGGAAAAGTCACCTCCACTGTGATGTTGGTCACAATTTTTAGGTTTTTTTTTTTTTTCATATTACTTGTTGAACTCTTTATTCAGTATAGAGTTAATCTTATGTGTATAAAATTAATCAAAAATAAATCTTAGTAAAAAATAAGAATGAGAATAGGAGAGGGAGTATGAGGTAATGTGGGTAGAAGGGCAGGCAGGGTGGGAATAATCACTATGTTCCTAAAGTTGTATTTATGAAATGCATGAAGTTTGTATACCTTACATAAAAGATTTCTAGGGGAAACAGATATGTGGAAACAAAATAGCACAGAAAGTGTTTACACGCTAAATGGATTAAATACAAATGGAAACCCAATGCATTATAATTTGTAAAACACAGCTAAAAGAATTCTTAGAGAGAAACACACAGCACCAAGTAACACACTAAAATAAACTATTATTTGTTAGTCATAAAAAAGTAAAGTTCTGTGTGTAATGGTGATTGTTACCTGACAAGATGCATGGAGCTGAGAACTCTGGAAAAGAGTTGTAGAAACATGAAAGAAATCAAATTAGGGCAAACACTATCGAGGATGGCTAGTTATAGCTTTGGGGTGCATCAATGATGCTATCTTTAGAATTATGAGAGCTGCAGGAAATGAAAACAATAAAAAACATAATGCCAAAGCAACCAGTAGGTATCTGCCTGGGTAGCCAGGAAGAAGGGGTCAATACACCCAATATTTGAAAGCTTTTAATTTGTATTTGAAATGAGTGACAATAAAACATGTGTCCAGCAGTATATCAGAGACTATCTCCTTCAAATATTAAACAAGTTTTTCACCTTGAAAATAAAGATAAATCATACTAACTGCAGTAGACACTGTGGCTATTTCCTTGGATTCATCTAATCAGTTCTGTGTCCCACCCCATATAGTCTAGGACTGACTCTGAGAGACATGAAAGACCAGCTCCCTTGCCTTGAGACTGATAGAACTATGAGTGTAATTTATGTGCCATCCTTCTGCAGGGTCAGAATGAGATTAGAATAGTTCCTGAAATTGTATCATTGCAGTCTTGCTCTTCCTGTCCTGCTCCCCACTCCTGGCTTTATCTTACTTCATTTATCTGTGTATGAGTATTCAAGATTGGCTTCTGGGCACACTTCTAAGATAATAGTATTTAGAAAATATTTATTTCCTGTATTGATTTTTTTTTTTGCTTAAAATTTTTGGTTTCTGCCTTTGTCATGATTATTTCCTTGCATCTGTTTGATTTGAGTTTACAGTGTTCTTTCTTCCTTAATTTATTCATTTGAAAGGTTGGGTCATGGTTTGAGATCTTACCTTTTATACAACACATGTATTGGGTGCTGAGCATTTCATTCTAAGAATTCTTTTAGCTGTGTTTCACAAATTATGCATTGGGTTACCATTTGTATTTAATCCATTTAGCTTGTGAATACTTTCTGTGCTATTTCATTTCCACAGATCTGGGGTTTACCAGATATCTTTCCATTAGTATATTCTTGTTTAATTCTGTTGTGGCATGAAAAATACACTGTATGATTTCTATTATTTTAAAATATGGGCATTTATATATTTTTCTACCTACTTTGATAAATGATTCATATACATTTGAAAATATTGTGTTCTTTTATGGTATGTGGAGTGTGCTATCAGTGTAAAACAGATCAGGTATTCAATATCTTTCACTAATTTTTCTTTATTTTCACTTCTTTCTTTCTTCATTTCTCCCTTTCTTTCTCAATTACTGTGAGAAAAGTGTGGAAATATTTAAGTAAATTGTGCATTATTTTTCTTTATGTTCTGACAGCTTTTTAAAATGATTTATTTGTTTTATAGGCAGAATGAAAAACAGAAGCACACACACACACACACACACACACACACACACACAGGGTAGGAGAGAGAGAAATCTATCTGCTGGTTCTCTCCTCCAAGGCTCCTAACAGCCAGGGCTGGGCTGGAATAAAGCCAAGAACCAAGAATCCCATTTGGACCTCCCAAATGAACGGCAGGGATCCAAGTTCTTGGACCATCACCTGATGCCTCCCATGCTCTTTAACAGGAAACTGCAGAAATGTAACATGCTAATATGGGATGGGGGTGTCCCTGACAGTTTTTGTCTCATGTAATTTATAGCTCTATTGTAAGATGTGTTCATATTTAAATTGTACTTTGAGGATAATTGACTTTTTCTCATTATGAACTTTCCCTTATTATTGTAGATAACAGCTCTGGGTCTGAAGTTTTTTATTTTTTTTCTTTTTAATATAACCATTCCAGCTTCCATTGGAGGGAGTGGAGTTACAGGGCATATTCTTTCTCATTCTTTTTATGTATTCTAGTTTATATCTTTATAATAAAGTAGGT
The DNA here is from genome assembly GCA_949820135.1 of Sylvilagus floridanus. Taxonomy (NCBI): domain Eukaryota; kingdom Metazoa; phylum Chordata; class Mammalia; order Lagomorpha; family Leporidae; genus Sylvilagus; species Sylvilagus floridanus. The sequence continues at coordinate 37,603,225 of OX463228.1, read as the reverse complement.
TTCTTGCAGACAGCATATAAATATTTTTAAAATAGAATTTAGCCACCTACACTTTTATTCAATGTGTTTTAACCATTTATATTGGGTTTTAGTTGTGTTGCTATTGTTTTCATCTTCATTGCACCATCAGCAAGAAATCCTGTCACCTTGGGTTAAGTGTAGAGATTGAGATGCCTGAGGGCTTTCATTAATATTCCCAGTCCAAACTTAGCTTTCCATTTCTCTGTGCTCCTAAATCCCAAAGAGATTTTGTCTTTCTATACTAATGCACCTGCCCCAGACCTAGACAGCTATTGCTTTGTACTTTGTGATTCCTAGCCCAGTGGTTGGGACAGAGTTTTCCTCTATTAACAGCACAGCTCATCTTTACACTATAACCTTGATCAGTCCTCTGCAGAAACCAATTTCCTAGCCCTTTCCAAGTGGCAGGAGAAGTCTAACAGCAGTGGCATGGAATCCTATACCCAGAGCTTTTGCACATTCTTCTAGGTTGTTTGCTCATTACTCTTTTCCAATATGTGAAAAGTTCACTGCCTGATCCTTAGAACTGTCAGGATTTACTACCTTCAATTAGATGCTTAAAGGTTGTTTTCCATAGGAGAAAAAGATGTGGTAAATACCATATCAACGCCCTTCCTGTGGTAGGAAATTGTAGTGAATATCAATTCACTTTTTGATATCTGCACCAGTGAAGAACACTTTCTCTGGTCTGTCACTTACTCCTAGTGCCACCCAATGTAATAAAGGTAGATCAGTTTCCACATGATTGTAATTTCCCTTGTTTCCAGGTATCCCAGAATTTCTGTATCATCCGAATAGCCTATAGGACGTTAGCGGGGCCAGCGCTGTGGCCTGAAGTGCTGGCTGCTCCACTTCCGATCCAGTCCTCTGCTATGGCCTGGGATAGCAGTAAAGGCCCCCAAGTCCTTGTGCCTATGCACTCATGTGGGAGACCCGGAGGAAGCTCCTGGCTCCTAGCTTCGAATCAGCACAGCTCCGGCCATTGGGGCCAACTGGGGAATGAACCATCGAATGGAAGACCACGTTCTCTCTCTGCCTGTCTTCTTTCTGTGTAACTCTGACTTTCAAATAAATAAATAAATCTTAAAAAAAATAAGTACGTTAGAAATGCATTAAAAAGTTTTAGCTAGATTTTGTGGCTCTCTTGTTTAGAATACAGTATGTCTTGTTCCTATTCTCTCTCACAGCATGGTCATGGATCACAGTCATTCTTTTGGGAAGCTTTCTGTCCTTTGATCTCAGGCTACAGTTTGCTCTGCAATCTTAGCTCTATTGTAAGTCTAAGAAAAAGTTCTCCAGGTAGTTTATGAGGTATTGTTGTTTTCTTATCATTAAGGTGGTATGGATTTTCCTTCCAGCTTTCTACAACTTAGGGGATGTATGATTTTCCCTTTACTTTTAACCCATTAATGTCTTTATTTACAAAGTGAGTTTTCCTTGACTAACATATAATCATTCCTTACTTTTATAAATCTTGACAATTTGTCTTCCATTTGAGGTGCTTAGATCATTTATATTTTTAATAACAATAGCTATCTTTGGGTACATCAACTATCCTGCCGATAGTTTTCTTTTTTTTTTTACAACTGTATCTATTATATATTATATATATTATTGTTTATCATTCTGCTTATGGATTGAATCTTTACATTTATTTATTTGAGAAAAACAAACAGAGAGGTAGACAGATATGGAAAACAGGCTCTATTTTCTGTTTTATTTCTCAAATTTTTGCAATGGTTGGAGCTGGGTCAGAATAAAGCCAGGAGCCAGGCACTCAATCCAGCTCTCCCATATGGGTGGTGAGGAGCAAATTATATGAGCTATCATCTTTGCAATAGCAGGAATCTGGAATTGGGAACTGAAGCCAAGACTTGAATCCAGGCATTTTGGGATGAAAGTGTCCCAAACAGCATCCTGACTGCCTGGCCAAATGCTCACTTCTTATGGATTATTTTAACTGATTATTTTTAATTTGTATCATACTTTAATTTTCATAATCATCTTAAACTTCCTTTTCTATTTTACTTTAGTGATTTTCCTTTTATCACAAGTTTGTTACTCTTTACCTTCAAATGTCATATCCTTAAAATATAGTGTTAGGAACTTGCAAGAGTATACTATCAATTCCTTCCTTCCATATCTGCTGATATTATCAAAGTATGCTTCATTTTTATATATGTAAATGTATCCTGCCTAGAGTTCTTGAGGAATTATGGATCATTACTTTGATGTCTTTCACTGTTTAAAGACAGATTTTTGGTCATTGTTTCTTCAAATATCTTTCTGCTCTTTTCTTTTTCCTGAGATCCAGTCATGCACATGGCAGCCTACCTGAGAGGACCACTTTTCTGTTTTCCTTATTTCCCCTTGTATTTAGGTAGTTTCTATTGACATATTCAAATGTACTGGTTATTTCTTGGCAATGTCTAATCTGATGAACGTGGATTTCTTTGCCCTGGTATCATTTTCATATTATTATTTCAATCTCACTCCCTCATGGAGATTTGACAAAGATTCTCTCCTGGATCAAAGTCTACCCTAGTACCCTCTTGTTGATTAGGTTTCAAACTTAGCCTGTGGTTACTACCTACTCTTAATACTAATGATTTCTTTCCCCTCTCTAGACACTAAAAATCCTAAACACTGACAGCTCAAGACTGCCCACCTGGGTTGATTCAGCCTCTCTTCATATGCCTACCTGTGGGACAAGAAGACTTATGAAAGAAGTATTGTTCTAGCTAACAGCTGGTCACAACCTTTACCCCATTCTTAGGGTATCTGCTGAGAAAGGCATAGAATTATTTTTCTTTGACTTTGAGATGCTACCTATCTCCTGAAACCCAAGACTTTCTCAAAGACTTCAAAACTATTCTTTTAAAACATAATCATTGGGCATGTTTAAAGTTTGCAGATTGGATTAAGATGGTGGAGTAGGGAGGAAGCTTGCTGCTTGAGTCTAAGAGAAGACAGTTTTAAAAAATGGAAATAGATCAGACGAGATCGGGCGCATTCAGGGTGGTATGGCCGTAGACTCATAGAATGGCAGATGTCCTAAATAGCACTCTGGCCTCAGAATCAGCCCTTAAGGCATTCGGATCTGGCTCAAGAGCCCATGAGAATATTTTAGGCATGGAAAGCTAAGACACTCTGAAAAACAAAAAAAAAAGAAGACCTAAATGAAAGATCTCTGTGAGTGAGATCCCAGTGGAAAGAACGGGGCCATCAAAGAAGGAGGTACCTTTCTCTGAAGGGAGGAGAGAACTTCCACTTTGACTATGACCCTGTCGGAATAAGATCGAAGTTGGCGAACCCTAAAGGCTTCCATAGCCTCGGCAACTCATGACTAGAGCCTAGGGAGATTACTGACGCCAGAAACAAGAGTGTCAAATTGTTAAATCAACATCAGGAGTCACTGTGTACTTACGTCTCATGAGGGATCTGTCCTTAATGTGTTATCCAATCTGAAATAATGCTATTACTAGTACTGAAACAGTATTTTTACACTTTGTGTTTCTGTGTGGGTGCAAACTGATGAAATCTTTACATAGTATATACTGAATCGATCTTCTGTATATAAAGATAATTGGAAATGATTAAAAAATCTTGGTGTTAAATTTGAAATTGCATAGATAATTAATCAATTTTTTAAAAAAAAATCATGTAGGATCTCTGTCCTTAATGTGCTGTACATTGTGAATTAATACTATAACTAGTACTCCAACAGTATTTTCACTTTGTGACTCTATGTGAGGGCAAACTGTTGAAATCTTTACACAATATGTACTAAACTGATCTTCTGTATATAAAGAGAATTGAAAATGAATCTTGATGTGAATGGAAGGGGAGAGGGAGCGGGAAAGGGGAGGGTAGCGGGAGGGAGGGAAGTTGTCTGGGGGGAGCCATTGTAATCCATAAGCTGTACTTTGGAAATTTATATTCTTTAAATAAAAGCTTTATAAAAAAATGGGAAGAGTACAGTCTCAGGGAAGACTTAGGGAGAAAACAGCATAGGAAAGTCTACGTAAACTGGAAGAACACAGTGGACCTACAAGGAGGGCAAATATATCCACAACTCAGGAATCCACCAGCAGACAGCCTCCAAACCAGCATTGTAGAGCAAGTGAGATCAGACTGCAACAGCCAAGCCACTGCAGGAGAGCCTAGTAGGAATCTGGCTTGGAGCCCCGAGGGGGATAGTATACCCGCCAAACTAGATGATAAAAAAAATACAAAGAGGAGGCACATTTTCTCTCTCCCTAATCATCCTGCAAAGGCATGCTGTAACAAGCTGATAGAGAGCAGGCACCATTTTGGACATACATAACAGCTGTACCAGCTCATGTCAGCACCCAGGAACCAGCCAATCAGAGACTCTTTAGTCTAGTGGGGAGAACAGACAGAGGGTGGGGTGCTCATGACCATGGGAGGCCTTTATGCCAGGATTGTGAAAACACTGAGGCTGCATGGGAGGACTTAGGGTATGGCTGGGATATAGGGCAGTCACTGTAGGAGGCTCCACACAGTCAGGGCTCCCTGGTTACCTGGATAGAGACATTGCTAGGGAATCTGAGCTCATACTGAGGACTGCAAAGATCCTTCCTTGTGGTCTTTGTGGAAGAGCAGATGAAAAATATATTCACTGGGGCTAGCACCCAGGCACTGGTCTCCTTCAAGGAGAGAAACTCAGCTGAGTCTATGCTAACAGACAAGAAGAAACCTCCTCTCTGATTTAAAGAGAGAGAGAGAGAGAGATTTACCATACCAAACCAGGATGTGTCACCACAGACATGCCGTTCACCTTGGAGCACTGAATGCAGCTCCCTAGCCACTCCTACCACAGGCCTTTAGGTATTCCCTGAAAGCAGACACTGAACTAACTCAATCAGACATAGTCCAAAGATAAAAGCTGCCACAGCAAAAAATGAAAGAAGAAGCCAATGAGTATCCCCACAAATGCCAAATAACAAACACACAAACCCAAGAAACATGAAAAAGAGAGACAACATGACAACCCCAAAAGAACACAACACCTCAATACTAGATTGTGAAGATGATGAGAATGAGGAAATGCTGGAAATGGAATTCAAAAAACTCATCATAGGATTATTTAGAAGTAATCAGAAGCAAATGCACAAACTAATGAAATCCACACATGACTTGAAAGAAAATTTCTCCCATGAAATTAAGATCTTAAGCAGAAATCAAAATGAAATCTTGAAAATGGAGAATTCAATAGAAAAAATAAAAAGTACAGTGGAGAGTGGTAGAAAAGAAGAAAATATATGACTTAGAAAACAAAGCACAGTTAGTTATACAATCAGGCCAAACACAAGAAGAAGAAATTAGAAAACTAAAGAACACTGTTGGGAACATATAGGATACTATCAAATGACACAACATATGGGTTCTAGGAGTTCCCGAAGGCTTGAAAGAGAGAAAGTATTAGAAGGCCTTTTTAGTGAAATAATAACAGAAAATTTCCCCAATTTGGAGAAAGAAATGGGTATCCAAGTACAGGAACCACATAGAACTTCCCGTAGCATGACCAGAAAAGATCTTCACCAGGACACAATGTAATTAAACTCTCCATGATAAAACATAAAAAAAGATTCTAAAAACAAGAGAAATGCCAAATTACTTTCAGAGGATCTCAAATTAGACCTACAGCAGAATTCTCATCAGAAACCCTACAGGCTAGGAGAGAATCCAAGGTATAGCCCAAGTCTTAAGACAAAAAAACTGTCAACCAAAATACTATATCCTGCAAAGCTCTCATCAATTATGAATTAAAGTGAAATAAAGACCTTCAATGACAAACAAAAACTTAAAAGAATTTGTCACCGCTCATCCAGCCATGCAGAAGATGCATAAGGATGTGCTGCACACAAAAACAGAGAAACATGGTCATCACTACAGAAGAAGGTAAAGGAAGGAAAGCTCCCAGTAAAAGTACAAAGGAAATCCAAAGTAAAAAATAGGAATGTTTATGGAAAAATGGCAGGGCAAAGTCATAACTTATCAAGTCTCCTTGAATGAAAATGGCCTTAACTCTCCAGTAAAAAGACACAGACTGTCTAAGTAGATTAAAAAACAAAACTCCTCTATTTTCTGCCTATAAGAAACACATCTCATCAACAAAGATGCACAGAGACTGAAAGGAAAGGAAGAAAAAAGATATTTCGTGCTAACAGAAACTAAAAAAGAGCTGGTGTAGCCATCCTAATATAAGATAAAATAGACTTTAACACAAAAACTGTTAAAAGAGACAAAGAAGGGCTGGCACTGCAGCTCACTAGGCTAATCCTATGCCTGCAGTGCTGGCACTCCAGGTTCTAATCCCGGTTGGGGTGCCAGATTCTGTCCAAGTTGCTCCTCTTCCAGTGCAGCTCTCTGCTGTGGCCAGGGAGTGCAGTGAAGGATGGCCCAAGTGCTTGATCCCTGCACCCACATGGGAGACCAGGAAGAAGCACCTGGCTCCTGGCTTTGGATCGGCGCAGCATGCTGGCTGCTATGCGTCGGCCGTGGTAGTAGCCACTTGAGGGGTGAACCAATGGAAAAAGGAAGACCTTTCTCTCTGTCTCTGTCTCTGTCTCTCTCTCTCTCTAACTCTGCCTGTCCAAAAAAAAAAAATAATAAAAGAGAGAGAGAGACAAAGAAAGACACTAGGGCAGCGCTGCTGCTCAATAGGCTAATCCTCTGCCTGTGGCGCTGGCACCCGGGGTTCTAGTCCCGGTTTGCACACCAGATTCTGTCCCAGTTGCTACTCTTCCTGTCTAGCTCTTTGCTGTGGCCTTGGAGTACAGTGCAGGATGGCCCAGGTCCTTGGGCCCTGACCTACATGGGAGACCAGAAGGAAGCACCTGGCTCCTGGCTTCGGATTGGTGCAGCGTGTTGGCTGCTATGCACCGGCCAAGGCGGCAGCCACTTAGGGGGTGAACCAACGGAAAAACGAAAACCTTTCTCTCTGTCTCTTTCTCTCTCACTGTCTAACTCTGCCTGTCCAAAAAAAAAAAAAAAAAAAAAAAAAAAGATTAAGGGATCAATTAAACAGGAAGACATAATTATTATAAATCTAATTTCACCTAATCATGGGGCACTTGGATATTTAAAAGAAATGTAAAGGGATCTAAAGAGAGAAATAAATTCAAATACAATAGTAATGGGGAATTTCAATACCCCCACTTTCAGCAATGAGAGATCAACCATACAGAAAATCAGCAAGAAACAGCAAATTTAATCAACACTATTGACCAAGTGGACCTAACAGATATTTTAATATCTGTTTTATATCTAACAAAACTTTTAATCCTACAGTTGCAGAATACATATTCTTCTCACCTGTGCATGGAATCATCTTCTCTAGGATTGAACACATGCTAGGCCATGAAACAAGTATCAGCAAATTAAAAAAAAAATCAAAATCATACCATGCATTTTCTCAGACCACAAAGCAAGCTGGAAATCAACAACTCAAGAATCTCTAGAACATATGCAAACACGTGGAGATTGAACAACATGCTCCTGAATGAACAGTGGGTCACAGAAGAAAAAAAGAGAAGTCAAAAAAATTTTGCAAACAAATGAAGATGCCAACATATCAAAACTTATGGGATACAGCAAAAGCAGTGTAAAGAGGAAAATTTATAGCAATTGGTGCCTACATCAAGAAATTGGAAAGGCACCAAATAAATGAGCTATCAATGTAAACCAATGATCTATAAAAACAACATCAAAACAAACCTAAAACTAGTAAGAGAAAAGAACTAATTAATTAGAGAAGAAAGCAACAAAACTCAATCCAAAAAACAATACAAAAGATCAGCAAAAATGAAGAGCTTGTTTTCTAAAACTAACCAAAAAAAAAAAAAAAAAGGAGAGAGAAGATACAAATCAATACAATTAGAGAGGAAAAAGGAAATGCAACAACTGACACCAGAGAGAGAAAAAGAATCATTAGAAATTACTGCAAAGAGTGTGCACCAATAAACTGGGAAAGCTAGAAGAAATGGATAGATATTTAGACACATACAACCTACCTAAATTGAGCTATGGAGACACAGAAAACGTAATTAGGCCCATTATCAAGAAGGAAATTGAATCAGTAATAAAGACCCTCCAAATAAAGGAAAGCCCAGGACCAGATGGCTTTATTCCTGAATTCTACTGGTTATTTAAAGAAGAACTAACTCCAATTCTTCTCAAGTTATTCAAAACAATTGAAAGGGAGGGAGTCCTCCCAAATTCTTTCTATGAAGAAAGCATCACCTTAATTCCTAAAGTGAATTGAGAATGAGGAAGTCAAGCTATCCCTATTTGCAGATGTCATGATTCTATATAGAGAGGATCCAAAAGACTCCACCAAGAGATTACTGAAACTCATAGAAGAGTTTGGTAAAGTAGTAGGATATAAAATCAATACACAAAAATCAACAGCCTTTGTGTACAGAGACAATACCACAGCTGAATCTCATTCACAATAGCTACAAATAAACACAAATACTTTGGAATAAATTTAACCAAGATGTCAAAGATCTCTACAATGAGCACGACAAATTACTAAAGAAAGAAATAGAAGAAGATACAAAAAAAATGGAAAAACCTTCCATGTTCATGGATTGGAAGTATCAGTATCATCAAAATGTCCATTTGTCCAAAAGCAATTAATGCAATACCAATCAAAATAACAAAGACATTCTCAGATCTAGAAAAAATGATGCTGACATTCATTTGGAAACACAGGAGACTTCAAATAGCTAACACAATCTTAGACAATAAAAACAAAACCAGACGCATCACAATACCAGATTTCAAGATATACTACAGGGCAGTGATAATCAAAACAGTCTGGTACTGGTACAAAAACAGATGGATAGAACAATGGAACAAAATAGAAATGCCAGAAATCAATCCGAGCATCTACAACCAACTTATTTTTGACCAAGGAGTTAAAACCAATTCCTGTAGCAAGGAAAGTCTATTTAACATATGGTGCTGGGAAAATTGGATTTTCACATGCAGAAGTATGAACCAACATCCCTACCTTACACTTACATGAAAATCCATTCAAAATGGATAAGAGACCTAAATCTATGACCTGATACCATCAAATTACTAGAGAACATTGGGGAAACCCTGGGACACATTGGCACAGGCAAAGAGTTTCTGGAAAACATCCCAGAGGCACAATCAAAGCCAAAATCAACAAATGGGATTATATCAAATTGAGAAGCTTCTGTACTGCAAAAGAAACAGTGAGGAAAGTGAAGAGGCAACTAACAGAATGGGAGAAATTATTTGCAAACTACACAACCAATAAAAGATTAAGAAACTCCACAGTAACAGAGCAAACAACCCGGTTAAGAGAATGGCCAAGGACTTTAACAGGCATTTTTCAAAAAGAGAAATCCAAATGGCCAACAGACACATGAAAATTTTTCAGGATCTCTAGCCTTCAGGGAAATGCAAATCAAAACCACAATGAGGTTTCACCTCACCCCAGTTAGAGTGGCACTCATATAGAAATCAACAAACAACAAATTAGAAAGGCAATTGAATAAGCCTTCGGACTATTGAAATCCAATCTCTCCAAATTGATCAATACAATTCTAATCATAATCTGAAAGATGTTTCTCATGAATCTTCACATGGAATATGAAATTTATATGAAGATTAATGAGAAAATATAACCAATATGTACTAAAGAACAAAATGGTGTTGATGTATCTCCTCTGTCAGGTGATATTATTTACTGAGAATTAATACAAATAAGAAAAGGTGAGATTGTCACATAAAGTAACAAGTTTTATTATCAGAGATATGAAGTATATTATTATTAGACATATTACTTTTATTATTCTTAAGTATATTATTATAGCTCACATCACAGAATTATCCACAAAGTAGAAAATACTACCTGATATATACTAGTATACACTGACCTGCACATCTCCAAGTAATTTGTTGATCTAATATGTACAAGGCATATCACTAGGCTATCAGGAAGAAAAGGGAAAGTTCCTCACATTTTTGTGAATAAAGGAAAAGGAAAAGATGGTTTAAACAAAAAAGTATAATAAGAAAAAATTATGAATTCATCTTTTTTAAATGTGTAATTTCTTTCTCATTGGATAATATGAATGAAGTAAAAAACACCAAAGAAATTGGAAAGAAATATGAATAGCATATATATTAAACAGAGTATTACTGTACAACATACACAAAGGAACCGCTAAGAAACCATTATTTTGGGTCCAGCGTTGTGACACAGTGGGATAATCCATCACCTGGGATGCTGGCATCCCATCTGGGCTCTGGTATGTGTCCCAGATGCTTCATTCTCAATCCAGCTCTCTTTTAGTGCACCTGGAAAAACCAGAGAGGTTGGTCCAAGTATTGGGCCCCTGCATCCACATGGGAGACCCAGATGAAGCTTCTGGTTCCACGTTGGCCTGGCCCAACCCTACCCATTATGGTCATTTGGAGACTGAATCAGTAGATTGAAGATTCTCTCCATCTCTTTCTCTACCTCTGTGTGTGTGTGCCTTTCCTTCTCTTTGTATAACTCTACCTTTCAAATAAATAAATAAATATTTTAAAAATATCATTTTAAAAACAAAATTGAGCAAATATTTAACTAAGGAGGAGAGAATAATAAAGTAGTGTTTTACTTTATTAGTAACCAGAATATAGAAATTAAAGTTATGAGATGCTGATTTCACTCATCAGAATATTTAAAAAATCCTGAAAATGTCAACATAGACATATTGTAGATTCATAGCACAACAGGAACACACATAAAGTTACAAAAGAAAAATAAATTGCTACTAAGACAGAGGAAAGTAATGTGACATTATCTAGTAAACTAGAAGAGGTATTTGCAGCTATTACCAAATACCTTTGATTGGGTTATTTTTAAAGAATAGAATTTTATTTCCTGTAGGTTTTAGGGCTGGGAAATTAATGATCAAAGCACCAGAAGGTATCTGCTGGGGGCAGGGGGAGGGGTCATTTTTACAAGGAAAGAGGAAGAGCAAAAAGAGAACACTGTATCTTCACATGGCAGAAGTTGTGGAAGGGCTAAAGCACAGGCCGGGCTGGCGCCGTGGCTCACTTGGATAATCCTCTGCCTGTGGCGCTGGCACCCCAGGTTCTAGGCGCCGGCACCCCGGGTTGTAGTCCTGGTTGGGGCGCCGGTTCTGTCCTGGTTGCTCCTCTTCCAGTCCAGCTCTCTGCCATGGCCCGGGAAGGCAGTGGAGGATGGCCCAAGTGCTTAGGTCCCTGCACCCGCATGGGAGACCGGGAGGAAGCACCTGGTCCTGGCTCCTGGCTTCGGATCCTGGCAGTGTGCCAGTTGTAGTGGCCATTTTGGGGGGTGAACCAACAGAAGGAAGAACTTTCTCTCTGTCTCTCTCACTGTCCAACTCTGCCTGTCCAAAAAAAAAAAAAAAAAAAAAAGCGCAGCTGCTCTCTGAAGTCACTTTTACAAGGACCTTCTTTACCCCTTTCAAGAGGGCTCTCATGTCCTGATCACATCCTTTATATCCCAGCTTCGTCCTGTCACATTGGATCTTGGTTTCCAATAATACCAATTTTGAGAGGACACACACAATCAAACCATGACTGAACAATATCCCTCCTATAGACACACTTCAGAGACATCCTTGTTCTAGGACAGTGAGAAATACTGCAAGAAAGCAATAGCTAAACACATTCAATGGTTGATGTCAATAAACTCAAGTTTGAATAAAAGTCAGAGACCCATAAATGCGCGGACTCGTCCTGCAGGGCCCGCATCATCGAGGAGAGTGGGAGACTGTGTTCTTCCACAGGAAGCACCAGGGACAGGCTTGGGTGAACATGTCTGCTTTATTAATGACTATGTACAGGTTTTAAAGGGCAGGCGTAACTAATTCAGGGCAACACTAACTCTATAGGATAGAACTGACACTGGTGCTAACATGTCTCTCCAATCAGCTTGAAGGTCACACAGATAGGGTTGCTTTCCAGGTGGGCCTGGGCCACACCCAGAGTAGTGTTTGGCAGAAGGCAAGGGTGGGGGGAAATGTGCCAGGGGCTCGGGCCACCTGCCAGCAGCCAGGCTGCAGGGCTCCTCCCGGCAGTCATGGTGTGCCATACCCTCTCAACCTCCTGCATGGCAGGGCAGGCAGTCTCATGGGATCACCCACACAAAAGAAGACTGGGAGGATTATTCCAGTCATGTGATGTTCAAGAACATCAAACACAAATATCTAAGCAATGTGTGATATAATCATAAATACATTTATATGATAGATCATAATCAAAATTAGGACATCTAAGGTAATCATAAATTATAGTTAATAATTTTCTAGTAGAGGGGAGAAAGGAATGTGAGCCATAGATTAGTCTGTGTTCTAATTAAGGTGGTGGACAAGGCCTTATTACAGAGATTAATTTTACCCATTTAAACATTTTTATATATTTGCATCTTTTCCTATGTATGAGAATTTGTGTATTTATATATATTAATTATTTCAAAATTTTACAGAAAAAAGTTATTTTTAGCAAAATAATTTTTAAGAAAGGAAGAACTTACTAAAATTCTGATAAGATTTAGGAAGCTTTTTCACTTTACACATTACTGCAGTTTTCCATTTTGCATGTCACCCTTATGTATCAGCCAACCAGACAGGCTCCTATTTTTCTTTCTCTTTTATCTTCCAACTTTTATTTGTCAAGGTCTAGTCAGGAAATAAGGAATCTGAATGTCTCAACTGGAAGTGATGTAGTACAATGATTAATTATTGGCTATCCCAAGTAAAAGTGTTGTAATACAAAGATTGATTACATGAGTGGGCACAAAACCCAAAAAGCAAATAGAGGAGGGGGAGGTAAAATAAAGATTACTAACCTCAGAAAGACTGAGGGAAAGAGGAGGGAGGTGTTGGAACCAGGTCCTCAAAGCACAAGAGGTTCCCCCTTCAAAGGCTGGCTTCCCCACCAGCTCTGAGGTCTGGGAGGAAGAGTCACCTCCTCGATGTGGGAACTGTGGACTCAAGTATTACTTTCTGAGGCACTGAGAAAGGGCAGGACACGGAGTGCACGGAACAAAAGATTCCAATCAGCTGCCCCTTCCTGTCAGAATGTAATAGTGGCCGGTGCCGTGGCTCACTTGGTTAATCATCCACCTGCAGTGCCGGCATCCCATATGGGCGCTGGGTTCTAGTCCCGGTTGCTCCTCTTCCAGCCCGGCTCTCTGCTGCGGCCTGGGAGGGAAGTGGAGGATGGCTCACATCTTTGGGCCCCTGCACCTGCATGGGAGACCAGGAGGAAGCATCTGGCTCCGTGGCGGCCATTTGGGGAATGAGCCAACAGAAGGAAGACCTTTCTCTCTGCCTCTCTCTCTCACTGTCTGCTACTCTACCTGTCAACAACAACAACAACAACAACAACAACAAAAAAGAAGGTAATAGTGGCAAGTGGCAAAGGAAAATGGGAAGTACAGCTTTTATACCACTAATTCTTCATCTCAGCTCCTCAAAACTTTCTTAGTCATTGTCTAGCTTTCCTATATAGCACAACTTCTGTAAAATTCAGTGGCACTTACACAAAAATACTCAGCATTTGTATTGCTGTTGCTAAATTTCATTTGCCCAAGAAAAGTTTTATATAAAAAAATCTTTAGTAACAGAAACCTTTCTTTTCAGTTACTCTTTTTCAAGAGTGAAAGCTTATTATACAAAAGAAAAACAATTGTATACTACTTGATGGAAACAACTTTGTACATCTTGGCCATGTCACTGGTCATGGTGATGACTGCCATTGAAAAGATGCTTATGATTGACAGTTCCTAAGAGGAGAGTATTCCACACTCAATGATTACTGGCAGCAGAGAAAGAGTCTGAGAAATACAAGAAAGTCATGTGGGGTTTTCCAGGGAAATAATGGACCCGGGAGTGTAAGTGACTGACCAGGTGAGAATTGTCTAGCTTAAATAACACTAGTGGGCTCCAGCCTGTGAAGGTTATCTCTGGTTGTCTGATGCTGGGTCCTGGGGTGATTAGGGAACAAGATTAGTGCCTCAAGTTTAAGAGGAACTGATGGGAGTATGTGGGGGTGAAGAGCGGGAGGCTTCTTGACTAGTTCCTTTGTATATCTATCTCTTGGAATTAGCTAGCGTTAGGAGGCGCATTCTCTCCAGAGTCAGCAAGGCTCCAGGCCACACAACAGCCATGAAGGAACAACAAGTGGCTAATATTGTAATATGTTAGGAAGAATTAATATAATCAGTAAATTAATGAAGATGGCCCAGTTCCTAACACCCCCAGGGAAACGGAATTTATTTTTATGTCCATGGGGGTTTATACCCATTCCTTATCATTTATTGCCTCTCCAAAATTAATTTCAGTTTTTCATATTACTGTTATGAGTTACAATATTAACTAATTCTTTGATGCTTCCTCTTCAATAAACACCTTTTTCGTTTCTTGTTCATCCTTTTGAAGCATTTTATACAGGGCAAATATTATTCAGAGCACACCATGACAAAATTCCAAAGTCAGAAAATTTCCCCTCTGCATTTTAGCCAATACACATGCTCAGAGTTGACTCTCAGTCTGTTGGAGGTAATTTATTTATCTCTCTAACTGAGCCTTTATTTTCTTTGCTGCAACTTTGAGAATTCCTTAGACTCTGATGCCAAGCCTGTGATGCTAAACTCCCATCCCTACCCCCATCCCACAAAAAAAAAAAAAGAGAGAGAGAGAGAGAGAGAGAGAGAGAGAGAGAGAGAGAGAGAGAGAGGGAGAGGCTGAAGGGGATTTGGAAAGTCAGCCGAAGGCTCAATTCAAATGAATGACCTGAACAGGAACTGTTGGATAATTGCATATTTTTCTTATCTGAAGACAAGATTGGAACATTGGGAGCAGGAGAAAAGAACATCTGATTCATTATTTCTTTAAAATATTTGGTTGGGATGTAGGAATAACATACAAAAGCCTCTGAGTTTAGCAGAATCATTACTGTGAAATAGTGTACCTGACTCCAAAAATACGTCAAAAAGCAATACAGAATATAAGCCAATTCCCAGCAGTTTGAATTTATTATTTATGATGCCAGTTACACAAGGCTAATGTGCTCTGGAAAAGTGGTTATAGCTGCGATGCAGTATTAGTAGAAATTAGTCAGATGTTACCAGCTCAATACAAAGTAAATTTGCAAAGGTTTCTGCAAATGACAGTTTGGTTGAGTTAACATGACAGTTGAGAGCATCCAAGCTGTTTTAGTATTGGCAAGTGGGTTTAGAACCAAAGTCAGCATTTATCAGTGTAGGAAACAAATTACACCAAAGGGGGAGGTGGGGAGGACCAGTAATGAGCTTCAGTACTTTGCCCACCATGCAGAAAAAATCCTCATTAACGCTCTTCTTCACAGTTTCAAAATAAAGCTATAGGGTCACCTTCTTCTTCACAGGGCTTCCTTTCCTAAAATCCTGTGCCCTAGAATACCCTGTAGTAGGGAGTCCCAAAATATGGGTCTGTAATCGTGTCAAATTACTATTCCAAGGAAATGGTGATGGAGGACCTTGTTTTGCAATAGTGCATTGATTAGTATAATTATTATGCTATAAAATATATTAGTTGGGGCTGGCACTGTGGTATAGTAGGTTCAGCCTCCGCCTGTGGTGCCAGCATCATATATGGGCGCAGGTTCGAGTCCCCATGGTGCAACATGCATTGATTCGATGGACAAACCACAGGAGCTGTAAAAAGACTTTGTGCACATATTCAGCAAATATAAAGATGCTGGTGTAATTTTTATGATTAATTTTACACTTAAAATATAGGACTCTGAAATCTATATGCAAATATATGTGAATTAGATGAACGTAGAGATTCAAGTCAGGAACCCAGCCTCTTAAATCAAACATAAGATTGTTCAGCATACATTCACAATAATTAACTTTCTTCTTTACAGTTGAATGCTCTGTCATTACTATTATGACATAACTGAATATGTTATTCTGTTTTGGTTCCAGTTTTTCTATTTGGACTATTGCCTTGGCCTCCAAACTCTTCTTAGTGCCATTCTGAACCTTATTTGTAGTTTAATGAGATCTCTAGACTACAGAAACAGATGATACATGGTTTCTGATACTTAGATAGGAGCATGATACTTTCAAATACCATCTACTTTTGCTCCTAAAAAAATCTACTTATGACATTGGTTTCAAGATTTACACATAAAAGCATAAACTTGTAGCTATTTCTACAGCTGTTATCTTCCATGAATTTGCCACAATCTTTAAAATAGTTGAGGCAGTCATCATTATTTTGTATAATACTTAAGAAAATAAAGCTTGGAGGCAAGAAATGGGAAGCTCCGGGTTGTGCAGGAATAATTGATCATTCCACATATGTGTTTTCCTGGGCTGCCTTAAACAACGGACTACAAACCAGGTAGTAAGGACAACAGAAGTCTAAGTCCAAAAGTCAAAGTGTTGGCAAGATTCCTTCATTCTGAAGGCTGAGAGGGAAGGATCTGTTCCAGGTCCTACCGTAACCTGCATTTAGCTGTCATATTTAATGAAATTTTTCTTGTATGCATGTCTGTGTCCAAATATCCCCTTTTTAGGAGGATAACAGTTATGCTAGATTAGGGTACCCAAATGACTTGACTTGATTTATTTTTTAACAAATAGCAGTGTTTTATTTATTATTTATTTATTTGAAAGATGAAAAGGCCAAGAGACACACAGAAAGACAGAGGGAGATCTTCCATCTCCTAGTTCATTCACAAATGCCTACAACATCATGTGCTGAGCCAGGCAAAAGCCAGGAGCTAGGGACAAACTAGGTGACAAGGATCCAAACACTTGAGCAATCATCTACTACCTCCCAAAGTGTGCCATAGAAGGAAGATGAATCAAAGCAGAGGTAAGACTTGAACCCAGGTGCTCCCAACTGGGACACAGGCATTCCCAAGTGGCATCTAAAACACGGCACCAAACACTTATCACCATACTTTATTTTGTTTCCCTCTATAAATTCCCTATTTCTCAAAAAGGTCACATTACGAAGTGGGTGGGGGTAAGATTTCTACATATGAATTGGGGAAGAGGGATACATAATTCAAACAATAACATTATGAAAATCTACATTGCATGATTTTCTCTTCAGTGCCTTTATCACCATACCATGCTATAGCTGGGGAAGGAGTGCAAAATGTTTTCAGGAATGAATCAAAGAGAGCTGAATGGTATGAAAATAGGGGCGAGGCAGGCAGTCATAGGGAACAGTTTAAAAAATAAATCAAGTATCATAGATTGAAAAGTGTTCACGAAATTGAGATGATTCTAAATTTAGTAATACATAGATTGCCATTTATAATTGATTAGGATTACCTAGAACAAAGTCTAGAAGAAGGCAAGAAAGCTCTTGCCTATTGTATTTAGTTTATGACAATAAATTCCAATTATTTTGAACTGACATTGTTGTAGACCATGTAAACTCGACTCCAAGAACTTCTTTTGCTGCTCTGTTTAAGTATCAAAGACAAATGACCATACTGAATTCTTTGGCAGGGCTCCATTTATTCAAAGCTCGTCTGAACTTATTTTTACTCTGCAGTTCCTCTGGGAGAAAAAGTACACATTGACCAAATGCTGAGCTGGTTCTGGAAGCTGTGATTTCAGAAGAGGAGTGAGCTAAACCTGAGATTCAGCTCCCGTGTTTTTTGTAGCTTCTGGAGACAAATTATCCTAATAGGAATGGATCCCAATTTATGGAGTCAACCTGGGAGGGGTAGCTGTCCTCACCTTCTCCCTACCTATCTCCCTGCTCCTCTAAACACATAAAATACTGAAGCTATTAATTCAAAAGACATGTTCACAGATCCCTTTCAGTTCTGCCCCTAATCTTGCTTTCATAAATATTTGTCCTTCTCACATAATGGAACTGTAGACTGCTTGAGCAGCACCCTTGCTTTAAAGTTCCTGGAGGAGGGAAGTGAGTGTTGATGAGATTTGGGGGCAGTTTATGTGGGCAATTTGTTATGCATGCAGGAGGATTGGTGACTTGATGACAGATTCACTTCTTGGTCCTGAACCTTAATTAACAAGGTCCTCTGAGTACCAAGCTGAGAAACAATAGGAAAATTCTTCTGAGCATTTCACAGATTATTTCGGTATAATCTTAAGGGATTTATTTTATTATTCTTTTTCTTTCTTTGTAAGCTGCAGCTTTGTTGCCTTGACATCCACACTCAAGAGTTATTGGTATCAAACCAAGCAATATGAAAAGCTATCATGCACTTCTCAGAGTTTCACGGTTCAAAGCTGTGTTGGCGGCCTGCCAGCCCTGACAGATGAACTGCGCCCCGATGTGGTGAGTGTGGCTGCACATGCATAAAGGAGATCTGGTGAGGTGGGAAACGCTGCCAACTTAGAGAGCTGTGAGAGAAGAAAGTTGGGTGCTTCTACATGAAGACCTGAGGGTCACACTCTCCCCTGCAGGGCCCACATGGAATAATTTTGTTGACTAGGCACAGCTATCAAATAAGTATCACACTCTTGAATTATTTTTAAGATAGAACTAGCTACATTATCAACCAAAAAAACCTAATGATTATTTCATTTATCTCAGCCCAAAATAGACCAAAGATATTAAGGTTTGATATCCTGTTAAAACCAAGACAGCAATATCTAGGATCAGAGTTGTAAACACTCTTCTCACCATCAATGACTGTGCTTTTAGGAATTTCCAAGAAATTTTGGCACGTTTTAATAAACCATGATTCTGTCCCAAGGAGAAGTTTTAAGTTTACTTTAAACTTTGTGGTTTGTATTTCCCAATTCCAGTTTGAAAAGGAAGATGAAAATACGGGATGCATTGTAGTTTGTTTTATCTTTCCAAATGTTTGGCAATATTTTAGGATAAGATGGTAGGCAGTGTTGCTGACATTTCACAAGTGAAGATGTAAGATGTTCAGTTATTGTTAAACTCCACATAGTTAGAAAGCAACAGATATGGAACCCAAAGTCAACTCTATTCTCACTGCCCTTCCTTTGATACAGAAATATCCTCCTCTGCTTGACAACATATTCATTTACAAATATTTGAATTCCCCCAGTGTTCTAGAACTTTGTTAGTGCCCCCAGGCATTTCCCTGCCATTCAATAGTGGACATGGATTGCAAGTGAATGTTAACACCCTGGGGTGATCATCCACCCATAAGAGATAGACATACACCACCCTTGTCACTCAGTGGCACAGTTTTCCATTGCAACTTCAACACCAGCTTTTAATTTGTTCACATTGGACTGAAACTTTGTCATCCACAGCAATGGATCCATTCATTAATGCACTCATATTCAACATCTTTCTCTGTCTCAGTGATCACTTTTCACTTTCAAATATATCCCTCCCACTCAAATCAACCCGGGGCTAACATTAACTTACATGTTTCTCATGTATTACAGTGATCAATGGACCTTGAATCTAAAAATCCCACAGTAATCAGAAAAATGTAGCTGGATTTTTGTTTCTGTTCCAGATCTATCTTCACGTGCGACTTAATTGCTACTTTTAAAGAAAACATTTTGGTACCACGGTATTTTAAGAAAAAATGCAAATTGAGTGGAAGTTATACTTGAATAAAAGTAAACAAGAAGAAGATAAATATCTGCTCCTTAATTCTACCGATTGCAAACAGCCATTTTACCATCTTGGTGAATACAGACATACACATAAATATATAGTCACAAAACAATTTTGTATACTGTCTTATAATCTTTTTTATAATATATAATGAATATATTAATGAACACCCTTTAGACTCTTCAACCATAATTCTTTTGCATTTATACCTGCAGACAATGTAAGCTGATGTATATAAAGAATTTTAGACAGTGTTATAGGAAAATGTCCCCTTATTTCCTACTAACAAAAGTTCTTAAACTTAAGGAAAGTTCTTATTTATATTCCTAACAGCAGTAGGTGAAAACACTGGCAGCCTCACCATAGCTCAGCTATATATCCTTTTAAAATGTGCTAATTTGCTAGTTGACAATTGGATTTTACCACTTTCAAACCCAGTTTTTCCTTACCCAACAATTTCCCTTTTGTGTGATTATCAAAAGTGTGGCAGCCATCATTTTTGAGAATGGGAGAAACTTTCTTGTGAACTTTTCAACTTCCATTTCTTTGTGGTTGAAATCGATCCCCAACAGCTGTCTGAAAGTTCCATCTTAAGGCAGCTGCTGGTTTTGGGTGGCTATTGGGGTAGGAAAAATGTGCCAAGGGATTGAAGAAGTAAGCAGATAGAACTTTCTGAGGTATTGGGAATTGAACTTCAACGCAATATTTTTTTAATATGTTGGAGACTTTTAACATGTGACCTTCCCCTAACTTCTAAACCAACAATATCCTGTGTGCTTCTAGGTTTAAAAGCAAAGCTTCTTTAAAGAATGCAGTAGAGAAGTGTATGAATCTGACTGACTTCATTCAATTTTTTATTTCTTCTATTAGAAATACTGTACACCATGACTTTCATCGTTTTTAGAGAGTTATGAGGTTAGAGCCTACCTGGGAAACTTGAATGGTTTCAGAAACTAGGGGGAGGCAGGGGATAACCTCTCTTCTGAGCATAAGTATCACCTGGCATCATGTTTCTAAAACATAAGCAAGGAAACTACGATGTCAAAAGAGAATTATTCTAGTGAAAAATGGAGAAGAAAGAGAGAGAGAGAATAGGAAAGAGGAGGGGAGAGGGAGAGGGAGGAAAGGAAGGCTCACAGAATAAAGGGAAGAAAAGAGGGAGGAAGGCAGAGAGGAAGAGAAGAAGGAGCTCTGTGTAGCGACAGGTTACTTAAACTGCAGGGTACTTTGGAATACCACACTATTCCTCTAAGAGAAATTCCTGTAGTCACATATATCCCAGGATGATAAATGTTTTCAATGAGATTGAAGGGGGCGTATATCAGCTATGACTATTTCCATAAATTCTGCAATATCCTACAATTAACATTGTTACTTGGTGTGCATGGAATACTGTCATGATTCAGACTAATGTGTTTGCTACACAGGTGTTTACTGGTGTACCCTGTGTCTTATACCTGCTTTCAAAAGAATTATAGACATCTCCACAATCCTATGCTAGATGAAAGAAGACAGAGAAATATACTTTCTGATATAACCCATCTTCACACCTCTTTTCTTGGAATCTACAGCCCTGGATAGAGAAAATTAACACAGGTATAATTGTGTGGATCCATTCTCCCTCCAAAATAGGTCTCTTTGGTTGATGTCTCCTTTCTTCCCCTTTACATCTTTTACTGCTCAGCCCTGCACTGGTTCTAACTTTCCTGCTACCTTGAAGGAGAGGCAATAGCAAATTTCTTCATAGAGCCCATAAGCACATTTTTTTTTGGAGAAATTTTTTCCTCTCAATATATTTACTTAAGGCTTGTCAGGTAGTTTGAATTAGCACTTGTGAACACTGAGGCTAAGTAGATGGACTATGCAATATCTCAATTATCACTTTTACTGAAATCAGATTACTAAGTGAAGTTAAATTATCAAAAAGTTGAAGAATATTAGATGAAAGGAGTAAGAAGTTATGAATCTCTCCTCTACCCTTAAAATTATTCATAAAGCAGTAATTATTTTACCAAGTGGAATAATGCCTACAAGTAAGTACAGGCAGCTCCAGAGCCCCCACTCCATAAAAGCAGAATCAAAGAATTGTTAAAGCACTTATCATTCAGGATTTACTATATTTTAGTTTTGAAAGGCACAGCATTATGTTATTAGATACACATATCATTACTGAGTAACTACCCTGCGCCATGTTCCTTCAACACCTTGGAAATATCACTGCAAACAATTTCAAAATTAAGAAAAATTACAGATTAATAAATTGAGGTTCTGATACAGGTCATTCACACCATGCCAATCAGTTGATAAGTATCAATAGAAGAATTTAACAATCTAGGTGATTCTCCAGTATGTGTCATGATGCAACCGTACTTGGAATCAAAGAATTGGTTTCTATATCTAGCTGACAGTCTGCTCCTATATTAAATTTGAGATAGTTTCTTTTTTTTTTGTATTTTCTTTTTTTCCAATCTGTCACCTTATCACTTTTTCTTGTTTTATTTCCCATGTATTTTCCTTACAATGGGGAAGGCAGTGTAATCAATTTTCTTCAAGGAACAGGAAACATGTAAATTAAATCTCAGAACATCCTTTTTTTGCCTCCATGTCAAAATACTCATTTAAAAACATTTTTGAGAGGGAGGCAGGAAGTGGGGGAGAGGGAGAAAAAGAGGGAGAAGAAAGAGAGAGAGGAAGAGAAAAGAGAGAGGGAGAGAGACAGAGAGAGAGAGAGAGAGAGAGAGAAATGAGCTCACATCTGCTAGTTCAATGGTCACAACAGCCAGGACTTGGCTGGGGCAGAAGCCAGGAACTGAGTTCTCAGTCCAGATATTCCATGTGGACGGCAATGGCCCAATTACTTGAACCATTTCATGCTGGTTCCTGGGGTCTACATTTGCAAGAAGCTGGAATTAGCAGCCAAAACTGAGTGTCGAGCCTAGGTACTCTGAAGTAGAACATGGACATCTTAACCAGTAGTGAAATGCCCACCCCAAAATATTTTTTTCAGTAGACATATAGTTATGTGAATTTAGTGTGAAATAGTACCATTTTAGTTCATGAAATTTTCAAAAACTTGTTAAGTAGATACAAACACATGGTGTAAACACAGGGTCTCTTGAGCAAGGGAGTAAGCTAATGTCATAACCATGCAGAGAAATAAGTATTTTGACTTTGCTGAAGTGTTAATAATTTAACACAGTCAAGACTTGTTTTGTTTTTCAAGAGAATACAACAAAACACTCCAATATTCCAAACAACTGAGACAAATATCTCATACATCCCATAAATCAAGAAAGATGTTTATGTTCTCTGAAGCATTCTGTTACAGTTTACTTCTTGAGTGATAAGCTTCCAGAAGAGTGTTGGATTTGGACTACAAAACAGAAATGCTCTCTGTTTGGTTAGACAGTTACCATCTTTAAAATAGACTGTGCCTTGCTATTCTAGGAACTGTTTTAAGTGATTTCTTAGAAACTGTGATAAATATTTCTTCCTAAGATGTAGAAATCTGCTCCAGAAGCACCAGCCTGGAGAAGGAGATATGAAGGAAATAAAAGATCTTCAGTTTCATAACTTCAAACGTGGAGATGAGGATGTCACAGTGATGTCCTTTATAGTTTGTCTCTTTTCTCAAAAAAAATTTCATGTGCTATTTGTGTTCTTTTCACTTGGTTTATTTACAAATCCTTTTTTGTGTCCTTTTTCTGTAGTTGTTTTTAAGATCAATGGACAAAAATAATTTCATAGCATTTTGTTTAATATGACTAATAAGAGTAGAATTAAAACAAGCACACGCGCGCACACACACTCATACAATTCCATCACTTGAGTTAGCAAAAGGCACTCTACCGTTGGCCTTCATTGTGTACAAGGTGGCTGTGTTGTGGGTGGGACATGAAATAATGATGAACACAAGGGTCAGATTCTTAATAGATAGGAATAAAGCATTTCATGGACAATGCTCTAAATCTCACTTGAAATTATAGAAAAATGGCCTAATGGCAAATATGTATGTTTTTTAAATCTAAATAGATGGCAACCGTACACACCCTCAACACTATTGTGTGCATGATGTCAACTCTTTTTTTTTTTTTAATTACTTGAAGCTACGCAGTACAGTCCTTAAGAGGACAAGCTTTGAAAATAGTTAACATATTGAACTTTGCTCTCAGACTTGACATCCAAGTGTCCTGGTGATGTTCTCAGTCAACAGTTTAAATCTTCTCATTTAAATTGCCCTCTATGTGAGGGCAAACTGTTGAAATCTTTACGTAATATGCACTAAACTGATCTTCTGTGTATAAAGAGAATTGAAAATGAATCTTGATGTGAATGAAAGGGGAGAGGGAGCGGGAAAGGGGGGGTTGTGGGTGGGAGGGAAGTTATGGGGGGGAAGCCATTGTAATCCATAAGCTGTACTTTGGAAATTTATATTCTTTAAATAAAAGCTTTATTAAAAAAATCTTCTCATTTGTGAAAAGAAATACTACTTAAATTACAGGGTTGCTAATGGATTTGAATGAGTTAAGTATCAGCATCAACTATACAGATATCATCTGGAAATTCCTTTTTGCTCTGAAGGTTTAAGTGAACCTGGTTTAAATGCATCATGGCATTAACTGAAAGAGTACAGAGATCATTATGTAATTCCAGGACATTCTTGATAGCATATTTTATCAGAGCCCTCACTTCCTCAGTTGCTTTATACTCATGTACTTTCTCAGATTACTTTATGGTTGAATGGGTATCAAGTTATTTCACATCTGCACACATAATTCTATCAAAATAAATAAATAAACAAACAAACCTGGAATGGTATTTAGCTTACAGGATATGAGACCGGTTAAGATATCTGTGTCTCACATCTGAGTGCCTGGGTTTGAGACTCTCCTGTAGCTCCTGATTCCTGCTAGCCCCTAATGCAGATCCTGGATAGCAGTGGTGATGCCTCAGGTAATTGGGTCTCTGCTGCCCACATGAGAGATGTGGAATGAATTGTCAGCTCCCTGCTTTGGTTAGGTATGGGCATTTGGGGAGTGAACAAATAAATGAGATCTCTCTTTCTTTGTCTCTGTCTTTGTCCCTGCTCTCTTTCTCTCTTTCTCTAGTAGAGACATATTTTTTTTAAAAAAAGTAACTAGAAACACTTTTAATGAATTCAATAACATTATGTCTTTGGCTACTTTTCCAATTTCTAAATCCATTATCAAACTGTCTTTTACACATTGTAAATAGGAGACCAAAAGTCTTTTCTTGCCTCAAACAATACAATTTTCTGTGAATACTCCTTAGGCTTTCAGATTATGTTCCAAGTTTTTAATCAGAAATTTTATTTCTTCTACATTTATTTATTTGATTATTTGATTGTTTATTATTTCAGAGAGAGAGAGAGAGCAATCTTTCATCTCCTGGTTTACTCCCCAAATGGCCACAACAGCCAGGCTGAAGCCAGGAGCCTAAAACTCCATCTAGATCTCCCACATTGGTGCAGGGCCCAAGGACATAGGTCATTTTCTGCTGTCTTCCCAGGCACATTGGAAGGGAGCTGAATTGGAAGTGGAGCAACTGGAACTTGAACCAACACCCATATGGGATGCCGACTCTGCAGACATCAGCTTTCTCTACTACATCAGAGCACGAGCTCTTTCTCCTGTCTTTTTTCTTTTTTTTTTTTTTTTTTTGGACAGGCAGAGTTAGACAGTGAGAGAGATAGAGTTATAGACAGAGAGAGACAGAGAGAAAGGTCTTCCTTCCGTTGGTTTACTCCCCTAATGGCTGCCATGGCCAGCACTATGCTGATCTGAAGCCAGGAGCCAGGTGCTTCTCCTGGTCTCCCATGTGGGTGCAGGAGCCCAAGCACTTGGGCCATCCTCCACTGCACTCCCGGGCCACAGCAGAGACCTGGACTGAAAGAGGAAAGCCAGGACTAGTACCCAGCACCCCAACTGGGACTAGAACCCAGGGTGCTGGTGCCGCAGGTGGAGGATTAGACTAGTGAGCCATGCCACCAGCCCCCTTCTCCTGTCTTCACCACACTCTCTGCCTCAAAAGACCAACATGTAAAATACAACACATCAATCAGTCTCTAGACCATCATGGTGAATTAACCTCAGTGAATTAAGAACACCAGTAGGTTCAAGCATTAGAGTACAATGGGTTAAGTTGCTGTCTGCAAGGACAGCATTCTGTATGGGCACTGGTTCTAGTCCCAGCTCTTCCACTTTCAATCCAACTCCCTGTTAATGCTCCTAGGAAAGCAGCAGCAGATGGTCCAAAGTGCTTGGACCTCTGCCACTCACATGGGATCCTGGATGTAGTTACAGGCTCCTAGCTTCGGCCTGGCCCACCCCTGGCCTTTGTAACCATTAGGAGAGTGAACCAGTAGATGAAAGATTCTCTCTCTCTAATTCTGTCTTCTCTCTCTCTCACTCTGTGTGTTTGTGTGTGTGTGTGTGTGTGTCTCCATCTTTGTTTGTAACTCTGCCTTTTAAGTAAACAAATAAAAGAAAAACCCAGTAGGACACTGAGGATCTCAGAAGAGTTATTCATTCCCCAGCCTCCCTGTGCCAAGTTGTCTACTGATAGTTGCCCCTGTTACTCCAGAGGAGCTGAATCTACTCATCTTCTGCTACTTGCATCTAACTAGTTGTTAACTCTCCTAGTTATTTTTAGGTGCCAAGAGCCCCATTCTTCTTAAAGTCTCATCCCTGTTCCTTATACTTCTACATCAAATCTTGGTAAGCATGAAAAAGCCAAAAAAATCATTGCATTCCATTTACATTATTTGTTTCCTATGGGGATGCTTAAAAGACTTCTCTGGTTCCCAGTCCCCCATTCTCTCATTTAACCAGATGCCTCTGAAGCAATAGAATACACTAGGAGTATCCTCACATCACTATACATCAGTGGCACCAAACATTTCTGTGTTTCCCTATTTTAGTCCCTGAGCTCTGACCTCCCTGATCTGGAATGTCTTCAGGAATTCATCCAACTTTTCTGATACATGAACAAACTTGGAAAAAAGTCAAAGTCTGATGACCTCTGACTAATGAGGGGAAGAGATAATTTATGAATACTAGTCCATCCCTTCTCTTGCAATGACACTTTGGAGGAACATATTTTATCTAGCTATTATACTCTTCTGGCAGGATTGGGTCCCAGTTGCCTATAGCAGTGAAGCAATTCAATAATGCATGATCAGATGGGCTTCCCTCTATCTGTGTTTCACCCTTCTAGATCTTCAAACCTTGTTGCTTGAGGACATTCCGAAGTAAACTACCTCTTGCAAACATTGTTCTCAAGTTCTCCTCAATGCACAGATCCTGATCTTAGAGGTACCATGATTGATGCAGTCATTCATCTCAGTTTTTAACAACAACAACAAAATGAAACAAAAATGTTTGCTGTATAGAATTATTAAAGAAATAACATTGAGAATTATCCATTGTTCGTTATCTGTTTACTAAAAGTTATTTGTCATATGCCCCCAACCATCTCTTCTACCGTCCATTGACACCATCAAACTCTCTTATTCTCACCATTTGTACATGAATGGGACCAGATATAAATCAATGCACACGGGACAATCTGTCAGCATATTTTCCAGTGAAGCTCCTGACTGGTCTCTGAGAGGTTCCTAACAGCATTTCTCTTAATAATAACAACACCATTAGTCAGAAGGAATAAAACCTTTTAGCGAAAAGGAAAGCAGAACATCTCCATTTTTTATATTGAGTAAATTCAAACTTCAGTTTTCACACTGATAGAATAAATGCATAACTTAATTTCTATTGCAGAGTCATAGGTAAACAGGCCCTGGAATGAATGGTCATCCCTCCTTTTCACAACCTGGTCTACAGGAGACCTGAACTGTCAATGAGCATCTGAAAGAAGGGTGTGCAGACCAGGTTTGAAAGTGGTGCTGTCGCCACACAGAGCAGCTGGAGATCTCCTCTACCTTGGCCTGAATTCCGAGGAAAATAGTTTGAAAGCATTTCTTGTGTAGAGAAATGACTGAGGAGGCAAACCAGACTAAACATTACAGCTAAGATTAGACACACACAAGCTCTGTGGACATACCCAAATGTAAACCCTTAAAAAGATAAAACAGGGAGTTAAACATCAGCATGACAGAAGTTTTCGCACTAAATGAGAGCTATAATTCTCACTTCTTTCCTTTTCATACATTGTGTTCCATGGATTCTGGCTACAGATAGGAAATAGAGGAAGACATATTGGAACAGTAAGGGCAATCTGTCTTCAGGCTTCCAAAACTGTGGCAAGCAGGCCAGCTCTCTTGAGATTTCCAGAGAGGCTTTGCACTTGTAGGGGCCCTGAGTTTGCAGAAGATGTCAATTAACAGTACTGCCTTGGCACACTAATGTAAACCTCAGATCATTTGAGGTTGGCGTTTCTCTCTTTAAAAATGCATATTGTATTACAGATTAGTATAAACATTAAGAGTTATTATCTCGCTCCCTTCTTAATTCAGATTTACATTTACAGGAAAATCAAGTGGAAGACCATAAGCTGGGAAATGCCACTCATTTACAAAGACGCATTATTGATCTAGGTCTGTGGGCTGAATCATGAAGCTCAGAGTTCTGTGTGCCTGCCTTACTGATAGCCCATCCCTGCCCATACCACACGCAGAACTTTGGATCTAGTGTCATTTCATGGATTTATTAGACTTTCTGGAGGAAATTGGTTTAGCGGTATACTCAAGAACCAAATATTAAATGTACCTATGTGGCCATGAACATCAGGCAATACTAACAAGTTGCTCAGTGATTGTATTGAGTTCCTAGAGCATGTGTTGACTTGGGAAGTCTGTTCTTATTGGGAATGGACTTACTCTAATTCTTTTACATGTGTTTACTTTTATAAAATTTCCATAACCACAAAATTCTCAAGATATAAAAATAAGATATATTTTGGGCTCTATTTGCAAGTCCATTTCATCTATCTATTTTTCTCAAATAATGGATATTGGTGATACTATCTATCCATGCATGGGATTTTATGTATTAAGCATAAGCATATTACAGAAAATGTGAGGGTACTCTAATAAATTTGGGAAATGGAATTAAAAGAATTTTGCATTGGTGCAAACAAGTTTCCAAAAGCATGCATAGATTTTGACCTTATGAATTTTCCATGAACATCTTAAAGACCCCTTGTATTTATAGTCATATACTCTCCTTTCTAATTCCTGTTACTTCCTGATAAAATTCAGTGCACATTTGAGATGCTTTTGTTTTCCATTTCCAAGTTGTCTCACAGTCAACAACTTAGCACTTCAAGTTATGTTATAGAAATTCGCAAAAAAAATATTTAGTAGAATCCTCAGTTTTTTAGCAGTTGTAACTTTATGAGTAAAACTCTTTGTTTCCTGGAAAGAAATGTTTGTTTTCTGACACAAAGTCATTTAGAGTAGAGAAATGGGAATGTGTCGACGGATATAAATGAATGTGTTCAATTTCATAGTCACTGTGTTAAGAAAACAGAAACATGTCTTCCACTTTTTAAAAGCACAATCCTTTTCATTACATCTACAATGTTGAATAGAATTGTTCCCTTTAGTAGGTCAAAGTTATATAAGATACAAATTTGATGTCACAATATCATATGTGGGAAATTCATTATTTCAAAACAGCATAATTTCTCATTGTTGTTTTAGCATTTAAAACTGTAGTTGAAATTTATGGGATGAGGTAATAAGCCATAGTTTTTCCAATATTTCAATACTTCATTAAGTTGCAACTCTATTATTCAGATCACAGTGATAACAAGATGAGTATCATTTGTTATTCCATATGCCATAATCAAGTCAATAAAATATGTAGACATTTGTTAATTTCCTTTCCAACTTCCATTCCCTTTCTTACTTGAGCACTACATAAATTTCTGTCCAGTATGCATCCCTAACCCCTTGCCTCATGCTCTGTTTTGTTTACTCCCCAGATGGCTGCAACAGCCAGGGCTGAAGCAAGGTGATGCATATTATAATACAGATTAGTATAAGCATTAAGCGTTATTGTCGGCCGGCGCTGAGGCTCAATAGGCTAATCCTTCACCTTGCGGCACCGGCACACCAGGTTCTAGTCCCGGTTGGGGCACTGGATTTTGTCCTGGTTGCTCCTCTTCCAGGCCAGCCCTCTGCTGTGGCCCAGGAGTGCAGTGGAGGATGGCCCAAGTGCTTGGGCCCTGCACCCGCATGGGAGACCAGGAGAAGCACCTGGCTCCTGGCTTCGGATCAGTGCAATGCGCCGGCTGTGGCGGCCATTGGAGTGTGAACCAACGGCAAAAAGGAAGACCTTTCTCTCTGTCTCTCTCTCTCTCACTGTCCACTCTGCCTGTCAAAAATTAAAAAAAAAAAGCAGTTATTGTCTCCCTCGCTTCCTAATTCATATTTCCAGGAGTTTCATCCAGGTCTCCCACATTGGTGGCAGAGGCTGAAGTACTTGGGCATCTTCTGTTGCTTTTCCCAAGCCATTAAAAGGGAGCTAGATTAGAATTAGAGCACCTGGGACATGAGCCAATGCCCACATGAGATGCCAACCTCACAGATAGTGGCTTTATCCACTATGCCAAAATACCAGCCCCCAGATTTTTTTAAGAAGAAATTTTAGTCATATAACCTTACTCGATCTGTCAGAACTATCTTATTACACACACCCTTTCTTTCTCTCTCTCTTTATATATATACATATATATATATATATATATATATATAACACACTCTCTCTCTTTAGATATATATATAGATAGATAGATAGATAGATCTATAGAGAGGTAATATATATTTTAAATTTTAATATTTTAGAGATAATATATATATTATGTATCCATAGCTATATCTCTCTATATCTATATCTATATATAGAGAGAGCTAGATAAACACACATACATATATGTATATAGACACTCTCTCTATGTATGTGTGTATATATATATATATATATATATATAGTGTGTGTGTGTATATACATAATATGCATAGTGTTTCCATAATATACATCTTTCATGAAGTTTCTGAAGAACTCTTATAAGCATGGATTACAAGATTTTTTGGCACCAAATAAATATACCTTTTATTCTATTTTCCACCAACTTGACATGTGCATGTGTGTGTGTATGTGAATACATATACATACATATACACATACATTTGAATATTCACATAAGTAGCTCCTTTCTTTAGAATTCTATGTGGATCTGTGGTCCTCTTACTATGGAAATCTTCCAAATCCTCCAATTAAAATAAATTAATTACTTTGGAACAAGATTGAGGGATGAACCAAAGCATTCAAAGACCATTAGAATGTATTGAATTCTCTAAATAATATTTCTGAAAAATCATTTTTCTTCCCACTCATATTTTAGTACTTATTAAAATGGTTACCATTTATATAAGTTGACAAATAAAAATAAACAAAACTTGTATGCAATTAGATTAGTACCATTCTATTCACAGTATAATTTGCTGAGTGAGAAATGATCAGAAATTATCTCCTTTGGATTACATTCTGCAGTTCAAGGCCTGGGAGACCATATACAAATTCAACAAGTTGACATGGATAATATAGCCATGCATTGAATTACAATATTTTGTCAGCTTATGTGATAATGTTGTAATAAGGTTTGATAGAGCTGAAATATTCCTGTCTTCTACTAACACAGATTTGATAATGGTCCAGAGTAATAAATTACTTGTGTGTTTATAGTGTTGTTGATGTAAAGAAACCCACTGTACTGCCCCTCATAAAAGTGTAGCACATATAATCATAGCATATAATATTTGAAATTTACAACAAACTATTAATTGGTGGACTTAGCATACTTTTTGTAATTATTTGAGAGTCTGCTCCCACTTACAGAAGAAAATTTTACTATAAGAATGCTCGTCACATTACAATAGCAACCTCATCTACATCTGCAGGCATCTTGATAGTATCAAGAGACCATGTCAGTAACTGATCTATATCATCCAGGCTTTTTTAAAGTACACTCTGATATTTGCACAACAAGAACATTGCCCAATGAAGGATTTATCTGCAAGTTTCTCTTTTAGTGACACACGACCATAGATAGAATATTACAGAAATTATAATTAAGAACATGCATTTGAAATCTTTTGTTAGCTTGCAGTTTTTTATCAGAGCAATTCAAACATGTTATGAAAATGATGCAGATCTATTTTGATTAGGAGAAAGAAGATTAAGGTGTAGAATTTGAAGAATTGTGAGGTAAGCTAGCATGCTACGTAATAAATTTCAGAAGGACAATGAATCTGCAGTGGCTTGGGAATCAGCTCAGAATAATTATTTGAGTATATAAAGGAGGAAAAAAATCACCAAAGATAAATGTAGTGTACTTTTATATTTCATTTATGGTTGAAGTACAGTACTTGAAAATTTATCTGTAAAGATGTAACTTTAGCTTAAAGAATCCAGATTTTTCACTTTATAAAGAAATTTTTAAAATAAAACGTAATCTACCACATTCTATCATCTGAATCCTCAGAGATGAACATGTGGGCTTTGACAATTAAGAACAAATCAAAACTCATTTTTTAAAAATTTATTTTTAAAGCAGAGTTACAGAGAGAGGAGAGACAGAGAAAGAAGCATGCAGTCGTCCATCCTCTGGTTCACTCCCTAAGTGGCCACAATGGCTGGGGCTGGGTCAGGCCAAAGACAGGAGCCCAGAACTTCCCCCAGGTCTCCCAAATTGGTGCAGGAGCCGATGCAATTGTGCCATCTTCCACTGCTTCCCAGGTATACTAGAAGCTGGATTGGAAGTGGAGCAGCCAGGCCTCAAAGTGGTGCCTCTATGGGATGCCAATATTGTAGGCAGAGGCTTTACTTGTATCACAATGCAGGCCACGCAAAACTCATTGTACAACTGAGATGACTAAAATGTACAGATCAATATTTAGAAGCTTAATTATGACTATATAGAATCTCGAATGTTGCTGAAGATTCTAGATTGTCAGATCCATCTTATTCTTGCCACAGCAAAGCTTTGGAAAATGAAGGAAACCCAGATCCTTAAGTCACCACCTAGGATTGGGAAATGTCTGGTCTGTGGGCCATATAAGTCCCATAAGATCATTTAGTCTGACCCTGCCAAGGCAACTACATGCAGGACTCAGAATTCAATGAATCTATGTTAGGCTAATTTTTAAGTTGATAATTTTACATGGCCCATGAATGATGTGATACACATCCAAAGGGCCCTTGGCAGAAAGAGTTTCTCTAGCTCTGAAGGACTTACTTGGAACATTCTAATTGACTGTCACATGAGAGAAAGTAAGACTTTGTGTTGTTTTTGTACCATAATATAAACAATCTACTGCAAGTGATATATAAGTGTGTGTGTTCAGTTCCTCCATTTCCAAAAACTTCCAAGCCATCTCTCAAATTTAGTTCAAATGCTAACAAGCTGTCATCTTCCATAATGAATTGATTTTCCTTTCACTTGATACTTTCCACATACCTCCACTACATTTTCCCTTCACTTAATACTTTGCACATATCTCCATTGCACACAGACGGTAGCTACAGAATTACCATAGAGTTTTGAACTACTAACTAGATGCTAAGCTTCTTAAAATGGAAGATTTTTTTCTCACTAAACTGCACAACTTCTTATATTTCCTAGGTGTACAACAAATGCATTTTGAAAGAATGCATGATTATGGGGAACATTGAATGTGACTCAATGCACAAAGCTTTGGTAGCTTGCTTTCTTTTTTTAATTCTTATAAATGAATGTTCAATCATTTAGTTGTTATGAGTTAAAAACAGTGATTACTAGAGGTTTGAATGGGTAGGGGTGATTGGGGAAGAGGCAATGGTGGATGCCAAAATGCAACTGGGAGGAGATAATGGATTCTAGAAATTCCACAGAACGGTGGGGCAAATACAGTCTGCAATAAAGGTGCTGGAAGGGCCTTTGGCCTGCACAATTGCTTTCTGCTGTGGAAATGTTGCAACATACCGCATCAAATGTAGAAGTATTTCATGTTAAGTACCATGAACTATGGTGCTGACACACCAAATGTTTAGTGCCTCTCAGTTCAGGAGACTGTCAAACATCACAGCATTGGTAGGCTTGGTTTCTTCTGAGTACAGTAAAGGAAGGTTCTGTCCAGGTGCTTTTTGACTTGTAAATGACCATCTTTCCCCTGTGTTTTCACATCACTTCTTTACATGTGTCTTTCTGTTCACATGCATTATTTTTATAACTTCAACCATATATTGGATTAGGGTGAATCTGAGACTTCACCCTTATTTAATTACTTGCAACTGTGATGACTCTGCTTCCAAATCAGGTCACATTGCAAGGTACTAGCTGTTAGAATTTTCAGCATATGGATTTTGGGGGTAGGGTGCATAGTTTAACAAATTATGTGATTAATTTTCTCCATATCAAGCTGTCATTCCTCTCATATTTTGCCCTTACCAGAAACTAACATATATTAAGCTCCATCTCATGGAACAGAACTCCAGTGACTCATGACTTAGTGGTTATCATTATAGAAGCATGGATTTTCATTCTCATATTTCCAGTTTGTAGCTCTGTGAGCTGTGTTTTTTCATGTATATAATGAAGATAATTGCATCTAGCATGGTAAGTACTTAACCACTTTGTACAGATTATACTTATTTTTTATTGTGGGGGTGGGGGATGTCTTCCATCTGCTGGTTCACTCCCCAGTTGGCCGCAACAGCCAGAGCTGTCCCGATCTGAAGCCAGGAGCCAGGAGCTTCTGGATCTCCCACGTGGGTGCAGGGCCCAAGGACTTGGGTCATCTTTCACTGCTTTCCCAGGCCACAGCAGAGAGCTGGATTTAAGAGGAGCAGCTGGGACTAGAACTGGTGTCCATATGGATGTGGGTGCCGCAGGCAGAGGATTAACCTACTTCACCACGGTGCCGGCCCTGCTGTTTATCTCTTGTACAGACTAAAATCTAGCAGACCTCAGGTATGAGCTCCTCTTTTTTTTTTTAACATTTTTAAAAATTGATTTATTTGACAGAGTTAGACAGTGAGAGAGAGAGATAGAGAAAGGTATTCCTTCTGTTGGTTCACTCCCCAAATGGCTACTACAGCTGGAGCTACGCCGACCCGAAGCCAGGAGCCAAGTGCTTCTTCCTGGTCTCCCATGCAGGGGCAGGTGCCCAAGCATTTGGGCCATCCTTCACTGCCTTCCTGGGCTGCAGCAGAGAGTTGGACTGGAAGAGGAGCAACCAGGACTAGAACCTGGCACCCATATGGGATGCTGGCACTGCAGGTCAAGGATTAACCAATTGAGCCATGGTGCCGGCCTCGAGCTCCTCTTAATTATAAAATCTTTACAATTTTGACCTT
The DNA here is from genome assembly GCA_949820135.1 of Sylvilagus floridanus. Taxonomy (NCBI): domain Eukaryota; kingdom Metazoa; phylum Chordata; class Mammalia; order Lagomorpha; family Leporidae; genus Sylvilagus; species Sylvilagus floridanus. Next base: position 37,568,190 of record OX463228.1, on the reverse strand, counting down.
AACATTTTAGATGTACTATATCATTTAATTTTACAAGAACTGTTTTAGATAATTATGGATATCATAATTAAAATAAGTCCTGAGGAGGTCCATGTTGCCCAAATTTGCATAGTAAGCAATGAGGATATAATTTGAATTCATGTCAGTATAATTGTAGTGCCAGCATTCATTGAAAAATTCTCCCTCCTCACAGATAGGGGTGGAAGTTAGAAATTTAACCAAGATCTTTACTGGGTTGTCATTATTGAGTATTTCTCAGAGAAAGTACTGAGCAGTTTGATCAATAGATTTTTCCCAATGTACCTTCTTGCTCCAAAGCAGCCTTCTGTCATAGATATACAAATAACCAAAAAATCAGAGGAACAACCAATGAAATGTAGTGTAAGTTTCTCAGAAAGTATAAAGACAGCTTCTATAGATAATTCTCAGATTATTTTAATATATAGCTGTAGACATTGATTTATATGAATATTCAATATATTTATATGTATAAAGGTATATCTACATATATTCCAAAGATATTAATCACCAAGAATCCATTTTCTCAGAGTCTGATATCTCTTTTTTAACTCAAAGCTCAAATAATGAGGACTTGTGTAAGTTCTCAAATATACTGAGTTTACCTCAGAATTGTGTGTAAATTGGATTTAAAAAATCTAGTTATATACGATGTTTCCAGAAAGGTTTATCAAATCTGAATCACAATGCTGTTTGGATAGTGCAGCCTAATTTAATTTTCATAGTTTCATGTATTTGAATTCATGTTTTCTTAAAGCAGGAGTTATATTAAAATTCAAACAGAAAGATGGTATAAGATTCTAATAAAGTATATATTGAAGAACTACCATACTCCAGATGTTGAAAAGATAGATAAATAGATACCAATACTTGCTTCTAATCATTTTCCTTTCTGATATCATACAGATCAGTTGGTAAAAGGCTTGTATTGATAAGAATATATTCAGAGGTCACTTAGCATTGAACACTGGAAAAATCTGATAGTCTTATCATTATGTAACATTAAGTTGGAAGGTCTCCAGATATTGTTTTGATGTCAATGATATTATTATGTCACAGAATTATTAAAACAGTACATTAAAAGCAAAGTGAGAAGCTTTAATTGGAAACCTGAATTCTTCTTGCTTCTATTTATTTTACTTTTCAAAACCATATAGATCAGTGGGCAAATGCATTATACTGCTTAGAATATAATTAAGGGTTACTATGACCCAAAATTTTGTTCTTTGGAGAAAATGAGAAAAATAGTGGTGAAATGATTACTAGAGAATAAAAGGTAAAACTGACATCATCTTCCCCCAAATTTATATTCCCTGCTCTTATTTTTCCCTTGTAGAATTGCATTAGGATCTAAAAGTACATCCATTAATTTTAAAATAATAGTAAGCTATAGTTAAGAACACCTTAGAGGGGCCAGTGTTGTGGCAGAATGAGTTAAGCTGCTGCTTGTTAACCCAGCATTCCAAATAGGAGTGCCAGATCAAGGCCCAGCTTCTCTACTTCCAATCAACCTTGCTGCTAATCTGCCTGGGAAGGCAGTGGACGAGGGTCCAAGTACTTTGACCTCTGTACTCATGTGAGGGACCCAGAAGAATTTCCTGATTTCTAGTTTCAGCCTGGTCCAGTCCTGGCTGTTGCAGCTGTTTGGGGAATGAACCAGCAAACGAGAAGCTCGCTCTCTCACTCGCTCTCTGTCTCCCTCTCCATGTATGTGAATGTGTATGCGTGTGTGTTTTTCTCCCTGCATCTCGGTTGCATTGCTTTGTAAATAAATAAGTCCTTAAAAGAAGAACATATCTGGAGTATGATTTACTTATCATTTTGCCTTTTGTTTTATTTACAAATTTCATTTTGTAGGCTATGAAGACATATTTATAATTAAGAATTCCAATCTTCAGAGTTTAATCAACACATTTGACATATTTTATGTCTGAATCATTTTTCTCAGCTTGACTTTGATTGTATGCCTTTAGGGTAGGGACTGTATATATAATGATTTATATACTGACGCATACTCGGAGTTCAATAAATAATAAGCAATAAAGAAAGATTGTCTAGCAAAGATACAATTTTCATGCTAGGAACAAATTGGCTAAATGACTTAGAATTATTTTTCTTTTTTATTGGAAGGCAATGACATGATGTATCTTCACTGAATAGAGAAATACTTTTCATCATTTTAATATCAGTTTAATCTATTTTTTGTTCTGTCTTGCTCTCATTTGAAGTTTTAAATCTAGTTTTACATGCATTTTTTAAAATATAACTTTATAGGTATGAACTTTTAATTAAGATTCAATAAGATCAGTTGTGAATTAGCAAATGATACACTCTACATCACCTTCTAGGCACAACATGTGGAGCCATTTCAAACTAAACTTACATAATGACAGTGAAAATAGTTCACTTGTACTCACCTTTATTTCTGACATTCAAACACTATTACATTTCAGATCATGAACTGCTCAATCTTTTGTGTTATTTTCCATGTTCAATTCTTTGGCATATGATACAACAAGGGTCCATGCAAGATGTCAAATCAAAAGAACATCCTTATGTTTTTTATGACATACTTCTAGACTCAAGTTTTTTTGGGAGAAAAGCTCATGCAGAAGCTGCAGATTTTCTTGTTGGTTCCTACTTAGAGCCCCTGACAAATGCTCTGGACCTGGAACACTATTCCAATTTTCCCTCTCATCTTTTCTCTAGCAAGTCGTTACTCATCATTCAAGTTCAGATTAAGTGATTCTTCTTTTGGAAAGCCTTTTATATTTCGACATAACTTAGGTATCCCATGAAAATAAGCCGTAGTCCTTGTATTTCTTGTCACACTATATTTCTTGTAGTAGTCATTACTTTTTTGAGATGCATCTTCTTAACCAGATAATAAATCTCATAAAGAGATGACCTTCCTGAACTAATCACTGTTATACCCAGAACACCAATCTCAGTGCCTGGCATACAGCAATCATTCAATAAATATTTGCTGAATTATTCAAGAACATTTTTTGATCTTTTATGACCATTACAAAAGAAAATCATACATATTCCTGAGGCAAAAGAGTGAAGATTTACATTTGAATTAGACTTGTAAATCATGGAAGCCATTGTACTCTCACAAATACCTGTGAGGCTCAATCAGTACTTGACACATGTCAAGCTCTTTCCTTGAACAAAACCAGCATGTTTGTGCAAGCTGGACACTTCAAGGTTTGTAAGCTGGTGTTAATTGAAGTGGTAATTTTAACATGTTTTTCCTTAACATGATATAAAATGATAATATGTTTGCATTTCCCACAGGAAAAAAAAAGTTATTCACAAGATATCTACTTTGGAAGTTAACAGACTGAAATGAATCCAACAAAAAGCTCATTTTTATTCTTGAGAGTTAACTACAGCAGAGCTATGCAGGTTGAGAGGAAGTATTGTGAGAGTAAGAAGAAATGGCTGCAGAAAGCTGGAAAGTTGGCAAAACCTTAAGTCAGTAACTGTTGAAACAAGACAGAGAGATTTCCAGCCCGAGCAAAGACTCTGAACTGTAGCACTGAGACACGTGGATTGTGCATGTTAACTCATCAAAGGACCGTCACTACTGCGAGAAAATAGTGAGTCCCAGCTGTTCCGTTTCCATCCAGCTTTGTGCTAATGCAACTGGAAAGGTAGCAAAAATGGTCCAAGTGCTTGGCCCCTGCCACCCATGTGTGAGAATAGATTTAAGTTCCTTGTCCCTGATTTTTCCTAGGCCTATAGCTGGCTAATGTGGATATTTAAGGAACAAATCAGAAGACGGAAGCTTGCACTCGCTCTCCCCCAACCCCCGAAGTCTTTCTGTAGTTCTGCTTTTAAACTAATATTTTTTTCGAAAACAAATTCCAATATTAGTAGAACTTACATAAGAAATTTCTGAATGAATCTATCCATATAAATATTTTAATAATATCTGGCTGTTATTTCATGGTACAATGAGATCATGATTCTTTTTTTTTTAATGTCTTAGGAGTTTTAATTAAAAAGTAATACATGCACAGGCTTAAAAATTCAAACCTTACAAAAAGATACACAGTGACAAGGAAGTGACCCTGCTCCCTCCATCCTCAGGCTCCTGTGTCTCCCTGCAGGAAGCAGTCTTGGTCCACATTCTGCTGCTGTGACTAAAGATCACAGACTGGATGACGCACCAAGACAGAGATTTATTTAGCTCATGGCTCTGGAGACTGGGGAGCACTGGTGTTGGCTTGGCTTCTTGTGAGGGCTTCTTGCTGCATCTTTTTTTTTTTTTTTTTTGAGTTCACTATTCTTTCTCCAGTGGGCCTGCAGACTTTTGTGAATTAATCTTACTTGGTTAATTTTCAACAGTTTCTCTGGAACCCAATATTTAACATAAAAGGACAAATATGTGCCTTGCTCTAAGAGATATGAGAAATTGTCTACTCATCTGTAAAAATTTGTCAATGCAGGGCCGGTGCTGTGGCACAGAAGGCTTAGACTCCACATGCAGCACCAGAACCCCTTATAGGCACCAGTTTGTGTCCCGGCTGTTCCTCTTAAATCCAGCTCTCTGCTTATGGCCTAGGAAAGCAGTAGAAGGTGGTATAGAAAATGGTCCAAGTGCTTGGGACCCTGCTCCCACATGGGAGACCCAGAAGCAGCACCTGGTTCCTGGCTTCTGATCAGCTCAGCACCAACACTGCAGCCATCGGTGGAGTGAACCAGTGCATGGAAGACCTTTCTCTTTGTGTCTTTATGTAACTGCCTCTCAAATAAATAAATAAATCATTTAAAAAACTTCTCAGTGTATAGAACACTGAACATGGAGCATAGTAGAAGATTAAATTAATACAGTGTCTTGTGTTACTTGAATCACTTGTTCAAAACAATTGTGTACATCTTTAACAGGGAAAAGCTCTCACTAATGTGAGAGTATAATAATCCCTAGATTTACAGTATCTGACGTTACGCACAAGTCTTTCATTTAGCCCATGTTAGCTCATCAGTATTTTAAAAGAGGAATTCATATTTGATTTATGGGTCATCATGATTGAATAATGAAATCACATTTGAAAGTTAAAAATGTGAAAACAACTAGGATTCCAAATATGAGATATATTTGCCCTTTATTTTTCTCCTTCCAAAATATTTGACTTATTGAAAGCTGTGGAGAATATTTCTCTCTACTGTCTTTATTTAATTCATCCATTTACAAATTACACCTAACAGTAGTCCCACTAAACTGGTATATGATAAAAATATATTTGAATAGGAATATTAATTTACTCACTCATGTGTTTTCATGACTATTAGTTATGCTGTGTAAGAAGTCAAAGAGTAAGTTCCTTAATTATGTGTACCTAGTTCTTATTCTCTATTGACTTCATCTCATTAAATGTCAAACATTTAGGGTAATAGTTCCAATATGTTTCGAAGACATTATGAACATAAGCCTCACAGTTGAGCACCCACATGTTCAAAATATAGAATACAGTCTGAATGCCATTATATTGTGCAATCTCTGTCTTTGTCCTAGTTCACATTATTTTACAATATTCATTATTGTGGGTTTGCAAAACAATGACTATTTCTGAATAATCCTATAATTCTAATTTGAGTGAGGTGCAGTTGGAAGAAAAGCTAAACTTTATACTAATTACTTTGAGGTATAGTAACGGTTGAGATTGTTCCAGGAAAATAGCTATTCTCTTGAGGCACAATAGCTTCCACAATATGAATACAAGGCTACCCAAGCATAAAAGCCTTATATCTCTGGTCGTTTGTGCAGGTGGGAAATGGCATCAGTTGCTTTAGCACTAAAGTTCCTTTTAAACAAATCAACTCTGAAGGAAATTGAGAGCCTCAAAAGCTACAAAGGGAATCTATGCAGAATCTTCAAGCTCAGGGATACCAGAATTCTTAAATATGAAATCCATTATTCTAACTATGATTAAGGCAGTTCATCATCTATTACAGGAAAATGTTCTTAGGTAATCAATGGAGGTTAAAGAGGATTTTTTTTCTTTTCTAGAATTAGTTTCCTAATTAATAAAAGTGAATTTTAAAATGGCCTTCCGAGGAACAGCTGCATCGTCTATTGTTTATGGAACAGCCTTGCAGTCATGCTTGTTTTTGGCACTGAAATAGAAATGAGAGTCATTTGCATAAGTGGAATATTATTTGCTCTGTTGATTATTTTTCGCTTTTTCCTTTTTGTATACTGCTCATTTCTATTATTTTAATGACAAGTGACTTTCAGGCAGAAAACAACTGTCTGCTATTTTTTGACCTCACACAATAGGCTAAAAATATGCTCAGATAAAATTAGTACTAAATTAAGCACAATATGTTCTTTGAACAACAATAAAATTCAGTTCAAATCTATTTAAGAAATACAGACAGTCTATAACATTACCATGTATATAGCTTTATCTTCATTTGAAAATAGACTTTACAGGGGCAGGCACTTAGTCTAGAGGTTAAGTTGCCAGTTAGGATGTCTTCATCCCAAATCATAGTGTCTGTGTTCAATTCCCATCTCTGGCTCCTGATTACATCTTCCTGCTAATTCAAATCCTGGGAGGCAGCAGTGATGACCTAGGTAATTGAGTTCCTGCCACCTACTTGGAAAACCTGTATTGAATTCTAGACAGCTGGCTTTGGATCCTCCACAGCCTCAGCTGTTGTGGGCATTTGAGCATCTAATCAGCAGTGAAAGATTTCTCTCTCTCTCTCTCTCTCTCTCTCTCACACACACACATTTAAATAAAATAATAAATAAAAGTATAAAATAGAGCATTTCAAACAATATAATAAGTTTTAAAGATTTATTATTTGAAAGTCAGAGATAAAGAAAGAAGGGTGGTGGGAGAGAGAAAGAAGTCTTCCATCCACTGTTTCATTCCCCAAATGGCCACAATGGCAGGGTCTGGGCCAGGCCAAAGCCAGGAACCAGAAGCTTCTTTCAGGTCCCACATGGATGTAGGAGCCCAAGCACCTGGGCCTTCTGCTGCTCTCCCAGCCTCTTTAGCAAGGAGCTGGATGGGAAGTGTAGCAGCTGGGATTCTAACCAGCTTACCCAAATGAGACACTGACCTATGCCAAAGCGCCAGCCTCCAAAATGAGTTTTTCAAGGGTCTTAGTTTCACATTTCCTAAGCTACCGTAAAATTCAGGAGTTTTATATATTATTTCTCATCTAAAATATCCAATGACTATTTCATTGTATTTCTTAAGTGTAATGAATACTTCCTTAAAATAAACTTTCAGATGTAAATTTTACTACCACACTTTTTATATTTTATTCACAGCAGTTGGTATAAGTTAAATTCCAAAATTCAAGTACTGAAGTCCTAATTCCTACTACCTCAGAATGTGGCTTTATTGGAGACAGGGTCAAATTAAAGTAAGTTCATTAGAGTAGACCTAAATTCAAAATAGTTTGTACCCTTACAAAAGGGGGGGATCAAGGCATAGATGGATATGCATAGACAAAAGATAGTATGAAGAGACATAGAAAGAGGAGCAGGCAAAGAGAGATGTCTGGAACAGATCCTTCCCTCGTGATCCTCAGAAAAAAACTAAGCCTGACAACACCTTGATCTCAAGACTTCTGATTTCCAGAACTGGAAGAAAATCATTCTGTCCATTAAGATTTGTAGTTTATGGTACCTTATTAAAGTAAGCCTAGCAAATTAATAAAGAAATATGTTTGCTTCTAAGTAGGTCAAATCATTTGTTTTTAAAATATTTTTCTCTTGTTAGTTATTTATGCTGTTGAACTTGTAACATGTTTGAGGAGTCCCAGTCTCTAGCACACAACACATCTACAGTGTAGCTGGGAAACAATGGCTGATTTGTACCGCTCCCTCTGCTGCAATTTTTTCATTCACGAAATAGAAATAATAGTAGTTCCTGACTCATGAGAATGGTTGTAAAGTTCAAAATAGATAAAATAGATAAAATGTGGATCCAAGTCCTGGCCTCTAGTAACACTCCATAAATTTTAGTGTTCGTAAAAGTGGCAATTTACCAACACAAATTGCTATTGAGTTTCAGATATCAGGAGCAGAAAACATAAATAGGGATCTGCTGTAGTTCTGAGTCAAGATATGCAGTCCATAGGGAAGATCTGGCCAGTACTTTGTGTCCTGTTGAAAATTTCCACAACACTTCCTCAAAGCTTTCATCACTGAATAACATATGAGCACCAGGATATGCCAAGGATACATGGATGCACCAGTCAGCCACCTTGCTGATGAGATACTAGAACTTACAGAGAGAGAGCACAATGCTATGCATGGCTCTATTGCAAAAGAACGTTGACTACCAGTAGAGAACAGGCAACCAGGAAGCATCCAACTTCAGGATTATATGTTTGTTACTTAACTTTACCTACTTTCTGATTCTCCCACTCCTTTCAACGTTCCTCAAAAATATGTTACCCTAATGCTTACTTTATCATGTCATTATTTTTTGAATGAATATATTTAAACTTTATCCACAGCTTTACATACAAGAGGTTTTCTTCTAGTCTCACCATTTAAGCATATGGGATGAAAGAGAAGCAGATGCATTACTACTTTTCCCTTGAATATATTTCATATACATAGTTTATAAACAATAAATATCTGTTGAAATACTGACATGTAGATAGCGCTTTTTTAGGTGCCCTTAAAGTTAGTACCACTTGCTTATATTTTAATGAACATTGTGCTTATCTGAGACATTATACTTAATCATCCTATATCATCACTGATTCCTAAAAGTCTGTTTATTCTGTGACATTTTCCAACATGTAAATTCTGAAAAAAATTTAGTTTCTTTTTTATATGGCCAGAGCCTTGCACACCAACCAGCATAAATCAGATACATAAAATGAAGAGCAAATTCATAATTCTGAAAGAAGGAAGGAGAGGAAGAGGTAAATAATTATGAAGGACTTAGTATTCAGGTGGAACCTGTCACAAGGTGGGGTGGGGGCAGACATGAGACTACAGTGGGAGGTGAGAATTTCAGACAGAAAGAAAATCAAGAGCTAAGTATACTTGTGGGGAGAGGAATATGTGCAGAAGTCACAAACAAATCAATTTAGCTAGGGTCTAGTGTATATCAATATGAATAAAGTAGAGTTTAAAAAGGCAAATTCCATTTACATCATGGAAACTCATAAATGCAAGACTAGGAGACATCAACCTTAATTGTTACAGCTTTGAAAACAGCACTCCATGAGTTTTTATTGCCTCTGGCTTAATCTGACTGCACTGTGTAATTTGGAAAAGACATGGGAGAGAGCTTCATTTGTGTCCAGATGTATTAACTCAAATTATTCTAAGGTTAATTCAACCTGAATATCCTTTACTCTGCAAATGTAAATTTTGTCTTAATTATTTTGAACATTTTGAAAATACTATCTATTTGAATCTGTTAAGATTTTTGTGTTAGAACTTTTTCTGTGAAACAACAAAATTTACTTGTGTCCCACTGATGTTGATACTTTGATCTACTTATGCACAATGAAATCTGGAAAAGTTGATTTATGTGACATCAGTAGATAATAACTAATAAAGTAAGATCATAAGAAGTAATAAAATCAAGAATATGATGGTACTTTAAAAAGTCTGATAAAGTTGAATTAAAGGCAAGTTTATTTTGTGCAAAAAAATCTCGAGATTCATACTTTTTTCATAATACATACATTCTATGAACTTTTTGAAAAGCCCTCAAGAATATATAAAATACATATACATTTTTAAAATAACTTTCTATATTTGTTGGTGCTATAAATAAATGGTATAATAAATAAATAAATGAAACTGGTATGTATTTATTGATAATACATCAGGTTATTTTTCTAAATTAATGCAATAGTCATAATTTGTGTCTACATTCTTCTTTTCCATGAAAAAGCCTTTCAAGTGTAAAAATACTAGTTGTATCATGTTCTGTGTTTTAAGTGTTTTCCATGTTGTGAATGTATCTATTATTTAGGAATGATATGGAGCATAAGAAATGTAAACCAGATCAGGGATTAGGTTGCAGTTTGTGATGCCTGCAGACCATATGCCTGAGTTAGAGTCCTAGCTTAACTTCCAACTCCAGGTTCCTTCCAGTGCTCATCCTTGGAGGCGCAGGTGCTGGCTCAAGTATTGGGTCACTGCCAGGTACTATCTCATGGAAGATCCAGATTAAATTCCCAGCTCACTGCTTCGGGCTGACACAGGCCCAGCCATTGCAGGCAGTTGTGGAGTTGTCCAGCAACTCTATGTCTACTCTCTCTCTCACTTCCAAATAATTAAAAATAGATAAATTAAACAAGGTATGCACCCTCTGTAAAAATTATGTGTGTATGTCTACATACACATTTTGGTGCATAACGTTGGAGATTTTGATACCTATGCATGCACATTGTTTGATGTATAGTTTCAGACATTTCAGCCATCTTCTTAAACTTGAAGATGCCCTGGACACCACAGTATATCTGTGAATCTGATACATCCCAGATCAGGCCATCGCCCTAGCTAGACACAAAAACGGTATGTATTTTGCAATTTTTGTCCATTGGTAGTGCTTATTAGGTGAAATGAAACAAATTATCTCAAGTCTGTGAAAGTTTATGTTTCTAAAACCATTTAGTGCTAATCAGTGGAAAGAAACGTAATTCCCAGGAATCTGAAAACTGATTTTTTTCCACTTTTTACTCATATTGTTTATCTTTCCATCACTATTCACATTCTAGCTTTCTCTATAAAACTGTTGAAAGAATGGAGAAAATGTCTTTCCTAGAAATTATATTTTTGAGTGACTGTCCTCTACAATTCCTTCCCAGTCTGTAAATTGTCCATTCAAGGCCATGAAATATTCAACAAATACAATGTTGATGCCTTTTCTTCTAGAGACTTCCATTTTACAAAACAGATTGTTTACAACTCCACTCCCTTCTGCCTAATGGGTACCCTGGGGGAGTGTTGCTGGCTTTGAGATTCAACCATGTATTTGCAACAAAAAAAAACAGTCTTGAAGCCAGTGAAATCTGATAGCAGCTAGCATTATTCAGTGATCTCTGAATGGAATAGGTTCATATTTCTCTTCCCTTTGGGGCATGAAGGAATAGGACACACTGGGATGTGTGAACTGCAGCCTCATATAAGCAAATGATTTCAAAAAGTAGTGGAGCATTTCATGTTCTTTGGAGTCAAATGGGACTCCTAAACTGTCAAGCTTAGCTACAGTGGAAATGGGTTTCTCTTTGGGGACCAAGATACACATTCATTTGCTTCCCATTTGCTTTGCTGATACAGCAGCCATATTCTGGCAGGTGCTGCCTGGGACTGCCAGAGGGACGAAAGCAGAAATAAATCATGTTGCTCTATTGGGTTCTCAGACCAATAGCAAGAATTAATGGTGTCCCATGAAGACCAAAGTGCTTCCCAGGAATCTGGGAAAACCAATACATCACTGATAGTGCCAGCTTGTACTCTGTATGAAAACACAGCTTAGTGAGTAGCAAAATGGAAATAGGTAAGGTACAAAATTGTTACTTAGGAACCAGAAATGTCTTGAATACTACTAGTATTGAATAATTTTAACCATGCTGATCTATCTATATTAAAAAGTGTATATTCAGTTCAGTGTCACTTTTTCCATTTATCCATTTTCTGTGTACCTACTGAGTATCATGCATTAGGAAAACAGTACACAAAACATGATTTCTGACATATATATATATATATATATGTCTTAGAATATGTATATATATATATATATATCTTAGAATCTATTTTTAATGTAAATGAGTGAATAATAGTGTCCAGATGGTATATTTTATGATAGGTTATGCATAATATGCCGTAAGAGCAAGAGGGGTAGTTGTCACAACCTTAACAAAGCTCCCAGAGCAAACCTAGACCCAGAAGTGATGGCTGTTTAGTAAAATGCTAGTGGATGAACAGGGGTAAATTGTCTAAACTGGCATAAAGAAGCGGAAAGGATGACAGACACATTAGGAGCTATTATCATGATAGAGATGATCAAGTACATGAGATGGTTAGATATTAAAAGGAAAAAGAAAGAAAATAAGAATTCATACTTTTGGTATACGGCCTACAATTACGATCAAATGCGTGTATACCTTGATAATTGGAAACTGAAAGGGTTAGCCATATCCTAATACAATTGCGCTCCCATGAAAAAGCCCCATTGCCAAGCACCCTTCCTTATCATGGAGACCAAGCACAGTAACTGCTTATATCTGAGTAGATTCCTGTTTCATACCAGTCCACAGAATTATTCAAATAAGGCAATCACATCTTCCTGTGGGAACTAGAGTCCCCAACTCCTTCTGGGGTAAAACTTAACTACCACAATCCCTGCTTCCTATAGCTTCTGCTAGTCATTAATTTTCTGAAGGCAACCCCCTTATTACCCTATAGGATATGGTGTCCTCATCACCCAAGGTTAGAAACACCACCTATTCACTATCAGGCATTAGATGTTCAACCATCCCCAGAATTCTAGAACAGGAACTCTTCTTTCACCAATGGGGTGAAGAGGAGAAGAATCAAACACTTGCTGAGCGAGCTGATTTCCTTTCCCCCATTACTGGGAGTTACAGTATGAATGTCCCCTCCAAATTTAATTGTAAGAGTATTAAGACATGTAACTCTGAACTGATTGATTCAGAATGTGTTTGTGCTCATAAATAGATGTCATTATTAGGGGAACGGGTTAGCTATCTTGGAAGTGAATGCCTGATTAAAAAAAATAAGATCAGTTTGGTCTGATCTTCCATCTTTATGTCATGTTGTGATACAACACAGATTTTCTGGCCAGAGGCTGTCTCCATGCTCTTAGACTTCTCAGGCCCTAGAACTGTGAGAAACACATTTCTTTCTTAACTACCCAGGCTATAGTATTTTGTTACAGCAGTAAAGAGAGTATGAGTTACTGAGCAAGAGCATACCCATTTAAGAATAGGTTTTTTGGTTTGTTTTCTCAGTGAGACTAAGGATGGACAAGCATGAGAAATGTAGTAAGTTCATCTTTAAACACATGGCAGTGGGTAAGTTTGTAGAAAATCAAAAAGGAGAGGCAATGTGCTGAGTGTGAGAGAAAGAGAAAGGAACATACAGGTCTACATGAAAACAGTTGAAGTTACTTGGCAGGAAATGCAGGAATTCTCACCTCACAACTTCCATTTTCTGCTTCAGATGGGAAAAATGCAGTCCTTGAGATTGATGGAGGACATCATTAGAGAGTATTGGGGAGCATGGGTCAAGTTCAAAAGTGTTAAATAACTATGGCAAAGAATTAAAAATGGTGTATCACTCAGGGCCGCTGAGTCACTATTGATAAAATCTTTTATTCTACTTGATTTAGAATCAACGCATATTGCACATACTATGTCTACAGTGAGGATCTCAACTTCAGAATCATTGTAACATAAATAAGCAGGATGTTAGAGCAGTCAATGAAATCTGATAGGACCAAGCATTTTGGAATAGTATAGTATAATACATAGTGTCAATATATCTATGTTTATATTGCTCTGATGTAAAATAGTTTATTGGTTAATTTGTAAAAGATTCTCAATTTAAATGCTCTTCTGACATACTTGTGTTCCTGTAAAAGCAAACTCTTGGAAAATTGCTTACAGGGAGAAATTGAGTAATGCCAGAAGATTAAGGAGAATAAGGGGAAGTGGGAAAACGTGTGCTTTGTTAAAATGTAGAAAATATGTAAGGAAAAACAAGGTGAGGAATGGTAAGATTTATAATGGTAGAAAGTTTCGCTGTGGATGTAAAGTGTGATGAAAATGATAGAGACATAGTAAAATGGTGCTATCTCATCTGTGGTGCCATCTTAAGCCCTGGGTACCCTCTTAGGCTCTGGCTCCCATTGCCATCTTGCACAGTACGCTTAGGTCCTAAGCCCAGCCTGGCTTGCTAGAAGTCAGGTGAATAAATGGCCGAACCAGAAGCATCAGCTCCACCTCAACCCTAATGGATTTGTTGCTCCCACTTCCCTGCTCCCTGCAAGAGTACAACAGGACCTGCTTCCCCACACATGGGCTCTCTCTCTTGACCTCTCTCTCTCTCTCTCTCTCTCTCTCTCTCTCTCTCGACCCCTCTCTCTTTTTGCCTTCTCTTGACCTCTCCCTCCAGACTGTGTGGTTTCCCCCAACCAGAAAATAACCCTTTCCTTTAACTCTGGTGTTGGGAGTGTTTTGTGGTGACCTTTCATATTTTTCTATATTAATACGTCACTTTTAAAATAAAAGTTGCTTTGTACATGCATCCACGATAAAGCACTATTTTTCTGCCAGTAATTAAAAGGATAAAAAGATGCTTCTAATTTAAACAAACAAAAAGAAAGTTTAAAAAAAAAAAACAAAGCAAAACAGCAATAAAAATAACAACACTGAATTCACAAAATTCTGAGATTTGTATATCCCAGTTAAACTGCTGCTTTGGAAGCCAACATCCCATGTTAAACTGGTTGGCTTCAAGTTTCAGCTTAACTCCTGATACCTGGCTTCCTGCTCTTGCAGTCAGGATGAGCCCAGTTGTATACACCTGGGAATGTGTATTCTCCCTCCTCTCCCTCTCCCTCTCCCTCTCCCTCTCCCTCTCCCTCTCCCTCTCCCTCTCCCTCTCCCTCTCCCTCTCCCTCTCCCTCTCCCTCTCCCTCTCCCTCTCCCTCTCCCTCTCCCTCCCCCTCCCCCTCCCCCTCCACCTCCCTCCCTCACTCTCCCCCTCTCTCTCTCTTTTCCCTCTCCATCCTCTCCCTCTCCCTCTTCACCCTCTCCCTCTTTTGTTCTGCCTTTCAAATAAAAATAAATACAAAACTTTAAAAATTTTATCCCCACGACCACCAAAGCTATGTTGAATTCCTAAGCCCTGGTACCTGTGAACATGACCTCATCTGAAAACAGAGGCTTTGCAGAGATAATCAAATCAGGATCACTGATCATACTGGATAAGCATGGATCTCTTTCCAATGACTGGTTTCCTTACAATAAGGAAGTAGCTTAGACATAGAAGACACACACAGAGGGCTCAGGTAAAAACAACAAAAAAGTAAAGACTTGAGAAATGTCTCTATAAGCCCATGAATGCTAAGGATTTTTTTTTGTACCTTCCAGAAACTAAGGACAGTCAAGAAAGGACACAGCCATAATACATGCAGGGAGTATGGCCCTTAGGTCCCTTGAATTCAACCATCCACCATTAACAACTGTGAGAGAATAAGCTCCTATTATTTTAAGCCACCCAATTGTAGCAGCCTTAGAAAGCTAATGCATCATGTGAAACCTACAAAAGTACTTTCAGATTGCCCTACAGTGACATAGGACAAGCCCCTTTTCTAGACTGGTTATTTGTTAAAGCAGAATCCCCTGCATTCTGAACCATCCCATTTTTGCTGAGATTGCCATCACAAAGGCCTTACCATTCATTTTGCTTAGAAATGCTTCACTTCCAAATTCTAAAATCAGAGAACTATAGTACAAGGCAATCATCACCTTCACCTCTGTGAACCTAGGAATGTGTGTGTGTGTGTGTGTGTGTGTGTGTTTATGTGTGTGTGTGTGTGTGTGTGTGTGTGGACTTACAAAGACTCTTCCAAAGATTGACTGAGGTCTCTGAATAACTTTTCCATCCAAACAATCTAATCAGCTTCAGTCCAACCTGTTGTACTTCATAGGTTTTCCAAAATCCTTTACCCTTTTTCCATATTTCAGTATAGGGTCCTCATCTAGAAAAAAAATGGGGAAAAATAGAAAGGCAGAGAGAGGAAAAGATGGAGGAATAGGAAGTATAGAAGAAAGGGCAAAATACACTTCAAAAACTTAGTGTACAGCTTTGACTGGAGTAAAATACTTCTTTTGTTAAACTTTGTTCAGTAAAACTACAATGGCTTTCCTTTTAGAATTAGAAGACACTAATCAAGAAGGGAGAGAAAAAGGGAATTTTTTCTTTCCACATACAGTAACGGCACATCTTAAAAAAATAAGTTTGCTGTTGATGATAAGACACAAAAGAATTAAATCTAGACAGAGACTCTCCCTGTAGGTTTCCTTTAAGGTTCCCATAGCAGGTTTCGTTGATTTCAAGTATGTCTGGTTTCAAAGATTCTAAATTTCCTTGGTATTTCTGCCCTCTAAAATGATAGCTAGCTATATCTCATGCATTCAATTACATCGGCCAAAAGTAAAATGCTTTGGAGAGATAAAATAATTTAAAAATGCCTAAGTGTTTCAACAGAAAAATGATACAAAATGCCATTTTTACTGAATACCACTTACATCCTGGGCTAACAGGAATGCATGTCCTGTGCAAGAAGATAAATTGTAAAAGAGATTTTGAAAATCTCATTTCATTTAGAGATTTTCCTCTTCCGTTTCTCTTCTCTTCATTCACTCAGGCTCTTCCAAAGCATAATCTGTAGGCAAAACTTATTTTAACAACTGAAGAATGCTTTCAATGATGTATGTTAGATGCCCAAAATTTCCCAGACTACAAGCACATTATTGAGTTTTAACTTATATTTTGAAATACATATCATTGACCATAATTGCAGGTTAAATTGTTGATAAAAAAAATAAAGCTTCTTAGAAGAATTAGATAGAATTTAGTTTTGTGTTTCTTATTCAGATCCTTGACCCCTACTGGGAGATGTGCCTGCTTCTCAAATGAGTCTAAATTTATGAATCACTCACTTGACACTTAATCATGCAAATTAATGACACTTGATAAATACGCCTTTTACAATTGCAATGATGACTAAACTGTGTGTTTTGTTAACGGTGCCATTTATAGCTCACTGATTTTAGACTGCAAAGAGTACAAGTTTATTTGTTCTGTGTTTTCAATGCCATTGCTCTGTTTTTGAGTTTAAAATAACTTTATCCAAAAGTCTTCATTATTGAACACATTTTCAATCCCTCATGAAATATAATCTTGTGGGGACAGCAATGTGGTACAGTGGGCTAAGTTACTGCCTTTGAATACAATACCCTATACTGGAGCATTAATGGGAGTCCTGGCTGTTCCAGTTCCATTCCAGCTCCCTGCTAATGTGCCTGAGAAAGCAGTGGAAGTTGGCCCGAGCACTTGGGCCCCTGTACCCACATGAGAGACCTAGAGAAGCTCCTGGCTCCTGACTTCAACCTGGTCAGCCCTGGCCGTTGTAGCCTTTGGGAAATGAAACAAAGGATGGGAGATATTCTTTCCCTCTTCCTCTCTATCTCACTCTTTCTTTTTAATGCTTTCAAATAAATAAATTAAAAAAAAAGTCAATGGGAATTTTGGGAGGAAACTATATCATGAGGGTAGAGCCCTTAACAATAGGATTAGTACCCCATGAAAAGAGACAAAAAACTCTCATTCATTTTGCTTTGTGAGACTACAAGTCTTCATTCAAAATAGTGTTCTCACCAGAATCTGACCCTGAGGATCCCCTGATCTTGCAGTTTCAATATTCACAGATATGAGAAATAAATTTCTGTTACTTATAAACCACCCAGTATATGGCATATTGTTACAGCAGCCTGAATTGACTAAGACAGATTGTTTTATTGTTACACTAGAGGTTTTTAATATGTTGTTTTAATATTTATTTAATTTGAAGTGTTTTCTAATTTTTCTTATGATTTCTTCTTTGACTTATATTATTTTGAAGTATAATCTTGAAATATTAAGAAAGGTATCTCTTTTCTAATTTCCTTTCCCTAACTTAGTTCTGTTATGGCAAGATAACAAACACATTATGTAGTTCTCTTGAAATAATTTTTTATGGCTCACTTTGTACTCTAACTCAGCAGATATTCCATGAGCACTTCAAATGGATGGATATATTGCATTTGGGATGTAGCATCTGTCCTACAATGTCAGTTGAGTTAACATGTAGGAAAGTGGTCTTCAAATTTTTTATAACTTTACTGATTTTTTTTAACTTTATTAAGTATTGTGAAAGGAAAATCAAAATTTCAAATTCTGGATATTTCCACGTCTTCCTTTACTCTTGCTCTTTTTGCTTCTTTTATTAGAGGCTCCATTATTGGTATATACAAGGTAAAAATTATCATATCATATTGATGAATTGACCATTTGTTATGAAATGCTCTTCTTTATCTACCATTAATATATCCACTCCACTTTATTATGTGACTTGTTTGGATATATTTTTCTTTATCCTACTTCCCACTAATCACTTTATTTATATTAAAAGTAACTTTCTTAAACCCAACATTTAGCTGAATTTTATTTTTTATTTTTTAGTTTTAGTTTTTGGACAGTTTTTTGGTCATGCAAACAAAAGCTATTTCTTCAAAACTCACACTTTCCCTGTCAGAGGCTGCAATTCAGGGTCCCTGTGACAGTGCCTTAAAGAAGATTAGAAGCCATATTAACTCACAGAGATTGAAAAAGTAAGATGTTCGAATTTTAGAACATATGGTATTCAGTTCAGAGGGTCAATAATTTAAATTTTTCTGGAATTTTAACAAAAGAGTTTGTAATTGCACTTTTTAAATTGGAACTAAATTTTAATGGTCATTCCCTGGATTTAATCTTTGTCTTCCTTTTGCATAAGAATCTGAAAGTGTGCACTCACTTCAATGGTTCAGTAAGTTAGCTCTTGTTTGAAGATACTTCCTCTAGATTTTTCTTGAAAATTGAACAATCCCTTGACCTCTGGGATCCCTTTACCCATTCATTATGATTTGCCACAAACATAAACCAGCTGACACTCTCAACCTGGAAATCTCTTTAGCCACATTCATAGATTTATTTTACAAATTTGCCCTTTGTGGCATACTACTGACAGCATTCACCATGACATAAAACAAGCAAATATTTTTTCCTCATCCCAATAAAAACATTCCTTTTCTTCTTTTTCTTCAAAAAAAAAAAAATAACCACAAGGATCCAGAGCCTAAAGCAATGGCAATACTCACTTCTTGGAATATATTGGTGGTTTAGTTATCTCTTGCTGTGGAAAAAAATATTTTGAACCTTTCAAATATAAATTATACAGAAAACTTTATTAAAGATTATGGCAATAGAGGCAAGAGCCTGAATTTAGTTCCTCTGACACAAATATCAGGAGATTTCAAGAGTGAAGGGGAGTAATATTGTAGGTTCTGTGTTTTATAATTGATCTTACCCAATATAAAATGCTTTCTTTTTTTTTCATGACAGGAGGTGGTTGCACATAGGGGTATTATCTATATTCTTTGATTATTATATTTCTAAAAGATGAAGCTCAGGTCATCAAGAAAGACATTTCCTAGTGAAAAGTTGATAAGAGGGTTTCGAGAGATTCTATACCTTTCAAATGGGTAAAAAAAAATTATAATCAGAAATTTTCTAAAATAAATATTTGAAAAAAAAGGTGGGTGTATTCAGAAAGAAATCTACCTAAAGGTTAATCATGCTAATGAAATCATTCAGCCTTGTTGGTCAGATTAAATAATGTTTTCATTTTTTCTTAATATCCTGTGGGTTCACTTGTATCAACAGGGTGATCCCTCTAGTACATATACCATTAGCTAGGGTTGCAGTTTCTTGTGACTAGACTATATGGAAACGGTCAAGGTGCCATATTTGTCTATCTCATGCCTCATTGGGGTAGTTGGACTCAGCTGGGTGGCTGGTAGAGCTAGGCACCTTTTGAGGCTTAGAGAGGTATGATACAATGGAGAAATGTGAGTGTGAAAGTATCTATCAGTGAATGGTGTTGTGGCATAGCAGGTTAAGCCACCACTTGCAATGGCAGCATCACATATTGGACTTCCAGTTTGAGTCCTGGATCCTTTGCTTCTGATCCAGCTTTCTGATAATGTGGTTAGGAAGGTAGTGGAAGATGGCCTAAGTACTTGGGACCCAGTCACCTGTGTGAGAAATGGGAAATCAGGATGGAGTTCCTCGCTCTTGTCTTCAGTCTAACCTAGATATAGCAGTTGCAGGGAAATAAAGAAATCTTAAAATAAGCACATACCAATCAGACATTAGGAATAAATAGAATAAAATAAAGTTAAAAATAATTTTTATTGCCAAAACACTTATCTGTCCATAGCACCTGTTACTTCTCAAGATGCTTCACCAAGAATCAACATTAAATGAGAAAATATCACTAACTACTCAGGCATCTCAGGACCAGGACTATTGAAACAAATCCATTATCAGCTATCATAAAATATTTTTGATTCATATTTTCAATTAAATTCCATATACATTCTATATATATATATATATATACATATATATATATATATATATATATATACAAATGCACTCATCTAGTAAAGTACAAAGGCAGTGCTTTGGATAAGCCCTCATTTGTATATAGCCATATCTGTATTTGGGAGTAAAAAAGCAATATGAATTTAAAAAGCCATCTTTTCCCCTTTCTTAAGAATTTGCTACATGTTATTCTTTGATACCAGATCTGGTATTAAACTGCAAACATACCATAGCATGCTACTGATATTACCCGCTGTTCCGGTATAAAGAAGCCACGAAGAAAGATTTAAGGTTGAAATCCTTGTGTTTGCCAATGTGGAAATCTGATATACACTCATGGAGACAATTATTTCATGATCACAAATGGAGTTGAAATTCTTGTTCTTTTTCAAGTTTCCCATCACAATATTTTGTCTTAGGCATATCATTTAAATACATCTTCCTTAGAACTTCATCTGGCACCTTTTAATGTAGTCATAGTAGTTAACTACTCCTGAGACTTAAAGCAGCTTAATGAAAATATATGTCCATTATCTTACCAGAAATCATAACCCTATTTTCAAACAATTAAGGTCCATCATATTAATCTTTCTTTTGAATGCCACTTAAGCTCAAGGCTATCTGAACCATCTGAAGTAACGTAGGTACTTATGATACATCTCTTAACGAACACGGGTCCTGCATCCATCTAGAAAAATCTCACAAAAAAATGATTGCACTAAATGATGTATTTCCTTTTCTATCAGAGAAGACATGCTTTTTCTCCTTCCAAAAGATGAATAAATCATGGACTATGATAATTTATTAATCCATGATAACCACGGTTCTTATCACGTAATAATGATTAGAATTGCTTCACTGAAAAACACAATACCCGTGGCCGGCACTGTGGTGTGGTGGGTAACACTGCCGCCTGCAATGCCAGCATCCCACTTGTGTGCCAGTTTCAGTCCCAGCTGCTCCACTTCTAATCCTGCTCCCTGCTAGTGGCCCAAGTGCTTGGACCGCTGCTACTAATGCTGACACCTGGAAGCAGCTCCTGGCTCTGGCCTGACAGCATTACCCATTGAAACCATCTGGGAAGTGAACCAGTGGATAGAAGATTCTCTTCTCTCTCTTTCTCTCTCTCTCTCTCTCTCTCTCTCTCTCTCTCTCTCTCTTTCTCGTCTCTAACTCTGACTTTCAAATAAATAAATGATTTTTTTTAAAGACAGTATCTGGGGTCAGACATTTGGGATGGCGGTTAAGACACTGATGGAGACACCCACAGAGTGCCCAGGTTCAGGTTCCAGCTCCAGCTCCTGATTCCAGTTTCCTGCTAAAGCAGACTCTGGGAGGCAGCAGTGATGGCTCAGTTAGTAACACCCTGTTGGAGACTTGGATTGAGTTCCTGGATCCTGGCTGAAGCTCAGCTGAGTATTTGGAGAGTGAACCAGGAGGTGGGAATCTTCTCTGTCCATATATCATGCTATCTTGTCTCTCAAATAAATAAATTTTAAAAGATGGTGATCACATCTTTTCTAAAGAAATCTAACCAATTATCATGAAAGAAAATTAGAAATCAACAAGAACAATGGAACACTCATAAACACTTGTAAATTAAACAACATGCTACTGAATAATAAATGCATCATTGAAGAAATTAAAAAGGAAATAAAAATCTTTCTTGAATAAATGAAAATGAAAACACCACATTAAATCCTGTGGGATACAGCAAAAGCAATATTAAGAGAGAAGTTTATAGCATTAAGTGCTTACATTAAAACAAGAGAAATGTCTCAAATTAAAGATCTAATAATACATTTGAAGTAAAAAAAAAAAAAAACTAACCAAATCCCAAATCAGCAGGAGATGAGAAATAATGATTAGAGCAGAAATAAATGAGATTAAAACTAAGAAAACAATACAAAAGATCAACAAAATATTGCTTTCTTAAGAAGATAAACAAAATAAATAAACCCCTACCCAGACTAACAAAGAAAAAAAGACAAAACACCTAAATAAATAAAATTAGAGTGAAAAGAAGACATTACAACTGACATCACTGAAATACTGGTATTAAAAATAGTATTGGAAGTTTTAGCAAGAACAATTAGGAAGGATAAATAAATAAAGGACATCAAAATTAGAAAAGAGGAAGTCAAATTATCCATGTATGCAGATCATATGATGCTGTACATGGAAAAACTTAAAAACTTCACCAAAAAGATATTAGAATTGATAAAGCAGTTAAGTTGCAAGTTACAGAACAACTGTACTAAACACAGTAGAATTTTCATACACTAATGATAAACTCACAGAAAAAGAAATCAAGCAAAAAATCCCATTCACAATGGACACAAAAATCAAATATTTAGGAGGAAATATTTCAAAGACGTGGAAGATCTCTACAGTGAAAATTATCAAACATCAATGAAAGAAATCATCAAAGATACACACAAAAAATGGAAATATATCCCCTGCTCATGGATCAGAATAAATATAATTAATATGTCTATACTACCTAAAGCAATCTACAGATTCAACATAATCACTATCAAAATACCAATGACATTCTTTACGGAATTAAAAAAGGAATCCTAAAAAAAACCCAGAATTGCCAAAGGATTCTAAATAAGGAAAACCAAGCTGGAGGCATCACAATACCTAACTTCAAAGCATACTACAAAGCTATCTTAATTAAAACAGCATGGTAATGTCATAAAAGCTGATACATAGATTAACGGAACACAATAGAAAGCCCAGAAATTAATCCATATAAATACAGTCAACTGTACGGTGGAGTAAAGATAGTCTCTTAGGCCTGGCATTGTGGCTAAGCAGGTAAAGCTGCTGCCTGCAATGCTGGAATCATATACGGACACTGATTTGTGTCCCAGCTGCGCCACTTCCAATCCAGCTCCCTGCTAATGGCCTGGGAAAGCAGCAAGAGATACTTCAAGTTCTTGGGCCTGTCTCTCATGCGGAGACCCAGAAGAAGCTCCTGGCTCCTGGTTTCAGCTTGGACCAGTCCTGGCCTTTGCAGCCCTCTGGGAAGTAAACCAGCAGATGGAAGACCTCTCTCTCTCTGTCTCTCCTTTTCTCTCTTTAATTATGACTTTCAAATAAATATATCTTTTTAAAAATATTTATTTATTTTACTTGAAAGAGTTACACAGAGAGAGAGAGAGAGAGGAGAGGCAGAGAGAGAGAGAGCTCTTCCATCTGCTGGTTCACTCCCCAATTGGCCAGAACATCCGGACCTGGGTAAATCCGAAGCCAGGAGCTTTCTCCAGGACTCTCACGTGGGTGCAGGGGCCCACAGACTTGGCCATCTTTCACTGCCATAGTCCATAGCAGAGAGCTGGGTCAGAAGTGGAGCAGCCTGGACTCGAACCGGCACCCATATGGGATGCCGGCACAGTAGGTGGAGGCTGTACCCACTACACCACAGCATCGGCCCCAAAATCTTTTTATCTTTTTAAAAAAGAAAACAAAAGACAGTGTCTTCAACAAATGGTGCTGGCAAAACGGTATTCATATATGTAGAAGGATGAAATTAGACCCATACCTCTCACCATATACAAAATTCAACTCAAGATGGACCAAAGCCCTAAATTGAAGGCCTGAGACTATTAAGTTGCTGGAAGAAATTGTAGGGAAAATACTCTATGATATTGGTGTAGGGGACTACTTCGTGGACAAGATCTGGAAAGCACAGGCAACAATAGCAAAACTAGACAGATGGGACTTTATCACACTCAGAAGCTTTTTGCAAAGTAAAGGAAATGATTAATAGAGTGAAGATATATCTAACAGAAAGAGAAAAATATTTGTAAACCACTTATTTGAAAAAGGATTAATATCCTGAATATATCAGCAACCAAAAAACTGAACAACAGGGGCCAGCGCCGTGGTGCAGGTTATCCTCCGCCTGTGGTGCCGGCATCCCATATGGGCATTGGTTCTAGTCCCGGCTGCTCCTCTTCCAGTCCAGCTCTCTGCTGTGACCTGGGAAAGCAGTAGAAGATGACCCAAGTGCTTGGGCCCCTGCACCCATGTGGGAGACCAGGAAGAAGCACCTGGCTCTTGGCATGGGATAAGGCACAGCTCCAGCCATTGTGGCCATTTAGGGAGTGAACCAAAGGACAGAAGACCTTTCTCTCTGTCTCTCCCTCTGTTTGTAACTCTACCTCTCAAATAAATAAATAAAATCTTTAAAAAATAAAATTAAAAAAATCATTTAAAAAAAAAAAACCTGAATAACGAAAACAAACATTCCTGTTGAGAAATGGGCAAAGCACTTCAATAGACAAGTCACAAAGGAAGAAATATAAACGGACAACAAATATTTGAAAAAATGCTAAACATTATCAGGCATCACAGGGAAATGCAAATCAAAACCACAATGAGCTATCACATCACCACTGTCAGAACCCTTAACATCCAAAACCCAGAGAATAACAAGTGCAGACAAGGACGTGGAGGCAGGAGAACACCTGTACACTGCCACTGTGGAAAACAGTGTTGAGATTTCTTTAAAAAGCTCGAAATAGTCTTGCCATATGATCCAGCAATCCTGCTACTGAGTATATACCCAAAGACTTGAACACAATGTTTCAGACATACCTGTGCCACTATGTTTATGGAAGACTTCACCATGGCCAAAGTTTGGAATCAACAAAGGTCTCCATCATCACATGAATGGATGAGGAAAACGTGGTTGTATAAATAATGGAATATCATTCAGGTATAAAAAAAGATGAAATTCTACCATTTGCCACAAAATTAAGTATATCATGTTGAATGAAATAAGCCAGACGCAGAAAGATAAAAACCATACATTCTCTCTTATATGTGGGATTTAAAATTTAAAAAACAAAAGTAAGAAAAAGAATGGGATATATGTGTGTATCAGTATTGTTGCAAATATATGATTTTGTAAAATTTTGTTTTACACCTTTGTCAAACCAATGTTCACAACTATTACAGTACTATGGTTTTAATGATCTGATTTTACTTTAAGATATGCTGTATATGGGTGAGATGGTCATCTCTTTATTCAATTCTTGCTTAGAGCTGTTGCCTATATTCCCAACAAACAAGGGTCTTCATGCTTTTCACTTGTTAAACTTTTTATTCAGTGAAGTATTAAGCCCTTTTCCTATAATGTAATCTTAAAATTTTATTTCAAAAACTAAGAGAAAGGGAAAAGGAGCAAGGGTGAGAGGGAGAAAGGGGAATGGAGTGAGGGAGGAAGGAATGGAATATCATCATGTTCTTAGAATTGTATCTACAAATCACATTGAATCTATTAGAAACTAAATTTAAAATAACATAAAAATAAACAAAAAATCTTTTAAGATATTTTACAGTTCTCAACAAAGCAATAACCATGTTTTTAAATCTTTTTTAACATTCCTTTTAAAATGTGTTATTTAACTAATTGACCATAATGAAGTCTTTTGAGGCCCTGGGTGCATTTTAAAATAAACCTAAAAGAGTTTCAAAAGTTATCTGAAGTAATTATTATGATCTATGAAAATAATAACTGCTTATATTAAAACCCTGAGGTTATTTCAATTAAAAATGTGTGAAATGGACACATATCGGAAGCTGAATTTTAAGTAAATAACTTAGTTGATTATTATTTCTCTAAAATACCCCAAAGGTACAAATGTACATTATGCAATCCAAAAATTGTCATTTTGAACAATGGAGTAATTTGTGAGTTTTAGAATGCCACAAATAGAGAGAAAATAATGAGAGTAAAAATGGCTAACTTTTAAAGAACTCAACATAATACATGCTTCCCAGGGTAATTGTGGAAAAAGTATGAGTGGATTCCAACCAAAATCATTATGGAATAGAAAAAAAATTCACTAAACAAATCTAAGCATGGGGGCCAGCATTGTGAGGATGTCGGGCCCTCTTTGGGACGCCAGCATCACATGTCAGAATCCGATTCGAATTTGATCTCCTCTGCTTCTAATCCAGCCTCCTGCTAATGTGCCTGGGACGTAATAGATGATGGCCCAGGTGCTTGGGTTCCTACTACTCATGTGGGAGAACCTGATGGAGTTCTTTGCTTCTGGCTTCAGCCTAGCCCAGCCTCGGCTGTTGAATCCATTTGGGGAATCAATCAATAGAAGGACAATCCCCCCCCCCCCCCCCCCGGCCTTTTAGAGATAGATAGATAAATAGGTAGATACATACATAGATATTTATATCTTTAAAAAAAAAACTGAATGTAACATTCATCAGATTCATGGGAAATTTTGAGGGACTAGTTCCTGTCTTTTATCCTTACTGATTTTATTCACCCTTACTTACATTAACAACACTTTGACTGTGTAATTCTTCTCTTGTCTCCCTATCCTACCGTTACTGTTATGATCCAAACCATGAAGTCATGGTTCTTAAAGCACATTATGTAGTTTTTGTAATAGCATTGTGTTTTACAATAGTCTTTTCCATTTGCATAGCATACCACCATTACCAAAGGCCTTTATTCTGTATATTAGAATATTTAACTCCTCACTTCCAGTCTTATTTCTGCCTAGATTATTAGTATTTCTTTAATTTCCTCATTGAAATTTGTAATCAACATTTTGCTCAGGATTTCCTTTAAACAATTTTAAACCAAGCTTTATATTTTTGTTTCAAAATATCTTTTATCTTTTACATTTTCTTTCCAGCTTATCTGTCATTGTTACCATTAAAATCATAGCAGTTGTGAGTTATTAAGAACTTCTTGGGGATAGCACTGTGGCACAGCACGCTAAGCACTGCTTGGGATACCTGCATCCCATATTGGAGTGCCAGTTCACATCCTGTTTACTCTGTTTCTGATCCAGCTTCCTACTAATGTGGTTGGGAAGCAGCAAATAATACCTCACATACTTGACTCCATGACATCCATGTGAGAGACCTCAGTAATGATCATGGCTCCTGGCTTCAGCCTGTCCCAACCTCTGCTGTTGGGGCCATTTGGAGAGTCAACCAACATACGAAAGATCTCTCTCTCTCTCTCTCTCTCTCTCTCTCTCTCTCCCTTTATCTCTTCCCCCCTCTCTGCCTTTCAAATAAGTAAATAACTAAATGAATATTTCGCTTTTAAAGAACCTCCTAGTAGTTTGGAAGTCATGAAATGAAGTCAGGAAGCCTGGGTAAATTCTGCTCAACTACTGGTAAATTAACTATAAAACTCTCTGCACTCCAATTTTCTCATATATAAAATGCAGCCTCCTCTTAAGGGTGTTTTGCACATAATTAAAATATAATTCTTGTAAAGTACTTATAACACTGCACATACTGAGAGTTCAGCTAATACTTAATATTTTGTTTTGCTTTGCCAGTGATTCTGCAAATATAAATTTCATGGTCTAATTTAATCAACTTGTAATTTGATGAGGTAGATATCATTTCAAATAGTTCTTGAGATAATTCAACTCATTATTTAGTCCAAGTACTTGGCACAATATCTGAAATATAATGGAGTAATTAACAGTCATTACCTGCTGCATTTTATTCCAGAACAAATTCCATCTACTCACCTGAGGTCTAATAAAACCAACACTCCTATGTTATCACCTCTCAGATTTCACTAAATATTCATTCAAAAAGACGGTTGATAAATAAACTACTTTCCAAGTAAATCTATGAATTTTCAGATGTTTCCCTACATCTCACTTTCCTGAGCTTATCACTGTTAGTATCTGGGAATAAATGTTGTAGAAAATTTTCTAGTTCATACATACTCATGCATCTTTTAATGGAAGGGATATGTTATGAGAAGTGCATTATTATGAGGTGTTTTGTATTTATTTATTATCTGAATGGGAGAGAGAGAGAGAGAGAGAGAGAGAGAGAGAGAGAGATGGATCTTCCGTATACTGGTTCACTCTAAAATGTCCCAGCTAGGGCCGAGACAGGCCAAAGCCATTATTTAGTTCTCCCATGTGAGTGGCAGGAACTCCAGTACTTAGCAGGAAGCTGGATCTGAAGCACAATAGCTGGCACTCAATCCAGCATTCCAGCATGAGCCGCAGGTGTCCCAAGGGGTGGTTTACCCCACTGTACCACAATGTCTGTCTCTCATTAAGCAATTTTGTCATTGTGAGATCACAGAGTATATTTACAAAAGCCTAGACCATACAGATCTGATTACTTCATGTGGCCTCTTGTAGGGGGCAGCTGTTAATAGCATAACTTGGCCTACTGCTTAACAGTAAGCATTTTTCTTGTAAGAAGTAGTATACTGTAAAGTTATTATGGAAAATATAGTATGGTATAGTCAATACATAAATCAAGAACACATTTATCTGTTATCATTTCCAAGCGTTATGCTATACATCAAAGTATATGCTATACTTTTATACATGTGTCAGGTTTGTTTATGTTAGCATCAACACAAAAGTGAGTAATGCATTTCACTATGACATTATGATGGCTATGATGTACTTATGACAGTTATGATAGGAATTTTTGAGTTCTGCCTTAATGATATGGAAATAGTGTCATACATATGGTCCAGCATTGACAGAAATGTCATTATGTAGCACATGACTGTACTAACATACCATATATATACTGCATTCATGATGTTTTTACATAAATATGTAGTGTTCTGTATTTCACTGGAGACATGCTTAGTAAAAAAAAAATTACCTTGAGCAAAGAGTGCAATACAGATATATTGCCTTTTTTTTGACAGGCAGAGTGGACAGTGAGAGAGAGATAGAGAGACAGAGAGAAAGGTCTTCGTTTTGCCGTTGCTTCACCCCCCCACCCCCGCAGTGGCCACCACGGCCAGCACACTGCAGCTGGCACACTGCGCTGATCCGAAGCCAGGAGCCAGGTGCTTCTCCTGGTCTCCCATGCAGGTGCAGGGCAATACCCGGGCCATCCTCCACTGCACTCCCAGGCTACAGCAGAGAGCTGGACTGGAAGAAGAACAACTGGGACAGAATCTCGTGCCCCGACCAGGACTAGAACCTGGTGTGCTGGTGCCGCAGGTGGAGGATTAGCCTATTGAGCCACAGTGCCGGCCTTATTTTATTTTTTTAAAGATTTATTATTTATTTGAAAGAGTTACACAGAAAAAGGGTCAGAGAGAGAGGTCTTCCATCCACTGGTTCACTCCCTAATTGACAGCAATGACCAAAGCTGTGTTGATCTGAAGCCAGGAGCCAAGAGCTAAGAGCTTCTTCCAGGTCTGACATGTAAAAGTACAGGGGCCCAAGCACTTGGGCCATCTTCCACTACTTTCCCAGGCCATAACAGAGAGCTGGATCAGAAGTGGAGCAGCTAGAACTAGAACCGGTGCCCAAGTGGGATGCTGGCATTGCAGACGGTGGCTCCATACACTACACCACATCGTCAGCCCATATATATATATATATATATATATATATATATATACAATATATATTTATAAATATATATATATACAATATATATTTATATATATTGCTTTTTAGTGATAGATATATAATATGTATTTATATTTTAAATTTATAAAATTCTAACAACCCAGGCATTTAGGTATTATGACAAACAAAAATATCAAACACATGCCATTTTTGTAGTCAATAAATAAACTACATTATTTAGGTCTTAAACATGTTCATGGTTTAGAACAGGCATGGTTCTCATTTAGATTTATGCTTGTGCAAGTTGTGTAATCCCTGTCACTAATAAACATATAATATTTATTTTGTAAGCTTCACAATTTGCATATTGTGAGGTGGCCCCCAAGCTAGGCTCTGTTCTGGTTCTTGTCTCCATACACACACACAAAGGAAGAGACACAGATAAATGTGAGCAGAGAAGCAAGATTTACATAGAGGAAATACCCAAGGAATACATGAAAGTTAGCTTGATAGAGAAAGAGTTGCAATCAACAAGGTTAACTGTCCTTGTATAATAGGATCCGGAAGCATAGGGGTGGTGCCCTGAGCAGGTTTGATCGAATATTCCAAGGTGTTGAATTGAGGGGTGTGGGCAAATTTTGAGTATCACCCATTTCCTTGTCCTTTATTGTAAATTTCCAAAGTTTCATGGCATCAGGTGCATGAGAGGAGTTGGAGGGTTGGCTAGGAAAATTTATTTTAATGACATAATGATCATTTTGAGGAGGCAGCCTAAAGCCGTATTGGAGATTTCTAGCTGGTGCTGGTTCTAATTTGCAACATGGCGGGAGTGGTGGTTTCCACTACATGACAAGGGAGTGTGGTGGCTAGCAAGTATACAGAAGGGGGATCTGGACAGTGAACGGAAAGTGGATTGGGTGGTACAGGGAAATGAGATTTGGATGGGGATGGGCTGGTTGTCCTTCAGGATAAGCCTGGCTGTCACTTGGACCTGCTGGCTGGGGCTTCTACATTAGTCAGCAGGAGCCACAGCAATGGCCCCAATACAGATTATATTGCAATGGAAGTTTTCTACCAGACTTGTAAAGAATTGGAATCTGTTAGGTATTTACTCACTTTGGAATACTTCTTAGCTTTCATTAGAAAACCCCTGCATAGATTCCATTGATTGTATTCACTATCATTCCATTTTATAGAATTTAGGATACCAAATACGGTAACATCTAGACTGAAAAACTCTGACACAAACTGGGCAACTATTTCTCAGAAAAACAATGTTTCTTGGGACTTCATTTAATTTTATTTTATTGTTATGTTTTGCTTTAACATGTTCCTGTCAAACCATCTCTTTCATTTTTGGGGTAGAATATCTGACACTGCAACTTGAAATGCTAATCTGGGGGTATTTGCAGATCAAAATAGGAATGAAAGTCTGCATTTCACACAATAGACATTAAATCAGCTAGCGATATGTGCTCCAATTTTTCAAAAAAGATACAGCATTAAATCCTAAACTTCTGCAGTCAAATACATTATGGAAGTTGTTCCTTTATACTTTAGAAGTGGGCAATCATTAACTGGAAAATATCTAGAAATATCTAGAAAATATCTAGAAAAAGGCAGACAGGGGGTGAAGAATCTGCAAATGATCATTTTACAGTAAAATTTAAGATATAGCAAACATTTATCACAGGAAAGATAAAGCCAAATGTGAATATTAAAGTTGTCTTTGGATGGAATGTGGAAGGATCATTTAATTTATTCTTTATAGAACCAGAAACATTAACAAATGTACCCAAAGACATTTTATTTTGAGTTAAAATATTTTAGACATATCTTTTTTACTAAACATTTCTATAACCTTTGGTAAATGCCTTAAAAACCATGGACATCCATTCTCCACAATGAGCTAGCTCACTTTGCTGTACACAAAGGCCCAAACAGCTCTAAAATGTTCTATTTCTGTAGAGGCATTCATTGATTCATTCATAGAAAACAATTTGGATCCTTCCTTGCTCCATGTGTCCGTTAGTGAAGAACTGTGATGCCACTTGCTCCTTTTTTCACTGAAAACAAAACTAAATGCAATCACAGATGCAGCAAGAGAAATAACACGTTAATCCTCTGACTAGTTCCATATTCACCCATCCTCCTTCTCTGAAGTTCATTCCAAATAGCTGCCTTTCTGAATAAATGGTTATGCACTTAATGAGGCACTGATGAAACATATTATTACCAAATTATTAACTTAGCCGATGCTATGGAACTACGTATGGATTAATGTCTACCATAATGAAGGTTAATAGTAATAAATACATAATCCTGAAGGTTATTTAAAAAAACTTCGTGGCTATGGATGAGAGAGACATTATTTATTAAAAGCCATTGAGGAGAAGACCTAAAGGCATTAACTGATGATGAAATCAATGGGAATCCACAGTGGAGTGTAGTAACTATGATAATTAATCTTAGTTTTTTTCATGCCTTAAGAGTATAGTACTTAAGAAAAGAAACGTTGGCTTCATTTTGCCCTTAATTTGTCAGAGTGATCAAGATTCCTATGAGCAAGTTAGTGTCTGGCTCTTCAAATGGAATATAAACAAATACATTCGGTAAACAGCAATGGTGAAGCATAGCAAAGCCATGTGTCCAAAGGAGAGGTTGAAGGAAATAAGATCATTTGTCTAAGACTTTGATAGGAAAAGGGGAGGTGGGGGTCATGATAGCTGCTCTGCTGAAGCCATATGAAAAAGTAAATTGGTCTTTAAACCTGTAAGCGGTAGAATTGAGCTCATTTTATATTTTCAGAATGCTGTGAATTCAATTCCACAAAATTCTGGTATGTAGAAAAAAAGCCTTTTTCTTTGTTTCAATTCTATTTCTATATATTAAGCCCTTAACCATAGGAGGTAACTGAAATTTATTTTCATTCAATTCAGAAAACCAGTGTATCTCACATTTATGGGCAGCTTTGTTTCGATTTGGCAATGGTCATAGCTTTAGGCCACTATAGGAGGAGGAACAGAGTGTACCAGGAGTCTTGGGGAGCATGTCCATTCAGACTGCCCCTCAAACTTCCCATGTTAGATTTGAGAGCACAATGGACTACCGATGCTTTGTAGTTTTTTCTAGCTATTTTTCTATCTTAGCCCTGTTAGCTTTTTATACTGTATTCTCCATGTTCCTAAAAGGGGCAGCTGAATCTGTATTCTGCTGTGCAATGCTGAGACACAGAGATTTTTGTACATCTGTGGATGGTCCCATCACTGGAGTCACACCATGCAATTTTTCATTCTCTGTAACATGTTTACCTCCGGAGTATTCTGATACTAAAAAGAAGCAGAACCCCATCTCCTTTTCTGCTCTCTGATTCCCTAAATATCCACAAAGCATGTAGCCTTCTAGGGTCTAGATCATAGAGGTCCCTCTTAAAAATTCTCATTGTTCTCTCTCTGCAACTTGAAGAAATATTTTTTCACTCTCATGAGGGATATAGTCTCTTAACTCTAATGCTAACTCTCAGATACACTGACTTATGGCATATTCTTTCATATCTCAGAGATACTGATATACTTAAAGATCATGACTGGAGGACGTATTTGGTTCAACAGTTAAGATACCAGCCAGAATGGCTTTATTCCATAGGTTTGAGTCATAGCTCCATTTCCAATTACAACTTTCTGCTTATGTACACCCTGGAGGGCATCAGGTTCCAGTACCTAGGTCCCTGAACATATGTGTGTGGACCAGAAAGAGTAGCAGGCTTCTGGCTTTGACCTGGCCCAGATTCAGCTAACTGTGAGTATTTAGGGAGTGAATTAGCAGGTAGAAGATTTCTTTGTCTATTGGTCTCTCTCTTTCTCTATGTTTCTACATCTTTAAAATAAACTAAAAATAACTAATAAATAAATATCATTCCCAATTTCTGAGTGGATTGAGCAATAAAAGACAAATGGGGAAACAAAACATGCCCATTTTTAACAATAAAAACTAAATAGGAAAAATAGACAAATTGATTTGCTAATTTTATCCCAAATTTAACTACAAACTACTCAAAATCACAGTAGGCAGGAGAGAGACTCCAGCTGAGGATTTGTCAAGGAGAAATAGAAGGTGGAAAACCAGAGACAAAAGCCAGCTTCCTGTGAGTAGACTCAGTTCAATAGAAGAAATGGGGAGGAAAATATTTGTTTACACCTCACCAAGAAGAACATAAGTATATACTAATTATTTGGAATCCATTGATGATGTACTATAAATTTAACTGGGGAAACCCTCCCTATAAACAGTTAATTTTGATTCTGTGTCTTTTCTACATTTGAAGATTATACCTATCTAAACATAATCTCTTAATTTCACTTTTCCTTTTTTGTCCATGTTTCCAGTTCCCTAATAATAATTAAAATCTGAGTTGTCTGCAGTCAGAGTGCCAATGCTGTCCTGTGAGCTGGTATCTGATAGTCTCCCAATGGACTTTTTTTGGAGCCCCTATAAGTAAAATCATGTCATCTACAAGTAGGGATGATTTGACTTCCTCTTTTAAATTTGTATGCCTTTGATTTATTTTGCTTGCCTAATGGCTCTGGCTAAAACTTCTACTTCTGAGAGCCTACTTCCCAAGTAAACTCACCTCTTCCTGTGAAGTTAATACCACCAAAGAATAATTGGGTCTTTGCAGTATCAATTGGTTCTTAGTTCTGGAGACAAACAGATTAATATTGTATAACTCCCCCTTATTTATCTTTCTCATCCCAGAATGTAGAAATGTGTTTGAGGGACAGATCTAGAGTAGTGTATCTATGATCTGAAATGATTAGAACAATGTCATACTCATAAACAAATGAAAACTAAATTCTTTGGATATGTACTGACTATGAAAGTGTTTTCATAATCATTCAGATGAATATATGACTAGACAACTACCTTGGTTGGGTATAAAATTACAGAAAAATGAAATTGCGAATTCTGATATGGTTAGAACCAGGATATATCTCTCTCTGATCTATTAGTGTATTTGAGATGTGAAATTGCAAGTAGAAAAACAAGTGGTAGATAGTTAGTATGTAGTAAAATAAGCAAATAGAGGGGTTAATATGTGTATTTTTATAAGTTGCAACTGCATATACATAGGATTTTAAATTTATTTATTTTCACTTTTTTATTCAACAGCAGAGAGAGAGAGAGAGATCAATCTTCCATCTCCTGGTTTTTTCTCCAAATGCTTGCAACTTCCAAGGCTAGGTCTTGATGAAGTAAGGAGCCTAGAATTCTATCCAGGTCTCTGACATGTTTAACAGAGACCCTTGTACTTGAGCCATTACCTGCTGCCTCACAGGGTGAGGATTAGCAGAAAACTAAATGGGAAGTAAGGAAATGCGACACAAAACAAGGACTCTGACATGGAATGTGGACATGCCAAGTGATGTCTTAACCAGTCCAACACACACTCACCCCACAGTTTTAAAGACATGTACAGTTTTTAGAAAACTTTTGGATTTACAGAAAAAGATTTTCCGTACATACCATGCTCCTACATATGCACAGCCACCCCGCTACTCTGTACCAGAGTTATACATTTGTTACAACCCATGCGTGTTCATTGACACATCATTATCACATAAAGTATGAAGTTACATTAGTGTTATTTTTGGCACCATATGTTCTGTGGGTTTTGATAAATGTATGATGACACATATATCTCATTCTTGTATCATACAGAATAAGTTTCACTATCCCTCAAATCCTTTGTAATCTACCTATTCATCCCTATTCCATTCTTAAGCCTCTCTAAACAAAAATTCTTTTACTATCTCCATATTTCTGCCTTAGTTAGAATTCCATACAGCTGGAAACTATAGGGTGTAGCCTTTTCAGATTGTCTTCTCTCACTTAGTAATAGCTATCAAGTGTCCTCTATGATATTTTGATGGCCCAAACGTTCATTTGCTTTTAACAATAACAAATACCCCATTGCCCAGAAAGTATCATAGTTTAGGTATCCATCTATCTACTGATGGATATCTTGGTTGCACCCAGGTTTACCCAATTACAGAAAAGGTACTATAAATATTTGTATGTAGATTTTTCTGTGGGCATATTTTCAACTCGAGTGGTCACAAATCAATGTGCAACATTGCTGGACTGTACAGTCTAAATATGTTTAGTTTCATAAGAATCTGCCAAAATGTCTTCCAAAGTGGCTTACTATTTTACAATCCATGTCAATGAATGACTGTTCCAGTAGCTCCACGTTATTTTTAATAATCAGTACAAAAAGAAAATATTTTAATAGACATAAAATATATTTTAACATAAACTTTTAAAGTATGTGTTAATATTAGATTTTAAAAACAATGTTAGTTCAAAAGATAAATGGTAGAAATAATTTCAGATAATCTCTTAGAGAAGCTGTTATTGTGAGCATTACTTTTAGAAATAGATATAACATACAGAATGCTAATATTTGTTTTTTGCTATTTATGGCGTTTGGAAATTGAATAAACTATGTAGTTTCAAAGGAATAGATAACTATACATTGTATTTTGATGGATTTTGCAGTTACAAGTAGGAGTGAAAAAGAAAAACATAGGGAAAACACTGTAAGACAATGGTAAAGGCCAAGAAATCTTGGATAAGACCCCAGAAGCACTGTCAATAAAGGCAAAGATAGACAAATGTGATTTCATCAATCCAAGAACCTTGTACACAGTAAAAGAAACACTCAACAAAGTAAAGAGGAAACTGACAGAATGGGTTAAATAGTTGCAAACTATACATCTGTTAAATAAATAATATTCAGCATTGATAA
Organism: Sylvilagus floridanus; assembly: GCA_949820135.1. Classification (NCBI taxonomy): domain Eukaryota; kingdom Metazoa; phylum Chordata; class Mammalia; order Lagomorpha; family Leporidae; genus Sylvilagus; species Sylvilagus floridanus. Next base: position 37,531,781 of record OX463228.1, on the reverse strand, counting down.
GGAGCTCAAGAAACTCAACAACAAAACAAGAAATCCAGTTAAGAAATGGACTAAGGAAATTAACAGAAATTTTTCAGAAGATGAAAAAAAATGGCCAACAGACACATGAAAACATACTCAGGATCACCAGCCATCAGGGAAATACAAATAAAAACCACAATGAAATTTCACTTTACCCTGGTTAGAATGGCTGTCATCCAAAAATCAATCAATAACAAATGCTGCTGGGGATGTGGAAAAAAGGTACATTAATCCAATGTTGGTGAGAATGTAAGCTAGTACAACCATTATGGAAGACAGCTTGCAGATTCCTCAGAAATCTGAAAAAGACCCAGCCATCCCACTCCTGGGAATTTACCCAAAGGAAATGAAATCAGTGTATGAAGAAGTTATCTGTAATCCCATGTTTATAGCAGCACAACTCACAACAGCTAAGATATGGATACAAATCAAATGTCCATAAAATGATAGCTGGATAAAAAAAATGACCTTATACATGATAGAATACGACTCATCAGTAAAAATGAATGAAATCCTGTCTTTTGCAACAAATCACATACAATTGAAAACCATTTTGCTCAGTGGAATAAGCCAGTCCACTGATACCATGTTTTTCCTGATTTATGGTAACTAATATACAGAGTACAAAAAAAGGTATATGAACAAAAGTGACCTTTTGAGATTTGATCATTTTTTAAAATATTTATTTTATTTATTTGAATGGCAGAGTTATTGGGAGAGAGACATTGATCTTCCATCTGCTAATGTACTGCAAATGGTTGCAATGACCAGGTCTGGGCCAGGCCAAAGCTAGAAGATTTATCCAGGCCTCCCACATGGGTACAGAGGCCCCAAAGACTTGGGCTATTGTCTGTTGTTTTCCCAGGAGCATTAACAGGGAGCTAGATTGGAAGTGGAGTAGTTGGGACTCAAATTAGTCCCCATATGGGGTGCCAGTGTCACAGATGGCAGCCTAACCCATTATGCCACAACGGCAGCCTCTGAGATTTGTTCATTGTTTATAGCCTTTGTTTATACTTTTGAGGAACTGTAGTTACTCTATTTATTACTTGTTGAATTATTTTTTTATGGGAGGGTTAATCTTGTGATTATAAATTGATAGTACGTCATTGTAAAAATTAAAAGAAAAATAAGAAAGGAATGAGAAAGAAGGGTGGGAGAGATGGAGGGAGGGAAAGTAGGGTGTGCAGTATCATTATGCACTCTAGTTTTTTATAAGGATTTATTTATTTATTTGAAAGTCAGATTTACACATAAGAGAGAAGGAGAGGCGAGGGAGGGGGGTCTTCTATCCACTGGTTCACTCCCCAGTTGGCTGCAACGGCCAGATCTAGGAGCCAAAGCTAGGAGCCAGGAGCTTCTTCCAGGTCTCCCATGCAGGTGCAGGGGCCCAAGGACTTGGGCCATCTTCCATTGCTTTCCCAGGCCATAGAAGAGAGCTGCATTGGAAGTAGAGCAGCCGGGACTCGAACCTGCGCCCATATTGGATGCCAGCATTGCAGGCAACATTTTTACTCACTAAGCCACAACACCAGCTCCTCATTATGCTTTTAAAATTTTTCCACTTATGTAAATATTTTTTTTTAAATGAACCAGCCTATTTAAAGGAAAAAGTTATTTCATCTTGGTTTGCTGTTCAAAGTCATATTTTTCCAATTTGTGTATTTAACCATACAACAGGTAGTTTACCAGCTTTAACTGAGATTCACTAGACTTTTATAAACACGTTGGTCTTTAGAGATCGAATAGCCCAGTGTAAACAAATACGTTGGTGACAAACTTGGTTTCCTAACATTTTATTACTATTTATTTTTTTAAAAGATTTATTTATTTATTGAAAGTCAGAGTTACACAGAGAGGAGAGTTAGAGAGAAAGAGAGAGAGATCTCCCATCTGCTCGTTCACTCCCCAATTGGCTGGAGCTGCACCGATCCAAAGCCTGGAGCTTCTTCCAGGTCTCCCATGTGGTGCAGGGGCCCAAAGACTTGGGCCATCTTCCACTGCTTTTCCAGACCATAACAGAGAGCTGGATCAGAAGTGGAGTAGCCCGGTCTCGAACTGGCACCCATATGGGATTCCAGCAATGCTATGCACAGCACAAACCCCGTAAATTTCTTTCAAAAGCATAGTTCATAGTTATTTCTATGTCTGCAGTGTCTCAAACTAACTTAAAAAGTTATAAAGAGACATTTTGAGGTGGAGTACTGTATTCACCACAGCATCACCCACTCCACTGAGGGCCTGGACATAACAAAATGGTAGATGAAGATCAGACCTGTTCTCTACCTGACTGAACTGGGACACCCATCTTCTGCCCTTGATGTTGCTGGTTGTCAGGACTTCAGGAACACACTGGAATCTACACTATGAGCTATCTGGCTCTCAGGCCATTGGCTATCTGGGGTCTCAGATAACAGACTTGATAACTGGACATTTTAGCTTCCATAATCATGTGAGCCAATGCCTTATAATAAATAGATCTGGGAATACAAATATCTATATCTGTACATGTATATGTTGTTTTTGTGCACCTATATATTTAGAAAGTGAGAGATCTAAAATCAATTAAGATTATTTTTTCAAAAAGAAATAAAGGGGAAAATGTATGTACAGCAGTAATTAGGCAATTTAAAAGGAAAGTTAAATTGCCATTAATCATAGTGTACAAAAGAACATAATCTCACTTGTAATTAAGAAAGCAGTAATTAACATGCCAATGTAATCTTATTCATGATTGACTAATCTGGGGCATAAAACATGGTGCTAGCTCCACCATGGAGGAATTTATGGGTGCTGTTAAGTGCCAGAAGTCTACCATCCCAGAGAATGGTTTGGATCCTCTGAGTGACATGGAGTCCCCCAGCAATCATGCTATTTTCCATCCCAAAGTTACCTAAAATTATCGCTTCAAGGGCAGATTTACCAGAGAAAGAGTGGTGGTGTGAGTCAGTCCATTTGCTTTTGATTAAACAACAATTGTATGTACACATGGGATACAGTGAGCCATTACAACACATGTATATAGCATGTGCTGATGAAATCAGCTTAATATTTCCTATTCTTTACCATTACTTTAGGATTGAAGACTTAGTGCTCTTCTTTCTTTTTTTAAAGAAAATTTATTTACTTATTTGAAAGGCAGAATGACAGAGTAGGAAAAACAGAGAGCTTCTATCCACTAGTTCATACTGAAAATGCCTCCAACAGCCAAGACTTTTCCAGGAGCCAGGAACTCCATCCAGGCCTCTGACATGGGAGGTAGGGGCCCAGGCATGTGGGCCTCCCAGATGCATTAGCAGGAATTTAGAATAGAAGTGGAGCAGCTGGGACATAAACTAGTATTTGAATATGGGATGCTGATGTTCTAAGCATCATCTTAGGCTGTGCCACAACACTAGCCCCAGATCTTACTTCTATTTCCTGTATTTGCTCAAAAAATATATAATTGGTTACTATGAACTATCATGAGCCCACCTTGTAGTGGGAACTCATTCTTTCTATCTAACTTGGATTTTGTGCCTATTATCCAATTTTCTCTTTATATCCCTCCACGTCTCCTTGCCTCCAGAAATTACTATGCTATTGTTCACACTGAAGTTTGTTTGTTGGGCTTCTATATATGAGAGAGAACATGCAGTATTTAGCTTTCTGTATCTGGTTTATTTCACTTAGCATAATGTCCATTTTGCTGCAAATGAGAAGATTTCATTGTTTTATATGGCTGAATAATATTCCGCATATATGAAATCTGTATTTTATGTGTGTTTGTTTATGCATTCATCTGTTGAAGGAGACCACTTTCTTTGGCATAATAATTTCAGTGCTCTTCGATGTATTCCCAGTGGTGCGATTGCTGAATGATAAGGGACTTCTATTTTTTAAGGAATCTCTGTACTGTTTTCCATAGTGGTTTTATTTTTTTATTAATTCAAATACCCCCATCAGGGTACATGTGTTCCCCTTTCTCCACATCCTAAGAAGCAATTGTTATGGCCCTTCATTTTGATAACAGCCATTCAGACTTGGATGAGGTGAGAACTCATCGCAGTTTTGATGTACAGGCCACTTGTATTTCTTCTTTGAAAAATTTTATTCAGATCCTTTACTCATTTCTTAGTCGGATCAGTTCATTTCTGTTTGTGTGTTTTTGAGTTTTAATCCTTTGTCAGGAAAGAGCTGGCTAACATTTTTTTCTCACCCTGTCAGTTGTTCCTTTGTTCTGTTGGTTGTTTCCTTTGCTGTGAAGAAACATGTTAGTTTGACATCCTAGTCTTGCTTTTTTCACCTGTGCCCTTGGTGTCGTATACAAAAACAATCATGGCTTATACCAATGTCTTGAAATATTTCCCCTGTGTTTCATTCTAGCAATTTCCTAGTTTCAAGTTTTACATTCAGACCCATGATCCACCCTGAAATAATCTCTGTATACGAAAAGGAGTAGGAATCTAATTCCATTTTTCTATAAATATATATATATATATTTTTTTTTGCTTACCAATAATGAAAAGACTATTCTTTCTCCACTGTATAATCTTAACACTTTTGTCACAGATCAGTTGGCTGCATGTACATGAAACAGTTTCTTATGTCATTGATCTATATGTCAATTTTTACTCCAGCGCCACACTGTTTCTTTTACTATAGCTTTGTAGTGTGCTTTGAAGTACGGCCTTGTGATGTTTCCAGCTTTATTTTGTTGCTGTTCAGGATTTCTTTGGCTATTCTGGGTCTTTTATGGCTCCAAATGAATTTTAAGAATAGTTTTTCTATTTCTGTAAAGAATATCATCAGTCTTTTGAAATGGATTTTATTGCATCTCGACATTGCTTTGGGTATTATGGGCAATATAATAAAAGTCATTCTTCCAATCCATTAACATGAAATATATTTCCATTTTTGTGTTTGTGTCCAATATGGTTTCCTTCATAAATGTTTTATAGTTTTCATTGTAGAGCTCTTTTACTTCTTTTGTTATTTCACTTCTTTTTTGGTGTTGTGAATTGGATTGTTTTCTTGATTTCTGTTTCAGCAAGATTATTATCAATGTATAAAAATGTTACTGTTTGGGGCCAGCATTGTGGCTCAATGGGTTAAGCTGCTACCTGAAATGCCAGCAATCCCAGAAGGGTACTGGTTCAAGTCATGGCTACTCCACTTCGGATCTGGCTACCTGCTAATGCATCTTGGGAAGCAGCACAAGATGGTCCAAGTTCTTGGACCTCTGCATCTACATGGGTGACCCAGATGGAATTCTAGGATAATGGCTTTGGCCTGGCCCAATCCCAGCCATTGCAGCCATTTGGGAAGCGAACCAGTGGATGAAAGCTCTCTCCTTTCTCTCCCTCTCTCCCTCTCTCCCCTCTTCCTCCCTCTCACCCTCCTCCCTCTCTCCCTTTCACCCTCCCTCCCCTTCTCTCTGTAACTTTGCCTTTCAAATAAATAAAGAACCCTTTTTTAAAAAATGCTTTTAAAAATATGTTTAACAGTGTTTTGTTGCAGTGTCTACGTTTTTTTTTCTTGAATAAAATCATGTCTCCTACAAACATGGTGATTGTGACTTCCGCCTTTCCAATTCAGATGCCTTTAATTCTTTCTCTTCCCTAATTGCTCTTGGTAAGAAATTATAATACAGACTTGAATAAGAGATATGAAAGTGGTCATCTTTGTCTTGTTCCAGACCTTAGCACATTGAATTCTTTAATACATACAGATTTTGCTGTTTAGTGCAAAAACATAATACTAAGGTTCAAAAAAAAAAAAAAACTCTGTGATTAAAAATGTTTCCATTTCTTTCATATGTTCAGTGTGACTGAAACTAATACTTGTGGATCTAGGCATATACTGGTCCTTTTGAAGCTAGGTCTCTGTTAATTAAATAAATAAAGCATTATTGATGAATGTGGTTTCAAAATTCTCTTCTGAAGAGGTTAGATTGGGAGTTAGCATCAATTTTAAAATAATCTAGTAAAATATGTTAGTTTTAGCTTAGTCTTTGTGTGGAGATTAATTGTTTAAGTTTGGAGAATTTTTTTTTTCTCTTTCACAGTATGGCAAATTCTGAACCACTCCCTTTATATTTTAATGAATTGACTAAATCCTCAACAGCTGGCTGCAGGCTTTTTGCATGTGTACTCCTTGGAATGGGACACCAATCTGCTGTCCCAGACATCAAAGTGTCCCTGGCAAGAACTGACATTGGCCACATTCCTTGGGTCTCACTACAGAGCATGAGCAATGATCATCCCTACTCATCTGCTTGGTGTGTGCGTCACCCCATAAAAACTCTGAAGCATTGTTCACATACAATAGCCTACTTCATTTATTCTCTTCTTTTCCTCACTTCTACTGAGTAGTTCCTTTGGAACACCAAAGACAAAACGGTTCAGTACTTGAGACAGACTGAGACACGTTGCTTAATCCCAAAAGCCAAAGGAAAAAGATATTCTTTCCTAAATGCATGTGTCAATTTGCACTTGACATTCATGATAAGCAGCTCTTCATGCCAAAACACTCAGCTTAGAGCAACCAGAGCAACAACGGATCAATGCTTTGCAGTACATGGAAGTCCTCTGCAATGCACAAACTTGTCAGCGTATATCTAGAAACCTCACACTCTATAACGCAATTTTACTTCTGCAAGCTTTAACCTGATAGCTTTATAGAACAGATTCTTTTAGTGTACATAACCCTAAGAACAAACACAGTTTACCTCACATTTTTAAACTATGTTGAACAACAAATCCTAAATAGGAACTGCAGACTCCATGGATGCACAAAAAAAAAAAAAAAAAATTAAATCAAAGAAAAAAAAGTCGTTGTTAGACTATATGAATGACTAGATCATGAATGTAATTGTAGATATAAAACATTTATTTATATTCTTCTACTTGAAAAGTAGAGCAACAGAGCAAGAGAGAGAAATTTCCATTCACTATTTCACTCCCCAAATTCCCACAATAGCCAAGGCTGCACCAGGCCTAAACCAGAGAACTAGAAGTCCATCTAGGTCTCTCTTGTGCTTGACAGAGGCCCAATCTCTGAGCCATCATCTGCTGTTACCCAGGATGTATTAGCAGGAAGCTGGATTGGAAACAGAGGAGTTTGGTTTTGAATCAGCACTTCAATATGAGATGTGGAAGCTTAACCCTCTGTGCCACAATTCTGCCCAATTATTGCTATTTTAACAAGTTAACAAAGTGTCCTTAAGAAGCCTTCTTCTCTGAGGACTCTCAAGTTAGTTGCCATGACTGGCATTCTGAATTTCTTTCATTTCTTCATTTCTCCAGACTGTGCTTACCATCATAGACTTCTTGGTGAGCTATATAATTTAAATATTTTTTCCCTCAGACTCTCAGATTTGTATTATGCTACAGTATATTACTCACATCATTCTACTATTCACAAAATATCTGACAGACATCAGTTTCATAATGCACCAATTCTAAAGTCCTCTTGAATTAGGCAGGCATACAGGTTAAATTGATCAGGTTTGTGAGCTGAAAGACCACGCCCCTGTGTAACCTCATGCTCCTACCTGGCCACTCCTGAGTGCCCACCAGCCAATCAGGTTAATTAACCACAACCCTTTGGAAGTGGGTTAAAAGCCTGGGACAAGGTGTGTCTGGCCTCTTCTTTGCCCTGGCCTCTTGTCAGGAGGGGGATGGCTGTAGCCATGCACCTCCAGGGCACATGGCCTTCGGGCCACCTGCCCTAGGCTTCCTGGCCTAGATGCTCCTCCATGTGGCTGGTTCGTGGTACTCGATATGAACTCAGATTTACCTCTCTCTTAGATAAAGGTCTCACTCTCCTATGCATCTTTCGCACTAAATAAAAGCTTTAAATATACCATGCTGCCTCGTTCATTTATGCCGGTACTTAGAATTCTTCTCTAAATATTAGGCAAGAACCCACTTGGGCTTATTAATATTGGGGATTTAGTAATAAGCATATGGTGATATCATGTGGCACCCCAAATTCTGATAACATATGTGGCACTCCAGACTCAACTTTGGGGAACTTTAAGGGGCCACATTTCAATATTTTATTTCAGGGGGCAAATTCTGATATCACTCTGATTATATGCCCCATGCATCATGATAGAGACCCACTTTTATCACAAACCTCACTTTGTGTACATAGACTCACTTTACCTAGTGTCTTAGTCACTTTGGACTTCTGTAACAAATTTCCATTGACTTGGTGAGTTATAAACAACATAATTTTTTTATAATTTCAGTCAAAGATTTTGTGTCTGATATGATATGCTTTCTGGTTCATCAATGGCCTTCTTCTCACTCTATTTTCACAAAGTAGAGGGGCAAATGACTTCCTGGAGTCTCCATTATTAGAGCACCAAGTGAAGTCATGGGAGAGAATCCCCCACCACTTGCCCCACCTCCAGATACCATCATGTTTGTCTCTTTGTATAGGTTTCCATTTTAAAATACCTTATATTGGGTAAACAAGAGAAAAGCATCGCCCACACTTCTGTAGAGGCTGGATCTCTAAGATCAAGTTGCTAACAGATTCAGTGTTTGTTGAGGACTTGCTTTGACTGGTAGGCAGGACTTAGATGTTGTGTCCTCACATGGCAGACAGGAAGACAAAGCCCCCTGAAGTATTCACAGGGGTGCTCTCACGCCTTAACCACTTTCCCGTAGGCCCCATCTCCTAATATAATTATTTTGGATATCATGTTTCAATATATAGTTTGAGCATGAAAGGTACAATCCTTTGGATCACAGCACCTGTGGCTTAGGTTTCAGCAAATGAATTCTGGAAGGACAGAGACATTCAGTTTGTCACACTGATCATTCTAATTTTCTACACTATCAAAACTGTATCCTCTCATTTATTCTCCTCCCTATTTCTTCTACCTGCTGTACTCATTTGGTTGTCCTGATATGTGGTTACTCTGATATTGAGATTAGACTGGTTTCCTCAAATAAATTGTAAGAGCTCTGAGAGTATAAGCAATATATGTCCCTGAACATGACACCTAATATTTAGGAAAGTAAAGACTAGGTTGTAATAATGGATGACAATGATGAAGTTGATGATGATGGAGGTGAAAACTGACAAAATTTTACTGCTACCACAAATAATCATAAGCTACACAAAATCTCTATGAAATGTCTTTGATGCAATTTTGGTTTTAAAGTTTTTTGTTTACTACACGCTCATCAAAGAAAATTTGGACAGAATTATAGCAAGCTGTAAAGAATTTATAGAAGATTATGTGGGTGAGATGAATTAGAAGAAATTTTATGTTACTTTTCCTCTCAATTCTTTGTATTGCTGTTTTTCCATAATAAATATTAATGGATATTTAGCCACCAAATGGGATAACTGAAGTAACAAAGAAGATTATGTAAAATGTATGTTCTAGCCTACCTAGTGGCAGCAACAATTGCAGGAGTAAAAGATGGAATGAAAAGATGTGTGCAGGGCAGAAGACACAGCTAACCGTGCACTTGAACCCATTTGTGCCCTCACTAAGTCTGTCTTTCACAGAGTCTTCAATGTGTTCACTGTCCATATTCACCACAAAAGAAATAATATAGGAGGGTTAATGGAAGGAGACCCTTCCCAGCCATAATTGACATCAAGCCATAATTGGTATTAATCCTCCTGGTGTGCCATCTACCATGATATCCGGTCTGATCACTCCTGACCTGCATCATCAATCATTACAATTTCTTAGCTGATTGACTTGTAATACTTACTTAATGTTCACTTTCAAGCCTCACATGTTTAGGATTCTTGTCCTCTTTCTTTCTTTAGTTCCTTTTCTCCCCTCTCTCTCTTCCTTTTCCTTCTTCTCCTTACTTCTGTATTCCCTCTTTCTGTATCTCATTCTTTCCCCCTTTCTTTCTCCCTCTGTTTTTATTTCCCTTTTATTCTTTCATTTTTATTCTCTCTGTTTTCCTTGCTTCCTATCTTCCTTACATCTAGAATGTTCTTAATAAATTTGAAAGTGTATACGTGGTATGAGCATGTTTCCGAAAGGTTCATGTGGAAGCAGGTGGGTCCCCAATCCATGGTGATATTGAGATGGTGGAATCTTTAAGAAGCCAAGCTCAATGGAAGGTGGTAGGTGATTCAAAGTCACCCTCAGAAATGAGGAATGTAGGGGCCAGCGATATGGCTCACTTGGTTAATCCTCTGCCTGCATGCCAGCATCCCATATGGGCGCCAGTTCTAGTCCTAGTTGCTCCTCTTCAAGTCCAGCTTTCTGCACTGGCCCGGGAAGGCAGTGGAGGATGACCCAAGTGCTTGGGCCCTGCACCTGCGTGGGAGACCAGGAGGAAGCACCTGGCTCCTGGCTTCGGATCTGCATAGCTCTGGCTGTAGCGGCCATTTGGGGGGTGACCCAATAAAAGGAAGACCTTTCTCTCTGTCCCTATCTCTCTCACTGTCTAACTCTGCCTGTCAAATAAAAAATGAGGAATTTAGTTATCATGGGACCCCAGTTAGGTCCTTTGACAGCATGTTATTATAAAGACAGTAGATCTGAAAATAAAAATATAATGAAACAAGGGAAGAAGGAAAAGAAAGGGAAAGATATGGGGGGGGATAGAAGATGGAAGCTACCTGTATTCCTTGATAACCAGTCCCAGCCCCTGTTCATTTTCCAGTCCAGCTTCCTGCTCATGTATATGGGAAGGCAGTGAAGATTACCTAAGTATTTGAGTCCCCATCAGCTCTGTGGGTAACCAGGATGGAGTCCTAGGCTCTTGATGTCTGCCTGGCCCAAAACTGGCTGCTGTGACTGGCTGGAGAGTGAAACTATGATTTATTCTTCCTGCCTTTTTTTCTTTCTTCTTCTTTTTTAGAGACCTATTTGTTTATTGGAAGGCAGAGTTTAGAGATAGAGAAGGAGACAGAGATCATCCATCCACTGGTCCCCTCCCCAGATGGCTGCAACAGCTGGAGCTGGGCTGATCCAAAGCCAGGAACTGGAAGTTTCTTCCACATCTCCCACATGGGTGTAGGGGGCCAAGGACTTGGGACATCTTCTACTGTTTTCCCAGGCACATCAGTAGGGAGCTGGATCTGAAGCAGAATAGCCAGGACTCGAATGGTGCTCATGGATGCTAGCATTGCAGGGGGCAGCTTTACCTGCTATGCCACAACACCAGCCCTCCTCTGCCTCTTCCTCCCCCACCTCCCTCACCTCCTCCATCTCTTCCTCCTCCTCCTCCTTCTTCTTCTCTCTCTCTCTCCCCCTCCTCCCTCTCTCTCTCTCTCTCCATTGCTCTGCCCTTCAAATAAATCAATAAAAACAATGATCTTCACCTTTTCATGCAATGCAAAAATCTCATAGGGCCAGTCAAATTCAACTCTGAGGGGCCAGCACTGTGGCGTAGTGGGTAAAGTTGCTGCCTGCAGTACCAGCATCCCATATGGGCACCAGTTTGAGTCACGGCTCCAGCTCTCTGCTATGGCCTGGAAAGGCAGTAGATGATGGCCCAAGTCCTTGAGCCCCTGTACCCACTTGGGAGATCCAGAAGATGCTCCTGGCTCCTGGCTTTAGATAGGCCCAGATCCAGCTGTTGCGGCCAATTGGGGAGTGATCCAGTGGATGAAGACCTCTCTCTCTCTGCCTCTCCTTCTTTCTCTGTTTAACTCTGACTTTCAAATAAATAAATAAATCTTTTAAAAAAATTTAACACTGAAACCCATGCTGATTTATTTACATATTATTATAATTATATTCCTAAAATATAATTCAATTTTGGGGTAGTTTTTATTGCTTTAAAATATTTGCTCCAACTTAAAATCTTTATTTTTGAAACTTTCACTTATTAGTACTATTCATATTGTCTAGATGATAAAAAGCACATACTCCTAAATAATTTGGTCCTTTGGATATTTTCATACCTTTTCCATGTAGTGTTAACTAACAAACACACTACTACTTACAATACAGTCCCAGTTGAAGTTAGTGATACATGTATGGAGGATCTGAAATACATCTAACAGTGTAAATCCCACTTCTACACACCAAATCCCCGTTTCTGTAATAACCTAAGGTTCTTTTTTTTTTTTTTTTTTGACAGAGTGGACAGTGAGAGAGAGAGAGAGAGACAGAGAGAAAGGTCTTCCTTTGCCATCGGTTCACCCTCCAATGGCCACTGCAGCCGGCACACTGCGGCCGGTGCACCATGCTTATCCAAAGCCAGGAGCCAGGTGCTTCTCCTGGTCTCCCATGCAGGTGCAAGGCCCAAGGACTTGGGCCATCCTTCACTGCACTCCCAGGCCACAGCAGAGAGCTGGCCTGGAAGAGGGGCAACCGGGACAGAATCCAGCGCCCCAACCAGGACTAGAACCTGGTGTGCCGGCGCCACAGGCGGAGGATTAGCCTATTGAGCAGCAGCGACGGCCAGAAGCTATGGTTCTGAACCGCAGTGTTCCATGAAATACATCCATCCTGGTGTGTTGGGATGAATTGTAGCCTGCTCTATGAAGGAGTCAAAATGATATAGGCAAAGCCTTTCCAACCATTTTAAACTAATAACCCCACAGAAAGGATGATATCATGTTATCTTAGAGCAGGCAAGAGAGTTAATAATTACTTAAGGCATTTTTGGAAATCACTGTCATAAATATAATATTGAAGCATATCAATGTCCAAAACCAAGTGGTCCCAGAGGATCACATAAATATATCCTAAGTCCTATAGAATGTTCCATTTTCATTTCCCTACCAATAGAAAAATGCAAACTTACTCATATTTGTTATTAACTTTCTTCCGGACTTGAGTCTGCTATCATATGTTTTTGTAGGTCCAACTTCTATATTTTATATTTTTAAGTATTTATTTATTTGAAAAGCAGAGTGACAGAGAGGGGCAAAGAGAAAGAGATCTTTGATGTGCTGATTGAGAACCAAAATGGCCCCAGTGGCCAGGCCTGGGCAAGGCTGAAGCCAACATCCAGAAACTGCATTTGTGGGTGGCAGAGGCCCACGTGCTTGGACCAACTGTACTGTTTTCACAGGCACATTAGCAAGGATCTGGATAGGATGCAGAGACTAACAGTACTCTCACATGGGATGCTGGTATCATAGGCAATGGTTTAACCCACTGAGCCACATTAGCCCTGGAGTCAACTTTTAAAGAAGATGTCAACCACCAATACTCACCTCCCTGTCTTCAACAGTTTAATGAATCAGTCCAGATGTATTAAACAACTGTGTCCCTTTCATTGGTAAGACACTGTAGGTAGACAGGGAAAAAGACCCCAAAGGCCTCCTGTTTGGAGATGTCTAATTTACATTGTAATTTACATCTGGAATTTTGCTCAGAAGTCAGAACTGCAGTTAGAAATGTCCGGCCTTGTAGCTACAAAGTGCTTTATATTTTCCAAAATGGTTTCCCATGGAGTTCTGGATAACTGTAGTTTCTTGAGACCTTAGCATGCATTCTACCTTAAAGCACGGGAAAGGAAAGTAGTTAACTTTGTTAACACAATATTTGCCAAATTAAATACTAACAGATCCGCTTCTCACAAAGAGCTGCCAACATTTCACAGCATTGCTCTTCCAGAAAACACAATTCAAGACCCTGAGTCATTAGAACAATTTCCCTGAAATGTCAATAGTATCAAACTACTCATAAACGGACACATATTTTACTGTTAAAACATGAGACACAGAGCAAATATAAACATTACAAAAGTTTGGGAGTGGAGGCTAGCACTGCGGCGTGGCAGTTTTAGCCATTGCCTGCAGTGCAGGCATCCCATATGGACGCTAGTTCGTGTCCTGGCTGCTCCACTTTCAATCCAGCTCTCTGCTATGGCTGGGAAAGCAGTAGAAGATGGCCAAGTCCTTGGACCCCTGCACCCACAAGGGAGACTGGGAAGAAGCTCCTGGCTCCTGGCTTTGGATCAGCACAGCTCCAGCCATTGCAGACAATTGGGGAGTGAACCAGTGGATAGAATACCTCTCTCTCTCTCTCTCTCTCTCTCTCTCTCTCTCTCTCTGCCTCTCCTTTTTTCTCTGTGTAACTATGATTTTCAAATAAATCAATAAATCTTTCAAAAAAAAAGGTTTGAGAGGCCTAGTGTTTTGTAATAATCATTACCATATAGTAAGTTTTGTTTTTCCCTAAGTTTTCTAAAGGATTTGGCATTTTTTCTGTAGAGATAAATGTTAAGGACGTGCATTTGAGATTTTCTAGTGAAACCTAGAAAGGTAATACATGCTGGCTATATATTTTCACCACTTCTTTTCCTGGATGTAGCAAAAAATACAAAAATAAAATTGTAAAAAAAGGTGGCCTGTGCAGATTTAAAAGACCTATGACTATGTGGGGGTTCACTTGCTTATCTCTCTACTTCTTCTGCTTTCTCCAACCCCTTCAGACACAACATGCATCCATCCTGTAGTTGTCAGGATGAATCTGCTGTAGACATTACTTTGTTGGTAAAACTGGGAGGCTTTAAGAAAACACTGTCAAGTGATTATGAAAAAAAAATGTATTCGGCTGTTCTGCCCCTGCCAGGCTTGTGAGCACAACAGTTGGAGAAGAAACAAAGTGGAGACAGGAGCTGCCAAGCGATGCCTGCTGCGAGCGGGAGGCCTTTTCTGGATTGCTAACAACAGGGACCACGATCAGGCATGTGGGCTTTTTATGGCCAGTTATTTCTCTGGCTTTTATAAAAATGTGTTTTACAGGTGAATCAAAGCTTATAAAATAGAAAAGAAGGTACGAGGAGGAGTTGGCATGGAATACTTCCCCAGTATTCAGAGAAAAAGAAAGAAAACAAATGAAAGACTGATGCTTTTTATGTAAAGGCCAAGAGGAAAGAGACATGATTATTGGCCAACTATACCTGCTGGTAATAATTAGATCAAGCTGCAGAGAAAATGAAGCACCGTGTTTTCAATATTTGTATTCCTTAATTTTTCAGGGAACTGGTCACTAAGCCTGTGCCTGTATCCAGCATGCGGCAGCCTCACGCTTGGATTTTGAACAGTAATGTTATACCTCGGCTCCAGTTTCTCCCTCCTGCTTTTCACAGGTAAGTGCTTTTTGGTGGCAAATTGATTTGGCCACCGTGGCATGTGAAAAAAGACCAAGAGAATGAGGGAGCTCAGATACAGTGGTGAATTGTTTGGTTTTCCAAGTACCAAACAAAAATGAAAAGCAGAGAATGTGGAATAAAAATAGCACGTTTATTGAGGTAGGACTCAGCTCCAAGCCAAGTAGCAAAGCAAGGAATTTTCTCTGCAGACGATGGAAGGAAAATTAAGATCTTTTTTTCTCAAGTCCACTCCAAAGCCATGCCCTTGCCTAACTCCTCAGTCTTCTCTGTTCACAGTTTTTTACCCACAGGCACACGTTTTTCAAGCACATTAAAGGATTTTGATCTGGTTTCCTGTGCAATTCTCTGCATTTTTATGCATATTTTCCCTTTTACATAGTTTTTCACTTTGTCCAGGTCCTCATTGATAGCGATCATCCAGCTGTCTTCTTCCTCAAGATTGTATAGTAAATATTTTTCCTTATCCTCTATATAATCCTCACAGCGTTAACTCCTTCCCCCATCAGCAGGCATGCAAGTCTCTTGTAAAGCTTGTGAAATTTCATTGCAATAGATTTAATGCATCAGAAATTTCTAGAAGGACTGAGATTGTACTTTGCTCATATTGATTCACTTTCAGTGTCTTATTTTTTCATATTTTTAACTTTTTATTTCAGAATGTTTTAAATTTACAGAGCAAAAATTGTATGATAATAATACACAGAGTTCCCTATCCCTTTTGCCCTATTAACGTCTCATATTTGTATCTTTGTCACAATAAATGAACCATACCTAGCTTCCTCTATTAAGCTCCCACTTTGTGTTAATTAAATCACACATTTTACTCTCTTTCTAAAAAAGTGTCCATGTCTTCCCAGTAACCATATAATAGAAGCCAAATCTGTTACACAGACTTCGGTCAGATTCTATGCAAACATAGTCATATCTTTTCAAGTTTCTCTTGGCATTTTCCCTCTTCTTCCTGTAGAGGTTCTATGCTCACTGGAAATGACAGCAGAAGTCCAGTGAGAGTACAGATGCCTCAGATACAGAAACTTGAGTTAATGAGTAAGTACCTCAGCTTTCTCCATCATCCATACAAGGGTTTGAAGGAATATTCTACATAGCCTTTCAGAAGGTATCCAAGGGAATTGAACTAAGCTGCCAATGACAAAATCTTATTCATTAAAAATAGTTTCTGGGGTTGCATCATTTTCTCCATTTATTTACTACCCCAAGTACTTCCTATGATCACTTCCATATCAATTAGTGTCCAACCTAAGAAATGGAGTCAGTAGGAGCTACAAATAAGAAGAGATTTATTAGATTCAATTAAGAAAATGCAGGAGCTGGACAAAAAGCTAGAAGGTAACATAGGGAGGCAGCCCAGAAAGGTAGATCATGGGCTTGCTAGATTCCTATTGTCCCAGAGTCATTGTCTGTAGGCTGAGTTGGTTGGATTTCTTATCTTTCTGAGAAACCCCAGACTTAATTTTAAAATCTTACAACTCATTCTTTTTGGTTATCTAGGAAAATCCAACTCCCCCTTCATGTAAAGTCAACAAATTAGAAGCTCTAATTATAGCTGCAAAATATATTTATAGCAACCTCTATTAGGTTATGATAATTATTAGTCTGAATTTTGGGAGACTGTATGCTATCCAAGAAAGCCATCACAGTTAGCTAAATAAAGTTTTTGCACCTATTTTCAGTCTCAGAGACAAATTAACAGAAGATCCTTGCTAGTGACAATTTACTTTTGCCACATTTTGTTCCCACAGCACTTATCCTCATACTTTACATTTGGTCACATATAAACATCTGCCACTTACAAAAATTTTAGCAACAATTTCCCAGTTTTCTTTTCCATTATTTTGAGTGTTGTGACCCTGGCACAATTTCCACGTACTGAAATTCCATCTCATCTTTCAAAGGTCAACAGCTACTTTAATGGAGGCAAAGGTCCTGTTATTCTTCAACTTTCTTTGTTATACTGCCCATACCTCCGCTACCTCAAGATTCCCCACTTTGCATTTTGTCATGGCAACAATAGTTGATTTGCTCAGAGAATTTGGGAAGAAGTGACAACAGTGATGCAGGTCCTTCTGGATGGAAGCTTGAAAAGCCATTGAGTGAGTGATTTGCCATTTTTTAGTTTGTGCACAGATGGTAACGGAAGTACTGAAGCAAGGGCTCCCTCAGTGGCTACGAAGAGCAGACTACACCATCTCAGCTGAACCACACTGAAGAGCTACCACGAAGAAGGAATAAATGTGTGCCTGTGCACACACACCAAGCTAGCTGTTGTACCTCTGGTTGTCTGAGCCATAAATTACAAACTTTCTTGACCTTTATTCAGCATTCCTACTTTTATGTTTTGAGTATAGCACTTATCACAGGCTACTTAAAAATTAGTTCTATTCAGGTATGCATGAAATTATAATTTATGGAAATTAAGTGTTTGTATCTTTTTGATGTAACTCAGTAGCAAACAATAACTTGAATAAAGAGTTAATAAATTATGGAAAAAATGAATGCCTTCAGAAATAAAAATTTCTATGATTTATTTGGGATTTCTTTTTAATTCTAATGGAATAAATTATTTTATCCATTTTTATTGTCAAAAGTTGTCTAGAACATCATAGACTTATCTCTGAAGATTTGAGCATTTTAAGCAAATTCTACATGTTTAGTATAGCAGAAAATCATAACCTACTGTTAATCCAGTGGATTTCCTGAGAAGAAATGAAAGGAAAAAATTGAATTCTGAAAGCACAGAGTACACCATTTCATAGTACAGAATATATTCTGTCCTTTGTCTTCCTAAGTAACATAATTGCATAATGATCTCACTTGCTCCAAAGTAACATCCTGGCATCTTTATTATGATTGTCCTTATCTGTCATAGGATTGTTTGGGTAAGAAATGTCTTTTGGTAATATTTCAGTAAAATATAGCCAATAAGGGGATAGAATTGTGGAGTAGCAGGTTAAACCACCAGCTACAATGCCAGCATCCAAAAGGGCACCAGTTATAGTCCTGGCTGCTCCACTTCTGATCCAACCCCTTGCTAATATGTATGGGAAAGCAGTGGAGAATGGCCTAAGTGCTTGGGTCTCTGCAGCTATGTGAGAGAGTGAGGAGAAGCTCCTGGCTCCTGGCTTAGGCCTGGCGTAATCCCAGCTGTTGCAGCCATTTGGAGAATGAACCTACAGATGTAAGATTTCTCTCTCTCTCTCTCTCTCTCTCTCTCACACACACACACACACACACACATACTCTCTCTCTGTGTCTCATTCTGTAATTCTGACTTTCTAAATAAATAAATAAGCCTTTTAAGAAAACATAGCCAATTAAACTCTATATTGACTTTATTAAACAAGGGTGTCTCAACCTGAGAATATTATATCAGGTTTTTTTTCCTATCTTACTATTAGTTGAAAAAAACACAAAATTATATAGACAGAAATTTCAGAATTAAATCTTCTGTGGGGTTCAATATCCTTGTGACTGTTCACATTACTTCTGACAATTGGTTGCTTAAATTACATAAAAAATGAATTCAATGTATAGTTAAACTCATTATAAAGCAATATATATATATATATTCTACTCACTATAGAGCAACATTAGAGATAGAAATATACATATTGCTTATTCAATAACTTTTATGGGTTGAATTGTGTTCCCTACTCCCCCAAGACAGAATATGATCCCATTTGGAAATTGGGTCATTGTACACATAATTAGTTAACGTGAGCTCATATTAGAGTATGAACCTAATCCAACTGGGCCTCTAAACCAGTATGACCACTGTCCTTATAAGAATATTTCCATGTGAAGACAGAACTACAGGGAGAATGTCATATGACAGTGAAGGCAGTAATGGAACTATACAGTTGCAAACCAAAGAATGCCACAGGGTTTCCACTAAGACCTCAGGAGCTTGGGAGAGGCAAGGGTACACTCTCCTACAGGCTTCAGACAGAGCATAGCCATGAAAATATCTTTTATTTAAAAGATTTATTTATTTATTTGAGAGGCGGGGAGGGTAGAGAGAATGAGAGAGAGAGAGAGAGGTCTTCCATACACTGGTTCACTCCCCAATGGCTGCCTCTCCTGGGTCTCCCATGTTGGTGCAGGGACCCAAGGACTCGGGCCATATTCTACTGTTTTCTCAGGCCATAGCAGAGAGCTGGATCAGAAGTGAAGTGGCTGGGCTCGAATCAGCATACATAGGATGCTGGCACTGCAGGCAGCAACTTGATCCATTATGCCACAGTGGCGGCCCTCCGACGACATCTTGATTTCAGCCTCCAATATGGTGAGACAGTAAATTTTTGATGTTTCCAGCTATCCTTTATGTAGTACTACTTATGTACTACTACATAAGTACTACTACATGTAGTACTACTAATGTACTACTTAACCATCGAAATACCCACAGGGAGAGTAGATGAATTAAAAAATAAACAAGAAAGAAAATTAAGTGAAGATGCGACAGCTGCCTAATGAATGTAGTTTGAAATACATAGTGGTGGCATTTCCACCTGGGAAAGAATAGGAAAGATGAGAGCTCAGAATCTTCCTGTGAAGGAGGCAAACAGTGGGCATTAGGGCTGAATGGAGGGAATCCGGGAGCCCTTTGGCCTAAGGCATTCGCTTCCTGTCACTAGCCCTGTGCAAGGCTTCTGTGTGTTTTTCCTCTGCATATGCAGAATTCTCACACAATACTTACAATCTAGTCCTTAAAGAAAAAGTCATATTCATTAATCAGAGTTAATATTCAAGTGGCCACATGGAAACACAAGCTCGTTTGTATTTTTACAAACTATGAATCCTGTTTTGTGTTTTTTGCTTTTTGCCTCTTTAAAAAGAAATTGCAAACCAATATATTTTAAACATTGTCAGAATTCGAAACCTGATCTCACAGCTTACATTTGGTTTTAGCTAGTCCTAATCAGCTCGACACGTTTATCACCAGAAAAACCTTTCCTTCGTTGATCTTAACTGGAACATGAACAGCCTAAAGAATAATAACAAACTGGAAAGAAAAAGAGATCTGATTTGGATGAAATACAAATTCGAAAAATAATACCAGATGAGCTATGAACAGTTTACTTTAAACAATTGTATTATTAAAGGAAATTGCTTAATATTCAAACTCATTAAATCAAGCATCACAATTAAATTTTTTTCCTCCTTCAATAACTTTTAGGAATCAATGTAAACCACACTTGAACTATTTCATCGGAGGATGTTTGATTTATAAATACAAGGCAAAGACCTGAAACAACACAAACATCCTATTAAAAATCAGACTAATTGGCGAAATGCCCTTTAAGCTCTTTCAACAGATTTAAAAATCTCAGCCAAGCATCTGAATTTATGGTAGTTTTATCTTTCATCACCATTGTCAGGTGACCTTCATTTCTACGCCCAGAATTCAGTTCTCTGTGGACTTCCAAAATATAAATCAGCCCTTGAACTTGGTCATGGAAGAACATTTGACACAGAGTGTTATGGAGAGACTAAAATATGTCTCTTTTATCGAAATAATGTTTACCCTGAAATGATATTTAATGCTTCTTCTTCCAATTACTCACACATTAATTTCAACTTTGTTTTTCTAGTCTCCTTCTCCCCACCCTTGAGTGACAGGTATATTAGCTAAGTTTGTCAGGCTGGTTGCCTGTCCCCCCAGAGAAAACCCAGGAAGGGCTGACCTCATGCTCACAGCTTGCGCGGCCAGCTCAGACCTCTCTATCAGTCAGCGCCTGGGAAGGCAGGCAGGGTCCCAGCTGCCTTCCTGAGTGAGCTTGATGATAAAGTTTATCCCATCAGGAACGAGAGGATTGGTCAGAGTCCAGTTGCATGGCTTATGTTGAGAGTGAACTTTTCGACATTTCAAATCTGCCATATCAAATTAAGCAGAATAAAGCCGGCTGTTTGCCCGATTATTTATAACATCACAGGAAACTTGGAATGACTTATTAAAGAATGGAAATATTTCTCTTTCCTTAGAAATAAGCTTGCCTCTGCCAAGAAATACAGCAACTGGCTGGGTGTGGGAATGGTGGAAAAGAGTCCCCAGTTCCAAGGTTATTAAAACATACCTGGGCTCATTTAAAGGCCCAAGTCCGGTATGAAGTGGGACAATCAGGAGACATCCTGGGGTGTCGCAATGTACAATGGAGCGGTCTTTGTTCATACACATAAAAAACAAAAGTAATAGGATTATTTGATTTTGCTGAAAATGGTGCTGACCCATAAGCTTTGGCCAAAGGTGTTTATCACATTTATAAGCCCCCAGGGATGCAGGCGAAAGGGTAACTTTGAAAGTGGTTTTAGCATCCAAGCTCATTTGCTAAATACATTGAGACCAAAAGTCACTGTTGAAAGATTGCAATGGTTTTTGAAAATATAAATGCTGAAAATATGAGGATATTTTTTGTGTAATTTTATCTTTTCATTACTAACAATAGTAGAATATGGAAATGTATGAGGGTACATCAAAAAAACTCGTGGAAAATGGAATTAAAAGATGTTTATGTGTGTGCAAAAAACTTTTGAAATCCATGTATAGTTTTTGCACAATATGCATTTTCCATGAATGTTTCAAAGATCTCTCCTATGAAGTTTTCAGTTACCAAAAATGTTACTACACAGAGATACCAATTATTAGTACTTTGGTATTTCCTCATTATTTTCCCATGCAAAATTATGCCCATACTCTCAAAACTGTCTATGAAAATATATATTAAATAATGTGTATTTTCATTAAACATATATAAATATGGAACAGATTTGTATACATACACATATATTGTGTTTTAGCTATCCTTGAAAGTCTGATGTTTATTGGTAACATAATAACTCCTAGAAATCCCATGATTTAGTTAAAATATTCTTTTTTGTTGGATATTAGATTGTTTTCAATTATTCACTTTCCTGCAATTAAAAAGCTACAATGAATATCCTCATATAGAAATTGTATTTGCCTTTTATCTTTTAATAAAGGGTAAATTATCCTGTCTTAGGAAAAGTTGTAGCAAGTAGATTTGAGTAAAAAAAAAATCTAAAAAATTCTTAATATGTATTGCCAAACGGCTGTCCATAAAGTTCGTACAAATTAACACTCTTAGGAATACATATGATTACTCTAAACAATAATTTGAAAAATTATAAACCAAGACCCATTTTTTTTATATATATATTTTTGACAGGCAGAGTGGACAGTGAGAGAGAGAGAGAGAGAGACAGAGAGAAAGGTCTTCCTTTTGCCGTTCTTTCACCCTCCAATGGCCCCCACGGCCGGCACTATGCTGATCTGAAGGCAGGAGCCAGGTGCTTCTCCTGGTCTCCCATGGGGTGCAGGGCCCCAAGCACTTGGGCCATCCTCCACTGCACTCCCGGGCCAAAGCAGGGAGCTGGACAGGAAGAGAAGTAACTGGGACAGAATCTGGCGCCCCGACAGGGACTAGAACCCCGTGTGCTGGTGCCGCAGGCAGAGGATTAGCCTATTGAGCCACGGCGCCGGCCTAAACCAAGATCTCAATCCATATTTTCCTTGAACTACTTAAATATGCTACTTTTCTGACATCTTTATGTGAAAAAACCTAAATCAAGTTTGTGAGAAAGTGGTTATTCTTTGTTCAGTGCTGACATAAAGGGTAAGATTGTTACACACATATGTATATTCACATACTATACTACCCATCCATGATATTTTTGATCCCCTAAATGTGTTCCTATAGTTATAATGCTTTCTGGCCTTTCTGATTATATATAATATGAAAGTAGTGATTGTTTAAAATTAAATATATAAATTTTCAGACTAGTACACTGAAACAATTTGTGCATAATTTTGAGGACTCAGATTATTTTGCTGGCACACGCAGCATACATAGGTGTCCTAACGGAAGTTATTATGATGGTGACTGTGAGTCCCATGTCACTTGTTTTCTGTGTATAATCCTTAATGACACCCCATATGTGCCTGTTTGGGTAAGACGGTAGAAACCCCCATTACAATGGAATTTTACAGCTGAATATGAACAAAGGCAGCAGAGAGCTCAAGGAAAATAAATGAACACACTTCAATCATGAAGCACAAGGATGGCAGAAAGAGACAAAAGAGGAGAGAAGAAATAAGGACAAAATGTAGCAGACAGATAGAAAACAAGCGCTAAATGAGAAAGGGGCTGTCTTGAGTGTTGCACAGGACTTTCAGAAAGTTCTTAGTGACAAATTTGCCTTCAGCTGTCTTTCTTCCCCTCTCTAATAGACAATAGACTAGGAAGCGGGGTGGGGGAGGACATAATTATTTGCCAGAACTAATTCTGAGTGATGTTAAGAATTTTTTATTTTTTTCCTCTCTCTCTCTCTGTCACATTCCTCCCAGGGTACAAAGACAACATGGATGTCTATTCATCAGTATTTTGTAGTAGTGTTATGGGAACAGCAGAGTAAAATAAATTTGAAAAATCATTTCATGAGCAGGTATTATTTTCTGTAGTTTTTTTCAATACCTGTATTTTAATTTTTTTCTTGAAAAATAGTGGAGCAGAGACATCATACAAGTTTAAGGCTCATTCAGAATTTTGGTAGAAAATAAAAAGAATTAAAATTACTGTTCTTTATTTATCAGGCTTATTATCTCATATTCGAATAGAATTTAGCAGGTTAGGCATTTGGTGTAGCAATTTAGACTCCGACTGGTTTATGGGATGCCTGCAGCCCACACTGGAGTACCAGGGTTCAATTCCTGAGTCTGGCTCCTGAGTCCAGTCTTCTACTAACATGGACCCTAAAGGCGTGGAAATGACTCGAATGACTGGATTCCTGGTAACTATGTGGGAAACATGGATTGGCTTCCTGACTACTCCCAGGTCTGGGCCCAGCCAGCCCATGCTGTTGGCATCTGTAGAGCGAGCCAGCAGATGAGGATTCTCTTTGTTGTCTAACTCTGTGCCTATTAAAGTAAAAAAAAACAAAATTTAAAAAAAGAGAAATAAAGAAACTAGCTTTGAGAAAGAGCTTGAGGTTTACTTAAACTGAAAAGAAAATTATTTCATTAAGCACACACACATATACATATTCACACAGAATATATAAAAATATATTCACATATATATATATACACATACATACATACATAAAATAGGAATAAAATACACATACACCCACAAACATAGATGTTTAGAATTTATTCATGGGTTATATTTGCCCAGTAAAATTCAAGGATACTTTGTTTTAAAATGTTTCCATTAAATATTTACACATATGATTCTTTTTAAGTTCCAGGCATAGGCTTATAAAACAATATTGTGGTGTTTAACATTTTTCCACATTTTACACTAAAAGCTTGATTGCCTGGAAAACATTATAAAACAGACTCATTGTACAGTAAATATGATGGTTACTACTCATTGGCTTTTTTAAAAAAAATAATAACCACTATTAGCTGAAAAGGGATTTAAAATACATCTGTCTTAAAACTATGAATCTGTATAGGGCCAAGTTTTCTTTAGATACAAGGAAAAATACAACATAAAAAACTAAATGCAAAAGATATGCCAAACTAACTCTTTTTATTAAAATATATGTTAAGGAAATTTGAAAAAGTATAAAGAAAAATAATAAAGTAATTTTAACTATTTTGTTAGTTTTGAAAAATATAATAACTTTCATAAATATATTTTATTCTTACATGTGTTCTTATTTCAAATGAATGATCTTATTATTATTTCAAATGAACTATGAACTATAATTTTTTGTTTTAATATTTAATACAATAAAATTGACATATTATAGAATTATTTTATTGTCTGGAACTTACTTATTTTTTAAAGGAGGTTTGGGCCAGATTATTTTTTCAAGTGAAGCCTGAAGATTATCTATAACATATTTATCTAAAGTGCTTATTAAACTACAAATACCAAGACTTCCCCCAGAAGTCTTCCAAATCAGAGCTGTGAACAGAGGCCTTCCGTTGAAAAGCTGATCATAATCTCAAAGTACAATCATACCAAATATTTAAATCCTGAAAAAACAAATTACCCAAAATTTAAAATCCCAAAAATTAGAACCCCAAATGATTAAAATCACAAATACTGAAATTCTGAATGTTGAATTCCCAAAACCAGTTTCCAGTGGGAGAAAAGAGCTATTTATGAAGGATCAAAAGCTAAATTCTCAGGGAATCTATGACTGCCGTTTTGTTTGTACACAGGATGGTCACCAAATTATTCAACTGTGCACTACTGCTTCTTCACATGTACGGCATACTTACTTTAATAAAGTAGCTTTATTCAGCTTTGTCTTAGCTTTCGTCTAAGAGCAAAAAGACTGTGATAAGCTTAGTAACTCTGAACCAATGACACTGGCTGATATAGAGCTTCTCCTAGTGTCACAAAACAGTAAATGGTGAGCTATTCTTAATTAAGAACTTGACTGTCAAAGACAGACTTTTTATACTTGCTACTAAATCTAGCATAGAAAAATTAGTGTATACTCATTTTAGCTAATTGATGGTGTGTTCAAAATTCTCCCCACTTTTTTATCAAATATACACAATTCATGCCCTTTTTAGATTCAAAAATTTTATTTTTCCTTATTTATATATTAATGAATATAAAAAAGGAAACACTTTCTAAACCATCACTTGACAATTTGGCAGAATTTGCAGGAGAAAAAAGATTTCAATTGAATCCTCAAATTGTAATGACAAATTTGGAATTAGGTATGAACAATCCTTCCAAAAGTGAATTTTATGTTACCAAATAAGTCTTCTTTTTCCTATTCAGTTCAATTCAGTTTGTGTAAAATTAAGATGAGTTGACTAGCCACAAGAAAGAACACCTAAAACCTAAGTTTAAAAATGCATCATTCAGTTGCATCTGTATTCCTTCCGGCTGATGAAGTCCAGGAACTTCTGGTAAATTGAAGCAATATTTGTCAACAAAACAATTGACTAATGTGAGAATGATTATGCGCAAGGTAGGATAAGAAGACACGTAATGGTTTGCTGTTCAATTACCAGTATATTTTCTGCAAAATCTGTGATCTGTTTCTGGGCACATGAGGAGTGGATTCCCCATATGCCATATAGTATAGCAGCATGGCACAGCAGATGGACAATGTAATAGGTAATCCTCAGGTCAACATGTATCAGGTCACAGGTGATTTTTAAACACAGAATACAAATGTGAATCAACAAGGCTACTTTCAAAAGTTTAAGCACAAAGGCAATAAAAAATGCATTTTTGTACAAATAATATTGAAATTCATGTGTAGTTTTTTCATAGCATGTATTTTCCATGAACTTTTGAGTAACTTTTTTTTAGGTGAATCATGATCTAAAACAAACAAACAAAAACCAAAAACAAACCAAAGAACCAACCAAAGAAAAAACCCAGCTAGCCACAGTGATGCAAGATTTCAAATTATAACTTATAATCATGAACATTTACCAACTCTTATGGTCTACTCCCAAACAATTGTCCGTGAGCTTTGTAACATATTTTCCAGCATGTCGTACTATTTTTTAATTTTTCTTTTTTTCTCACTATTTTAAATTGTCAGCATTATTTTTTGCAGTTTTCTATTCTTTGTATTTCATCTTAATGTTTCTATTTTTGTTTTTTGACAGGTAGAGTGGACAGTGAGAGAGAGAGAGAGACAGAGAGAAAGGTCTTCCTTTGCCATTGGTTCACCCTCCAATGGCCGCCACAGCTGGCGCGCTGCGGCCCACGCACTGCGCTGATCTGAAGGCAGGAGCCAGGTGCTTCTCCTGGTCTCCCATGGGGTGCAGGGCCCCAAGCACTTGGGCCATCCTCCACTGCCTTCCCCGGGCCACAGCAGAGAGCTGGCCTGGAAGAGGGGCAACTGGTACAGAATCCGGCGCCCAGACCAGGACTAGAACCTGGTGTGCTGGCGCCGCAAGGCAGAGGATTTGCCTATTGAGCCACGGCGCCGGCCTAATCTTAGTGTTTCTAATACTAGAATTATGAACTATGTGAAGAGTTTTAGAAAATTCTAATTGGGTTTATGCATTTTTTGGTAAATTTCACTCCTTGTAAGTATATTATCTAAATATTAACTTCATGTGTCTGAATTGTACATGTATGTGAAACTGTTGAAACCTTTAATATATAGAGATGTCCTTTTCACACATCTACATTTGATGAATATAAAACTGCTCAAGATCTTAGCTCTTTGGTCAATTAACCCATTCATGTTTTTGATTAATCTCATCAAAGACATAGTATGTGTATCATGGTATTTCAAATAAGAGCAATGGTAAAGCTGGGTGCACAATTATCAACCATAGCTATATATGTTACATATTTTGCTTTTTGACCTATTTTTATGAACATGATTTCTCTACTCATAACTGCTATACCTTTTTTGCTTGTCATTTTACCTGATTGTTTATGCTTATAAAAACATCTGCATTACTGCCTATTTTATAGCGTAAACTGGTTCAGGCAGTGTTCTGTCTTGTTCTCATATGTCTCTCAAATAAATCTCCCTTTTAAAATGTATGTGTGCTTGAAAGACTTGTTTAAATTACTTTCTCCAGAATTATGTTCTTGAAATTCTACACTTTGGAGATTCCGATCCTTTCAGATTTCAACATTCTGGATTATGTTATTCAGGATTGGTTTTCTGTGAATATGACTTGAAACATTTGCATAGGAGGTACCTTGCAAATTTTTCAGGTTCTGTTAGAATTTGAGGATTATTTTAGCTGACATTGGTTAATTTCCAGCTCCAAGCAAATTAACATTAGAATCCTTGAACTCCCATTTATTGCAAGGGAAAGGTGGGAACCTGGATTACATGGATCAACTAATACATGTCTCCTTTCTAGGAATACTCAGTTAAATTTGAATTTCATATAAACAATGACTTTCTCCATTGTATAAGCATATTTCACACTATACTTGCGACGTGTATATATTAGAAATATAATCCATCATTTATCTAAATATTAGATGGACCACATTTATACTAAAGAAGTATTTAATATTTATCAGAAATTCAAATTTTTCTGATCAGGGTATTCACACTTGTGTTTGTTTTTGCTAAATGTGTCCTGCCTACCATATTTTATAAAGCCTACACTTTATTTTCAGGTGGTAATGTTCAGAAAAAGATTATGTAAGACAACATGAATGTATCTTACATACAGATTTTATTAACTATGCAGACTTAGGCACAGTCAGAGAGGGCAATGACAGAACCTGTTTTAGAGAGTGTCTACCATCTTGAAATCCCAGTAAGCTTTCATCCAGATGCACAGAGCAACACTCTTGGCACTTCACTTAGAATTTCTTTCTAAGAGGATCTTCCAGGAACTCCCATGGCTCTGTTTCCAATGACTGTTTACTTCATTTCAATGTAGTTTTTCTCACTGTAAATTCATTAGCACATTGGAAGCAACCTCATTAGCAGAGCAAGTGGGTGTAGAAAATGTACAGCTTAATCTTGCTTGAAGATTTTATTCTACCATGTCAAAGTTCAACTTGGCTTCTGGCTGTCTTACATGTATAGTTGTAAAAATGTAAACATACTTTAGTGTTTGCTTTTAGCGCCTGTCTCTCCAGAAATTCTAAGTGACCCCTTCACAGGCTGCTACATATACTGGCCTTTGACTCTATTTCTAACCTTATTGCTCTCTCCTTGTCCAGTTATACAGATTTTCCCCTGACAATTTTCTCCACTTTACAGTCTTTCCATTTTTTTATTCTAGTACATTCTGATTCTACTTATTTCAAACAAAAAGGGGGAAAAAAGCTATTTCAAATTTTTCTTTGTTGAAGATGAGTGACTATGGTTTTAAGAGAAATGTCAAAGGGGCTGGCACTGTGCCCTAGAAAGTTAAGCCTTCGCCTATGGCACTGGCATCCCATATCGGCACCAGTTCAAATCCTGGCTGCTCCACTTTCAAGCCAGCTCCATGCTAATGCATCTGGGAATGCAGCATACAATGACCCAAGTGCATGGGCCCCTGAACCAATGTGGGAGCCATGGGAGAAGCTCCTCGCTCCTGGCTTCCACCTGACCCAGCCCCTGGCCATGGGACGTGAACCAGAGGATAGAAGATTTCTCTGTCTCTCTCCTTCTCTGTCTGCAATTCTGCTTTTCAAATAAATAAATAAATCTTTAAAAAAAGGAAATATCATTAATAATATAAGAAAATATATTATTAACCTACTAGATAATGTTTACTTTTCTGTTGGTCTCAACTACAAACAAGCAATCTGTAAAAGTCAGCTTTTAGTTTTATTCATTTTTCTATTAGGAAGAATTTTTATTTTTTATAAAGATCTATTTATTTATTTGAAAGTTAGAGAGAAAGAGAGCAAGAGAGAGAGAGAGAGTCAGAGAGAGATCTTCCATCTGCTGGTTCATATCCCAAATGGCTATAACAGCTGGGGCTGGGCCAGGCCTGTGCCAAGAGCCAGGAGCTTCATCCAGATCTCCCATGTGGGTGCAGGGTCCCAAGCACTTGGGTCATCTTCCACTACTTTCCCAGGCATATTAGTCAGGAGCTGGATCAGAAGTAGAGCAGTGGAGAATCAAACTGGCGTCCATATGGGATGCTGGCACTGCAGGAGGTGGCTTTAACTGGCTAGCTACACCACAGCACCAGCCCTGGAATTTCTTACTTTTTAATAGCTGGCATTCTTAAATCAATTCCATGTTGATTTCCACTTAGACAATTGCCAGGGCCAGGATTTGACATATAATGAACGTGATGTTTGACCTTGTTTAGAATCCAAATGAGATGAAAAGTTCTGACTTCAAAAGCCAAAGTTCTATCATATGCCAACTAGAGGACATTCTCTTGAATTTCAAAGTGCAAGTGTTCTTTTTTCTGCTCAATCCTGCAGTATAGGCTAAAACTTAAATCCAGGAAATATGTTACTAGAAAGCCTGAAACATCTTTAGTTGAGAATATGTTTACAAGAGGTGAATTATTTCTGATTTCGTTTTCAGGCAATTAAATGATTAAGAAATCCCCTGGGATATTTTACAGGTTTTTTTTTTTTTTTCTAAATAGATGATTTAAACTAATGCACAAGAGCATCAAACTCTCACATTCAACCAAGTGGCAAATGAAAATTAAATTGTCTCTGTTATATGATTCTCTAAGTTGTTATATTCTCTAAAACAAAAGGTATCTTTTCTATTTGTATTATTCGCTATCTAGGACATTTATGTCTTGTCATTGTATATATCTAATTGATTACCATATTAGGCTTTGCAAGTATTTTTACTAGTTTTATACTTCTTTAGTCCTATTTTTTCATATCATGAAAATAATTCAAGAACATCAAAGAGAATTTTAAAAATTCCTAACATCACAGAACAAATCTATTTTTATTTTCCTGAATTGCCTTTGAATCCTCTTTTTGAACAAATATCTACATGCTACTTGTAAATATAATATGAATAAAATTTATTATATATTGTGATGCTTTACAAATTTTTACTTTATATGGTTGTTCTAAGGATTGTATAAGAATATAAATATGAGTATAGTCAGCATAATGTCTATCAAGTATGTACTTGAACTCATCTTTGAACAACCAATAATAATCTTTTCTCTCCCTATTATAAAGCTCCTATCTACTCAAGTTGATACTTCAAAATTCATGCAAGCATTGCTATTTTAAGATTTTTTTGTTTTCTGCTCTTCTTTTTCTCCTTTTTATTACAGTTGATGATACAGTGAATGTCAGCATATTTTTCCTTTTCATGTTTTTTTGAATACTGGGATTCCCATATTGGAGAATCTGAACATTAGGCTATTAAAGATATTTCCAATCCCAAGTATCACCAAAATGATTAGAACACATCCATGGCCTCCGCCTTGCAGCGCCGGCACACTGGGTTCTAGTCCCGGTCAGGGCACCGGATTCTGTCCCGGTTGCCCCTCTTCCAGGCCAGCTCTCTGCTGTGGCCAGGGAGTGCAGTAGAGGATGGCCCAAGTGCTTGGGCCCTGCACCCCATGAGAGACCAGGAGAAGTACCTGGCTCCTGCCATCGGATCAGCGCAGTGCGCCGGCTGCAGCGCGCCAGCCACAGAGGCTATTGGAGGGTGAACCAACGGCAAAAAGGAAGACCTTTCTCTCTCTCTCTCTGCCTGAGAAAAAAATAAATAAATAAATAAATGAAAAAAGAACACATCCATACGCACTCTTATTATCAGATTTTTAAAATTAACTTACAAGCTGATATTAAAATGGCTGTAAAATAGTGCTTATTTCTAAAATATGTATTTCACTTATATATTACATTACTACAGGAGCCAAACTTTTTTGAAAATATTATTCCCTATTTAGATTTTATAGCTAATTACCTATGTCTGTTACCCATTTTCACCATTTTTCCCCCAGTAAAGCTCAGTAGAGTGCCTTCCCCTAATATACAGATTTTTGAAAGGGGTAGAGAAATAATACAGTTTAGTGGAGCCTTGACAAGGTTGGCTGGACTGAATGCTCCAGTTGAAGTGGCTTGGGTAACTCCAAGGGCGACTTGGAGGATACTGAGTTCCAGAATGAAAACAGTACTTTCTAGAAGTGACAGATAATCTTGAAAAATGGAAGGAAGATGACAGCAAATAATTCCAATACTAAGATTATTTCTCTTTTGGTACATTAGCCCACTATTGTCTTACCATGCATAAATTTTGGGTCATGGAGGAAAGCTATCATACTCACAAAAGTATTATTGCCCAAAGTTTTTCAGGCCATGACTCACTGGAAGTTGGTGGACAGACAACAAGCGAAATGAAAAACCTAAATTTTATGCACTTGGACACGCATTGTAGCCTAAGGATGTGAACTACCACCTTGACTTTAAAAAGGTGAATAAATAATCAAATAATAAAGCATTTTATGATAACTTTAGTGGAAAGATGTGGTAATGGATTCCTTAATAAGAGAACACAGAAACTTTCAGATATGAGTTTCCTCCTAGTCTCCCTTACCCTTTCCTCTCTCTCTCTCTTTTTATTACCACCAACAGAAAAATGTAAAGATAAAATATACCTCTGCATGTACGTACAAAATCTATTTCAGGTCATTGTTAGAAGACCATTTATCCTTATTACATGTGTCAAGATTGTCGGTAGTAGTAATGGGGTGCATAGCGGAAAAAGCAGCTGGAACCAAATGAAAGAATTTGGGATACACTACCCCAAAAATATTTCACTCTGTTATACTCAAAAATTGCAGAAGCTAGAAGTTTTCTCTGATGTTGCCCTACCCTTCTTTCCTGAAGCCGATCATTTTTACCCAAGAAGAATATTTGTACCCTCCCTTAAGGTTGTTCATAAGATGCTCATGAGCAGTGCCTTCCCTATACCCGGAGGAAAGAAATATACTTAGCCCTGAAGACCAAGGATCAGACAAAACTGTGAACCAAGAATCAACAAGCCTTGTTATGCCAGCCCCAAAGACCAAGAGATCAGATCTTATTGTCCAATCATGTTGCTCCATAATTGTCCACTCCAGCATAAAAAATACATAGGTTTAGCCATTTTTCAGGTATTCATTTCCTCATAAAAGCTTCTTATCACATAACACATATTAAAATAGTGCTGTACTTTTTTCTTATTAGTCTGTATTTGTTATAGGGCCCTCAACAATAAACCTAGAATGGGTGGAAAAATATATTTTTCTCTTCTATGCCTACAAGTGAATTAACATAAATAGTAGCAGCTTACTATTTTGAACATAAGAAATAGGATTTAAGACTCCAAAAGGATATAGACACTTTAAGAAGCAATATATTACCATGCAAACATTATCTAAATTTCACATATACATTATCTATGTTCGCAGTAAATCCATTTTTTTGTATTATTCAGTTCATATTCTACTTAGAACGGTGAAAACTGTCCAATAAGATGTGCATTTCATCTTTGTTTCGACTGGAGGGAATGAAACCATCTCTTTCTCTACCTATCATAGGCTCTCCAGGTTGGTCCCTATAGGTTAGACTGGAAAAAAGGTAGATTAATGAGAGAAAGAGACAGAAATCTGTTTGCATGTGCATCATACATGTACACACGGTGATGAGTAAGCCAATAGATTACTTAGTTCTTATATTATCTCAGGGTAAAACAAAGGAAAAAGCGCCTGGGACTTCTGGGTGAGGGAGACAATTTCTATGTAGGTAATCAGGAGAGGTGCATTAAGTACTGATTGTTCAGTGAGGTTTGTCAAACTGAATGCTCATCCTCTCCGTTTGTAAGAGTTGAGCCCTTTTCTGGTACATGAAAGAAAGGACTACAAATGGAAATTTCGATTGCACAAGGAAAAACAAGTGCCCTTATTTGGGAATTTTTACTTCATCTGCTGGTTCTCACTAGTCTTTACCTCAAAATAATCCATTTGTCAAAGAGATATATTTTAGGTTGACACATTCTGAAATTCTTCATGACTTTTAACCAAGTTTGTCGAGTGAATTATCATAGCTGAACTTTCCATTGTCTTCTGGTCCATTAGCAAAAAAAAAAAAAAGGAGTATTAGATAAAAATAAGTTCACTTAATACTGAGAAGGAATTGTTTGTAAAATAGGGTATAAAACTTTAGTTAAAAGTTATTTCTACTCATTGCATTTTGGCCATATACTGTAATAGAGAGATAGTGCAGTAATGGTTTGCTTAAGGCAAAGCAATTAACCACCTGCAGTCACTCCACAGGATATGGATTTCACATAAATAGCTATTTTATAAATAAACAAATAGAAACACATACATCTGATGGCAAAAGCAAAGACTGCTGTGCTTTAACTTTTAAAAAGAGAGCCATTGGAGGGTGAACCAATGGCAAAGGAAGACCTTTCTCTCTGTCTCTCTCTCACTGTCCACTCTGCCTGTCAAAAAAATTAAAAAAAAAGGAGAGTTCCACAATTTTGTCATTTGTTTCCATATATATATATATATATATGTATATATATATATATATATATATATATATACCAGATTTAACATAGCCTTTTCACATCCCAGAAGAAAAATAGCTTTATTTTACTTTCTATCCTCTACAGAAATGTAGCCATTAACGTATCTGTGAATAATAATCCTATAAGTAAGAATATCAAGGTAAACATAAGTAGTAATAAAGCAATAGATATGGTAAATATGTGCGGACTTCAAAACATTTGTGGGAAAGTGAAATTAAAATATAAATTTATTTTGGTGAAAAAATTGTTAAATGCTTGCATACCTTTTTCACAATGCATGTTTCCATATAAAATACCCTCACATTAGACATGCTGTTTGTCAGAGGCAGGTAGGAGGTAACTTTTGAAAGTTGGTCTATGTTAAAAAAAAAATGGGAAAGCAAGATCACTGCCTCAAGTCCTCTCTTACACCCTCTGGATCATGAGTTCCTCCCTGTTCTTACACGTTTTATGAGGGGCAAAAAATTCTTTGCTATTTATCCCCATTCAGAAACAAGAGGTATTGCCCTCCACCTTTGCCATGTACCCGGTAAATGTCCCTACATGAGCCTGTGACTTTTCTGAGCTTGCATTTCTTCAATTGAAAAACAAGGCTATTAATAAACACCATGCAGGTGAGTGTGAAGTATCAACACTTGGGAGAAATGGATCTCACGAGGAGGACCTTTCCTCTACAATTCACCTAATACTCCAGGATCCATCATCATCAGTTAGCAGGGAACAATATTCACACTGGTTTGAGGAGGGTGTTTCTTCCATGCCTGTGTCCTGAATCTAAATTCCCCAGACTTCATATGGTTTCACCAACTCCAAAATCTAGGGATAACAAAAGGAAAGCCTGAAGAAGAAACAATATTTGCTAGGAGAGAAGAGTAAATAAATCAAAACAATGGAAGAAAGAGGGCAATAATCACTTCATGGATTTAGGAAACAAGAAATGTAGTTAAAGGTATGTTAAATTGTCCAAATTGTCTTATTTAGACATTTCTCAGATTTTATGCAAATAGTGCATTAGAATGAGATGTAACATTTAGAAAGTGGATCTACACAACAGTAAGAAACTTGACAGCAGCTGTAGTAGTTAATGTAGTTAATGTAGCAGAAATGTAGTTAAAGGTATGTTAAATTGTCCAAATTGTCTTATTTAGACATTTCTCAGATTTTATGCAAATAGTGCATTAGAATGAGATGTAACATTTAGAAAGTGGATCTACACAACAGTAAGAAACTTGACAGCAGCTGTATCTGAGTTAGGGTTAATTTTGACATTGGTGAATTTATTTATCTTCTCAAACAGCACTGCCTTCATCAGTAAAAGAATAATAATAGTACCAACTTGAGGGTCTTGAGAGTAACAACCAATTAGTACATTAGCTGGCATGAAATTATGAACAATATAGTGCTGAGATAGGTGGGGTGTGAAGTTAAGAGCATGGGAGAGAGTGACATGAAATTAAAGGTCTCTGGAAAAGGAGATGATGGTTTCTAAAAATAAATTTATAGTAACTCAAGAAGAAATCAAATCAGACCTATTTCTTTTTAAGATTTATTTTATTGATTTGAAAGACAAAGAGTTACAGAGAAAGGTAGAGACAGAAAAGAGAAGTCTGCTATCCACTGGTTCACTTCCCAGATGGCTGCAACTGCCAGAGCTGAGTCAATCTGATCCGAAGCCATGATCCAGGGGCTTCTTCCAGGTCTCCCACATGGGTGCAAGGAGCCCAAGGACTTGGGCCAACCTCGGCTGCTTTCCCAGGTGCATCAGCAGGGAGCTAGACCAGAAGTGGAGCAGCTGGGACAAAACCAGCACCCATATGGGAAGCTGGCGCTGCAGGACCAGGATTTAACCTGTTGCTCCGAAGCTTCAGACCCAAATCAAATTTTTTTTTTTAAATAAAGATGTGGAATGTTCTCAATTCTACGCAACTTTCTCCAAACATATTTATCAAAATCGATTAAGGAAAACTTTTATGAATTCCTTGACCCTAATGAAAAAATTTTCCAAAGTTACTGCATTAAAAATACATGATTTATGAAGGAATTAGGTAAGAATTTTGTGTCGTAAACTATAACACAGTAACAAGTTAAATTTGGTTAATGGTTAGCTATTGTTACACCTTATTTAACTAATTTCATATGATACACTTGATATAAAGTATATTATGAAACTTTCATTTTTACTCAAGACAAAATTTGGCATTTCCTCAGAAACCTGAATTTAACCCTACCATTCAACCCAGCCATCCCACTCCTTGGAATTTATCCAAAGGAAATTAAATTGGCAAACAAAAAAGCTGTCTGCACAGTAATGTTTATTGCGGCTCAATTCACAATAGCTAAGACTTGGAACCAACCCAAATGCCCATCAACAGTAGACTGGATTAGGAAATTATGGGACATGTACTCTACAGAATACTATACAGCAGTCAAAAATAATGAAATCCGGTCATTTGCAACAAAATGGAGGAATCTGGAAAACATGCTGAGTGAATTAAGCCAGTCCCAAAGAGACAAATATCATTTGTTTCCCTTGATTGGTGACGACTAACTGAGCACCAGAAGGGAAACCTGTTGAAGTGAAATGGACACTATGAGAAACAGTGACTTGATCAGCTCTTGTGCTGACTGTTGTTGTACAATGTAATACTTTATCCATTTTAGTATTTTTTTTTATCCTAGTACTAGTGGTTGAACTCTGTAATTAACATACAATTATTCTTAGGTGTTTAAATTTTAACTGGCATTTTTAATAACTTCTAAACTGAATACTAAATCTACATTGTGGTTTTTGTTAAAATTTAAAATTATTCCTTGAAGAAATCCCAGGTAGAGTTTCATATAATTCTGGACTATTGTGAATTTCAGGGAATACTACATAAAGCAATTGATGGACCTTCCTTCTTTAAGAAGCCTGAGTTTTGGGTTTGAAAATCCACATTCTATGCTAAAATTTAATGGATGAAACATGGCTCCTTCATTTACGTATCTTCAATTATATTTTATAAGATAGTATTAGAAAGTTTTCACTGCAAAGAAACAAAAACAAAAAAAAACAGGTAAATAGATATTTTTACCCTGCTTTGAACAATAAGTGTATTAACCATATTGAAATATCATATGGGAGCTGGTGCTGTGGCACAGTGGGTTAACATCCTGGCCTGAAGAGCAGCATCCCATATGGGCGCTGGTTCAAGACCTGGCTGCTCCACTTCCTATCCAGCTCTCTGCTATGGCCTGGGGTAGCAGTAGAAGATGGCCCAGGTCCTTGGGCCGCTCCACCCACATGGGAAACCCAGTAGAAGCTCCTGGCTCCTGGCTTTGGGTCAGCTCAGCTCCGGCTGTTGCGGCGGCCAATTGGGGAGTGAACCAGTGGATGGAAGATTCTCTCTCTCTCTCTCTCTCTCTCTCTCTGTCTCTGCCTCTCCTCTCTCTGTGTAACTCTGAATTTCAAATAATAACTAAATAAATCTTTAAAAAAAGAAATATCATATGGCACTTTATAATGTACATTTTTATGTGGTGATAGTAAAAATTAAGTAGACTAATATTATAGTAAATTATTTATTAGAGTAAAAATTCAAATTAACTAGTTTCAGCACTGAGTTTGAAAGAAAATTTTGCCATATATATATATATATATATATATATATATAATTTTTTCTGCGTTTTTCTTCCCCTAAGGACTATATACAGCTTGCTTTCAGCAGAATCTAAGCACATCTACTTCTCACAAATAACAATTACAGTTGATGTCCACCACCCTCATACTGTTTTTGCTGCATCCAAAAGAATTCAACAAAAGCAGGAGAGATTAATGAGGGAACTTGAAGCTCCTATTATATTACACACAATCAAAAACTTGCCAAGTTTAAAGTCAAATTAGGAATTGGTATTAAACCTTGAAAAGTTGGTTGTAAAGAATAGGATAGCAACTAAAATTTACAGCAGAATAAAATGTTAGGGTCCTTAATAAATGTCCAAGGAGAACATATACTCTAAGAGAGTAGATTCATTCCAAGGTTATCTTAGATTTCACAGAAATATTTCTATTAAGTTTCTACATAAAAAGTTAAGAAAGAGATGAATATTTTAACAATTTACCAACATATTCTCCTTTTGTTAAATTAATATAAAATTGCTCATAATTGAGTATTGACTATAATATTCTACTAATGATATTTTGAGAGTCATTGTGGTACAAATGTAATTGCAAAATCCACAAAAATGCAGCTTTATCCAAAGCCAAACACTGGACCTAAGAAAAGACTAACATATTTGTGTTAGTTCATTCCCTGTCTCCCATGACCCAGTCCTAGACTAGAGCCAGGTCAAACCTGTCTACTTAATACCAGTCTTGGGAGTTAAATAATAAGACAAGTTAGATGCAGGAAGAGAAGAGGTTTAAAAACATTGCATTAAGAGTTGATATTCCAATAACAGCAACAATTTTAATAAAGTAAAACAAGAAAGTTGTGGTCAGATTTGCATAATACTGGGTCAGGGCCACTTCAGGAGCTCCACCCTGGTCTTACAGATGTATCAGGGACCCAAGCACTCGGGCCATCTTCTGCTGACTTTCCAGGCATATTAGCAGGAAGCAGAAGTGGAGGGGAAGCAGCTGCAACTCAAACTGGCATTCCAATATGTGATATCAATGTCACATGTACTG
Organism: Sylvilagus floridanus; assembly: GCA_949820135.1. Classification (NCBI taxonomy): domain Eukaryota; kingdom Metazoa; phylum Chordata; class Mammalia; order Lagomorpha; family Leporidae; genus Sylvilagus; species Sylvilagus floridanus. Next base: position 37,493,072 of record OX463228.1, on the reverse strand, counting down.
GCTTAACGCACTGCACCTGTTTGACCAAATCTGCAGAAGTTCTAAATCAATACAGACTTATTAGGTTGTGCTACAGTGACAAAGCCTCTGAGTAGCTCAACCACAGTTATCATATCTAACTCATGTGCACAGCATGGCAGTTGACTGAGTCTTTATCTTTAACACATCTACTCTGAGATCTAGGCTGGGAATAGCCTTGATCTGGAATACTGCTGGTTTTCACACGAAATAGAAAGAGAATTCTGGTAGGTTTTGAAACTGTGTTACATGTTCCTGTCCACATATGACATGTGTCAATTCTACTCACAGCTTATTGGCCACAGCTGGTTACATTGATCTGAAAACCAACAGGAAAACTAGGCAGACCACCCTATCAGTGGGGAAATGACATCATTTGGTGTAGTTGGAGGACCAAAATATTGTACAAATAGCATCAAGCATTACCAAAGCCAAGATAGTTTAGATATCCTTTTTAGATATTCTTCCCTTAAATCACTCAACAATATCAAACTTCCCAAGTACAATGGACAGAGAAGTGGAGTTTGGTGAGAGAATGCCTTCAGAATAAGGTATTGGAGTATATTAGCATTTTTCTTACTGTTTTCCTTTCTCTTTTTGATTTGCAGGTCTGATTTCAGTGCTTTGTTTATGCTACTGAAATCTGGAGAGCCAGTGAACTCATGCCTGCATCACAGCTGAGAATTTGCCCAAGAGACAGGCAAACTGAAGCAGTTAGTCTAGCATGATATGTGACTTGCTTCAGGTGTAGGTCACATACAGACTGCTGTAGAATTGAGAGAGAAGGGAATGAACATGAGAGGGACTAAGGGGAGCGCAGGAGCTGTTAAGTCATTCTAGAACCTTCTGCAAGTGATTCTACACAAGAGATCTGCCTGGAAACTCAGTATGACTCCTTGAGAGCAAGGGTGCTTGGAAATGGCTGAGAAGCAAAATCTTCAGGGAGTGTTCTATGCAGCCAGTCAGAGTGCATATCCCCTATGAATGCAAAAAGCTCCCAGAAATGGTGCTCTATGAAAACAAGAAGGCATTCCACCAAAAAGATTAGCTTTGAGTTCTGTTTAGCCTAGAGAATACCATACTCATGACAGTGTCCAAAAAGAATCTGTGCTGCTGCTCTTTCCAGAAGTTTTGCCCACATCTTCCTTCCTACTGTGAATGAGTCAGAACAAAGCTTGACATGGAGAGGGGTGTGCGTGTGTGTGTGTGTGTGTGTGTATCTAGCAGGGGAGATATGTGTAAAGCAAGGGAGACAAGCTGACCATGCCCAGCTTTTCTGCTGTGGGGCTTCTGACCTGCCCCTGGGTAAGCTATGGGAGGATTCAGCCAAGAAAGGAAAGAAGACATAGGAAGGCTTCAATCTGTATGAGGATCACAATGATTTTTGATCTGAGGCTATTTGGTGGCTGAAGTAGCTAAAATATGTATACACTCTAAGAATGAACAAATAATCCATTAGCCTATATGCTTTTTATCTCATTCACTACAAGACAAAGAACTGGCTCCACATAAAGTTAGCAAGTTAGCACGGAACATTTTCTTGAGTATGACTTGTAGAACATTCCTTTTTTGGTGTGCAACAATCGCCCTTATCTCTAGTTTGGTTATTGGCAGGCAAACAAGATCTGAAAATATTAAATAGAAAATCCCAAAAGTCAACAATTTGTTCATTTAAAATCATGCTCTATTCTGAGTGACATAATGGAAGCTCATGCTATAGGCTTTGGACATGAATCATTACTTTTTGCAATGTGTCCATGCTATATACACTGCAAGCTCATTAGTCATTTATTAGCCGTGGTGGTTATCAGATCAAATTTTGCAGTATCATACCCAGTGAATGTGTTCTAGCAGTCCTTAAGTAGTAGCCTAATGCTACATCCTGATGCCCATGTCATTCACCTCACTTTATCTCATCACATGGGCATCATATCATCACAAGAAGATGTATAATGCAATAAGATATTTTGAGAGACTTGTCACGTAACCTGTATCACAATATAGTATTAAAATTTTTGTTGTTTAGTATTATTAGTCTCTTTTCTTAATTTCTTAATTAAACTTTATTGTAAGTATATATGTCTAAGAACAATGTAAGGAGTATAGGACCTAGTACTAACCATAGTTTTAGATATTACCTGGAGATCTTGGAATAAGCCCATGGATAAAGGAGCATTGCTACTGTACCAGCTTCAGGGAATGCTTGTGCTCTAGTATAAATCTGATTTTGCTCAAATAATCCTTTAGTTATCTTCATATTATTATGGACCCAAATATTCTTGCTATAAGGACCAAAAAAATTACCTGATCTCAACTTCTTTTTTAAAAAAATGTATTTATTTATTTGAAAGAGTTACAGAGAGAGTGAGAGACAAAGAGATCTGTTCACCTATTCACTCCCCAGACGGCCACAATGGCCAATGCTGGGCCAGGCCAAAGCCAACAGCCAAGAGCTTCATTCATGTCCCACTTAGTGGTGGGGCACAAGCACTTGAGGCATCCTCCATTGCTTTCCCAGGCCACCAGCTTGGAGCTGGATAGGAAGTGAAATAGCCAGGACTTGAGCCAGCACCCATATTTGATGCTGGCAACAGAGGTGGCACTTCTACCTGCTATGCCACAACATCAGTCCCATCTCAACCTTAATACCCACAGTGGACAGACTTACAATGCAACACACTGTAGAACATAGCCTTAAAGCCTGTATCATGTTCCTCAGCAGGGGAACTTACACCTGCAATAGAATATTCACCAACATATAACAGTATTTCATTTCCTCTATTATAACAATTTAAATTTGAAAAATCAAAATCTTACAGAATATAGACAAATATAGCTAGGACTGATATTGCCAGGTAGGCAGTATGATAAAGGACCTGAGATTGACAGCTGCAGCTGATCTGCAATTTGAGAGCTATGGCCCATATGCCACATGATATCCCTAGCTGACCTTCAGTTTAACATGTCCAGTGGCATGACTATCTGTGGGACGGCCCAACCTGCATGAAAGCCACTTCTGTGTTCCGTCAAAATTCCCCTCCTTTTCTGCGCAACACCCAATCCTCCCTTCTTATGGACCATCCAAATCCCATTTCTGCATACCACCAATCCCTGTCCTTCCCCTTTTCTGTGTTTTGGAAATCACAAGTTCTGCAATGTTGCAAATGTAGAACCAAAGCAAATATCCAATATGGCTGCAGTATGATGACCTTTATCTCATTATAATGTCATTATAATAAAATGATGGGGCTGGCTTTGTAGCGTAGTGGGTTAAGCTGCCTCCTGCAAATGTGATATCCCATGTGGTCACTGGTTCAAGTCCTGGCTTCTTCACTTCCAATCCAGCTCTCTGCTACTGGCCTTGCCCAACTCTTGGCCCCTGCACCCAAGTGAGAGACCTGGAAAAAACTCCTGGCTCCCGGCTTTGGCCTGGCCCAGCTCTGGCTGCTATAGGCATTTGGGGGAATGAATCAGTGGATGGAAGAACTCTTTACCTCTCTCTCTCTCTCTCTCTCTCTCTCCATTTCAAATAAATAAAAATAAATCTTTAAAAAGTAAAAGTGACAAATAAAATGATACTCACACTCCCATTATGGCCCTGATGCCATAACACTTCTAATATTTCCCCCAAAAAAGGGTATGGAAATGGGCAGAACTCAAGCCCTACAAATTCTGGCCCCTTTTGAACATTCAGTTAAACTCTACACTAGATACCATCCCCTATGCCTTTTGACAGTGTATAAGGCTTGAATCTTATTGAAGGTTCTTGCTTGTTTGCTTGGGTTTTTATGTGTGTTTTTTTATTCATTCTTTCTTTCTCTCTCTTGAGCTTTCCCTCACTTATTTCTTTAGTGTGCATGTTTTCTTTTCTTTTTAAAAATAATCTTGTTTTCCCAGGCAGCTTTATGCCTCCACTTTGAACTCTTTCAGACATGGAGAGAAGAGCCTGGAAAAAGCCTAGCCAAGGGCTCACTGACTACTACTTAATTGGTAAGTGAGCCAGGTATTAGAGCAGGAGTTGGAAGCCCATCCAGATACTGACTGGTGAGTTTTGCCTGACTCTCACTTCCCTGTGCTTCAGGTTTTTGGTTTCCTTCTGCTTTTCTCTCCTTGCATTCTTATCCACTATGAGCTAACTCCCCTTAACCCAACTGGGTCTGCTCCCTCCTGTGACTCTTAGAGGTGAGAAGGCTAAGAGGTGATACTGTGAATATAGGACACCTTTGGGTCCTTCATGAGGAATACTTGTAAAAGTGGATACAACTTGTTCCCAAACAGTTCAGTGCCGGGGGGGGGGGGGGGTCTCTACTATATTTTTCCATCACTGACTATATATAGGCTTTATATCTTACCTAATTCTCTTTTGCCTACTCCTTTTAAACATCCAGCCTTTAGCTCCTTGGAGATGACTGCCCTGTTGCTTAGTTTGTCATCCTTACCCATGATGTATTTGGTCCCCATGCAGTTAGCATCTGCCTTTATATAGTAAATAGACTCTGTCATCTCCCCTGAGCACCCTTGATATCTCTCTGGAAACCCCTTGACACATGGCCACCCTCACACGCCTGGCACCAATATCTGACCAACACTGACCCTCCCCTTTTTACTTAGGGGTCCTGTTTTCTTTGCCATTTGTTAGAGTGTTGTCATACACCATGGGAAAGCATAAAATGAAGGGTCTGCAGGTGGTCAAGGCCAAGGACACAAGTGATGAAAACTCCATTAGAAAGTTCCTTCTTATTTTTCAAGAGAAGGGTCCTCTACCATACCTTCAGTTGATCATTTTAAGGGTTATTTTAACGACCATCTCTGATTGATAATGATGGGACCTGAAGTGCCAATCAGGTTATAGCCTTGCTGAAAAATAACTAAACTTTAAAAATTTTTGCAACCAACTCCCCTAAAGCTCCAGGTCCAAGGATTCTTGATAACCACTTTAAAGCACCAGAAAAGCTTCAAAGTCTAAAGACCCTGGGTGCAGTGATGGGTGCAAAAAGAACAGGTCAATATCCTGGAATGTTGGATCTGTCTTAATCCTAAAATGCCCCAGGTTTGGGATAAATATCTGGGCACAACATGGGGCTGTCATAGAGCCATGTCTTTCTTTTCTCTCCTGAGTTCACAAAGAATGTTTTCAAAGCTATAGATAACTCTCCATCCATTCCCATGGACTCTTTGCTAGGTTGCTGTGGTACATATACAAAATGGAATACTAACCAGCCATAAACAAGAAATAAATCCTTCCTTTCACAACAAAATGGATGCAACTGGAGACCATTATGCTTAGTGAAATAAACCAGTCCCAGAAACACAAACATCATGTTTTCTCTGAATTGGGCTAACTAATATATAGAGTAAAAAATATAAAGTGTTTGAGCAAGACGGACATTTTGAGATTTGATTATTGTTTATAGTGCATGTCTATACCATTTCTACTAATATTTGTTCAATTATTTATTTAATGGAGGGTTAAACTTGTGATTATAAAGTAAATTGAAAGTATGACATTGTAAAAATTAAAAGATAAATAAGAAAAGAAGGAGGAGATATGGTAAGAGTGAGGGAAGGGGAGGGTACAGTGGGAAGTATCATTATGTGCTTAACACTGCATGTATGAAATATATGAAATTTTCTCCCTTTATATAAATAAAAATAAGCTGGGAAACTTGACAAGTAGATGTTAGAATCAAAAATATGCTTATCTTCTTTTTGCAAACTTCCTGGCCATAAAATAGGCTAAAAAATGGGGAGATCTGGCCACCAAACAGGACACTCAATTTTTTTTTTTTTGACAGGCAGAGTGGACAGTGAGAGAGAAAGAGAGAAAGGTCTTCCTTTTCTGTTGGTTCACCCCCCCAATGGCCACTGTGGCCGGCGCGCTGAGGCAGCCATCTTCCACTGCTTTCCCAGGCCATGGCAGAGAGCTGGATTGGAAGTTGAGCAGCCAGGCCTTGAACTGGCACCCACAGGGGATGCCAGCACTGCAGTCAGTGGCTTTACCTGCTATACCATAGTGCTGGCCTCAAGACACTCAATTTTAATATCATTTTCCAACAAGACCTCTTTTGTAAGAGGCAGCAAAGATAGTCAGCATTTCTCTAAACCCCAGCCTTCGTGACCCTCTTCCAAAGCCCAAGTGTTAAAAAGAGCTATAAGATACATTTTTCTCCCTGCTTTCATACAGATACATGGTATAGAGGAAGAATGGGGAGATATGGCAGATGGCTCACTGTTGAGGGTCTTCTACCACCCAGTTTTCTACCAATCTTAGGTCAGCAGGTCTCAGTGCTAGAAATATCCACAGGGGGCACCGGGTCCTTCTCTTTCCCTCAGACCCCAATTTTCCTTCACTTCCTATTGGCCCATAGCCTCCACCCTACAACACACCCTCTTCCCCTCTACCAGCAGACAACCCAACTAGAATCATTAGCAGGGGGCGCTTGGTACCAGCCATATACAAATAAGTTTTGTCCCCTGAGACAGGTGGCAGAGTTGGTAGGACAATTAGAGTATATGTCCCTATCTCCATGAATGATTTAGGTCAACATAAACAAAAGGTTTTCAGAAAATTTTACCAAATTTACTGAAGAGTTTCAAGCCTTACCTCTGGCCTTCAACTAACATACACCTTGTCTTATCCACTTGTATTCCAGAGGAGAAACAGTGTATCTGGGCTGAAACCCAAGCTTATTCTGACTCCCTTGTAGCTCAACAGACCAACCCAGCCAATATGCTGTGGGACCTACAGAAGCTCCAATGATAGAAGCTGATGAATTCACCAAAGAGACCATGATTATTTAAAACACTGAGACATAACAGTCTGTTAACTGACCAGAATGAGAAAATGCATTTTCAAGTCAGTAAACTATGACAAAATCAGGCAGTAACACAGCATAAGGAAGAAAATCCAGCCATATTCCAGGGATGGATGGTAGAGGTCTTAAGAAAATATACTTACATATACCCCAACACTCATGAAGGAAAAGTCCTTCTTGGTACCTATTTCATTAATCAGCACAATCAGATGAAACTGCAGAAACTGGCTATGAGATCCTGAGAGTTAGCATTTTTGGTGAATAATGAAAAAAGCAAAATTTAAGAAAAATGGGTATTCCAATGTGCAGAACAACAGTCCAGATGATCAGCTGAGAAATTCTAGCTGAACACATCTTCCAGGCACTAAACTTCTACCCCTTGAGTCTTCACAGGTATACCCAGAGGATAATTCTGCTTATTTTTGTGAGGCGGCTGAGGATCTCAAGTTTATCTTCAAAAAAGCTAAAAGATAAGTAAAATTTCTACTTTTCCATAAACTTCTCCCTGGAGAAAGACATTAAGTCTATTGCATCTCCCAGATGACATGCTTTTTCTACTTCTACTATTTTTCTTAGGAAACCGCTGTTGGCAGGAATAGCCCTTGGTAAGCTTTTCCACTGTAATAGGAGGGTATCTTACTACATTTCATGAAGCTGCTTGAAGGAGCCTGTTTAATGCCTTGGGTAACTCAGCCCAAACCAGTAACTGTAGGCTATTCAGTAACTACATAATTCTATAGATTCCCTAGCTGAAGTAGTCATGGACAGCCAACTGTTTTTGGAATACCTACTGGCAGTACTAGGGCAAAAACATGCAGTGACTAATGAAATCTGTCACATTTACATTAACAACAGTGCACTTATGGAAAACTATATCAAAAGGATTTATAAACAAGCCAAGTGGCTCTGTGACTTTGGTAAGGGAAGCCAGTCAACTCCTACTATCTGTGAGGCAGTAAGCAGCATTCTCCCTTTTCCAACATGGTTCTAACCCTTGTTCCTTCTTTGCCCAATTGTACTTTTTCTAATTGTCAAATTTGTCTCTTCTAAAATTCAACAATTTCATGCCAGAATGATGGTACCAGGGATGCCTACCATTGCCAACAACTGGTGGCAGACCTCCAGCCCCTCAAACAACATCTTTAGATCAGTCAGAAGGGGATCTTCAGGCCTGTAGGGGCGGGGTGACATCCTGCTGCAGCAAGGAGAAGCTAAGAAGATGGACTTTCCTTCCTCAACCTCTCTTTATGGTCAAGGGATGGAAATTTCTGAGGCAAGAAATACTATGGACCAGTAGGTAATGTTACAGGAAGAGGCTGAGGTCTGACATACCAGCCTAACCGCTGAGTGACAGGCCCAGCTGACCAGCAGTTTACTAGCTCTGAGGGCACAGCACAACCCATGACAAGACAGCACCAGCAATGCAACTGACTGCAGAACAGCTTGATCCAGCCTGTGTGACAATCTCTTTTCTGTGCAATATCCAAACTCCCTTCCTTTCTGTGTGTGCTCAAGCCTCCCTTCTCTGCACCATCCAAACCTACTTTCTATACAGCACCAAAGCACATCCTTTTTTCCTATGCAGCAAAAACCACAAGTTTCACAATTTTGTAAATGTAGAACCAGTGCCAGCTGATAATATATGTGTATGTAGTATATATGTGTATCTCTATATGTAATATATGTATCCGTTATTGATTCTGGGGAACACTGATTAGTGTAGTCATGTAATGCATCCTCATTCTTCTATCCCCCATTTCAGTTTTACTAACGGTCCCAACAATGGGTTTATAGTAAAAGAATCTGGTTCAGAGTCACATTATTAATCTCTTGGTCTCCTTCAAAGAGTTGTTTCTCATCCTTCCTTTTCCTTCCTGACCTGAACATTTTTTTAAAGATTTATTTATTTATTTGAAAGTCAGAGTTACACAGAGAGAGGAGAGGCAGAGAGAGAGAAAGAGAGAGAGAGAGAGAGGTCTTCCATCTGCTGGTTCATTCCCCTATTGGCCACAATGGCTGGAGCTGCGCTGATCTGAAGCCAGGAGCCAGGAGCTTCTTCCGGGTCTCCCACATGGGTGCAGGGGCCTAAGGACTTGGGCCATCTTCCACTGCTACCCCAGGCCATAGCAAAGAGCTGGATTGGAAGAGGGCAGCCGGGATTAGAACCGGCTCCCATATGGGATGCTGGCACTTCAGGCCAGAGCGTTAACCCGCTGCACCACAACGCCGGCCCCCTGAACATTTTTTGAAGATTACAGACGAGTTATCTTGACAAACGCCCCTCATTTTGAGCTCACTTTTTGTTTCTGAAGGAGCTGATTTAAGTTATGACCCATATCAGAAACATCTATGAAGTGCTGCTTTGTTCTTCCCAAGGCATCCTGTCAGGGATAGGCGCTGTTGATTTGTCCCTTCTGGATAATGTTACAGTGATCATTTGATTAAGGAGTCCTCTCCCAGAAATGCCCACTTGGGGCTAGCCTTGTGTCACAGCGAGCTGAGCTGCCACCCACAATCCCGGCATCCCATGTTGGAGAGCTAGTATGTGTCCCTGACACTCTGCTTCTAACCCAGCTCCCTGCTGGTTTGCCTGTGAAGGCAACAAAGAATGGCCTTGGTTCTTGGGTCCTGACATCCATGTGGGCTACATGGATGGAGCTTGAGGCTCCTAGCTTCTGCTTCAACCAGCCCAAGCTGTTGTGTTCATTTGGAGAATGAACCAGCAGATAGAAGTCTCTCTCTCTTGTTCTCTCTCTCTCTCTCTCACTTTCGATTTGCCTTTCCACTAAAATAAAATGAATCTTGAAAAAAAAAATCAGTCTTATTTGTAATTAGTGCTTGTTGAGAAGCAATTTGAGAGTATGAGAATATCTCAAACCTCAAATTTTGTCCATTCATTTATATCATGGATTTCTATTTATTCAACAGGTTATAATCCTACTGCATTTGGGGGCTTAAGTCATCCCAGAGTTGCTTAATTGAATACATTTCAAGGTGGCCTCTCTTCCTTTCACATAATCTATATTGAGTACTTCATATATTCTAACAATATGTTGTAGACCCATTTTTTTTTTTTACTTTCCCTATTAATAGCCATAGGATAAGCCACTTCTACAAGGAGTCCCAGATCCTGTAAGTGGCATTATATTTAAAAATCAAGATTAGAGCATTAGGTGTGCCCCCCTTTGGGGTGTGATTGTTCCCAGGCCCTCTAAATGGCCAAAGGTAAGAAATACATGTCTATATTACATGAAATATGTCTGTATTTGTGTATTTTTATGGTCTAAATATTTTTATTCCCCCCCCCCCCAACTCATATGTTAAAACTCTAACCTCACATGATAGGATTAGAAGGTGGGACTTTTGGAGGTAAGTGAGTCATGAGGGTGTTGTCCTGACAATGTGATTAATACTCTTGCAATACTCTTGTAGGGCTAATATTATGTGTATAAAGTTAATTTAAAATGGATGTTAATAAAAATAAGAATGCGAATAGAAGATGGAGGAGAAAGAAATGTGGGGGGAGGCGGTACTGTGGCATAGCAGGTAAAGCCACCACCTGCAGTGCCAGAATCCCATATGGCACCATTTCGAGTCCCAGCTGCTCCACTTCCAATCCAGTTCTCTGTTGTGGCCTGGGAAAGCAGTAGAAGATGGCCCAAGTCCTTGGGCGCCTGATAAGCTCCTAGCTCCTGGCATCAGATCAGTGCAGCTCTGGCCATTGCAGCCATTCTGGGAAGTGAATCAGTCGATGAAAGACCTCTCTCTCTCCGTCTCTGCCTCTGCTTCTTTGTGACTCTGCCTTTCAAATAAATAAATCTTTAAAAAAAATTCTCGCCACATACTAAACCACTGTCTTGTGAGGACACTTTTCTCACAAAGCGCCAACATCATCTCAGAGCTCCTCTCTGTTTGTGTACATGCCCCTCATCTTACTCTGGGTCTAACACAAGGGACTGGGAGTCTTCTACCACTCTGCACATGGTCACTCTCCTCACGCTGCTTGAGTTCTGATCACCTATATTAGGTTTCCTATCCATGTAGATGTTCTCATCACCAACAGGTGTGATCCAATAACATGTATTGATTGTCACTATTCCCCAGCAAAGATGATTGCCACACTTATTGGGCTATTTTCTTTTCTGTTTGCTTGCATCTAAAAAAAAAAAAATTAAAAGCCAGAGAAACAGGAAGAGCTCCCATTTATTGGTTTCTTCCCAAATGCTCATAATAGCCAAGACTGGGCAGGAACAAAGCCAAAAGCCAAGAACTTAATTCAGGTCTACCACAATTACTGGAGCCATCATGGCTGTTTCCCACGGTCTACATTAGCAGAAAGGTGGAATTGAAAGTGGGGCAGGGAATCCAATCCAGGGATTCTGATGTGGGGCATCCATCCCACTCCTGGACTTCAATGTTGGACTTCAGTTCCCCAGTGCCACTGCAGTGCTCCCAGTATCCTTGCCCACATGGACCTGATGTTATTTGGATAGAAATTATTCCAGAAAATAAAGCAAAGAAGAGAAGGTGGAAAGAAATAAGAAGAGAAAAAGAAGCCCCGTTCACAGCTTTTATTACCTCGATAATCATTTTATTGAAATGAAGAAAATTACTTTTGATCTTCCTTTTTAGAAATTTATCCTTTCTGGGCGAGCATTGTTGCATAGCTGGTTAAATGTGGCCTGTGACGCCATCATTCCATGTGGGTGCCAGTTCAAGTCCTAGCTGTTCACTTCTGATTCAGCTCCCTGCTAATACACCTTAAAAAAGCAGTACAAGACCGCCCACGTACTCCTGCACTCACATGGAAGATGTGGATGAAGTTCTTGTCTTTGGCCTGGCCCAGTCCTGGCTGCTGTAGCCATTTGGGGAATGAACAAATGGATAGAAGATCTCTCTCTGTCTCTTGCTCTAGTGCTCTCTCTCTCTCTCTCTCTCTCTCTCTCTCGTGTGTGTCTGTGTGTGTGCATGTGTGTGTGTGCCCTTCTACCTGTAAATCTGCCTTTCAAATAAATCTCTTTAAAAATAAATAATAATTTATCATTTTCTTCTATAGGCAAATCAGTTATATGAAGTCACAACATCCAGATTTGCTTAGAATTTTTGGAAATAAAGTGAATAAACAGTTGAAAAAGTAAATTAATTTCAGGCAGCCAGTTTCAAAAGTCTTTCATTGTTCATTCTAAGGTGCTGTTTCTGGATTTAAAAATCAGTATCTGGATTTAAAAATCATGATGTTACTAGCCAAATAAATTTACTGGTTCTGTGGCCTTACAGGTTATAGGGTCAGTTACTCTCTCTTGGATTTATATTTAATATTTGTGGAGGAAAGTTTTAAAATTGGTGATCTCACGATTTCTTCCATCATTAACATTCTTTGATTTGAAGTCAAATAATAAACAATTTATTTTCTTCCTCTTGACAATATTTTTTGCAAATAGATATACATTCCAGTAACAATACATTTCTAGTCATATTAACTAAAAGATTCATTGAAGAGAGCATTGTGATCCGGAACACAAGCTACCTTGCATATCTATAAGAAAGCTTTTAAGCACCATATTTTTACACTTATTATTTACTTTAACTTCCCATCTTTCATGGAACCAGACTTGCTTTCTGTATCCCTAACTTCTCCATCATCCATGAGAACAATTTTATGTGGATAAATTTAGTGTTTTAATGTACAGAAATGAGTAATTATTTTTTAAAATCCTGTAATTGTTTTAACATTTGAGTTTCACTTTTGGCCAGATGTCATATTCACCAAACTGTGAATCAGGTCACATTATTTGTAGTGACGAAATCATCAATTATTTTTAAGTTTAGCATTAAAGATACATGACTTTTTTTTTATCAATGTAATGGGAATTAGAAACAAAGGCAAGTCAAATTGCTTTTATAAGGAAAGATACATGTGGCATAGGTTTTAGGAGCAGAATATATACTCTTCTTTGGATTTCTACTTTGCCTACTTATTAGATTGGAATTTTCAGTCCAATAAACTTGTTTGAGTATGAAGCAACAAGCAGTGAATCTGTCACTCAAAATTGAGCAACCTCACTGAGTCAAAACCAATGATAATCTAATGGGGAAATAGAGCAGCGGCATATCATCCTTTGAGGAAGGGTAGAAGCTGTTGTCAAATGTTAATATATAGTCAAAGAGTTTTAGTTATCACACTTGCAAGACTTTCACTTAGAATTGCCTATTGTATTGTTTGTTTTTAAAGCATTTGTTTTCAGGCTAGTTATTGACTGACTATAACCTCAAACAAATATTTCAGGGTCAGAGACCTGCATACTGGCAGAGACAGAACAATAAGCTACTGCTTACAATGCTGATATCCCACGTTTGAGTGCTGTTTCATATCCTGGCTGCTCGGCTTCTGATCCAACTCTCTGTTAATGCACCTTGGAAAGCACTGGATAATGGCTCATGTACATGCCCACCTGACGCTCCCATGGGAGAACTGGATGGAGTTCTGGCCTCCTGGCTTTCACCTTGCTTGGACCTGGTCATCGTGGCCATTTAGGGAGTGAACAATCGGATACCTATCCCTTTCTCGCTTCCTTTGTCTCTTGCTCTGTCATTCTGCTTTTCACATAAGCAAATCTTTAAAAGTATCTTAGTACCTTCACCATCCGAATGCTGCAAATATGTGGCATTTTATATAACTTTCGCATCTGCAAGCTAAATAGCAGCTCTGCTGAGCCTCTTACATTCTAGAGCTTGGAATTTGGAAAAATATGTGAAACTCAGTAAAATGCAATGGGGTCAGGCTTTCAAAATAATATTTGTATTTATTAGAACAAAATGATATTTTATATAAGAAAGAAAAAATATTTTTCTTCTTTCCTGCTCCAACTCCTCTGTCAATGTAAATGCACACTATTTTATATATTTAATGGAACAAAACTCAGCAGGAATAGGATCTCTGGAGATTCCCAAGGTCAGACTAGATAATTAACTACCCTGAATGCTTTAAGAATGTGGAGTATATTTTATTCAATGATGGCTTTGATGACCCAGAATATCCTTTCTGCCCTCCAAGTGGATGCATTTTAATTCTGTGTGTGTATGTAGTTCCTAACTAATGAAACTTCTAGGTTGTAGCCTCAGCTATTTGGATAGAAAGCATTTGTAAATTTTTATCTATCAAATGTATAAAATACCACAAACCCAGTAATTGTCAAACATGAATCCTTGAATATTTCTCTAATTCAGAAAAAATAATGAGCTTTAAAAGAACATCAAGCCTTGGTTCTCCAGTTGCAATCACTATGTGAAAATTTTTATTTATACCTGGGCTATTCCTCCCTTTTATGTTAAACTGTGTGCAGATTTTTTTATTGGGGCTGGCACAGTGGCATACTGGGCAAAGCCGCCATCTGCAGTGCAGGCATCCCATATGGGTGCCGGTTTGAGTCCCCGCTGTTTCACTTCTGAACTAACTCTCTACTATGGCCTGGGAAAGCAGTAGAAGATGGCCCAAGTGCTGGGGCCCCTGCTCCTGTGTGGGAGACCCAGAAGAAGTTCTTGGCTCCTAGTTTTGGATTGGCTCACCTCCGACCATTGCAGCCATTTGGGGAGTGAATCAGCAGATGGAAGATCTCTTTCTCTCTGCAACTCTGCCTTTATCTATCTATTTATTCATTTTTCAGCTGGCCTAAGCTGAAGCCAAGAGCCTGGAGCTTCTTCAGGATCTCCCATGTAAATGCATGGGTCTCAGCACTTGGGTCTTCTTCCACTGCTTTCGCAGATGCATTAGCACCCATGGAACTTTGTAAGTGGCAGGAGAACTTTAATTGAGGGCTCAGTAACTCCCTGAAGCTGCTTTTTTGCTGAATTGAGCAGCCTGGAGACCCACCTATTGCTATCACCACTGTGCTGACTCTGACACGGGTCTCAGATGTTTGGTGCATGAACTAAAATAATGGCTTCTCCTTGGCATCACAGGACTACGAAAAGCCAAAGGCTGGTGGGAGCAGTAGTGACAGGATGGCTGGAAGTGAAGATTGTGGTAATCTACCCCCTGCATGACTCATGAGTTTCTGTCTGCCAAGGAAACAGGCTGGAGCACAGTTAATGGTGCCTGTCCTCAGAGGCCTGCCCCATCCGTGAGAGGGGCTATGGGTACAGAAAGAAAATCAGAAAAATGTTATAAATCAAAGAACTATACTGTGCAGAGGCTGCAACACCACTCACACATGCACCCGAGAGTACTCTTCAAAGTGGTGTTCTCAGTAGAGGGAAAGTGGCAATGGTACCAATTAAAGAAAAAAGCCGTTCTCTCTCTTTTTAATTCTTCACCACCTGTCCTAAAACAGGAGTGGGCAGAAAGAAAAGAATGGAGATCAAACAGGACCTAGGAGAAAGGCGAGAGGCTAGCATTGTGGCACTGCCCACGGCGATGC
Source organism: Sylvilagus floridanus (assembly GCA_949820135.1). Classification (NCBI taxonomy): domain Eukaryota; kingdom Metazoa; phylum Chordata; class Mammalia; order Lagomorpha; family Leporidae; genus Sylvilagus; species Sylvilagus floridanus. The sequence continues at coordinate 37,477,822 of OX463228.1, read as the reverse complement.
TGGCACCCCATACGAGCGCTGGTTTGAGTACTGGCTCCTTCTCATCCAATCCAGTTCCCTGTTAATGAGTCTGGAAAGCAACAGATAATGGCCCAAATAATATGTCCCTGCCACCCACATAGGAGATCTGGATGGAGTTCCTGGTTTTTGGCTTCAGCCTGACCCAGCCCCAGCCACTACAGCCATTTGGGGAGTGAACCAGCAAATGGAAGATCTCTGTTGCTCTCACCCTCTGTGTGTGTGTGTTCCTCTGTCTAATCCTCCGCCTATGGCGCAGGCACACCAGGTTCTAGTCCCAGTCGGGGCGCCTGAATCTGTCCCGGTTGCTCCTCTTCCAGTCCAGCTCTCTGCTGTGGCCCGGGAGTGCAGTGGAGGATGGCCCAAGTGCTTGGGCCCTGCACCCCATGGGAGACCAGGAGAAAGCACCTGACTTCTGGCTTCGGATCAGCGTGGTGTGCTGGCCGCAGTGGCCATTTGAGGGTGAACCAATGGAAAAGGAAGACCTTTCTCTCTGTCTCTCTCTCTCTCTCTCTCTCTCACTGTCCACTCTGCCTGTCAAAAATAAATAAATAAATAAATAAATCATTTTTTTAAGAAAACAAGGAAGGACAACAGCATTAAAGAGAATAATACTAATAACATTCAATTTGAACAAGAGATGCTGTTGTTCCAAATTACTAGAAGGTCACAATTTTAGATTCTGCCCCAAATCCTGCCAAGATAGGGGTATGTACAACAGGCAGCAGATAGATGAGTATAATGGTTGAAAAATAAATAAATGACACCTTCCACTAGGCATCTACTGTGTCCTGTGTAAAACACTGGGTTTATAACACATAAAAGATTTTCTCCTGTCGAAGCTTGGATACTTAAATCTGAAGGATACTGGGAGAGAAGGTCCTGTGTCCTCTTTTAATTTAAGTAAATCCTTGAAGTGAATTCGGATTGACTAACTTTCACTCAGAAATCCGCATTAGTGGATTGGGAATCATTTTCACACGACCATCTCCCTCTAACCCCCACATATTAGAATTAGGAAAAGAATCTTCAAAATGAAGGACAGCTAATCTTTAAGAAAGAAGGAGTCGGAGCAGAGAAAATAATCAACCCAATTACTCCACAACTGCACAGTTGTAGAGAAGTAATTTCAATACACTATTTTGCTCAAAATCTTTTATCTCACTTCAGTCACACTTAGTGCAGGTCTTTCTTCTGGATCAGCTGGTACTTTTGCTTGCACCCATAAAGTTTTATTTTCTAAGTCAATTTGAACTTTTTTGTCAGAAGGAGAGATCTCAATGAAACCTTTTATTTACTTTCATTTGAGTCTTTCTGTAATATGAAATTGTCACTAAAATTGTCATGGATATCAAATTATTTTGAGAGACATCAATTTTCCTAAAATATTTAATTTCCCAGTAAATTAATAGGACTACAATTGTCCATAACAACTCTATGTGTGTATAAATATATCAGTAAATGTATGAATATACACATATATGTTTGTACACATGAACAGACACATAACATATATAGTACTATAACTTCTACACAATATGCAAGCAGAAGAGCAGATGTCAGTGTCTGCTATAGGTCAAACAACAGTTTTCTTTTTTCTATTATCATCCTCCTATTTATTTGAAAGAGAACGACATAGAGGACAGAGAGAGAGAGAAGGAGAGAGATTGAGAGAGAGAGAGAGAGAGAGAGATCTTCCATTCAATGATTCAATGCTCAGATAGCTGTAAGAGCTGAGGCTGGGCCAGGCTGAAGCAGTTACTGATAACCCCATTTGAGTCTCCCACATGGGTGGTGGGCACCCAACTAGTTGAGTCATCATCCACTGATTTCCCAGGTGTATAGAAAGTTGGATGAAGAGTGGAATAGTCAGCACTGGAATTGGCAGTAATTTTGATGATTTATTTTTGCTTACTTGAGAAACAGAGACAGAGACAGAAAGAGACAGAGAAACATAGAGATACTTCCCATCCACTGGAAGATGCCCACAATACTTCCCATCCACTCTTCAAAGATACTTCCCATCCACTCTTCAAATGCCCACAATAGTCAGAGCTGGGTACGCCAAATTCAGGATCAGGGAACTCAATTGATTTCTCCCCAGGGCGTAGCAGGGACCCAAGCACTTGCACCATCATCTGTTGCCTCCAGCATGTGAATTAACAGAAAGCTGGAATCAGAAGCAGAGCTAGAACTTGAACCCAGACACTCCAGTACAGAACAAGGGAAGTAATGTCACCTCCACATTCAGTTTTTAGATTTTCTACTTTCCATCTGTGGATTTCAGATAGACGTGTCTTTGGTGATTTCAGAAGAGGAATGCTTAGAGATTTTTATCTTTCTTCTTCGTACTGTTCTATGGTGTTTTATTTAAAAATTAATTTATTCATTAATATATTATAGATGATGTATTACATAAAAAATCTCTTCTTGAGTGACTTTTGTAATGTATTCATTAAGAATAAGTGGGAATCATGTGAAAATATTAGCTATCTCCTCAGCTTAAGTAGGTCTGCCATAGCAGGGCTGAGAGTAATCATTCTTTTTTTTTTTCTTTTGACAGGCAGAGTGGACAGTGAGAGAGAGAGAGAGAGAGGTCTTCCTTTACCATTGGTTCACCCTCCAATGGCTGCTGCAGCTGGCGCGCTGCAGCTGGCGCACTGCGCTGATATGAAGCCAGGAGCCAGGTGCTTCTCCCGGTCTCCCATGGGGTGCAGGGCCCAAGCACTTGGGCCATCCTCCACTGCATTCTCAGGCCACAGCAGAGAGCTGAACTGGAAGAGGGGCAACTGGGACAGAATCCGGGGCCCCAACCGGGATTAGAACCCGGTGTGCCGTCGCAGCAGGCAGAGGATTAGCCTATTGAGCCGCGGCGCCAGCCAAGAGTGATCATTCTTATACCTCTTCATTTTAATTTATGCCAGGCTCATTGTTTCATGTGAGGAAGATTTCATTTTATTTGCAGATTGTTCATTTTCAAGAGCTATACACTCTACTTGCAAAACCTTCTCTCTTACTGGAAAGCCCTCCCTTGTCTTGATGAATGCAACACTTGAGCATAGATTTCTTCCATGCCATTTCTCCCAGAGTGACTAGATAAGGAAGAGTGTCTTTCTCAGTAGCCATTTTGTCCCAACACACCATTGTAGGAAGCATGTCCATTTCCCTATCTCACACACTTTGAGGACTCACGTAACTCTTGGTCAACTGAAATCCATCAGTACGCTCTGCAACTGTCTCAGTTTGAGGTATATATGAGGTTACCTCAAATATATTGTGGGAAATAGAATGAAAACTTAATTTTTGCATCAAAGTTTTGAAACTCATCCATTAGTTTCATTATCCATCTTTTCAATAAGCTTTGTGAAGCCCCTTCATCATATTCATGAATGTCAAAATTTTTGAACAAAATAACATCTAATTTCATTTCCTATGATTTTGGAAATCCTCTGCTATACATTGATCAAAATTGTTAATGTGGATATACTCCTACATACAGGGAAGCAATAATTCATAAAACATTTTATCTGACTGCTTTCACGTAATTCTTTGCAAACTTCCAAAAGCAGCAGGGTCCTTAGTAAAGTAATCCTTCTCAGCTCATCGTTGTGATTTCTGATAACCAGTAACATACAATGATAGAGCTGAAAGTGATTTTCAGAAATCAGATGTTACTACTTTCACTTTTCAGAAGAGAAACTGAGGAAACTAACTTACTTTCAAAAAATCTTTTGGAAACAATCCACTATCAGAGGCAGGACTAAGTCTGAGTTATTTCCACTTTTGTCCAAAACTCTTTTTCCCCCTTACTAAACTATGCTGCCTCTTCATTTTCTGTAGTCCTAGTTAATTCCAAATATAGCCAGTGGAGGAGAAAATGAGGCAATTTGTCGCTTGCCTTTGCTAGATTTATAACATAAATATCTAGATGCTGTGGTTCAATCTGAAAGGGGGAAAAAAATCTTCCAGGCAACACTACTCCATGATTAATGTGCATTGAGCGAATTACGGTGAAAGAATGTATATGTTGTGAAACACCTGAATGTCTTTCCTTAATTGAATCACACGCCTGGCAGTACCCACTTCAAACAACCAGTAGATCTACAGCACTTGCAGCGTGTTGCTGCTGCTTCTCAGAAAACAGTTAGAACTCAGCACAGGAAAGTGAGACAACATTTAAGTGCACTCAGAAACAACAGAGTGGCACTGATCATGACAAATTGTGTACAGCATCTTCTGAACCTACTTAAACAACCCATTTTGCTTTTAGTCCTTGTCTTCTGTAATCTCCTAATTCAGCGCAAGTTTCCCTGATGCTTTTGCTCAATTCTATTCCTATTCTACTCCCCAGGACAATGATTCCTCACTGGGCACTCCAATCCTCTCTCTGCCTCATCCTCCTTGTTTTTGTTTCTCACCTCCTCCTGACCTGGATAATCCACAAATATCTTCAGACTTTAAACTCCCTGAAGGCAGACAGCAGAACTCTTGTGTTTCTGGTGCCAGTGCAGAGTCCAGCAGTAAATAGGTGCTTGATAATTGTTTATAGACTTATGAATAAGTAATAATATGTAGTGAAAATTAAGATATCTTCTTTAAAGAAAGATGCAAAAGGGCCATGCTAATGGCTTCTCTGAAAGAGCAAGTGCTGAGTTTTCTGCACTCCGCTGGCAGATGTTGAAGGTGCAGAGGTTTAGCCAAAATTTTCCTGATTCTACCACACAGGTGGCCCCAATTTCCTAATACCAAGCCAATGCTGAGTAATAAGAAGCTCCAAATTATATCAGTCAGAGAACTCAAAGTGAGTGCTAAAGTTGATCCATTCTCCAAGACAATAATTAGACAACAATTATTTTTCCGCTCATTTCCTTAACTAGGAGCTTGTGAATAACTCCAGAGACTTTGCATTGCGGGGAAAGGACTAGTAGAGATCATTAACTCTATGACAACCTTATCTGACTCCTGGAAATTGCAGTGGCCTATAAAACTTTGCAGTATTTAAATAACTATGAGAATGACAGAAGCTAAGAAAATGCCTTTGTTATTGCTTGAAAATTTAGAACTCCATATGATAACACTTCTGCCACTAATAATTTTGTGCTTGGCAGTTTCATCCTGGTAGCTATATGGCATTTAATTAAAATAAAAATGAAATACATGACCTAAGACTCAAATAAATCAATGAATATTTATAATTCAGCACAAAATATTTTCTCCATCTTGATTCCTATTGGCCAGAAATGGGAATAATATATGGTATTGTTGGTAGCATCATATTTCATAAAACTCATAAAACTGATCAAGTTCAGATTCTCCAATTCATAGATGAGAATAGTTGCATCTCGAGTTCATAAATGACATGTCTCATGTGCCAGAGCAGTGAGTGGCCCCACTAGGATTTCCTTCACCAGTCCAGGGCTATCCTTCACTTACACGCCTCTTTCTGAATCAAGGAGCTAAGGAGGGTAATTTTTCATACACACTAAACTTTCACATTCTGTCTAGTTACAAAATATTTCATATGCCTTCTCGAGTTATCTCCTATAAGTAAGCCACACTCACTTGTACCTTGCGGGTTTTGAAATACATCTACAAATCCCTGTGAGGTGGGCTCTTTGTTGTTTTGTGACCTAGGGACAGCTTATTACTTTAATATTCTGAGGAGCCTAGTGACAAATCGCTCCAAGCTTCTTGGACTCTGTAGTGTGCACTAGGTCATACAAAACATGTTTGTGATACAGGTTAATCCTCAAAAAACTGACTCCTTGGAGGATTACATTCTACTGTTTCCACCAGAGGGAAAGAGCAGATTTTAGATATAAATGCACATTGAAAGCTGAAAAGAACTTTTATAAATAGGAGCAAAGGATGGACCGTAATATAACAAAACCCAGCTTCCAGCAGCTTCACAAAAGTGTGTACCGCAGATTTCAGATTCAGAGAACTCTACAGATGGAATACACGGTTCTCAAATACACGGTAATTCCCAAAGTTACCCCACAATGGAATAAGCCCTAAAGATCACTCAAGATTGCACACTTAGTGTATTCTATTTTCATTAATAATTAAAATGTATTTATTAATGAGTCAAAACAACTTCAAAAGGAATTTCACAGTTCGATTTCTTAAATACTCAGCTTATGCCTCACTTCCTCTCTGAAACCCTCCCAACATCCACTTTACTTTAGAAACCTCATGGTTCATATTGTTACAGCCCCCAAAATACTGATTGGGTTTATGTATTTATTTGGAGGGAACGAGTTGGGCAATTCTCTGCCTCCTAGTAAATTAGAAATTATTTTTTTCACTGGCTGGATTCTTGCACCTAAACACAATGTCTGGCCAAAAGAGCTCAATGAAGTCATGCAACTAGATTGCTTTCTAGAATATAAGGTCAATTTTGTATAACAGAAGAGTTTGAATTGAAAATGATTTATTAAAGAAAAGTATTCTGATATGCTACCTTATAATATGCAAAAGCCACTTTATAATGAGGTTGTCTTTCTGTGATAATCAGTCACATAGAGTGATTGAAATTGATCTTGTTGCTATGAGTACAGCTGTGTTTCCCCAAAATTCATGTCAAAACTCTAACCCCCAGTACCTCAGAATATGACTTATTTAAAAATGGAGTCATTCAAGGTATTAGTTAAAATGAGTTCACTGGATTGGGCCTTGATACAACTGGCGAAATTTGGATATGGGCACATATACAGAGAGAATGTCATATGAAGCTAAAGGCAGATATTAGGGATACTCCTCCAAAATAAGGAGTACTGAAGATTGCCAGCAGGCAACCAGAACCTAGGGGAGAGGCACAGAACAATTATCACTCTCAGAAGGAACCAACCATGCTGATGCCTTATTCTCAAACATCTAGTCTCCAGACGTGAAGAAAATAATGTATGTTACTCTAAGACACTCGGTTTCTGGTACACTGTTATGGTAGCCCTAGAAAACCAATAAACTTGCTGATGCAGGCATTCAGTTTACAAATAAAATTGGCATTTTCCTATCTCTTTAAAGAACAAGTCATTTATTTGTATATGGGCAGCGTCAGTGTGAGAGGAAACCCAGCCACTGGACACCATAACACCCGTAATATAGTCATTATTTCATCTATTTGATAAGGATTCAATAATTATATGTAGGTACTTCAAAAAGCTCTTGGAAAACAGAGTAAAAAGATAAATTTATTTTGGCACCACAAATTTTGTAACCCTTTCATTGTTTTATTCATAATATGCTTCTTCCATGAACCCTATGTGTTTGGACTTCTCATTATCACACATTCTGTGATGGTTACCCATTGTTTATAGATTCTCATTTGTTACAAATTTCAGCCCTCTGATGAAGAGCTTCCAGTGTTTTTTAAGCTCTTTAGAAAACTATGACTTAGACATAATGGCAGTGGGAAGAGACTGTGATGATCCTTCTTGTTTAAAGTCCATGCAGAAAGGAGTAAGCCAAGGGATATACATGGCTTAATTATATTTTCCTACAAATTTAAAATGCTTTTGCATATATGATTTAGTCTGCTCATGATGGGCATCGCCTAAAATCTCCATTACAGTATGGTGCCTGGTGGATGTTCGAGGGGCGTGTCTGTGGCTGCTGTGGTTAAGCTATGTAAGATAAGACCACCAGTGGAGATAGGTCCGCTTTGGTTCCAGACACGTGGACAGTGTGTGATCCCTATACTTTGCTTAGAATACTCCTCTGTGTGTGCTCCACCCACGCCTGCATGACCTTTTCGCTGATTGGCTCCCTTACTGCGCGTGTCTTTCGTAAGCTTTATAAGCCTGCACGCTTCTTCAATAAAGTGGTTCCTGCTTCGACAGAACTCACGGGTGCTTATGGTGTGTTCATCACCAGTCGACCTTACCTCTCCCGTTAGCCTTGGGGGGGGGGGGTGCTTGCACTGCCCTGCTGGTCAGGGGCTAGCATCGGGCTTGAGACCCGGACATGCTCAGACAATACAACTTTAAGAACAAGATAGTGCCTTTCCATCTAGCAGAATCTGCTTGAAGATGTGGCTCATGCTTAATATACAAAGAACCGACCAATTGCAGAAATAGGCCACCAAACATTTCCTGCAACCTGTATTCACAAAACCAACAGAAATTGTAACCCTTAATTTCTTTTTTAGTCACGCACCCTCTCTTTTCTTTCATATTCTATGTAGAGAGATGATAAAAGTGGCATACTAGTTTTCTTGAGGCTTATCAGCATACTGAAGTATGCCTCTTTTTATATGGAATATTTGTCCAGATTCACTTCTAAACTGGAAGCTCAGGATTTACTCTTCACCAGATGAATACAATAAGATTTTATGATTCTTCCCATCTTTCACACAAATAACTCTACGTCCTTGTACAAGGAATTTAAACTTTAAGGATTTTGGTTTCTTCTGTATTAATATATATGTAGAAAAATTTCAGATTACCTTCAAGCCACTTCCAACTCTAACATTTTAAAATGTCTATATGAGCAACTGTTTTCAAGTATTTATGATTTCCTCTTTTTTTTTAAACTTTTTTTAAGATTTATTTTATTTATCTGAAAGACAGTTACAGAGAGGTATAGACAGAGAGAGAGGTCTTCCATCCATTGGTTACTTCCCAGATGGCCACATGGCCAGAGCTGCGCTGATCCGAAGACAGGAGCAAGGAGACTCTTTGGGGTCTCCCACATGGGTACAGGGGCCCAAGGACTTGGGCCATCTTCTACTGCTTTCCCAGGCTATAGCAGAGAGCTGGGTCAGAAAAGGAGCAGAGGGGACTAGAACTGATGCCCATGTGGGATGCTGGCACTTCAGGCCAGGGTGTTAACCCATTGTGCCACAGCGCCGCCCCTTCACTTCATCTGTTTAAGAAATGTATAGTGCGCAAGCATGTCTGTAGGACCCTGCTCTCTTGGAGCACACATTCCAGGGTAACCAATAATATGCAGAAAACCAAATCAATTTACATGATGGTGATAGAAGAAAGATACTTCTTCATTTTTTTTTTTTTTTGATGGTGAGAGTCTCTCTGCATAGGTGACAATAAAGCAAATATTAAGTGATAAGCCATAATTCTAGCTTAAGAGAGAGGTGAGTGCAAAGATCCCTAGGCAGTGAGGAGCTTATTTGTTAAAGGAAGCTAAAAATATTGTCTGTGATAGGCAAGGAGACAGGTTAAGAAGAGGCTAGGAAGACAGACGTTGATAGACCAGGTAAGATCTTCCTTGCTTTGCAAAGTAGAATGGCTCCTACTTTTAAACCAACGTCTATTTTCTTTTTTTGGAGATTCTAAATTGGAGAGTGTTTACTTCAGTTACTGTAATCTCTGCATTTGCAGAGAACACATAGGTCCTTATCCTCTTTCTTTTTGTTCATTTGGCTTATTTTTTTAATTTCTTTTAAATTCTTAATCTGATTTTTTTCTTTTCACTTTCTATATTTATTACTCAATGTATTTTATTATTATTAGCGTTTTTTTGTTGTTGTTGTTCATGAATTGGTTTTTGAGATCTATTGTGATAGACATTATTTTAATTGAACCGAAGAAAGCTACAGACCCCACTAGGGGTCACTTCTGACCCACCGATGAATCACAATCCAGCAATTTTGTCTGGGGTTTACAGCCAACCTTGGAGACACTCTTCCTCCTGTCTCTATCTTTTTCTACCTTTGTGACTCCCTAAGGGCTAAAGTCAAAGGTATTGTCATCCACATCCTGTCTGGACACAGGCCACCCCAGGAGCCAGGCAGGCTATCAAAACAGCCATGCCCCAGGTGCTTAGCTTTGTTCAGAGTAGATTGGAGCTCTTGAGCTAAGAACTTGGCCCTCTGACAAAAGTGGCATCATTCTGCAAAGTTGAATGTCACCGGAAAGGCTGTGATTGCGTGAGGGAAGCCTGGGCTGTCTGTCTGCCTCTTGCCAGCAGGCTCCCGAGGGTCTAGCATCCAGGCTTCCTGGAGCTTCCTTCAATTGTCTTCACACAGAGAGTTCAGTACCCATTTAAAGACACACAGCCCTGTCCTTGGACTTCTGCTGAAAAGTGAAGCTTCCTATAATTTATTTCCAACTTGGTCACTTCCAACTTGACAGTTTTATTAATTAAAGGCATTTTAGAGCATCAAGGGCAAGTGGGTCCCTTCGGCACTCTTCCTCATCTACATTTATGTGCATATATTAAAAATGCCCATCCATATTGTCTGTATGCACACATATATCTGTCATTACAGTTGAAGTGAAAAGGTGAAGCTACCCTTTATACGCTCTTCACAAGTTCACTTCATTTCTTTAGAAAGATGAAGAAACTGCCAGTTGTACCTGTACTGGGTGAATCATGATTTGAACTTGGTAATTTGTAAGACTTTACTTTTTCTTTTCCTTGCACCAAAATTGGTTTTCTAAAAGTAAGTATCTTGCAAAAAGCCTTGACCAAATCATCAGTATTTTAACTGACTGGTACAAATGCACGTATGATTTGTTTTGGTTTGCATGTGTCCCTTAAATTTGCTGTGTTGTAAAGTTAATCCCCAAAGTCCTATGTCAATGTATTTGGAAATGTGACTTTAGGACGTATTTGGATAGTGAGAACCCATCCTTCCATAGGGAATTATTCCATTCATGAAAAAACAATTTATTGAGGGTGAGGCATACTTGTTCTGTCTGAACATGTGATATCTTCCACCAAGTTATATTTTTTTAAAGATTTATTTTATTTATTTGAGTTACAGAGAGAGGTAAAGACACAGAGAGAGGTCTTCCATCTGCTGGTTAACTTTCCAGATGGTCATAATGGCCAGAGCTGTGCCAATCAGAAGACAGGAGCAAGGAGCCTCCTCCGGGTCTCCCATGTGGGTACAGGGGCCCAAGGACTTGGGCCATCTTCTACTGCTATCCCATGCCATAGCAGAGAGCTGGATTGGAAGAGGAGCAGCCGGGACTAGAACTGGTGCCCATGTGGGATGCTGGCGCTTCAGGCCAGGGCTTTAACCCACTGCACCACAGCGCCGGCCCCTTCCATCAGGTTATGATGCTGCAAGAAGGCCCTCATCAGATACTAAATGGATTTCAGTTCCATGGTCTTGAAATTCATAATATCCAGAAATGCAAGTGAAGTAAACCTCAGTTCTTAGTAAATTACCTAGGCTGTGACATTCAGTTATAGCAACAGAAAATGAATTAAGACAGCATCTAATTAAATGCTACCTTCTTCTATTTTACATTGTCTTACAATGTACCATGTACTTTTATTGTTGTATGGCTACAATTCAGATTCACTACTTACTTAATTAATGAAAATTACTTACTTCCCTACGGTTAAAAAATTTCCCAAGTTACATGCTTAGAGTGTGACAGATACAGGATCAGACCTCAGATCACCTGAATTTAGTTGAAATTTAGTGCCCTTTTTACTCTACAAGAGAGTATCTAAGGTTTTGCTTTGTTTTGTTTTTTTTTTTTAGTTTGCTTTTGGCTTCTTTCTTTTGGTAGAAGGGGGTGTTTTGTTTTTTATTTTGATTTTTTTCTTCCTGTAAGGAGAAAGCTGGTACATATTTTAAGCTTTGCATGTCATGTTATTTGTCATAACTACTCAAATTTACTGTTGGAACACATGAATAGCTACCAACAATATATAAAGGAATGAGCATTGCAGGATTCTAAGAAAATGTTATTGATGGGCATTGAAATGTGAACATCTTGTAATTTTTATATGTTATGAAATATTTTTTAAATTTTTGGCCTTTTAAATATGAAAAAAAAAATTCTTAGTTAACTTTCTCTAATAAAATAGAGGGAAAATGAATTTGGCACATGGGTTGTAGTTTGTGAATTGTCTATGAATGGTATTATGATCCAGACCCAGGATAACTTTATACCCCTGTGGAATGGGCAATTTAAAGACTTTAGAGCAATTCTCATTATTATAAATCATGTGCTGTGTTTTAGGGATTTGTCATTAGGGATTAATTTCTGTCAATAATTCTCTTGAAGGAAAAATAAAGTAAAAATGATAATTAAATAGATGCAACTTTATAAGTGCAACTAAATCATATTTTTTAAAAAATACGTGATTAGGAACGTGACTTGCTTTCCTACTAAGAGTATTATTCATAGATTCTGGGTTTCTGAAGAATTCTCAGGAAAAGCCACAGAAAAATAGTAAAATCTGTAATAGTATAGTTCAGTTTAATCATAATAAGCCAATAAACTGGGATTTCTGGGCACAGATAAGAACATTATTGAGGCTACTCAGGAAACTAAATATCTCCCTTTCCTTAGTAAAAAGCATTTACTGTAGTTGCTCAAATATTGTATATAGTTGCAAAGGACAGATTCTGAAACTATAAGCTAGAAGAGCAAAATATCAGTAATTAATTTCTATAAGTATTCAAGTCATATCTGTCAACAATTACATAAATGATTACAAATCAGACAAATCTCTTCTGATTTGCAGTGGGCTCATGCTAGAATAGGTGATTCTCATCCCCAAACTTGGTTCCAACATGAAAAATGAGCAGAGGGCTTAAGTAAAATTAAATTTATTGACATTTCATCTCAATCTTTGTTGAGGTAGCGATCTTGAAGCATAATCCATACTGATGTTTGTATTTAGGACCAGGTAAAATGTTAAACACATCATAATAAAATATATGGACAGTTGCTCCTCTATGTCAAGGGCAACTGCATTTCAAGAGCTGAAGATGGGACTCAGGACAGATTGACTGCACATTAAGGAATGAGAAAGTAAGCAAAATTGCTGTCTCTGTGGTCACCAAGTCTCTCTGTGGTGAAGGAAACTGGAGTTCTTCAGTTTTTTCTCTGTTAATCCACCTTTAAGACATGCCTCAATTTTTATGTTCTCCAATGTGATTTCCTTAATTTTAAGGGGATACTTTTAAAAGCTTGGGGAACTTGTGATCAAAAGATAAGTTTATTTTTGTGTATTTTTTAAGTCAATGTGTAAAATTTTTATAATACACATTTTCCATGACCTTTTTGAAGACTTTAGTAGCTAATTATTCATGAACCTCCCTGACTTCCAAACAATGCATCATTATTTAAAAGATCAATGTAGAGAGCTGCATCTCAATATTTTCTCTCAAACAGCTGTAAACTACTAAGGATCCTGGGTATCTCGATGCCTTTAGAGTGTATTCCTTGTGTTTTTCCTCAGTAAGTTACTCTTAGTTCAATGATTAGTTCTTCCTCAAACTCTAAAGGAAAGGGAAACTCTCCTATCACAATGTTAGTGGAGGCCCATCTCCTCTGGTCTTATAAGCAATATTTTCAGAGATAAGTCAAGAAATTGGGTTTGTACTTTTTCAGATTTCTCATTACTGTACCAAAAATACTGTTAGTACTAAGTACTATTAAAAAACTAGAAAGGATACATGCCTGCTACTTTGAGTCAGGAAATATTTTATGATTTGTATGGAAAATATCCAACTTGGATTCCTCACAGTTGAGAAATTTCCTTTATTCCCTTCTCAATCTGTGAGCATTTTCTTCAACCATGACGTAATTCTTGGAAACCGGCACCACTGAACACACAGAACATTAGAAGTCAGAGCCTGGCTCTACCTTTAATATCAACTGAATGACAAGTTAGAAGAGATCAGCAAATTAACACATCTTCAAATTACTTGGCTCTTATGTCTGGTTGTAACATTTCTCAAAGTTTAATAATGTTTTTGATGATCTCTGTATCAGCCTTGGATTTTATGTCTCATGTTTCCTAATGATTACAACCTACTTTATTTAAGCACAAAATGTTATACACAAAGTTTGAATGAAAATGTGCAAAAATAGGCCGGCGCCATGGCTCAACAGGCTAATCCTCCGCCTCGCGGCGCCGGCACACCGGGTTCTAGTCCCGGTTGGGGCGCTGGATTCTGTCCCGGTTGCCCCTCTTCCAGGCCAGCTCTCTGCTGTGGCCCGGGAATGCACTGGAGGGTGGCCCAGGTGCTTGGGCCCTGCACCCCATGGGAGACCAGGAAAAGCACCTGGCACCTGGCTCCTGCCTTCGGATGAGCACAGTGCTCTGGCTGCAGCACGCTGGCCGCGGCGGGCATTGGAGGGTGAACCAACGGCAAAAGGAAGACCTTTCTCTCTGTCTCTCTCTCTCACTGTCTACTCTGCCTGTCCAAAAAAAAAAAAAGAAAGAAAAAGAAACTGTGCAAAAATAATACAGTTATAAAAGCAATTAATATTTATTGAATTCTAACTTTGTGCCAGATGTTGTGCTAAGCGACTTTTTCTCAAAACAGCTCTGGGAGGTAGATACTATTATTATGTTCCTTTTACAAATTAGTGAACGGAGGCAAAGGCAGGCAAATTAAATTGACTAAAAAAATACAGCATTTAAGGGAACAGAAAATGATGCCAAAGATGACAGACTTTGTAACCTGTGTAATTAACTAACTCATAGATGAAAGCCACAGAAATATATAGACATAAGTGATGAAGATATTCAAGTGGAGCAGGAAGGTTAATATAAATGAGGCAATAGGATTTTGCTTGGAAAGGGAGTTCTACATGAAATCAAATATGCAAGAAATGAATGTGATATTTCATTTTTTAAAAATTATTCTAAAGGTATAAATTATATATAATATGCAAAATTATTAAATGTAGCTATTATTAATTTTTAAGTTTTATTTAAAGTAAATAAATTTCATGTATTTCATATATACAGATATAGGAACATGATAATACTTACCACTCTACCCTCTCTAAAACTCATGCTCCCACCATACTTCTTCCTCCCTCTCTTATGTCCTTTCTTAATTTTTACAATGATCTACTTTCAGTTTATACTCATAAGATTAAACCTATGCTACATAATGAGTACAAAAAATAGTATGAAAAAATGCTGTTCCTCAACAGTAGATACAAGGGCTGTAAACAATCACTGAATATCAAAAAGTCAATTTCACTCATATACATTACAATTTTGATACTCTATTAACTCTACCACAGATCAGGGATTTGGGACCGGCTTATTAAAGTAAGTATATACTTTCCAGTTGTGTCCATTTATTGCTAAAGACAGGGTTTCATTATTTTTTATGGTTAAGTAATATTCCATACTCTCTATATACCATAATTTTTTATCCTGTGATCAGTTGATGGATGTTTGGGTTGATTGCATAGCTTTGCTATTATGAATTGAGCTGCAATAAACATGGGGGAAACAGATAACTCATATAATTATTTCTTATCCCTTGGGTAATTTCCCAAGAATGGAATTGATGGGCCATATGGTAGATATATTTTTAGCTTTCTGAATTATCTCCATATTGTCTTCTATAAGCACTGTACTAGTTTACATTCTCACAAAGGTGGATTAGGGTACCATTTTCCCCACATCCTCACCAGCATTTATGCTTCCTTATTTCTGTATGAGAGTCATTCTAACTAAGGTGAGGTGAAACATCATTATGTTTTTGATTTGCACTTCCCTGGATATATATATATATATATGTATATATATATATCTTCTGAAAATAAATATCAATAACACCCCTTTAGTATTTAAAACAACCCAATTTTGAAAATAAATGGTATAATTATTTATTTTACATTGCACTGTAAAAACATTGGCTATTTTAGTCTCAGCTTATTTCCCCTGGACAGCTATGACACATATGATTCTTTTCTGACTCCAGAAGACAGAACAAAAGACTACAGTTGGAAATTAGAAAGTGCTGTGTTTGACTCAATAAAAATATACTTTTTTATTTTCTAATTTTTCCATATCTTCTTGTATTAATCCTTCAGGTGTTTCTAGATCCTCAATTTTTACCATGTCCCAACTCAATATGATCTGATTTCCAATGCCTAGAATATCCTAGTAATATTCTTTTGAATAGACTCTAGATTATCAGTATTACTCTTATTTTCAAAAGATATATTTATTTATTTTAAAAGGACAACATAAGAAAGTGGGAGAGAATGAGAGAGAGAGAGAGAGAGAAATATTTTCCATCCAATAGTTCACTCCCCAAATGGATACAACAGGCAAGTCTCAGCCAGGTTGAAGCTCAGAACCAGGTACCCCATTTGGGTTTCTCACAACAGTGATAGGGGCTCTATTCCTGGACCATCTTCTGCAGCCTTCCTAGGCACGTTAGCAGGAAACTGGATCTGAAGCAGAGCAGCTGGCACTTGAACAAGCACGTGGATATGGGATGTCAGCTTTGCAAATGGCAACTTACTCCACTATGCCACAATTGCAGGCATCATGATAAGTCTTTAAATGTGATGGCCATATCTTAAATCCAGATATGGTTTTATTCAGTTCAGACTATATTCAATGGGACTGTTGGTACATTTTACCTAGGTGCTACTTATGCAGGAAGTGGCTACACTGGAGTGTAATTCACTCCACATAACTGCATTGGAAACCCTGAACTGCATCAATTAAATATCTAGATCCTTTTCTGGAGATATGTTAAGCCATTCACCTCTGCTCCCTACTTGTGCAGTGTCAGCAGGTTCCAAATGCAGCAAGATTCCTCCCCTTACTGAGTGACTCAGTTACAGATGCTCACTTGTGTTTATCAAAGTCACTCTGAAATTTTGAGAGAGTTAAATGGTAATGCCTCCCTCAAGTTTACTATTGATATACTAATCAATAAGCTTTGCAAATAACTGTCCAATGTTTAGTGAGATAATCCATATTTGAAAACTCTTAGGAAGGATATTAAGATTCAAATGTGGAGATGATAAGATTTATCTGTAATGTGTATCTAATCTGTTCATCAGTTATGAATAAAAAGACATAACTTTGAAGATAGATTTAGACTCTTATTCAATATATTCACATAATAAATGTGTGACTTTGAACAAGCTATTTAATCTAAATCTCATTAATCTCCTTTTAAAATGTGTATTTAAGTACATACTTGAGAGAATATATAAAATATAGAACACAATTGCTTGCATATGATTGGCAATAAATGCTTCATAATAGTGATTATTATTATTATTATTATTATTATTGCTTTGCTGTTATTAGCATTATTTCCAGAGCTGGGAGCACCTTGGAATTTAAAGTTAGTTCAAGAGAAGAGAAGCTATTTACCTAAAGTTTCAGATTTTCTGGATTTGTTGTGTTTATTAAAGATAATGATGTATTCAATGTCTTCATCTCCTCTTTCTCCGCCACTTTGATCATCCATGATCTGAGATCTGAACATCATCATTAAGACTCTTCCAAACTATTTTGAAATATTTCCTCTAACTTAAAATTGAAAGATCCAAAAACCTCCTCTTTCTTCTCACAATTTTATTCTTCCCTGCACTTGACATTACTAACCTCATCTACTATTTAAAATTTGCCGCTCAATGGCCAGACATACTCATTGGACCTTCCTAGCCAACTGAAGCCTGCCAGATGCCATAGATAAGCACTGGGACTGGTGTGGTGGTGCATTGAGTTCAGCCACCAGTTGTGAAGCCAGCATCCTACACCAGGATGCCCCTGCACCCACGTGGGAGGTGGGAGACCCAGAAGAAGCTCCTGGCTCCTGACTTCAGATCGAAACCCTCCACCCCACCTGCCTCTCTTCTCTCTGTGTAACTCTGACTTTCAAATAAATAAATAAATCTTTAAAAAATGAAATAAATATTAATTGTGCTATCACTGAGAGATGGGGTTATTTCTTTTGTCTGAAAAACCTGATACTTATTATTGATATTACTATTATTAAACTGCATGCATGCCTTTCTGTGTCTGGTTATTTGACTGAATTAATCAAAATCAAAATACCTCTCATGGCTTATGACCTTTAGTTCCAAAAATTTGCCAGAGGTTTCTCTGTGAAAAGTCAGCAAATTCAAAAACTGTATATTTAAATATGAAATTGACTTTATCTGCACATTTATTATATTTAGGATGTTCTATTCCTTCTATAAAATATCTGAATGATTTTCCTTGTTTCACTCCCTCTTTCATCTTCTTACTTCAACTAGTAATCAGTTCCAATGTTGGTTACTGCCTCAGTTTACTATAACTAACACTTCCCATTCCAGACTACTATTTTTTTTGACAGGCATTTTTTGTTGTTGTTGTTTTGTAGACAGTGAGACAGAGAGAGAAAGGTCTTCCTTTGCCATTGGTTCACCCTCCAATGGCTGCTGCGGCTAGTGCACCAGGCTGATCCGCAGCCAGGAGCCAGGTGCTTCTCCTGGTCTCCCATGGGGTGCAGGACCCAAGTACTTGGGCCACCCTCCACTGCACTCCCGGGGCCTGGAAGAGGGGCAACCGGGACAGAATCCAGCGCCCCGACCGGGACTAGAACCCGGGGTGCCGGCGCCGTAGGCAGAGGATTAGCCTATTGAGCTGCTGCACCGGCCCAGACTACTATTTCTTTAAAACATTGTCTTTTTTTCCAATATGTTTGATCAGTGTTTATGGTATACAATGAAGGACTTCACAATCTTCTCCCAATTCCTCTTATGTTCCATCTCAGAAAATTCTATAGTTACAGATTCTGCAAGCTAATCATACTAGACACTTACAATCATTGTATATTTTAAAACTCAAGTATTTTCATGCCAGTTTATTTTATATTAATAATATTTGTTATTTTTGTGTTGTGAAATTCTCCAGATCACTTAATTCCAAAGCAAATTTTGGGTGATGATTCACAGAATACAGTTTATTGAAAAATTTTCTTTAAAGATCATAGAATAAGTCATCCTTTCTATAAACAATATAACTTGTACTAGAGTATCATTATGCTTATATAATCTATTTGTTATATATCATTACTCACTAGATTGCGCAGTTTTCATCTTTTTTTTTACCTATATTGTACCCTAAATGTATTTTACAGAAGTTTTATAACTACTGTTTGAATACTGAATTTCTATGATCCTATTCACATCTCAATTTTCTTTGCCTCTTTGACAATTTCTCCCCAAATATCTACTTAATAAGATTTTCAAGAATCCTT
Source organism: Sylvilagus floridanus (assembly GCA_949820135.1). Taxonomy (NCBI): domain Eukaryota; kingdom Metazoa; phylum Chordata; class Mammalia; order Lagomorpha; family Leporidae; genus Sylvilagus; species Sylvilagus floridanus. The sequence continues at coordinate 37,458,843 of OX463228.1, read as the reverse complement.
GAGATGGTGGCTACATGATTACTGGTTTATAAGGCTCAAAATTAATTTCTTACTACATTATTCAAATGTGATAAATTTACTTATCTCTGATATTTGATAATGCTTTGAAATAATCAAAGTGAATGAATAATCCTAGATTATTTAATATGTAATTGGCCCTTAAATTTTGAACTCCTTGAAAGTACCTGCTGCTCTCTTACAACATCTCTCTAATCTTGGGATTAGTTTCTTTTTAAGTATTAAATTTACCTTTCTCATTATAAGGAGCATTCTCTTTAAAGGACCAATGGATGAAAAACTCAGATTAAGTTTTAATTCTTTGTATGTCTAAAAGCCTCTGCTTTTCTTTATACCTCTCTTTCTCTTTCTCTCTCTCTCTTTAAATCAAACTATTTATACAACTCTGACATATATCAGTAAAGGACTCACATTGTTAGCCCAGAAATTCTTGTCTGTAAGGCATAATGCAAGAAGATTTTAACCTCATCCAAAACAAGTATTCTATATTCTGGTTCCTTTATATCACTTACTTCATCTTTAGCTCTCCTCCACAGTATATGGTTGCTTTTTCCAAGATTGTATTTATGAATAATATTTTGCTCGGTGAATTTGTTATATTTGTATAATAAGTTTCAAATTTATTGCAATTGAAATTATTTATAACATCCAGGGAGTGCAGTGGAGGATGGCCCAAGTGCTTGGGCCCTGCACCCCATGGGAGACCAGGAGAAGCACCTGGCTCCTGGCTTCAGATCAGCCTGGTGAGCTGGCCGCAGTAGCCATTGGAGGGTGAACCAACAGAAAAGGAAGACCTTTCTCTCTGTCTCTCTCTCTCTCTCTGTCCACTCTGCCTGCCAAAAAAAAAAAATTATAAATTAAACACTGGTAGGGAAGTGAAACCCATCTTTGTACAGATATGTTTATAGTACTGCTCTTAGGATAAGTTTGTAGAGGTAGACTTTCAGATTCTTTCCACTTTACAATTAATTACCATCAAGAAACATCCTGGAGATTTCACCCAAACACTATAATTATTATTTAATGTGTAATGTTCAATGGTCACACAGGTGTCCTAGGCTAAAGGCAAAGTTGTGTCTTTGATTTTGATGTCACACTTAAGTCCTTCCTTCCATATCACATCTTTGTCATTCCAAGCCTTCCATTGGGCACTGAATTTCTACATAGTAGAGATTGCAGGATTGGCTCCTCTCATTTTGGCTATGGGACATTTTTTGGTTCCACGTCACTGCACCTGCATGGCAGCAAATAATTGCTTTTACTCAGTAATCTAGAATGTTTGCAATGGTTCACCTGATTGCACAGTCAGACACACTCACGTTGGAAGCTTATTTCTTGACATATTCATTCCTCAAACTAGCCTAATAAAATAATAAACTGTAGACGAAAATGCCAGTTAGCTAAAGGTCTGGAAATTCAACTGCCAAATGCCAGGGCCCTTATGCCAAGACATTCAGCCAAACTTAAGCTAAGTTTGGCTTTGCATCCTGGTCTTGGGAGGGAATCATGATATGTACCTAAAGTATTTACAGGTTGGAGTAGTTCACTACTGAAACATATCCATAAAATGGTTTTTTAAAGTGACAAAAATACAAAATCCAAAAGTATTTTTTCCTTTGGCATTCCCTATGTCAAGGGACATTTTCATATGGTATTGCTGAAGTTCTGTCATGACTAAAAATGAAGGTGTATCAAAGAGTAACAAAGTAGCAAACACCACAAGGGAGAAATTTATCTGGAGCCTCTCATCATAGAGTGATTGTTCCTCTTTAGTCAAAGATATTTCATTTCCCCTTGGTTTTCTGACATATCTGATCACACAACCTCTGGCTTCAACTAAAACTCAGCTTTGACTAAAATAACAGTGGCATTACCTGTAAAGCTAGAGTAAAATATGAAAGTTCTCTCATTGAAAAAATTCTATGCCAGGCAATGGCAATCATTACTGTGTTTATTTTACCCTTGAGAAAAACGTAACCAAATTAACCTAAGTAATGTCTTGGAAATTCCTCATCTCTGAATACTGTTTTGTTCCAAATAGTCTTTGAATCCTTCAATAACCTCTTCTATTCTTCGCTGGGTTGAGACCGACTTGGAAGAAAAGTCCAATTTCAGCCTTGCACACCAGATTCAAAACCATATTGAAAACAAATGTGACCATTTACTAGAATAACCGTCTTAGTGTTATTTTTTCCATATGCATTTTTCTCTCTAATTTCCCCTTATTCTTCTATCCATAAAGCTTGAAATTTTCCTTGTCTCACTTTATTCAGCATATAAGGAGACTGACTAGGTTTTGTGAAATGAAAATTTTGAAAGTTGGACAGTTGGCCAACTAAATGCCAGAAACTTAACAACATAAAGTTGGTTCAAAAATTAGAAGAACTGACTTTATGACAAGAAAGCTTCTATGAAATATCAGTATCTTCCTTTGAGAAAACATTGTGAAAATACAGCATATGAAAATGTTTTATTGTCCCTGTTCATTTTATTTTTGTATTTAAATTTTTTACATTTAAAATTTTAAATTTTAACAGACTTGAAAAGGTACCTATTTACAGGTTACTAAGTGATACTTCAGTATCTGTATGTATTGTGTAATTTATGTGGGAGAGTAGGTAGCTAGGGGAAAGAGCAGAGGTCTAATGGCCCCAGCCAAACGCTGATAGGCAGCCTTAGGTGACTTGCATAGCAGTGTAGGTTGCTGAATGACAGCTCCATGTGACCTGCGCTATTTCCTGATTGACAGCTCCAGGCAATTTGCAGTCTGATAGCTGGTGCTGACCTACTGTGGGACAGCTGCAGTCAGCACATAGGACAGCCTGTCCCAGCCCACATGACAACTCCTTTGCTATGCACTATCCAAACTGACTTCCTTCTCTGTGCACCAACCAAGCCTCCCTTTTTATGCAATGTCCAGGCCCACCTTTCATGCAGCACCAAGCCCCCAACCACAACCCCCAATTCCACTTTATCTATAGCAGAAACCACAAGTTACACACTGTGCAAATGTAGAACCAGCACTAGGTAGAAATATCCAATGTAGCTGCAGGCTGTTTCTACTTCCAATGATCTTTGGGTTATTATAATGTATTAAAATAAAGTTACTATGGCAGACACACCCACTCCCATCATGCTCCTGACACTCCAATACTTCTGATATTTCCAAAAAGGGGCACAGAAATGGGCAGTGCTTGAGCCATGCCCCAGCATTCAATTTTGAATTCAGTTGAACTCTACCCAGAACATCAGCCCCGTTTCCTTTGGATTATATGGGGAAATGCCTAACCTATTGAGACGAAGCTTTTCTTTGTTGTGGGTCTTTCAGTGTCAGAGACGTGTCCTTGGTATGATGTTTCTTCTCATTTGGGGCTTTTTCTTGCATTTTGGCTGCTTGTTTATGTACTGTTTCTACCTGGCCTTGATTGTGCACTTTCATTTTGCTACAAATATATCCTGCTTTCCTGTACATCTTAATGCTTCCTCTTTTGAATTCTTTCATGTGTGGAGGGAAGAAACTGTAAATCAGCCAGCCAAGGACCCCATTGCCCACAACATAATGGTCAATCAGGGTAAACGTATCTCCTAAAACATTTACTGTTTTTATGGTGAAAATACTTAAAATTATTTCTTCTAGCTATTTTCCTTTGTAGAGAACTACACAGTACATTAGCATTACGTACAGTCATCCTACTGTGCAATAGAATCTCAGAACTTTTTACTCCCATCTAGTTATAGATTACTCCTCCATTCACTTTAAAGGAAAACAGCAGAAGTGCCTGTAAGCAAAATTATGAAGAGGCCATTTTAGCATTAAGCCCTAATATTCTAGGAATGATCATCACATACCCACATTTTTTTTCTCAAATCTCCCACTCCATAATACTTACCCCAAATACTATATTGTTTTGAATCCTAACTGCAGTATAAATTAGTCTTTGCTAATATGTGTATTGACCCCTCAGGAAATGTGCATGATGCTAAGTTACTCTTGATGTCTGTGAAAATTTTTCAAGAGCCAAGGGGATTTATATAGACAATTCCTAATCTGTATAAGCTGGTTTCACTAGTCTGTGGTTACACTAGTTTGTGGTTACAAAACAATGAAACTTCTGTATATTTTCAATAATCTCACTTTGCTGTTAGAGTGCCACTCATAAAAATATTAGAAATTCAATTTTATTTTCAGAATGTCTTTCAATTATTTTTAGGATGTTCCTCACCTGCTCCCAAAAAATAGTCCATGAGCTGCTAACCTTGGCATCCAGCCTAGTCTTTGTTCCCTGCCTCTGCTTTGTCTACTCACTGCTCAAAACTGTCTATACCAAAGGTAAAAATCCAGTACTTCCACCAAGTTTCATTTTGAGCCTGGAGAAACATTTTTGATGCCTTGTAAAGTAAAGGAAAATAACCTCCTTCCCAATTCAGTGCTAAAAAGACCTGTTTATTTGCTGACTTCCGAATATTGAGTTTAGATAGCTAATAAAGAACACTTTCAATGTCACATAATATTGGGTTGAAAAAAATCAGAAGGTATAAAATATGCTGTTTTTACGTCAAAAGCACTCAAGACCAGGTTATATATTGCTTATAGAAATGTACTCATTTTATTTATGCAAAAATTATAAAGTGGACTGAAAATAAATATGTCAAACCTATGAAATTAATTCCCCTTGAAAAGTGGGAGAGGAGAGAGTCTGGTTTGCAGGCAAAGAGCACATGCACTTTAATGTCTTGTTGTTTTTTTTTCCAAAACAAAACCAAGGGAACACCTTTAAACTAATATGCCTGATCTTAGTTTATGCCATTCATTGTTTAAAAGTAGTTTATGTGTTTGCAGGAGAGTAATATGGACTTAGTGAGCTCCAAATATGAAGCACTTGGGTTCAATATCATCCTGATCATTCGGATGCTGTGTGACATTTAGCTTGGTACTGAACCTCCCTGAACCTAACCTGTATAATGCAGATAATAGAGTGGCCCTCTCTTATCTGGAAAAGATGCTTTCTAAGGATATCCTTAGGAAGTGGATGAGTGCCTGAAACGATGGGCAGTACAAACTCTGTAGGTCTGTTTTTTCCTACACGTATGTGTCTATGGAAGAGTTAAATTTTTAAGACATTTCAAGCTTTTATTTTAATACAGTGATGCAGGGATGGATTTAAATCTTGTTGTAAAGCAGCCATGTCCATGGATTGTACACAGTCTTCAAAGCAGTAATCTGTTCCCTCCACACAACTGTTCCAGCTTTATCATTTTCAGCATGCAATATCTATAATAAAACATTGATGTGCACTCTAACCGCTCCTTCCAATTCAGTATTAGCAGTCATGGCCAGAGTGCTTAGGCAAGGGAAAGAAATAAAAGGCCTACAAACAGGAAAGGAGGAAGTCAAAATACCCCTGATGGATGAATACATGAGCTCCTATAGAAAAACTGAAAGACTATGCCTAAATACTATCAAACTAACAAATGAGTTTAATGAAGTTCGAGTATACAATCAACACACTAAAATCAGTAGCATTTTTATACACCAATAACAAACTTGTGAGAAATGAGTTAAGCAACAATAGTTACATAAAAAAAAATGCACCTAGGCATAAGTTTAACCGAAGAAGTCAAAGAACTTTATGATGAAAATTATAAGACAATGATGAAGGAAATTTAAAAGGACACAACAAAAATGTAAACACCTCCTGTGTTCATGAAAATGAAAATTAATATTATTAAAAAGTCTACCTTACCCAAAGCAACTTATAGATTCAAAGCAATAGCAATGGCATTCTTTATGGAAATAAAAAAAACAACCCCAAATGGTATGGAACTGCAAAGGCCCCTGAACAACCAAAGCAATACTGAACAAAAAGAACAAAATTGGAGGCATCTTATTATCTTACCTCAAGACACAGTACAGAGCCATAACAACCAAGACAGCGTGGTGCTGACATAAAAACCAACACATAGACAAATGGAACCGGCATGAGATCTCAGAGATAAATCCACACATCTTTAGCCAACTAATGATTGACAAAGGCACCAAAAATGTACTAGAGAAAGAACAGTCCTCCAATAAACTCTTCCAGGTAAACTGGATATCGGGATTCAGAAGAATATAACTTGAAAGCTGTCTCTCACCAAAAATAGAAATCAATTTGAAATAGATCAGATATACCTAAATGTAATACTGCAAACTACAAAACTATCAAAGGAAAACACTTTAAACATCAGTATAGGCAATGATCATTTGAATAAGATCCTCAAAGAACAAGTAACAAAAGCAAAAATAGTCAAATGGGATTATATCAAACTAAGAAACTCCTGCAAAGTAAACATTCAACAGAGTTAAGAGTCACCCTTCAGAATAGAAAAAAAAATTGTAAGCTTTTTATCTAAGTGATTAATATTCAGAATATATAATGAATTAACAATGCAACAACAAAAAACAAATGATACTAATTCTGAATTATAATTGACTTATGTTAAAGTCTTTTTCCTTACATTCTTAAAAATACCTGTCATGGCTTTTTAAGTTTTCCAACTGACAAGACTTTTTTCTTTCATTAACTTGTACTTTTGTTACTGGTGAGCTTGACCAACTGTCATTACAATAGTAATATAATATTGGGGCCGGTGCCATGGCTCACTTGGCTAGTCCTCTGCCTGCGGCGTTGCCATCCCGTATGGGTACCAGGTTCTAGTCCTGGCTGCTCCAATCCAGCTCTCTGCTGTGGCCTGGGAAGGCAGTGGAGGATGGCCCAAGTGCTTTGGCACCTGCACCCTCGTGGGAGACCATAAAGAAGCACCTGGCCCCTGGCTTTGGATGGGTGCAGCGCCGGCTGTAGCAGCCATTTGGGGGGTGAACCAATGGAAGGAAGACCTTTCTCTCTGTCTCTCTCTCTCACTAACTCTATCTGTCAAAAAAAAAATAGTAATGTAATGTAAAAGCAAATAATTTGACATTCTGATTGATACCTATGAGGATAGTTCAGAGAGTTCATTGGAAAAAATCAAATTAAAAGAGAAGTTTAGGTGTGGGCCAGGTTAAGATCTAGTGGTTCAGATGGCCACACCCACCCCATATCATAGTGCCTGGATTCTATAGTTGCCTGTCGCTCCTGACTCCAACTTCTTGCTCATGGGCAACATGGGAGTTCAGAGCGAAAGTTCAAATAATGGTTCCTGCCATGCATGTGAGAGATCTGGATTGAGGTCCTGTTCCTTGTATCAGGCTCAAAAATGGACCATTACAGGTATACGGGGAGTAAACCAATCGATGTGAGCACTCTCAATCACTCTATTTTTCCTTCTCTTGCTCTCTCTCCCACTCAAGTGGATAATTAAAAATTTTAAAAGAAAACAGCAAGTTTATTTTGGTGAAAAATATTTTGAAATTCATGTGATTGTTTCCATTATATCTATTTTCCACGAACATTTTGAAGACCTATGCATATATGCTTAGAAAATGTTTTGGCATGAAAACAAACTCATTTTTAATATCACGTTCTCACAAACTTTCTGAAATACCCTCATATATATTCCTCTTCTGTGATGATTAACGTGAATTGAACACCGGCCACCTGACGAGGTCTACATTGTGAAGATAGATGACTGATTCCTATAAATTAATGGCCAGATTCTGATTGAGAGTGACTTGAAAATATTACAGTTACTTACAGGATTTGCAATCATACCATGGGAGTCACATAAGAAAAGTACTTTGATGATACTATGAAATGTATCTTACTGTGTACATTTGAAGTGATATAGAAGAAAATGTGAAACCCGGAGCTTTTACTCCCAAAGATTCATAATTTTTTTCTTTCTTGTTGCACATAGACCACAGAAGCCCACTACTGATTCTTCATTATTCTTGGAAGTTGTTCAAATGCTCCCGTTGGAATATAATTAGCCTTACCTGCCATTGTGCTTTGAGCCTGAATGATAACGTCTTTCTGCCTGCAATTTTGCTGCAGCTGGAGTGGTCTTGAGTGTAGTTTCTGAAGGTGATCATTCTTGCTCTTACAGGAAAGTTTTTGCAGAGGAGCATCTCCCCTTGCTGAAGTTCATATTCCTTAGCAGCCTGTAGGGATGGTGTCAAGATAATATATTAGGCTATTTCATATTATCACCTTGGGAGTTTTGCTATTCTTTGGATATTTTTTCTGACAAATTAGCAGTTAATATGACACAGCGCACAAACTTTAGGGAATTTTTCTGTTTTCATTTGCAAAATAAGTTTGAAATCAATTGAAAAACCATTTCATAAAATAAAATGTCTTATACATCTTTATTAATCTGTATGTTCAATATTTAATAAGTAGACATTGTGCTAGGATAAAAGGCAAAGTATATGATAAAATTCACTGCACAAAGACATGGATAGGTTGCTATTGCTACACAATAAAGCATGACACAGTGTACACAGACCAAAATAACAATGCACTGTTAATCTTGTGCTTTGAGGGCAAAGAGAGGTTCATAAAAGATTTGGGTTGTTTCTTTCCCCACCCCCAAAAAAGAAATGTTGAAGTCTGAACACTCACTCCTTGTGTTTATCTTTTTTGGAATTAGGGTCTTTGGTGGGCCCTAATCCAGTATGATTGGTATTCTTATAAGAATAAGATAAGGAATATCAGACACATATATGCAAGAAAAACATCATATGAAGATGGCATAGCAGGTAAAGGCTCCGCCTGCAGTGCCGGCATCCCATATGAGCGCCAGTTCATGTCCCATCTGCTCCACTTCCAATCCAGCTCTCTGTTGTGGCCTGGGAAAGCAGTAGAAGATGGCCCAAGTCCTTGGGCCCCTGCACCCACATGGGAAACCCGGAAGAAGCTCCTGGCTCCTGGCTCCTGGCTTCCAATTAGCTCATCTCTGGCTGTTGTGGCCAACTGGGGAGGAACCAGCAGATGGAAGACCTCTCTCTCTCCGCCTCTCCTTCTCTCTATATATAACTCTGACTTTCAAATAAATAAATAAATCTTTAAAAAATTAAAAAAAAAAGACAAGGTAGCCCGTGAGGTTGCAGACAGTGACAGGTGTTAGGCTTCCCAAAACCAAATAATCCCTTGGGCTACCCAAAGCTGGAGGAAACAGAAAAGATTCTCCTCTGGAAACTTCAGTATCATGCCACCACTGCCTTGATTCTGACTTCCAGTTTCCAGAAATGTAGGATAATCAGTTTCTTTTGTCTGAAGCTACTTAGCTCATAGTACCTCCTTAGGTAAACTCCAGCAAACTAATAATGTAATTATGTTTGTGAACAGGAAAACAAAAGGGATTATTATCTGAGGAGAAAAGATTGATCTTAATTATATAGTGCAATAACTCACATATCACTTTCTTCAGGAACTGTTTTTGGTCAGTACTAAAATGGTTTAGGGGCACAGGTTAGATATGCACCTGGTGTACATTCCTATTGCAGCACATTTGAACATTTGCTGCAATCACTTAACTTTTTTTTCACAGAAACATTGTTCTCACATCACATTGAGTATGAATACTGTGAGAAAAAGAATCAATTTTGATTGATTGCTCTTTGAGCTTTAGTGCTATGAAGAATGAATTCCTTTCACAATTATACAGTGTCTTCCAGATAAGATTAAAATATACTTTGTGATTTTTCCTTTCAAACACATACACAAACACATGTGTGCACCTACTACATGGGTACACACGGAATGCTGTCAGGTTAACCAAAGGATAGGCACCTCCATCAAATCTATTTCAGTGCCAATGTGAACATTGTCTCCATAAACTGTCTTGCTCACTAGCAGGGTGAATATTCTACATACTGGGGTTCACTATTGGTTAAACCACTAAACTGTAAAGGGATTTGTTGGAAAATTGATAGATGCCCCTCAAAATACTTCAAATGAGACACAATTACGAATGCCTACAAATTTTTAACTAAATCAGCAAATAGAATTACAGTCACTATTGTATTGCTATCAGGACCCAAAATTTACTTTTTACTCTAAATAAAATAAGTCAAATCACTTAGAGTATGCTGAGTCTTCAGTTATGAATCTGTCTCATATCTAAAACATACCTTAAACTATCCAAATAGTTGCTTCTATTCTTAAGTTCATTCACATACAGATCTCCGGTAACATAGCAGGCCAGTGTTCTTTTCCTGTTTTTGATCTTGTGAGTGTAATAAAGTTTTTTTGGGGGGTACTCTTGTTGAATTATCTGCCTTTCCTATATTTCATTATAAATATTATGTGTATATTTTATTGGCAAAAATAATAGGTGCATGCAATAACCTTGAAACAGCTGTGGGTTTTACTGCTTCATTTGATCCCAAAAATGTTAACATCTGAATTTTTTTTGTTTTCCTACGTTAAAAAATGAATAGAAATTAAGGATTAGGGACAACATTGTGGTGCAGATGATTAAACCTAAGCTTGTGAGAATGGCATCCTATATCAAAGTACTGAATAGAATCCTGGCTGTTCCACTTCCTATCCTGCTCCCTGCTTATGCTCTTGGGAAAGCAGCAGAAGATGCACCAAATGCTGGGGCCCTCACACTTACATGGGAGACCTACAGGGAGTTCCTCACTTCTGGCTTTGGCCTAGTCCAAGCCCAACAGTTCTGGCTATTTGGAGAGTAAACGTGTGGAAGGAAAATCTCACTCTCTTCTTTTCTGTCACTCTGCCTTTCAAATAAATAAAATAAATCTTTAAAAAAAAAAAACAGGATTGTCTTCCATGCCATTGAAATAAAGTGCAAGAGAATTTTAAAAATAAATAAAAATGAAATTCTTAAAAGATAATTGTTGGGCCAGCGCCATGGCTCACTTGGTTAATCCTCTGCCTGTGGGGCCAGTATCCCATATCGGCACTTCGTTCTAGTCCCGGTTTTTGCTCTTCCAGTCCAGCTCTCTGCTATGGCCTGGAAAGGCAGTGGAGAATGACCCAGGTGCTTGGGCCCCTGCACCCTCATGGGAGATGGGAGGAGGCACCCAGTTCCTGGCACGTAGCTCCAGCTGTGGCGGCTATTTTGGAGGGGGGGTGAACCAACGGAAGGAAGACTTTTCTCTCTCTCTCTCTTACTGCCTAACTCTATCTGTCAAATAAATAAAAAAATTTAAAAAAGACAATTGTTACTACATTATATTATGAAAATAGAGCGTCATACCCTTGCCTGTTGTTGACCTCTGCATTTCTAACTAATCTTCAGGGGAAGAGAGGATACTTCAGACTTTGGCAGTGAACGCCAAAAAGCAAGTGTCTAATCATGAACTCTGCAAATTGAGCTCTACACACTGAACTCATAGCAGTTACAGAGCGGAATCTGGCAGCCAGTGACTGAGAGAGAGTCACCAGTGGAACTTGCCATTCCTGCCAGCTCAACAGTGATGAGGACTGAGGTCAAGGAGAGGGAAGCTGGACTGAACTCCCAGAAGCAGCTGTCATCAATACAGAGCAGCCAAAGGCAATCTCTTCCAACCCAAATCCCTTATCAGAGATTTCCTTCAAATCCAATGATAAATTCTGTCTCAGAATTTACAATGACACGGCAGTTCTTTATATTGATAGTATGCCGTTCCTTTTCTTAGAAACCAAAAGCTCTCCTCCTCTGCCAAGACATCCTTAGAGAAAAGCTACTCACTTCAGTGTATTTTTTATGGCTTTCCTATATGCTCATGTTGCAAGTGCTCATATTTAAGAGTAATGAGTGGTGATAAATCACAAGAAATGACCCAGCCCTTGGGGTTTCTTTACATGACTATCAGCTTCCACTGATAGGAGTAAATCTTTCAGTGGGTGCCTTATCCTATCCTTTCTGTCATGTTTTAGTACTTCTTAAAAAAAGAAAAAACAACTTTTCCGTGTTTATATTAAACTTCACCATTTGCTATTAGAGGAATAAATATAAGTGAAACAAAAGTCACTCAGATAAGATGAGGAACAAAGTTAAAATTTGATTTTATATGTATCTATATATTTTTATAGCTGTTTTTTTTTTTTCTTTCAAGATCGTTGCCTGCCACAGCCTATCATTATTTGTCACAGATAACTGAGAGGTGATTCTTTATGGATTAGTACTGGGCCAGATCCTGCGAAGGATTAGTTCCACCAGATTAATATGTTTTTTCCCTTGGGAAGGCAACCTGAAGCACTGGAAGTGATATTAGGGAGTTCATACAGTGCCTGGGTACATCTGTCCTGTGCGGAAAGGCTGGGGCAGATCTGGTGTAGGACATTCATTCTCTGAAATGTCTTACAGGAAAAGGGAAGCACACACTCATAAACTCCGGAGGAGACTGAATGAAGAACAAGTGGGCGATGTAACTTAAAGTTCCTGCAAATGTTTCAATTAGCTATCTGCTTCCTTAAGAAATGGCTTTACATAGAAAAAATCTAGGTGCCCTCTATAGAGGACAGCAAAAGTAAACAGTGCCACGTTTGGATGATGGAAAACAATAAACAAAAGGGACTAAGTAGTTCCACAGGATGTAAATGATAAAATGTAGTATTGAGTACACCAAGGAGAACACATGACAATCTGGATAATTTGATGTCTTTGTGTTAATAAACTTGAAGAATGAATAGATGTACATCTGCATATTTATGTGCTGGTGTATGCATTTATTTATTAATTTACACAGGGTAAAATGAGTTGAAAATCTATAAGCCTGAAATAAGGAGGGAAAAGAATCTTCTCTTTAAAAAGCAGAGAGACATAGAGAGAGAGAGAGAGAGAGAGACGTTGCTTCCATAAACTGGTTTACACCGCAAATGCCTGGAACAATCAGATGGAAGTTAGACAAGGTCAGAAGGAAGCCAGAAGCCAGGAATTCCACCCAGGTCTCCCAAATGGGTGGCAGAGACCCAAGTAATTGAGCCATTACACTGCCTCTCAGGCGCATTAGTGAAAAACTGGAATTAGAGTTAGAGCTGGGGCTCAGACCTAGATACTCAGATGTGGAAAGTGGGTAAACCTAGTAGCTGCTAGCCCACTGCAACACAGTGCCTGCCCAAGAACTAGTCATTTTAATCACTGAATATAAATTCTATGAAAGTTCACATCTTTGTTCAATTGACTCCCTACTGTTTCCTCACTGCCTAGAAATTGATATAATATCAATAACAGTTGTTGAATAAATGACTGACATATGAATTGTGTAAACACTATGGAAACAGTGTAATTTTATTTATAGTTACAAATTAAGATAAAGTAAACTTCTATTTTCATTCATTGTAAAATATGTAACACTAAGAAATGGCAAAATAAAAATTGCTTGATAGGACTGCGGTATTGAGCAGCAAATTAACATGCCATTTGGGATGTCCAAATCTGAGTGCTGGTTCAAGTTTGGCCTACTCTGTTTCTCATCCAGCTCCCTGATAATGTGTCTGGGAAGTAGCCAATGATGGCTCTAGTACTTGAGTTTCTGCTACATACATAGGAGATGTGGGTAGAGTTCTGGGCTCCTGCCTTCAGCCTGGCCTAGCCCTGAATGTTGATGGCCATTTGAGTAGAAAGATTCTCTCTTTCTCTCTCTCTGCATGTCCCATTCTTTGTCACTTTGTGTTTCAAGTAAATAAATAAAATATATAAATCTCTTAAAAATTAATTGCATAAATTATGTATGCATCATTTGATTTGAAATTGTTTATTTTTCCTCATAATAAAACTTATATATGATAAATATCATACAATTAATAACTACTTTCTTTTTTAAAAAATTATTTATTTGAAAGTCAGTTACACAGAGAGAGGAGAGACAGAGCGAGAGAAAGGTCTTCCATCCAATGGTTCACTCTCCAATTGGCCGCAATGACCAGAGCTGAGCCAATCCGAAGCCAAGAGCTAGGAGCTTCTTCTGGGTCTCCCACAGGGGGTGCAGGGTCAAGGACTTGGGCCATATTCTACTGCTATCCCAGGCCATAGCAGAGAGCTGGATTGGAAGAGGAGCAGCTGGGACTAGAACCGGCACCCATATGGGATGCCGGCGCTGGTGCTTCAGGTCAGGGTGTTAACGCACTATGCCACAGCACTGTCCCCTCTGGTTTTGTAATGAAGGTGAGGCTGGCCTCATCGAAGGAGTTTGAGATGTTTCCCTCCTTTTCCACTGTTTTGAATATTTTAAGAATAACTGGATTAGTTCCTCTTAAAAAGTCTGGTAGAATTCAGCAGTGAAGCCATCCAGTCCTGGGCTTTTGTGTTGGGATGGTCTTTATTTTCCCCATTGCAAACTCTTGGAGGCAGCAGTGAAGGATCAAGTAACTGGTTTCCTACAATACAACTGGGAGACATAGATTGCAGTCACAGCTGTCACTGTGTCATGGCCCAGCCCTGGCTGTTGGGGGCATTTCGCAGTAGAGTTGAGAATTCTCTGTCTTCTATCTGTCTCTCTTTCTGCTTCCCAAATTAAAAAAAAAAAACTAATTATTGTAACAACAAGAACAAAATACACTTGTTGTTGAGTGTTTATGCCAATGCAGAAAGTTAATACAACAGATTATAAAAGTGTTACTGCCTATAATTTTTGCAACCCTTTATCTGGCCACAAAGCATTCTGCCTGAAGAAAGTGGCTCAACTCCAGTACTCAAAATGGGAAAAAGAAATAAAATCATAAGATTTATTTATGAATCTGGGCAACATTCCACCATCAAATCAATCATGGATCAAAAAATTATAATTGCTCAAATAACACAGAAATAGCATTTTCCACCATACTGGCAAAAAATGTACACTAAGTAGTATTTCTGAGAATGTGTAGGGATATAGAGAGCATAGAGAATGGTATAGATATTTGCATTTCTAAAACATGAAATAATGTTGCCATTAACTTTACTTCCTTAAAAAGACAAGGGCAAAAGTAAGCAAACATATCCTTTGCAAACTTTTGGAAATCATTCCAAAGTCTAATTTAAAAATAGGCAGATTCCAGATTTGTTAGGCATATTTTACAAGTATGAGTGCACTTGAAAGTATTATCAAACACATTTCTATAAGTTAAGTTATCGGTATCTTCATGCTCTAGACTTCCATGTTTACTAAAAGCCTGCAATCTTGTCCTCCTGCTGAGAAAACTATTAATCTGGTCTATGCTGAAGTTTGTCCTAAGTGATTTGGCTGAGAAAATGAAGTGCATTCCTTGAAGTAACTGAACAGATCAAGATGCACATCCATTTTCTAGCTGCTGATATAAAGGGTCCTTGGTGTGCTTATTCTTAAGAACCTGTAATATGGAATCTGAATTCCCTGCTTAGTCCAAATCCAAGGAAGGAGTTTCTCCAAAACCTTCTTAAAATGTTCATTTTATTTAAAAGGGAGGGAGGGAAAGAAGAGCGAAGGAAGAGAGAGAGACTTTCATCTACTAGTTTATTCCCCAAAAGTCCGCAAGAGCCAGAGCCAGGTGAGCAGGATCTCAGGAGCCCTGAATGCAATCTGGGTCTCCCTTGTGAGTGGCAGGGACCCAAGTACTTGAGCCACAATGTGCTTCTTTCCAGGATTCATTTGCAGGGAGCTAGAGTTGGAAATGGAGATGAGACTGGATCCCCGGTGCTTCTACAGGTAAGGGATAGAGGCATCCCAAATGCCTCCCTCTCTCCAAAACCTTCTGAAAATCACACATTCCAAGTTGTATTATTTTAGTTATAAAGTACTTCCTGAGCTCAGAGTATTCCTAAATACAACACAGCACAGACAACTATCTCTTCAATGACTGGGGTCAGTAGTATGAAACTCCAATACCACTCAAATTGTAGTGTAGTGTAATTGAGTTTCCTTTCTCAATTAGTAATTGTGTTTATATTTCTTCAGTTTTAAATACATCCTAAAGAAAACAGGTATTTTATGCAACCTTATATAAAATTTCACACTGAACAATGGCACCTACACCCCACATAAGCTGCCCTCGAGATAGTTAAAGCATGCATGGTTTTAAAAAAGAAGAAGAAAGTTATATTAATTAGAAATACAGGTTGAGTATCTCTGATCTGAAATTTTGGGGAGCAGAAGTGCTTTGTATTTCAGAATTTTCCAGATGTTAGACTATGTATATATGAGACCTCTTGATGATGAGATCTAACTATAAACATTAAATTCAGTAATATTTCATATACACCTTATACATAGTTTGAAGGTAATTTTAAATTATATTTCTAGTTTGCTTCCTTTTTAAGATTGCCTGATTTTGATTGTGTCCCTCATACACGCAGTCAGGTATGGAATTCTGCACCTGTAGAGTCATGCTGGAGTTCAAAAAGCTTCATATTTGGAACAATTTGAATTTTCAAATTATGCTTGCTCCACTTGTAAATGAACCCTCTAGAGTAAGGCTTCTCTAATTATATCTGGTGCGAAACCACTTTCTTAAAAAATTTCTGATCTATAATGAAGTAATATTTCTATAAAATAAAATATAATGAGTTGTTACCAAAAAATGTAAAAGGAAAGACATACAAAATGCATCCCACTGATCACGTGCTTGAATGCCACGGTAAAGTCAAACTGCTGTAAGACCGACTTACAGGAGGTATGTCAGAAATGGACAGTGAGCGCCAATGCACAGTCTCAGTAGTTTTATTACATAAAATGTAATAAAATGCAATAGTTTTATTATGTAAAATTTTATTACATAAAATGCTAGGGAAGAAGTGATGAGGATGCATTATGTAACAAGAAATCACCTCTTTTTAAAAATATTATTTTTTATTTGAAATTCAGAGATGGGAAAACATACCACCCACCCACAGACACAAACACACACAGACAGAAGGAGAGCCCATCTGATGATTCACTGCCCAAATGCCCACAACAGTCCAAGGCCAGGAGCCCACAATTCAAGTAAAGTACTTGAGACATTATCTACTGTTTTCCAGGGTGCACATTTATCAGGAAGCTGAAACAGGTAACAGAGCTGGGACTTGTGCCCAAGCACTCCAATATGGGATGTATGTGTCTCAAGCTGTGTCTTAATTGATCAGCCAAATGCCCACCACAGAAAAACACATCTTTTAAAAGATTTTTTAAATTTATTTGAAAGGTAGACTTACAGAGAGAGGGACAGAAAACAGAGAGATAGAGACAGTGACACACAGAGCAAGATCTTCCATCATCTGTTTCATTTCCCAAATGGCTGCAAGACCCGATGATCAGCCAGGCAGAAGCCAGGACCCTGGAATTCCATCCTGATCTATAACATGGGGTAGGGGTCCAAGTACTTGGGCTGTTTTCCACTACTTTGCCATGCACATTAGAAGAGAACTGGATCACATGTAGAGCAGCCAGGACTGGAACCAGCTCTCACGTGAGATGTAGCATCAAAGGCCACTGCTTTACCTGCTGCACCACAAATTGACCACATTTATTTATTTTGAAAGTCAGAGTTACTGAAAGAGAGGAAGAGAGAGAGACAGAGAAAGAGGGCAATCTATCATCCATTCCTTCACTCCCCAGGTGGCTGCAACTGTCAACATTGGGCTAGGCTGAAGCCAGGAGTCCGGAGCTGCATTTGGGTGTCAGGGACATTAGCAGGGAGCTGGGTCAGAAATGGTGTAGCTGGGTCATGATCTGGCACCGATATGGGATGCCGACATCACAGGAGGTGACTTTATCTGCTACGCCATTAACACTGGCCCCAGAAATACACGTCTTGATGTTCACCTTACACATCTATAAAAATAAGGTTTCTATAGATCTTTTTGCCAAAGGTTTTGTGACTAATACTGTAGTCACTGGAATTAAAAGCACTTAAAGCAGAGCTAAATAAAATAATCATACATTTTAGATGTCATTACAAACAATGTTATTACTAACAATAACTTAATTCTTCATTTCTGAAACTCAGGAGACATTCATAGTAAACTGGTTTTCTAGAGGCCTCTGTAAAGACAAACTACACAAACATATTCAGAATGCACAAGCCTTAATAGTTTCATATTTTATCCTTCACGTGTAATTGAAATTAAAATTGGGACCAGCATTGAGGAGTAGAGGAAAGCCTCCACCTGCTATGCCAGGAGCTCCTGTGGGCCCTGGTTTGAGTCCTGGTAGCTCCAGTTCCAATCCAGCTCCCTGCTAATGCACCTGGGGAAGCAGCAGAAGACGGCCCTAGTCCTTAGGCCCCTGCTCCAACTTGGGAGACCTGGAACAATCTCCTGGCTCTTGGCTTTGGCCTGGACCAGCCCTAGCCATCGCAGCCATTTGGAGAGTAAACCAGCAGATGAAAGATTTCTCTCTCTCCATCTCTCCCTCTCTCTGTCTAACTCTGCCTTTCAAATAAACATAATAGATCTCTGTTTTATATATATATATAGATATAGATATAGATATAGATATAGATATAGATATATGAAATTAAGATTATTTTCTTTGGTGAGCTGCATTTATTTGCAAACTGATCATGTAAGTACAAACTTTGTGCCTTATAATCGATATAACACAATTTAATGTCCTATTGCTAACAATGGAATATTAAAGTACTCAGGGCAGATACTCTAGATTTACATTTAAACATATTATCTTAAAGTTACTAAATTGCAATGGTTGATGGCTTAAAGAATAAAGAGAAAAATATGCTTTTTTATGATATAGTAGTTCAAGCACAGAAATTTGTAGATCAATGAAGAGTATGTAATAGGAGATAAACAGCTAGTTACAGCAGCAGACACTGGGTTTAAGCAGTAACTCCTGCTGACTAGACACTGAATAGGGTTCTAGCTACAAAAATGATAAGTATCATTGTGATAACATGCTATTATTATAACATTTTCATTATATTATACATCATTATATTATAAAAACTTGCATATCCTCACTGGTAATAATTCTAATTATCCAGAGATCATTATAGCCTGATGTGACACAGTAACAGACAAAGCTACAGTAGTTTCTAAAATTGCCAATTAACATGAATAAAAAGGTTTACAGAAATTCTAAACACAATCAGATCAAAATGTTTATTTTGTTCCAGGAATTAAAGACTTTAGTTACAATTCTTGTTGCAATGCAGAACTTTCAAACTGTTATGGAAAACAGCAGCAGAGAAATTATTGTTACCTCAGTTCTTTGTCTCACATGAAAGAATTCCCAAGCGGATGACAAAGAGATTTAAAAGTATTTATTAGAATCAAAGGCCTCCAGCCAGAGAGGTGTGGAGGGGGGCATCCAAGAGAGGAACAAACCCAAAGGGACTGGTGGCAGTCTGCTTTTTAAGTACAAAAAAAAAAAAAAAAAAACTTGACAATTAGATTGGCATTCAGTTACAAAAACCATCAAAAGACTTCATTCACAATTCTCCCTCCTGTCTGACCTGCTAAGGGTGGGACAGGTGACTTGTTCTCACAATAAGCTGTGAGCTCAGGAAGAGCTCCCTAGCTAGATTTGGAGATTCTGAAGGAAGGAGGGTGGCCTGTTTGTTCTTGCTAAAGATAATGTTTTGGGGAAGGAAGCAAATATTTTAGAGCCTAAATGCCATTGGGATCCCCTGACTACCTACCAACCCATGCGAATTTTCACAAAACCACAGATACAAATACTTCAAGCTGATTTAAGAAAGAGTGAATGCACTTTATAAAGAAATATTTTGACTCACATTTGTTCAAGGGAGCTCATTAGAGAAAAATGCAAAATAAATGATCATTTTTGTTATTCCACAAATAGTTCTAAAATTAAAGACGCTGATGCTGAAGAAGGTACTGTGTACTTTACATTCTATACGACGTCAGACCTGAACATAATGTACTGGAGGTTTAACAGCTCAGAACCACTCCCAGGTGTTTTAAAATCATATCATAATGATCTTGATAGAATTTCTGGCGTCTGACTTCGGCTTGGCTCAGCCTTAGTCGTTGTTGATATTTGAGGAGTGAGCCACCAAACGGGAGCTCTCTGCCTGTTTGTCTCTCAAATAAATAAAATAATTAAATAAAAACTGAAAAAAGAAATTTCCATCTAATACTTCCCATCAGCCTCTCATTCTCTCCCTCTCCTCTTTAAAAGGCTAATAAATAAATAAAAAGTAAATAACTGTCGCTAGCGCCTACTGTCACGCAGCTCGACAGTAGCAAGTGCAACATAAGACTTGTCAGTCACAGGGAAGAAAGGAAGACCAGAACACAAGACTGTCTTTCCAATGAGAGGTTTTATTGCTTATATACCAGGGGTTTTATATCACACTACTCATCAGCATGCTCATTGAGGTCAATACACTTATCAGTATCAATATACTTATCAATCTATACTATTTAATACACTTATCAATAAACTC
This sequence comes from Sylvilagus floridanus, assembly GCA_949820135.1. Lineage (NCBI taxonomy): Eukaryota > Metazoa > Chordata > Mammalia > Lagomorpha > Leporidae > Sylvilagus > Sylvilagus floridanus. Next base: position 37,438,588 of record OX463228.1, on the reverse strand, counting down.
AACACCACTACTTAACATGACTTAACTACTTAACTTAGCTTAACATAACTACTTATCTTCTACTTAACTTACTATAATACTTAATTATCAGAGTAACACTATTTCCTTAATGACTAGAGGACTGAATATCAATAATACTACTTGAACTTATTCATTAATCCGCAGATCACAGTATACAGTGTTAAAGTAATTTTGAGGGCTATCCAATTATAATAGCATATGTACATCAAGGTCTCCAGCATTATTTGCAGATACCTTGCATAGGGTCAAAACATAGTTATATTATATTACACATGACTAACATTATTTGTAAAAGCTGCGTTTTCAAGGGTCATATCACAGTCACAAAAAAGTGTCAGTGTTCAAAGTCCAGAGCTCCATATCTCAGCAGAGACGAATCTCGGATCAGTCATTTACAGGCAGGAAGCTGTGGGAAGGCTGTCACTCTGGGCAGTAGGCTCAAAGTCCCCAGGGTGAAGGCCAGGCAAGAAGTTGGAGCAGTCCCCTGCTGAGAAGCCTGGTCTGGCTTTGTGGTCGGGTCTAGCAATAAGCTGATAAGGGGTACAGGCAAGACAGTGAGGCGGCATCTCTGCTGGAGTTTTGATCCTGTAGTCGCCTTATGCCACGTTAGCAAAAGCTAGTGGGCTGGCTCTTTGGCTGCAAGTGCAAGGAGATCCAGAGGTTCGCATGCACTGGGCCCCCACACACAGGCAGTGGGGTTACAGCTCAGGGACAGCTCTGCAGGTCAGCTTGTGCTGCTATCTGCTCCATGCAGAGTAGTGGGTTGCCGCTTCAGCTCCGGATGTGTGGAGATCCAGAGGTTCACACAAACTGGGCTATGATCCCCGAGAGTAGGGAGAACGGTGCAAGGGCTCCCTTTTTATACTCATTTTCCGGCAGAACTCCAGCTTGCCATCCTCCGACTTGTTGTCCAATCAATGCTGTTTCCTTCTTGCTTGCAGTTGAATAGTCCGGTCAATACTGTTCCCGCCTTACTTATGTTTGAACTGTCCAGTCAACGTGGGTAGGAGGGTGTTGTCCATAGCACACTGTTATCTGACTGACCAGAGATGTCTGCTTGGTATGATTAGGAGTGTTTCCCTAACAACCGTTAGGCATTGTCTCAGCTCCTGACTTATAACTCCACTTTACTTTTATTTTGTGGCTAGTGGTAGCTTTTTAACGTTTTACTGTGGAGTTTCCATAGTTCATCTCCTTTCCAGTTAAGTGGTGATCTGTGACTTTTTTTGAGATTCCTATGGGATTCTCTACAATAACATAGATACATATGATTGAGTGTTGTAGCTTTAAAGACATATTATATATATATATATATATATATATAAAGATATATATCTATAAACATGTAAAAGATACATATGATTGTATCTCTGTATGTGTGTGTGTGTGTGTGTGTGTGTATATATATATATATATTTTACAGGCAGAGTGGACAGTGAGAGAGATAGAGAGACAGAGAGAAAGGTCTTCCTTTGCCATTGGTTCACCCCCCAGTGGCCGGCGCGGCAGGCATGCTGTGGCCTGTGCACCGTGCTGATCCTAAGGCAGGAGCCAGGTGCTTCTCTGGTCTCCCATGGGGTGCAGGGCCCAAGCACTTGGGCCATCCTCCACTGCATTCCCAGGCCATAGCAGAGAGCTGGCCTGGAAGAGGGGCAACTGGGACAGAATCTGGCACCCTGACCGGGACTAGAACCCCGTGTGCTGGCGCCGCTAGGCGGAGGATTAGCTTATTGAGTCGTGGTGCTGGCCTCTGTATGTATACTTGAACAGTAAAAAACTATTTTAGAATATTGGAAATGACCCCCTAAAATCTATACAAAAATGTGTCCCCTTAAAGTTTCCCAGAAGTCTCATCTAGGATGCCACATATGCTATTGAAATTTGGAGTGCCATATGATATCACCATATGCTTATTAATAAATCCCCAATATTAATAAGCCTGAGAGGGTTCTTGCCTAATTTTTAGAGAAGAATTCTAAATACTGGCATAAATAAATGAGGCAGCATGGTATATTTTAAGCTTTTATTCAGTGAGAGAAATCATAGGAGAGAGAGAGAGCTTTATCTAAGAGAGAGGGGTAAACCTGAGTTCATACCGAGCACCAGGTACCAGCCAAGTGAGGAACATCTAAGCCAGGAAGACTAGGGCGGGTGGCCCAAAGGCCATGTACCCTGGGGGCGCAGGGCTACAGCCAGCCCCTCCTGGCTAGAGGCCAGGGAAAAGAAGAGAAGGGCCAGACACATCATGTCCCAGGCTGTTAACCCGCTTCCAAAGGGGCGTGGTTAATTAACCTGATTGGCTGGTGTGCCTCCAGGTGTGGCCAGGTAGGGGTGTGAGGTCACAAAGGAGTGTGGCGAAGGTGTGGTCTTCCAGCTCACAGACCTAATCGATTTTAACCCATATGCCTGCCTACTTCATTATCATTTAGCTATAGTATCTGAATTTTCTTTAATGTGTGGAAAATAGCAAGAAGTATATGTCAGACTTAATAAAAAATTGTAATCCTTTGCTGATTATTTATAGTATATTTGTAGAAATAAGAAATGGTGAAAAGCATGACATGGTGATGCAAAACTTTAATCAGAAAATCTCCATACCATATAGAAATTATGTCCTTAGCCTGGGGAACTGCTAGCAGATTCCATTCAAGTTCATAATCCATGGCATGTTCAAGAGAATACAGAAAAGAAACAGCCAGCTATCATACCAGATCAGGGAGGACTTGAAAAATGTCATCTGGATGTGATTCTTTTCTCACCATATTTTCAGCTGCACTAATTTTAAACTCTGAGGATGTGGTTATAACATTTGGGAAGAAACAGCCATTCCCAGTGCCATTCAACCATTTGACCTCAGGGCATGAGAGCTAGGTTCAATCTCTACAGTTTGCCATGTATAGATGAAATAAAGGAAATGAGCTAGATAAAAGAGAAAACACATGCAAACCACCCTGTCCTTCTCCTCTCTTTTAGAAAAGTCCTTCCTCCATCTTTATTTTGTATGGTAAATTAGAAACAGAGATCACATTGGAAGCTCCCTGATGATAATTGGGGACCAATTACCTATAAAAGCATGAACACCCATGCAGATTTCCACCACTAGTAAAACAGGTGAGTTTTTCCACTACTCAGCTACTTTCTATTTCAGCAACCAGAATATTCATATGACTAAGTATAGTGTTAATTTGGTCTGTCTTGCTTCCCAGACCTCAATCATTCCAGCATTATGCTGTTTATATTTGGGTATTCCAATTATCCTCAGTATTCTATAACACTGATGGAAGAATACCAACCCTATGTGATAATAAAGTTATTTCTTAAAAAGTCACGTCAAATATATAATCCTCTCATAAAAGGGTTTATTCTGAGTTAAGTTATCAGATATGATTGCTCATAGTTATGGGTAGGCTTACCTACCATTTATATCACTGAAGCAATAATAGGTAGGCAGAAGACAAATCCATGAATACTTAAGCCTCTAGAGTTGTTACATTGCATGGCAAACTAAGAGAGCTATGAGAGTGTTCTGTGAAACATCTCCAGAAACTCTAACTCCATCCTTCCTAGCTGGGACCAACACTGGAAATGCATGCCCAGAAGAGAACCCAAGGACAGATCTATTGGAAACCTGCACCATCCCTGGGCTCTTACAATGACAGAATCCCACTGATAGGAGAACAGAGAAATTACATCCTCCCAAATGCACAAAGATTCACGGGATGCCTATAGATATTTGTACTTTTATGCTAGAAATTAATTTCAGGAAATTTATCAGAATGAATCACCCTTTTTAGAGACAAAGACAACTTGGGTTAGAACCTGGAAGATCATCTTTCTTACTGTCTGTATGACCTTAGACAAGTCTCTTAAAATTCTTGTGTCCAGATGCACTTGCACAATTGTCTATATTCTATACCTATTACACTTGTGCTACATGTACAGCATATAAAATTCATCATGAGAACGACACTGTGGCACTTCCAGACACATGTTCATCACAGATTGCTATGCTTACTAGAATGGACTGCCATCACATAGAAAGAAACTTATTGATTAGACAATATGTTTAATGGCAATGCTTTTTGATTATTCCTAACAAGTGGAAAACATAACTAAGAATATCTTACACAAGGGCATGTTCCAATGTTTGGTAAAATCCTAGTCCATATCTTTGAGAGAAGTATACGAAAGAATTAACTTGTGCCAAAAATTCTGCAGGGCTAATCAAATGGGGCTTCCATTCATTCACCTCTACCACTGAACTCCCTCTTGCATGAAGAATGTATATCAGTCAGCATTGTGTTATTTATCATAAAATACCTGAGAGGAGCAAGTTAGGAGAGAAGAAGGTTTATCTCCTCTTATAGTCTGGAGGTTCACTGTGCAAGGTTGGCTGGCAGTGGCAGAGTGTGTGCAGGGGGATGGTCACATGTCTAGCCAGGAAGCAGACTTACACACAGGAAATATGCTCATTGCTCCCTCTATTTGGTTTCTCCTTGCTTCCATTATATTTAACCATATGATTCCATCTTAGGCACTTAACCCAATCCAATCATTTCTCCAACATCTTACCATAAAACACCAAAATTGTATCAAGCCTCCACCCTAATCCATCCATGATAAGCATTAGTCTATTAACTGATAGCATAAGACCTTGGGGTTTAAATGTCTCATGAATATGGAGAGCCAAAATCCTGTTCAGTGTACAACACAAGCAAAACTATACGTTTAGAAGTCATCTTATCTTGGAAATAGATTTCTTTTAAATAATGATCAATATGAGTTTAACCAAAGTTTCCATTTTCATTACTTCTCCACGTTCTGTTTGTTTAATTATTATTCCCTAAATGCCAGCAACATCAGGGGTTGGGTCAGGCTGAATTCAGAATTTTGAAACTCAACCTCAGTCTCCCACATGTACTTGAGCCATGATCTACCACCTCCTTGGGTATACATCAGCAGGAAGCTGGAGTTGGAAGCTGAGACTGGAAACCAGGTATCCAGATAGGGGAACCAAGAATTCCAAGCAGAATCTTAACTGCGGTGTCAAAAATTTGTTTCTCCTTTCTTCTTTGGTTTTTCACTATTTTTTTTCTGTTTATTTACTTTCTGGTGGTTTCATAATTCTATTTGGAAAATAAGAATTCCTACACTGGACTTTCTTGCGATGGCTATAGAGGATACTAGTTTTTTGGGTTAACATGGTAAGTTGATATGAAGGACACAGAAAAAGGGAGGATTTCAAGTGGATGTACTCATTGTACAATAGACTGTGGGTAACATTAGCATGTAGACACATGTCTTCAAATGTATTCAGTAGAATGTAAAATTAAGAAATTGTACAATCCCATCAAGATTGCATGTACCAATGCCATCTCACTAGTCCAAGTGAACAATTTCAGTTCACAATTGATCACACTGATAGGTCTAAGAGACAAAGGGATCACATAAACAAGACTAGTGTCTTCGAATACTAACTTATAGAATCAAAAAGGGAGAGAATGATCCAACATGGGAAGTGGGATACACAGCAGACTCATAGAATGACAGATGTCCTAAACAGCACTCTGACCTCAGAATCAGCCCTTAAGGCATTCAGATCTGGCTGAAGAGCCCATGAGAGTATTTTAGGCATGGAAAGCCAAGACATTCTGGCAAAATAAAAAGAGGACCTAAATGAAAGATCTCTGTGAGTGAATCCCAGTGGAAAGAACAGGCCATCAAAGAAGGAGGTACCTTTTTCTGAAGGGAGGAGAGAACTTCCACTTTGACTATGACCTTGTCTAAATAAGATCGAAGTCAGCGAACTCGAGGCTCCCATAGCCTTGGAAACTTATGACTAGAGCCTAGAGAAATTTCTGACACCATAAAGAAGAGTGTCAATTTGTTAAATCAACAACAGGAGTCACTGTGTACTCACTCCTCATGTAGGATCTCTATCCTTAATGTGTTGTCCAATGTGAATTAATGGTATAACTTGTACTCAAACAATATTTTTCACTTTGTGTTTCTGTGTGGGTACAAACTGCTGAAATCTTTACTTAGTATATACTAAGTTGATCTTCTGTATATAAAGAGAATTGAAAATGAATCTTGATGTGAATGGAATGGGACAGGGAGCGGGAGATGGGAGGGGTGCAGGTGGGAGGGAAGTTATGGGGGAAAAGCCATTGTAATCTATAAACTTTACTTTGAAAAATTATATTTACTACATAAAAGTTAAAAAAAAGAAATTGTTATTTCATCATATTGGGAACATATGCTTTAACTTGTTAACCAAATACTAATCTTTTAAATGAATTTAACAACAGAAAAAAAGCAGACTTGCATATGATCATAGATGTAATTGAAATTATTTTCAGGTATAAATAGTAACCACTTCTTTATTCCTAATCCAACAAATGGTACCAAAGAAAATTTTATACCATCCAATTGTTCTTTTGCAATTTATGTCAACCCAGAGACATTATCTCAAAATAGGGATCTGGCCATAAACTGCTGATCAGAAGAGCTCTAATCATTTAGGTCTGGAGGCCAGTGTTTGTGCTCTGTGTTTTCTATTTAAGTATTGAAAAGAAAACTGAGAGATGTACCAAACCAATGCCACCCAGCTGATGGACTGATTGTGTTTGAAAGGAGAGTATTTGAAGTGGGAGAAACTCCCTGGTTCACAGCCAGTTTCTTCTATAAATACACAGCACTGGAGTCCAGGCACCCACGCACAGGGAAAGGCTGCTTGTAGATGGTTCAATCAGGGAAGACAGGCTTGGAAGTTCTCCGCTCTTTCATCTGGGCCGACTTCCTGTATCCAGAAGGACAGAGTGCACTTGACAGTCTCTAGGAGTACCAGTAGTTTTTCTTTGGGGTGCCTTGATTTGGCATGATCTCCACTCTCTGATGTTCCTGAACTTAGCAACCTATTCCAGATTGAATTCATCAAGCACATTTTCTTCTTTTGTGCTAATTTAGGATCACAGTTTGCTACAATTAGCAACTAAAATGTAAAAATAAACCTTTGGTTAAAGTTGACTTTAAAAGTATGTTGATGATGTTTGAAATTCAATATTGATTTGTTTTGTCCATAAAAATTCATGCTCTTCACCTTTCTGCCCCCAGTTCATCAGGACTTAAATGGTCAGAAAATGTTTACAAGCCATGTAGGGTTCCTCATCAGGTACAGACTGTGATTCCACACATGGCCACAGTATGCCTGCAGCAATACTTAAACACAAAGCCCAAGTTATACAATTAGAAACCAGGAGAGAAGGGGGCATATGTAGGAAAGGAGGAGAAATGAAGGATTCTTCCAACTTTCCAGAACTCAGCATATGTGCATGCTGCTGGGAGATTCCCTCTAGTGTCTAGAACTGTCATGCACGATAATCTCATTAGGGTTGGGGTTAGAGTTCAAGAAAGGCTTTGTGAGTGGAAATCACAGAAAGTAATTAGCCTGAAGTACCTCTTAGTGCTTAGTCTCACATGGCTCTTAAGCACAGAACCACTCTTGCAGGACTGACTGGATGGAAACAACAATTGCAACTCATTTGTGCTTATAAATGTTATTCTTCTCCCTGTACATAGCTACCAAGACAGAAATATGACAAGACATTTAGGTTATGAGTAGACTTAGGATTAATCTTCAGCATAATACCTTTTAGAATGCACATTTATTGTATACAGAAGAAAGAACAAACATTTCTTCATTGACATTTAAAAATGAAGATTATTTAAGTGGAGAAGAAATGTAAACCTCAATTCATTTTTCTTTGGGGGTAGGTCAAACTTTTTAAATTACAGCAATAGATCTCATCCTAAATCCAGCAAAACATGTTACCCAACATCTTCATGGAAATGGGTGGGAATAAAAAGTAGGTCTTCATGTATCTGAATGTACCTCCTAAAGCCAGACATGATATTCCACCACTCCTCTCAACCAAAACCATGAAATTACACACAAAACTCCTTGTAAGGAACTAACAGCAAGTGATGCTTCCACTCTGGGCTGTCAGGGGTGCCTTTTCACATTCAGCTTGTAACAATGCACCTTTGTTTTCAAACAAAACACAGCAGGTCTACAATTGACCTGTCAGATCTTCCATTTCTCTTCCTTTCTTCTTCACTGCTTCAAAGGAATGATTCCTGTGTTGATGGCATGCCAAGAGGGACTTGGTAACACCTGTCTTCATTTAACAAACAGGTATCTTTCAGTTACTTTTTCTTCAGCATAAAATATATCTGAAAAGAGGTTAACGGTGCCCAGTAGCCCTTTTATAATTAAGATTTTGCCAGTATTTTTATAACAAACTGATTTCCAAAAACAATCTGGAAATACTTTGGTGAACAGCTTGAAATTTAGTACTAGAGATTATTTTTTACACACTGCCACCCAAAAATATACTTTGGGGGACAGCAATTGGCCTAGCAGTTCAGGATGCCCAAATCCCATATTGGAGTGCCTGGGTTCCAGTCTTGGCTCTGCTCCTGATTCCAGCTTTCTGCTAATGGGCACCCTGGGAAAGAGTTGATTATGGATCAAGTGGTTAGGCTCCTAACACCAGTATGGGACATCTGGACTGAGATTCAGGCTTCCAGCTTTGGGCTTTCCCAGTCCCAGCTGTTGAGGACATTGGCAGAATAAACCAGCAGATGAGAGTGCATGCTGTCTCCTTCTCTCAAATAAAATAAAAAATTAATCTATATATGCATACATATGTCTAATTTCTAATTACCTGCATAACTGACTACCATGCTGCTGGTTTACTTGAAGAAAGCCAGCTCTCTCCTTTTTAAGATTTTATTTATTTAATTGAGAGGTAGTTACAGACAGTGGGATGGAGAGACAGAGAGAAAGGTCACTCTCCCTTCCACTGGGTCACTCTCCAGATAGCCACAACGGCCAGAGCTGCACTGATCCGAAGCCAGGACCCAGGTGCTTCTTCCCCGTCTCCCATGCGGGTATAGGGGCCCAAGCAGTTGGTTCATCTTCTTTCTTTTTTAAAAATATTTTATTTATTTATTTATTTGAGAGGTAGAGTTACAGACAGAGAAGGGGAAACAGAGTGAAAGGTCTTCCACCTGCTGGTTCACTACCCAGATGGCCACAACGGCCAGAGCTGTGCCTTTCGAAGCCAGGAGCTTCTTCCAGGTCTCCCATGTGGGTACAGGGCCCAAGGACCTGAGCCATCTTCTACTGCTTTCCCAAGCCATAGCAGAGAGCTGGATTGGAAGAGAGGCAGCCGGGTCTAGAACCAGTGCTGGCCACTACTGCACCATGAAGCCAGCCCCAAGCCAGCCCTCTTGATGTCAGGACATGGAATCAATCAACAGAGAAAATCAGATTTCTATATAGTAATAGATACTTTTGACTATGTGTTGAGGTTGATTCGTTCTGAGAGGAGGAGCGTGGTGGGGGCAAGAGGCACAGAGTCACCACATAGATACCAGGAGTCAGGTGAAAGTGGGCTAGAGGCAAGCAGCTCACAGACTCATTTATTTCAGTTGGTACAACAGTTTATATAGCCGAGGCAGCCAATCCATCAAGGGGTGGCTTATGCTGTGACCAATCATTGCCTGTTGCCAGGCATGCTCCTTTGCCAGGTGGGTTCCAAAGCCATTCCTGAGTAACTGATGCTCACTTGCCAGCACCATCCTGGCATGACCTTCTCATTCTACAACTATGTTTTCCAAATTTTGACAATTATGTACTTAGGTATCAGAATGCTGAATGAGATTTTCTGTTGTCTTAGCATTCTAACACCCCAAACCAATGTTTTAAAGTTCCATGATATTTTATACAGAGTGGTAAAACACATCTGCAAGACCCACTAATAAGGAGCAAACTCACTTATGAGACCTTCAGTTCACCAGACACTTTCCACTTGTATTTTCAGGTGAGAAATTCATCAGCATAAATGCAGCTTGTTTTTAATAGAGTTGAGTGTTCATCAGACAGAATGAGAAGCCATTCCCCTCATTTCCCAAATCAAATTGAGAGGGTTTCCTTGAAACTGCTTGAAGAGAGAGGGGTACTTTCCAGGAGAGACAACAAGAAATCTCTCTCTCGCTTCATGCTTGTTTAATGGTGAAATGCAGGGTCCCCAGTTTGCAAGAGTCCTGTGGAAATGAGGGATACAGAAAATATCCCTGAGCCCTTTATGCAAATACTATTTTACATCTTCTATGAAATATTCATGTAGTTTGCACTCTGCAGTCCCAGCAAAATGAGCTTTGTGTGTGTGTGTGTGTGTGTGTGTATACATAATTTTTACCCATCCCCAACAGTGTTGAAATGAATGATCAAGAGCAGAGACAGCCTGCAATGGTGGGGGTGGCTGCAGCAAAAAGGGGGAAGAATATCAACCATGAACCATATCCCCTCCTAGGCACATGGCTATACTGGGGCCTCTGAGACTAGGCAAAGATCAAACAGGGAGTAGTGCTAGACTTTTAGTTACATGTAATGCAGAGATGTAGATTACATGGTTTATAACTACAGATTAATGTAATGTTAATATTCAAAGCTAATGAGAAAGTGTTGGGAATCTATGCAAATACTGTCAAGCAATAGGAAGGGAAATTCAACAAACTGAATAAGAGATAAATGAACAAGTATTCATTCAATAGAGTAATCCAAGGAATAGGTATAGTACAAGTAACTTATGTAGTTTAAATGTATGTATGAAAGTTTATTTCATAATTATTTTATGTCAGTATTCTAAATATTAATCCAAGTTAAATAACACTTAGTCTTACTGAATTTGCACCTTCAAAAATGAATAGAATTTGAAGTCAACTAAATCAGTGTAGAGAAACTAACACAGTAGAAGCTATCAGGAGAGTTCATCTTGTAATTATTTGTTTGGATTCATGAGAAAGGAGAGGGAATATTAATAATAAAATTAGTTTAATATGAATTTGATTCTCTGTAGTGATATTCACTATATGTTTAAGGGACAATTACTTAAATCTCATCTTTTCTAATTATTCATTTTCAAAATGAAAAAAACAAATATTGGTCCCTAACTTTGGGAAGGGATCAAATGAAATGATATATTTAAGATCTCGATGGGCCAGCATTTTGACATAACAGGTTAAGCTGCCACCTGCAACACTGGCAGCCCATATGGTTGCTGCTTAGAGTTCTGGCTGCTCCACTTCTGATCCAGCTCACTGCTTATGTGCCAGGGAAAGCAGAAGATGGCCAAGTCCTTGGACTCATCTAGCCACACGGGGGATCTGGATGAAGGTCTGGCTCCTGGGTTTGGCTTGGCTCAATTCCAGCCATTGGCACCATTTGGGGTTTGAATCAGCAGACTGAAAATCTCTGTCTGTCTCTGTTTCTCTATCTCTCCCTCCTTCTTATTCTGACTTTCAAATAAGCAGTCTTTTAAAAATATGTATTAAGTTTTGACATAACTTTTTCCTTCTTTTGCTTTTCTTTCTCTTTCTCTTCTTTGCTTCCTTTCCTTCATTATTTTTGTTGTGTTTCATTTGGTTTTCATAAATTATTATGCTTTCTCACTCCTTTTACAAATTATTACACATTAATACAATGCAAATGTTCAAAGATGGCAACAAAGTGTTGGGATGTGCCTCAAATACTATGAAGAACTAGGAAGGAAAACTCAATAAACTGAATTTGAAGATGAATGCTCTTGGTTCCCCATATTGGTTAAATTTAAGGAACCCAGTAACTACTTGCTTACTAAATCCTTCCTGAAGCAAAAAGAAACAGTTTAGTCTTCCTCAGCAGAATGCATTGTTTATATTCCAGATGAACCTGACTGAAGTTTTCTGAATGCACCCAGAACTGCAGGTGGCCTGATTGGGAACTTTACAGTTTGCTTTGTTCTAGTAATGGAATCCTCATCTTGGATTCCAAGTGTACTGGGTATAATCTGATCTTAACTATAAAAGTGTCCTTCCTTCACTTGAGAGTCTTCAGAACAAAACTGTTTTCTCCTTGACTAGACACTTCTATCCTCTCGTAAACCCATTCCTTGGAAATCTGAGTACTGACATGAAACTTGCTCCACTCCATGGTACAAAAGTGCCACGCTTTCATAGATTTCGTACATGACATCAAATCTTGACACAGATAAGTTTCCAGTTTGACTTTACAGATTCTTTTTTTTTTTTTTTGACAGGCAGAGTGGACAGTGAGAGAGAGAGAGAGAGTCAGAGAGAAAGGTCTTACTTTGCCGTTGGTTCACTGCTACGCCTACAGCTGTGGTAACATCTGCGTAGCAAAAACAGCTGCGCCAGAGACCTCCACGGGCTGAAGGGCTGAGGTAAGGTCTCTTTGGAGAGGGGCCTCAGGCACCTCCGGTAGAGATAGAGGTCAGTAATGATCTTGTCTCTACATAGTGGAAGCCGAAAACCCTTCCTGTGTTGGTTCCTGCGTTTGCTTTGTCCTTTGTACATAACGTTAGAAATGATTGCAATCTACCTTTGCTGCCTGTATTTGATCTGGGCTTATGCCCCCATGGACACGGAACAACAATAGGATTACCGGGAACCCATTATCATAACAAACAGTTCCTTTAACATTCCTGAAGAAGCAATTCAGAACATCACGCTGTTTGCACCGCCAGCTGTAAAAGCCTTCCTGGAAGAAGCCTTAGCAATCAGCAATCGGACTCTGGGAGACTTTTTGGACGCTATGGAGCAACGGGAATTGCTAAAAGAAAGCAAGAATGACCCTGAGGAAACTCGGGTCGAACAGCTCATAGGGAATCCACATTCGGACTCCCCCGCGAGGGAATCCCTCTGTCATGTTAGATCCGCTTCCTTACACGGGTGCCTATGATGATATGGGTTGCAGACGGGTTAATCATGAACGGGAAAAGGCAGCATTGGGATCAATTGCCTTTTATGACTAGGTTAGCTAGGTCCAGAATCCCGTGGTGTATTATTGACAAGGCAGGAAAAACAGGTATGGGAAACTATAAAGATGGCTAAGGCAGTGGGCAAACAACGGCATGTTCCTCATGATTGAGCACAGATAGAAGAGGAATATCTTCCTGGCATACGTGACCTGGGTGAATGAGGCCTATATGCGGTTAAAATGTTACCACTATTCCCTCATTGTTACCGCACTGCTCTGACCATGTTAACCTTTACTCTTCTGTTAATCAATGATGATGCTTTTCCCTCACACTTTAGAAGTTTTACTATAAAAACCCTGACTTAACAGACAATAAACACAGCAGCATTAGTACTACACTGGTGTCTGTCTGTCATTTTCCTCGCCGATTCCTTGTCTCCCTAGACGCCTTCATCCTGTTCTCCCTCGGTCTGTGAAGTCTCCGAGCTGACAGTCCGCGGCAGTTCACCCTCCAATGGCCACTGCAGCTGGCGCGCTGTGGCCAGCGCACCGCGCTGATCCGATGGCAGGAGCCAGGTGCTTCTCCTGGTCTCCCATGGGGTGCAGGGCCCAAGCACTGGGTCCATCCTCCACTGCACTCCCAGGCCATAGCAGAGAGCTGGCCTGGAAGAGGGGCAACCAGACAGAATCCGGTGCCCCGACTGGGACTAGAACCCGGTGTGCCGGTGCCGCAAAGTGGAGGATTAGCCTGTTGAGCCACGGCGCTGGCTTGACTTTACAGAATCTGATGTTTAAATCTCAGCTTATCCTCATCCAGCTTCAGGTTCTTTTCTTGATTGATCATCTCAAAACTGACAGTAACTCCAAGTCCAACACGAGGCAAAGTCTTGCATGAATATCTCCATTAGCTTCCACTGTTGCAAAAATTTAATTCCTATATTAAATCTTGTTTATCTGGCCAGCACTGCAGCTCAATAAGCTAATCCTTCACCTATGGTGCCAGCACACTGGGTTCTAGTCCCTGTCGGGGCACCGGATTCTGTCCCGGTTGCCCCTCTTCCAGGCCAGCTCTCTGCTATGGTCCAGGAGTGCAGTGGAGGATGGCCCAAGTCCTTGGGCCCTGAACCTGCATGGGAGACCAGGAGAAGCACCTGGCTCCTGGCTTCGATCAGCGTGGTGCACCAGCCACAGCACGCCAGCTGCAGCGGCCACTGGGGGGTGAACCAACAGATAAGGAAGACCTTTCTTTCTGTCTCTGTCTCTCACTGTCCACTCTGCCTGTCAAAAAACAAAACAAAACAAAACAAAAAACACAAACACTTGTTTATCTAATGGTTCAGTTTTTTTTTGAAATCTGATACATACATTCAATTACTATTTTTCATACTAATACCTAAATATGTTCTTTTTCTTGTTTTGACGAATTGGACATTTTTCATATAATCTTGGCTTTAATTTCAATCCTAAATCCCTATTTGAAACTTTTCCAGTACAGAATTTGAAGACATAAAATTAATTATTTAATTAATTTGTTTAACCACTGAAGCATTGCTGGGATGTAGGCAAGATCATATGTTCCTAGCAGGCCTGATAATTTCCTTTAAAAAAAAAAAGATTTATTTATTTATTTTAAAGTCAGAGTAACACAGAGAGAGGAGAGGCAGAGAGAGAGAGAGAGAGGTCTTCCTTCCAATGGTTTACTCCCCAATTGATTGCAACTGCCGGAGCTGCACCAATCTGAAGCCAGGAGCCAGGAGCTTCCTCCAGGTCTCCCATGTGGGTGCAAGGGCCCACGCGCTTTGGGCTATCTTCTACTGCTTTCTCAGGCCATAGCAGAAAGCTGGATTGGAAGTGGAGCAGCTGGGTCTAGAACAGGCGCCCACATGGGATGCCAACACTTCAGGCCAGGTTGTTAATCCACTGCACCACGGCGCTGGCCCCAATACTTTCCTTTTAAGTTTGATGCATCTTCAACTTTTCATTTTATTTCATACCATAACCACATGTTTTAAATTTTTAAATGCATTTCCTATTTACGTCTTCGGATAAATTAAATTCCTGGGACCATCCATGTCAACTCTATGGTTTCTGGTATTTGGTGGCCCGCTGCAAATTTCAGTGTAGACCATCTCTAGTGTGTGAAATATCATAAACATTTCTCACTATTAATGCTGACATTCAGTTTTAGTCTTCAACTTTCTCCTTTTCAGATTTATGTCAATTCTTTCCTGAATTTTCATTACTTAATTGGTCTATATTAGTAAAATAATCACTGTTTATTGTGCAAAGCCAATTGCTAGGCCTCAAATATATTGTAAATAAAATATGTAGGAACAACATTTCTTCCTGAAAGCAATTTTATGAGTAGATTGAGGCTCCTCTAACTCCATTGTCACAATTACCTCTGATGGAGAACATATTGCTATCATTACAATTACTCAGAAAATTACCCCAATATTTTCTTTCTCATTGTGTGGCAAGATATAGATATTGCATATTCAAAATGACTTAACTTAGAAATGTCACTAATTTTTTAGTTTAACTTACTAAAACCACTCATCTTATATTTTTGTCAAAAACTATTAAATTTTAAGGCAATTCTGCAATTTAAGTATGTTAATCACATGTATAAATCACCGAATTTTCACACAGAGAAAATATCAGTGGCTAGCGTTATGGCAATAGTGGGTAAAGCCGAGGCCTATGAGTCCAGTATCCCATGGTTGGAGTCCTGGCTGCTCCACTTCTGATCTTGCTCCTTACTAAATAGCCTGAGAAAAATAGCAGAAGATGGCCCAAGTGCTTGGGACTCTGCCGCCTATATGAGAGGCCAGAAGAAGCTCCTGTCATCAGCCTGGCTCAGTCCTGGCCATTGCAGACAACTAGGGGAGTGAAAGAGCAGATGAAAGACCTCTTTCTATACCCCTCTTCCTCTCTGTAACGTCAATGATCAACTATAATAAAAAATCTTTAAAAAATCAAAACAAAGTTATATTTTACAGAGCACTGGGGATTCATTTTAGTAATTAATGGAAAAGACAGACATTTGTCCAACTTATATAAGCTCAAAACAGAACAAATAATATCATCATCACTTTAGAGTTTATGCATAAGAAGAAAGTCTTCAGAGATTTATGAATAGGTCATGTACCTATTGGTTCACAATATTGCTGCAATCTTAAATCTCAAGAAATTTCTTTGCCTTTTTGAAAGTGGTTATTATTCACTGTTAGAGGAACAGTCTTGGAATAAAAGAATCTATGACAATGGAAAGTTTTCTGCACATGCTAACTAAAAATTTCATGTCTATTATGTGTAAAGCTTTGAATCTGTTAGTAATTTTTTTCTGCCACAATAGCTTATGTTGTTTAGTAGCTAGCTCAAATATTGAATCCTCTCATCTAGTCTAACACAGCTCACTTCATATCCAAATATGATTGAGATGTATCCTTAAAACATCAACATTCCTTCAGAGATAGAGTGATTGTAATTGTTATAAATTAAGTGAAAAAAAGAAGAAAATAATCCATTTTTGTTAATGAAAGTAGCAGCTAGGTAATGGGCTCAAGCACTGCCATGGGAACACAAAGCATTTACCACATATCTTTAATGGATGGATATTAAACATTTTAAAAGCAAACGTTGTCCATTGAGAAAATATTGCAGCTACTTTGCAAGTAGAGACTGAAACTGGAGATAAAAAAGGACCTTACATTTTTTGAAGCTGAGGGATGGCAGGAAAAGGAAACAAGAGATAATAAAATAGAAGAGTTGGAATATATATATATATATATATATATATATATATATATATTCAACACTGTGCCTATAAGCTAGAAGCTTAATTTCCTTAATAATGAAGGTGATTATTAGGAAGGCACAGGAGAACACTGAAGACATAGGGAAGTAATTTTTTGTAAATTTTGGGTAGATCTCAAAGGAATCAATATTGAGTTCCTTGAGCTCACACAAGAAGCAGCAGAGGAGGTAAGCAAGTAAAACAGCAAGATCAGAATAATGACTTAATTTTCACTTCCAAGTTTTTGTTTTGTTTTGTTTTGTATTAAAGGCCCAGTGTTGAAAGCCAGTAGGAGAAGCATGGGGACTTTATTACAGGGATATGTGACTTTATACTGTCAACAACATAGACACTCTAGGATGAACTCAATGCAACAGAGATGAAGGTTGCTCATGATAATCAGAGGGGCCAATCATATCATGGAAGACTGGTAGCAGCTAAACTGGCAGGTTGTGGCTACAGGACTACGACAAAGCTAAGCATAACACAAGTTAATTTCTCAAACATCAGCAACACGAAAAAGGAGCCTGTTGTAAGGAAATGCTGGTCCCTACCTCAGCAGACACTAGTCAGCAAACATACAGAGATAAGGATACAGGTACCTCTTCTCTCCCACCAAAGCCAATAGACTATGTGAGGTTTCTTCCCCACAACTCTGTTGTCATATGATAGAGTGGAACTAAGACTACATAACTAAACCTATAACTTTAGACATAGACGTAAGTACACAATATAAGATACTAAATATAAATAAGATTTATCTTGAATGTACTAATTTTGTCCTTGTTGCTATTGTTGCTTGGATTCCATAAAACCTTGTAGTTGTGGTCACATAGGGGCCATTACAGCATTTCAAGAAAGGAAAGAACAGTGTATTCTCTGTATAACTGCATATAGTATAAAATGTTTATTGTATGTATGCCATTTAATACATTAAATATATGCCACTTAATACATTAAATATTAGAAATTATATGAAAATGTTCATGTTTTAACATCAATTAAATTGTATTTAAATGTACCTTCTTTATTATTAAAGAAACATTCAATTAAAAAAATAAAGGCAAACATAACCCTGAACTAAAATGATACTATTTTTTCCATTTTCCTTTCTCCTTTCCCTCCTCCCTCCCTCCCTCTCTTCCTTCCTTCCTTCTTTCCTTCTTCTTCCCATACTTCTCCTCCTTTCTTGGGTCATATTTTTGCAATCATCCATACTCAAGCCATCTGGGATTATTAGGGCATTACTAGTATTAGAGCCCAGATTGTGGTCAGTTATTTAATTAACTTTACAAGATAACCTCAAGTGACAGGAAAAGTGCAAGTGTTTTCAGATCTATGTTTCACCCAATGGAAAGGAATAAAAAAAGGAAACTGTCTTTCTTTTTAAGCACACAATCCAATATCTGTACATATTCTTTCCTTTCCTATCCCTTTGGCCAAAAATTCATATTGCTCATTAACTGAAGGTAGAGTCTTTGTCTAGGTGTCCATGTGCCATCTTGTTGGGAAAAGTAGAACTAGAACTATATAACTAAAAAATACTGGGTCAAAGGCCTACAAGTGAATATTTCACATGTCCTTAAATTCTATTGATAGAGCACATAAAAGACTATACTATAAAAATAGATTCATTTAAGTTTTGAGTAAAGAAAGGCAATTTTCCACATAAATAAATATGATTTTTAAAACTCAATACATGCCCCCAGAAAAATTAACATGAGGAAAAAGCTCTTCCTATCTTTTTAAAGATTGATTTATTTACTTGAAAGAGTTATAGACAAAGAGGGAAAAGGAGAGGGAGAAAAGAGAGAGAGAGAGGTCTTCATTCACTGGTTTACTCCCCAAGTGGCTGCAGCACCCTGGGCTGAGCCAAGCTGAAACAGGAGCCAGGAGCTTCATCCAGATCGCATATATGGGTGGCAGGAGCCCAGACACTTGAGCCATCATCTGCTGCCTTCCCCAGGCCATTAGTAGGGATCTGGATCAGGAGTGAAGCAGCCAGGACATGAATTGGCACCCATATGGAATACTGGCACTCAGCTGGCAGCTTAACATGCTATGTCAAAATGCCAGCCCCGAGTTTGTGTTTTCAAAAATTTCACAAAGAATTCTAAATGTAGGGCTGAGGCAGAAAACCCAACAGAGGCACAATCTCTCAAGAAGCATTTGCCAACGTTAACCTTCTACCACAATGGAGAGGTTGTAGCTGTGGGTCAAGGAATGATATTTACTGATGTACCACAGCAGTGACTGCTGACCATGAAACCAATACCACGAGGTATTGCTAAAACTCACTGAAGAGTTGACTTCTAGGATGCTGGTAACATGTACTGGTGACATTTGGCAAGAAGGCACCCACTGGCTAATCGCAATATTTGCTGTTACCTGTGTAGCATTAGATTTCATGCATTCCATTGTCCATGAAGCACTCACTGGCATCTAAACCACAGGGAAAAAAAAAGCACACAAAAAGTAGGAAGAAAGCCACCTTCTTTTTTCCTACATCATTCCACCAGTGCTCAAAACTGAGAAATCCCAACATTTTGCCAGTGAGAAGAAAGAAGAGCCTAGAGGGTCCATATCCAGTATCAACAAGCGGGGATAAGAAGGGGGGATTAGAATTGAGTGGCAATAATTTTATGAATGAGGAAAAGTGTATTTTCCAATTAGCTCTAAAAAATGACAAATACTGTTAACTATGTTAAAATTTTAAGTATGATCTTTATTTTTCAGTTCTGAATTTTTATTTACCAAAAGAAAATTATGGAAAAATAAAAATCATAATATTTTTGATTTGTCGGAGATGGGCTCACAGTGCCAAATCACCATCCAGAAAGCAGGAAAAACAAGGATCCTTAGGGAGACACAGGCAGGAGTCTTTTTATAATAGATGTTTGGGGCAGTGGTTAGGACACATTTTTTAAAAAAAGATTTTATTTATTTACTTGAGAGGCAGAGTTACAGAGAGAAGGAGAGACAGAAAGAGAGGTCTTCCATCCACTGGTTCACTCCCCAGATGGCCAAAATGGCTGGAGGTGAGCAGAGCTGAAGCCAGAAGCCAGGAGCTTTTTCTTGATCTCCCATATGGGTTCAGGGATCCAAGTACCTAGTCCATCTGCTACTGCTTTCCCAGGCCATAGCACAGAGCCAGATCAGAAGAGGAGCAGCCAGGACATGAATTGGCACCCATTTGGGATGTCAGCACCACCTGCAGAACCTTGCCTACTAGGCCACAGCATCAGGCCCCAGGACACATCTTCAGATGCCCACATCCCATACATGGAGTTGTCTGATTTGAATTTTGTTCACCTCTACCTTCCAGCTTCTTGATAATGTGTGGCCTGAGAAGCAGCTGGTGATGATTCAATCAAAATAATTGAGTCCCTCACCCATGTGAGAGACCTAGACCTAGTGTGGAGGTAAGAACACATTTTGATGGCTTTTACTTTAGGAACTGTAGCAGTTTCTCATGGTGAACATCTGAGAAAACTCTCCCAACAGTTATGGTGGGGGAAGAAGGCCATGGCTGGAGTAATCACTATAAAATACACCTAGAATTTTTGCTATAATAAAAGTTTACTCTTCAGGAGAAAGATATTGCTAAAGTACGAGGAAGGATCATATGTAAATGGAATGATGGAAATCCTAAGGATAATTTAGAAAGAAATGGTAGAAAACAAAAAGTGTAACAGAAATGAAGAAAGCCCTAAATAGCATCACTGTTAGGGTCAACACACCTAAAATGAACTTGAAGGTAACACAACAGAAACTTCTGAAACACAAATACAAAGAGAAAAAGAATGACCTCAATAATAAAAACAATGTAACCTAGAAGAAATGTGTGGTAATTTTAAAAGGAGTAACACACACTGTTGGGACATAGAATAAGAGAGAACGGATTTGGAAAAATACTTTATGCAAATGATGGTCAAAACTTTTCCATATAAATAAAAGACACTAAGCCACTGATATAGGAGATTTAGGGAAAATCAACCAAGATAAATACAAAAAATTGCCAAACTCAGCATATAAGAAGGTACTTCCAACAGTTCATGGAAAATGAAATTGAGAAAATGCACATTTTTTATGAGCAATTTGAAGTGCCCTCATGTTACTAAGAAGCTATTACTACAGAAAAGCAAAGACAAAAATTATCTTCAAAAACATCACAGGGAAAAGCCATGTCCTTAAACAGGAGCAAGGAAACTGTCCTTAAACTGAGAAAGGAAAAGAGAGTAGAGTGAAATATTTAACAAGTTCATAGGAAAAAAAACCTACAATTCTATATTTAGTGAAATTATTTTTCTCAAAAATAAAGAAGTCAAGATTTTCTCACAGATGGAAAGGATTCATTCTCAACAATTCTGTCCATCAAGAAACAATGACTTGATCAGCCCTTGTCCTGACTGTTGAGGAACAACAATACTTTATCCCTTTTAGTTTTGTTGTTGTTGTTGTTCTGTTTAATACTATTGGTTGAACTCTTTAATTAACACACAATTATTCTTAGGTGTTTAAATTTAACTGAAAAGTGATCCCCATTAAATATAAGAATGGGAATAAGAGAGGGAGGAGATGTACAGTTTGGCACATGCTCAATTGGACTTGCCCCAAACGGTAGAGTTAGAAATGTACCAGGGGATTCCAATTCAATCCCATCAAGGTGGCATGTACCAATGCCATCTCACTAGTCCAAGTGACCAGTTTCAGTTCATAATTGATCATAATGATAGGATTAAGAGTCAAAGGGATCACATAAACAAGACTAGTGTCTGTTAATACTAACTGAGAGAACTATCTCACATGGGATGCAGGATACACAGCAGACTCAAAGAATGGCAGATGTCCTAAACAGCACTCTGGCCTCAGAATCAGCCCTTAAGGCATTTGGATCCGACTGAAGAGCCCATGAGAGTATTTTAGGCATGGAAAGCCAAGACATTCTGGCAAAATAAAAAGAGGACCTAAATGAAAGATCTCTGTGAGTGAATCCCAGTGGAAAGAACAGGCCATCAAATAAGGAGGTACCTTTCTCTGAAGGGAGGAGAGAACTTCCAGACTATGACCTTGTCTAAATAAGATCAGAGTCGGCGAATTCAAAATGCTTCCATAGCCTTGGAAACTCATGACAAGAGCCTAGGGTGATTACTGATGCCATAAACAAGAGTGTCAATTGTTAAATCAACAATAGGAGTCACTGTGCATTTACTCCCCATGTAGGATCTCTGTCCTTAATGTGTTGTACTATGTGAATTAATGGTATAACTAGTACTCAAATAGTACTTACACTTTGTGTTTCTGTGTGGGTGCAAACTGCTGAAATCTTTACTTAGTATATACTAAGTTGATGTTCTGTATATAAAGATCATTGAAAATGAGTCTTGATGTAAATGGGATGGGAAAGGGTGCAGGAGATGGGATGGTTGCAAGTTGGTGGGTGTTTATGGGGAGAAAAAGCCACTGTAGTCCAAAAACTGTACTTTGGAAATTAATTTTATTAAATAAAAGTTAAAAAAAAAGAAAAAAGCATTTTAAAGAAGTCCTAATAGGGGCCAGTGCTATGGCCTAGCAGGCAAAGCCACTGCCTGCAGTGCTGGCATCTCAGATAGGTGCCAGTTCTGGCTGCTCCACTTCCGATCCAGCGCTCTGCTATGGCCTGGAAAAGCAGTAGAAGATGGCCCAAGTCACTGGGCTCCTGCACCCGTGTGGGAGACCCAAAAGAAGCTCCTGGCTCCTGGCTTTGGTTGGGCACAGCTCTGGCCCTTGCTGCCATCTGGGGAGTAAAACAGCAGACCTTTTTCTCGGTCTCTACCTCTGCCTCTTTGTAACTCTGCCGTTCAACTAAATAAATAAATTTTTTTTTAAAGTTCTAATAAAGGTCAGAGACAGATTTTAATAAAGAAAGGTAGAGCATCTGAGAAGGAATAAATGAATATAAAATGTTTTCTTCTTATTAATATATCTTAATGATAATGATTTAATCAACAACACTAGCAATGTATTGAGTGATAGAAGCACATGAATAAATGAAATGAATGTCAGTATTGTAATGAGAGAAATGAGAAAGGAATGAGGAATGTTCTGTAATACGTATCCACTCTAAATGGAAAAGAATATAGTGTCATTAGAAGGTGGATAGAAGTCAGTTAAAATGTACAAAGTAAACTCTAAATAAAATAATATAAAATGTTTAATTATAATTTTTTAAAAACAAATTTATTTGAAAAGCAGAGTTACAAAGAGTGCGAGGCAGAAAGAGATGGAAGGGAGGGAAGGAGAGAGAGAGAGAGACAAAAAGAGAGAAATCTTCCAACTGCTGGTTTACTCCCTAAGTGGCCACAATGTACAGGACTGGGCCAGGACAAATCCAAGAGTCTGGAAGTCAATTCATGTCTCCCATATGGGTGGCAGAGGCCAAGGACCTGGGCCATCTTCCACTGCCTTCCTAGGCACATTAGCAAAAAACTGGCTGTGGGCAGGATTCAAACATGCATTCCTACGGAATGCAGACATCATAGACAGTGGTTTAACCAGCTGTGCCTCAAGAGCCCCAAAAACGATCAATTGTAATTAAAACAAGAGAAGGTAGAAAATGACTGGAGGGAAGAAACAAAAGCAATGAATGGAACAGTACTGTGTGTTTTACATATGAACTAAATTATGTTGATAATCACTTTAAACTTGAATAGTCCAATGCATGAATGAAAAAAAAAAAAACATTGGGGTAGATGTGTGGTATAGTAGGTAAAGCCACTGGGTGGGATGCCCATATTACATATTGGGGTACTTGGTTTGAATCCTGGCTGCTCTGTGCATCCAATCTAACTTCTTACTAATGTACTAGGGAGGCAGAAGATGATGGCTCAAGCACTTGAATTCTTGCCACTTACATGGGAGACTCAGATGGAGTTCCTGGCTCCTGGCTTTGGACTGGCATAACCCTGAATGTTGGAAATTTGGGGAATAAATCAGTGCTTTTCAAATAATTAAATTTTTAAATTTAAAATGTAATTTTTAAATTACATTTAAAAATGAAAAGACTGAAAAGGATCATTAAGAGTGCATACCAAAATAAGATCCAAAGGGTTAAGTGTTTGCTTGGAACTCTCATATCTTATATTGGAGTGCCTGGGATGAGTCCAGCTTCCACTTCTGATTGAGGTTCCTGCCAATGTGCATCCTGGGAAACAGCAGCTGATGGCTCAAGTGCTTGGATTCTGCTTTCTACAAGTGAGACCTGGATGGAGTTCCAGGCTCCTGAATTCAGCTTGGTCCAACCATTGCTGCTGCAGACATGTGGTGAGTTAATAAGAAAACAGAACCTCTTCCTTGCTCTCAGTCTCTCTTTCTCTATCACCTTGTGTTACCAATAAATAAAAACAAATATTCTATATTAATGAAATAGGAATACAGTATAGAAATAAAACGGACATACTCTGATAATGGTTGTTTTTAGCTGTTGTTTATATTCCTGTGGAGCTGTGTTTTTACTTTTTGCTTGTTGAATATTATGGTTAGCGGTATGCTAAGCCTGTGATTATAGAGTAGACTGAAGTTGTTGTTGTAAAAATTAAAGAGAAAAAAAGGAAGGAAGGAGGGGAATAGAGGAAGGGAAGAGAGGGAGAGGGGTATATAATTATCTTCTTGGACGTGTACCTATGAAACACATGAAATCTGTTCTCTTTGATAAAAATTAAAAAAAAAAAGATCTAGCTATATGTTGCCCTGTAAAAATCCACATTAAATAAAAACATAGGTTAGAAGTAGAAGACTCAAAAAGATATGCCATGGTAAAACTAATCAAAATAAATTTGGTACAGCTATATTAATTTCAGACAAAGCTGCCTTCGGCACAAGGAAGATTTTCAGCAATAAATAGGAACAGAAGAGCTAGTGAAACAAACAGAACAAAAATACGTAAATAAAAAAATCATTTAAGAGACCAGAGTATCCCAGGGTAGAATGCAATCTATGGAAAAAGAATAAAATTGTATTACAGTTGTATAAAGCAACATCACTGAAGGCTATGGAGAAAAATGTTAACTTTGGAAGTGAATGGAGTCAGTAAAACTAAAGGCAGAAAGAACTATGGAACACAGCCTAAAAACTATACTCTAGTTGACAAAGTTGTTTCCCACAGGGAAGGGGTAAACAATTCTGAAACCACTATATATGCATACTGCAGTTGAACAATTAACTAAACAGATGGTGTATGGTGGAAGCCAGGATTCTCATTGCCAGAGTGGGAGTATAGAGACAGGCAAGGGAAGAAGACAGAATGGACTATCTGTGTGGTAGGGGACTGCAAGTTGAGACATCATGATGGACACATTCAGCTTAATAGAGATGGAAAGGGCAGCTACAAAAATAAGTATGCATGTTTGCACATGTTGGCATACAAATATGTAATTCTCCACTCCCTCAGTTCAGAGCGCCCAGGAGCAATGACACTCTAGTAGCATCAACTGTACTGTGGGACTAGGTAATTTGCAAAGAAAAGAAATTTACTTCTCACAGTTGTAGTGGCTGAGAAGTCAAAGATCAAGGCACCAGCAGGCTGGGAATCTAGTAAGGCCCCAGGCTGTGCTTCCAACGTGGTATCTTGTTGCTGTATCCTTTGGAAGGAGATTCAAGCTGCGTCCTCATGCAGTGGAAGAGACACAAGGGCAAAGGGAGGGATTAGCTTCCTTCTACCTCTTTTATAAGGTTATTAATGTCATTCATGAGAACTCGCTTAATCACCTCCTAGAGGTTCTGCATCTTAATGCTATGACATTGTAGTTCCAACACATAAAATTTGAAGGAACACATGCATTTTGACCATAGTGCTCACATACATAGCATGTGGAACTTGATATCCAATACCATATTATTTAACATACTACAGCTTCTGGCTGAAATGGCTACCTCTAGGATTGAGACAAGAAATATACAAAATGAAAATGAAAGGCTGGGATTGTGTCGTAGCAGGTAAGGCCACCACCGCGACCTTGCCATCCCCTATGGGTTTCCTTTCAATTCTTGGTTGCTCACTTCTGATCCAGCTCCTGTTAATGGCCTGGGAAAGGTGGCAGAAGATGGTCCAAGTAATTGGGCCTCTGCCACCTACTCAGGAGACCCAGATGAAGCTCCTGGTTCCTGGCTTTGGCTTGTCTCTGCTCTAGCCTTTGCAGACACTTAGGGAGTGAACCAGCAGATGGAAGGCCTGTCTCTTGGTCTCTCTCTCTCTCCCTGTAACTCTGACTTTCAAATAAATAAATATCTTTAAAAAAAGAAAAGAAAAGAAAATGGAGCATCTTATAGTGCCAGAAAGGAAGTTATGTGGCCAAAATGAAAACATAAATATGGACGGAGGGACTTTCAAAGAGACACAGAATACAACTGCCAGAGGTTCCAGTGGTCAAAGCTGGATCAATCTGAAATTTAAAGTAATATTAGATTTTAATCCAAAGTATAAAGTAAGTGTCCATGCAATCATACTGATACATATAAATGAATAAATTTGAAATTAAGAGAAAAAAGATAAACTTTGCATGTAAAAATTTTAAATAATTTATGTAGTTATTCACCCCTCAAGAAAGTGGGGTATGATTCTCTATGCCTTATGTGTGGGTTGTGTGTGTTACCTTCTGTCCAAAGACTTCAGTGTAAAAAGGAAGAAATAGAGTAACTTCTTGTGGAGACAACTGACAAATATTGCCATAGCCAGATGACCAAAGCTCACACCAACAGGGCTAAGTCCTGTTGACAGTTATGCTTGGTATGGTGTACAACTGATACCATGTGATGAAAAGAGCAACTAATCTATGAGGTCTTCCTCCCCAGAATTTTTAACCTCAGTCTGTTAAGGAGAAAAAATTCATAAAAATCTCAATGATGAGACAAATTACAAAGTGTCTGGCTAGTATTTCTTAAAACTTTAAGAACAAGGAAACTCCAAAAATGGTTACAGCCAACAGGAGCCCGAGAAACCCTATGACTAAAAGTCATGTGACCTGGATGAGAAGCAGGGATACAAAAAGACATAAAAAAAAAAAAAAAAAAACACTGGGAGAATCCAAATAAGGTAAGGAGTTTAGTTTATCACAACACATCAACATTGGTCCATTAACTGAGACAAATATCATATAGTGACAAGGGAATGTAGATTTGTGCTATAACAGGAACTTGCTTCCTATTTATGCTATATTTATATGGATCTAAATCTATTATAACATAAAAACTTTATTAAAATACAAAGAAATCTCATGCAATGACAAATTGTAATACATGGAGGATATGAGTCAAGGAAATACTGGGCACAGAAAACCAGGTGAGGTTAAATTTAAAAATAAAAATCTGTTTAGATAGAAATGAAAATAAAAGTTAAGTGCCACTTATTGCAAAAACTCTGGAGGCCAGCCAAAGATTACTCAGAAGGAAGTTTATAGTCAGAATTAATTTAATGAAACAACAATAAAATATCAAATTGTAAAAAAAAGACATAGCATCTGATGCAGGCAAGAATATATGCAAATCTCCAGTTCATATATTGTTAGTTATAATATATATTGCTATAATATTGCAAAAATGTGTATAAGTGATGTCTATTTTTAAGAAAATATAAACATATTTTGGCCGTAGAATTTTATGTTAAAGATATATGACACATAAATGTACTAACACATAATGATTTATGAAGAGATATATCATAGTTTTAATGGCAAAAATATTATAAACAAGCTGAATGTACCCTAATATTTAACTCACTTGTAGTACATTCAGATTTAGTGATATCATGTGACAAGAATAAATTACCCCTGTAGTTACTGATGTCTAACCATTTTTATTATATATGTTTCAAATCAAGAAACAAATTCCATAGTACTTTTTTGATATACCTCTTTTTCTGACCAAAGCAAAGTAAAAAAGAAATAAAAAGCAGAAGAGGGAGAGATAAAGGAAGAATAAGAATGGATTCATATCAACATATGTGTATTTTATGAAGTTGTAAAATTAGAATGCTATAAAAATTGGGATTGCATATGTACAGTTAGAAGTACTAGATAGGATGAGAAAGTATTCTTTGCTTGCATAAATATAAAAGGTACTAATAACATAAAATAAATATTGTTGCCAATTGCATTTTTTAAATAATAGAAAAATTTAAAGAACTATAACTTTAATTCAAAAAGGCAGATGAATAAGAAGGAAATGAAGTAGAAATGGATCAGGTGTTGTGTCACAGCAGGTTAAGCCAGAGCTTGATGCCTACATCCCTCATCAGGGTACCTGGGATAAAGTCCCACCTGTATTTGAGCTTCTGACTCAGTGTTCTGCTAATGAGCTTGGGAGCAGCAAATGAAGCATCAAATACTGACTCCTTGCAGTCACACGGGAGACCAGGTCGAGTTCCAGGCTTTTGGCTTCATATTGGCCTACAGTAGCTGTTGCGGGGTTTTGGGGAATGAATTTCTATGTTTCTTTCACTCTTTCTCATTTTTCCTTTCACATGAATAAGAAAAACAAATAAAAATAAAACAGCAATCATGATAAGAAAATAAATTTATGGAATGGAAGACCTGTTCTGGATATTCTCAATAATGTTCAGGAAAGTGAGTATGACGATATGTATCTGCAAACTTTCATATTTTTGAAAAAAAATAAGAGATGTAAAACAAATGTGGATATATTTTATCCATATAACTGCTATGAAGGGTATTTTATTTTCTGTAATATCTTAAGTTTAAGATATTTCTTAATGAAAATATCTAAGGCTTAAAAATTCTTGAAAAAAGGCCGGCATTGTGGCTCAATAGGCTAATCCTCCGCCTTGCAGCGCAGGCACACTGGGTTCTAGTCCTGGTCGGGGCGCCGGATTCTGTCTCGGTTGCCCCTCTTCCAGGCCAGCTCTCTGCTGTGGCCCAGGAGTGCAGTGGAGGATGGCCCAAGTGCTTGGGCCCTGCACCCGCCTAAGAGACCAGAGAAGCGCCTGGCTCTTGTCTTTGGATCAGCGTGGTGCGCTGGCCGCAGCACGCCAGCTGCAGCAGCCATTGGAGGGTGAACCAACGGAAAACGGAAGACCTTTCTCTCTGTCTCTTTCTCTCTCACTGTCCACTCTGCCTGTCAAAAACAAAACAAAACAAAACAAAACAAAACAAAAACCTCTGTAAATTCCAAGGAGGTAAATTATAAAAAAAAAAAAAATCTTGAAAAAAGAAGCAAAGTTAGAAATATGTTTGTTTAAAAATTCTAAGATATATAATTAAACTTTTTAATGTTAATTAAGTTTCTGAAATCACTGCCTTACACATTCAAAAGACATAAAGGACAACTTGCCAATATACAGCAAGTGGTATATAAAGTGGAATACGTAAAACCAAAGATGTTTTCGTCAAGGAAAATGTACTAAGCAAGTAATCAGGACTATCAATGTTAACTGTCATTATGTTCAATGAAATTTTGAAGGTAGTGGTAAAAGGTTGAATAAAATCTACAATTGAAAAGTACAGAAAATGTTACATGTATTAAAATTTTAAAGATTTGAGTATAAGCCAATATTTGTTACATCATATATGTCATATGCATGAAATTATGTCTCTGTCTCTGTCTCTTCTCCTTTTATTTTTTATTTGTAAAAGTCATACCTACAAAAGTTCTAGATGTCTAATCTCTTATTTGGGGTAAATTAAGTTAAAGGGAATATCTCTTTCCATATTTATTTCTAAACACTATTTTTTGGGGCCAGTGCTGGCGTAGTAGGCTAAGCCTCCCCCTGCAGCATTGGCATCCCATATGGGCGCTGGTTCGTGTCCAAGCTGCTCCTCTTCTGATCCAGCTCTCTGCTATGGCCTGGGAAAGCAGTAGACAATGGCCCAAGTGCTTGGGTCCCTGGCCAAAGCCAAAGCTCCTGGCTCCTGGCTTTGGATCGGCCCTGTCCTGACAGTTGCAGACATTTGGGAAGTGAACCAGTGCGTGACGACCTTTCTGTAACCCTACCTCTCAAAAAAATAAATATAACCTTACAAAAAAAAAACACAAAACACTGTTTTCAGTATAAGAAAAAAATTGTGTGGAACAGTAGCCACATTATGTTGTATGAATCCCAGAAAATGTTAACTGCCCCAGCTGGCTCAGCCTCCAAACAGCATAAAAAAGACCAAGTCTAGATTCTTGTTCAAGTCTTCACTTGTTAGCCATTCTCTTAAACAAAATACTTATTCTTTACTTTTAGCCAAGAGCTGTTAGAGAAAATCATGGAACCAAACTAACTAGATCTACTGAAAATGCCTGTCTACACTTGGTGCTTCTCTGCTACCCTTTTATTTACTATTAGCTGAATCCTGATAAAATTTCCAAAAGAAGCTATAGCAAGACGGTTTACTCACGCCCCTGAAACCCCCTGCTTCCATCATGCTCATCAGATGATGTTCTCATGTTCATTTTTTTAAAAGATTTATTTATTTATTTATTTGACAGGTAGAGTTACAGACAGTGAGAGAGAGAAAGACAGAGAGAAAGATCTTCCTTCTGTTGGTTCACTCCCCAAATGGCCGCCATGGCTGGAGCTATGCTGATCCGAAGTCAGGAGCCAGGTGCGTCCTCCTGGTCTCCCATGTGGGTGCAGGCGCCCAAGCACTTGGGCCATCCTCCACTGCCTTCCCAGGCCACAGCAGAGAGCTGGACTGGAAGAGGAGCATCCAGGGCTAGAACCCAACGCCCATATGGGATGCCAGCACCGCAGGCAGAGGATGAACCTAGTGTGCCACCACGCCGGCCCCATCATGTACTTTACAGTCATTAAAACTACCAGGTTATAAGTTTCTAGCCACTGAGAGAGGGGAACAAAATGATTCAACAAATATGAGTAATAAGCTCAAATTCAATGGTTAATCTATTAAACTGATATTCATTACATGCACTATTCCTACTTGCACAAATTATTCTCTCATCCCTCTGCTTCTGTTTTATATTAAAAAGTAAAAAAAAAGTTCAAACAGAAAATTACTACAGAAAATATTCTGAAAACAAACATTAAACCAAATCCAATGAACTTGAAGGAAAATTATAGAGATAATACAGATGAAACGTTTCAGAAAAGGCAGGCATTTGTCCCAATATTGCTATCATCAGTGATGGTCACTACGATTATGATTAAGAATTATTGACAGTGCTGTTGCTCTTTTTTTGTTTAGTTCAATCAACAAAGCCCTGAGAGGGTCTTTTTTCCTTTGTGTTAAAAAAGAAAATAATAACATTTCATTTTTCTTTTTCTTATTTTTTATTTTATTTTTTATTTTTGACAGACAAAGTGGACAGTGAGAGAGAGAGAGAGAGATAGGTCTTCCTTTGCCATTGGTTCACCCTCCAATGGCCACCACGGCTGGCGCAATGCTGCCGGCACACCACGCTGATCTGATGGCAGGAGCCAGGAGCCAGGTGCTTATCCTGGTCTCCCATGGGGTGCAGGGCCCAAGTACTTGGGCCACCCTCCACTGCACTCCCTGGCC
The DNA here is from genome assembly GCA_949820135.1 of Sylvilagus floridanus. Taxonomy (NCBI): domain Eukaryota; kingdom Metazoa; phylum Chordata; class Mammalia; order Lagomorpha; family Leporidae; genus Sylvilagus; species Sylvilagus floridanus. Next base: position 37,407,450 of record OX463228.1, on the reverse strand, counting down.
ACAGCAGAGAGTTGGCCTGGAAGAGGGGCAACCGAGACAGAATCCAGCGCCCCGACCAAGACTAGAACCCAGTGTGCCTGCGCTGCAAGGCGGAGGATTAGCCTGTTGAGCCACGGCGCCGGCCACCATTTCATTTTTCTATCTGTTTGTTCAGAGTGATGGAAAGAAGAGTCAAACAGTTCTTTCTGATACAAAAGCTCATAACTTTATCATTTGATCTTTGCTTCATTAATCATGTATTCTTACCTAGAATCTGGCTAGAATCCTAGCTAAAGGTAACAATTTCAGGTAGTGAACTCTTAAGTCCATTGAAGGAAGGTATCTCAGTGAACAATGGAGAAGGGATTCAATGAAGCAGCAATGAGCTAAAGGACTGCAGAGGAAAATTTATGCATGGACCAGTAGAAAAAGGAAGAGGAGAAAAGGAAGAAAGAGCTGGGTTCATAAACAGTTTAGCATACACATTGGGAACGAATTATGGTTCAGGCCTTTCTTACATGTCCTTCCCACTTTCTTTCTTCCTTGATCAGTGTTGCCCTTATGTTTGCAGATCTGGAATTTCTGTTATTCATTGCCCTGAGTTTTGCATTATATCCTTATGTACATGGTAAATCATGAATCCTAATGTATGTTATAAAGTATACTTTCTATATTTTCTTAAGAAATCAAAGGCAGAAATCTGGGTCTAAATGGGTTATACATTTGCCTTTAATTGCAGATTTAAAGTCTGTTGAATGATATTTGACATATGTCATTGCTCTCACTGTTGAACATGCTGGCAATTGGTTAAAAATTCCATGGACTCAAGCTTATGGTCCCCTATTATCAAATGCTTGTTTCTTTCGCCCACAGCATGCTTGCTTTAACCTGTACATATGTTGTTTTGATTTAAGAAAAATTTATACATATTTTTAGTCATGTTTCCTCAATTAAAATGATAAGTACCACATCTTTTTACTTGCTTTCCTTGAGACCTCCTATAAATTCTTGTTTAATTCACTTTGATGTTTGACAAGTTCTCTGAATTCCTTTCATGTTTTGTATAAAATGATAAACTGTACTGCACTGAGATTCTGAAAACTTGAGTTCTTAAAAAATCTTTCACCAAGTAGTTGTATTTTTTTTTATCAGTTACTTTACTTTGCTATGACTCAATTTCTTTGTATCTAAAGAGGATGTTGTACTGGGGAGTAGGAACCATCTGATTCCTACTTTTGTTTGTTTTTTCCTTTGTTTTATAGAACTCTTGTTAACATTTCTATTATAGTGAAAGTCTTTATGATTATGCTCATAGTATAGTATTCAATGTACTATTGTACTGCAAATAAAGTCAGTCTATGAAATATACTTATCAAGCTGAAATTAATTATATAAATATAGGCATTGTATATGGAATCTGTGCATTACTCCTATTTTTTTTCAGCTCTTGGTGAATAGGATATTGAATGTGTTGTAATTGAAATGTAGGTTATTGCTTCTATAAGGAGATAGTTCTGAAAATAAAACCTGATTATATATATATATATAATATCCTGAAATTTTATTTTCATTTATTTATTTAAGTAGAAGAAAAGTAGTAACAGAGTCAAGACTAACCTCAGGTATTTTTTTGCTCCAAGAAAGTCCAATTGAGCTTTTTTTTTTCCTATCCTGTGTTTTGAAATTTCTCTGGACACAGCTCTCTGTCAATCTTCAACAAAATTTTCATATTATCTACTTATGTAGGTATCTCTCATACTGAAGCACAGTTCTTTGACAGCACAGAGGTGTCTTCCTCGCCTTCATATGTCTCTCCCTCTTGTGTCGCCAACTTAAACTACAGCAATTGGTTGTAGAGACTCCTTTACCTCTCTCTGCCTGTGTGTCTTCCCTAAGGAATCTGCTTGGTTCTCAAACCATTCTGACGGCTGTCATCCAAGTGACTGCACCCACGTGGTCCCATTTCTCTTAGACTTGTCCTCTTCCTAATTTAAATTTCAAGGAAATTGACCATATGAAGACTGTAGACCTCCAATCAGAAATGATGTCCTATGGAATTGCTTCTGAGATAAAGCTCTTAGAAATCATACTCTCTCCACAATCCTCACTTCTACTTCCTGCATTCCACTTACCCACTTTTTCCTTTAATTCTATTACAATAAATGTATCCTTTTTTTTCCATAAATAAAACACAGGAAGTTTGTGTTGCTTATACTCAAAGAAAAATGTTGAATTCCCCAGCTGGAGAAGATTCCAGTTTTCAGATAACTAAAGCTTGGATAATTTTGGAGTTCCATTCTTTTTTACAAAAATAATATAATAATAATAATTAGGCAGAAATAGGTCTAACTAGCTATGTATGTATACATAATTTACAGAAAAGGAAAATAAATCATGTACAAATTTCAGAAAACTGACAAACACCACAAAAATCAAAAATCCAAATAATTTATTGCTTTTTCTATTTTTCCTGATACATCTTTTTAATACTTCATTTATATATACAATTTTTGCTATATGCTTACTTGTTAGTCTCATGAGAATAATGTTAATGTTCTACTGGCAGTGAGAATAGAGAAATAATTCAGTTTTTCATATGTCATACTTGATTAATTTTTTCTTATTAAAAACATAGACAAGTTTCAGCGTTATTCTTCAAGCTTAGTAATGTCATCTGAATTTTAATGTTGTTGTCAGTTTGAGAATTTGATTGATTTCAGAGTATTAAAGTGAATATGTGTTCAGGAAACCTAAATTTTCTTTGATTTTCTGACCCATGTTACAAGATTTACAGCATTGTTCTTACATATTATAAGATCTTATATTTTTAATACTGCTTCTCAAATATTCAGAAAAATAATTAAATATTTTTATCACATGCTAATGTAATAATTTCCTCTTCATTAAGTAGAATATCAACAACCAAAAGCATTTATTCCCACTACTTGAAATCATCCTCTCAAAATCAATTACTTCCTTTGGTACAACATAAAATATTTGACTACAATTTGTTTCCCAATAACAGAATACAATGTCTATTAGTTTTACTGCTCTTCTTATTTTATGTTTCATCTTTAATTCACTTTAATTGAACATTTTCAAAATTTTGAATAAATCTGAAGTAATAAGAGGTGTTACACAATATATTTGGTCAAATAAAAGGTCTATCATTTCTTTCCTCTTTTACTGAAATATTCTAAAACATCTTCCCACTGAAAAGGATATATTAAACTTTTGCAAATATGTCATTTTTATTAAAAAAGAAATTCATTGTATACTTATTTTCACCAAACTGGATTCTTTTCACTTTTATTCTTTAATTTAAAGAGAACATATTTCATGCATTCTATACTTTCCATTTGGACTGGACATCATTGAAATGCCAAAATCTTTAGTAAAATGTTATATATATAAGATCATTAATTTTTTCCTAAGTTAAATTCTAGTTCTCTTTTTCAAATACTTGTGTACCCTACTGGACGCGTATTTGGAGAACTAGGAACTCTGCGCATCATATAAACCATGAGGTAACACAGATATGATCAGCATTGATGATCCATGGAAACCACTGTGAATCAAAACAACCACTGCGATACATTCAATCAAAATCTGCATTGAACTCACCAGCTCGCCTTCCCCTTGCTAAATACTAAAACGTCATGTGGCCACTACAGTGCATCTGGGATGAGAGGAAGTATGACCTATGGGATGTGAAGTGGTAGGGGCTGAGGTCCTGGTCAATCATGAGAAATTATTTTGTCTTTCCCATTTTACAAAGATGTTACTGTGAGAAAGCACTGACAGGGCTCGTTCTAAACATGGAGCAAGACCTTATAGGACAAACTCCCTTCATATGACATTGGTGCTAAAAACGGAAACAAAAAGCAAAACTCCATGATTACTGTTTGTTAATAAGGAAAAGAAAGAACATATAGAGCATGCTAAGCACTTCCAAATAGTGAGGCCTAGAAGGCCAAACTGTTATGTTGCCCTTTAATTTATAGACCCCTTAATTCAATCAGTGGGGCACACCTGCTGTGTGGCCAGTAGGATACCACCTTATCCCTAAAGCAGCAGGAAAGAGCAGCCTCATTATGCATGAGAGGTGAAAAAAATAGCAAAAAACAAAGATTGAGGTGAGCTCCAACAGACACATACGAGTGCTTTAGCAAAACTTCAGGCATCTTTCAGCTACTTAATCCATTCTCATTTTCCTTGAGGTTGACAAGTTGAAGAATTAAAAGTCTGATTCTGGCCAGTGCCATGACTCAATACACTAATCCTTCACCCTTGGTGCCAGTACAATGGGTTCTAGTCACAGTCGGGGCACCGGATTCTGTCCCAGTTGCTCCTCTTCCAGGCCAGCTCTCTGCTGTGCCCTGGGAGTGCAGTGGAGGATGGCCCAAGTGCTTGGGTCCTGAACCCCATGGGAGAACAGGAGAAGCACCTGGCTCCTGCCTTTGGATTAGCTCAGTGTGCCAGCAGCAATGTACCGGCCACAGCGGCCATTGGAGGGTGAACCAACAGAAAAGGAAGACCTTTCTTTCTGTCTCTCTCTCTCTCTCACTGTCCACTCTGCCTGTCAAAAAATTTTTTTTAAAAAAGTCTGATTCAAATTGCTCTATATGGCTTTGAAAAGATACTAGTGCACTAAATCGCAAAGCACTTAAAAAACAAAAACAAAAAACCTTAGCAGGCATTTCACACATGGATGATGACTTGGCTTGGGATGCTGGCACCCTACATGGAACACCTAATTTGAGTCCCAGCTACTCTATTTATAATTCTGCTTTCTTCTAGTGAAAGGTAGCTAGTGATAGCTCAAGCTGCTTGGATCCCTGCCAGTCATATTAGAGACCTAGATTGAGTTCCATGCTCCTTTGTTGGCATGGTCCAGTCCAGACTACTGTGAGCATTTGAGGAGTGAACCAATAGATGAAAACTCTGATTCTTTGTCTCTTGCCTCTTATATAAATAAAATTTTAAAAATTATAAATAATCCACTCTTTGTAAGTGATACTTGTATTAAAAACAAATGACTGATTGGATTAAGATGGCAGAGTAGGGAGGGAGCTTACTATTCTAGTCCAGGAGAAGATAGTTTTTTATTTATTTATTTATTTATTGACAGGCAGAGTTAGATAGTGAGAGAGATAGAGAGACAGAGAAAGGTCTTCCTTCTATTGGTTTACCCCCCAGATTGCCACTACGGCCAGCGTGCTGCACTGATCTGAAGCCAGGAGCCAGGTGCTTCCTCCTGGTCTCCCATGCAGGTGCAGGGCCCAAGCACTTGGGCCATCCTCCACTGCACTCCTGGGCCACAGCAGAGAGCTGGCCTGGAAGAGGGGCAACCGGGACAGAATCCGGAGTCTGGACCGAGACTAGAACCCAGTGTGCCAGCGCTGCAGGTGGAGGATTAGTCTAGTGAGCTGTGGTGCCGGCCAAAGAAGATAGTTTTAAAAAAGTGGAGTGAGTGCTGTCTCAGGGAAGAGTTAGGGAGAAAATGACAGAGGAACCTCCACTCAATTTTAAAGGACATAGTGCAGCTACATGGAGGGCGTGGACAAGCACGATTCAGGACACCAGCATCTGAGAGCCCCACACCAGCTCTGGAGAGTGAGGTGAGACCGGACTGCAGCAGCTCAAGCCGTTGGCAATAAAGCTGCAGGAAGAGCCTGGAGGGAATCTGGCTTGGACACTGTGAGGAACGGTGTACCTGCCAAATTAGAGGAAGAAAAAAGGAGAAGTGTATGTTTCTCTCTCCCCTATCACCTTGCAACAGCATCCTGTAACAAGCCAATAGGATGGGTGCCATTTTGGACATAACATTACAGCTGTGCCAGCTCGTGTCCATGCCCAGCAAGCAGCTGAGTGAAGACTTTTGAGTCTGGCAAGGAGTACTGACAGGGACTGGGTGATCATGACTGTGGGAGGTTTGTGTGCCAGACTTTGAAGACACTGAGGCTGTGTGCGAGGACATGGGGTGTGTCTGGGACTTTGGGCATTTACTGTGGAAGTTTCCACATGCTCAGAGCTCTCTGGTTCCCTGATGAAGGACATCGCTAGGGAATCTGTGCTTACACTGAGGACTGCACAGATCCTTTGTGTGGTCCTTGTGGCAGCGTGGACGATTATACCCACTGGGGCTAGCGCCCAGGCACAAGTCTCCTTTCAGGAAAGAGCGTGAGCTGAGGCTATGCCAACAGAGCAGAAAAACTTCCCCTCTGATAAAACAAATAAACAAAAAAAAATTTACCATGCCCAACCTGGGTGTCACCTTAGATAATCCCTTCACCCGGGAGCACTGAACAGAATTCCCTGGCCACACCCACCACACAGTTCTAGGTGTTCACTGAAAAAGTCAACACTCCACTAATCCAGAGACATAGTCAAATGATAAAAGCCACCACAGCAAAAAAAAAAAAAAAAAAAAAAAGGAAGAAACCAATGAGTATCTTCACAAATACCAAATAATAAATGCACCAACTCAAGGTATAAGAATTAAGAACACAACTTGATGCACACAAAAGAATATAACACTCAGTACTAGATTGTAAAGAGGCAGAGATTGAAGAAATACCATAAGTGGAATTAAAAAAAAATTTTGATTGTAGGATTACTTAGAAGTAATCAGAAGCAAATGCACAAACTAATGAAATCCATACATGAAATGAAAGGAAATTTCTCCCATGATTGAGATCTTAAAGAGAAAGCAAAATGAAATCTTGGAAATGAAGAATTCAATAGAAAAAATAAAAAAATGCAGAGGAAAGCCTTATCAACAGAATTGGTGAACCAGAAGAAAGAATGTGTGAATTAGTAGATGTACCACAGGAAACTATACAGTCAGACTAAAAATAAGAAGAAATTAGAAAACTAAAAAACACTGTTGGGAATATACAGGATAGTATGAAATGACCCAACAGATGGATTCTAGGAGTTCCTGAAGGCATGGAAAGAAAGAAAGGAATAAAAGGGTTTTTTAGTGAAACTGAAGTAGGCAGGGATACAGGTAAAAATTGTTAAATGTGTGAACTGGAAGACCACGCCCCTGTGTGACCTCATGCTCCTACCTGATGCCTTTGCCATGCCCCTGTGTGGCCTTATTCCCCTACATGGCCACACCGGGGTGCCCACCAGCCAATCAGGTTAATTAGCCACTCCACTTTGGAGTGGATTAAAAGCCTAGGGCACAGTGTGCACGGGCCTGTTCTCCTTCCGTGGCCTCTTGCCAGAACAGGGCTTGCTGTAGCCCTGTGCTCCAGGGCGCATGGCCTTCGGGCCATGTGCTCTAGGCTTCCTGGCCTAGATTCTCATCCACGTGGCTGGTTCCTGGTGCTCAGTATGAACCCCTATTCACTTCTCTCCCCTAAATAAGCTCCTACTCTCCTATGCATCTTTCTTACTAAATAAAAGATTTCAAAACAATAACAAAACTTCCCTAATTTGGTGAAAGAAAGGGTATTCCAAGTACAGGAAGCACATAGAACTCCTAATAGACATGACCAGAAAAGATCTTCACTATGACACATTGTCATCAAACTCTCCACAGTAAAACATACAGAAAAGAATCTAAAATGTACATGAGAGAAACACCAGATGACTTTCAGAGGATCTCCAATTAGACTTACAGTGGACTTCTCATCAGAAACCTTACAGGCTAGGAGAGAAAGGCAAGATATATTCCTAGTCTTAAGAGTAAAAACTATCAATCCAATGTGCTGTAACCTGCCAAGGTCTCATTTTTGAATGAAGGAGAAACAAAGATTTTTCATAACAAACAGAAACTGAAAGAATTTGTCACCACCTGTCAAGCCTTGAAAAGTTGTTTAAGGATGTGCTGCACACAGAAAAACAGAAACATGGTCACCACTAAGCAAGAAGCTAAAGGCAGAAAATCTAGTAAAATCCAAAGGAAATCCAAAGTAAAATATAGGAGCATTCACACAAAAATGGCAGGGCAAAGTCATTATATATCAATAGTCACCTTGAATGTAAAATAGCCTCAACTCTAGTTAAAAGACACAGACTGGCTGAATGGATTAAAAAATAAAACCCAGCCAGCACTGCGGCTCACTGGGCTAATCCTCCACCTGCGGTGCCAGCACCCCAGTTTCTGGTCCAGGTCAGGCACCAGGTTCTGTCCCGGTTGCTCCTATTCCCGTCCAGCTCTCTGCTGTGGCCCAGGAGTGCAGTGGAGGATGGCCCAAGTGCTTGGGACCTGCATCATCCTGGGAGACCAGGAGGAAGTGCCTGGCTCCAGGCTTCCTATCAGCGTGGTCTGCCGGCTGCAGCTTGCCGGCTGTAGCGACCATTGAGGGGTGAACCAAAGGAAAAAAGGAATACTGTTCTCTCTGTCTCTCTCTCTCTCTCTCTCTCACTGTCCACTCTGCCTGTCCAAAAAAAAAAAAAAAACCTATTTGCTGCCTACAAGAAACACGTCTCACCAGCAAACATACATACAGACTGAAAATGAAAGGATAGAAAAAGATATTCCATGCTAACAGAAACCAGAACGGAGCTGGTGTAGTCATCCTAATATCAGACAAAACAGACTTTAACATAAAAACTCTTAAAATAGACAAAGAAGGATACTATGTAATGATTAAGGGATCAATTCAACAGGAAGATATGACTATCATAAACATGTATGCACCTAATTACAGGGAACCTGGCTTTTTAAAAGTAACATTAAGAGAGATAAAGGGAGACATATATTCAAATATAATAGTAATGGTTGACTTCAATACCCCACTTTGAACAATGGAAAGATTAAACAGACAGAAAGTCAGCAGGGAAACAACAAATTTAATAGACACAATAAACCAAATGGAGCTAACAGATTGCTACAGAACTTTCCATACTACAACCAAAGAATATATTCTTTTCACCAATGCATGGAACTTTCTCTAGGATTGACCACATGTTAGGCAATAAAGCAAATTAAAAAAAAAAAACTTGAAATCATACCATGCATCTTCTCAGACCACAATGGAATGAAGCTGGAAATTAGCAACTCAGGGATCTCTACAACACATACAAACACATGGAGACTGAACAACATGCCCCTGAATGAACAGCGGATCATTGAAGAAATCAAAAGAGAAATCAAAAACTTTCTGGAAACAAATGAAGATGACAGTACAACATATGAAAATGTATGGGATACAGTGAAATCAGTGTTAAGAGGAAAGTTTATAGCAATTGGTGCCTACATCAAGAAATTGAAAAGGCACCAAATAAATAAAGTATAGAAGCATCTCAAGGATCTAAAAAAACAGCAAACCAAATCCAAAATTTGTAGGAAAAAGAAATAATTAAAATTAGATAAGAAATAAACAAAATTGAAAGCAATAAAACAATACAAAAGATCAGCAAAACAAACAGCTGCTTTTTTTCTTGCAAAAATAACACTATTGGCCCAATTAACCAAAAAAGCAGAGAGAAGACCCAAATTAATAAAGTTAGAGAGGAAAAAGGAAATGTAACAACAGATACCACAGAAATAAAATGAATCATCAGAAATTATTGCAAAGAGCTGTATACCATTAAACCAGGAAACCTAGAAGAAATGGATAGATTCCTAGATACCTACAATTACCTAAACTGAGCCACGAAAATACAGAAAATCTAAACAGACCATAAGCAAGACCAAAATTGAATCAGTAACAAAGACCCTTCCAACAAAGAAAAATCCTGGACCAGATGGCTTCAGAACTGAATTCTATGAGACATTTAAAGTAGCTCCAAGTCTTCCCAAGCTATTCAAAATAATTGAAAGTGAGAGAATCCTCCCAAATTCTTTCTATAAAGCCAATACCTCCTTAATTCCTAAACCTGAAAAAGATGCAACAGAGAGAAAGAATTACAGACCAATTTCTCTGATGAACAGACACAGAAATCCTCAGCAAAATTCTAGCCAATCGAATCCAACAACACAGCAGAAAGATCACTCACTCACCCAAGTGGGTATGATTCCACATTCAAGTGGCATGATTCAACATTCACAAATCAATCAATGTGATGTATCATATTAAGAAACTGAAGAACAAAAACCATATGAGTATCTCAACGGATAGAGAAAACATTAGATAAAATACAACATTCTTTCAATGATGAATACTATAAGCAAATTGGGTATAGAAGGAACCTCGACACAGTAAAGGCAACCTATGACAAACCCACAGCCAGTGTCCTATTGAATGGGGAAAAGTTGGAAGCATTCTCACCAAAAACGGATCTCAGTGAAGAATGGGACTAGGAATGGGAAAAGGAGGAGGAGAAGGGGTGGGAGTCCAGGTGGGAGGGTGGGTATGGTGTGAAGAATCACTACATGCCTAAAGTTGTACTTAAGAAATGCATGAAGTTTGTATTCCTTAAATAAAAGTTTTCTTTGGGGAAATAAGAACAAATGACTTTTACTTTCTCTTAATTTTTATCTTCTTTTTTTTTTTTTTTACAGGCAGAGTGGACAGTGAGAGAGAGAGACAGAGAGAAAGGTCTTCCTTTTGCCGTTGGTTCACCCTCCAATGGCCGCCGCGGATGGCGCGCTGCGGCCTGCGCACCGCGCTCGTCCGATGGCAGGAGCCAGGAGCCAGGTGCTTTTCCTGGTCTCCCCATGGGGTGCAGGGCCCAAGCACCTGGGCCATCCTCCACTGCACTCCTGGGCCACAGCAGAGGGCTGGCCTGGAAGAGGGGCAACCGGGACAGAATCCGGCGCCCCGATCGGGACTAGAACCCGGTGTGCCGGCGCCGCAAGGCGGAGGATTAGCCTGTTGAGCCACGGTGCCAGCCATATCTTCTTATTTTTTAAAAGGTTTATTTATTTATTTGAAAGTCAGAGTTACACAAAGAGAGGAGAGGTAGAAAGACAGAGGTCTTCTATCCGATGGTTCACTCCCCAGTTGGCCGCAATGGCCAGAGCTATGCTGATCCAAAGTCAGGAGCCAGAAGTTTCTTCTAGGTCCCCCACATGGGTGCAGGGGCCAAAGGACGTGGGCCATCTTCTACTGCTATCCCAGGCCATAGCAGAGAGCTAGATGGGAAGAGGAACAGCTGGGACTAGAACCGGCGGTCCTATGGGATGCTGGCACTTCAGGCCAGGGCGTGAACCCTCTGTACCACAGTGCCAGCCTCATCCTATCTTCTATAATACTCACCAACTTGCCACATTTCATAATTGTAGTTTATATGAATTTATACTGCCTGAATGATTATATTTGCTGTAGTTTTAAATTAGTCATGGAAATGTTTAAATAATTGGTTTCTGGAAATATAAGGAATTTACTTTATATATAATCCTGACAATATAAATTCAATTCTAACTGTGTATATATGTATGTGTATTTCAAGACAACATTTCAAAAAAAAACTTCAGCTAGTATATCCCTACAAAGAAATATTATGATGTAATTAAAATCAATAAAGGGGAAGCTAAAAACTAATTTATTAATTTCTGGATTAATTATTAGAGACAAGGCTTCTAATTCTGCTTTTAAAAGCATTCGTATTTCATCTGCATGGCCATAAAATGTGGCAATTTTTTGTTGCAGTAGAAAATTTTGTATGTTATAGTCTTTCCCCAATCCAGAATATAGACATAGAAATGGAAAAGCAATTTAAACTCCAAAAGTTTAATTGTAAACCAAAACACAATGCTGCCCTTAATTTATCTACAAATGTCCAAAATTCCGATCATGGCCAAACTCAATGATATTTTAAACCACTGAAGTACCTTAAGACATATAAAACAAATTCTTGAAAATATTCATCCTGTTCCCAAATCATTTCCTCTGACTCATGGGAGAGTTTACTTTTCAGTTTCTCCTGGCCTTTCTGTCTATCAGTGCAGGCTTGTCCTCACACACATGCACAAGCACCTTCAAATAATAGTATTTGGGGGAGCTAACTCACATCTTTAATTGAAATCTCTCCTCTCTTCCTGTTAACCATAGTATGGCCACCCACAATGCTTGTTCAATTCCAGAAGTTTCCTGCCTATTAAAGCAGGATCCTCCAGGCAGAATTCATGAGGGATTAACACTCCAAAGCATCCTTTCACCAGGAATCTCAAATCATTTTACACATTTCAATTCTTTCTTAGAACGCCACTGAGAGGAAGTTAACTGCCATGTCTGTTTTTCAGAAAAGTTCCCTTAAATGGAGATTCAAATAGACTGAATATGCTTAATTCAAGCATATCAAATTGAACATTTTAAAGGGAAAATTTTAGCCTAAAAATTACTCTTTAAAAGAGGCATATAAAAGTTCAAATACATTTGTAAGTAGCTATTTTATTAAACACACAGTTTTTACAAATAAACATTTTATTTAAATGGCTGTGCTGATACAGACTAAAAGAAGAAAAACAGTTGAGAGTAAATCTATTTAAATCAAAATGGATTTTTTTTTTTGCTGTGGCTTACAGAATGAAGGTCAATAAGGTGCTTTCATTATACATATGAAAGACTGACACACTATAAATATAAGTGAATTGTAGTAAACATTTGGTTTGTCCTCTCTCATAATCCACACCACTAAATATGTTTTCAAGTAAAACAAAACAAAACAACGTGCTTTTAGGATATATAATGAATTGTGGAATTATCATCTTGTCTACACCACTCTCTAGGGTGTAGAAATTTGCTTTCACATATGAAGACCTAACTTTAGGAAATGAGACTCCAAATACTAAGGTCACAAATAGAAGAAAGAATGCTTTGGATTGATCAGGTAGCTTTCCTTGTTAACATCAAGGGAAGGACCAAAGCACTGGAAATCTATTATTTTTTAAAAAGTTATGTGTCTTCTGGAAGTGACCCACCACAAATTGACTCCTCTATTTTTCCATAGTTTAAAATGAAAAATAAAATACTTAACTAATAAGCTAGAGGAAAATACAAACTAAAACTCATAATTATATTTGAATGAACTTTCAATTTTCAGAAAACTTTAAAAAGGAAAAAGAATTTAGGATTATTTTCTGAGTAATTAGAAGATTCCTAAACACACAGGATATACGCATGCATACATGTATATGGGCATGTGGGTGAGAAAATCGAGTTACAAACAAGTACAAGAGAAAATCAAGTCACACACAAAAGAATTGTGGCATGGAAAAATCAATCAATTTAGGGTATACCCATACCATGATTTGAAATTATCTTTAAATATTATCATAGAAAGCTGTATGGTACCAATTATCATTTTTGAGCTGGTGACAACTTTTCAGTAATTAATTAATTAAACCAAATAGTCAAAATATATACATTAAAAATGCATTCTATGGGGCTGGTGCTGTGGCATAGCTGGTAAAGCTGTCACCTGCAGTGCCAGCATCCCATATGGGTGCTGTTTCGAGTCCTGGCTGCTCCACTTCTGACCCAGCTCTCTGCTATGACCTGGAAAAGCAGTTGAAGATGGTCCAAGCCCTTGGGCCCCTGCACCCAGGTAGGAAGACCTAGAGAAAGCTCCTGGCTCCTGGCTTTGGATAGGGGCAGCTCTGGCTATTGCAACCAATTGGAGAGTGAACCAGCAGATGGAAGACATCTCTTTCTCTCTGCCTCTCCTCTCTCTGTGTAACTCTGATTTTCAAATAAATAAATAAATCTTAAAGACAAAATGCATTCTGGTGGTGGGAGTTTGGTACAGTGGTGGCATGCCTGGATTCTAGTTCTATATTGGAATGCCTGGATTCTAGTCCTGTCTTTGCTTGATTCCAGCTTCCTGCTAATGTGCACCCTGGGAGGCAGCAGGTAATGGCTCAGTCACTTGGATCCCTGACATCAGATTGAGTTCCAGGCTCCTGACTTCAGCCTGACCCAGACCCATCTAATGTGGACATTTGGAGAGTGAACCAGCACATGAAAAACCTCTCTGTCTCTATCTCTGTTTCTCTCTCTGCCTTTCAACTAAACAAAAATAAAGTTTATGATGTAGTCTGGTTATAGTAGTTTGCATGTAATATGTATTCCATATTTCTATGTAATTTCAGTTATGCAACCTTTGTCATACTCCAGTTTTGAATATTCCCATTGGTCTAAAATGAAACTCCAACAAAATTATTTGTATTGCTTTATGTTTTTTTTGTTTTCTCAAGTTGGCCCATTCAGGTATTCAGACTACATCTTTTGTAATTCCTTCTCTGGTTGAGTATGAGGTTGTGACTGTCATGCTACTATGGTTTAAGTTTTCATTTCTGAATTCAAACTGCCCGAGTTTAAAGCCTCATTCCCAGGCCAGTGCCACGGCTCACTTGGCTAATCCTCCACCTGCGGCGCTGGCACACCGGGTTCTAGTCCCAGTTGGGGCACCGGATTCTGTCCCAGTTGCCCCTCTTCCAGTCCAGCTCTCTGCTGTGGCCCAGGAGTGCAGAGGAGGATGGCCCAAGTGCTTGGGCCCTGCACCCCATGGGAGACCAGGAGAAGCACCTGGCTCCTGGCTTCGGATCGGCACAGCGCACCGGCGCAGCCATTTTGGGGGTGAACCAAAGGAAGGAAAACCTTTCTCTGTCTTTCTCACTGTCTAACTCTGCCTGTAAAATAAAATAAAATAAAATAAAATAAAATAAAATAAAATAAAATAAAATAAAATAAAATAAATCCTCGTTCCCTTCCATGCAAGCCAGGGATCTTTCACAAATTACTCAACCTGTTTATACCACAGATCTCTCATGTAGAATGGGACTGAGGTTAAAAGTCATTCCATTCTAGTATTATTTGGCAGAAAGAATTAAATGAAAAATAAAATGTAGTTGATCTGTTTCTGGTATACTCATGTATCTTAACCAGTTTTATTGCTGCAAATAGTTTTAGGTCCTGTCCCATGTCATGAGAAGGCAGCTGTGTTATCAGATTTCAGTGATAACAGATAAAGCTAGAAAGGGAAAAATCATCTGTTTCAAATTAAAAATGTAAAAATAATGAAATTACTTAGTAGACCATCTAGTTTGATCCTCCATTCTATTAAATTCATCATATTTCTCAGAAATATGGTGAATTTTGACTTTTGAAATCAGAAGCATCTATTGACAATAGAGAGAAATCCTATGTCTAGAGAACTAGTCAACACAGATTTAGTGTGAATCGACAGTGAACACTCTGCTCATAAAGTCGATTGCTAGAATTATCCTCAGGTGGCTCTAATTAACTGCGTCTGGCAGGATGTCAGTCACTGCTGGAAAGCCTAAGCTTGTATGTATGTATATTCACGTTGCATTGCCTTTGTTAGGGAGCCAGGAGATGTATCTTAGTGAGGTCCTACCCACGGCAGACGTGACGCTGTGCCCAGCCCCTCACCCCACTTCACACTAGCATGAACTCACTGAACTTTGGTTGAACTTCCCTGTTCAGTCAAGTACATTTTTAAAGCAATCTATCCTAGTTAAGGCTAATTTGTATTTCATTTCACAACCTTGTCATTTAACACAAGCCCATCAAGATAGATTTTAGGATAGCAGCTAATCTGAAACCAAAATGGCACACACTTTACCAACCGAAGACATGCGTTCTCTTCCTGAGACACATGCTTAGGAGAAGCAAATGGGTCAGGGTCTTCATGAATGGAAAACCTTTCACTCCATGTTTCTAAACTGTTGTCTTCTCTTAAAGCAGAACACTTCTACTATATTTGTTTTGCAATGTTTTAAGTGCCACCCCCCCACACCCCGGCCCACCAGAAGTCATTTATTCTTTCAACAACACATACCTCAGAAAATAAAGCCAAACTTTGCTGGACTCCAAGACGTAGCGTTTTCATTTAAACTCTTAGCAGTAGTATATTTTTGCAGAATTGGCTGTGACAGATTATATGTGAGGACAACTTTCTTGTCAAATAAGAGGGTAATGTGCCTAAGAGGTTTTACAAATTTTTATTTTAAAAAAAGATTCTTTGCATACCAAAATATAGCCTTCCATTAACCCAACTGTAGCGAAGATAAATCTTAGCAGAGCAATTATTTCTTGAAGTTCAGATGGCCACACATAAATTCTTTCCTTGGATTCAGCACATTTTTTAGCTATCTGGTAGGAACATTAAGTCCTTGAGTATAGGCAAACATTTTTGGTTGGAGGGAGAGATCTTTCTTTTCTCTTCAAATGCATTTCAAATTTATCGTCATTGGATAGGCCTATTAGAATAGGTGCCACTTGTTTCCAAAGCATTCCTGGAAATATGACCCTAAATTGCAGAGAATAATAGGTATTCTATACAGACCTAAAAGCCAACATTGCAGGGCAGTGGTTTAAGGCATCCTTTCCAATGGCATCATCCCATATCAGAAGGCCAGTTTGAGTGCTAGCTGGTCTCCGTCCCATCCTGCTTCCCACTAGTGCCTAGGAAGTCAAAGAAAGATGGCCCAAGTATTTGAGCCCCTATCACCAAGGTACGAGACCCAGATGGAGTTCTTGGCTCCTGGCTTCTGTCTGGTTCAGACCTGGCTATTGTGGTCATTTGGGAAATTAACCAGTGGATGGAAAATCAATCTCTCTCTCTCTCTCTCGCTCTCTCGCACTCTCCCTCTATGTTGTGTGTGTGTGTGTAAAATGTGCCTATCTCTTCTTACTCTGAATTTCAAATAAATAAATCTTTTAAAAATTAAAATGTAGATGTTAAACTAGTATTTATGCAGAATCCTCAAGCAGAAATATTACCCTGAAGTTATTTGAATAAATATTGTCTATACTATACACAGGCACTATGGTTAGATATAATGTAAATAAAATAGGGTCTTATATTTCCTAATTTTATAGACCTTTGAGTAGGTAACAGTAATCATTATTATTTACTGAGTATTTAGTATGCACATGACCTTGTGGGTTTCAAAGTTTGGATGTGCACTAAACATACAGCACAAGTCAAATTTTAGTACAGGCCAGTAAAGTTCGATTGAGAACCTACTTCTTAACATGTTGAATGCTCACAGGCACTAACTGATAGGATCTCTGCCTTCATACAGACATCTTCTATATTATGGGTTTCAGAAGACAAAAAATAGTTCATTCTCTGTAGAAGAGGCAGCTTTTGAAGAATTGAGTTTGGAAATACAGATGTGAAGAACAAGAAAACCAAGACAACTAAATTATTATTATCTTTCACTATAGAGTTTTTCTCTTGTTAAGGAGATCTTGTAAATTTGGGAAACATTTGTCAGAAATTTATTGGGTTATTTTTCTTACTCTTTTTTAAAAAAAAAACTTTTATTTAATAAATATAAATTTCCAAAATACAGCTTTTTGGATTACAGTGGCTCTCTCCCCCATAACTTTCCTCCCACCTGCTACCCTACCTCTTCTGCTCCCTCTCCCATTCCATTCACATCAAGAATCATTTTCAATTATCTTTATATACAGAAGATCAACTTAGTATATACTAAGTAAAGATTTCAGCAGTTTGCACCCACACAGAAACAAAAAGTGTAAGTACTATTTGAGTACTAGTTATACCATTAATTCACATAGTACAACACAATAAGGACAGAGATCCTACATGGGGAATAAGTGCACAGTGACTCCTGTTCCTGACTTAACAACTGACACTCTTGTTTATGGCGTCAGTAATCACCCTAGGCTCTTGTCATGAGTTGCCAAGGCTATGGAAGCATTTTGAGTTCACGGACTCTGATCTTATTTAGACAAGGTCATAGTCAAAGTGGAGGTTCTCTCCTCCCTTCAGAGAAAGGTACCTCCATCTTTGATGGCCCGTTCTTTCCACTGGATTCTCACTCACAGAGATCTTTCAATTAGGTTTTTTTTTTTAATTTAATTTAATTTTTTTTTTGCCAGAGTATCTTGGCTTTCCATGCCTAAAATACTCTCATGGGCTCTTCAACCAGATCCGAATGCCTTAAGGGTTGATTCTGAGGCCAGAGTGCTATTTAGGACATCTGCCATTCTATGAGTCTGCAGTGTATCCCGCTTCCCATGTTAGATTGTTCTCTCCTTTTTAATTTTCTCAGATAATATTAGCAGGCACTAGCCTTGTTTATGTGATCCCTTTGATTCTTAATCCTTTCATTATGATCAACTGCATTATTTTTCTTATTCTTAAAATATTCTTAACTACTAATTATGCCCAAGGTAACATATATAGATATTAAAACAACAGACCTATTTTTACTGTATGAATAGATTCATAGAAAGGATGAGAACAGAAAAACGAGTTCAAGGCAAATGAATGCAGAATTTTCAGAGAGATTTCCAATGAGGAATTACTGCTGCAAAGCTGTGTGCATACAATCTACCTTTATTCACAACATAGCAAAAATAAACCAGGCCGCATAGTGTGGTCTAGAAATTGCTGAAACAAAAGAGGTCCTATAAGTGGAATAACATTATTTTCTCCCTGTGTTTTAAATAATGCCATCCTGATTCCTACATAATATCCAAAGGATTATGGCAGATGTATATACCTGCAATTGAAGATGCAATAGTTCACAAATATACTGTGGTCAGTAATGAATATTCCTTATGTATATATTTCAAAACATTTGCTGCAGAACATGAATTTATAAAGCAATATTTCCTTTGGGATAAAGGCTAAAATCCTATAGGAATTCTTGGTCATTATGTATTTAAGAAGTTTTCTTTAGAGTATTTGAACCTTTTTCAATTTCCACTTTATTCTCACAAATGTTTATTTTTTGTCTTTCATTAAAAATGTATTTATTTATTTGAAAGGCAGGCAGGCAGAGAATGACTGACACAGATTGACAGAGTTCCCATTTACTAGTTCACTCCCTAAATGCCCTCAACTGCTCAAGCCAAAGCCAGGAGCCAAGAATACAATACAGGTCTCAGGTGGGAGATAGAAACCCAATTGCTTAAATCACCACTATTGCTTCCAAGGGTTTACATTAGTAGGGAGCTAAATTTGGAAGCTGGAGCCCCGTTTTGTGAACCCAGTCATTCAGATATGGAATGTTTACATTTTAACTTGGGCTCCAGGTTAAAGATGTGGGATACTGATATTTTACCCAGTAGGCTAAATGTCTGCCCTGGCCCTAAATTAAATATCTTCTTTTGACTAGCAATTGTTGGGAAATAAATTCCACAATACTTTTTGCTCCCTGTCCATTAATGGGATTCTTATAAATTCCAGGGAAAGTGAAAACAAAACCATTAATTAACAATTAAATCATAAAAGTTTAAAATTGCTTTATATTTTTAAAATTGCCTTCCCAGCAAAATGATTAAATCTATCATTATTCAGCATTTTGTGTGTGTGTATAGATAGGCAACAGGTGATGGCTCAGTTAGTTAGCCCACTGCCACCCATATGTATATATATATATATATATATATATACATATATATATAAATATATATATGTATATATACACATCTCTCTCTCTCTCTCTCTCTCTCTCTCTCTCTATATATATATATATATATATATATCCATCTCATACCATCACATTATAATCTATAAAGACATTGATGGATGCATACCTTATTATTAGGTAGTCATCAAGAAAAAGAGATTAAATTGTGAGGCTGTGTTAGAAACAGGACTTCAAGGCCAAGGCTTAATTTCTACTCTGCTAGAGCTCTCCAGTCTGTTCTGCGACCTCCACCATCATATCACAAGTATTTCCCTTGCAAACAAATGTTAACACCATTCCTTCATCCTAGTGAATCTCAAAACCTGGAACAACTTTTTTTCATCCATTGCATCATAGAAAAATCATATCTTTTGGTCTATGACCATTCTCCCAATAAGCAGCTCAAGTTTCAAGATTTCTCTTTAATATTTCCTTCTGTTCATTATTTTCTTTCCATTTTTAACCTTCATTCTTACCCTGACTATAATCCTAGACAGAGTATTTTCTGACCTTTCCCATGAATTAATTCATCTTCACATTACATACCCGACTGTCTCCCAGGTGAATCATTAAAAAGACTACCCTAAACAGGAATATGCCAAGTAAGTTTTAGAGACAGATTTGAATGACCTTCCCTGCTCAGTAGTTCTCCATACTAGTTTAGAAAAGTCATCAAGTTTCTGTGTTCTCACTTGTAAAATGACTTTGAAAAAATTTGATCTTGTATATAAAAGGAATCAACATAACACACAATACATTGTTGCCTTTTTCTTTCTCCCTTCTTCTAGATCCCTCTGCAGGTATAAATTCCTATGTGGTTCAGTGGAAGTGGTGTGTATAACAAGACTCTGTGTGGACCTTCTAGGAAAAGTAACACTGTTCCACTTCTGGAAGTAGGACTCATGGCATAAAACAGGTAATTGATAGGTTGTGTTTGTTTTCTGCACAGTTTTCAAAACAGATTATTGGGATGGTGGAGGAAACAAGTGTACATGAAGAAATCTAGCTCACTCCATACTAGCTTTTCCCTCATTCTCTTTGGCCTAACAACACAAGGTGTTCTTGCTATACCTAGAACTCCATTAATACAGGGGTGCTTAGGATCTTTGGTCAACTGTTCTGCCTTCTTTCTAGGCCTTTTCCACAACAACTGCCATAGCTCAGACCCTTTCTACTTTCAGCTCATTGTTCAACTGTTGTGCCTTATGAAGCCTTTACTTTAAGATTGCCACTGTGGGGAGGGTGCTTGGTACAGCATTAAAATGCCACTTGGGAAGCCTACATCCCATATTGGAGTGCCTGGGTTCAAATCCTAGCTCTGTTTCTAATTCCAGTTTCCTGCCAATGCACACCCAGGTAGGCAATGGGTGATGGCTCAAGTAGTTAGGCCAGTGCCACACATTTGGGAAGTAAATTTGGGAAGTACATTTGAGGAGTAAAACTAGCACATAAAATTTTATCTTTCTCTATCTCTCTATTTCTTTGCCTCTCTCTGACTTTGAAATAAAATGAAAATAAATATACAAGTTTAAAATAAATCTGTCCTAATCATAAGCAGCATATCTCCCCTTCCTTTTCTTTTGTAATTTATTTTTATTATTTTCAATACACATATTTATTGAATACAATGTAATATCGTTTTTAAAGATTTATTTATTTACAGTAAGGAAAAACCACCATTTAACTCAATAAGAGAAAACCCTTCTGAGGTTTAATTTACATATATGTATATTTATTTTTTACCATTCTTTTTTTTTTTTGAGAAACTTAAACTTTGAAGAACCCAAGAATGATACGTCTTTTGTGAGTGCTTAGACATAGCTATAGCTTATGAGACATAAGAGTGTCCTCATATTACATTGTACCCCATAAATATGTATGATTATTGTGTCAATAAAACACATAATCTAATAAAAAAAGAAAAACAGTAACTACGTGTGCAGATATGAAGTGAACAAGGCAAAATGTTCCAAATTATTAAATCTAAAAATACAAAACATTTTGAGCAGAAAAAAACATTTATTTATTTATTTGAAAGGCAGAGTTACAGAGAGGCAGAAACAAAGAGAAAGAGAGAGAGAGAGAGAGAGAAAGTCTTCCATCCATTGGTTCACTCTCCAAATGGCTGCAATGGTTGGAATTTGGCTGATGTGAAATCAGGAACCAGACGCTTCCTCCAGACCTGCCACATGAGTGCAGGGGCCCAAGGATTGTGCCATATTCCACTGCTTTCCCAGGCTATAGCAGAGAGCTAGATTAGAAATAGAACAGCCAGGACTCAAACCGGTGCCCACATGGGATGTTAGCATCGCAGGTGGCAGCTTTACCCACTTCACTACAGTGCTGGCCCCCAATGTGATATCTTAACACACGAATTCCATGTGTAAAGATAAAATCATATTAGTATTCCCATCTCAAGCATTAGTATTTCCATCTCAAGCATGCTTTTTATATTTCATTAACACTAAATAATGATAAATATTTTGGGAGTACATTGTATACATTCAATCAATCAGGTAACTAACATGTCCCTCTCCTTGTCATCACTTTATGATTGAAACTTTTAAGCTCCACTCTTCTATTTGCCCAGAATATACATAAAAGGTTATTATGAATGTTAGGCACCCCACTGTGCTAGGAAAACATGCTGCCTATCATGCTATTTATTTTGTGTCCTAACTGCCTCAGTTACATATCATCCCCGTAAAGGCAGGGATTTAAGTCTGTGTCATGCCTACGAAAGTCCTACACTATGTTAGGTGTTCTTTAACAATTTGTGATCTCTACAAACAATTAGACATGTCCAGCTTAACAAGGTGACTCCTTAAGGGAAGTTCACTGAGAATTAGGAAACTCTACTGCAGCCTTTTAATCCTGGACTCAACCAAGTTCAATGCATTTATTTGAGCATATTTCAAATAAAGGGAAATTAAGCATTGGAGAATTATATCTCTTGATGAATTTTTTTCTTGAAGGTCAACACATTAATTTAGAGGTTGGTGTTGTGATATAGTGGGTAAAGCAACCACCTGCAACATTAGCATCCCATATGGGTGCCAGTTCATGTCCAGGATGCTCCATTTCCAATCCAGATACCTGCTATAATGACCTGGAAAAATCCGTAGAAGATACCCCAAGTGTTTGGGCTCCTGCCATGCACAGGGGAGACCCGAATGAAGCTCCTGGCTCCTGGCTCTGTGCTGGTTTAGCCCTGGCAGTTATGGCCATCTGGGAAGTGAACCAGTACATGGAAGAGCTCTCTCCCTCTGTGTGTCTCTCCCTCTCTCTTTGTAACTCTTTCAAATAAATAAATAAATCTGGGGCCGGTGCTGTGGTACAGTAGCTTAATGCTCCGCCTGCAGCGCCAGCATCCCATATGGGTGCCAGTTCTAGTCCTGGCTACTCCTCTTCCCATTCAGCTGTCTGCTATGGCCTGGGAAAGCAGTAGTAGATGGCCCAAGTCCTTGAGCCCCTGCCCCCACGTGGGAGACCCGGAAGAAGCTCCTGGCTCCTGGCTTTGGATCAGCTTAGCTCAGGCCATTGCAGCCATCTGGGGAGTGAACCAGCGGATGGAATACCTCTCTGTCTCTACCTCTCTGTAATTTTGTCTTTCAAATAAATAAAATAAAATCTTAAAAAACATAAATCTTAAAAATTAATTTGTTTTAATTAAAATCAACTAAAAATAATTAAAAGTAATATGGGCATGCAACATGAAAGAATTCTTTTGTCATAACACAAAGAAGAAGTAAATTTTCATTAGCAGAGAACAGACTACTTCTTCATAATTCTAAATTTACCCTTATAAATGCATCATGTACTTTGATTCAGTCAATGGTGATACTCCCTAATATATATCTTCAGCTACAAAAGTTAAGAAAAATAATATTGCCCCAAACCTGTTTCTAGAAATTATTTATTTTTCACAATAAAAACCTACTTTTTATATATTCATTATGCTTGGGAATCATGAAAATGCTTTGGTTTGCTTTCTTATTTAAAAAAAATACTCTACATATAACGGCATTGTTGCTAATGGGATCCTCAAACTAATTCTACACACACAGGAGAAGAATGAAATGGAAAATATGACTGGTGATGGTAATCTGTAGCTCAATGGGAAATCTCTTGGCAGGATGTGTGTTCCTCTATCCCATAAACAGAGTTAAAAGCTGCATTGTACTCACACCCATAGGGAGCAAACTAATGTATTAGCAAATTATAAAAAGAGGAAAAATGGAAAGAGAGAAGCTAATGTTGGCAACTAATACAAAAAATCAGAGAAGTGCCTGTCACATATTGGTTTCTAGATTAATGAGTGTGAGATTCAGCTAACAATAGGTGAATCCATTGAGTATAGTAATAACTGAATCTTGAAAGCAAATTAATAAAATAACCCTTTTAAGCTTGAGTTACTTACTATTAAGTTTAGCACTTTATAAGTTTTTATGTCCTATGACTTCTTTATTTATTACAGATGTAAAGTGCTTGAAATCAACAGGACACCTTGGTCTTGTATGCATCTGATTTTTTTTTTTTTTTTTTTTTTTTTTTTTTTGTGACAGGCAGAGTGGACAGTGAGAGAGAGAGACAGAGAGAAAGGTCTTCCTTTGCCGTTGGTTCACCCTCCAATGGCTGCCGCGGATGGCGCGCTGCGGCCGGCACACCGCGCTCATCCGATGGCAGGAGCCAGATGCTAGGTGCTTATCCTGGTCTCCCATGGGGTGCAGGGCCCAAGCACTTGGGCCATCCTCCACTGCACTCCCGGGCCACAGCAGAGGGCTGGCCTGGAAGAGGGGCAACCGGGACAGAATCCGGAGCCCCGACCGGGACTAGAACCCGGTGTGCCGGCGCCGCAAGGCGGAGGATTAGCCTGTTGAGCCACAGCGCCGGCCTGCATCTGATTTTTGATTAAGGACATTGATAGTATTACTATTAAAACTCTAACTATATTTATGCATTCAGCATAATGTTGTATACAAGTGAGAAGAGCATGTGTCTGATACACATAAAGATGAAATATGCAAATGTAAGATCAAATACTTCCATGACGGAAGTATTTGCTATTCCTCCTGAGCTCTATAGTTTAGAGCCTGTAGCCCATTCCAGCTGCTAATAAGGAAGTTATCACACTGAATGATTTGAGGATTAATATTTGATCTCTACTGGTTCCAACACCAAGAAATTGTGCTAATATTAAAAGCATTTTTTTGCCTCCTTTGATGCATGCATTTTCTCACATACAGAAGCCCATTCACTTGTTTCTGTTGTGTATTTCATAGGGACTATTCAAAAATATTTTATTGTTGCTCTCCTTCTGGGCACAGGGTAAGAATGACCTTTCCCACCACATGGAATTTATTCTTGGCCATGTGCCTAGCACTGGAAAATGAATATAAATAGAAATGATAGGTGTGATCTACTAAAAGAGCTTTAAAGAGCCAAAGCATATTGAGTCATCTGCAAGGGACAGAGTTTTCCATCTGGCATGGCAAAAAGGGACTTTCCAGCTTAGGTCTTCTGGAGTGGACAAAGACAATGTGGAGCTGAGGCCATTCCAACCTTTTTGCATATAGCATGAGTGAAAAATAAATATTTTTTTTTGTTTAGGGCAATGATATGTTACTATTACTTTTTAATCCCTGCATAACGTAGCTTTTCTAGAAGATCCTGATGGCTACATCAAATCATCTGAACCCTGCTCAGAAAATTCTCAAAAGTCTCTCAGCAACTCACCTTTTATTTCTTCTTTTTAATTATTCTCGTCCCTGTTGTATTTTTGAGACAAACATATAAAATCTTAACTACAATGCGTATGAATTGTGCTAATAATAGAATGATGATTTACCAAGGGGGATACATTTTAGAAGGTTAGTAACACATTCACATCTCACAGTTCTTTCAATAACATTTTTGGGTACTTTCTGCATTACTACTAATGTCTAGGTTGCTAGAAATAAGGGAGTAACCAAACCAAATATGGTGTCCACAGGATGGAATGCACATTCTCATACAGTTAAAAAGACATTAAGTAAAGATATATACAGTATGTCAAGTGTTGATAAGTGTTATGAGACAAAATGAAACACATTAAGTGTGTAATGAATCTCATGGTAGAGAAGCGTGGGAGGAGAGGAATCATTATTCTATAAAGATTGTTCAGCTAAATTCACTTTGAAAAAGTGACATTTAAGCCAACTCTTAGAAGGAAAAGGCTTGAAAATAGTCAAGCTTTGAAAAAGCACAAATGAACATGTAAAGTGAAATAAATTCAGACAAACAAAAAATGTAAAAATCACCCATTCTGAAACTAGTACTAAAAGACTTTTTGTATTACTATCAACAAAAAAGGAAAAATAAGTATATCTAAATCTTATTGTTAATCTATCATTAAAAGCTTTTTCTATTCATATTAATAATTTTCTCTTAAAAAGTCTGGAATGAATGCTAAACTGTTAATACTAGATGATTCTTGAAGGTGGAATAATGAGAAACTTTGTATTGTGCTTTTTACATTTTGGTACTACCTAATATTTTAAGTCAGAAAACTCATAAAGTTTGAAAATATTCTTCCACAGGGTAATCATCAATGACTTTACAGCATTCCATTATACAGCTAATTAGCTAAAACAAAATTTATTTTATTAAGCCACCATTATTGGATATTTAATCTTTCCAATTTTTTATGAATAATACGATTTTAATGATTTTCATGATAAATACATAATATACGCAGCTACATTATAAGCTAATTAGACTTTCATGGACTAGGCTGGTAAATATAGTTTCGTTTTCTATGGGAAAATTGTACTATGTATTCTGAGCCATTTATATAAAGAGTTTGCTTTGGAGTGTAATTGACGTGTTAATTGTGTGCTTTCTCTACAGTTAAATATTTTTACAACTTGAGTCACTTCTATACATTGCTTTAATGTAGGTATGATACTTGTTAATTTTTAAATGTTCTAGACTACTTTGGGAATCATATGAAGCAATAAGTGTTACTTTTTATTCAAGTAAGTAGCAAAAAATCATTAATAATAACTTAGGTGGGCAAACCACGTGCTGGAGGTAGGGTGACCTGAGTAATCAATCACATCAAGTCCATGACTGATGAAAACATGATTTGCAAACTTCAACACAAGTAGTGAGTTTTCTTTGATAACCATACTTTTTCTCCCCATCCTGGGCTGATTTGATTGCTCATCTTTGTGTTCAAACACACCAGGAACTTCTTTTACCTGGTGCTTATCACATTGCACTGAAATTGCTCTGCTTCCATGACTCTCACTTATCTGTGAACTTCTTAACATCAGAGAGCATTTATTTTCTCTGTGAAACCATTACATGGTACCCCAGTATCCAGTACATATCAAGTCTTCAGGAAATGTTTGCTGACCTGAAATTAGACCACCTAAGGGATGTCATGGAAGACAATATTAATGTTGAAGTTAGAATAATGCAAATGCTTGCTTGAAGTAAAGCAAAATCTGAAGAGGAAAAATTGTGGAAAGAATGGCACCATCAAGTTGGGAAAAATCCATTTTCAACACTCAGTTTGGAGTTTCCACAAGTAGACAGGACAACAGAGTGAGTGTTACATGGCAGTTGTGTCCCTGCTGCTACAACAGTGAAAAAAGTAATTAGGAGGTCTCTCTGCCCTTCTAACAATAAAGCCTGAGTTCCCTTCAAGAAAAACAAACAACTTTATATCTGTTGTATAAGAAATGGATTTAATTTAAAAATAGACTCCAGCTAATACCCCCAGTTTGCCCTCATCTATCAACCACCATTCTCACCCTTTCTATCTGGACAAATTAAGGATAGTAAGAAATGTTAGAAAAAATCTTTTCCTACAAATGGCAAATAATTGCTGCTGGTGTACACAGCTACTAGTAGGGATTTTCCCCCCACTCTATTATTTTAAGGTAACCATGAATAATAATCTTCCCAGTCTTTGACTCTTCCTCCCACTTTTCATAATAATATTTCTGCAAATTATCCATGGCTGGCATTTGCTTCATGAAAGACACCAAAAAATAATGGAAAAAATGTAAAACATGAATTGTTGTTAAATGTCTTATATAATTATTACATGTAATACATTTGTTCATCTATATATGCATTTCTTTCTATAAATAAGTTCATTTTATTTATTTGAGAGGGAAAGTAAGGGAAGAGAGAGAGAAAGAGAACTTCCATTCACTGTTTCACTTGCCAAATGGCAGTAACAGCCAGGACTGGGCCAAGGGCATTTAACTCCAACAGAGTCACCCATGGGTGGCAGGGGCTCAAGCACTTGGTCTATCTTTTAGTGTTCTCCCAAGCACATTAGCAAGTGGCTGGATCAGAGGTGGAAAAGCCAGGAATTGAAAAGGTGCTTTGATTTGGGTTAGCAGCCTTGCCAAATAGCAGCTTAACCTGCTGCTCCACAACACTTGCCCCATCCAGATATTTAAATGCTTTCAAGACCAGAATGGAGTTATCTTGAAAATGACTGATTTGTCTTGTGGGGCAATTTTTCAGAGCTGTGGGTATTGGTTTCCTAAGGTTCTCACAACAGAACACAAGAAATTGGAGAGCTCTACGTGTGTTAAAGCAAATAGGCATTTGGGAAGCTAAGCAAACATTTTGAAGGCTCATTGGCAAAGTAAAAGGGTATGTTGGGTATATAATATTTATAACCCAACTCATTGTGGTGATTTTACAGCACTGGACACAACACTTGCACATATTTAATCATTGTCTAATTTTTTAAAAGATTTATTTATTTATTTATTTATTTGAAAGGCAGAGTTACAGAGAAGCAGAGACAGAGGCAGAGAGATAGAGAGAGAAAAATCTTCCATCCAGTGGTTCACTCCCCAGTGGCCAATCCAAAAGCCAGGAGCCAGGAGCTTCCTCCAGGTCTCCCAAATTGGTACAGGAGCCCAACCACTTGGGTCATCTTCTACTGCTTTCCAAGGCCATAGCAGGGAGATGGATCAGAAGTGGATCAGCAGAGACTCTAACCACCATCCATATGGGATGCAGGCAATGCAGGCAGCAGCTTTACCCACTATGCCACAGTGCTGACCCCATTGTCTATAATTTAATACATATGTCAGCATCAATTTTTCTGCCATTATATTATATTATAAAAAGACATCTGTCATATGAAAGATCCCATGCTAGCTGTTAAAAGAAATCTAAAGGTTATTTTTAAGAACCTAACACTGGGGCCGGCACTGTGGTGCAGCGGGTTAACGCCCTGGCCTGAAGCACCAGTATCCCATATGAGTGCCGGTTCAAGATCCAGCTGCTCCACTTCCAATCCAGCTCTCTGGCCTGGGAAAGCAATAGAAGATAGCCCAAGTCCTTGGGCCCCTGCACCTGCATGGAAGACCCAGAAGAAGCTCCTGGCTCCAGATCAGCACAGCTCCGGCCAATGGGAAGTGAACCATTGGATGGAAGACCTCTCTCTTTCTCTGCCTCTCCTCTCTCTGTATAATTCTTTCAAATAAATAAATAAATATTAAAATAAAAAAAAGAAACAAGCTGGTTAGGATAGGATATTTCAATACTAAAAAAAAAAAAAAAAAAAAAAAAAAAAAAAAACTACCACTTTAATATACTATCTTTGGTGCTTCCAGAATACTGTTCTTTAAATTTATAAGGATAATTTTTTTCATCTAGCTAGCATTATCAACATTCTGAGCTAAAAGTCAAATTCAGAGTTTATACTTTGAAACATAGCATTCTGCCTTTACAAGGTGGAACTAGATGTGACCCTTGCCCATAAGAAGCTCAAGCTCATCTTATTGTGTGGGATGATTTTCAAGTAATGAGAAAGACTCCTGTTAACTCTTCTACAGCTGCTCATTCCCAGTCTCCTCCACTTCAATATGTATCTCCGTTAGTAGCCAGATTTTTAGAAAGCCCTCCAATTCCTCTGTTTCTTATATATTTAATTCCCATATTTCAGAAACTCTGTTGACTCTAACTCTGAAATACACTTTAAATATGACCACCACATACAGTTATGTCAATCCATGTCTCTACTATTATTCTGCCATTATTATGATGTCAGCCACCAGGCTGATTACTTGCATTCAAATTTCCTTCTACTGTGGCTCACTGTACAAATGAGATCTTTCAGGAAATAAAATACACTATGCACTCCCTTGCTTAGCACTTTATCCACTTTCCATGGTAATCAAGTCCCACATTATCCATCACCATGTCTCTGACCTCGTCTGCCTCCTCACATCATCTCTATGGCCTAGCCACTATTACCTCCAAATCTGTGCATCAGATACATCACGCTTTCCTTCTTCTTCGGAAATTCATTTGTTTTCTGCTGTTGCTACAGCTGTATTTTTATGAATTGCTTTAAAAAAAAAAGATTTATTTATTTATTTGAAAGTCAGAGTTACAGAGAGAGAGAGAATGAGAGGCACAGTGAGAGAGGTCTTCTATCCGCTGGTTCACTGCCCAATTGGCCATAATGGCCAGAGCTGGGCTAATCATAGCCAGGGGCCAAGGGCTTCCTCTGGGTTTTCCATGTGGGGCAGGGGCCCAAGGACTTGGGCCATCTTCCACTGCTTTCCCAAGCCATAGCAAAGAGCTGGATGGGAAGCGGAGCAGCCGGGACTAGAACTGGTGCCCATATGGGATGCAGGCACTGTAGGCAGTGGCTTTACCCGCTATGCCACAGGACCGACCCCCATGGGTTGCTTTTAATTGTCTTTCCTAATCCCACTCATGTTACCTCCTCTACAAATTCTCCATAGATACTCAACTAAAGTAATCTCTACTCCTCTCCAGTCCAAACTCTAACTCATAAACTTTTTCATTATCTTTGTAGAATTCTCACTGTAAAGATTAATCAGCCTAGTTTTGGAGCTTATTTTTTATATTTGTTTTTCTTTACTGGAAATATTTTAAGCTGTGCAAAAGTAGGTTTATCATATTACTTTACTCTCCTAAATATATTACCTACATCAGATATACAGAAGTTGTTAAAAAATATCTGTTAAATTTCTGAATTTCAAAGTGTCATATACAGATAGATGTAAGCGAGTGACTTTCAGAAGGAATCATATGAGATTGAATATTTAATTTGGTCATGACAGACATCTTTCAACAAATACATAGGAGAAATCTAGTGTGCATCAAACGCTACATTAAGAAGAAAGGGTTACTCACCAGATTAAAGTATTTCACATATCAAACAATATGAGAATATCATAAAAATTTTAAGAATGACATTGACAGTAAGTATTCCTGATGCTAAGAAAATGAAAGGATCATAGGGGGCTGCCATAATCAAGGAATGCTTACCTTGGAATTAAGTAAGACACACAGGAACAATGGACTTAATAAGAGAAAATTGCTAAGAGGACATACATGGTTTCTGTGGCAATTGATATAACAGAAGATACGGTTGGAATTCATCCTGAGTAGGCCCTGAAGTGTTGAAGGCCAGCTTCTCAAGGAGGTTATCAATGTAGGGACATGAGAAACAAACTTACACTCAGCCTCTCAAATTGTCACAGTAAAGTCACCATGTCACTTTATATTTAAAATTTAATTTATTTTAACTATATTAAAAAGGATGAAAGAAAATTGAGCTTTGCCTTCATTCTGTTGGGCTAAACTAAAAAAATAATAGAATCAGAAATTATTTGGGGCCAGCACTGCGGCTCAATAGGCTAATCCTCTGCCTGCGGCACCAGCACCCCAGGTTCTAGTCCCGGTCGGGGCACCGGATTCTATACCAGTTCCCCCTCTTCCAGGCCAGCTCTCTGCTGTGGCCCGGGAAGGCAGTGGAGGATGGTCCAAGTGCTTGGGCCCTGCACCCCATGGGAGACCAGGAGAAGCACCTGGCTCCTGGCTTTGGATCAGCGTGGTGTGCCAGCCGCAGCGCGCCTGCAGTGGCGGCCATTGGAGGGTGAACCAACGGCAAAGGAAGACCTTTCTCTCTGTCTCTCTCTCTCTCTCACTGTCCACTCTGCCTGTCCAAAAAAAATTATTTTAAGACATTCTTCTTCTCTATTCTTTGGCATGAACATTGAGAGGATTTTTGTCTTATAAGTATTGCTCTCTCTGTCTCTCTCACATACACATTGATCTTGTTACTCCCAAAAGTATTCGTTCCAAAAAAAACTACAGAATGTTAGAGCTGAAAAAGATATTTTAAACTATCTAGTGAAAAACCTTATACATTAAAGTAAGATTTCTAACATGATAAATATATTAGTCTTAGATAATGCATGTAAAAGGAATTATTTTGAAATGCCCATGGCAGAGAAAGGAAATCTAGCCTTCTATTATTATCTTAAGATTTGGAAGCTAACACAAGCTGTAGAACTAAATAATAACTAATTACTTTATTTTTACTTTAGTTACTGCCAGCAACACAATGGTAATGTAAGGAGTCAAACGGGTTAATAGGCAGTCTGGAAAGTGAGGGTGGACAAGATTCCTGGGAAAAGTTATCCTTACCAAGGTGAGAAGTGCCTGCCTGCCCAGTCCCTGAGATCTTCCAATCTTATGAGAATAGCAAGGGAGTGGCGATTCCACCCTTCTGAACTCCCAGTTTATTGTGAAAACAAATTAGGAACCCACCCTTGTGATGGCTCTTTGCTTTCCTGTGAGCAAGCCAGACAGGATAAAGGATTGTAAATCAGGTCTTTGGCTGGGTTTGTCCTCCACCTTATTGACTGACAGTTTCTTCCCTCAAAACACGATTACCATTACCGGCAGCCACTTTGGGATTTTTCCTCTCTAGGAAGCCTCCCTCCATGCCACTCTGGCTGAAGGTCTTTGACTCTAATAATTCTTGCTTTTTTAAATCTATCTGCTTATCCGCTTGGAAATTCTTCTTCCATGTGAGAAAAAGAACCAAGGTAATAATAATTTATCTGCCATAGTTTTCCCATAACAGTACAATGGCAAATTGGCATATAGGTATTTTATATATACATAGCCTATATATGTGCATATATATAAATATAAATATGTAAGTATACATGTTAACATGAATTTTTGTGTATGTGCATAAATATGCAAAAGAGATCAATAAAAAGTAAAGACATAAACAGGTGACCAAATCAGCCAACCATTAAAAAATCTAAAGTATTAGAATTTAAAATCCATCTAGATTTTAATTCAATATTTTCCTTTTTGTATTGTTTATCAATTTACTGTCCAAATCCTTTCTTTAGCTATTAAAAGGAAAAAGGTTAAATTCCCATACATCTATATACATGGAGAAAAGTTATTGTAATACTTTATCTTCCAGGTAGAGAAATATGACCATACTAGCACTTTTCTGTGGGCTTGGCTTATTCGCAATAGCAAAACAAAATCCGCATGTTCTTTCAGCTACATGCTCCTTACAAATATTTCTGGATTTCCTTATAAGCTGCTGAACTGGCACAGATGTTTGGGTATTTAGGAAGGTTTTTGCTTTCTTCATCCAAACTCATGGTTTTAAATCCCCATGACTGGTTTGAATATTGTAGATTTATTTTCCAGATCATTATCTGGCACCTTGAGAAGAGGTGAAATGGCATTTGGATTTGTGGGAAGAAATGTGTTTGCAATCCCCTTGGACATCAAACCCCAAGAACTTTTACGCACCACAGTAACTCAATAATTAATTTCATAATATTAGCAAAAAAGAACCAGAGAACTATAAATAAACTCTTTGGTATTTTTGGAGAGAAAACATTATAAACAAGTAGGTTTAGAATATCAAGGCAGAATTTATATCTGCACAATATAACTTCCAAATTATTTTTCTATGTAAACACATATTGGAATAGTTTAAAAAATGAAATTCCAACTTATACTTTGTTAATATAATTAGGAGCCATTATAGTTCATAGCCTATGAGAAACAATGTAATTTCAAAATATGTTTTGCTGTTGATAATAAAATGTCAACAATATTAAAAGAATAATTGTTAACCATGGTTTTTAAATGACTGTTATTACATCTTTAAAAAGACAGTCATGGTATTTCTTTTTCCCTTTAGATAACCTTAATACCCTCAAATGTCCATCAAATGCTAAAAAAAGTCATTGACAAATGACTTAAGTGCTGCACACACAAATTAAATAAAATGAAGTGTTCAGGATGATATAATTTTTGTGGCTATAGGTTATCATAGCTGGAGAAACATCATGTCTATGGTATTATCAACAGACTCTCAAGTTGTGCTCTGTCAGCTCTTCGTAGGACAAAAGAAAAGAATTATAATGTATATGCAGTTGCACAGTGAAACACAAGATCAAGTACTCCATTCTAATTGCTCAGGCAAACCTCAGTTTTCTTAAAGGAATGGTAACTTTTATACTCAATAAAAATCAAGTTAAAAATTTGAGATGCTGAAGGGCATTCAAATATATATATGTATATAAATATATCACACATATTTTTCATATAGTGAGAGACAGATTGTAACAAAAATAGGTACTCATTACTGAGTATCAGAGCAATCTTTTGTTAATAGGTTCTCTCTATATATTTTAATATTCGAGGAATTAATATTCTCCACAAGGGGATGTATGTTATATGCCATGTTGCAGGCAAGGAGACTGAGTTTTATACTTTAAGTAATTACTCAACAGTGTTAGAATTCAAAGTCAGCTTTTTCTAGTACCAAAACTTTCTGCCATCCACACTGTCTCCCAGAAGGCATAAATGGTAGTGAAACGTGAAAACTTAAGCTAATCCCTTAGCTACCTTTTTCTCATTGAAGCCAAGCCCTGTGTTAGGTTAGATTAGATTGACTAAAATTAATTTTTTGAAAGTAGCTCACATGTAGCCCAAAGCAAACAACAGTGAGATAAATAGATGTGTTTTCCATAGTTAAAACATTTTGTTTGTAGAAAAAGAATACACAAATATAAAACAAGGAAAAAAAACGTTGTTCAACTTGGCCAGGGATCAATGAGTAATCCATTACCACAGTGATAATAAATCAGAATTTTTAAAAAAAAATTATATTCATTTGAGAGGTAGATGGGAAGTGGAAGAGAGATAGAGGGAAGAGAGAAAGAGAGGAGAGAGAGGGAGAGAGAGAGAGAGAGAGAGAGACAGCACGCTTCCATCTGTTGATACATTCCCCAAAGTCCAACAATGGCTGGGTCTGAACAGAGCTGGGGGATAGCAACTGAATCCAGGTCTTCCACATGGGTGGCATGACTCTATTACTTGGGCCATGGTTCCTGATTCACAGGGTATTACACTAACAGGAAGCTGGAATCAGGATTTAGAACCAGGAATTGAATCCTGTTGTAGGACATGGGTGTGTTCAACAGCATCTTATCCTCTAAGCTAAAGGCCCACCCCACAGTCAAGATTCTTTGCTCTGAGACACAGTTTGAAAACTTGGCTCTTCAGCTCTTTTTTACGTCATCAAAAATAATGTTTAAATAATTGTTAACCTCCTACAGCATGACCTGTGAAGTATCTTTTTTCTGGATGGTAATATTTTAGGTCATGTCCAAATGTATCTGATATTTTATGAGAGCAGTTGAAGAAACTAGCTTAAATATTATTTTAATATGCATGTTTTTACCCACAGTATTAAATCCACATAATCCTACTATATATCTTAAATAATGACAGAATTTGTTCAAGTTACTCAAACTTAGTTCTGTAGTTTTTGTTGTCCATTTGTCATGACAGGATGGGAGGAAAAATATGCCCTTCCTTGGGAAACACTTGCAGTGTTATGAAAACATGAATATGGCAGAGGTTATAAGTTAACTTTGAAAATTGCTGATAAACTTTGAATTATTTATCTGTGAAATTCTAAACATGTGTGGGTAGCTGCTTGTTAGACAACTCCTCTCAATCTTTAGTCTAGTATCACTGAGCATTGACCTCAGTGATTTGGAGAAATTAAAAGGTAAGATTTCTGCTTCCTGGAAATAAGTCATAAACTAGCTTTATGTGTCTCTATTTTGGTCTGGCATGCACATTTACTGGAAGGCCTAATGGTAATCTCTGAAGAAATTCAGAATAAGGAAATGACGTGATAATATTTCTGTCTCAGATATTGACTTAAATGGCATGAAAATAACTTGTTGATGCTGGGGGGGAGGGGAAAAGGAAAGGAGAGGGAAGACATGCACTATGAGTATATATTCCATTGGTGTAGATTACCAGGACGTATCTGTGCATACTTTAGGACATAAGACAGCAATTTTTTGAAACATTTAAACAAATTAGGAATTAGATAATTTAATTTTTTGAAAAGAATATTTTAATGGTTTTAATTTTGGTATTAGGGTTTATTTAAACAGTTTGGTAGTTGATAGTCAGGGA
The DNA here is from genome assembly GCA_949820135.1 of Sylvilagus floridanus. Classification (NCBI taxonomy): domain Eukaryota; kingdom Metazoa; phylum Chordata; class Mammalia; order Lagomorpha; family Leporidae; genus Sylvilagus; species Sylvilagus floridanus. Next base: position 37,371,830 of record OX463228.1, on the reverse strand, counting down.
TCCTCCTCTGTTTACCACGTCCTTTGGCCCGTGTGGTCACCATCTGGACTATCTGAGCAATCAAGAGTGGGAAACCTCTTAATGCGCAAACTGCCATTTGCCTGTTTTCATAGGGCCATTTGGTGTAAACTGAGATTATGCCTACCATCCCTCTCCACCACAAAATAAAAATGTGTCGAAAGAACCAGACTCAGATCTGAAAATTTCTAAAGATGGTATGTTCTTTTGTTCTGTTCCCTGAAAAAACTTAGATTTATACTTATGAACTTACACCAGCTTCTTTGAGCTCTAGGCTCTTTATGACAAAATTGGCTTTGACAGGGATAATCAACAAGCCATATCTCAAAGAAAAAAGAGCAAGACAGGATAAGAAAGCTCCAGGCTTTTCCTTTATATGATCACATCCAGTCATTCCTCTCCACTGTCTGTTATTCAAGTCTTAAATATGTGAAGACTACAAATAAGACTAACAGAGTCTTAACTTGGATAATTAGGTCCTTAAACATCCAAGTTCTTTATTTCTCAACTTGCCAAAATAAGTTTTCAGGTATTATTAAAGACAGCAAAACCAGGGACAGCTGTGTTGCAGCAGTTAGCTGATTCTGGGGACTTTTGTATCTTATATTGGAGTGCCAACTTCAGTACTCACAACTCTGCTTCTAATTCAGATCCTTTCTAAGGTGCCTGGGCTCAAGTACTTGGGCTCCTGGCACCTCAGTGAAAGACCCAGACAGTGTTCCAGGCTCTTGGCTTCAGCCTGGATGTTGTGGCCATTTGCAGGGTGAACCAGTAGATGAAAGATTTCTCTCTCTCTCTCTCTCTCTCTCTCTCTCTCTGTGTGTGTGTGTGTGTGTGGTGTGTCAGTATTTCAATGAAATAAAATCTTTTTAAAAAAAAGTTAATGAAATAGGAAATGGAAGTGAAAAAAGTGCTAGATAAAAGATTGGGTTATATGTGTACCACAAAATCAGCATCTGTTAGCTCTATTAAATGTCATCCCTAAAATATGGAATACCTTGCACGTTATAATTTTTGTCTATGTTTGGAACAAGTGACCATCTCTGATCACTCTCCATGTGACATACGTCATAATCATGTGTTTTATTAGTGCGGCAATTTTACAGGTGAGAAAACAGTGACGCTAAATTACCGGGCTGCCTGTGCAGCTCACAAGTTAGACTGAACTGGGCTTGTCTGACACTAGGGCCTAGCTCCTCCAAAAGACAACAGGCTGCCCCTCTGCTACCAGATTATCAGACAAACACAGCACTCAGAATTGACTCTTCTTGTTTAGCAAGGGTTAAATGAAGGAGTTTCTTTTCAGGTTTTACAGCAGTTTCTATTGGCACAGTAGTGGGATTCTCCAAGTCCCATAGCTCAAACATAACCATATCACACCCTGTTCCTCCCTCCACTCATCTCAAATGTTAATTAGAGCACAAGGTTGTGATCAATTCAATGATTACATTTCTGATCTAGGACAGGCATTTTGCCTAGTGCTCACGATGCCACATGCAATGCTCTCACTGCATATCGAGGGCCTGGGTTCACACACCCTCTCTGCTTCTGAGTGTGGCTTCCTGCCAGTGTATACCCTAGAAGGCAGCAGGGGATGGTTCTAGCGGTTGAGTCCCTTGGGAGACCTGGCTCCCGGCTTGGACCTGACAAGGGTGCAGCTGTCTTTCTGCTTTCCTAACAAATAAAATAAATTTTAAAAATATCTTTTCTAAACCTCAGAGTACATATAGCCTGTGATAAATCATTTATCATATCCCAAAGATGCTCTGTCATGCTCTTGTTTATTTCATATAAGGAATAACTATCTTTAACTAAGGGGCCATTACTAAATTTCCTTTACATAACCCACCCTTCCCCAGCTTTCACAGTGGGTATAAAATAGGAATATAATAAATGAAATAAATATTATCTGTGAAACATAAGCAATATTTATGGTCTCAACATTTTTAAAAATTCTTTTCACTGCTCAAAAAGGGGCACATTTAGGAAAATAATTTCTTTGTTGTGGTGCTGCTGCTAATATCCACTGAGGTTTTGAATGATCAGTTTTCTTGTCAATGGAATAGAAATTCTAATACACTCTCCAAAGCAATGACCTGAATATTTGTACCCTCCAAAATTAAAATGTTGAAACCCAATCCACAGTGTGATGGGATTAAAGGGTCGGGCCTTTGAGAGGTGGTGACAAGTTGTAAGGTCAGAGGCTTCGTCATGATACTAATATAGTTATAAAAGGAACCTAGATATGTCCACACCTTTTTCAATGAATCAAATGGGGGCTTTAACCTACTGCACCACAGAGACAGCCCCCAGTCTCGGTTTTTATAGTTTCTAGAGTGAGGTAAAATAAATATCTGTCTTTTATATATTCCCAGCATTAGTATTATCAGTTCATCTAAGCTTCGCCATTGATAATTTCTAATTTAAATTTTTCTACAAAGGACAAGGTGAGAGGCCAGCACCGTGGCCCAGTATGTTATCCTCTGCCTGTGGCGCTGGCATCCCATATGGGTGCCTGTTCTAGTCCTGGCTGCTCCTCTTCCAATCCAGCCCTCTGCTATGGCCTGGGAAAGCAGTAGAAGATGGCCCAAGTGCTTGGGCCCCTGCACCTGCATGGGAAACCAGGAAGAATCACCTGGCTCCTGGCTTTGGATTGGCACAGCTCCGGTGGTTGTGGCCATTTGGGGAGTGAACCAACAGAAGAAAGTCCTTTCTCTCTGTCTCTCCCTTCCACCGTCTGTAACTCTACCTCTCAAATAAATAAATAAATAAATAATCTAATCCCCCCTCAAAAAAAGAAGGTAAATAAGCCAAGTGTCTTCCATAAATACAACAAGATATTAGCACAGTTCCCAAGACCATGTTCACATAAGTCAGTGTGTTGGGTTTCACTGTGTGACTGTGAACATGGACAAGTCAGTGGATCAATTTGTGTTTCCATGTCCACCTAAGTAAAACAGGAATAACATCCTTTTCTCTACTATATGAATTAAATAAAATAATGTATGTTTAAAAACAACTAGCACTGCATTTTAAAATTTGTGTATGTGTTTCTTCTTTGGATGAATAAAACACTAAGAATTTAAGTTTTTTTTAACTATATGCATTAATTGATGTTATATTCTCATTTCAGTATTGTTTTTAAGATTTATTTATTTAATTGAAAGGCAGAGCTTTAGAGAGGGAGAGGCAGAGAGAGAGAGAGAGAGAGAGAGAGTCTTCCATCGGATGTTTCACTCCCTAGAAGGCTGAAAAGGCCAGAGCTGTGGCGATTCGAAGCCAGGAGCCAGAAGCTTCCTCTGGGCCTCCCATGGGGGCACAGGGGTCCAAGGGCTCAGGCCATCCTCCACTGCCTCCCCAGGCTATAGCAGAGAGTCGGACCGGAAGTGGAGTAGCTGGGACCAGTACCAGCCTCCACACAGGATGCCAGCACTGTGGGCAGCGGCTTTACGTGCTACTCCACAATGCCGGCCCCTCAGTAATTATTCATACGGTTGCTTCTTTACTTTTCTGTGGCTCCTCTATTTTCAGCTATTGTTGGTGCAAGTAAATGTTCTTTAATTTTTAATGTTTAATATTTTACCTACGTTGACTACCTTTCTAGGTTATTTATTCACATAAATTAAAACTCATCTAAATATCTTTATAGTACTCATTTTTAGTCAAATTTCTTGGTTCTAATGCTTCGGAAAGTTTGTATTGCAAGATTCTGTATTCCTAGGAATAACAGTTAGATTTTCTCTTTAAGTTGGAAGACTCTTCATCATCATATATTATATGTCTCTAAAGCTTGAATTTATTCTACCTTGCTTTTTATTCCTGATTTTGTAAGAAAACACTCAGTACTATTGATTTGTTCTATAGTGGCTGGCTATGGATAGAAGTCCCAGTTAGGAATTTAAGATGACTCTGTGATTTTTCTTTTTTATTTGGAATGAGTGTGGTGTTACCCACTCTCAAAAATAGGCTTCTAATCTAGCCTAGCATAGTATACATTGTTCACAGAAACAAACTCACATTTTCATCTTTGTCTCATAGAACAGTAAGACATAAATCCAACAATGTTGTTTTCTGAACTGACAGCTTACTATAACGGGAACACTGAAAGGAAGGTTTTGTCCTATGCCCTGGCTGACCCCCACACTTCTCCAGGCATATGGCCTCCTCATACCCTATCTTCATGGCTAACTATTCCCCTACCCCTGCCAAAATTAAGGGCAAAAATCTTTAGTATTGTCTATTTTCCATGAATGAACTGTTTTAATGCTCCAGACAATAGAACAAAATGATAATTGAGGTTGCTATAGTGTGTGATTGAATAGTGATATTGCATTTTAGCTCTAAATTGGCAACAAATCGGATCATATGTATGTACTGTATTTTCCACTTTCATCGGAATACTTGCTATTGTGTAAGTGCAGTTTAAATCAATGTTTCTCTTCTTCTTTTCTCTCTTCCCATCTCTCCCTCTCATTCATTTATTCAGTCTCTTTGCTTTTCCTTTCTCTCTCTTTCAAGTGTGTGTGTGTGTGTGCATGTGCATGCTCATCTACGTTTTGGTCATTTGGCTAAGGCAAAATAAACACAAGGATCTTGAAAGAAATTAAAATGGATCCAAGCATGAAGTAATGAACAGTGGCCAGCCTCCCTGTTTTTTAATTAAATCGTATTATGTACTTTGTATAAATCTTTAATTCTTCCATCTGTGTTTTCACTGAGTTTCTGGGGTTCAAGTGCTGATCCTTCATACCACGTTTGTAATACAGTAGATGGGGATTTACTGGGGTGGGAATGGAATGCATTATACATAAAGGGATTAAACATTTTTCAAAGAATCAAAAACTCATATAATCTTTCCTGAACTGTGGTTAGAGTTTCCAAATTAACTTTCTTTTAAAAAAAAATCTGTCAAGCAAAGTACCCACTTATCCCCTAGTCTTTCCGGAAAGAGATTAAGGATCTGAGGAAAGCAAATGAAATTTAATGAGTTCTATAAAAGAACATATCTTGGACTTTTTTTTTTCACAGCCCAAAAACACAAAAACAGGGGTCATCTTTTCATCTTACCAACTTTCTTTCAGAGCAGATCCTAAAATATTTCAGCTTTCACCCAACAATTCTAAAATGTATTCCAATCTTGGGGACCTCTTCCCTTCTGTTATAAATCACCAAGAGCTGGACATTGTCTGGGCTTAAAAGAAGATTTTAAGCAGCAAAACCAGACATTTCTTACTCGATTTCCTGAAAACTCAGACTTGACGAAGGTTTGGCTTTCATTCCTTCCACCCTGGTGTTGTTCCAGAACTTCTAGATTTATATCTCTCATTGAAGACAAAGTAGCAGCATATCAGATTTTTCTTCTCCAAAGAAGAACAGTTTCTAATTAGGGACTTTGCAACTATAAACCACTTGGAAAAATATTTAGGCCTACTCCTACATTTGGCATTGCTCCTTCAGCTGAGAACAGGCTTCCTCACTTGAGGAAGGTAAATACTATCTCTCGTCTTGAGTGAAGGCTCCGTTCCAAGCTCTGGGACTTTCAACTCCCCTCACTATAAAACATGACCCCAGTCACACTCTTCCCAGGAATGCTTTGCTATCTTTATCAAATTTTCTCATATGCATCAGGATTGTCAAAGGGACATATATCTCAATCTTGGCTCTCCATACTTATGTGTCTAATCTAGAAATGTGGAACACACTACTACAGTTTATCCTCATTTGTGGTTTAATATTTGTCTTGAAAAAGCCAACATGTGTTATAGTAGAAAAGGCTGCACAGGGTAAAGCAGAAATCATGATAATCATAGCTAACAGTCACTGATCATTTCCCCGTGCCAGATGCTGTCTTAAGTCCAGCAGAGCAATCTACCCTTCATTTCCCACAAGCTCAGCAGCCTGTGTGAATTAGATACTATTCTTCCCATTTTTAAGAGTGAAAACTGTTAACTTCAAGAGTACACAAAATTCCTCTTAAGTTTGCCCGCAAGAGAAAGGCAGAATTAGAATTCAAATGCAAATTAATTTGCTTTCAGAAGCTAGGATCTTAAATATTATGTTATACTCCCAATAATTCAATGGCAAATATATGATTTGTAATGCTTAAAATGATATGGATTCTATATTAGTAAGCAAATGCTAACTGATTTTGGAAAATACTGTACTCACTGACATAAAGGCCAAAAGTAACTGTTGGAAGAAAAAAGGGCAAAAGTAACTGCTGGAGGAAAAAAGTGGATCTTAACTTGGGAATATTTTACTGAATTCTCCACAGAATCACTCAGTGTATTTTATATTTAAGAAATTATAGTGCTGTTACATTGTATAACAAGGCAATATAGTAAACAAAATATTTCAAATTATTTTAAGACCATCTGAGATAAATATATAAATAGAAATAAGACTTACGGTCACACAGTTTTGATCTGCCAAATCCATGGTGAAACAAAAAGTGGGAAACTCCCTCCTCTCTACTCATCTATAAAACAGTAAAAAAAGTTTCAAAATAGCAAGGAACAGAAACCATTTTTAAAAAGTAGTCTTCAGAAAGAACTACTTCTGTCAAACCAAAAGTACTCTACTTGGAAGCATTAAGGAGCAAAAAAGTCATTTCTCAATTACTGTTTTCCTTGGTGGGGGTGACAGTAGGGGTTCAAAATACTCTTATACATAGAACAGACTGACCAAGAAATGGCACAAGTGATTTTGATCTTTCCCTTTATAATTTTCATCTTAGCTTTGAACGTTTCCATTTTTTTTTTTCTGTGAAAATTTTGGGATCCATTAAAACACACCTGATACTGAGAAGCACTTAACAATTGTAAAGAGTAAAATCGTCTCCATTTATCAAGTCAATGCACAAAACAGCAGCACCCATTAGAAAATTAGGCCAAAAGAACACTTAAAAGTGAATCCACTTTACAGGTAAAATCAAAGACACCAGCAGGGTTTCTTCAATTTGTATAATAAAGTCACGACTGACCCTCATGTGTCCATTCCTGCTAATCCACAGAGGCCACCACCAAAACATATTGACCAATAAGGCCAATTTATTAATTACTCAAGTAAGGGAAAATCTCACTACATATAAGCAGTGTCTCAGACGGAGGAGGTCACGAGTCTGTGCTATACTTGTCTAAGGTGGGTTTCTCAATGTGGGCAATGATTGTGTTTGACCATTGTTCTTGATATGAGTTGAGAACTAATGGACCCAGAAAGATGGTGTTCTTGAAGAGAGTTCACAAGCAAGTATGTGCACAGGTGAGCCATCGTTTGTCTTTGGGAGGGAGCATTTAGCCAGTAAATTAAGCAATAAGTTGTCTTGAAATGAAGGCTAATTGAGAAGCATATTATTCTGACAAACCTGTTTTCAAGACATTCCTGAGGCAACCAATGAAATTATTATTCTGAGAAGGAGATTACGGTCTTATCCTTCTGGTCCAAAATTGGCAGAACACATGATAAAGTCATGTGTTAGTCATGTCATGTCTTAATCCTTAGGCCGTGGCTAAGACATGGGACTGCAAGAAGTCTTGGTTCTCAATAATCTTATACTAATTAAATATTTTCACATTAGTATTATTTAATTTTTTTTAAAAGTTTTTTTAAGTTATGACTGATAAAGAATTGCATGTGTTAAATGTATAAAATTTGCAGAGTTTGAAAATGGACATATAGCTGTGATAAAAATCATCAAAATCAGATTAAAAGGTATATCTAGCACCTTGACTTTCCTTATGTATGGTTATTTTTGTTGCTTTTTAAAGGTGAAATCTACGCTCCTATTTAAGGATAACCTATAAAACAAAAAACCCAAAGCCCTGAAAATAATAGCAAATATTTGTTGACTTCTAATTATGCTTTTGACAGTGTGTTCTGTTCTCAGGACACTATTAAATCTTTTCTTTAAGGGAGAGGTAGAGAGAGAAGAGAGGTCTTCCATCTGCTGGTTCACCCCACAAATGGCCACAACTGCTGGAGCTGAGCAGATCCAAAGCCAGCAGCCAGGAGCATCTTCCACATCTCCCATGTAGGTGCAGAGGTCCAAAGACTTGGGCCATCCTCTGCTGCTTTCCCGGGGAACATCAGCAGAAAGTTGGATCAGAAGTGGAACAGCCAGGACTCGAACTGGTGCCATATGGTATGCTAGCACTGCAGGCTGGGGCTTTAAGCTACTGCGCCACAGTCCCAAAACTACTAAAATATTTAAAGCATAATCATAAGGTAAATGCTACTAGAAAACTCATTTTCCAAACAGAAAAATCTGAGCCTCAGAAAAGATAAAATTTTCAAAAAATTCTACCTAAAAATGGGTGCATGATTCTAGTTGTTTGAGTATAAAAATTTTACCATCTGGTATTGTGGCACAGTGGGTTAGGCTACGGCCTGCAATGCTGACATCCAAATTGGAGCTTTGGTTTATATCCCAGCTTTTTTCTGCTTCTGATCCTGCTCCCTGCTAATGTTCTGGGAAAGCACTGCAAGATGGCCCAAGTGCTTAGGCCCTTGCAGTCCCTGTGAGAGACTCAGAGGTGTTCATAGCTTCCAGCTTTCGCCTTTCCCTGCTTCCAGCCATTTCAGCCATTTGATGCGTGAACCTGTCATTCTGTCAGTCTTAAATTAAAAAAAAAAAAGAATTTTGAGGAAGCTGAGTTACATAAAAAGTCACTGAATTAGAGACTTCATTACACCTCTTGTATGCTATTGACTTACAAGTTTTAATTGTACTGTTTAGGAAGAAGTTATCAACTTAAACCTATATAACAAAATATCTTAATTGTTGTATCATTTTCTCATGTGATCAGAAGAAAGGACTATTTTTTTTTCCACTAGCTTAGCTCTTCCAGCCATCCTCAGATCGAATTTTGTGATGCCTGATGGTGAAGTGATGAGGGCCACAGATGAGATGAGCAATGGTGATAAAGGTAAGAAGGCAGATCTCAGTGTTCTGGGGGGCCTGAAAACGAATCACTGACATGCCAAAGGCAGGATGAAAATGCTAGACCCCACGGAGAGTTTTACAGAGGACAATTAGGAGGTAAAGACAAACAGAATAGCAATGTCCAATATTCCTGGGAGAAGTTTGAAAGGTAAAGTGTATAAACAGGTACTTTGTCTCTTATAACAACTACAAGCTACAAAAATAATGCATACCCAATCACAAGTTAGGAGAAGCAGAAAATGACCAGTTTGCAGCAGATTCAGACACATAATGTATTATTCACCAAACTGTGTGTTATCCTTGGGGGCAGACACTGACCAACAATGAATGCTAACGATGACATAAGATCTGCACAATGAAGTACATTCACCTAATTAATATTTGATGGACAAATTCAATCAAAAGAAGAAATTGGTATTATAAGAATCAGGAAACCAGAATGTATTTGTATGTATTCTGTCTATACTTGGGTAAACATATGTACACAATTTGCTTGAACACAAAAAAATTATATAGGATTTAATACATTTACCTATCAAAATGTCTATAATAAATATGTCTAACTATTAAAATTATTAAAAGGAAAAGTGAAGCATTGAAGTATTAATATTAATGGGCCAGGTTTATACTAATATGCTCTAAATAACTATAAATTCTGTTCTTGCTTTAAAAAATATAAAAATTCATAAGGGAAGAATTTGGAAACATTTAAAATATTGGCTAAGATAGTCTCTAAGTGTTCAGAGCCTAGATATATTTAGAGAAATTTTATTTTTTTTCCCAAAATCAGTATACATATTTGTTTGTTGTAACTAAAAACATTGTAGTGATTGAAAATACAAGATATGACAGTATAACAAAGAATGTCTTTCTCAAACAGGGATATAATGAAGAGCATGATATGGGGTGACATGGCTTGCTTCAGGAGTATATTGCAATTAGAACTGCTAGAAGACAAAAGGTGTCCATTTATTTGGGGTGTCACCAAATAATCAAGCTCTAGCAGGTGAGGCTCAGAGAAAGAATATTCACTTGTGACAAGGGAAGGGGGCAGTGGGAAGGCAGAGCTCCCTAAAGTCTCCCTCCTTACAAGCAGTTTTCTAGGGTTTTAGTGCGCAGGTTAAAGGAGTGTCCTGTATTTAGAAGAGCTGTGTCAGCCCTGTCCCCTTGCAATATACACCTTTATACATCATCTGCTTAAAAATCTGGCTCAGACCGGTTTCTTCCAGTTTGGTTTGTTTGTTGGGGTCTGGCTCCCCCTGAGTACAGTGTTTCCCAGAACATCCTCTGGCAAACTCTGACTCAGACTGGTTTCTTACGGCATTCCTCTTTTGTGGTGGTCTGGCCACCCCTGAGTACTCTATTGCAAGATAAGCTTTCCTGGAACATCCTCTGAAAAACAAGTTCAAAGGAGTAAATTGTTTGATTCTCTGTCTGTGTTCCCGTTGCCCCCTCAATCTCAACATTTGCCTAAACCTTACACTCTTGGTTAGAAAATCTGGCCCCAAACAGCTCACTCCTGATTCTTGAGGGATATGGAAAGAAAGTCATTCTTCTAAAACCACGTGGTGATGCAGGGGTGCTGGTACCCTACAAGTTAGAGTGAAGTTCTCATGCTGCAAAATCCCACCCACCCCGTCCATCTCTAGTATAGCCTGGGGCTCAGAGGGATGATCTGTGTTTTACCATGAAGAGCCAACTGAGGAGCCGTCAATCTTCTGACAAAGGGAGCTAGCAAGAATTGTATTTTCCTTAATCTCTCAACATCTGGAGATGACCTGGACACTCCAGCCCCAATGAATATCCCTCCTGTGGGCAGTATACCCAGCGGTTAGATCCTAGTTTAGCTGATGCCCTGGTGTTGAATCCATGTTGGGGGCCAGATTTACCCACCCATGGTGGCTTCTCTCCTCTTACTGGGCTACCAGGAGCACATTGAAAAGCAATGACCCATTTATCCACCTGCCCTAGCTCAGCTGTTGAAAATTTTAAAAGCAATCTGCAACAACTGAGAGGAATTTGTCTTGATGTGGGTAACAAATATCAATCTTAAAAGTCCAGGTTTCTTGCTTCCTGCTGATATGGAAATACTAAGTAGAGGGGCTGGCACTGTGACATAGCGAGGAAAGCCACCACCTGCATCACTGGCATCCCATATGGGGGCTGGTTTGTGTTCCCTCTGCTCCAGTTATGAGTCAGGTCCTTGCTAATGGCCTGGGAAGGCAGCAGATGATGGTTCAAATATGTGGGCCTTTGCCACCAAGTAGGGGACCAGATGAAATTCCTGGCTCCTTTCTTTGGTCCGGCCCCATCCTGGCTGCTGCAGCGCTGTGGCGAAGTGGGCTAAGGGGGCTAAGCCTCCACCTGTGACGCCAGAATCCCATACGGGTGCCAGTTCAAGTCCCAGCTGCTCCATTTCCGATCCAGTTCTCTGCTGTGGCTTGGGAAAGCAGAAGATGGCCCAAATCCTTGGGCCCCTGCACCTGCGTGGGAGACCCGGAAGAAGCTCCTGGCTCCTGGCTTTGGATCGGTGCAGCTCCGGCCGCCGTTGTGGCCATTTGGGGAGTGAACCAGCGGATGAAGACCGCCACCACCACCAACCCCGCGCGCACACGCGCGCACGCGCCTCTCTCTGTAACTCGACCTCTCAAAGAAATAAAAAGTGGAGAGCCAGGGAGTGCAGTGGAGGATGGCCCAGGTGCTTGGGCCCTGCACCCCATGGTATTCTGTGCCAATGGGAACAGAAGAGGGAATACACGCACATTCACTCACGAGTATGGGCCACCCCACAGAGAAATATCCAATATGAGTGGGCCAAAGAATTGCCCATAAATGAGAGAAAGAGGGGAAAAAATGGAAAACTGTACCGGTACTTGGGCAGGTCCCTCTAGCAGTGGGAGAGCAGGAGAGTGGGAAAGGCCCGCTGGAGCGCCGTGGCGGAAGAGCGCCTGGGAGTAGCAAGTGCCTTCTGCAAACCGGGGCTGAACTATCCGAGCTTGGCGGGAAGACAGTTCTTGCCTGCCTTCCAGCTCGTTTCTTAAAGAAGGGTGTGCTACCCCAATGGGATATGCAAAAGGGCTGGTTCTTACCCTGTGCCCTGGTGCCAGAGGAGGCTGGTGCATCCCGGGAAGGTGGGTGTATCAAATCGGCCCTTAAAGGGATAGCGTTGCATTTAACAGGGATACCAGAGTTCCAGCTCACCTAAACTTACTTCTTGCCTATTTATCTCACATCTCTCTCAGGTCCAACAGCAAGGTTCTAAAGCTTTCTGCAGACATTCGGAGCACTGCAGTATATCAAGTAGAACTACTTAACTTCTCTGGATTCAAGGTCTCAAGAACAGATACTGCCTAAGACTCTTATTTTCTCTAGAAGGGTAGGGTTTTTTTTGTTTTTATTTTTTTTTCTTTGTAGTTTCTATTATACCTATGTTAGCTGGCAACAATTTGTGCAGGGATTTACTTATTTCTTGCATGTGTTTTAGCAACATATTTCTTTTTTTTAAGATTTATTTTATTTATTTGAAAGACAGAGTTAGAGAGAGGTAGAGACAGAGGGAGAGCTCTTCCTTCTGCTAGTTCACTCCCCAGATGCACGCAATGGCTGGAGCTGTGCCCAAGCACTTGGGCCATCTTCCACTGCTTTCCCAGGTCATAGCAGAGAACTGGATCAGAAGAGGAGTAGCTGGGACTAGAACCGGCACCCATAGGGGATGCCAGCATTTCAGGCCAGGGCTTTTACCTGCTGCACCACAGCGCCGGCTCTAGCAACATATTTTTATAGTGCTCTAATCTCTTCAGATCATTGGTATATTGTGGTTCCAATCTGGGGTCACAATTTGGACTGATTCCTCAACCAGCCTCCACCCTCAGTTATCAGGTTGATGGGTGAGTTTTGTCACTCTGCTCCTTGGCCTTTGCTAGCACAGCTGATTTCTTCCACTGTCTAAGGAAAGATCATCCAGGTTTGAATACCTGTGCAAGTAGAGTTGTGAGTTGAAAAAGTGCCTCTGGTCAGTGGCAGGAACTCTTCAGGGGGATTCTCAGGCTTTCAAACATGCCTTCCAGTTATATAAGTCAGAGGTGGCAGAGAGATGCCTCGTGCACATTTATCCACCTGCCTTCCCTGCTCGGGACCTGAAGAAAGAGGACACCCCCCCCCCCCCACGTATAGCTAATCCTGCACTGGATAATGCTGCTTGTGCCATTAGGAAGCAGTGGACACGGTGCCAGCTGAGCTGCTGTCCTAGGTGAGGGATGGCTGTAGAGTCAGGAGAAGAGTCTGGGGAACAGGGAGCACTGTGTTAGAAGATTCTTAATACCAGGAGCTGAGGGTTTAGGCTCAGCGCTGGTTTCAGGGAGAGGCCCTGCTGGTTGTCCTCTTATCCTTATAGAATTAAAGAGATGCTCTTGACCTCAGAGTCCTGACTAGCGTGGGAAATGTTTTGCTTTGTGTTTAGCAAGGGGATGTTAGGGTCAATAGTCCCAAGGCTCTAGGGGCTCTAGGTGGTAGTTTAAGGGTATACTCTCTGGACCACTGACAGTACTAGTCTTTCCCGCAGGTAGTCTTGCCATAATACATAGGAAATGGAGGAAAAGAGCCCAGACTAACAGATAAAACCCAGCTCAGTGATTTCTAAGACCCCCTCTCTTGTGCTGCTCAGTCTCCCAGAAGAAAAATCTGACATAGTTACTCCAGCATCCTGGAAAAGCCTGTCCCTTTCTTATCCCTGATTTTTTTTTCCTGATAGCGCATTTCCCGTCCTGGCTTTTACTTTTGGCAATGCTCAGACACTCATGAGAGTGTTGCAATCTCAAATTACTCACTTCTTGTTCTGTGTGGTACTGGACAGCAGTGGGGACCAGATGCCCTCTTCACCTCTCAAATCTCTTGAGTCAGCAGCTCAGGACTGCCAGGCACCGTACGGAACCTCCTATGTTGATAGCAAGGAGGAAATATTCCCCAAGAGCAAGTAAGTCCTACCCAAGCTGCTGCTGCCAACCACCTCACTCTCACTTCTCCCCAGCCTAGGAGAGGGACAGTCCCATCTAGCTTCTGCAATTTCCTTAGCAGACACAAGGGGTCCATTCTCTTGGGTTTTCACAAAATAATCAGCCTCAAGAAGGACTTGCACATGTGACAAGTAAAGGAGACTGTGGAGAGGTTGAGTTCCCTAGAGAAACTGCCTCTCTGGGCAGATGTTTGCCAGGGCCTTTACAGCCAGAGTTAGGGGAGTTCCCAGGATGTAGAATGTGGGGAAAGGGAGGGCATTTCTGCAGGCAGCACACATCTGCACACTTTGTGTGCTCACATCTGACTCCGATCACTTTCTTGTAGCTCTCCTTGGTGGTGGCGGTCTGAGCACAAAGTGGCAAGCTAAGCTTTTCTGGAACATCCTCAAAACCAGGCTCAAGTAAGTAAGCTGTTTCAGATTATCTGCCCCTTCTTTCTTAAATCTTACACCCTTGGTTACAGAACTCAAACACAAAACCTGAAAATAAATTAGTGAATGTGACAGTATTATCAAATAGCCCTTATCAGCAAAAAATTATCAAGAAAAAAAATCCCTCCAAACCAACATTGGCATAGTTTTCAGTACATGAAGTGTACTCTAATGTAGCTGTGGGAGATAAAGGTGACATTTTAAAGAAATGAATATGTTAACTTCAAATTATGCAATGACCAAGAAAAGAGGTAAATGGAAATTTTTAAAAAATATTTATTTATTTATTTGAAAGGTAGAGTTCCAGAAAGAGGAAGGGAGAGACAGAGAAAAATATTCCATCCTCTGTTCATTCCCAAAATGGCCACCTTGGCCGGAGATGGATGATTTCAAGCTTCTTCTGGGTGTCCCACATGGGAGCAGGGGCCCAAGAACTTGGAACACCTTCCACTGCTTTCCCAGGTGCAATAGCAGGGAGCTGGATCAGAAGTGGAGCAGGGGCCGGTGCTGTGGCATAGTGGGTAGAGCCGCCATCAACAGTGCTGGCATCCCATGTGGGCACTGGTTTGAGTCCCAGCTGCTCCACTTCCAATCCGGCTCTCTGCTATGGCCTGGGAAAGCAGTAGAAGATGGCCCAAGTCCTTGGGCCCCTGCACCCACATGGGAGACCTGGAATAAATTCCTGGCTCCTGGCTTCTATTCAGAGCAATTCCAGCCATTGCAGCCATCTGGGTAGCGAACCAGGGGATGGAAGAGACCTCTCCCCACCCCACCTTGGCCTCTGCCTCTGCCTCTCTGTAACTCTGCCTTTCAAATAAATAAATAAATAAATATTTTTAAAAAAAGATGGAGCAGCTGGGACTCAAACCAGCACCCATATGGGATGCCAGCGTCACAAAGAGTAGCTTTATGCACAGCACCACAGTGTTGGCCTCAATGGAAATTTTTTTTTAATAGGTACTCTACATTTTCCAGTTGTGGAGGGCCAATTGGGGTAAAATTAAAACTTTTTTGTTTTTTTTTGTTTTTGAAATACTGAAGGAGACACCTTTCTTTGATTTGCTGAATATGAATGAAGACAGATACAGTCCTAAATTCTGTCTGGGCATTAGGGAAGAATCTGCTTGAGAAGTCAGCGTTGATGAAGCAGCGTCAAAAAGTAATGCAAAGAAGCCAGATCCAGTTCACACCATTTTGGTAGTGTATTAGGTGCCTGGAGCTAAGGGCACCTCCCTAATGTCCAGTTCCCTGGAGCAATACCTGTGCTGTCTATTTTTCTTAATTAAAATTGTCTGTTATAAATAACAAATATTACTGATTCATTCTAGTTCATAGAAACAGTGAGTCTTGAACCCTAATGTAAAAAGTTAACATCTTGAGACTGGCTCTGTATCTTAGCAGGTAAAGCTGCCACCTGTAGTGCCAGCATCCAATATGAGTGCTGGTTCGAGTTCTGGCTGTTACACTTCCGATCCAGCTCTCTGCAATGGCCTGGGAAAGCAGTAGAGGATGGCCCAACTCCTTGGGCCTCTGCACCCAAGTGGGAGGCCTAGAAGAAGCTCCTGGTTCCTGGCTTCGGATTGGCCCAGTTCTGCCAGTAAAGCCATTTGGGGAGTGAACCAGTGAATGGAAGACCTCTCTCGCTCCTCTCTCTCTGTCTCTGCCTCTCTGCCTTTCAGATAAATAAATAAATTTTTTAAATTTGACATCTCCTTAATTTTCTTCTTGTATCTACTTGATTCATATTCTCCTTACAATTATGCTTAACAACAACATTGTTTAATTTTAGATATGGTGTTCAGGCCAGACTTCACAGAAAAGTGATTTGGAGGAAAACAAGAAAAATCAAAATTGGGCATGGTATCTAGGAAAGATTATTTCAGGCAGAGAGAGCAACAATGTAGTGGATTTCAGATGACATTCTGCTTTGGCTTCTGTGAGATTAGGACTAATTCTCACCTGATATTGCTAGAAAGGAGCAAGGAAAAGGAAGAATAGTAAATCATGAGGTTAAAGAGCTAACGGCAGGTCTAATGGCACACCAATAATCAATATTCAATTGAAACCACTCCCGGATCAAATTATTAAACAATGAGCGCATCAGAGGTCAAAGTGAGATTGCTGGAGTAAGGTCATGAATGGAAATCAGACTGTAGGGAAGAAAGCAAGTGGTTGGAAACAATACAAACTAGATCAATAATTCAGTTCAGCTCAAAAGGTTATAAAGAATTAACTGCAATGTACGAGTGTGGACAAAAAAGTTAGGTTATCAAGTTATAATTTCAAAATTGTTATATCAGTCAGGGGCTAGTTCAGTTCTTCAAAGCAAGGAAAAGACTTTAGAAATGTTAATACAATACGCCAGGTAAGAAATAGTGAATTCTACCAATATACACAAGAGGACAGAGAATAACTGAGTTCCTAACAAGTTTGATTGCCAAGTATATTCTAACTGCACCAAACATGAAGTATTAATATTTTTGCTATTTTATTGACATTTAAAATAAGATATTGATGATAGAATTTAGAGGGAAAATACATACATGTGAACGAACATTTTTCAAAGATCACCGTCAGTGTAGAGACCACATGAAATGAATGTTTCCTGGAATCAAAAATCCATGCCATGATGAAATCAAAAGCAGAAGGCATTGATTCGACAGGAATGAAATGGAAAGAAGCATTTATAGCATTTCAGTGTCTTTGAGCCCTGGCAATCACTCCAACACTTGTCTCATTCCTGACACCCTTTTTTCAGAGGGGGCTATTGTTAATGAGAACATTGGCAAACAGAAAAACTTCATAAAGGAATGAGATATAAAATTTCCAAAGCAGACACATCACAAAAATAACACCTTGTAAAATGAAATCTATACTTTGTCAGATAAAACCAAACCAGAGTTAGATTAAGTAATAAGTTCCTAAAGTTACACATCATGGGGGGAGGGTGACTATACCTATTACATGATAAATGAGAAAATAGCAGAAAGGAGTTCCGAAGTTCCAGTTATAAATTAACGTCAAAGAATTGGAAATGTGGATACCATGATTTTATCGGTACACATTTGCATCTGTATTGAAATGTCGCACTGCACCCATAAACAAATTTAGAGACAAACACAATTATAACTTGATTTGCCCAAAGAAACTAAGCAGAAGTAGTATGCTATGCAGTCTTAAAAAGGGGTATTATTTAAACCTCTCTTTCTTTGTATTTTTTTCCCTTTCACAGTAACCACCAGCATTTTGAGTGTGGTCTCCACCTCTGTGTATCCTAGAGGGGCATCCCGTGGAGAAGGCCTGCAGCAAGACTGGGAAGAACAAGTACATGGGAAGAAGACACATGTTGCTCATTTTAGGCCACTAGTATTTTTGATAGACTAGCCTAGTCTTTTTCAGACACATAAAGCAATATGCTCATTGTGAATTGATGATTGTTTTGTATTACAACAACTGCAATGATAAAATACAAGAGGAAGAAGATTCATCAAAAAACTAAGCAAATACAAGTACAAAAAAATTTGTCTCCTAGGATGACTTTCCTTTGATTTAATAAATACATCTTCCCAATTGAGTGTGTGTACACTGCAGTCCCACCCCCTCACATAGACTGTAGTAGCAGCAAATACAGAAAGACTGGAAAAAATTATTCTCTTGGTAATTCTCTTCTTTTATTAAAGAAGCAAAGTGAAAGAGCATGAGTAATGCCTGTTATCAAAGAAAGAGATTAGATTCAATGTCAGGAAAATTATAATTGTCATACAGTGCAGTCCAAAGTTTTATATATACCTTAGACAAAAACTAAAAAGAAAGGAAGAAAAAAGATCTCCTGAACAAATGTTTCTGTCTACATTCTGTTTTATGTACTAGTTCTCTCAAACATCAAGGTTATTGCTTTCTTTCCCCAATATTTATGGAAAATTCATACAGTTCTGGCTACAAAGCTGTAAAAATTTGAAAACGTAATATAAAACTTCCCAGATTGTACATCTCCTCCCTCTCTTATTCCCACTCTTATATTTCACAGGGATCACTTTTCATTTAAAATTTAAACACCTAAGAATAATTGTTTGTTAATTACAGAGCTCAACCAATAGTACTAGAATAAAAAAAATTACTAAAATGGATAAAGTATTACATCAAAGAAGGAGGTACCTTTCTCTGAAGGGAGGAGAGAACCTCCACTTTGACTATGACCCTGTCGGAATAAGATTGAAGTCAGCGAACCCTAAAGGCTTCCATAGCCTTGGCAACTCATGACTAGAGCCTAGGGAGATTACTGAGGCCATAAACAAGAGTGTCAAATTGTTAAATCAACTTCAGGAGTCACTGTGTACTTACGTCTCATGTGGGATCTGTCCTTAATGTGTTGTCCAATGTGAAGTAATGCTATAACTAGCACTGAAACAGTATTTTACACTTTGTGTTTCTGTGTGGGTGCAAACTGATGAAATCTTTACTTAGTATATACTGAATCAATCTTCTGTATATAGATAATTAAAAATGAAAAAAAAAATCTTGGTGTTACATTGGAAATTGCCTAGAAAATTAATCAATTTTTTAAAAAAATATATCATGTAGGATCTCTGTCCTTAATGTGCTATACATTGTGAATTAATACTGTAACTAGTACTCCAACAGTATTTTTCACTTTGTGTTGCTATGTGAGGGCAAACTGTTGAAATCTTTACTTAATATATAGTAAACTGATCTTCTGTATACAAAGAGAATTGAAAATGAATCTTGATGTGAAGCAAGGGGAGAGGGAGTGGGAAAGGGGAGGGTTGCGGGTGGGGGGGAAGTTATAGGGGGGGAAACCATTGTAATCTATAAGCTGTATTTTGGAAATTTATATTCTTTAAATAAAAGCGTTATAAAAAAAAAAAAAAAAAAAAAAAAAAAAAAAAAAAAACTTCCCAGGACTCTGTATCATGAAGACACAAACACATAGAACTAAACTTGTTAGAATAGCAAGTGCTGCTGTGCTGAGAGAGTGTACGTGCATTGGTCTAATGGAAGATAAATAAAATAGATGCATCATATAATTTTCCTCACACTGGGGATGAAATAAAGCACTGACATTCCCAGAGCAGACAAAACAAAATTTCAGTTCTAAAGTTTATAGACGCTAGTCTTGGCAGTTGTCCTTTGGAACTCATGAAAATATATTTTAACTGATAACATAGAGGAAAATAAGTTTTCCACATAAAGCATGTTAAAAGTTTTACTGGAAGACAGCATGTCAGAGCAAGACTGTGATTGGCACAGGGAATTTCTTTTCAATGTCCCTTCTGCCTCAGAGACTAAAAAGCTTACTGCTATGCAACACTTATTTTACTGAACATTTCAGTGGTTTTAAATTTATTCCATTTTTCAATATACAATTTATATAATTCAGGCAATTTTAATTGAATCTCTTTGAAGAACCTCACCCAGGAACAACCATAAATAGACATAGCCAATATATTGTCCCACTTTTTAAATTATCCAGTGTGAGAATTCGATGCACTTGATGAATTAACATCAAATAAAACTTAAACTGTCAACCTGAAGTTTGCAACTCTATAGAAATCTGTTTTTTTTTTTTTTTTTAACTTTTCCATGAGCTCAAGCTGCCATACTGACATTACATATTGCAGTGCCGGTTTGAGACCTAGTTGCTCTACTTTTGATCCAACTCCCTGCTAACGCGCCTGGGAAAGAAGCAGTTGGGCCTTTGCTGCTCATATGGGAGACCAGGATCAATTTCCAGGATCCTGGTTTTGACCTAGTTCATTCCCAGTCATTGAAGCCATTTGAGGAGTAAGCAGTGGATGGAAGACCTCTGACTTTTTGTCTCTCCCTCTCTCTCTGCCACTCTCCTTTTCAAATAAATAGTAAATCTTTTAAGAAAAAAGACATGTGGTCCAATGAAATAGAAGACAGAGCTCAGAAAGGAGCTCACATGTTTATAGTCAACTGTGTTTTTGCTGAAGAAAATAGACTCATGGATCTACATCAACTGATTTTTTTATGAAGGTATCACAAGATACTGAGGAAACTGAGTACCCACTTGCGGAAGAAAGAACCCAAGTTTCTATCTTACAGCATGTACAAAAGTCAACTAAAGATGGACTTAAACAAAAAACCTGAAACTTTAAAATTACTAGAAAAAAACACGTGGGAAATCTTCACGACATTGGTCTAGACTACAGTTTGGGGGGTTTGACCCCAAAATGCAACAACAAAAGCAAAAATAGGTGAATAGTGTTACAGCAAGCCAAAAAACAGCACTAGGGGATATTTTATAGGAATGGGAAATTACATTCATACCCAAATATATAAGCCACCAAAGCACCTCAATAGCATGAAAACAAATAATACAATTGATATTGGAGAAGGAACATGAATAGAAATTTCTTAAAAGACGAGATACAAATTCCATCAGACATGAGAAAAAGAAATGCAGGGGCCAGTGTTGTGACATAATGGGTTAAGCCATTGCCTGCAATGCCAGCATCCCATTTGGGCACTGGTTAAAGTCCCAGCAGCAACCGTTCCAATCCAGCTCCCTTTTAATGTGCCTGCGAAAAAGCGGAACTCGATGGTTCAAGTTCTTGAGCCGCTGCTCCCATGTGGGGGACCCTGATGAAGTGCCTGTCTCCTTGCTTCAGCCTGGCCCAGCCCTGGCCATTGTGGCCATTTGGGGAGTGAAATGGGGAAATTGGGGAGCAGATGAAAGATTCTCTCTCTCTCTCATCTATCTCTGTCTTGCTGTAATTCTGCCTTTCAAGTAAATAAATACTTTGAAAAGAAAAGAAAATGTTCAATTACATTAGGGAAATGCACATTAAAATCACAGTAAGATGTCACTTCACACCTGCCAGAATAAATATTCTTAAAATGATTGAACATAACAAATGCTGGACAGAATTAGAGAAAAGGGAAGTTTTGGACACTATTAGTGGGATTGTAAATTAGTACAGGTGTTAGTGAATACTGCATGGAAGTTCTTCATAATAACTACAAAATAGAAATACCATTATGATCCAGCACTTTCATTTCTGGATATATTTTCAAAGGACTGAAAATTAGTGTGCAGAAGAAATATCAGCACCTCATGCTCATTGCAACTGTATTCATAACAGCCAGAATGTGGAATTTAAGTGCTCCTCAGTGGGTGAATGGATAAAGAAAATGTAGTCTATACAATGGAAAATTAGTTGCTTGTTTTTTCACTTACAACAACATGGATAATAGACCTATAGGACATTATGCTGAGAGATGTAAGTCAAACACAGACAAAAATTTCATGCTTTCACTTATATACAGAATCTAAAAAAATCCTACTTACATAAGGGGAGAGTAGAATAATGGTTACCAGAGGCACTAAGGTGCAAATTTTCTGTTATACTGAAGTAATAATTTTTATGATATTTACTACACAGCCTGTTCACCATGTAATAACATATGATAACAAAATATTACATATTTTACATATTAAATATTTAAATATTACATATTTACATATTAAAATTACTAAGTGAATATACATCAAATGTTTTCACTGCACAAAAAATGGTTATTATTCCAGGTGATGGGTGTGTTAATTAGCTTGATATAATCATTATACAGTGTATACTTATATTTTTATAATATCATATATAATCATAAATTTCCAATTTACATTTTTTGAAGTTTTTTTTAAAGTTTTTACTTAATGAATATAAATTTCCAAAGTACAGCTTATAGATTACAATGGCTTCCCCCCACATAACTTCCCTCCCACCCGCGACCCTCCCCTTTCCCGTTCCCTCTCTCCTTCCACTCACATCAAGATTCATTTTCAATTCTCTTTATATGCAGAAGATCAGTTTAGTATATATTAAGTAAAGATTTCAACAGTTTGCCCCCACATAGCAACACAAAGTGAAAAGTACTATTGGAGTATTAGTTATAGCATTAAATCACAATGTACAGCACATTAAGGACAGAGATCCTAGATGATATTTCTTTTTAAAAAATTTTTAAAAAATTTTAAAAATTTTTGACAGGCAGAGTTAGACAGTTAGAGAGAGAGACAGAGAGAAAGGTCTTCCTTTCATTGGTTCACCCCCTAAATGGCTGCTATGGCCGGCATGCTGTGCCGATCCGAAGTCAGGAGCCAGGTGCTTCCTCCTGGTCTCCCATGCAGGTGCAGGGCCCAAGCACTTGGGCCATCCTCCACCGCCTTCCCGGGCCACAGCTGGGAGCTGGGCTGGAAGAGGGGCAACAGGGACAGAATCTGGCACCCCGACCGGGATTAGAACCCCGGGTGCTGGCGCTGGAGGCAGAGTATTACCCTAGTGAGCCGTGGCCCCGGCCTCCAATTTACATCCTTAAAAAGGTTGCCATTGGGGCTCACATTTTGGCATAAACTATTGCTTACGATGCTGGCATCCCATACCTGAGTTCTGGTTTCAGTCCCACCTGCTGTGTGTTCTATCCAGCTTCCTGTTAATGCACCTGGACAGCAGAAGATGATGGCCCAATTACTTGGATCTCTGTCACCCTGGTGGAAGATCCAAATGGAGTTCCTGGTTCCTGAATTCAGCATGGCCCTCACCTGGATGTTGTGGCTATTTGGGGAGCGAACCAGCAGATAAAATCTCTCTCTCTTTCTCTTTTTACTTTATGGCATATTTCACATGATGCTTGGCATCCAAACCACACCTTCCAAGTATATAGATTCTTCCTTTCTTTATATTAATTTATCTACCATATAGCTAAATAATATGTATTCTAGAAATTCTTCTGATTCTCTGATACCAATCATTTGTTGGTGTAGACTTACTAATATTTCCTTAAAGATGGGAATAGTTATAACATACTGGGAGTGCACTAATTCTTCTGTACTGATGCTGAATCTTTTTCATAGAACAAAAAAGCGAAATTTTTTCATTATTGATATAAACATTTTGTAATTTAGGTAGTTGTCATAAATTCGAGCAAACCAAGTTCAGTAGCAAGTATTTCAGGTTTAAACAGCAGTGTATTCAGCCAGATTGTGGAACAGCTGGTTGGGCAGCTGCATGGATATTGGCATCCTATGAGTGCCGGTTCACAGCCCAGCTGTTCCACTTCCAATCCATCTCCCTGCTAATGAGTCTGGGAAGACAGAGGAAAATGGCTCAAGTACTTGGGTTCCTGCCATGCACCTGGGATACCCAGGAACATCCTGGATCCTGGCTTCAACCTGCTCCAGCTCTGGATTTTGTGACCATTTGAGGAATGAACCAGCAGATAGAAGATCTCTCTCTTTCTGTCTCTCCCTCTCTTTCTGTAACTCTGCCCTTGAAATAGATAAGTAAGTCTTTAAAAAATAATAAATGTTTGTATTTCAATGACTTCAACATATCTGAACTTTCTTTTGATGCTACATAAGTAATAAAAACAAAAGCATTCATTTCACCAAGCACTTTTCCCTCCATATACAATATTCTCAGCATTTCATATATATTGTTACCAGTATTTTTTGCATTGTTTCCTGAGAGATGATCTAAATCATCAAAATAATGTTTTTGAAAAAACTATGCAATGGCCAGAAACTCTTACGAAACTATTTATGTCTAATTTAAGTACTTTTGAACAGTAAGAATCTGAATAGAAACTACTAAAATAGTAAGTCTGAGTTTGAATTTCTGAGCACAGAAAATTCAAGTGACATTAAATTTTGGCCTAGATAATACTGTGATGTGTTAATGCAACCATCACTCTTGCTTGTTAGTCAAATATATTTTCACATGTTCCCAAAGAATCTCTGCTGCATAGGGGAAAAAAAAACCTCATCTCTATTCTCACTAAACAGCACTGATGGATTCAGGACTTGCTCCTGGGTACCTATGTACTTTATTATCCTTCTATCCTAAAGAATGCCGTCTTATAAATGGACCAATGCAGAGACCTGGGAAAGCAACACCCAATCCTGCACTAATGACTGATAATCAAGACTGTTCGTCATTAATTTGGTGACCTGTATGCTGTACAACAGTTTAAAATAATGAGCAATATTTATTTAACTGTCAGTCATATTGATCTCTCTATAAAGCAGTCAAATTTAATGTTCTCTGTGGTGATAATTAAGTTCATTTAAGAAAGAGAGGTGCTGACATCTGGCCAACAAAGAGTATTTCATGTAAGTCATAACAGTCTAATCAACACCAAAATCAGTTTATTATAAATCAAATGAAACTGTATTAAGTCAGCACATCTCTGCTGATTATTTGGAAGGTAATTTTTCTCTGAGAATAGAGAATACCATTTTCAATTTAGAAAGGTATGGGGCAGAAAGATAGCAGGGAAGGAAATTTGAAAATCAGAAGCAATTCTTGATGCCCCAGATTTACTGAGGGATTTGTTATTCTGTTTTAGTTCACTCAGCTACCTTATCCCTCTACTCTAAAAATATGCTGGGAGAATCAATCTACCAGGAAAAACATCATTCCTAGGAAGACTTATGCATCGAGGAGAGAGTAAAACAGAGCTAGGTTCTTCTTGTGTTTTAGTCACAGGGAGCTACATCTTATTTGTAGACACATTTGCTGTATTGTTTCCCCTGAAGCGCACAAGGTAGGTTTAGCAAAACTGAATAAACCAATTTGGGTCTAAGCAAGATATTTGCATGTGCATATAAAAATCTAGAGATTTAATAAATTATTTAAAAAATAAACAGGGGAAAATCAGTCCTCAATTTTCCCTTAATGATCTATAGATTTTATACAAATAAAAATTGAAATAAGGATCTGCTGTAATTTGGGTGTGGTTTATTCATGTAGGCTTCATGCATTGAGGTTTAGGCTTCGGTGTGGTAATTGTTGGAGATGGTGTGGACCTTGAAGAGGTAAGGCCTAGTGGGAGGATCTTTAGGGTATTGAGAGTGCTCACTTGGAAAGAATTAAGGTAGTATCTGTGAGACCTCTTGGTTAGTTTTCATGAGAAGATGACTACAAAACTATCAAGGCCGGCACCTTCCCCTCTTGGGTTTCTTGTATTTGAGACAATCTCTTCCTCTTGTGTGCACTCCTGCTATGATGCTGCCCACCATCAGATCTTCACCAGAGTCCAGAAACCCAGGTTCACCTGATCCTAGACTTTTAGCCTGTACAACTGTGAAATAAGTAAATTTTGGGTCTGTTTTTTTTGGTACAAAATTAACCTGCTTCAGGTATTTTATTAAAGTAACACAGAAGTGACTAATAAATCATTTCATGACTTCCCTTTGCCATAAAACAAGAAATCTGTCTCCATGATGCACATTGCACATAGTGATTGGCAGCTCAATGAATGTCAAGGACAACAGTGATGGCTAAGGTTGAGATGATTAAGGCAATTATGAAAAATAATTTTTTGAAAAATCTACATGGAACTCTTTAAGTAAAATTCTCACTGAATAAACAATGATTTTGTGGAAAGAAAATATGTCCTGAATGTGTCATTTTTAAGCCACATTACTGGTCTGTAAGTGCACGCAAGTTTTGATGCTATTTGTCATAGGGAACCAAAGCATACATAAAAGTCAAGGAAAAGATAAAGACTAAATTGTTAAAACTTTGAAAGTATTTGATCTGGAAATGAAAGAAATTCATCTGAGAAAATTTGGACCTGTGGGTTTTACTGGTGAAATTAAGCAAAACTTTCCAGTTACAGAACATTTTCCAATAGTGTACTAAATGAGAGCTAAAAATACTTTCACTTAATATTTTCATGATGCACTATAGTTACACATCACTTCATTGATGCCATAAAACACTTAGGTGGTTTCATTATCCCCACTTAAAAGATGGAAATATTGAGTCATTTGATTTAACTACCAAATATTAGTGCAGTAAGTAGAATTTTTCCATTTATTTTTTCTCTCTCTTGTCTGTTAGCAAATCTAGGTGATTTTCTGCTATCATTTTGCAGAAGTATTCATGATGTGGAAGCAATTTATAACTACAAGACTGTGCCAGCCCGAAGCCAGGATCCAAGAACTTCCTCCAGGTCTCCCACATGGGTGCAGGAGCCCCAGTGCTTGGGCCATTCTCCACTGCATTCCCAGGCACATTAACATGGAGCTGGAACAGAAGTGGAGCAGCTGGGGCTTGAACTGATGCCTACATGGGATGCCAGTGTTGCAAGTGGTGGCTTAATCTGCTATTCCACAGCACCAGTCCCAACTGTGGTTTTTAGTTTGAGAGACAAAGAGACCCGCAGAGAGACAGATAGCTAGATAGAAGGCTTCTATCTGCTTGTTCTCTCTTTCCAAATACCCACAATTATCAGGATAGACGGAGACTGAATCCAGGAGCAGTGAACTCAATCCATGCCTCCCACATGGGTGGGAAGGACTTGATTACTTGAGTCACTACCACTGCCTCCAAGAGTCTGAATCAGCAAGAAGCTGAGCTGAGCACTGGAGAAGGGACTCAAACCCAGGTACTTTAATCTGGGACTTGAGCTTACTACCTGACAGATCAAATGCCCATTGCAATCACCTACATTTATCTGATTTTTCCTTCTTATAATGGTCAATATGCATTAATCTGATCCAATCTAGAACCACTAAGAACTTCCCACTGTGCTTTTGATCACTCCATAACCAACAGATGCTACTACAAGACAATTTCTTCTCAGAACTTTCCATTTAATTGTATGACTTCAATCGAAATTCTTGTACAAACTTCTAACGGCCTTTAGAATCAGGGATTTTTTTTTTTATTTTTTGACAGGCAGAGTGGACAGGGAGAGAGAGAGACAGAGAGAAAGGTCTTCCTTTGCCGTTGGTTCACCCTCCAGTGGCTGCCGCGGTCGGCGCGCTGCGGCCGGCGCACAACGCTCATCCGATGGCAGGAGCCAGGTGCTAGGTGCTTTTTCCTGGTCTCCCATGGGGTGCAGGGCCCAAGCACTTGGGCCATCCTCCACTGCACTCCCGGGCCACAGCAGAGAGCTGGCCTGGAAGAGGGGCAACCGGGACAGAAGCCGGCGCCCCAACAGGGACTAGAACCCGGTGTGCTGGCGCTGCAAGGTGGAGGATTAGCCTGTTGAGCCATGGCGCCGGCCATAGAATCAGGGATTTTTATCTGAAGTTTGTTTGCTTGTTGTTGTTACATCATAATTTTTAAACATAGCACCAGGTGACAGAAGATGTATTCGGTACCTACTACAGTATTGTGCTCTCAGGATGTTCCTCCTCTTTGTTAGAGGAGAGATCAAAACCTCAAGCAACATACACTTACAGGATGGAACTTCAAAAAGTTCATAGAAAAGTGGGACAAATTGGTAAGTTTATTTTGGTGTCAAGACATGTTGAAATCCATGAATTATTTTTCAAAATATGTATTTTTTGTTAACTGTTAGAAGCTCTCTCATATGCATGGATTGTAAAACATTTTACACAAAATTAAACTTCTCTTTTAATGTCATTTCCATTAACATTTTGGAATATCTTCATCTATACAGATGGTGTCCTATTGAAACTTTCTCGATGAGTTCTATTATCTACTCTACCCTCCCTATTGTCCCATCAATCTCTATTCCATTTATTGAAAATAAGAATTATTTGTTTTCATTTTATCTGCAAGGGAGAAAACTAGCTACGGGAAGCCAGAACGATTCCTCTTCTAATAATTCACTTCCCAACGCTTACAGTAGCTAGAGCTGGACCAGTGCGAAACCAGGAACTCAAAATTCAATCCAGGCCTCCCATGTGGATGGCAGGGCCTGACACTGAGGCAACACCTGCTGCCTCCCAGTGTGCGTATTAGCAGGAAGCAGGATCTAAAGTAAAGCAACAGGGGCTCAAACCAGGCATTGTGGTAAAGAATGAAGGCATTCCATATGTTCACCCCTCACAGTTGTCTACACTAACTTTAGTTTTGTCATCATCCATAGTAAAATCAGTAACTAATTAATAGCCTGCTCTCTCAAGTTCTCCAATACTTTTTTCTCATTCCTTATACTCCAAAAGGTGAAAAATCTACAAAATAGCAATTTCAGCCCTAATATCTACCTATACTACCTTTCCTTTTAATTATCTTCTCTGGAATAATTCTTCCTTGCGATCTAGACCAAAGGCAGACAAATTGTTTTTTGAAAAGGCCACTTCATAAGTGTTTTAGTCATTGTAAGCATTGTTTCTGTCACAATTAGTCAATGGTGCCATGTTGTATGGAAAGCATACATGTGTCTATTATGTTTGTTGTGTGAAAAGCATACATGTATTTGTTACAAATTTATAATAAATGAATATGGCTGTATGTCTTGAAAATCATGTTCAAAACATTTGGTCTGGCACTAGTCACCCATAACGTACGGCTCATCAAATTCAAAGGCCAGGTAGGCATTGAAAATTAGCTGGAATTAATGATATGTGACTGTAAGCATGAATGACAAAAATGTCAGAGCATGGAAGTTGAGAATTTGGGGTAAAGGATAAAAAGAGACATCATAATTGATGGTACAGAAAACTAAGGGTGACTGACAAATCAGAATGGTTTTTATAGTGACTGGGAGTTTACTTTCAGACTGAAAAATAAAATTTGATAGTTTTTAGTCCTTTGGTAGGCTGTACAAGAGGCCTTTGGCCTTTCCCGCTGGCCTTGCGGAAGCTCTCTGCCATGAGGTCTAAAGCTGCAAGGATGTGAATTCTGCCAACAACCAAGGAGTTTGGAAGAGGAACTGTAGCTTCTGAGCAGATCGTGGCCCCAGCCAACACCCTGACTTAAGCCCGTCAGATCCTGAGCCCAGACACCAGTCTAGCTTTGCCAAAACTCCCGATCCATTGGAATCGTGAGATGATAAATCTGTTTTGTTTTAAGCTGATGCATTTATATCATGTGTTATAGAGCCTCAAAACCTAATATAACTTATAATGTTTCACAATGCATTTTATTAACTTAAATACTATCTGATATTTTCTCTTCTAGTCTCATATCTGCACATTTCCTACTGATCCTCAATTCACTGTAGCAGAGATAAATCATCAACAGTTTCTACCACTATCCGAAGACATCTACTTCCCTCTTAAAACACAGGGGATGTCACTCTTTTTATGGAAGGCCTATGTCTTCACTGCACCTATGCTAATAGGCTTTCCCCGTCTTGCAGCTATTGCTTTTGTGTTCCGGGTATTTGTTCCCTATTTCTTCATTTAGTTGTGTTCAAGTGTCTCGTGGGGCCAGCGCTGTGGCGTAGTACGGAAAGCCACTACCTCTGGTGCTGGCATTCTATATGGATGCTGGTTTGAGTCCCAGCTGCTTACTTCTGATCCATCTCTCTGCTATCGCCTGGGAGAGCAGTAGAAGACGACACAATTGCTTACACCCCTGTTCCCATGTGGAAGACCAGGAAGAAGCTCTGGCCCCTGGCTTTGGATCAGCCCAGCTCTGGACGTTACCACCATCTGGGGAGCGAATCAGCAGATGAGGACCTCTCTGCCTCTGCCTCTCTGTAACTATGCATTTCAAATAAATAAATCTTTTAAAAAATGGTGCCTCTTATTTATGTGTATGTATGTTTGCATATATAAATATTTTTATATATATAACTATTTATGTTAGTCTTCATGTATATGCAAATATATACACATATACAAATAAATATCTGCACAGATTTTATATATATATATGTTACTACATACACTAATGTCTCTGTGTGTATTTACATATATATATATAAACACAAGAGCATTTCAAAATGATACTGAAAAAAGGACATAATGTGCCAACTATTGCAAGATTTTTGTACCATAATAAACTTATATATTACAATTTCATTTTCCATGAATTTTGAGGTGCTTTTGAACACATAAAATTCATTCACACCCATGCATAAACTTACTCTATGAATTTTTATATATATTTTATATATACATTTATATATATGAGCACATACCAACAACCTCCTCTTACACTGCTCCACTTTGCATTGAATTTATTCAATGAAATATCTGTATCATCCATCTGCACTTCCTTAACATTCCTTTAACATGCACTTGACTGAGATATTCTAGACCAGGTCACCAAGGGTTGTATTTTGCTAAAATCAATGGAAAACTTTGACTTAATTCCGTTTCACCTCTTACAAGTGTAGGTCAATAATTACTGCCATTCTCCACACTTGCCCATGCTCAGTCCTGGTTCTTGACAGTCTTTCTTTTGGGCTTTCATGACGCTGTATCCCTGGGTTTTAGTTTACTTCATTAGTTTCCCCTGCTAACTCTCCACTTCAGGCTCCGCTGCTAACTTTAGAAGTGTTTCTGGGTTTAGTTCCCTTTTTTCATCTTGGCAAATCTTTCTAGGTGATACTGTTAATGTTCATGGTGGTATTTGCTGTGGTATGAGCCCCAGAGTATTTCCAGAGCTTATGCTGTGTCTGAGATTCATGCTCTTCTCTCTGGGGCTATTTGACATCTTCACTTATCTGTCTCATGGACATTGTAAAATTAATGTGTCAAAATTGACAACTTTAACTTCAGATCTCTTACACACACACACACACACACACACACACACACACGAATGCAAGCCGCCAGACATTAGAAACAACCATAAAAACAGTTATCTAGACCTCTTACGTTCTTCCACTTCATAATAAATGGCACCTGCCAGGTTATCAAACGCAAAAAATAAAATTAAATTAAAGAAGTTATTTATAACACATTTCTGTATTCTGCTTCCTTTCTTCTCTTCCTCTGAAATAAATATCATTTCCAGCCTATTTCATTAATCATTGCAACAACCCTACTACTCTACAATGGTCACCATCTTACCAAGACCAGACTGAACTTCCCGCATTCACTTTGGTGTCTGAATTGTATTATGGCAATTTATCACTTGTGAAGATAAAGCCTGATCTACAACAATGATCTAGATTCAAATATTTTCATTTGTGTCCCCCAAAATATACGTGATGAGGTTATAAAACTTAGTGTTTGCTTCTGAAAAGATAGTAACTATATCGACCCACTTAGCATACATGTATTTTTAAAAATCAGTAAAGTAACTACATAATTTGTACATTTACATACATTATCTTATTTAATGTCCATCAATACCCTCTGGTTAAAAACATCTTATTTTTCTCCTACATTTTTCTTGTTAAAGGTAAATAAGCCCATTTGCAAACTACTCATTTACCATATCTAACTTCTGTCTCATAGACCACTGAGATACTCATGGAAACTGAAAAGGTGGTGAAAACAATGTTCATGTTAAAAATATAGTAAATGTAGTTGAAATAAACAATAACATCAATGATAGATTACTGTACCACCTAATAACCTTTTAATTGGTGATAGACCAATGTACACAGTTTTCCCATAAGATTATATCGTCTAGTTATGTTCTAGTAATCTTTATTGTGCATAAATACACTGTATGATTTTGCAAAATGACAAAATTGCTTCACAATGCATTTCTCAGAAAGAATCTCCTTCATTAAATGACAAATGTTTTTGGACTCATATTTTTAAAGCTTTTTCTCTATGCACATTATGCCTTGTATATTTTTCCTCTGAAAATCTGTTTGCTCCAGTTTAAAGTAATTTTGAATCATTCCAGAACACCTAATCACCTATCCCAATAAATATTGAAACTGGTGTGTGCATATGAGCTTGTGCATGCCTGTTTGTGCATATGTCTACATTTTGATTTAATTAACCACAGATACAACTTGCTAAATTTTTCTATTTTCCATTGGGTTATTATTGTGTTAGTTGTAAAGTGTCTAAAAGTTAGAATCTATGTATGACAGCCAGAAACTTGTCATTTACAATTTTTCTTGTGAACAGAATTTAAAAAAAAATAGCACATGACCTTGCTAAATGTCTAGAATAGGAATGTGGGTACAATCATTTCTACCTTGGCATAGCAATTGATTTTTCAAGTATTCTATTATGCTAATACGGTGTGTTCCTTGTTCTCCTAAGTTATTCTAAGGATCACTTGAAACACTGAGGAGGAAAATCAGGCTTCTATCAAGAATGGGAATTTAGAGAAAGATAGGGAAGGTAAAAGGTTCATGATTTTGTGATGAAAGAAACTACATTCTCCATCAAACCTTGAGTGAGATTCATTCCTGAAAGCAAATGATAATGAGATCTCACACTGAAAAGCTGTAAGTTAAAAAGGCAATTAGCTTGTCTATCTTATTCACCTACAGGGGTAAAAACAATTCAGTCCTCACTGTTAAAATGGATTGCAGTCATATTGGATTTGAAAACCTGACTTTTTAAATATTGATGAATATATAAACTCTGTGTAAGAGTAAAAAAAAAAGGCACATACCATTTAGAAAAGTTTCATTCAGCTGAATGACTTCAATGTAGAATTTTATTTCATTTGAAGCTTAAGCTGAAATATGTTTACTATCTCTGTTACAGAAAAAAATCAAAATGAAAGTTTAAAATGAAAACATATAGCATACTGTTATTTTTGAAAATGGGATGTCAGAATGACTTCTTAAGATATTTTCTTTATAAGAGAATTCTAAATTAGAAATGCTTTTTGGGGAAAAGTTTTAGATTATATATTCAATAAAACATCCTTACTAGAACATTGACAATTGTGTTGTCACATATGTCAGAGATGTTTCTGTGCTATCCAAGTTCAGATCACGACTGGGTCTAACATTAATGAAAATATTCACAATTCAAATTCCCAAATTATTCATAATCTAAATTTAATTTAAATAGACATGTTAGTTGATCATGTTATTGTACCTTAGAAATCTTTTCATCAGAGTATTGCCTGAAAATTTGTTTATTTACATGTAAATATGCAAACTAGCCATATTTATCTCTACAGAATGCAATATTTTATTATTTATCCCTTAAAATAATTATTATGTTTTGGAGATGGTGTTTGGATGGTTTGTTGAAAGCATATTGGTAATGTAAACAGGCTTCTAGGCCAGAGGTCAGTAAACTTTCTCTGCAAAGGGCTAGATAGCAAATATTTTTGGCTTTTCAGGCCTTAACCTCTTTGTTGCAACTATTTGTGCATTGTAGTGAAAACACATGCAAACACTAACACAAAAACGGACAACTGTGTCCCAATAAAACTTTGTTTACAAATAAAAAATAGTAGGCTATTTAAAAAACGTGATTTCCACTAAGTAAAAATTGGTTATGAGAAAGTATTTTGTGTCGTGGCCTATGCTAGGTGTCAGGAGTTAATGAGTAGGTAGAGAACTGACTCTCTGAGCTACATTCTCCACCTTATTGCTAATTGTCCACTTTAGCTAAATGGAGGTAACTATGATCCTCTGGAAAGATTTTTGATTAATTCACATTGATGACCCCTGATTATTTCCAAGAAATTCTTTCACAATGAGTGCTTGTTCATTTCGTTATCATGTCACACTCTTTGCCATTCAAAATACTCTTCAATTCATTAAAACTTTCACCTTTTGGAGAAAGTGGATTCATTTCCCAAGATCATTCTTTGCTGTAGGACTCACATTGTGAGTCATTTTAAGCAAACTTAGCAGAATCAAATACATTGTAAAAGTTCCCTCTCCCCTTATCAGCAAATTCAAACAGAATTTAGAAATATGTTTTGCCAGGTCTAACAGTCTGCAGCTTTGCATATGCATTAAAATTTTATGTTTGTTGATTCATATATTTTCATTCCATGTTTTTAGGATTTTTATAGATTTTTTCTTCAACAGAGGCAGCAT
Source organism: Sylvilagus floridanus (assembly GCA_949820135.1). Taxonomy (NCBI): domain Eukaryota; kingdom Metazoa; phylum Chordata; class Mammalia; order Lagomorpha; family Leporidae; genus Sylvilagus; species Sylvilagus floridanus. Next base: position 37,337,751 of record OX463228.1, on the reverse strand, counting down.
TAATATACCATTCTGATTTTATACTTTTACTAATTTATTTTGTTTTTTTCTGATGTCAAATTTGGAACTGTTACTATCTGATAAATTACCTGTGATTTTCAGTTATCACACAGTGCTAAGGGTGCATAGCTAAAACGTGACAAGATTTATTTGATTTGGAGTCTAGGAGAATATGATTTGTCTACTCCTTCCTAAGTATGGAAAGAAACACACCCAGACTATGTTATCTTCTGTTATCAGAAATGAAAAAGAAAAATATGTTAGGGAGGTAGATGTATTAATATTTGGCAAAGGAAACATGCTATTTCAGGAATCTTTTTGTTTTAAAACTTTGCCAATACTCACTCATCACTATCAATACATTCACTTCCAAAAATTTGAAAGATGGGATACAATTTGTAAGCCTGGCTTGACTTTTTCCACTGTCAGAGGAAACAAAGCAACCATTTTCACTATTTAACCTGATGTTACCACTGGAGGCATCATGGCTTTCTTTGCAGAGGGTACATCAGTGTGTACACTCTACTTAGACACTATGGTGAGGTCTTTGAGAAGAGAGTGTATTTTGTTTTGCCTGGATCAATGTGTTTGGTTGCTTATTACTATCTCTTAACTTTAATTCCTTACTTCGTGAAAAACTTGTTCCCATTACCAGAGAAAATATAACATATTTAAGGAAAATAACACCTTATACATTTGTTTTTTTTTATATAGTGAGATTTCAAGAGAATGCAGGAAACAATATAATTTGTACTTGAAAATTTGCTTGTGCTTTCTTTTCACTCTCTGCTTGCTTCTCTCTTTCATATGCTGTCTCCTCAATTGTTATCTTTCACTCAACCCAAACTGAGTGTGTTCCATTAAGGCAGAAATTCCATTTGTTAGTAATTCAGTTGGAAACTTTCTCTATTTTTGTCTAAAACATTCTTTAAGAGCCATAACATTCACCATTTATGGCACTGGTGCTTGCCAACCAAAAGTTAAAAGCTGTGGGTGTATGTCTGCATGTGCGTGACAAATTCAGAGGGGAAGGAAGATCTTTCTCAGCATGCACTGTAAAAGCCATTCCTGAGTTGAAAGAACACATTTTCAGTCCATTTGTACCACATGGACACCCCCTTCCTTCCTTCTTGAAGGGCGTCTCTAGCTGTATGTCGTTACAGGTGCAGTGCTAAAGAAGAATGGAAGTGAGAGGGAGGGCTCCAGACATAGACCTATGCAATCAAAAGAAAGGGTGCTGTGTACTAAGAAAAAAAAATGCCATTTACACTTTAGACCAAATTCTTTTAAAGCTTGAAGTAATTTATTGATACTATGTATATGGGCAGGCATATGAACTTTTACATTCAGAAAAACATAAACATACTATACACATCCCTAACTATGTGCTTAAATGACCCAAATCAGCTAACATTTAGTTTCATTTGTGCTCTTATATCTCAACTGAAGGATGTATTTGTTTTTAGTCTTTCTTTTAAAATTTTATTATTTATTTATTTGAGAGGTAGAATTACAGACAATGAGAGGGATACACAGTGAAAGTTCTTCCTTCCGTTGGTTCACTCCCCAGATGGCCTAAACGGCCAGAGCTGTGCCGATCTGAAGCCAAGAGCCAGGAGCGTCTTCCAGGTCTCCCACGCAGGTGCAGGGGCCCAAGCACTTGGGCCATCTTCTACTGCCTTCCCAGGCCACAGCAGAGAGCTGGATCAGAAGTGGAGTAGCTGGGACTAGAACAGGCAACCATATGGGATGCCAGTGCTGCAGGCGGAGGATTAACCAACTGCACCACAGCATCGGCCCCTGTTTCTAGTCTTTATAAAAGACTTTTCCCTCATTAAAATAGCTTTTACATCCTAGAAACTGTAATAAATAAAATGTGTTGACACTTTTGTTCCCAAAACCTTTTTCTGTGTCTTAATTCTTTACAGGTTGCTAATGAAAATAACTTATTTTTTAAAACACAAAAGTAAAAGAGGTGCTTCCTAATAAAAATTTCAAAAGCCAAATATGTGGCTATAATAAAATGTGTGACTTACTAGCAAAGTAACTTGCTCCATTTAAATGCTGAAATATATTTCATTGTGATAAAGAAAGCTGAAAACTGAAAAATCACTAATAGGTGCCAGTATTGTTGTGTAGTGGATAGAGCTGTGGCCTTTAACAATGGCAGCCTAGGTGAGCACTGGTTTGAATTTCGGCTGCTCCACTTCTGATCCAGCTACCTGCCAATTTCTGAGAAAAGCATTGGAAAGTGGCTCAAGTGCTGGGGTCTCTGCCACCCAGAAGTAGCTCTTGGCTCCTGGCTTCAGCCTGGCCCAGTCTGGCCATTCCATCCCTCTGAGGAGTGAACCAGCAGATGGAAGACCTCTCTCTCTGTCTCTTCCTCTCTCTCTGTAATTCTGACTTTCAAATAGATAAATGAAAAACCACAAATATACAAAATTCACATTCAGGAATTTTAAAATCCATTCTTCTTAAAGGATTAAAATCAAAATTGTGATTTACATATTATTACAGATGCTGCCAAAATGTAGAATGTCTATTATAAAATCCTTAAAGTAATTGATTAAGGTGCCTAACAATTAAAGAAAAACAATAACTCATTTTTGTCTTTGCTTCTTAATATCACAAATAGATTGATTATTTGAAATAAATTGAATTGATGAAGAATTCTGTGATCAATGTCCACAAGATAGGTAGATTGTTTAATTACTTCTATCTCAAACACTACAGAGCTGTACTGGATCTCTGAGGATTTATAATTCAAAATATCACTCACTGTATTATGCACAAGGGAAAAGAAATGCCATTCTATTTGTTAAAGCAAGCATGACTTTAGAATGGACATTGGAAAAATAAACCTTTATTAACCCCAAATGACTGACAACAGAGTAATGCAGAATTAAAGAATTATGTTAGATATGACCAGTGCTGTGGTATAATGGACAATGCCAGCATCTCATATGGGCACCTGTTCTAGAATTATGTTAGTTTCTCAACAGAAAACAGTTCTCTTTGGTGCCTGCAATATGGAACTCTCAGACCTCTTGCAGACCCAGACCGTTTTGCTGAGCATAGGAGAATGTCCAGGCAGGTATGCAAGCTGCCCATATCCAACTTCTTAGTCCTGTTTCTGGCAGCATCCTCCTTAAAATTCAGAATGCTTGATAACAGTTGCAAAAGAGTCCAGAGGTCACTGTATTCCTGTCAGTGAGCTCTATCCCCATCATACACTCACCTTCACACAAGAGTAGCATGCACTCATTTACCCCAGAAAAAAATAATCTAACTCCAAAATGAAAAGATTAGCATTACAGATTCTACAGTAAATTTTGTGGAGGTGAAATGAATAAGATGTACATTATGAATCTATTTATTTATTTGTTTATTTTATTTGAAAGAGAATAGGGAAGACTGACAGAGTTTCCATCTGCTGATTCCCCCCTCAAATGCCCATAACTCTTGGGACTGGGCCAGGCTAAATCCAGGAGATAAGGATTCAAACTGGATTTTCCAAGTGTACCTGACCATGACCTGCTTGCCCTCAGGGTGTGCATTAGCAGAAAGGTGGAATCAGGAGTGGAATTTGGATTCAAACCTGGGCTCTCTGATATGGGTTGCAGACTCCAAGTGGTATTTTAATTGCCAGCTCCAGGATTTTACATTATTTAGCACAAAGAAAGATTAAATAATTCATTATTACAATCTCTATTTTTCCCCCAAAATATTTGCCCATGTATTTGTATCTTCTTTGATAGGTTCTTTAAGATCCCACAATTAAGCTAGTGCCTTCAGTTTTGAAGTCCTATTGAGCAAAACATGAACTCTGTGTTTTGTTGTCTGGTTCTTTCCATCTTAGAAACTTGGTGAACCAAGCTCGCTTCCATGTGTCAAGTTATTTAGCACCATTTATTTAATTTAATGTTTACATATAAACATTAAAATATATTGATATTTTATTAAACAAAATGGCAAGCTTAATTTATTATTAATTTATTTTCATTTTAATTGAAAGGTAGAGAAAGACAGAAATGGAGAGAGATTTTTCCATCCACTGGTTCACTTGTCAAATACCCAGAGCAGCCAGAATTTTGGGGTTTGTAAAGCTGACAAGACAGTAGTTGCAATGCATGGTATTTTCTGCATTGTAAAGGAGGTGCCAGGGAAAAAGAGTCAAATAGTTATCAGTTGGCATGTGCCTTGGACCTTGACAAGAGAACAAGGCACAAAGCAAAAACTGCAGAAAGAGAATGAAGACCAAGGTTTGTGAAAGAACACAGTGAGTTGCAAGAACCACAAATAATTATGCTGGTGGAGGGATAGCAATGTTCTGAACACTCTCCAGAATTAGTCACTTTTGAGCGGCACTTAAGTGTTGGGTAGCTAAGGACAAGTTCCTTAACATATCTAGTCCTCAGCTGGCTCATTCCGAATCTGGGATGATTATAGCAACTTTCTCAGTATGAGATAGTGTATTTTAGGCATTTGGCACAGTGCTTAGCATACTAAATGTCCAACAAGTATTGGTCCTTCTTCTCTCCCTTTTTTGCTTTTTAACTGTCCTTCCTTCTTCTTCTGAAGGTATAACCAGGGATGAAGCTCGAAATATAGAGCAATGTAGGTCATAAAGAATATCGTTATCTGTTCAGGGGAGATTTAAGAGACTGTAGGTAATTTTTCTGGAGCTTTAATCCTTTTAACTTTTTACGAAATGATCTTTTATATATTGTCAGAAAGTTTTAAGAATAGAGTCTGCATATCTAGAAATAGAAAAAAAAATGTAATCTGGCAAAGAAAAGATAAGGCTCATGGCTTCTCTAGTAATACTGCAAAATCAAGTCATAGGTGAAACATAAAAAAAAAAAAAAATCAATAGTGGCACAAAGAACATTCTTGTGGGGCCGGCACTGTGACACACTAGGTCAATCCTCCACCTGCAGTGCGGGCATCCCATATAGTTGCCGGGTTCTAGTCCCGGTTGCTCTTCCTCCAGTCCAGCTCTCTGCTGTGGCCCGGGAGAGCAGTGGAGGATGGCCCAAGTGCTTGGGCCCCTGCACCCGCATGGGAGACTGGGAGGAAGCACCTGGCTCCTAGCTTTGGATGGGCACAGATCCGGCCATTGCGGCCATTTGGGGAGTGAACCATGGAAGGAGGACATTTCTGTCTGTCTCTCTCTCACTGTCTGTAACTCTAACTCTCAAATAAATTTAAAAAATCTAAAGAAAAAATAATATTCTTGTGTTTTGCTTTTCCTTTATACTTGTATCAAGATTCATTGGTTAACATGGACAATCTGGTTATATTTTCAGAATTAAAAGAATCATAAATAATGATTATTATTGTAATTGATAATATCATTGAAACTTCAGCCTCCATCTCCCCATTTAGGCAATGAAAAGGATCTTTGATGCACCTACTAATATATCAGTTTTGGACTCTTATTGATATATCAAATAAAGAAAAGAAGTAAAATTAATGACAACCATTGTAACTTTTTAATATGTATGTGGTTTTCCTGATTTTTTTTATTCATATTGATTTGATACTTAGAGAAGTAGAATACATTTTCATTCTATCAATTCATTTGGTAAAATAATTTTTGGCTGTGACTTCATTCACTCATTCTTTTTTTTTTAAGATTTATTTTATTTATTTGAAAGATAGAGTTACAGAGAGAAGTAGAGATAGAGAGAGAGGTCTTCCATCTGCTGGTTCACTCCCCAGATGGCTGCAACAGCTGGAGCTGAGCCTATCTGAAGCCAGGAGATAGGAGCTTCCATCTTCCCCTGCTATCTCAGGCCATAGCAGAGAGCTGTATTGGGAGAGGAGCAGCCAGGACTAGAACCGGCGTCCATATGGGATGCCAGTGCTTCAGGCCAGGGCTTTAACCAGCTATACCACAGAGCTGGCCCCCACTCATTCTTAAAATAACCTTTACCCACAGATTTTATTCAAGAATTCAAAGTGTTTATTTCCATGTTTCACAATAAGCTGTTTTCAGAAATTTTAAGAAGTTCAAATCACTTCTCTGATAAAATTATATGCATTTATTTAATAATTTTTTAATTGTGAAAATAAAATTGATGTATAAAGACAAGTACTGTATGAGCTCAGTCGTAGGTAGAATGTAGACTAATTGATTTCATAGAAGCTGACAGTGGAATAGTGGTTGCCAGAGTCTCAGAAGAGTAGGGGAGGGAGGTTTAGGGAAGACTGATGAACAGGTTTGAAGTTTTAGTAGGTGGGGTGAGGAGTGCTGGTACTCTACTGCACAGTGGGGTGATTGCTGACAGTGCTAACATACTGTATGTTTCTCTTGTTTTTTCAGTGGAAGAATACTCACTCTTTGAGTGTTTCTTTATTCCAACATATTACTAAAAACAAATAATCTCTTATTTTTGGACAAAGATGTTCCTTAGATAGTGTCTTTGGCCCCCAGAACACCTGTGCACAAGCAAACATACAGATTTATTACACGTGGGATGCAAGTGCTTGCTCTTTGTTTTGATGTTTCATTAAAAGAACAAAGTTTGTGATGGCTAAAATTAAAAAAAGAAAATTTCTCTTTATTCCTTTAGCATTATTTTGGTGAATCCTCAGGTTTTTTCATGGAATTTGAGAATGTGATAAAAATTGAAAGCATCTTCTCTTGTGCCTTTCGCAAAACTCTTACCAGTGGTGTTCGGAGCGTTGAGACAGTGAGAAGCAACCTGTCTATAATGTCAGTCTGATTAAGGAAAAAAAAATGTTATTGTCTCATCATTGACCAAATCTTTTAATGCCCCAAATATAAGGTGTAATATGTCCTCTTACTGCCATGCCCGTGTTAATTTAGTTCTAGGCATTAGCTCTCCCTGAAATAAGTTATCTGCAAGGTTTTATGCATCCATGCATCATCCACAGTCTAAAGAATTGCAAGGTATACAGCATGTAGTTGGAAAATTACAGGTGGACAATGTAGATAAAAATTCAATCCCAGGGGCTTCCTTTACCTCCTAGAAGACCATGTTATTCTAATTCCAAATTGTTTCTGCACCCAGCATAGATATGATTACAAAAATATTCAAATCATGGTTAAAATAATGCATTTTAATGAGAAACATTTGAAGTATAAAAGGTAAAACTGAAAATTTTTTCCTCATTCGTCTCTCATATTTCCTAAGGGAAACATTGTTAACAGCTTGGGTTGAGGAAACAGATATCTTTCCATGCATTGATGTAAAATGACATGCCTGTTAATACAGATACACTGGTAGCCTGGCAGTACTGACTGCTCAGAGCAATAGAGAGAGGAAGAGTTGAAAATGTTGGATTTAGTGAAAATTTCCAATGTGAAAGGTAAAAAAAAAATTCTCTACTCCAGACTACATCTGGAAGAGCAGCTCACAAGAATGCTAGTTATTTATTTGAGAACCTACAAAATCACCCCCCAAAATCCATCCACCAATGATGTCATTTTATGTGGCTGTTGATGGAAAAAACTGTTCAAAGTCAACAGTCCACTTACATTGAACAGAAAACTCACACTTTCAGATGAGCTAATTGGAGCTTATTGCCAACCACTATTTGTTGCAACCTTACAAGGGGCCCCAGGCAAGTCCAGTCAACCCACAGAATCATGAAATACAGCAATGAATTGCTTTAAGGCATTAAATATAAAACAAGCACAGGAAACTTAGGAAAGTCAGGGACTGTTGGGAAATTGAATACAACAGATTTACTAAAGGCAACTCTAAAACCCAAATTGTAAGGTCTTCAATATTCAAAAAAAAAACATTTCTATCTCATAATTTTATATCGTTTTTACTATTAATTAATGTAAGGGTTAAAACAAACCTTAAAAATATTTGTTTTAGGCACATTAAAGGCTCAAAATGTTCACTTTCCAACATGGCTATATGTCATCAACAACAAAAAAGAAGTATATATGTGATACAAAAAAATGAGAATCCAACCAACATAATTCACAAGAAAAATCTTACCACCAAATCTGCAATAGGTCTGGAGAATCACCAACTCAAGTTCAAATCAGTGTCAGAGGGCCTGAGGAATAAAGTCTATAGAAAAGTAAAAAGAAGTAGTGTATACCTTCAAACATTTTCACTTTGGAGAGAGTTGTGATGGATTTATGATAGATTTATTAGGCTACTGGAGAATAATTCTTGATAAGTGAAAAGAACATACTTCTGTACAATTGAGTTGTGGATACAGACTATTAATTGAGTAAGAAATTGTTATATAAACATGGATGAGAGAGATAAGAAGAGGGATTTTAGGTGCAGATAGAATAAGGGTTAAATCTGCATCTATTACCTAAGAAAAGAAAGTCAATAAATAATATCTAAAACTGAGAGATCAGTATAAATTAATACAGACCTAGACTAAGCAAATGTGAGGTACCCAAGAAACATTAACAGAGTTGAAGGTGGATGCTCCTGGAAATGCATAATGTGGATAATGATGAAATAGATACACTTGTCTATAGCCCTGAATGTATCCAATCTCATCTGGTCCCAGAAGCTAAGCAGTAATGGGCCTGGTTAGTAATTGGGTGGGAGATAGTGACACTGTACTGTTTTGTTATACAATTTTAAAATATGATTGGAAATGTGTAAATCTTATTAAAACATTAAGAAAATAATCAAACAAAATTTATCTTGAGAAAATGTAGTTCCGTTGTTTTATGTTAAAAAGGCAAATAGGTACACAAAGCTACAAACTAAGAATGAACCTAACGCTGTGTGTGAAGGAGTTAATCTCCACTTACCCACAAAATAACAGATGTTACCAAATATTCTAATTCAAACTGACACCATCCAACTTTCTCCATCTGATAGGTGAAAAGTAACAATGGAGTGTTGATTTAATTATTATTTGCCTGAGTTGGAGACGTGTTCCCATGTTTATTACCTGTTTTCTCTGGGAAATTTTTAGTCAATTTTCCCCCTTTCTGCTGAGTCACTTATCTCTCAGGGTATGTGTGTGAGTTTAGGTGTAAGATTTCAGGCAGTCTATGAGCTGCATTTCTCAACAGCTTCCTTGACTTTTCCTCTGCAGTTTTCTTTTGTCAGCTGAAATATAAACATCGCACTTCTGGGGTGTGCATTTAGCCTAAGAGTTAAGATACCAGGTTAAGATGCCCAGCTGATGTAACAATGTTCTTGAGTTTGGGCCCTGATTCTGCTCCCAACAAAATCAGAAAGCTTAATTAGGAAATTTCTCAACCCTTTGAGCACAGCTACGTTCTCCTTCCTTCCTTTGCACTGGTTTTGTTTCTGCATATTGGGGTTATGGAGGAAAAAGGAAAAAAAAAAAAAAGCTGTTCATGGAAGTCATATTTCTCCAAGCTATATTCCCTTCCACAGCCTCCTCTCTAAACAATGACTTCTCTAAGCTGGGTCATACGGGAAAAAATTCCAGAGAATACCCCTGTGTATGACTCAGTCATATAGTAATTGCTACAAAGTCTTTACCTTAGATCCAATCTATACTGCTTGATCTGAAACTTATCTATTTAATTCATATGTGTCACTTTCTAATATTACTTGTACACATAGTAATAAATTATACATTCCATACATAAGTATTGGAATCCAACTTTGAAGGATATTATTTTTATTGTTTTGAAGGTATCGTAATCTAGATACTCCATATTTCATATGTGCATAAATACTAATTTTAGAAGTAATGTTCCAGGACCAGCATTGTGATGTAGTTGGTTAAGCCATTGTCTACAATGCTGGCATCCCTTACAGGTACCAGTTCGTGTCCCAGCTGCTCCACTTGCAATTCAGCTTCTTGTAATGGCCTGGGAAAAGCAGCATAGGATGACCCAACTGTTCAGGCCTTTGCCACACAGGTGGGAGACCCAGATGAAGCTTCTGCCTCAGTGGACCCAGCATTTGCAGTTGCGGCCATCTCGGTAGTGAACCAGCAGATAGAAATTTTCTCTCTGGAACTCAGACTTCCAAAATAAATAAGTACATCTTAAAATTATTAACTTTAACAAGTAATGTTCCTCATTGAACGTAAGACAAATGTGAGTTTGAATTACCATATACTTGTTTCCTATTTACAAAATGTTGTTAAAAATTGTTGAGCAGGGCTGTCACTGTGGCACAGCAGGTAAAGCTGCCACCTGCAGTTCTGGCATCCAATCCCAGCTGCTTTACTTCTGACCTAACTCTCTGTTATGACCTGGGAAGGCAGTAGAAGATGGCCCAGGTCCTTGTGACCCTGCACCCACGTGGGAGCCCCAGAAGAAGCTCCTGGCCCCTGGATTCGGATCAGCAAATCTCCAGCTGTTGTGGCCCTCTGAGGTAGAGACAGAAAGGTATTCCATCCGCTGGTTCACTCCCCAGATGGCTGCAATGGCCTGAGCTGTGCTGATCCGAAGCCAGGAGCCAGCAGCTTCTTCCGGGTCTCCCACATGGGGGCAGGGGCCCAAGGACTTGGGCCATCTTCTACTGCTTTTCCAGGCCATAGCAGAGAGCTGGATCACAAGCGGAGCACCCGGGACTGGAACCTGCACCCATAGGGGAAACTGGCAATGCAGGCGTTGGCTTTACCCACTATGCCACGGCTCCAGCCCTAGGAAAAAATTTCAAGACAAGTAAAACTGTTCATAGATTTACAAACTAGTACTCAAATGTCACCTTTTCTACTAGGGAGAGGCCAGGCAATCATAGTCTGATATTGGTAGAAAGATGTGGAATGCAAAGTTTAAGTATATAGTTTAAGGGGAAGAACTAGAAATGCCTGGCACTGGAGACATTCGCTAATCATGATAGAGAGCTGAGACAAAAACAAAGCTGTCAATGTGTCAAAGGGGGAATTTCAGACCCAAGACTGAAAGACCAAAAAATCAAGACTCGATTTCAACGAATATTCATTGCCACTGACCTTTTATAACCATATTCAACATTTTAGTCCATTAATAACTAATAATGACCATGGAATCAGAATTCACAAATCAATATAGATTGCTGAAGTATGTATTCTGGTCATTTGCCCAGGAATGAAGGATAATCTAAATGAATCTCTCTTTCTCTCTCTCCTCTCCTCTCCATGTGTTTGTGTGTGTGTACGTGATTCCAAAGTATTTTTAGAAGGACCTCATGGTTTAAATATTTTTATCTTTTAAAGAAAATACACACATTTCTTTATGCATTTTGAAGCTTTGGTACTTGGCTGTTTCCATCATCTAGTGAATGTCCTAGCATAGAGCAGTGATAAAAACAGATTATGCCTCTCTTCAATAAAGCTTTTTAAAGCACTGGAAGTAGTACATGTGTACCAATTTATAATGACAAGAATCATTATAAATTCATTGGTAAATTATCTCTACCCTTGGGAACATTATAGCAGTATAAGAAGATAATTTTCACATATTTTTAATGGCGAGATGAAATGTTAATGTGAAAATTGTATGGACGGCATAATTCAGATATGACTCACCTATTGGCTCAAATCATCAAGGGAAACTTTGTACAGGAGATATAATACAGTCGTAGAGGCTTAGTAATATAGTAATTGGCTGACAGATTACAATGAAACCTAATTAGGAGCGTTATTTGATGTATTATTTAAGATACTATATTCACAGCACTTGGTTCTTAAAAATGAACAATTCTTGCTTTCATTTCCTTTTCTAGAAGGATAGTTAGCAAAAACAAAGAAAATAATTGTTTTCATAGAAATTAATGCAAGCAATAGCGTTAATATGTGAGTTGCTAAGATCAACTCATTGCATGCTTAAATTAGAGATTAATAAACTACTGTTTGGAAGGTATTCATGAGAAGACTGAATAAACAAGACATTTTTATTTCAATTTAAAATAAGCAAAGATTTACTGATGGAGTGAAGCCCTCTTCCTTAGGATTGAGCTGAGCAGACACATAAGAACTCTTCATGGCATATAGTATTTAGCTGGTGTGATAGAAAAATAACAAGGATAACTAAAATAAACAATAAGCCCATATTGGGGTTATAGCCAGAATGCTTGATAAGGGCCTATGATGAATCCTAAATTTGACTTTTCTATGAGAGAAGTCTACAAAGCTTCCCCAAGAAGGAGCTATATGTAGCAAGATTTATGAGACAAATAAGATATTTCATTCACTGGAGAACTATAAAAAAAAGTGTGTGGAGTGGGATATTGCATTTAAAGTGGAAGTATGGACAGAAATATAGATTTGAAAGAGAGGGATAGTAAGAAGTATAGGTATGTGCATGTGGTAATTATCTACCTATCTTATTAGTAATAATACTGGAAATATCTTGTAAAGATTTGTATCCTCTGAAGTAGAACTCATAGATTTTGGAGGAGCCTTAGAACATAGAAATTAATAATGTTGTCACATTTATCATATCTGTTAAGATATTTCTAACATGTATTTTAATGTCATCCTTTCAAATTTATGTTTCCTTTAGTAATTCAAGAAATATCTTGTGACCCATTTTCTTATTTGTATTTGTGTTTGTGTCTGTGTCATTGATATATTACAAACATATAACTCACTATTATACATCAAAAATTGATGGGAAAAATGGATTTAAAAACATGAGTTTATTTTAGTGCAAAAATTTTGAGGGGGTCAAAATTATTTTCAGTAATACATAGAAAGTGCACACTATTAAAATCTATATAAGGGTTTCTAAATAATTTGGAACAAAGTAAACTCATAATTTTAATTTCATTTTCCCAGTAGTTTGTATTATATGGATTACAATAAGATAAATTTTGTGAGAACATAGAATACAAATCTTGTAGTCTTTACTTAAAGAATAATGTTCTGTAGCATATTTTCTGACCCAGTTTTACAAACTCTGAACTTCTTCATGTATTCATTTACATATATTGTTATATCTTAAAGATTAATTAATTGATTGATTTGAAAGTCAGAGTTACACAGAATGAGGGGAGGCAGAGAGAAATATATATGTGTGTGTGTGTGTGTGTGTGTGTGTGTGTATACAGAGAGAGAGAGAGAGAGATTCCATCTGCTGGTTCATACCTCAGATGGCCACAATGGGTAGGGCTGGGCCAGGCCAAAGCCAGGAGCCAGGAACTCCCTCTGGGTCTCCATCCTGGTTGCAGGGGCCCACGATGTGGGCCATTTTCTGTTGATTTTCCCCAGGTTATTAGCAGGGAGCTGGGTGAGAAGTGGAGCAGCTGGAACTGCAATCAGAGTTCCCATGGGATGCCAGCCTGCCAGGTGACGGCTTCACCCCCCTCCACCACAATGCGGACCCCTATTATTGCATTTTATTAGTGTCACGGAGGTCTTAGTAAAATAAATTAGACATTTTAATCACTGAAACAAAATATTTTGAAAGAAAAGCTACCATCTTCATAAGAAAAAAAGAGTATCATAAGACACTGCCTAGAAATGTCTTATTTTTTGACCTGTGTTTGATTTGTGTGTGTGTGTGTGTGTGTGTTTCTTTTCTTCTATTCACTGACATTCTTCACTGAGATTCTTCATAAAGACATCTGTAAGTTTGCTAAGTTATGGGTGGCAATAAGCTACTTGATTTCCCTGAGAATGAAAAACATACCCAATTTCAACTTTATACATTCATTTTTTTATTAAATTAAATGTACTTATAATTTTTAAAACAGATTCAAAGCAGATCGTCTTTTAGTTTTTTTCCCCTTGAAGCATCTGAAAACCAAAAGTCCAATATCTAAGAAACATAATTATGGCCTTTCTCTCTAGAACTCAGGGCTAAATGAATTCAGTGGGTGAGAGAGAATAAAAGGAAAAATATTTAGTATATAGATAATTCCGCTTAGAATAGTTTCCAGGATTTGAAGTGGATTTGTGAACATGTGAACGTGAAGTCTTGAATAACAGATCTTAATAACCAAGAACTGGGAAGCTCCAAAATCCTACTTTGAAGTTTAAAGAAAATTATCTATAAAACAAAAATAAATGCCGGAGAATTATGTTGTCTATGGGAAATGAGAAACAGAATAATTTCAAATAATATATTAAGATACCTTTGCCTAAAATCTTCCTGCAACTCTTTTCCGCTTCTGCAGAACATGATTAAGAGCTTTAGTCAGTATTATGATGGATTAGCCTAATTCGGCAGGTCTTGTTCCCCCAACAGGCCACCCTTAAGCAGTTACATAAACCCATATTTAAATCAATAAAAAGTTGAATTGTTTGTACTGGAGATATTTGTTCTCCAAATCAGGTACTTATTTGCCAAGGAGATTTCTAAAGTGTCATATCCTAGTGGGAGGCAAATATAGTTTATTGTCCTGCTAGTGACCAGAAACCTGCATTAAAATACAAGCTTCTTGAGTCTGCTATTCATTGAATGTTTGGGGAAATATTAATATGGATAGAAACTTGGATTATCATAACTCAGAAACCTAAGAGGACTTCAGCAGTTAGAGATGTCTCTATTTCAATGGAGCAATGACACATAAGTTAAAAATAAATTAAATCTTAAGAGCCAATGTGTCAAGTAAAATGAAATCTGTAAAGAAGTATGGGCCTATTCTCTGTCCCCAAGTCCTTACCACATTTTTAAAGAGGTACCTTATGAAATAGAGTAAAAAATAACTGAAAAATAGTAAAATACAACACTGTACAGTGCAGATCATAGTTCTTACAGATTCAGGTATGGAGGAAAAAATGACAAAACATTAACGGAGCCTCAGGCAAGAATTCAAATATAAAATAGGCTTTGATTAGCACAAAAGAGTGGATAAACTAGCCATGTATCAAAGAGAAATAAGAGGAATAGTAAGGAGGTGAGGCACTCAGCCATAAAAAAAGAATGAAATTCTGCCTTTGCAACAAAATGGATGCAACTGGGAACCATTATACTTAGTGAAATAAGCCAATGCCCCTAAAAGACAAGTATCCTATGTTTTCTCTGATTTACAGTGGTTAATATGGAGTACAAAAATGTAAAAGAATGAAACAGACATCTTGTGATTTGATTCTTATTTTAACCCTTGTTTATAATCATGTCTTTCTATTTTTTTATTTTTTGAATATTATGGTTAGTGTTGCATTAAGCCTTTGATTACACAGTGGACTGAAATTGTATTTTTGCAAAAATTAAAGAAACAAATAAAGGAAGGAAGAAAGGAGATTGAAGGAGGGAAGTATGATTATCTTGTCAGAATTATATCTATGAAATATGAAATCTGTTCATTATATTAATAAAAATTATTTATATAGTCCTAAAATATAATTTAATCTTAAAATATATAATATGTAAATGAAGCTTAATCCAAAAATATAAGAATAAATCAACTAATATAATATACTATGTTAATAAACCGAAGAAAAAAAGACATTTTTATTCAAATAAGTGAAGGGTGAACTTGAAAAACTGAGTTTGAGTACTGAAATATCTTGGAAGCCAGACTAAGTAATCAATCTATGGTACTTGATAATCAAGAGTCCTTTTACAATCCTGCTCATGAAGGTGATACTCAGGAAAAGTATATACGTAGTTGTATGAGTTTACATATGTCTCTATGCCTATCTGTGTGTGTATATATACTATACTATAGACATGTATCATACATATACAACATTATATTGTCTATAATCTTATGTATATATACTTATAATGTTATATGTCATTATATATGCATTATATAAATGTATTAAAATGATGTTTTTATACAATATAGAAATAAAAAGGAAAGCAATCTTTGAATATCTATGTTTATATATATATATATATATATATATATATATGTCTTGAGGCAAGCTAAATGGTAACTCAGTGTGACATAGTATATAGACTGCATGAAATGCAGTTCCATTCCAGACAAGTTTATAGCAATAAGTGCCTACATCAAGAAAAAAAGTAGCCCTCAAATTAACCTAACTCATACAAACAAGATGTGAAAAGAAGAAAAAACTAAGCCTGAAACTAGAAGAAGAAAGGCAATAATAAATAATAGCACATAAATACATGAAATAAAATCTAGGATATCAATATAAATGAAAAATAAAATTAACAGTTAGTTTTATGGGAAAAGTAAACAAAAATGACCAACTCTTAGCCTACTAAGTAAAAAGAAGACTCAAATAAATAATATTATAAATGAAAGAGAAGTTATTAAAACTGACACCACAAAAATACAAATGACAATAACAGAAGACAATGAATAAATATATGCCAAGAAATCAGATAATCCTGAAAAAAAAAGATGAATTTATTGACATATATATCACTTACCAAGACTGAATTATAAAAAAATAGAAAATCTAAATGGACCAATCACAAATAACAAAAATAGCCCAACAGGTGTGGACATTTGTTGAAGTCATTAAGGTATCACTTGTAAAAACCTTATCCCTTAACAAAGTGTGTAGATTTGAGTCTGGCTCTGTTCTCTATTTCAGCTCCCTGGAAATATCCAGTCCTGAAAAGTTTGAAAAAAAATAATATGTGCAACCATCTTGAGGGCTGGGTGGGTAGTACTTTGGTGATTTTTCATTTTCTCAGTTTCTTCTATGGCTACTAATGTATTTGACTCTTTGGTTAATAAGACGTGGTTCATTAATAGACTCAGGTGAGTTTGATTTGCATTGCCTGTCCAAAAGTGAGTCATTGTGCTTTAATATGTTTAATTTTGTAATCAAATGTCTATCTTATAAAACATATAGTACTGAACATACATTGTATATAAATTTCATGTTACCTCCCTTTTATATACCTTTAATAGCTCTCAAGCCATGCATATGATCATGAACTTTATGTCATTAAAACCGATTTTTATTT
Organism: Sylvilagus floridanus; assembly: GCA_949820135.1. NCBI lineage: Eukaryota > Metazoa > Chordata > Mammalia > Lagomorpha > Leporidae > Sylvilagus > Sylvilagus floridanus. The sequence continues at coordinate 37,320,983 of OX463228.1, read as the reverse complement.
TTGAGAAACATTTTGAGAAACAGGTGAGAGTTGTAATCAATTTCTTCCTTTCAAGTATCATTTCTTAACATAGCAAGTAATGTAAATGCAAACTGTACCTATTCTGGACAGAGTCCCATGCTCCTATCCAAAAACTGTGTATAATGTCATAATGTGTCATAATGTCCTCAAATAGTGATGGAATAGACAGGCAAGCTGCTACGTTCCCAGCAGCAGTCAGCTTTCTCTCCCTCAAGACTTTTGTGACTTATCTCATTTACGCTGACATCCTTTCCCTAAGACAGTATCACATCTCTGTGTTTTACTTTGTTTTACTCTTACCTGCCAGGCAGAATTATCCTTTCTTCGCAGTAATTTGTCTTGAGGTATTTTGGTGTTTCCTGCTTCAAGATTCCTTTCATCTGTCATCATACTCACAAGGCTCCTTTAATTAGATTTTTCTTATGTTTGAACAACATTTTAGACTATTTCTCATGCAAGCTTTCAGATTATTCCCCTCATTTTCTTCCCACCCCATTCCTGCTAGCTTTCTTCAAAAACGAGTAGAAATTCTGAGGTTGCTTTATATGTCAACAGAATATGCAGTTCTGTAGAAGGTGCCAAAGTCCTCTAGCATCTCTTACTGTAAAGGTATTATTATGGTATTAACTTATATTATCTCACTCTCCTAAAATGTTTAGTATCCAAAAGTTTGCATTTATTAATTCAGAAGGAAAAATGTTATCTTGAAGACTTACACTGCTTCATTCAGCAGAAAAAAAAAAAACACCCTTAGTTTCTAAAGAAAGAAGCAGAGACTATCTACATGCCATAGCTTGGTGACTTTGCCAGATAAGATATAATAAAATAAGTCACCAGGACCAACTCCTGCCAAGGAGTGATCCTTCTCTCTACTGTAGTGTAGAATTATGTACAAGACAGGCACTACACATGATTTTCATTATCCTATGCAGTTGGGCATGTAGTCATTTTTTTTTTTCAAATGGTTGAGGATGCCCAGAGATCTTCCAATTGAAAGCTTTTCCTATCCCTCCAAAATAGAAGATAGCTCGGTATCTAGAATCAGCTTTGCATGTCTTAGGAAAGATGAAGGAAAAAACCGGTTAGTCAACTATAACAGACTTTACTTAAAGCTTTAGATCATGCTGCAACTGACAGGCACATTGAAGACTTAATGTTAGAAGAGAGAAGAAAGAATGCTGCTTACAATCTGCTTTTTTTAAATCAGTTAGAGAGGCAGTTTTAAAATCAAGAAGGTCGAGACAACTTTAGAAATATGAATTAGAGGCAAGCATTGTCCTAGTAGTTAGCATGCCAACTGAGATTCCTGTATCCCATACCAGAGAGTGCTAGGGTGCAAGTTCCAGCTCTGCTCCTGATTCCAGCTTCCTAGTAATGCATATCCTGAGAGGCAGTATGTGTGAGAGTACAAGTGGTTGTGTCCCTGCCACCCATGAGATCTGAATTGATTTCCTGTCTCCCAACTTCAGCCTTGCCTAGTCCCAGCTATTGTGGGCATTTGGGGAGTGAACCAGCAAATTTGAGCTCTCTATTTTTATGTCTCTGTCTCTCTGCTTTTCAAACAAAATAATTTCAAAAAAATGTTGAATGTATAAATCCACTTCCTCTTGACCTTGTCTTTCTTATGAGCAACTTATACTTGCAAGAGAAACCATTTGGAGGACATGCTCTTTTGCTAGCTCTAAGTGATGAAGTAAAATCTATTTTAAAATCTAAGTTGCTTAATTTAAAATAGTGCAACACTTAAATGGGATACTATGTAACCTACCACAAAATCCCTTCATGTCTCTGGCCCACAATCTCTAAGATCTCTTTCAGGTTTACACTTTAGAATGACTATATTCAATGATATTTGGTATGTAGTTCCAAGATTAGCAGCACCAAGAGCAGTAGGTAGCTACTGAGAAATGGGATGTACTAAATCAAGATGTACTATAAATCAGGATCTCTGGCAATGGGTTAATTAACCTATTTTAACAAATGCTCCATATTATTCTTACAAATATCCAAGTTTAGAAGCTCAATCGATTTGTTATTGGTTGGAAATAAGCACAAAACAAAAATTTATAAATCACCAGGAAAAACAAAAAGTTTTCCTGTGAGAAAGGTTTCTCTTCTATGCTTAGCAGCAAACTTTGTGCAAAGTTTATAATACATTTCTTGCTATGGTAAAATGACTTTTGACCAAATATAAACAATAGGGCATGATGGTTGCCTTCTTTTCGGTATTCTTTTGTTTCTCTTCTTCTATAATTGTGTCACTGAAGTGCAGTCTTTCCTTGGATTCCCAAAGAACCAACAAGACTAGGAAGGCCTTCAAAAAAGCTTGCCAAGGAATGCATGCTCACAGTCTCATATACACTTTCCTTGCATGGCTCTCTGGAGGCTAGTTCTTGGGCTCTGAACCTGCTGCAATTTTCTGGTTCCCAAATGCATGAAAGATCATTTTTCTTTATGACATGCAATATTGCACTACAGACTATATAACACTGTCAATTTTCTAGCCCTTATGTAGACCCCCGTAAGGAAAAGATCCTACTGTTACAACAATACTCACTCCCCTATCACACAAGGAAAACTCATGATTCAAACAACAGTTCCCTTTGGCATTTATAATAGAAATTTTATTATACCTGTGGCCATATTTTTTAAAAGGCAATGTGGAGTGAAAGAGTGTTGACCAGGAAAACAAAGTGGGAGCAAAATGATAATAAAAATAAAAATGTCTTCCATAAGGCAAAGGACTCAGACAACCCAGAAATGGGATCTGATGACCAGTAAATAATGTAAGCATACCTGGTCATGCTCTGAACACTTCTTAATATTGTTTCTTGGGGGCTGGTGCTGCGGTGCAGCAGGTTAAGGCCTCAGCCTGCAGCACTTGCATCCCATGTGGGCGCCAGTTTGAGTCCCAGCTAGTCCTCTTCGGATCCAGCTCTCTGCTGTGGCTTGGGAAAGCAGTAGAAGAATGGCCCAACTCCGTGTGTCTCAGCACCCACATGGGAGACCTGAAGGAACCTTCTGGCTCCTGGCTTTGGATCAGCTCAGCTCTGGTCATTGCGGTCATTTGGGGAGTGAACCAGTGGAATGGAAGACCTCTCTCTCTCTCTGGCTTTACTTCTCTCTGTAAAGAAATAATTATTTAAAAAATACTGTTTCTTATAGAAACTGTCTACTCAACTTGCAGTTACAGTTTGATTTGGGCAGAAAAAAGAAATAATTAAGCCTAAATTCTTCAAGGCGGCAGGAATAAGAGCATTACTGCCATGGTAAGACTGAGATGAATCTTTATTGAATATAAAAAAAAAAGAATGGATGGAGTGCCAGACAATATGTGCAATTAAGTTTTGTTAGATGTAAAAAGAAATACAGAGAATTTATGCTTTGTCCTTATTATTCAAAAGGATCACCATTTTATTTTCCCAGTTGATGATTTAGGACAGAAGGGGCATTTAGAAGCAGTGTAGGCATAGAAACAGTATAAATATTCTAAATCTTCTAAATTGGAAGCTGTCAAACCATGACTTCATGATCATTGTAAAAGGCTCAGGTTCCCATGTCACGTCACCTGTGTTGGCTTTGTCCCTTGCTGGGTAAAAGCCTTTAACTCAGTATGTCTATAATATGAGCACTAAAAAAAGTATCTATCCCCTGTATATAGTTTGTAGATTGAATAATCTAATGCATGTACATAATTTTATAGAGTATGTCGTAATAACTCATTCGATTGATTATTGACCTACTGCTGCATTAGATTATCAATCTATTTTTAGTATAGTATATAGTATAGAGACTTCATGTTACAATGTTACTGTGTCATTTTAGAACAACTTACTAAAGAGAGATGAAAAATACTTGTTTCTTTTTTAACATAATGTTTCAGTTATTGGCCATAGATTAAGAAGAAAAGGGTAACTGAAAGAGACACCTTGCCTGACACTTTTGCTCTCCTGAAAATAAACAAAGTGTTTAATGAATTAAAATTCTAGCACTATTACAACTGTGACTTTGAAATGTAATAAATTGTTTTCCATGAGCAAAAATTGCCATTGTCCAATCACACATTGTGAAACATTATTATATTTTGGGTAGGAATAGGGGTAAGAACTCATGTTTTGAGAATATATATTTTTCAGAAAAAAAAAAAGAGAAACAATGCTCTCAAGGAGCAGCTACAGGGCCAACAGGGCCTTAAGAATAAAGCCCTAGGAGCTGGCATTTGACACAACAGTTAAGAAGCCACTTGGGAGTCTTCCCAGATTGCAGAACCTGGGGTCCAATCCTGGCTCCACTGCCAATTCCAGCGTCCTCTTGATGTTCCCCCTGGGAAGCAGCAGGTGATAGTTTAAGTACTTGGGTTCCTGACACCCACTTTGGAGACCTGGATTGAGTTCTGAGCTGCTGGTTTTGGTCTGGCCCAGCTGTGGCTGTTACTGGTATGTGGGACGCAAGCTAGTGGATATGAGGTCACTCTCTTTCTTTCAACTATATAATAAAAATAAATAAATACGTTTTTTAAAAGACTTATTTATGTATTTGACAGAGTTATAGAGAGAAAGGGAGAGATAGAGAGGTCAAGGTCAAGGTAGAGATGGAGATGGAGACAGGGACAGAGACAGGTACAGAGACACAGAGAGAGAGAGAGTGCTAGAGCTAGAGATCTTCCACCACCTCTTCACTCCTGAGATGTCCACCATGGCTATGGTGCTGCACCAAAATAATGGTCCCAATAAGTAAAAATTTTTAAAAAGAGCTTCTGGGCTAAGTAACCAGTCACAAAAAGGAGGAAAAAAATGATGGAAGAAAAGAAAGAAATCAGAATGAATGGAAAAATAGGAGAGGTCAGTGATGGCTGGGAGGGGAGAGGTGGGAAGAGAATGTCATTGATTGAAAAAAAGCAAAAGGAGGGGCCGGCGCTGTGGTGCAGCGGGTTAGAGCCCTGGCCTGAAGTGCCAGCATCTGATATAGGTGCCTGTTTTAGTCCCAGCTGCTCCTCTTCCAATCCGGCTCTCTGCTATAGCCTGGGGTAGCAGTAGAAGATGGCCCAAGTTCTTGGGCCCCTGTACCCACACAGGAGACCTGGAGGAAAGCTCCTGGCTCCTGGCTTTGGATAGGCATAGTTCCAGCCATTGTGGCCATCTGGGGAGTGAACCAGCAGATGGAAGACCTCTCTCTCTGTCTCTACCTCTCTCTGTAACTTTCAAATAAATAAAATAAATCTTAAAAAAAAAGAAAAGAAGAAAATGGTGTTTTCATAGTACTCATATATAGGAAAGAACTGGGCTTGTGGATGGAGGGAAATACGTCCTAAATGCTACCTCAGCATCTGGTTTGGTAGGTAGTGTTAATAACCCAAATCTAACAAGATTATTGATACAAACTTACTACTTAAAGGAAATTCTTAATTGAGTAGATAAACAAAGATAAATTATTATATATAAAAAGTAACCAGGAGTTTGATATTAACAAGTTGTTCTGTATAACAGAAGGTTGTGAATCAGGACAGAGTTGAGGAGAAAATAAAATATGAGCAACCAAAGTGAGCAGACAAATTGGAAACATTGGACTAAACCAGCAGCTTCTTATTTTTTAATTTTTTTTAAAGATTTATTTATTTATTTGAAAGTCAGAGTTACACAGGGATAGGAGAGGCAGAGAGAGAGAGAGAGAGAGAGAGAGAGAGAGAGAGATCTTCCATCCACTGGTTCACTCCCCAGATGGCCACAACTGCTGGAGCTGTACTGATGCAAAGCCAGGAGCCAGGAGCTTCTTCCAGATCTTCCATGTGGGTGCAGGAGCCTAAGGACTTGGGCCATCTTCTACTGCTTCCCCAGGCCATAGCAGAGAGCTGGATCAGAAGTGGAGCAGCCAGGTCTCCAACCGGAGCCATATGGGATGCCGGCACTTCAGGCCAGGGCTTTAACCCACTGCGCCACAGCACCGGCCCCAACCAGCAGTTTCAAAACACCAATTATGTCATAAGAAATACATTTGAACTTACTGTCATAATATTATGATATGCACTAATTTTACATAAAATTATGGATTAAATAATGTGAAACAATATCTAATTATTATAAGGGATTCATTTGTTGATGTGGGTTCAGTTGTTCCTTACAAACTTTTAGTTATGTGAGTGATACTTATTGAAGGAGCATTCCAAATAACATTATAAATGTATACAGTTATAAGGTGGATCTTGTCTAACAGTTACGAAGTGTCTCCTGTCCAGAGTCAGTGGATAGAAGATGCTACAAATAATCTTTAGATAATGCTGCCTGACCAGGCTCATTTCTGCCTTTTTTACTTCAGAGTGTGGTCCTCTGAAGATTTCAACTGTTGGGTGTAAATAGTCCATCCTTTTCCCTGCACATCTTCATTGTCATGTACGGAAAACAGCAACAATATGGAGAACCGGGCTTGTGGATGGACAGAAATGTATCCTAAATGCTACCTCAGCATCTAGTTTGGTAAGTAATGTTAATACCCAAAGAGTACTTAGTATTTTTTTAAAGCATTCTTTATGTGAAGCCTCTTGCTTCTTATTGCTTGCTATTATTTAATTATGACAAACTCCTTATGTCTTAAGTATTATTATTATCTTTTATTATCTATAAAAAAGAGGGTAAATATGAGTTATATGCATTGCTTGAGTTCACAGTGCTGCAAGAGGAAGGGATGAGTCACAGAAACACGTTTTTGGCAAACACAGCCTAATTATGATCATTACTATTGCCTCCTTTTCTTGTTCTGATTTTTTATGTAGTAGCGTTCATAAAATTTGCTGAGTAAGGTAAAATAATCATAGTGCATACACATTCAAGTCTTATGGATTTTTTTCTTACAAATTGAATTACTCATAGTAAATTTAAAAATACATTTTAAAACTGATTATATATACTAAGTTAAGGGGAAAAATCGGTAGACATATGCATCATGTCAAACAATTGTGACAAACAAACTTAAAAAATAAAGCATCATTCAGTTAATCAAGGTAACCTTTTATCTTTGACGTCTCATTATTAGGACAGAGAGTTAAGCCTAGAGAAGGGATCTGCTTTTATTTCAAATGGGTGCACTTTCTAGTCTCAGATGATTTCACCTTGTTTCACAAATTTAGGTCAAAGGAAAAATATTACCCTCCAGCTCTTAACCCCGTCTTTGCAATGTTTCTCTCAAAAATATTATTTTGTGGTTTAAGCTATGATTAGCAGATTAGGAAACAAGACACAGAACACAGTTACATTTTTCTTTTTAGACAATGACTTATTTATGTATTTATTTATAATGATTTATTTATTTATTTGAAAGTCAGAGTTATAGAGAGGCATAGGCAGAGACATAGAGAGAGGTTTTCCATCCACTGGTTTACCCCTCAAATGGCTGCAACAATGGCTGGAGTTGGGCTTATCCGAAGCCAGGAGCCAGGAGCTTCTTCTGTGTCTCCCACATGGGTGCAGGGGCCCAAGGACTTGGCCTATCATCTACTGCCATAGCAGGCCATAGCAGAGAGCTGGATCGGAAGTGGAGCAGCCAGGTCTCAAATCGGCATCTATATGGGATGCGGGTGCTTCAGGCCAGGGCTTTAACCCACTGAGCCACAGTGCTGGGAAAACTTTAAGAAGAGCAATGCATGAGGCCACCACCTGGGATGTCAGCGTTCCATATGGTACCAGTTCAAATCCCAGCTTCTCCACTTCTGACTCAGCTCCCTGATAATGTGTGTTGGAAGGCAGCAGAGGACCACCCAAATTCTTGGGGCCCTGCACCCACATGAAAGACCCAGATAATTCTCCTGGCTTGCACTGCGTCGTTTGGGGAGTGAACCAGTGGATGAATAAATAAAACTTTTTTCCTGGGTTTCTAACTGGAGATGACGATTTCATTGATTCAGAGAATGGCCGGGACATCCAATTTTTTAAAGTATCCTAATTGTTGAAAAATGTTTATTAACACTGGCTCTATATGCAGATAGATTTTGTTGTGGTTGTTAGTCAAATGAGAGAGAAAGGGAGACAGATCCCATCCATTAGTTCAGGGAGCTTGGAAATCAGTCCAGGTCTCCCACATGACTGACAGGAACACAAAGATTTGAGTCATGACCTGCTACCTCCCAGGATCTGCATTAACAAGAAGTAGAATCAGGTGCCAGAGGTGGGTATCAAAACTAGGGATGTCAATATGGGATTCAGATGTTCTAACAAGGGTCTTAACCACTGCTCTTCACAACATACAGACTTTTAGTGGTGAATCATGATTCAAGTGTTTAGACTACTCTTTGAAGACATTTGAATGACATTCAAATTGATCCCTGAAACTTTTCCAGCTCCTATGTATGAGCTATTCTTAAATATACATTACATTTAACAGATGTACAATTCAGCTTCTCATCAAAATATAGGGCCAAAAGGATAGGTTTTTATTTACTCCCAGGTAAGTTTCAAAAGTAGAAAGGGGAAAGTTGTTAAATATGTAGAGGTACAAATAAAACTGTTTAAAATAATAACAATAATAAGAACAATAAAGTGTAAGGGTATATCCTCAAAGACTAGTAATTCAGAAGACTGCCTGACTTCTCAATAAATGAGGACAACATTGTGGTAATCCCAATCCCTGCCCCTAGTTCCCTAGCTCCAGCTTCTCATAGCGATTGGCATTCTTCTGAGAAAAACAAACGCGTCCATGCATAAAGGCTTTAGCCCCTGAGTTTTTCAGAAAGCAAATTAACCCACATGGTAGATTAGAAATATAAAGAGAAAAATGGGGGTGGTGACTTTTGGAGGTAGCAGTAGGGATACTTGATTTGAGAATGTGTAAGTGGATCCTAGCAACAGGGGTTGACTGAAGGCTTTGAGCGCCTCTGGGCTTGTTGGCTGTGGGAGCCCTAATGATGCTCAAATAGAAAATTCATCATGGCCACACCAAGCTACTTACTCTGCTGCTGCTAATAACAGCCAATTAAATTTGCATTATGAAATTATTTCTTGAATTGGAGGCAGGTGGACTTTTAATTACGGATTGTTTGAAAACATTAAAGATTGTGAATTAAGCACTCAAAGAATTATCTTTGGTATGTGATTAATTATTCTAAGCTTTCCAAAACTGTCTCTTATATTTAAAATAGCAAATCAATAAGAAGTGGAGTCAAACTGTTGTATAATTTGGATATAGGAGATAGTGTTACGTATTTATATTATTTCTTCCTCTGGAGAATACCATTATTTCTGGTTAATTTTAATTAGGCTGCCAAATGGCCTTTTTCAGCACAGATTCTAACTACCTAGAATTTGTTTCAATTTGGGTTTAATAAATACCTTCTTCTCACCCTCTATAGCTAGTGTTTGAACTGGTGGGCTAGTGATGAAGATATGCAAACATAGAGATGAGGGATTGTGAGTGTAGCATACATTAGGTCTGCAGTGTCTAAAGATATCTATAATGCTTTGATTCCACACCAGCTGCCTAGAAATGATGCCAAGATGAAAAAATATTTAACAACTTAAATCATACCTGAGATCACAAGAGAAAGATTTACCTACAGTTTATCTACAGACCTCTTACCATAAACCAAACACGGATTTCAGTCAACAGAATTAAAAAGCCATTGCTTCAAAAGGCACATGTTGAAATGTCTCTGCTTATTTGTTTGCTTGCTTGCATTTGCTTAACAACTTTGCATTTTTAGAGTCATACAGAAAGTAGTCAATTATGTTTCTCTGCGGATGCTTAATAAAGAGTTTTTATTGGTAAAGTATAATTAGGCATAGATCAGTCTACAGCAGTAGTCCCTTATTTAAACATTTATTTTATCTATTTGAAAGGCAGATTGATAGAAAAAGGGAGATACAGAGAGAAGTTCTGTCAGCTCGTTCATTCACCAAATGGCCACAATGGTTAGGGCCAGGCCAGACCAAAATGAAGAGCCTGTAGTTCCCACTCTGGATCTCCCATGTGGGTGGCAGGGGCTCAAGTACTTGGGCCGTCTTCTGCTGCCTTCCTAGACACATTCACAGGGAGCTGAATTGGAGTTGGGACTAGAAGCAGCGCTCCAGTATGAGATGCTGGCATCACTGTGCCACAATACCAACCCTAGCAGTGATTCTTAAACTCTAGTGTTATCAGAATCTCTGGAAAATTTATCTAAACACTGACTGCTGTTCCATTCCAAGTTTCTAATTCAGTAGGTCTAGGATCAGGCCCCAAAATTTGAAATTTGAATTTCTGACAAGTTCTCAGATGCTGCCCATCCCACTGTTGGGTCAAAGGATCACACTGCCACAGACACAAACATGAATAAAAGACTACTGCTGAAAAATATAATCTAGAAATGCATGGCCAATTAATTTACTATATGAATGCATTTTTTCATTAAAAAATAAGCAATGTTTAGGGCTTCTCTCAGCAGAGGCATCAGATTTGCAAACTTTGCTATGAATCAAATCAACACAATCAAATGCATCCTGCGATAGTACCTGGTTTCTCTCCTTTTGTCTGAATTTTAATATGGATGGTATCTGTATACTAGTTTCGCACTTTGCTATTTTATTATGGTTACTCTTATTATTTATCAACTCCTAAAGTAACATCACTTGCATTAGGCTGTAGAAAGTATACATTTTATTAGTTTTCAGAAATCCTTTCCTAAATCCCGCCATCTCTGAATCATGCTAGATACATCATCTAACACTGGAGAAACAGATCTCCTCAGTGTCACACATAGCAAACTTTCCTCACAGTTGCTACACCACGTTTGGGGAGAAACCACCAATTTTTGGCCAAAATTACTGTGATACTATAGGTACAAGCAGTCAGAGAAATCTATGACCTACTATAAATGTAAAACAGGGATGCAGACATATATCTTTGCATCTCCAGCATCAGTGGGATCATTGAGGAAGCTACCGTTGTCCCATCAAACAAGCAAATAAACAAAAAGCAACAACAGCAAAGCTCTTCCTCTGGGGCAGGATTTGTTTCAACCAAATTTGTTTCAGATACTGGTGAGTCCCTCACTAGTTTATTCCCATCTCTTTTTTAAAAAAATCATTGATTAATTTTTTTGAAAGGCAGGGTTAGAGAGAGAGAGAAAGAGAGAAGGCAACACACATACACACACACACACACACACACACAGAGAGAGAGAGAGAGAGAGAGAGAGAGAGAGAATCTTATCTTCCACTGGTTCATTCCCCAGATGGTGGCATCTACCAGGGCTGGGTCAGACCAAAGCCAGGAGCCAGGACTTCATCTGTGTCTCCCACATGGATGGCAGGGGCCCAAACACTTGGGCCATCTTTCATGATTTTCCAGGAGCTGGATGAGAACTGAAGCAGACGGGACATGAGCTGGAGCCCATATGGAAGGCCAACGCTGAAGGCAGCAGATTATCTGCTATGCCACAGTGACGGCCCCTACCAATTCATTTCTTAACTTATACTTGGAAAACCTACGCAATCAGATTCTTTCCTATACCATTCATATGTTTCTGGAAGGGACTGTATATCTTGGTCCTTATGGAGATGGTAACAACCAGTGATAGATCACAGAGATTGTGTAACATTAGAGCATGAAGAGTCTGTGAAAATGAGTTAATTTAGGATTGTCATTTTGCAGTCAAGCACATTTAGGTGATGATGAGTGAGTCACACAGTGGTTGGTAACAAAGATGATGTAAGAGTGCTGGGTTGTGATTCCTTGAATAGAATACTTTCTCTTACTCAATTTTTTTGAAAGTCATGAATATTGAAAATTGACCACTTTTTATGTACATTATATTAGAGCTCTGTTTCCCAGAGGAACAGAACCAGTACTTCTGTCTATCTATCTATCTGTCTGTCTATCTGTCTAGGGAGATTTGTTTTAAAAAAATTGGTTCAATTGTGGCTGGCGCTGTGGCTCAGTGGGTTAATGCCATGGCCTGAAGCGCCAGCATCCCACATAGGCGCCAGTTCGAGACCCAGTTGCTCTACTTCCAATCCAGCTCTCTGCTATGGCCTGGGAAAGCAGCAGAAGATGGCCCAAGGACTACACCCATGTGGGAGACCTTGAAGAAGCTCCTGGCTCCTGGCTTCAGATTGGTGCAGCTCCGGCAGTTGCGGCCATCTGTGGAGTGAACCATTGGATGGAAGTCCTCTCTCTCTTTGCCTCTCCTCTGTGTAACTCTGACTTTCAAATGAATAAATAAATCTTTAAAATAATTGGTTCAATTGATTGCACTGAGTAACAAATCAGGAATTCATAGTCAAATAAATAGTCTTCATATTCATGTAAGCTTTCATGTGGAGTCTTGAGTCTAAAAAAAGCAGCAGAGCCCAAGAGTGTGGAAATGTAGGCAGGGTTTCTATATTAAAACAGAATTGTTTCTTCCTCTGGAAACCAACTATTTTATTTATTTGTTTGTTTATTGATTTATTGATTTTTTTTTTACTCTTAAAACCTTCAACTGATTAGATGAGGCCTAACCATATATATTATTACATTTTATAGTATGTATTTGAAGTTTACAACATGGTGTTATGAAACACACGTAAACAGTAAAGTGATTATTATATTCGGGCAAATTTAAATATCTACCATTCCATATAGGTATACTTCTCCTTTTTTGCCAAGAGTAGCTAAAATATACTTATTTAGGAGTTACCTGCTTTACTGAAAGCCAAATGATTAAGAATGCTAATATATATTTAATACTTTCACAGCAACTTCTAAAGTAGTGTTTGAACACATGGCAGCCTAATCAAGATGACACCTAAAATTAATCATGGGATTGTTTTACTTGTAGTTTCTAAATATGTTTCATACAACAGCCTATGTGGCTAAAGTGTTGGGTCTATTTAGAAAATGATCTAGGTTAAGCAATATTCCCCAGTCTGAATTTAGTTGAGAAGTGATTGACATCAGTTTGATTCCTCTCTCCATTAAGTTGTACAAATACTTAAATGAAAATACTTAGGTCTTGTTTAATCACAACCATAAAGATTTTACATATATATGAGATGTTTTGAAAGTTAAGGATGGAGTGTCTAAGTATTCCAATAATTTGAAAATAATTTATCAATGGCAAAATTCTACCTATCATCCATCTTCAGGTGATCTTCAAGGGCTAGGATATTATCTAACCTGCTCCTCTTTCTATTAGAAAGTGAATCAAGAGTTGATTCTTCAGGTTGGAGGAGAAATTGGCAGTGGTCATCTGGAGCATGTCAACAGAGGCTTTAATTGCTCAGCTTTTTCTACATAAAATTTGAAGATTATCTTGGTCTATACTTAAAGTATGCTTGAAAATGACAGGGTTTCCTAAAGCACATTTTGTGTTTGCCTCAGCTTATGTAAAGATTATTTTCATATCTAAAGCTATCACCTTTCCAGAAATGCACTCTTCCCATGCTCCCTTCTACTGTCCCAAAGTCTCTGCTGAGAGTCCACTTCCTTCAGAATTAGCATCATAAGCACTGTGGGGATTGGCAAAATGAGTTGACTTCAGAAATTATGGAGAATTAGTCCCATCTATTCTTTGGAAATATACTAAAATTTTAAAGAAGATTCTCTTGAGTAAATGTTCCATCAGTTTCTTTCTTTCTTCTTTTTTTAAGATTTATTTTTATTTATTTGAAAAGCAGATTTACAGAGAGGCAGAAGCAGAGGCAGTGAGAGAGATCTCCCATCAGCTTGTTCACTCCCCAGATGGCCACAATGACTGGAGTTGGGCTGATATGAAGATAGGAGCCAGGAGCTTCTTCCAGGTCTCCTACACAGGTTAAGGCCCAAGGCTTGGGCCATCTTCTAGTGCTTTCCCAGGTCATAGCAGAGAGCTGGATCGGAAGTGGAGCAGCTAGGACTTGAACTGGCACCCATATGGAATGCCAGCACTACAGGCCAGGGCTTTAACCTGCTGCACCACAGTGCCAGTCCCTCTTGTAAAAGAAATTCAAAGGCTCTCTTCTAACATTTAGTAATTATATATTTGCTCTTGTTCTTTGATTTAAATGTATGGGTGGATATAGCCACAAAAATACCAAAGCATAGTTTACCATAATGACATATTTTATGGGGAAATTATACAGATTAAAGAATCAATTCAAGGTCTGGAAATCATAATCATAATCCATTCTAAGAGTAACAAGTTCAATACTAGATTCCAACTTTCCTGGATTTTAATAATTCCTCCAATAGTAGGGTATAGATCTATCTTGTTTGTTTTTCAAGATTGAATAGAATAATGTACCTGAACTGTTAAAAACCCACACTGATGTCTTCAATTTCTTTGCACCCTCATATGTAATCTTGTTACCTGACATATGTCTATTTTTGGTTGCTTTTTAATAAATTTTAGTATTTATTTGTGGTTTACATCATGATGTTATAAAATGCACAGAAGTAGTTAGGTGATTATTATAGTGAGAAAAATTCAAATATCTATCATTCTTCATAGAGGTACTTCATTTTTGATAAGAACAATTAGAATATACTCATTTACCAATAGTCGATAATAAAATATGCTTATTAACTATAATCTTCCAAATGCATATTAGCTCTGTAGTTTGTCATCCTAAATATCTGACACCTATTTCTTTGTATACTTTGACCTACTTCTCTTCATTTCCTCCCTTCCCCTTTTGTTCCTCGTAACTACTATTTTGTTATATTTCTCTCAACATTTGCCCTGTTGTTGTTTTATTTTGTGTTGTTTTAGGTTCCACATGTAAAAAAAAATTCATGTAGTGTTTTTTTGGTTAAACAAACAATCGAAACAGCTACATCATTGGCCAGGACTTTTTTTTTTTTTTTTGACAGGCAGAGTGGACAGTGAGAGAGAGAGATACAGAGAGAAAGGTCTTCCATTGCCGTTGGTTCACCCTCCAATGGCCACCGCGGTCTGCGCGCTGCGGCCGGCGCACCGCACTCGTCCGATGGCAGGAGCCAGGAGCCAGGTGCTTTTCCTGGTCTCCCCATGGGGCGCAGGGCCCAAGCACCTGGGCCATCCTCCACTGCACTCCTGGGCCACAGCAGAGGGCTGGCCTGGAAGAGGGGCAACCGGGACAGAATCCGGCGCCCCGACCGGGACTAGAACCCGGTGTGCCGGCGCCGCAAGGTGGAGGATTAGCCTGTTGAGCCACGGCGCCGGCCGGCCAGGACCTTTAAGAAACTCTTGACTCTACCTTCTATTAAATCCCTACTTCAATTTCCTGACATATTTTTTTCTCCCAAACTGTATTTATTGTCTCATTGGGAATAGCTACCATATTTTAGCCACCCATTACATGTCCAGCACTTGCTCAACATGATCACAATTAATCTTCACAAAAATCTTAATAAATTAAGATAAATATCCTCAATTTACAGATTAAAAATGGAGTGTTAAATTATGGAAAGGATCTAAGGCTCTGCAGTTTATAACATATAAAGACAGGATTTAGACTTCTTAGAAAGAAGCCACTTATAGCTGTCCCAGAACTGATACTATATTTTATTTATCTGTGTATGTCCAATTCCAAATTTAGCCTAATGCACATAGTAATTTCTTCACAAATCTTGAGTTCACTTATTCATTCAATGGGTGGAAGAATAAATGTGTAGGTAAGTTTCTTTTTTCTAAGTTCAAGTTTTTTGAAGTAAATTTAATAGAGATTTACAGTGTTAAGCTTCAAAATTACTTATTTTCAGTTTCCCTGTATGTCCTATATCAAGTTTTCTGTCTACAGGTTAACAGCCTTTTTACCTTTTAACTGGAAGTGTCTTCATGGTGAAGAATGGGAAGGTTCCAATGGCAAATAATAGAAAAAGCCAACCAAAAGAAGACATGCTTAAAAATACAACCTTTGGCCGGCGCCGTGGCTCAACAGGCTAATCCTCCACCTTGCGGCGCCGGCACACCGGGTTCTAGTCCCGGTCGGGGCGCCGGATTCTGTCCCGGTTGCCCCTCTTCCAGGCCAGCCCTCTGCTGTGGCCCAGGAGTGCAGTGGAGGATGGCCCAGATGCTTGGGCCCTGCACCCCATGGGGAGACAAGGAAAAACACCTGGCTCCTGGCTCCTGCTATCGGACGAGCGCGGTGTGCCGGCCGCAGCGCGCCCACCGCGGCGGCCATTGGAGGGTGAACCAACGGCACAGGAAGACCTTTCTCTCTGTCTCTCTCTCTCACTGTCCACTCTGCCTGTAAAAAAAAATAAATAAATAAATAAAAAATAAAAATACAACCTTTGGAGGAAATACCCAACATTGACTTATTCTTCTGCAAAATGTATTACAGGGAGTGATTATCATTTTATTTTTGTCTCAGCACTCATTTAAATGTACTTTCTCATACCAAAAGCTGGATTGGATCATCCTTGATACAGTTTTCAGTTGTACATGTTGCCCTCTCCCCGATTCCTCAGTGTGGTACATCCAGGTACCTGCCTTAGGCTCCTGGTAACCGCTTCCCTGTGCGATAGCTGGATACAGCCTGCTTCATGCATCTCATGGGCAGTACAGAAACGCTGCTGTACTGACCCCTCAGTCATTGCAGGGCCCTTTGGAAGTCATGCCTGCTTGCTTTAATCCCACCAATTAGGACTCCCCTCTGGAAACCTGTGAGGGTAATGCTTGGATCCAGCAAAGACATCAGTGCAGAAGTCCCTCTCTCTCCCTCCCAGTACCCCCTGACTTCCCTCTGTGTGTGGGGCCTCCCTGCAGCTGTGCACTCCCACCCCACAGAGTTTGTAAATGCTTAATGCTCTTAAAGTTTCAAGTGGGGATTGTGTCTTTGGAACCAGGCCCACAGTCTAACCCCTCGCAGCAAGGCCACCTCCAGAAAGACCCATTCAGGTGCATCCCTGCTGCTGTTCTTCCATCTGGACTTCTGTTGGTTGCCGGGATAGTAGCTACCAACCAAGTTGATAAAGAAACTGAAAGAGTTTCATTTGAAATACACACACATACACACACACAAACACACACATTATATATGGCCATATATAATTAACATTTATAAAACCCATAAAAAGTCAAATAAATTTTTGGCAGGTAGTTAATAACACGAATTGACTAATGTGCATTGTAATCAAATATAATAGGGTGACTTTTGCTTTTTTGTCTGCTTTATAACCCTGTATAAATAAACCTTCAGAAGCTTAATGTCATGTCATGTCCAGCTTCTTGAAAACAAGATATAAAAACTTCTGCGATCTTGATTCAAATCATTCAATATCCTTTTGAGCATAATAAATTCAGGGCATAAAACCTAAAGGCCTATGGACTATCAGAATTCCAAGTTCTTGATGAACATAAAATGAGTGATCATAAGATCATGTATGTTGGTTTACAATAATAAAATAGAAATAATATGTTCTAATCTTGTGTCATTTCTAGCAGGCAACCTTTATAGTGCCTTTAAGAATCTACTATGCTGATGTTCCATGAACTAATGAAAGCAGTTAGGATTTACTGAGTGGTAACATTCTTTGAAGATTTCTGAAATAAATTTTTAGCCTTCTCAGAAGATAAAGATAATACTTGAAGATTTCAGTATAAATTAATGTATAAATAATAATATAAAAAATAATGTATAAAATTTTTTATGGGAAATTTTATTTGAGTTTTAAAATTAGTACTATTTTTTGATAAACATATAAAATAAATGTGGATCAAATATTTTATTAAGTCATTAATGAATGAGAAAAAGAATAAAATGGCACAACAGTTTTGGAGGGGAATTCAAAGAACACACAGTGAATTTATGACTAGACATGCAATTCATCAATATCTACTAGGTCAAGGTTGTCATGGCATAGTGGGTTAAGCAGCTGCCTGTGATGCTGGCATCCCAAATGGATGCCAGTTTGAGTCTTTGCTGCTCCACTTGCAGTCCAGTATCCCTGCTGATATGCCTTTGGAAGGCAGCAGCAGATGGCCCAAGTCCCTGGGCTCCTTTTAAATCCTTGGGGGAGACTTGGATAAGGTTGCTGGCTCTTGGCTTCAGCCTGGTCCAGCCCGGTTGTTGGGGCCATTTGGGGAACAAATGGAAGCATTTGGAAAATAAATCTCTCTCTTTCTGTCTCTAACTCTTCCTTTCAAATTAAATGAAAATAATCTTCAAAAAATATACTAGACAACAATCAAGTATAATCCATCGGACATCACTTACTTGTGTTTTTGCAATTACTTACAACTTGGAAAGTAGAAGAGAGCTTAAAGAACAGTAAATTAAGGCTATAATGCTTAGTATGCATGCTTCTACTTTTCTGAAGTCTGAGTTTCGATCATGTGAATAAAATCACAGAAACTTTTGTGTAACTGGGCTTTGTGGTAGAATCTGGTAAAGAAGAGTTAAGAGGCATATGGAGAGGTAGCATAGTACCAGGCCAGCATGTGAGAGTTCAAGAGAAGAGGAGCACAGGGAAGTCCTCATGAAAATCTGGAGTTGGCTTCATGCTTACCAGTGTCATCACGAAGCACAGTGGGAGGCAATCTCGCTGCTGTCCAAAGGATCACAGAGCTGCCAGCTCACACTTGGATTTTATATAAGATATTGAAGGCAATACCCGTCATACGTTATTCTGAGTTTATATACATATATATATATATATATATATATATATATATTTTACAATTTTGAAGGGCTTACTTAGAAATTAGTTCTACATACTTTATGGTGATGATTTGTCTGGTACAATTAAGCTCTCTGTTAATGTCTTCTCTAAGATCTCCACTTTCTCCCTTGATACTACTGCTGTAAACATATTAGGAGCCTCAAATGCCTTTTGTTCTCTGTACTTTTCCAGTAGCTTTCAACCAAATTCTGCCAACACCGTGGATTTTATTCTGGCTGCTTATGTGGACATTAATCTACTTGGTCTGAATACTTGTTGCACGTAGAACAATTCTGTTAAGTCTCTGTGGTGCTCTTAGAAAGCACAAAACAAAATACACATCATATTGCTTTTCTTCTTCACTACAAAAGTCCTTTATTTAGAGGATTTAAAAAAGTCCTTTATTTACTCATGAGTCCTCTTTAATGAACTCTAATGAAAATTACAGCCTTGGACAGACAATTACATATTTTCCTTTATCATAATAAAGAATTTATATTAAAGATAACATAACCAAGGCTTTGTCTTTTCTAGCGAAGATCAGGTTAATTAACATTCTAAAATCATTTGTTGACTGATGTGGATATACTTTTCAGAGTCATATTCATTATCTTAATTCTGCTTATTATCTTGGAAGCACAACTTTTACAAGTGAAAATAGATGCATAAGTTTAAACAATCATTAAATTGTGATGAAATTATTGTGTGCAGTGTCAGAAGAAGCAATCAACACCTCTGACATCTCATAATATATAAATTATATCGTAATTACTTTCCAACTATGCTTAGGTCAAGCTTAAATAATTCAATGACGATCCCAGACCATAGCAAAGTGTGTGTTTAGCACAAAATCAGTCATAATAAATACCTTTTTATTTTTTTATTTGCCTCTTTTTTTGTTTAGTATATCTTTCCTTTTTCCTTTGCCACCAAGGGAATGTACATGAAAACAAAAGGTGGAATCCTAAGTATAAAATATATCATTGTCCTTAAACAAATCAATTAGTTTATGACCATCTTAACACTCACAGAATCTGCTATCTTCATCTGAAACATGATGATAACGATAAAACATTAATCTCACGAGTTCATTAATAATCAGTGGATGCTGTATAAACTCAATGTATTATTTTCACTTTCACATTTTCCCTTTTCTTTCCCTGGTACTGCTTAAATTTGGATCTTCAATGCCATTGAAATGAGTTACTTAGCTCTACTGATACTCAGGATTTACATAGTTTAGATGATGGTTAAAATTAGCTTTTAGACTGTGTCACTATTTAGAGTGTATTCTTTGAACTGTTACATTTTAGGGGATGCATTCTTTTAGATTATTTTTTCTATCTATTGTCATCATGACCTTTTTATTCATAATGATGAGACGATTTCATATTAAATTGACACCGAAAGTAAAAAACTGCTAAATTTTAGGGGCAGGCATTTGACCTAGTCATTAAGAAGCCGGACAGTTATTCCCATGTTCCATATTGGAGTACTTGGGTTTGAATCTTTGCTCTGGTTCCTGATTCCAATTTTCTGCTGATGCAGAACCAGAAGGCCTCAGTGATGGCTCCAGAGCTTTCCTGCCATTCCCATGGAAGAGCTGGATTTGGTTCCTAAATTTCAGTTTTGGCCTCGTGCAGCCCTGGCCCAGCCTCAGCCATTGTCCATAAGGAGTGAGCTAGTGTGTGGGAGTTTTCCCTCTGTTACGTCTTTCTTTCTCTTTGTATCTCTCTCCATGTTTCCCTGGCTCTTAGATAATAAAAGGCTGATAATTTCTAGACAGAAACTTTGATGCAAGGAGTATGAGGAAAATGGAAATTAATGCTCTCATCAAAATAAGGTTTAATACTTAGTAAATCTTCAAAAATTTACTTTGAAAGCGTAGAATGATTCAAAACACTGAGTAAAAGCCACTTCAAATAAAAAATTGACTTATTTTCAAAGTAGCATGAGTTTACTAAGACAGAAGCATTTTGCCTGTAACAAGAATTTATTTTGATATATCAAACCATGTAATCAGTTACTCTGCAATTCAAAATAAATCACAGTAAGAGATATACAGCTTTTGAAGTCAGCCAAATATGATTTTTATTTCTGGCCATACCAACCATAAACTATGTGATTTGGGGAGGGTTAGCTAAGAATTTTGGGTCCTCAGTTTCTTTCTCTGTAAAATGTGAGTTACACAATCAACTTTTCAATTCCCAGTTCTAAATTCCAAGACTGCAGCAGGGCAGGTTTTCTATTCTCTCAATTTTGGCTAGCTTGACATATGGATAAATGATCAAGCCTCTGGATGCCCAGCCTCAGTCATTTCACCCTCAATAAAGGTGAGTTTCCCATTTTTTAAAAATGTCCCTTGGGGCTCTCCAATCCCCACGTATCCTCTCTGTATTCTGTCTCCTTGACAAATTTTATATTCTTTTCCATTTTATCCTAATTACCATTTTCCCCTGCAAAGTACTAATTTAGCTTCACATTTATGCTTAACTATTTTAGCTAACACTTTTCTCGCATGACCTAAAGCAGTTTAAAATGAAAACTTCTTCTTTTCTGTGTATAAGTATGTTTGAGTATAGGGAACTAGCTCTGTTTTATATTTTTGACACTGTACTACACAAAGGCACTGAAAGCATTTTCTTTTGAACCCTTCAAGCAGTGGAAGATTCATTACTAATAATATGAGTGTATTAATTTTCAATGAAGACATGCAAAATAATAAAATTTTAGTGGAATAAAATACATAACTATTATTTTCATAGTCTCAATGGGTCAGTAATGAAGGGTAGCTTGGCTTTGTCCCTTATTGAACTAAAATCATGATGTCTTCCAAGACTGAATTCTCATCTGAAGCTTTCCTAGATCATGTGGGAACAATCTTCCCCCATGTTCAGGTGCTTATTGGCATGTATCACCTACCTCAGGACTCTGGATAGGGGACCTATGAGTCAGAAGCCAACATCCTGGCTTTGTCATGTGGGTGTAAAGCCACTCACAACATTGGCAGCTTTCTTTTTGAAAGTTAACAAAAAAGGGATTCTCCTAGTGAAATAGAGGTTACAATCTCCCATAATATAACCACATAGATCTAATCACATACATCCATTCATTTTTGGCATATTCTATTGGTTACACAGGAGATTGCATGACACAAGAAAGATAGGAATCTTAAAGTCTGTCCACAAAAGTGGGTAAAGGTATGCCTTCCTTCTGAACAAATATTATTCACTATATTTCTTTTTTATTGATTAATGAGGGCCAGATTATTGATAACATGGTAAACTGTATGAAATAGCATGAACTGTATTGAAAAGGTAATGGTATTTCATTGAAGATATTAAGTAGTGGAGTAACATGGTAGTTCGTGTTAGAAGGATCTCTGCTTACTATCTGAATCAGGCAATTTTAGGGAAAAAAGAAAGGCAATTTAAAACTCAATCATGCTGCCCATCAATCCATGTGACTGGCACTGTCACATTGGATTAGGGAATTGTTACATAATTGGCAAACAGTGGATGGATTTGAGATCTTGTTTTGAAAACTGACTTAACAAGGGTTAGTCAAGACAAGAAAATTTTATAAATTATTTCTCTGGAATGCAGGTATTTGATGCTCATTAAGTGAAACTGAAATTGTTGAAGGACTGTTGCAGAGTGACTTCATTCAGAGTAAGGTAAGACTTCATGCTGTAGAAGGCAACTAAAGGCTCAGAACTGTGAAGCAAGGAGAGAAGAAGGTTGAGCATGTTCTCAGAGTAACACCAGCTCTGAGATAACTGTAGGAAGAAACGTGGTACAGAACTATCTTATCCAGTAAAGATCTAATAAATAGATTAGGTGTCTTCAAACAAAAGAAATTTATTTCTCACAATTCTGGAGCGTGGAAATCTGAATCAGTGAATTTGAATTCTGGTGAGGGCCTCTTCCAAGGACAGACCTTCTTGTTGTATCCTTATAGGAGAGAGGAGGCAGAGAGTGCTTTCTGGAGATCTTTTCCCAGAGCATCAATCCCATTTGTGAGGGCTGTATCTTCATGACCTTGCGTCCCGAAGGTCCCACTTCCTAGCACCTCACACTGGGGTTACGATTACAATATGAATTTGGGGGGTTTAATGGGGACTAAAGAAGGGCAGACAGAGTGGTGGAGGAATAAATTTACACAAAATGAAATCAAAGAATGATAATGTTGTGAAAAGGAAAAAAATAGGAAAACTGCTTGCTATGACTGAGATATAAGTAAGATAATTAATGCAGATTTCACTGTTTTATCAATAAAGACATTTTAGGTAATTGATTAGTGCAGATTTCTCTCACGTTATAACTCTTTTGGCTTAAAGGTCTTCTGCCATTATTTATAGGCTCAAACAACTAATATTGCAAATTAATTCCCTAACGTGCTGTCTACAATTTCTTGCTTACAGATGAGATTCCAGTTTAAGACAATTCCATCCAGCAGTGAATCCTGAAGAAATACAATCTTCATTGGCATCTTAAAAAGTTGTAAATGCTGCACAGGGTTTTAGAAAATCAGAACAATTGAAACACAAATTATTTGTTCCTCAGAGATTTATTTGGGATCGAAACTACCATTTGTTATGTAGTGAAATGTACAGGTCTAGCATTTCTCTTTGAATTATCTTGCAAGCTTTTATTTAAGCGATTGCAATTGCAGTAGAAGACTTTTCTACAGATTAATGACTGCCTGGGAGGGGTTGCTCTTTGGTCCATTAACTCTAACCAGTCATTAATTTCCATAAAAATTTGTACTTGCAAGTTATGATTACTAATATGAACTGAAAATGAAAGAAATACACAATAGTTGTATGGATTTTTCTCCCTTTCCCAGAATGATGCAGGAAAAATGAAGCCTCTGTATATAAACTAATCACTTTGCTTAGTCCTGTTCTTGGCAGCTTAGTTTTGTTTGCATTGAAATAATGAACTTAAATGGATATTAGAAAAGGGTGAGTCCCTAGATCTAATCTAAACACCTTGACTCAATCAATTTGAGTTAATCTTATATATAATTTGTTATTCACAGTGAATTTTTAAAAAATTTACTCTAGTTTTTAGTGGAAACTGTCCTAGCTTGAAATAAATCATTCCAGGAGGCACATTGACATAAACTAACCATTTACTCAGCTAAAATACGTTAAATATCAAATAAGTGTATAATAAATAAAAATAGCTTTTGTTTCAAGTACTCAGACTCTAAAAAATGGTTTCTATGGTACTTATCATTGGGATTCACATTTTACTAAATTCAGGCTTAAACAATCAAAATTTATTTCTCACAGTTCTGCAGGCTGGGAAGTTGAAGGTCAAGACCCTGGTTTGTAGATGGCAATCTTTGTGTGGAGTATGTGCAAGGCACATGGCAAAGGGCAGACAGAGACAGCAAACAATCTGTTGTTTCTCTTTTCATCAGGGAATCAATCTTATTCAAGGGGGTGCCACCCACATGACCTAACTATCTTACAAAAGCCTCAGTTCCTAATGCCACTAAATTGGGGGTTAGGGATTCCAGCCTACATTTTTTTTTTTTTTTTTTTGGACAGGCAGAGTTAGACAGTGAGAGAGAGAAAGACAGAGAGAAAGGTCTTCCTTTTTCCATTGGTTCACCCCCTCCCCCCAAGTGGCCATTACTGCTGGTGTGTTGCGGCGAGCATGCTGCAGGGATCCGAAGCCAGAAGCCAGGTGCTTCCTCCTGGTCTCCCACGCGGTGCAGGGCCCAGGACCTGGGCCATCCTCCATTGCACTCCCAGACCACAATAGAGAGCTGAACTGGAAGAGGATCAACCAGGACAGAATCTGGTGCCCCGACCGGGGCTAGAACCTGGGGTGCTGGCACCGCAGGCGGAGGATTAGCCAAGTGAGCCGAGGCACTGGCCCCAACCTATGGATTTTTTGAGAGATGCGAAAAGTATGAGGAGAAAATTATTTCTTAAAAACTGAACATGAATATGACATTAAATTCTTTAATATCCTGAAAATTTTTGGACAACCAAATATTTCAGGATTTATTATGGGGACTGGTGCTATGGCATAGAGGACATCCCTATGGGCACAGATTTGAGTCCCGGATGCTCCATTTTTATCCAGCTACCTGCTAACGTGCCTGGGAAAGCAGCAGAGACGACCCAAGTATTTGGGCCCCTGCACCCATGTGGGAGACCCAGATGAAGTTCCTGGGTCCTGGCTTCTGCCTGGCCCAGCCACAGCCATTGAAGCCATTTGGGAAGTGAACGAGCAGATGGAAAAAATCTCTCTCCCTCTCTCTCTCTCTCTCTCTCTCCCAATAATTTTTACTTTCAAAAAAATAAATAAATCTGTAAGAAAAGATTTATTGTATAAATTTATAAGCCAGAAATGATATGATCATATACATACATATGTGAGAAAATGTAAATTTTTAAAAATTCTGTTTCTAAAGGTTTCATGGTATATTTATTGCACTTCCAATCTTCATCTATTTCAGCTTAAAAATTCTGCGTACTTTCAACTTTTCTCTACAAAACTATGAGTACCTTCAAGATCCATAATTTTAGTAGTAAATGCCTTACTCTTTTATGAAATAGATATTTTATTAGAACGTTATTAAATAAATGGCATTTGTATGTAGATATATATATATATACATGATAGAAATATGTCTTTGTACCTGCATGTATGTGCAGATATGTACCCATGCATGTGTCTGTACACAGTGCATATACATACACACTACAATGCTATGCACACGTATATATACAGGCATATATGCTTCTATGTGTGTGTGTGTGTGTGTGTGTTTGCATATACATACATACACATTTGGAATTAATCCCCAAATGCCCAACATATGCATTATGCACAAGTACTGAAAGAATACTAGGTTTCCCTCACATTTTCAGCTCATAAATTACTCAAGTATGCTCACCTTTGTATTGACTTATTTTAATAACTCAACCTTCTCTCTTTTACTTTGTGGCCTCTATTATTTTGTCTTTTCTAGAATGTTATACAATTTGAATCATACAACTTTAGCTTTCAAGTTGGCCTTTCTTCAGAACATTATCACTTTAATATTATCCATGTCTATTTATTACTTGAAATCTTAATCTTTTTATCCATTTACCCATTTAATGATATCTTGATTACTTCTAGTATTGGGAATACAAGAAAAAGTTGCTATAAATATTTTTGTTTTGACAGGCAGAGTTAGACAGTGAGAGAGAGAAAGAGAGAAAGGTCTTCCTTTTTCCATTGGTTCAGCCCCTATGAGGCCACTACAGCTGGTGCCGATCTGAAGCCAGGAGCCAGGTGCTTCCTCCTGGTCTCCCATGTGGGTGCAGGGCCCAAGGACCTGGGCCATCCTCCACTGCTCTCCCGGGCCACAACAGAGAGCTGGACTGGAAGAGGAGTAACTGGGACAGAATCCGGCACCCTGTCTGAGACTAGGACTCGGTATGCTGGCGCAGCAGGCGGAAGATTAGCCTAGTGAGCTGGGGCGCTGGCCCGCTATAAATATTTTCATGCAGGTTTTTTGTTTAAATGTCTTGAAATCAGTTGGAATGTAATTGCTAAATTGAATGGCAACCCTATGTTTGTTTAGACTCATGAGAAACTGTCAAAGTGAATGTACCATTTTGCATTCCCAGCAGGAATAAATGAGTTCCTGTTGCTCTGAATCTTCACTAACACAGCTACTGTCATTTTAAAAATTGTAGCCATTCTAATACATGTGATGGCAGGTGCCAGAAGATCACACCAACCTGCATGCTATTTCTTACAAGCAGAAGGATGAAATCTCCGTGTGCAACTTGTAAAAAAGAAGTATGTTACTTGTTAAAATAACTTGTATCTATTAAGCCTCCTCACAAAATTGCTTTCTTACAATGTGCTATTATTTGCCCAATTCTGTATACTGTAATTAATTCTAGATAATTCGGATCTTCATTTATTTATGAAGGTCAAATACCAGAAAAAAAACTTGTATTACATAAATGTGTATGCTTCTTTCCTGTTAATCTGTGTTGTTATGTGAATTCAATTCTCAGGCTCAACTGTGACTCTAGAGAATGAAGGTGGAATTTAGCTTCCCCTAGAGTAATACTCATTGTGATTTCAGTTTTCAGTTTTCCCTTGAAGAAATAATGTTGAACAAATTTTCAAAGGCTCTGCCACCTGTGTATTTTTTGTTTACCTGATAACTTGCATTTACCAAGTACTTTTTTCTACTATATAAATATGATTTAACATAATAAATCTTTTATTTTTTATTTTTTTAATTTTTTTTGACAGACAGAGTGGACAGTGAGAGAGACAGAGAGAAAGGTCTTCCGTTGCCGTTGGTTCACTCTCCAATGGCCGCCGCGGCCGGCATGCTGCGGCCGGCGCACCGCGCTCATCCGATGGCAGGAGCCAGGTGCCAGGTACTTTTCCTGGTCTCCCATGGGGTGCAGGGCCCAAGCACCCGGGCCATCCTCCACTGCACTCCCAGTCCACAGCAGAGAGCTGGCCTGGAAGAGGGGCAACCGGGACAGAATCCGGAGCCCCAACCGGGACTAGAACCCGGTGTACCAGCGCAGCAAGGTGCAGGATTAGCCTGTTGAGCCATGGCGCCGGATAATAATATAATAAATCTTGACTTCATACATTATCTAAACAAAGTCCCAAATAAAAAAATTCCTAGTTAATTAGGAATAGGTATGAATTTCTTCAACCTGATAAATAGTATATATAATGGTATGCAACAAATGGACACCTATATGAATAAAAAAGGTACAGTCTTCTAAACTCAGTATACTTGTAATTTCTACTTCTATTTATCATTACATTAGATTTCCTAGTAAGTCAAATAAGATAATAATGAGAAACCAATGGCAAAATATTGTAGAGCAGATTTTCTAAGGCTACTGTAAAAATATCACACATTTTATGGCTTAAAACAATACATGTGGGGGCTAGTGCTGTGGCATAGAAGCCCAACTGGGTGCTGGTTCAAGACCTGGCTGCTCCACTTCCAATCCAGCTCTCTGCTATGGCTGGGGAGGGCAGTGGAAGATGCCCAAGTGCTTGGGCCCCTGGACTCATCTGGGAGACGCTTTCTCTCTCTCTCTCTCTTTCTCTCTCTCTCTCTCTCTCTCTGCCTCTGCTTCTGCCTCTCTGTAAATCTGCTTTTCAAATAAATAAATAAATATTTTAAAAAATACAATACTTGTGTTCTACACTTTTGGAGGACAGAAGTCTAAATTCTTTTTTTAAAAAAAATTTAAAAAGATTTATTTATTTATTTGCTTGAAGCCAGAATAACAGAAACACACACACATACACACACACAGAGAGAGAGAGAGATCTTCCAACTGCTGGTTCACTCCCCAAGTGGCTGCAGTGATCTTTGTTGGGCCTTGCCGAAGCCAGGATCCTAGTTTGATCTAGGTTTCTCATTTCCCAGCCCATTAGCAGAGATTTGGATTGGAAATGGAGCAGCCAGGACTCAAACCAATGCCCATAATAGGATGCTGGTGCTGCAGACAGCATCTTAACCCTCTGCACCAAAATGCCAGCTCCCTGAAGTCTTTTCAACCTAGCGAAAATCAAACTGTCAAGAGCCAAACTCCCTCCAGAGACTTTAGGAGAAGAGTCCATCCCTTGTCTGGTAGCTGCCGGAGTTTCTTGGCCACTAGAATCATTGAAGACAGTGCATGACTTACATTTTTGTTTCCATGACCACACTGCTTTTCCTATTGTGTCTATCTAAAATCCTCTTCTTCTCTCTTACAGGGACCTCTCTCAGGGCAGGTGTTGCACAGTAGCTGGTTAAGCTACTGCCTGCAACAACGGTATTCCATATGGAATGCATTCAGATCCCAGTTGCTGAGCCAGCTCCCTGCTATATGTGTCTTGGAAAGCACTGGAAGGTGGCCCAAGCTCTTGGGCCAATGTACCCACATGGGAGATCTGGAAGAAACCCCTGGCTCATAGCTTCGGCCTGGTAGCAATTGGAAGATCTCATTCTATCCCTCTCGGTAACATTTCCTTCAAAAAAAAAAAAAAAGAACTTTCTGTTTTTCATTATTTTTCAGCCCACATGGCTCTCCCAAGAAGATATCCCAAGAGAGACAGGTTTTCCATCTGCTGGTTCACTCCCCAGAAAAGCCACAACAGCCGAAGCTGTGCTAATCTGAAGCCAGGAGGCAGGAGCATCTTATGGGCTTCCCATGCAGATGCAGGGGCCCAAGGATTTGATTCATCTTCTACTGCTTTCCCAGGTCATAGTAGAGAGCTTGATCAGAAATGGTGGAGCCAGGACTCTAACCAGTGCCCACATGGGATGCATGACTTCAGGCAGTGGCTTTACCCACTAAGCTCCAGCACTGCCCCCCTTATTTATATCTTTAAAGCCCTCTTTTGTCATATTAAATATCTTGTACAGGAGTGTTGATTTTTTCTGAAAAACCATTATTCATCTAGGACAGAAAAGAAAAACAATTGAAAAACAAAAATTTTGTAAGCAATATCACTACTTAGTAGAAACCAGAAATACTCATAAATTGTTAACAACAGTAGGTGACTGGACCTGAAATTAATATTTAAGTCTTAATTTAAATTCTATAAAATGGTAACAAATGTAAGAAAATATAACTAACAAGAACTCATCATTTATGATACTAACAAAGATATCATAAAGTAAAATGTTGAGGTGGAAACATAACCAAAATACCCAAGACTTACATGGGATGAATTATTAATGTTCATCATAAGAAATTAAGGAAGATTAAGTAAATTAAGAGACATAAAATATAGGAAGAGTCAATGAAATTAGTTTAATACAAATTAAATTTAGTGAGTGTGTCAGGTTTCTTCCCATTGATCTTAAATTTAGGTGTAATATCAATGAAAATCAAATCCATGAAATTTTTCTTTTTTTAAAAAAAGATTTATTTATTTATTTGAAAGAGTTACGCAGAGAGAGGAGATGCAGAGAGATAGAGAGAAAGAGAGAGAGAGAGGTCTTCCATCCAATGGTAAGATGAATTTAGGATGAAAGACACATGGCCAAGTTTGCTCCTGATAAATCCAGTGAAAAAACTGTTTTTTAAAAAAGAATAAGCTGAGATATTTGCTTCATCTCTAGTAAGATTTATTATTAGGCAATTACTTGGATGTAGACAAATAAACTAATAAATAGAATGGACTTAATCGACCAGAAACAAATGTATACATACATGAAACTGATTTATGAGGGGAGCTAAGTCAGCTCAATGTAGAATAGGAAATCTATTCTAAAAGTTGATCAGGAAAAAAAATTAGTCCTGTGGAAATACAAATAAAAGAAAATAGGATTCATAAAACATACAAAATTATAAATTTCAAATATGTTACTACTTAATTGTAAAAGCTAAAATGTTTGAATTCTTGGGAAAATGTAAGTGAATATCTCTCTAGCTTTCAGATAGGAAAAGCTATGTAACACAAAAATACTAAACACAAAAGAAAGAAAAAGCTTGTTCGCATCAATACATAAAATTTGTATTCATGAAAAAATCACATAAAATAACTGAAATCATAGGTTATAAATTGACAAAAAATATCTGAAACATATATCATTAACAAAATGCTAATGTCAGGTGTCAGCATTGTGGATCAGCAGGTTAAGCCACATGGGCCACACCTGCATCACGCATAGCAGAGTAACAGTTCAAGTCTTGGCTACTGCTACCTGCTAATGCTCCTGGGAAGGCAACAGATGATGACCCAGGTAGTTGGGCCCCTGCCTCACATATGCCCTGGCTCAGACCTGGCTGTTACAGCCATCTAGGAAGTTAACCAGTGGACAGAAGATCTTTCTCTGGGTCTTTCCCCGTCTCTCTGTTATTTTGCTTTCAAATAAATACATAAATATTTTTAAATATATATATATGCAAATATATATATGCAAGAAGTTAACAAAAATGTTAATATCAATATATTATATATTACCATAAAATATGATTTATTATAATGATATAATATCTATCCATTCATCCATTCAGGAAAAGTGAAATGCATTAGAGAAATGCAAACAGTTAAAGGCATTGCTTCATACAGGAAGAAACATAAGTGGCCGGTGGGGCAGTTAGGAGATGGTCAATCTTAAGAATAGTCAGGACCATAGTAAAAGATGCTTTTATGGTCATTGAACTGGCATCAGCAAATATTAAGTCTACAATACAAGAGTTAGAGAAATTGTAAATCAATAGATTTTCTTCAAAAAGCAGATATAACTATAATTTTGCACAACCACTTTAGGAAAGTACTTGATATTATTATAAAAGATCTACAGTCATGTGCCTTACAAATCAGCAACTCACTCATAAGAGATATTTTTTCAAGGTATATACCAAAGAGTTGCACAAGGTTAAAGAACGATGCACAAAGAGACCTAGTGTTGCTTATATTTAATCAGTGATGTTCAATTTTTAATAAGTAATGTTCAATCTTTGATGATTTTTGTCCCCTAGAGGACATTTGACATTTTAAAAATCTCTGGAGATATTTTTGGTTGTCACAACCCAGGGTAGGAGCCACAGGTGCTACTGGCTTCCTATAGGTAAAGGAAGGAATGTTGCTGATAATGTAAAGGACATCCTTTCACAAGGAAGAATTATTCAGCCCAAAATATCAGTTGTTATTTCAAGGTTGAGAAACCCTGTTAAAACAATGAAATACTTGAGTCCTTGCATGCCGAAAAGGTTTGTGGAAATGGAATTAAAAGATAAATTTACTTTGGTGCAAAAATACTTTAAAATCCATGCATATTTTTATGTTACTATATATTTTTGAAGACATTCTAAACAAAAGAAAAAAGTAATTAATTATAACTTGATGCCACAATATGGATGAATTTTAACAGTATTTATAAAGAGACAATATTATACAACCAAAGATTACTTGAGGTATGTTTCTTATTAAAGTTGAAAACACCTAAATTCAATGCTTATTTATATATTAGCAACATTAGTAAAGGCTATACTAAAAATGGAGTTATGAGCATAATAGAAAGATACATCCCTTGGGAAGGCAAATGGATAAAATGTGAAAGAAAGATATATAATGTGTCTCACTGCTCTAGCTCTTTGGATGGTAGACTCATAGGTATTTGTGTGTGTATATATATTTGAGAAAGAGTGAAAAAGAGAGACAAAAGAGATACAGAATCACTTATAGAGCAGCTATAAAAGTATGTTATTAATTATGACTATTGTGACCAAGAATTACGACTAACTCTAATAGTATTTTCTTAATAAACTCTCATCTCACAGCAAATTCCTACATTTAATATTTTTTGCTTCACATGCAAACATCAAGAGCATTTGGCTACTTTGGAAATAAACTTTAGTGAGATATTAGGTCCTTGCAGCCTCAAATAATATATAGAATTGTTTTGCTGATATTGTTCCACTATTTAGTTCATTTTAGTTATTTTTTGAAACAAACACATTAGCTTGTAAGCAGACTAGCTGGTCTATAAATATATGTCTGTCATGTTTTTTCAATAATAATAATATTTTATAAAACTCTAGTTAATTAAAGATTAAGATATCAAAATTATGCTGACATTTTGGTTTTCCAGCAAGCTAAGCACTTACTCTGTCACTTTAGGTAGGTCACCAAAATTTATGAGGAAAGATCCTGCCCTAAGGGCAGTCATGCAATTCATAATTTGCACACCCCAGATTTAGGATAAATAGCACCCGAGAATTTACAAAGAAGGAAGCAAAAGATTGGCTGTTTGATTACTGTCCAGGACAGGGATAGATGCCCATTGAAAACACCCCTAGAATGACTCAGAATTTGTTCATTTACTTGAAAACACCCAAGGGATCTTTTGTATATTTAATCCTTTCAAGTAATTATAAGTGAAAAAATTCTCAAAATCAGAGTAGAAGGGTGCTGTTAGAGTTGTCTTTACTAAATTTTTAAATTATTTTTTCTTAATAAGAGAAAGTGAGTGTATAGCATAGAAAAAGTTGGGAAAGCTTAGTAAATACTGAAAGCACACAGAAGAGAAATACCAAATAATACATAGAGAGGCAGAAATAAGCAAAGATACAAACATGGCAGGAGGAGTTGAAGTCGCTGTTGCTTGAGCACCTTCAGAGGCAGCCTCTTCCAGTTCCATGTTATTCAGTGGTGGAGAAGGCACATGCAATAGAGCAGTGGATGAAGTTCACTAAACAACCATTGTGATAGAGCCAGTATCATAAATGAGCACACGGGACAGGCATTTAGCCTAATGGTTAAGACTCTGTTAAGGATGCCCACAACTCATATTTGAGTTTTTGGGTTCAAATTCTGGCTCTGAGCTGGATTCTAGATTCCTCTTAACATAACATAACTTCCTGGGAGGAAGTGAAGATGGCTCTTGGGTTGTTGCCACCCACATGAGAAACCAGGTTGAATTATCAGTTCAGAGCTTTGGCCCTGATCATCCCTGGCTGTTGTGGACATTTGGAGAGTGAACCAATGAACTGGTGATCTTTGTCTATTGTCTCTCTGTTTGCCTTTCAAATAAACAGAACAATTTTAAAGTAAAAAGAATGGTTTCCACTTCTTCTATTTATGATACTGTATCTAAAATATTCCAAAAGATTGTGGCATCGAGACACCAACCTTTCTGTTAACTCTATATTGAGAATCTAAGCCATAAACCTATTTTAAAAATATTTGTAGATTAGGAAATATTTGCTTTCTAGTGAAAGGACAAATATGCTTTTTAATCACTCTTACACACACTTCAAAACACACTTTGGGGGCCAGCACTGTGGCATAATGGGTAAAGTTGCCACCAGCAGTGCTGACATCCCATATGGGCATGGTGAACCAGCAGATGAAAGACTCTCCTCTCCTCTCTCTCTCTCTCTCTCTCTCTCTCTCTCTCTCTGCCTCTACTTCTCTGTAACTCTGCGTTTTAAATAATAAATAAATAAATAAATAAATATTTTAACAAAAACACACTTTAATGGGAAATAATTGTTACCTGTTAACAGGTAATTTTCACAATGACTTGAAGCAATCTAAACAATTTTGGGTTAATATATACATAGAGTTGTGATGATATTTTAAAAATCCTATCAAGTAGGATTCTGTCATATTGTTTACTCTTTGATTGCCACAAAAGAAAAGGTAATATACAACTCTGTTCATAATATTGGAAACCAATTCTTTTTATGGTAGACATAAAAAAAAAATCACTCCACAACTGAAGCGAAGTGGGGAGTTGGGGAAGCTATGCTCTGAGACCATTAGAATAAAGATTTGCCATGTGTGAATCCTTGTGGTCATATTGCCAAGGGGAACGTCTTCAGTAGAGTAAGCTGAAGTTGCAAGTTACAGGAAGGAAGATTTCAGCCCAGGTAAGAATATTGAGCTTACAGCTAAAGAAGGGTTTTCTTGGATTCATGGAGATAATCAAAGGGAGCTGGAAAAATCATACATTTCCTTGAATAGTTGTGGAGGGAAATCAAGTAGTAAAGAGAAATTCTGAGACTCATTGACTCCCACATGCAATATATTTTCCTTTCTCATGAGAAACAGATGGGATCAGGAGACTATTTTCTGCAATAGTCTATTACTCAAAGCATTATGCCTTCATGTCCCTACATGGTGTTGCTGTTACTCTGTGGGAACAAATGTTCCTCAGTGTAGTGAATCAGGTAAAGAGAATTTTCATTAGATGTGACCCTGGCTGTACAAGTGCTTCCCTATGGAAATAAACTCATGTAGTAGGAAGCTCACCATAGAAGTCTTCAGTGACAACCCCCACAGAGTTACGTTAAATTTTATTTATTTATTTATTTGAAAAACAGAAACTGGGAGACAGAGAAAAATCTCCCATCTGCTGGTTCACTCCTCAAATGCCCTCAATACCCAGGGCTGAGTCAAGTTGAAGATGGAAGCTGGGAACTCGCTCTGGGTCTCCCACATAGGTGTGGACTCAAATATTGAAATTATCTTGCTGCTGACCAAGGTCTACATTAGTAGGAAGCTGAAATCAGGAGCAGAGCCAAGATTCAAACGCAGGCACTCTGATATGGGATGTGCGTGCTCCAACTGACATTTTAACCACTATACCAATTACCTTTACCCATACTTATGGCAAATCTTCCATGTCTATCTTATTAAGAATCAAATCATCTTTCAGTTTCATTACCATTCATGTTAAGAATTAATCCTGGGCAGAGTTGAGCTGATAACATACATTCTCAATATGGGCTGTGGTAATTCACAAATAAGTGCATTCACTCTAAGAAAGAAAATGGGTTATTAACTGTATTCAAGACCAAATTTATAAACCCTTTCACATATCAAAGGCAAATATTTAGTTTCATTGGGACACTCAGATTATGGAATTCCATATGATTCTTCAATTTCTAAATGTTCTAAACTTATTTCTACCACCCCTTTACAAACTGCGTTAGTTTCCCATTGCTTTTCTAAGAAACAGCACCAAATTTAGCTCAAAACAACATTTATTTTTCCCAGTAGTTCTGGAGGTCAAAACCCTATAATGAATCTGCAGTTCGTTCCTCCGGAGGCTCCAGGGAGGAACCATTTTCCCCACTGTTTGGCTACATTTCACGGCTCCTCCCTTACCCTTTCCTGTTTCAAAGCCAGCAGCTTAGACCTTTGCCTCCATCTTCTTTCTAGGACACTGACTGCAGATTCCTCCTCACAGGGACCCTTGTGATAACATCGAGCTCACCTGAATGATATAAAACAATTTGCCAAGGGTGTATATTTCTTTAGTTTAGTGGTTAAGATGTCTGTATCTTAAATTAGAGTACTACACTTTAATACCTGGCTTCAATTCCTGACTGTAGCTTCCTGCTAAAGCAAACTTTGGAGGCAGAGGTGGTGGTGATGGCTTAGGTAACTGGGTTCCTGCTACCCACATGGGAGACCTGGATGTGTTTCTGGCTCCGGCCTTTGGACTTGACCCATCATGGGTCAGAGAACCAATGGATGGGGGTTCCTTCTCTCCTGCCACCACCTGTCTCTGTGTGTATTGCTCATCTTTCAAATAAATCAATGAAATCTATGAAATAAAAATGTAATAAGGCCAGCGCCATGGCTCAACAGGCTAATCCTCCGCCTTGCGGCGCCGGCACACCGGGTTCTAGTCCCGGTCGGGGCGCCGGATTCTGTCCCGGTTGCCCCTCTTCCAGGCCAGCCCTCTGCTGTGGCCCAGGAGTGCAGTGGAGGATGGCCCAAGTGCTTGGGCCCTGCACCCACATGGGGAGACCAGGAAAAAGCACCTAGCACCTGGCTCCTGCCATCGGATGAGTGCGGTGCGCCGGCCGCAGCGCGCCGACCGCGGCAGCCATTGGAGGGTGAACCAACGGCAAAGGAAGACCTTTCTCTCTCTCTCTCTCACTGTCCACTCTGCCTGTCAAAAAAAAAAAAAAAAAATGTAATAAGTTAATTTCCCCATCTCAATACACATAACTTAATTACATCCACAGAGTCCATTCTATAATGTGTAAGGTAACATTCACAAGTTCTAAGTATTCAGAGGTAGGTATCTTTGCGAAGGTGCATCAATCAATCTATCACATAATAATATTAGAAGCTATTCTTTTTAATATGAATCTTTAAACAATGCAAGATAAAAGGTTTTGACAACATTAGATTACATGTAGTTGTGATTACAGGCAAAAGAATACCCCTAATGAAACTGAACTGTATTTCTAAGTGACTCTAAATATAGTTAACTGCAAAACCCTCTAAACAGATATAAATAATCCATTTGGGATGATACCCAGCATAGAGAAAAAAAAAGATTCTAAAAGAAGGAGCTAGAATTAAGTTGCAGAGAGCAAAGCCCCATAAGGAAACTTGGAAAACAGGAATTTCATGGCGAACCCACCATATCACCAGCGCCTTTGGGTGCTGTTCAGCTACTTATCTGTAACAGTACCATGGGAAAAGGAGAAAATAGGCTAGAAAAGAGTAAAAAAAAGTTTAATAAAATTCAGAGGAGAGGAAAATCATGCATATCCATACGAGCCCCTTTAGCATTTTATGTAAACTGCCCTTGTGCTTCAGTTACCCAGGCTTTAGCAGGAAACATTGATATTAATGCGCTGATCCAAACCATGACAAACTCATAGACATATGTGGGAATAGTTCAATCCTATAAAAAATGGATTGAGTCTAATACTTAACTGCACTTTTTTCTCCCCTTGAAGCAATGTTATGTGATTGGCCCATTTATCATCCCTGGCTATTGAGCAGATATGCATATAGTAAACATCAGCAAGGAAAGGAATATTTTTGTAACATCTCACATATGTCTTTGGGTGTACAGTAGTAAAATATCTTCCCATGGTAGTTACCAATACTTCATGAAAACAGCTGGTCTGAGTCTAACACGTAAAAGCATGTTAGCTATTCACTGTTTGCTTGTTCAAGAAAATTGTAGGATGTTTTATACTCATATCTTGACAGTGGTATTGAGTCAGGGAGTAGAGTAGTGCATTACTCATCCATGTTGTGTAACAAATTACTGTAAACTTTAAAGGTCAAAAAAGACACATCTATTACCTCAGAGTTTCTGTGAGTCAGGAGTCCTGCACAAGTTGGTTGGGTCTTCTGCATAGGGCAGGTCACAGACAGGGCTGACTTCTCTGGAGAGACTTGACTCTCAGATTCTCCTTCCTAGAGCTGTTTGTAGAACCCATTTCTGTGTAGCTGTAAGATTCATAGAAACTTGTTTCTTCAAAGACTCTAAGGTAAAAAAAGATCGAATGATTAGAGCAAGTCTGCTAGCAGCACACAGTCATGTGAAATGAAATATAATCATTGGAGTCACACCCCATCACTTTTGACATATTCTATTCATTGGGAATAAGTCACCAATCCCAGCTACACGCAAAGGTCTGTTGGGTGGGGGTGCAAAGGAATTATACAATGACAGACACAACAGGAAGTTGGCTCATAAGGCCACCTTGAAGTCTGAAATTCACAGAGAGAAAAATGTAGATATATTGGAAAATATAAAATCTCAGTATGATGGCTCATGTGTCCAGTTGGAGACTCTACATCAATATATTTTTTGTAATTCAAAAAATGTATTATTGTAAGTTATGGTTGCATATTGTAGTTAGTTTGTACTAGCATTATTCTCTCCCTGAATATGTCCTTATGTATTAGGCAGAAACCTGTGAAGAAACATTTCAGGAATGACCAGAGGCCTAATTATTCTCCAAATGTAATGATGATTCTGAAGATCTAACTTTGATGCAGTAAGGGTTGGATTTTAACATACCTTGAGAAATGATATCATTCTTCAATGTTTGTTGTTTTATACATTGCTATGAATAGTGGATTTGATTAACATGTTTCAGTAGGCTGAAACAATAACAGCAGTAGATGTGAAAAAGTGAAAGAGGGAAAAATCAGGAATGAGCTCTTTTAAAAAAATTATTTGAGCTAGAGTGGGAGAAATGCCCTAAATGACCTCTGTCTGGGGATGAAGCCAAGAGCTGGGAACTCATTCCAGGTCTCCCACATAGGTGGCAGGAACCCAATCACTTGAGCCATCACTGCTGCCTTCCAAAGTCTGCATTGGTGGGAACTGGAATCGGGAGCAGGAGTCAAGCATTGAAACTACACACTCTGATTTGAGGTGTAGGTACCTTAACCTGAACCTTAATATTCAAATCAACATCTACTCCAAAGAGGAGATTCAAAGTGTCACAATTTCACTTGTCTTTGTCCTCTTATAATAGATTATGATGTGATTGGATAGTTAATTCTGACTATCTCTAGGCAGAATTCCAGGTCACACAAAATATTTCTGGCAATCAGGGTATTAACTGATTTATGCAACAAATTGGTCAAATGGTAGGGTGGGGGAATGCATTGTGGAGAAAGCATATCAACAGAAACTGTGACTTAAGTATAGCAAGGTTAAACTCTGCACTAGGGTCTTTTTTTCATTATTTTTAAAATTAAAAAAAAATTTTGACAGGCAGAGTGGACAGTGAGAGAGAAAGAGAGAAAGGTCTTCCTTTTGCCATTGGTTCACCCTCCAATGGCTGCCGCGGACGGCGCACTGCGACCAGCGCATCGCGCTGGTCCGAAGCCAGGAGCCAGGTGCTTCCTTCTGGTGTCCCATGGGGGTGCAGGGCCCAAGCACTTGGGCCATCCTCCACTGCCCTCCTGGGCCATAGCAGAGAGATGGACTGGAAGAGGGGCAACCAGGACAGAATCCTGTGTCCCAACAGGGACTAGAACCCAGGGTGCCGGCGCCGCAGGTGGACGATTAGCCTATTGAGCCACGGCGCCGGCCTGCCCTAGGGTCTTTAATGGGGACAAAGAAATCAAGAAGGTAGTGTCTAAACTCAAGCTGGGGAATCAGAAAAGGCCTCAAAAGATGAGGAAATGCAAAAAAGTCCTAACTGTCCAATCGGAAGGATGTAAAGAGAACAATCACCAATTTCATACTGGTGTTTGTTCTTAGGGACTGGGAGCTATCTCAGCTCGCTGTCCTAAGCACTCTGTAGATACTTTTTGTGAAAAGTTCACGGAGATTAATTCAACAGTCCTTAGTGGCAGGCCAAAGCCAAACTTTTCACTGGATCGGGAAATGAAAGCTATTTTTAGAAGTAGGATCCAGGCTTGGGGAGATGTTGCTGTGCAGAGGCTGGATTGTTGGGCAGCTGGGAAAGCTACTGTTTACCATGCCAGCATCCCGTATTAGAGTACCAGTTCGAGTCCTGGGTGCTCCGCTTCTGATCCAGCTCCTTCCTAATGCACCTGCAAAGACAGCAGATGGAGTTCTGGGCTCCTGGCTTTGGCCTGGTCCAGACATGGCTGTTGTGGCCATTTGGGAAGTCAGCCAGCGAATGGAAGATATCTCTCTGTCTCTCCCACTCTCTCTGCTGCTCTGCCTATAAAGAAATAAAGAAAAGGGAAACAGAAGAAAAGAGGAAGGGAGGAAGGGAGGGAGGAAGAAGGGAAGAAAGGAAAGGAAAGAAGGCAGGAAGGATCCTGAAATAAGTGGAATCCTCGAACTAGAAATCTCACTGCACTGCTCTGCTCATTTTCAGTCAATGTAACTTGAATATCATTTGGTTCAACTATATCCCACTGTTTCCAGGGCCAGCACTGTGGTGTAGTGCATGAAGCCATTGTCTGCAACTGCTCTACTTCCAGTGCAGCTCCCTGCTAATGCTCCAGGGAAAGCAGCAGAGGAGGACCTGTGTTCTGGGCCCTTGCCCCACATGGGAGACCAGGAAGGAGCTCCTGGCTCCTAGCTTCAGCCTGGTGCAGCCCCGGCTGTTGCAGCTATTTGGGGAGTGAACCAGCAGATGGAAAATCTCTGTCTGTCTCTCCTTCTCTTTCTCTCTCTAACCCTTACCTTTCCAATAAATAAATAAATAAATCCTTTTAAAAAAGGAAACAACTATTTCTAACATTCTGTGTTAATTATCATACTCCCTAGTATTATTTCCTTTTTTTTTTTTTTGGACAGGCAGAATTAGACAGGTCTTCCTTTTTCCGTTGGTTCACCCCCCAAAATGGTCACTACGGCCGGCGCTGCGCCGATTGGAAGCCAGGAGCCAGGTGCTTCTCCTGGTCTCCCGTGCAGGTGCAGGGCCCAAGCTCTTGGGCCATCCTTCACTGCCCTCCCGGGCCACAGCAGAAAGCTGGACTGGAAGAGGAGCAACCGGGACAGAATCCAGTACCCTAATTGGGACTAGAACCCGGGGTGCCGGCGCCACAGGTGGAAGATTAACCTAGTGAGCTACAGCGCTGGCCTAGTATTTTTCCAATAGCCAATAGCAATATTTGAACTACATTTAGTAGTCATCTCTGGCTGCTGTCTCCAGACAATATAATAACTATAAAGGTGTCAGGGCTATTTTTAAGGACTTAACATATGTTTTCATAAGAATTAAAAGATAAGGATTTCACAATTCTCAAGGAAATATTTTTTTAAATTATATATATTCTGAATAGAAATTACAATGAAATAATTAAATTTACATCAGTATAAATGGTTATTTTTACAAAATAATTTAGAAAATACAAAGAGAAATAAAAACAGTGGTACACTTGTTTCAACAAATATCAGATATGCTCATAATGGATTTTATGTAGGTTAATTTGTTCATTCAAATTAAGAAAATAAAATGAGTTTTAATACACAGTAAATAAAGTTTTATGAGAATTATGCTTTCAAAGCATCAGTTTTGACTAAGTCAAATCACAATGCAGTCTAATTAACATAAATTTTATGGTTTTTGAGAAATGTGACATTCCCCTTTGGGGCATCTAGTCAGGCAAGACACATCCATGATCCTGGATGACAGCTGCTTTGTATGGTGAATTGAGAGATGTGGCTTTCTCATTCAATTACATGAGCTGAAGTTATCAACTGTGAGGAGGACAGCCATATTTCAACTTTCAAAAGTTACCAATAGCATTATATTGTTTAGCATCGGGTTTGTTTACCTTAATTATGCCCTTCAAAATGTTTTAGGAAAACTCCAAAGGCAGAGAAAATACATTATTTTATTTCTTACTTTATTTTCTTTAATTCACTCCATATTTCCTACCATTGTCAATACTGATATAGTTCTGTTTGGATTTATCCATGGAGGGAGCAATAAATCTGTGATTTGAATAGATCCTTCTGAAGGAAACATGAAAAATTTTAGTAAATTTATTGAGACAGGCATAAAGCGACCAGCATCTTAAAATGCTTGGGAAATGACCAAGTTATTTTACTAAGCAGAAATAGAGAACAAGAATGAGCTTGGGGTAAGCAAAGGACATCATAAATCACAGAAGAGCACTCTATGCTTTTATTCCTGGATCCACATGTTCTTAAAGAAAAACCGTATGTAACAATTCAGCGTTATTTTACACAGCTCAAGGAGGGCTTGGGAATTCTGAATATCAGTTAAATAACACCATTTATAAAATGCATAAAACTTGAGTTTTCTAAATTTTGCTCAATTCTGTTTAAAAACAATTATTTTTAAGCTTTCAAGAAATCTTCTGATCTTGAGGATTCAGGGCGAGGAATATTAGAATGCTTTTCCCATTAGAAATCAGTTATGTTTGTTTTTTTTTTGTTTTTCCTAAAACATTGTGCTCCAATAAGCTGCAGGAATGTTGAGGACAAAGAAACAAACTTCTTTTTTTTAGTTTTATGGCTTTTCTCTCACTTCTTAGATAGTAATTTCAGATTCAGTAATTAGTTACTTATGCTCACATCCCACAATTATTTTACTCCTCTTTCCAGGAAGAAAGTATGATTAGATTGCTTCACCCTGTTCAAGTTAAACTTGGCTATGGCTCTTGCTTTAGTCAATGACACAAGAGTAGAAATAACGTGTGTCACTTAAGGACAGAAGTGACTAGGGAAGAATGTGATCCATACATGTCTCTCCTTTGCACAGCAACCAATGACATTTGCAATGGTGATGGTTTTATGAGGTAATCATTGACTAAAGAAGACATGCCTTCAAGACCCTGCCAACCAGAGATCAATATGTAACGAGATGGAGTTATTAAACCCTTTGAAACTTTATATGAATTTAAATTCTGGCTTTGTTATGACACTGCACTCTAAATCATTCTACCTGATGATTACTACAAATGATCACTACATGCAAAATGATCACTACATGCAAAAAATCTAACCTGACTGAGAAATATATGAACTTAATTCCATTAAATTCTGAAAGTGCTACTTGATTACCCACATTAAGTATATTTTGCCCCTTTGGTCTGTTATGTCTAAAGAGAAAGCCATAATCATCTTTGAGATTAATTACCAATATTTACTAAAATTTAATAATGTTCCCTATTTACTATTTATATATTTACTATTTATATATGACTATTAGCTTGATGCATTAATTTATTCATCAATCAGTGATTTTTCATTGTGTATTATGAACCAGAAACTCTTCAAAATACTTGTAATAATTCAACAAACAAAGCAACTTTGTTTTCACAAGTAAGTCTGTCAAAGGGAGATGTGTTGCAAAGAAAAATATACTAGGTTAGTAAATAGCATTGGGGAAAAGAGGTGTCATGGGGAAATTATAGAATAAAGGGGCTGAGGACATTGAGGGAGAAGACAATCTTTCATAAGTTCACCTGGATAGGTTTCACTTAGGATCTGATTAGAAAACAGTACACTCATATGGGCTTCTAAGTGGAATTCATTAGTGTAAGTGTCCCAGAATGGAAATAGTTTTGAGAACCCAAGAAATAAAGTGTGGCTGAAATATCAAGAAATAAGAAGTGAGAATAATAAAGTGAGAGAAGTAACATCGGTCCCAAACATTTATCCCTAGTTGGATTCTAAGTTCCATTCTGAAAAACATGGAAAATCAGTAAGCAATTTTCCTAACCAGTCTGCAGTGAAACTCTATAATTCATGTGAGTAATGTGCTTGAGAGGGTCAAAATTCAGATGACAAAAGATAAATGACAATATAAATTCCCCTGTCTACCTCTTCTCCTAACATCACAGTTTCTTATTCCAGGTTCCATTATGCAGTCATTTGGTCAGAAGTGTTGGTACCTTAAAGTCAATTTTAATCTCTCTTCTTTAGTGTGTTACCTTCAGTATACCCATCACTGAAGTTATATTGATTGGGTGTGAATGTCAAATTAATTAATTTACCCTTGTCATCTAGATAGTCAAACATGGAAGTTAATTGAACCAAAATATTTAAATTCCATGAACGTATCTCTTTATTTATTTTTATTAAATATATGTTGCATTCAACTATATCCGATCAACAGCAGAGCAAGAAGGACAGATTCTTCCTGAAAGTGTAAAGGTAACTATTTCCTAAACTCTCTTTTCTTTTCCTCTATTCGTCCTCTCTTCCTTCCTTTTTCCCAGCCTTCCTTCTTTTCTG
This sequence comes from Sylvilagus floridanus, assembly GCA_949820135.1. Taxonomy (NCBI): domain Eukaryota; kingdom Metazoa; phylum Chordata; class Mammalia; order Lagomorpha; family Leporidae; genus Sylvilagus; species Sylvilagus floridanus. Next base: position 37,277,474 of record OX463228.1, on the reverse strand, counting down.
TCTTCCCCTTTTCCTAAATATTGTTGATCAATTTCAATGTGCCCACAATATGATAACCTCTTATGCACTCTATACATTAATAAGATAACTGGTCCATCCTAGGAAATGGAAAATGACCCAACGTATCTTAGAATGATCACTCACTTACTTTCTTAAGAATATTTCATTTGTAATCCATGAATGTAATTAATCTTTCTCTAAGTCAACACACCAGGTAAACGACCCTGAAATAATTCACATTGTCTGTAAAAGTCAGAGATGGATGCTATCTCCATCTGCCACTCAAATAAAGTTGCTTCCTCAAATGCAGGCTGCAGGGCCAGTAACCTACCTTTTATTTACTCAAAGTATATTGGAAAGACTGGCAGAAAAAGTCAGATTCTTTAGCTTGACTGAGTGTGTTGTTTCTCTAGAGCTGCCAGAAGTTGTGACTTCGACAACAGAAAAAGTTTTATCACTGTTTTATGGGCTAGAAGTCCCAAATCAAGGTGGTGGCAAGACTGTTTTCTGAGAAAGTTTCCCTCCCTGGCTGGAGATGCCTATCATGGGGTGACATCATCACATGATCTTTCTACGGAGGACACACAGAGAGGCAACTTTGTTGTCTTTTCATTTTATTATAAAAACGTAAGTTCTATTGAATGAAGTCCACATTTTTAATATGTATTAACTGTAATCATCACCATAAAGATCTCATGATCAAGTATTGGGGCTTACGGCATCAATAAAAGAATTTTGTCTGAAGCACTATCAATATGGTCTCTTATTTTACTTTCTCATACCTACTATTTTAAGATTAATGTTCAGGGGCTGACGCTGCCCTGTAGCAGGTAAAGCCACCTCCTGCAGTGCCAGCATCCCATATGTATGCTGGTTCAAGTCCCAGCTTCTCCACTTCCTATTTTACTCTTTGCTATGTCCTGGGAAAGCAATAGAAGGTAGCCAAAGTCCTTGGGCCCCTGCACCCACCTGGGAAGATCCAGAGGAAGCTCTTAGCTCCTGGATTCAGATTGGTGCATCTCCAGCTGTTGCAGCCAATTGGGGAATGAACCAGCGGATGGAAGACCTCTCTCTCTGCTCTCCTCTCTCTGTGTAACTCTGACTTTCAAATAAAAAAAAAGGGATTATTGTTCAAACATACTATGCTTAATGATAGAGGTATATCTGAAACATTCAACCCCAGGAGATTTTGTCCTTGCACAAATGCCAGCGAGCACACTTACACAAGCCTAGATAATACGGGTTAATCACCTGATGTGACTTTTCAATGTGAGCTGGAGATGCAATAAACAAGTGAGGCTGCTGCTTGGGACATGGAAAATCATTGTATAGTAAGCATTTTTTTTTTATTCATTAAGTATAAGCAGTGTACTCTAGAATAATAATAAATTCTAGTATGGTAATATAATCTGACAATAATCATTTATCATCCTTATGAAGTATTACATACCATATGAAGTTGTATGAGTTATATTTTTATACAGCAGGCAGTGCAGTAGGGTTTTTTTTTTAAGATTTATATTTATTTGAAAGTCAGAGTTACACAGAGAGAGGAGAGGCAGAGAGAGAGAGAGGTCTTCCATCCAATGGTTCACTCCCCAATTGGCTGCAATGGCCCGAGTTGCACTGATCCGAAGCCAGGAGCCAGGAGCTTCTTCCAGGTCTCCCACATGGGTGCAGGGGCCCAAGGACTTGGGTCATCTTCCACTGCTTTCCCAGGCCAGAGGAGAGAGCTGGGTCAGAAGTGGAGCAGCCGGGTCTCGAACCGGCACCCATTTGGGATGCCGGCGCTTCAAGCCAGGGCATCAACCCGCTGCACCACAGCGCCGGCCCCTGCAGCAGGTTTATTCACAGCAGCATCACCACAGCACATGGGTAATATGCGACACCATGGTGTTGACAGCTGCAGTGTCATTGGGTGATTCGCATTTCTCAGCTCCATTATAATCTTAAGGGACCATCTTTGGATATGTGGTTCAGCATTGATTCAATAATAGTTGTGCAATGCATAATTGTAGTTTGAAGCTAACCTAGTTTCCTTCATAAAGAATTTACAAATAACCAACATTTCATGGAGACTCACCAGATTTGGAGGTAAAAGTGTAGTAAACATTTCATACTCCTCTTATTCCTAGCTTCAATGACTGGATTACTCACCCCATAGTGGTTTCCTAGCTTTTCAAAACATTTTATTCAAGTGTCTATTTCCAGTATATTTTTTTTCCTTTAAAACACTAACAAAAACTTATTCAAACTTTTAAGCTTTATGTACAATGGAAGTTAAGAAATATTTTTTCTAGTGGTGGGTGTTTGGCATAACAGTTAAGGTGCCACTTGGATGCCCAAATCCTATATCCCTGTGCATGGGTTTGAGTCCCTGGCTCTACTCCCAGTTAAAGGTTTTTGGTAATGTGCACTATGGGGGACACGGGTGATGACTCAAGTATTTGGGTCTCTGCCACCCTTGTGGGAGATTCAGGTTGAATTCTGGGGTCCTGGTATGAGCCTGCCCCTGTCTTAGCTATTTTGAGAACTTGGAGAGTGAACCACCATGTAAGAGATCTCTTTCCATCTCTCTGTCTTTCAAATAAAAGAAATAATGATTAAAATATTGGCTGTAGAAAGAAAGCTCCAATGTTAATTTCAACTGTTCCTATATTTATTCTCTTGAATTTGACTACTTGTAAAATTATATAAGCTTTAAAATTCTTCTCACACCATTGTTTTTATTATTTCATTTAATTGCTACCATTTTGCTGTGTCTCACTTGTCATTTTGTAATTTCAAAATATTTTGCCTTTAATATGTTTTAAGTAATTAAAATTTCTTTAATCTTTACTTATATCATCCATGATCCCTGGTTTTTCATTCTATTCACAATTATATAGTATTACAAGGGTTATCTAATTTTCCACAAACTGATTCAATTTCATAAATTTCTTAGTTTCTATTCTACTTAAATGGATTCAGTGTGAGTTCATAACTTATTTTCTAAGGTATCAATCATTTGAAATAAGAATTCCAAACAGTGATAAAGGTAGGAGCTCCAAAGAGATGGTGAGATGCTAGAAGTAAACTTCTGAAGATCAACATAAGAAACCTGACCTTAGCAATGGTAACTATGTCAGGATAGAAGATATGAAGATTTGATTCAAGGCACCAAAGAATTGAGAGAATGTGGTAAAGAAATAAGATAGATGAAGTTGTAGGAGACACGGAACCTGAGAAATATGTTACTCTTATCCTGATTTACAAAAACCAAAGTAAAACATTATTTTTTTTTTTCCTATGGCTGCAAACAGACCCTGGGTCCTTTGAGAAAGAATAGCTCTACAGTGAGAATGAGGTCATTTGTAATTTTTCCAAGAGAAGTTTACATAGAACATTATTTCACCTGAACTTGCAGGTCCACAAATTCAATGTTTCAGGTTCATTGAACTATTTCAATTGTTATAATTAGAAAGAAAAGCAAACAAATATATGATTTCTACTGGGGGAGAAGGTTTCTGAAGTATTTTCCTCATAAGCTAACTTGAAAAGTATTTCCCAATTGCTCAATGCTCACTTCCATTAATAATAAGCATGTGATTTGAAATAACCCTACTAACTGAAGAAGGTCAAATACTTTATGAGTCAGTTCATCACATGCCTTCACAAATAACTATTAAAAACATAGTGCCCTATAGAAGTTAATAACAACTTTGCACATTGACAACCTTCATGAGTGTTCGTATGTGTATGTATGATTTATAAGATAACATATTAGTTTCCAGTTATAGTTCTGCATTCAAATTGCCCACTTTAAGGTGCATGCATGATTACTTCTAAATACAATCAATGTCAAGGAAAACTTATAAAATATCTCTTATCATATACATTTCCTAACTGATTGTGAATTCTATTTTTCTTGTATAATTCTCAGCCTATTTCTTTTTCTTACTAAACATCCTGTAAAAATATCTCAAGGTATTTTACCCACTACTTTACAAATGCCTGCAGTACTTTGCTTCTCTACCCAGGAGTCCCTATAATGTGAGTCTATCATACATTATCAGTTTTATGAAGTTCTGACATATAACCAAAAACACCAAACCCATTTCTTAAGGCTATGTCGCTACAATATCATAGGGTCGAGTTATCTAACCATCTGAATTTAGAAACTTCAATTTGTCCAAATGTGCTTCTGCACTGGTGTCCTGAACAAAAATCAAAGGTAAGTATTGTGCATTTGCAGTCCTGTGGAATCAAACATTTCTTTATTTTTTTAAAAGATTTATTTATTTATTTATTTGAAAGTCAGAGTTACACACACACACACACAGAGAGAGAGAGAGAGAGAGAGAGAGAGAGAGAGAGGTCTTCCATCCGCTGGTTAACTCCCCAAATGGCTGCAATGGCCAGAGCTGTGCCAATCCGAAGTCAGGAGCCAGGAGCTTCTTCTGGGTCTTCCATGTGAATGCAGGGGCCCAAGCACATGGGCCATCTTATACTGCTTTCCCAGGTCATAGCAGAGAGCTGGATTGGAAGTGGAGCAGCTGGGTCTCAAACCAGCACCCATATGGGATGCTGGCGCTTCAGGCCAGTGCGTTAACCTGCTGCGCCACAGCGCCGGCCCCAATCATTTCTTCAAAATGAATATACAATAGTGCTTTTTAAAGAGATTTTAAGGGCATGATAATTCCAAAATTAACCATAGTGAAACATTCTGCTTAAAGAGATAGAAACTGCATTATAATTATATAAACAGTAAACAAAATAATGATATTTTAGTTAAGGAATAAAAGAACCTGATAACATATTTCAATTTTTAGGTACTTAAAGGAAACACAAGCAAATGTAAAATACAAAATGTGTAAAAAATAAGCCCTTTGTTTTGTAAGCTAGTTTTTGTAAACTACAACTTTGGGAACCAACCAGTCTAATAAGAAAGCAGGAGTTGAGTTGCAAGCATTAAATACAGAAGGATTTCATTTTGCAGATTCAGGCCAACTGTACTTTCAGCCCTCTGCTAATATAGACCTCCATGAAATATATCATCTAGGTAAAAGTTAACAAGTGAATGAATACCTCTCAGTTGAGCTATAGTGACATTTTATTCAAGTGCTGTTGATCTAATGGCATGAGACTTAAATTTAGTTAAACTAAGATAATGGAATTACATGTTTCTAATTAATATGATGTACCTGAGAAACCTACATAGGCCCCAAATGTTTTCTTGCAATTGAACTACACTCTTATTAATTAATTTTCATTAATACGAGAGTAGAAAAAGGCTATATTTTATTTGCTCTTTCATCACAAATGAAGACCTATGGTCTACTTCTTTAAATTATTATGCTAAGTAATTACATGCTGATTAATCACATAATGAAATCTAGATAAACACCCTTTAATATAAAAATTTTAATTACTTTAGAAAAATTTTTAAAAATAATCACTTATTCTCTGTATTTTCTTTTTTTAAAAAAAGATTTTATTTATTTATTCAAAAGTCAGGGAGTTACACAGAGAGAAGAGAGGCAGAGAGAGAGGGGTCTTCCATCCCCTGGTTCACTCTCCAATTGGCAGCAACAGCTGGAGCTGCGCTGATCCGAAGCTAGGAGCCAGGAGTTTCCTCCAGGTCTCGCACATAGGAGCAGGGGCCCAAGGACTTGGGCCATCCATCACTGCTTTCCCAGGCCACAGCAGAGAGCTGGATTGGAAGAGGAGCAACCGGGGCCAGAATTGGCGCCCATATGGGATGCTGGTGCTTCAGGCCAGGGCGTTAACTTGCTGCACCACAGTGCCGACCCTTATTCTCTGTATTTTCTAGATAGAAATACTAACACAAAAATAACAAAAAGTTATAGGAAATAACTTTTAGACCTCTGATTCTCATTATATTTTGTGCTATGAAAACCATCAAGTATATTAAATTCCAATTAAACTTACATCTTCTCCTTTTCAAAGTGGGAGAAATGGAATATGTGACAGAATTTGGCTTGCTAGTCACAAAATCCATTTATATTTCCTACTAGGTGCAGTTAGACTATAGTCCCCAGCTTTCCTTTTAGTTAAGTGTAACCATAAAACTATTTTTTGCTCAGAAAAAGCTTGGCAGATATTAGTTTAGCCAATTACAATCTCTACACCTAAACTCTTCTTATGAACAATTCTCTATTCTTTCTCCCCTAGTCTGGCACCCTTGGGAATTAATTGATAATGGTAGGTCCTTAAGACAGGAAAAAAAACAGAATTTCTAATCGAAAGTTGATAAGAGAGATTCATGGAAATTAGAATATGAAAGAGATAAGTGTTTATTGTGTTATGCTGTTATTTGGGTTTAATCTTTTATAGCAGCTACTTGTAACTAAGCTAATAAAGATTATGTCAACTCAGATTTTTTTTAAAAAGCTATCATGTTATTATTCTATACTATGATTAAAGATCTAAAAGTATCTTTCCATTTTATAAGGGAAAACAATTTATTTCTATAAATTACTAATATTTCTGAATGTTAGAAATAGTTAAATATTTGGATAAATTATTTTGGCTTTTAAAAAATCTACTTTTTTCACTATGAAACCAAACTGCTTTTCAGTTATACAGTTGATAGTCCACTCATTATCATCTTTTTGTCCTCAGTGCTCACTTTAACCTCAGGAGGAACCCAACTAAGGGTCCTGCAGTACCTATATATTAGTATAAGACTGATTAGCCCAACATTTAGCCACTAAAAACAACACAGGTTTACCATCCCCTCCTTTCCATTGGACAAAAAAATTGGACAGGCTCAGCTGATCTACTTCAGGGCCTCTTAGAAACTGCTAAGTGAGATGTCTATGGAGTCTCTGGGTTCTCTTCTAAGGTTTATCTACAGATTGATCTACTGCCAAGCTAAGTCAAGTGGCTCTTCGCAGTTTCTCAGGTCCTCAAGCTTTGTTGGACTAACTGGCTGGAATTTCTCCCTTAGACCCTTACCACACTGGCCACGGGCTTCTCTCATATGGCAGCTGGCTTTATCAAATTCAGTCTACACACAAGATATTACTCTTCTATATTCTAATTTCAGCAGTGACAGTGCTTCAGTCTTGCCATAATCTTTTGATTACTAGTAAATTAGTCAAATGGATAAAATTATAAAAAAGTTATCAATACTATCCCATGGTTTAAATGTGTTGTGTCCCCCAAAAGTTCATGTGTTGGAAACTTTGTTTGCAATGCAGCAGGGCTGAAAAGTGAGATCTTTGGAAGGTGATTGGACTCTACCCTCATGAGTGGATTACTCCATCCATGGATGAGTGGACTAATGAATTCTCATAGGAACTGCTTAGTTATAATAGTAAAAGTGACCACCGTCTGGCATGTTTCTTGTGTTTTACCATGCGTTGCCCTCTGCCATATTATGCTATAGCAGGGCAGCCCTTACCAGGTGCTGTCACCATGTTCTTGGACTTCCAAGTTTCCAAAACTGTAAGGCAATTAAAGCTCTATTCTTTATAAATTATCCAATGTGTGTATTCAGTTAGAGTGACAAAAATCTAAAAAGACTCAACAAACCAGGAGGTAAAACTCCCTGAGAGCAATCTCAGAGGATTGCCAAGAGCTAATCTGTATAGTCATTCATGATTATCTCACAAGTAACATAATTAGATGTCCTGTTAGACCTTGCAAAGAATTTTGTGACAATTTTCCTGTTGTCATTAGCCAGTTTGTGGAGAAATGATAGAACAAGGAAGATACAAGAGGCAAGAAGAAAGAGTAGGGGGGAAAAAAGGAAAATGGAGAAAATTCACAAAAATATTGATTTCTATGTATTTTACTTTTTATACTGTAATTATGTGTTTGAATGAGCAAAGTCATGGGTACTATTGTAAATGCCAAACCAGTTTAAACCACTGAGGAGGTTCTGGGGAAGAACTAAGAAATCTGGCAGATTTACAACATGAATGCATACATTAAGAACTGGATATATAAATAGCTATGAAGAAAACAAGATGTGGCATTTTTATTGAAATAAAACAGAATATGACTGAGTTATTTAGAGGAACAATAACACTGTATTAGATCATAGGAGTACTGGTAGATGGTCTTGTAAAATTATGTTGGGCTTTTTTATTGGTCAAATACATCTCACTTGATGTCAACTTATTTTAATAATGAGGTGTGATATGTGAAATAATAATGCCTAAAATATATACAGAATTCTAAACATTGCTTTCATATGCATTGTTTCATTGATTGGTATAAACCATCTCCTTCCCAAGACATAGATTTTTCACATTACCCACTAGTAAAATTCTTCCTTTTATTTGGAGACTACAATCCAGACACACTAGCCTAACTATGAAATCATTACTGAGTAATATAAAAATACCTTATTACTCTTGTCTCCCATTCTACATAAATCTTCTGTTCTAGCCACATGAAACTGCTTCCCCATTTGTGTAAACCATTTGCAGTTGCTCTAGGTAATGACTCAGTCTCAAGGGTATCGACATTTTGGAATTTAATTTTTTTCTAGCAATGGCTGCCCATTGCCTTCCAACATCCCCGGCCTATCACCACTATATACGCAATACTGGTAGCAACTCTACATAGTTAAGATAAGAAAAACAAGTCTCCAGATGTTGCCAAACACTCTCTTGGAAGGCAAAAATCAACCTTTCTTGAATAACACTATTGTGTATATTTTAGCATTCCAGTTTCGTGGTCTAGAATATCCTACCCTGACATCTGCTATTGATTGACTCTGACATAATTTCTAGAAATTGTCTACATTAAAAGTGCTGTGGACTGAATATTTTGGGTCTCCCCATGCTCAAATTTATTTATTGAAATTCTAATCTCAGAAGTGATGGAAGTAGGAGGTATGACCTTTGGGAGTTTATTCTGTCAGGAGGATGAAGTCTTCGCTGACTGCATTTGTGCCCTTAGAGGAAGACAAGAGAGAGCTTGTACCTTCTCACTCTGCTCTCCATGAGGTGAGAATGCAATTACTAAAAGATGATCTTGTGCAAGCCAGAAAATGGACTCTCCTCAGAAGTTGAATCTTCGTCTTGCCATTGTCTTGCATTTCCCCCAGCCTCCAGAACTGTGAGAAACAAATATCTGTTCTTTAAGCAACACAGCCAATAGTGTTCTGTTAAGGCAGCTTGAATGAAGACAGAAACCCTCCCTTTATTCCCTACAGACTGAATTACAGGTTTTCCTTGGTTCCTGTCTACATTTGAGCACCAAAAAAAAAAAAAAATGCTCAGATGATTGTTTTTATCATAGTTTCTCCAAATGTTGGTTCTATGATGATGAGTATTTTACTTATTCTGCCTACACATTTTCCCTCATCTATAAAATAAGGTGATAATATTAAATGATTTATAGTGTCTTGGCACATACTCAATACTCAACATATGTTAGTTAATATTGTTATAATTAGGCTTTTATTAATTTTTGAGTGGAAACATGGTGAATTCTATTTCATAAAGCCTATAATATGAACTTACAAATTGAAAGTTGATTTAATATTATAGACACAAAATAATTGAACTATTCACTATTGTAAATTTCTTCAGCAACATGCTCATCTTGTTGGGGGGAACCCCTTGAGTTATAAAAGGATGATTTGTGTTTTGTTGGGTTTGTATAACCAGTGAGTTATACTGGAGGCTAAATTAGGCTTATAAGGATATAACATCCTTACAGATAATTGAATTTTATTTCTCTGATCATCAACACATTTTGAGTGAAGAATTCAATGTAGGCTTCTAGAGTGAAAAGTATTTATGTAAGCCAGCAAAGAAGAAAACAAATATCAGCACAATCATGAAGAATATCCATTAACAGTTCTCCATGTTAACATACTAAATGAATTAGTGAAAATACATTCACAGGGTAGCTACACTGTATGAACATTCACACAGTCATATTTATGGAAAAATATGAAGAATTTATAAAATGTATGCTTCATTAAGCAAAGCTTAAAAATATATATAATTTTCTTCCTTGAGACTGCAATAAAGCATGTCCTTTAAGAATGGGACGTCTGCAACTTATTCGAAAATGCATCCAAATAGATAGGTCTATTTATGGACAGAGGGAATACACAGAGGGTAGAGTATATGGTGGGCAGAATAATGGTCCCTGAAAATGTCCACAGCCTAGTCCCTGGAAGCTGTAAATACGTAACATGAAAAGGGATACTTTGAAGATGCTAAAGATCTGTTATGAATTGAGCAGGACTTGGCTCCCCAAACTCATGCAGACCTTTAAATTCTGAAGTCTTTACATTGAGGGTTGATGGATTCAGGATAGAGACTTGATGTAACTAGGAGTATGGTTCGAAGTGTTTAGGTCTTTGGGGCTCGCCCTCAGAAGGTAGTTCTCATGATAGGGTTAATTATTTACACTGAGCTGGACCTATTTTCTCTTTATCTGCTTCCTGGATCACCATGTCATCTCCCCTCTCCCCTACAAGCCTACTCTGACACAACTACCTCCACCAGATGCCAAATAATGGGTCCGCCTGATCCTACACTTTGAGTCAAAACAACTCTAAGAATTTCAGTTGGATATTTTAAAGTAACAAAAACTGGTTAATTTAGGGTCATAAATTAGGAAGAGCATCTTGGGTCTAGTATTTTCAAAAGAGGCCTTAAAAGATGGAAGATCACAGAAGAGTCGGATAAGGACATCTGACAAAGGAAGCAAGAGTTCAGACTCTGGGCCGGCGCCGTGGCTCAACAGGCTAATCCTTCGCCTTGCGGCGCTGGCACACCAGGTTCTAGTCCCGGTCGGGGCGCCGGATTCTGTCCTGGTTGCCCCTCTTCCAGGCCAGCTCTCTGCTGTGGCCCGGGAGTGCAGTGGAGGATGGCCCAAGTGCTTGGGCCCTGCACCCCATGGGAGACCAGGGAAAAGCACCTAGCACCTAGCTCCTGCTATTGGATGAGCGCGGTGCGCCGGCCGCAGTGCGCCGGCCGCGGCAGCCATTGGAGGGTGAACCAATGGCAAAGGAAGACCTTTCTCTCTGTCTCTCTCTCTCTCTCACTGTCCACTCTGCCTGTCACAAAAAAAAATTAAAAAAAAAAAAAAGAGTTCAGACTCTGAAGAAATTTGAAACTACTAGAGACTGACATTTGGCACAGGGATTATGATACCACTTTAGATGACTACATCCCAAATTGGAATGCCTGGTTTAGAGTTCTAGCTCCACTTCTGATTGACCTTTCCTGCTAATGAGCAAATTAGGAGGAGCAGATGATGTTTCTTGTCTCTCACATGATAGAACAGAATTGAGATAATGGTCCCTGGCTTCACCTTGGTCCAGACCCACTGTCACAATTGTTGTGCACATTTGGGGAGTGAATCAGTAGATGGAAGAGCTCTTTGTGTCTGTTTTGATCTCTTTGACTTTTAAATAAACTGAAAGTTAGCTAATAATTTTTAAAAAGATTTGAAGATGGTACATTGCTGGATTTCAACATAGAGAAAGAGAACACAAGCCAAGGGTAGGATGTTGCCTCAGAAGTTGATAAAGACAATGGAATGGACTCTGGAAGGAATGTAGCTTACCATTCCCAGTGATACCTGATTTAGACTTCTGATTGCTAGAGCCATAGGATAACAAATTTGTGTTGTTTTAAGCCAATGAGTTTATGATTATTAAAGTAGTAAAAGGAAACAATTACAATGTAGGTTATAAGGCAAAGATAGCCAAATTTTAATTGTAGAATGTAGGTCATGTATATATGGATCTTCACTGTAGAGACCTTTCAGTGCAGGTATGTCTAAAAATGTGAATAATAAAATTCCTAGAAAAATGTATAACTATGAATTATATCACAAAAATATAGGGGGAAAACTACTTTGTGGGGAACACTCTTAAAATCTGTTTTATGGGCTGGTGCCATGGCTCACTAGGCTAATCCTCTGCCTGCGTGCCAACACCCCGGGTTCTAGTCCCAGTCGGGGCACCGGATTCTGTCCCGGTTGCTCCTCTTCCAGTCCAGCTCTCTGCTGTGGCCCGGGAAGGCAGTGGAGGATGGCCCAAGTGCTTGGGCCCTGCACCCACAAGGGAGACCAGGAGAAGCACCTGGCTGCTGGGTTCGGATCGGCGCAGCACGCTGGGCACAACGCGCCAGCCATAGCAGCCACTTGGGGGGGTGAACCAACGGAAAAAGGAAGACTTTTCTCTCTGTTTCTCTCTCTGTGTGTCTCTGTCTAACTCTGCCTGTCAAAAAAAATTTGTTTTATGAACAGATTTTTGTATAAGTTACTTATTCATATCACAGAGGTTAGCGTTTCCTTTTCAATTTGATTGTCCTAAGTACATTGTGAATGTCATATCAATGTTTCAGATTGTTAATACTCAATAAATGTGAAATACTGCATAATGCAATTGAATACACAGTCCCTCTGGATTGAGATTTCATATCTGGCCTGAGCTAAGGCAAACCAAGATAAGGTTATGAATACTAAAGATATCATCAGAAATATGATTCACCATGATTCTTTCTGGCTTACAAACACAAAGTTGAAGTAATGAAATGTTACTAATTTTACTTTCTAAAAGATTCTCTTAGCATTGCTGTCACATAGGGTGACTAGTCACTGAGAAATGAGAAGGAATGGACTTTGGTCTCTTTTGTTATCATGATGTATATTTGGAAACCAAAATAAGAAAGGTTAACTTATTTATAATTTAACATGCATTAGCATGTTCTCCATTCTTTTTTTAAGATTTATTTATTTATTTGAAATGCATAGTTACAGAGAGGCAGAAATGCAGAGAGAAAGAGAGAGGTGTCCCTTCATTGGTTCACTCCTCAAGTGGTTGTCATGGCCAGAACTGCGCCGGTCTGCAGCCAGGAGCCAGGACCTTCTTCCAAGTCTCCCACACAAGGCAGGAGCCCAAGGACATGGGCCAACTTCTACTGTTTTCCCAAGCCACGGCAGAGCTGGATCAAAAGTGGAGCAGCCAGGACTCGAACCCACGTCCCTATGGGATGCCAGCATTGCAAGTGGTGGCTTTATCTGCTAAGCCACAATGCCGGCCCCTCCCCATTCTTATTAGTATAGTGAATATCTTTGTGCTTTGCTAATCACATGATGTCTCTGTCCTGGTCACCACATGTAAAAGACATAAAGACTTTATAGCTTTACGGCAGACACTTTCAGTGTCCTTCCCACATCTCCTTTCAATATCAGTTTGACTTTCAGCCACCAAATTGTGGATTTTATGCCAGATGGTGGTGTTTGGCTACTGGACCCTGACTTTGCACACAGCAGGATTGACTTGGGAACTTCTGGGGATTAAACTTTCATGAATAAATCACTGGTCAGTGACAAGGGTTGTTGGTAGATACCAGCATCATTCCCTGGTCTCTCGGGTGGGATAACAATGCTTGATTATGATTTCATAGATTCTGCCCTGGGAAGGAGCTTCAGTTGTCCACAGTGGTCTTGTTCTTAAAGATACTCCCTTGATTGGCTTTATTCCATTCTCTATCTCATTTCCCCAAATTCTCTGGATTACCTCTCAACCCAGAAATCTCTGCTCTGAGGCAATTTAGACAAAACAGTTCTCCACCTTGAGAAGAGAAATTAAAAAAAAAAAAATACAAGGCATATTTGTAAAGTGAAAGCTCTAGGGCCAGGCATTTAGCAAAACTGTAGGATGCCCATGTTCTACATCAGAATATCTGAATTCAATTTACTGTTGTGGCTTCTTCCTTCCAGTTTCCTTCCTATGCAGCCCCTGGGAAGCAGGGATGACGGCACAAATAACTGAGTCCTTGATATCCAACCTTGTGTGAGGGGAGATTGGATGGAGTTCCCAGCTGTGAATTTTAGCCATTGTGGGCAACTGAAAGAAGAACAAGTGGATGAAAGTTCTTTTTCCCCCAACCCCTACCCTGTGTCTCTCTGCTATTTATTATTACCTGTATTTAAAAGCTTTCTCTTAATCGTCTGATTTATTGTCATCAAAATCAGTGTCACAAAATTGTTTCATTTCAGGGAAGCTATTTTAAAGTCGCTGTTTTGTGTCAGGGCTTATACATCTGTAATAAACCAATAAAAACTTTAAGTTTTCCATTTTATTTGAATGGGGGAGAGAATGAGAGAGAGCTATGGAGAGAGAGAGAGAGAGAGAGAGAGAGAGAGAGAGAGAGAACTATGGAAAGAGAGAGAATGAATGAATGAATGAGAATGAGCCAGAGAGAAGTGTTGCATCCACTAATTCCCTGTACAAAAACTCAAAATAGCCAGGGTTGAGTCAAACTGAAGCTGGAGTCTGGAACTGAATCTAGATCTCTCAAATGTTGGCAAGGACTCAAGGACTTGAACTATCATCTGCTGCCTTCCAGAGTAATTGAAAGCTAGATGGGAAGTAGACGGGCCACAACTTGAAATAGCCACTCCGGTATGAGATGTGTGCTAACCAACTGGGAATTCTTTTGCTATACCAAATGGCCACCCAGCAGAAAATATTTTTTTACACCCATTTATATAGTTACTTGAACACATGTGATTGTAGTTAGTATAATCCAGTGGAACAGTTAACTCTCATGTCCTATGCATTTCTGGCTTGATACTCATAACAGCAAGGTGAGCTGACATGTTTGGTCCTACTGAACCTGATTCCCCAGAGTAGGGTTCATGCTCATAGATGGGAATTCTAATGATTTTATGTCTTAGGAATATGGCGTATTTCATCTAGATGAGACATCAAGAAATAGAATAATTAAGTTTCCTTGCTTTTTTTCAGCTTCTATCAAGTATATGGCAGGGTGGGGGGGCAGGGAGAAAGGGGGGAAGGTGGAAGAAGGGAAAGAAAGAGAGAGAGAAAAGGAAGGAAGGAAGGAAGGAAAGAGAAAAGAAGGAATAAAGAAGAAAGAAGAGGAGAGGAGAGGAGAGGAGAGGAGAGGAGAGGAGAGGAGAGGAGAAGAGAAGAGAAGAGAAGAGAAGAGAAGAGAAGAGAAGAGAAGAGAAGAGAAGAGAAGAGAAGAGAAGAGAAGAGAAGAAGGAAGGAAGGAAGGAAGAGAGGGAGGGAAAAAGAAAGATGGAAAGAAGGAGGGAGAGAAGGAGGGAGGGAGAGAGGGAGGAAAGATGGGGGACAGAGAGAGAGGGAGGAAGGAACGGGGGAAGGAAAATATTTTCAAATATATTTACAGAAATGATGCAACATTTAAGATATAAATAATGAAAAGGTGCTGAAGTAAAACAGTGATTAAGATGAAACCATAAATAGCTTTTATCCCTGGTTTACTGCATTACTGTAGCAGGCTCATGAATGAAGCATGTTTCTTTTTTTCTTTTTTTTATATATAAAGCTTTTATTTAAAGAATATAAATTTCCAAAGTACAGCTTATGGATTACAATGGCTCCCCCTGCCACAACTTCCTCCCTCCCGCTACCCTCCCCTTTCCCGCTCCCTCTCCCCTTGCATTCACATCAAGATGCATTTTCAATTCTCTTTATACACAGAAGATCAGTTTAGTACATAGAATGAAGCATGTTTCTATACATATGATCATATGTTATTGGGCACTGCAGGAATCCCAATGTCTGACAAAAACTTAGGTGGAAGGTGGACCAATACAGATACCAGGAATTTAGCTAGTATCTTTTTATGCTAGGATTAGCTATCACCCCTAAGAAGTGGCCCCTCATTTACCTATATATTTCTTATGTCTTTGATTCTGGTTCTGTTTAAAATACATGCCAGTGACATGATATTGGACTTTGGAGCCACCATAAGCATTTACAATTTTGTCTTTCTAGGCATTCTCCTCATTTCTGGTTAATGGAACTCTGCTTTCCTTTCTCTGTTGTGTCCAGACCTTATGGCAATGACAGTTATAAGAATATGCATCCTACCCTTCTGTAGCCATGGATGTGACCTAACAAGAGCACCATGAGAGCCTTCTGGAATAATGCCTGAACAAGGAAGTGAGGATTGGAGGAGATAGGAATGACAAAGAACAAAAGAGGAGGGAAGGGAAGAAGCTCATCATTCTAGGTAAGAACTCTGGTGTTACATAATCACACCTGTCTTCACTGAGCAGAGTCCCAGCCCTCACTGGTACTGTCTCTGCCTTTCCCAAGCCTGGTTAATTTCAACTTTGCAAGTGAACCAACCTTCTTCCTACATATGCATCAGATCAGCAGAGACCATTTCTGTCCTTTAAAATCAATGAACTCTTGGGGCCAGCACTGGGGCATAGTGGTTAAAGCTGCTGCGTGCAGTGCTGGCATCCCATATGGATGTTGGTTCAAGTCCTGGCTGCTCCACTTCTGATCCAGCTCTCTGCCATGGCCTGGGAAAGCAGTAGAAAATGGCCCAAGTCCTTGGGCCCCTGCACCCCTGTGGGAAGACCCTGAGGAAGCTCCTGGCTCCTGGCTTCGTATCAGCACAGCTCTAGCTGTTGTGTCAATTTGAGGAGGGAACCAGCAGATGGAAGACCTCTCTTTCTCTCTCTGCCTCTCCATCTCTGTGTAATTCTGACTTTTAAAAAAAAAACAAACCAATAAACTCTGTCTCATTATTTACTTTTCTAATATGTCATTTAATGTTTCCTTTTAGTAGGTCAGTAATTTGGTTTTAACATAATTTATTTTCATTTTTATATGTAGATATCCTAATTTTAGCTTATATTTTAAAACAAAGAGTAAAAGTTAATGAGCATTTAATATTAGCCATGCACTGTTATTAGCCATTTTTATTTATTATTTTCTTTGGGCCTCACCAAACCATACTTAATGTATAACTTGATTTTAAATTATTTTTCTTGTTTTTATTCATTTTTAGGGAAAGCCTAATTTTAGAGGTTTAACTAGACAAAGAGTTTGAGGCACATTACACTATAATAAGCATCCAGGCATGGAGTGTGTCTGTGTGTGTGTGTGTGTGTGTTGATTTCAGTACTTCTTATGTCTTATAAACACACTATAAAATGTAGGCTTTGCAAATATTATTCAAATTAATATCACTTTAACTTACTCTCAAGGTCAATAAACGTAGGCTCAAACATGGCTGTAGCTTGTCCAACGTCATATTTATTCTATAAAGACCAAGTGGTAGAGTGAGGATTTGAACCTGTGAATATAGTCTCCCACAGGTCAACACAGTTCTTTAAACAGGACCTCCTGTAAAGGACTGTCTATTCTACATATTTATTATCTTTGGATTTGCTCATGAAACTTATTAAATTTGTCTATTTTTGATTACAGGACTCTTTAAGCATAAGGAAAAACAGGAAAGAAGAAACTGTTTATAAATTCTCAGTGACCTTTAAAACAATCACAGCTGTTGAGTTACATTGCTCTCGACTGCATGTAGCAGATCTCTAGGTGGATGGACTTCAGATTTCATGTTCATTGCCATCCTACTCTTTGGAAAAAATGACAAGGGAAAAGCTGTGGGGAGTAATTTATTGTATTTTTAATAAAAGTGAATGCCATAATGTAATAAAAAATGACAACCCTTGATTGCATTCACTGATGAACCTGGTTTCTGAATTTCTATTAATAGTTATAAATAATCCTAAGGGGACTTAATTCAAGTCCTCACCTTTGAACACTGTTTCTGAAACTCAAATAATAAATGGATACATTGTAGGAGATATAAATCTCTAGTGTTGACTTAAATCATTTTAATATACTGTTATACAAATAAAAGCAGATGTTCATCAAGTTTTAAAATCTTCATGCAAATAGTATTTTTTGTAATGAATAAAACAGAGAAAGGTAAATGTTAATTGCAAATTGAATTAAAAAACCAATACATTTCCAATTAATAACACTAAGTTGATTCAAGAAAATGTTTTGTTTTAGAGAATTTAAGTTGCTGCCCATGTGTGACTATGTTATTGACTGCCTAGTTGGAGTACTTTTGAATTTGGTTTGTGTTTGTTACTTAGCTTACCACTGGGAATAACAATTTTCCTGGTAAATTTATAAATTCAAATTGTGGGGCAGTTTTATTTCAAATATGCTGTGAAGTCCTATTTCCTTTGCTTATTAGAGTTATTTACAAGTCTACTTTTGAAATTTTTTTGTATTCAATCCTCTGCAATTTGACAAAACAATTTGGCACTGACAATATTTTTAATAATAAGGATAAAAAATTTCTTAGTCTGGATTGTTCCAAAGCAGACTCTGAGAAAAAGGCTAATACATGAGTGGTTTATTTGGAAATGTGACTCTAGGGACCCATGTTTAAGGATCTTGACATGGATGGGATAAGACAGGAAGTTCATCCAAAAATGTGTAACTGAATTGGCCACCTCAAGGGAAGATTGTTTGCTTGATCTAAAGAGTTTCTAAGAAGACTTCTGTTAAATTTCAGAACCACCCACCTCAGAAGTAAAGGGAAAATGATTTTTTCACTATCAAACACATGAGTATTGCATATGTGTGACTGCCAGAGCCTTCATGAGACACATCTACTCAATGTCAGAGGAACTCCTGGCCATAGGTCAGAAGACCAGCTGTGCATTGTCCAGGCATTTATCAGATTACACTTCTGCCAAGTCACCCAGAGACTTCATGAAAGTACCAACAGCAGTTGTATAGCAGGCCAGGAAGATTTGAAGTCATATCTGGGAATGTTTCCTATTCCTAAGACAGTGAAATCTTAAAGCAATCAGGATGTATTTTTTAAAATGTCCATATACAGAACACGAACAGCCACTGAAAAACATTCCGAATACATTTTGCTCATGAATGTTGTAGACAACCACTCTATCAATTTAACTACTGTCCTAGAAACAATTGTACCTCAATTATTTTATGGATTCTTTTGTCAATTCAAGCTCTCAGAATAGTGGTATACTTTTCTTTTTCTAAATTGTTGATTCCTTTAATTCAACTCAACATAATTTTTTCAAATTGCTCTACTGTATATTGTGCTCCATTCTGGGAAATATATATATATATATATATATACACACATACATGTATATATACGTGTGTGTGTGTGTGTGTGTGTGTATAGTGTCGCAAACAATAGAAGATTCTAGAATTTTGTTGGGAAGACAAGCAACTAAGCCCAAAATTGTATGCAATTCAGATTAATGTGATTCTATGGTTGCCACATGCTAAAAGTGGTTGTGCGAACAAAATAATGAATTCTCTTCACATAATAAGAATATTTCAGATATACATCTGGCTTTTAAAAAATGGACCAGTTGGCCGGCGCCGTGGCTCAACAGGCTAATCCTCCGCCTTGCGGCGCCGGCACACCGGGTTCTAGTCCCGGTCGGGGCACCGGATTCTGTCCCGGTTGCCCCTCTTCCAGGCCAGCCCTCTGCTGTGGCCCAAGAGTGCAGTGGAGGATGGCCCAGGTGCTTGGGCCCTGCACCCCATGGGTAGACCAGGAAAAGCACCTGGCTCCTGGCTCCTGCCATCGGACGAGCGCGGTGCGCCGGCCGCAGCCGCGGCAGCCATTGGAGGGTGAACCAACGGCAACGGAAGACCTTTCTCTCTGTCTCTCTCTCTCACTGTCCACTCTGCCTGTAAAAAAAAAAAAAAAAAAAAAAAAAAAAAAAAAAAATGGACCAGTTAATTTCAAATGTACAACAACAACAACTCAAGTATGTTACCCAAGGGAAACAGTAATAGAAATTTGCATGGCTAATCAGGTTGGAATTTCCATTTGTGGCCTCTGAAATAGTGAGAGGGTGAAATTGTTCCCTTGATCTAATTAGCATAATAAGTCCAGGCATGTTATATATGGCTGGGGATAGAAAACCACTCCTTAGCTCAATTCAAGCTAAATTAGATTAGGAGAAATGACTTTGTGAGCTTCCAAATCCATTCTTAATCCATATTTTCCACATAAAATAAGATGAGCTTGCAGAAAAAAAGAAACCTGTTAAATTTTGCCTTGAACATTCTTCTGACATTTTTAATCAGATGGAATGTCATTCTTTTTAGTATTAAAGCTGTATTGAGTTAAAAAAAATTGAGTCAATAATGTTACTTTTCTGACTCTAAAATGAATATTTTCTATCATAGATAGTTATCTAAGTTTTGCCAATATACAAATAAATACCCACCCATGCAGTTGCATACATACAAACACACAACAATACAAATGCATATGTATTGATATAGATATAAATATTTGTGATTACAAGACAGTATTCCAAGCAGTTAAGGATATTTACAATGAAGTGTTATTTCAGGTACAAAAATATTTTAGACTGTAATTAAAAAAAAACTCAAATACAATCATCCTGCCTCCTGACACCATTAAAAACTAAATCCAAAACCTAATGAAGCACACAATATAAACTAAATTAATTCTGTTTGTATTTTCTTTTTCTTTTTTTTTTTATTTTTGACAGGCAGAGTGGACAGTGAGAGAGAGAGACAGAGAGAAAGGTCTTCCTTTGCCATTGGTTCACCCTCCAATGGCCGCCGCGGATGGCTCGCTGCGACCGGCGCGCCGCGCTCATCCGATGGCAGGAGCCAGGTGCCAGGTGCTTTTCCCTGGTCTCCCATGGGGTGCAGGGCCCAAGCACTTGGGCCATCCTCCACTGCACTCCCGGGCCACAGCAGAGAGCTGGCCTGGAAGAGGGGCAACCGGGACAGAATCCGGCGCCCCAACCGGGACTAGAACCCGGTGTGCCGACGCCGTAAGGTGGAGGATTAGCCTGTTGAGCCACGGCGCCGGCCTGTGTTTTCTTTAAAGTGGCTCTGATAGCCAACTGCTTTCAAAAATATCTATTTGTTCTTACTGTGTTGCTTTCTACAAATAATATTGTGCTACTGTTATTATTCTCATGCTTCTTTGGTGACAGTTTTCTTGCATGTAAAATAATCTTGGTCAGAAAAAAAGTTCTATGATATTATGTCTTAATAATGGAAGTATTAAACATATTACAATTGTACATCTTTCATGATTTCTGAGGCTCGAATGTTAGATACATTGAAATGTAGTTTCAGGGGCCAGCGCTGGGCCCCTGAACCCGTAAGAGAAGACCCTGAGGATGCTCCTAGCTCCTAGTTGCATATCTGGGTAGCTCTGGCCTTTGTGGCCAACTAGGGAGCGAACCAGCCAATGGGAGACCCCTCTCTCTTTCTTTCTCTCTCTCTCTCTCTCTGCTTCTCCTTCTCTCTCTAACTCTGACTTTCAAATAAATAAAAAAAATCTTAAGAAAAAAAAAAAAAGAAAAAGAAATGTAGCTTCAAATACACGTTAGGGGCTGGCCCTGTGCCAAAGCAAGTAAAGCCACTGCCTGCAGTGCCAGCATCCCATATGGGTGACGGTTCAAGACCCAGCTGCTCCACTTCCAATCCAGCTCTCTGCTATGGTCTGGGAAAGCAGTGGAAGATGGTCCAAGTCCTTGGAGCACTGCACCCTCGTGGGAGACCTGGAAGAAGCTCCAGGCTACTGGCTTTGGATCGGCCCAGCTCCGGCCATTGCAACCATTTGGAGGGTGAACCAGCAGATGGAAGACCACCCTGCCCCTCTTGCTGCTTCTCTGTAACTCTGCCTTTCAAATAAAATAAATAAATGTTTTAAAAATTTCTTGGAACAGAGATGGCCAGCATTGACATTGTTTTTGTTTAAAGAATTATTTTATTTATTTGAAATTCAGAGTTACACAAAGAGAAGGAAAAGCAGAGAGAGGTATTCCATTTCACTGGTTCACTCCCCAAATAACTGCAACGGCCAGAGGTAAGCTGATCCAAAGCCAGGAGCCAGGAGCTTCCTCCAGGTTTCCCACACAGGTGCAAGGGCCCAAGGACTTGGGCCATCCTCCACTGCTTTCCCACGCCATAGCAGAGAGCTCGATTGGAAGTGGAGTAGCCAGGACTCAAACTAGTGCCCATATGGAATGCCAGCACTGCAGGCAATGGCTCTACTCACTACGCCACAGTGTCAGCCCCCCAAGAATAAACACTGTAAAAATTTGCCTTATTATTTTCAGGCACTCCAATACCATTTGCTTATATATGCTTAAGTTAAAGCAAAGCAAAACAAAACAAAAACCAGAATCAGCACAGCATTGTGGACTAGATGGCTTAAACAACAGAAATGGTTCTCACAGGATTGAGTACTGGGAAGTCCAGGATGAAGAGGCTGACTGATTTGGGTCCTGGCCAGAACCTTCTTCTTCTTCCTCTTCCTCTTCTTCTTCTTCCTCCTCCTCTTCCTCTTCCTCTTCTTTTTTTGACAGGCAGAGTTAGACAGTGAGAGAGAGAGACAGAGAGAAAGGTCTTCATTCCCTTGGTTCACCCCCCAAAATGGCCACTGCAGCTGGTGCTGATCTGGCGCTGCGCTGATCCGAAGCCAGTAGCCAGGTGCTTCTCCTAGTCTCCCATGTGGGTGCAGGGCCCAAGCACTTGGGCCATCCTCCAGCTCTCGGGCCACAGCAGGGAGCTGGACTGGAAGAGGAGTAACTGGGACAGAATCTGGAGCCCCAACTGGGACTAGAACCCGAGGTGCAGGTGCCGCAGGCAGAGGATTAGCCTAGTGAGCCATGGCACTGGCCCAGAGCCCTCTTCTTGACTTGAAGGAGGCTGTCTTCTTGCTGCATCCTCATCTGGCAGAGAGAGTTTGCATGGTGTGATGACAATGTGTGTTTCTATTGGTTTAACTAGCCTGATCAGATTTTGGATGGATTCTTATGAACTCATTTAACCTGTACAGGCACTCACTCCAAATATAGTCCCATTTGTGGTTAGGGTGTCAATGTATGAAGTTTGAGAAGGGCACAATTCAGTCCCTAGCACACCCTGAAGTCTAACACTTATTTTCCAACAACTCTACAAGGTTTATCTCATGCTGTCCTGTCACATTCATTGTCATACCCTTCCTTTCCTCTAGAAAACTTGTTTAAAATACCAGTTGAGCTTGTTAAGGATGAAGATTTTCATAACAATAAGAAAAATGCCCAAATATGCGCCATTTATTTAGCACCTTCAATATGTGAAGTATTCTGTATCCACTGCTTCATTCAATTCTCTTTGCCACTCTACGGCATAGACTTGTTTCTGTACATATTCTAAATGAAGAACCTGAGGTTTACCAAGGTTAATTGACTTGTGTCTAGTTTGAATGTAACATAATGACTGTGCTCTGTGCGTTTCTTCATTGTTATTTCCTGACATATTTAAAACAAAAGAGTTCTCAAAACAAGGGTTAGAGCTCTCCACTGGGGGTCTGGCGCTGTGGCATAGCAGGAAGAGCCGCATGCTTGCAGTGTCGACATCCCATATGGGCGCTGGTTTGAGTCCTGGCTGCTCCACTTTCGTATTCAGCTCTCTGCTATGGCCTGGGAAAGCAGTGGAATATGGCCAAGTCCTTGGGCCTCTGCACCCGCTTGGGAGATCTGGAAGAAGTTCCTGGCTCCTGGTTTTGGATCAGCCCAGCTCCGGCCATTGCAGCCATCGGGGGAGTGAAACAGCAGATAGATTCTCATTCTCATTCTCATTCTCATTCTCATTCTCATTCTCATTCTCATTCTCATTCTCATTCTCATTCTCTCTCTCTCTTTCTCTTTCTTTCTTTCTCTCTCTCTCTCTCTCTCTCTCTGCCTCAGCCTCTCTATAACTCTGCCTTTCAAATAAATAGATAAATCTTAAAAAACAAAAAAAAACTCTTCTTTGGGAGAAGTTGATCTATATTGCTGTTAATGATTCTATCAGTCTGTCCAAAATCCATTTTAAAGATGAGTATATATGTTATGAAATATAGAAATATAGTAATATGGAAGATTCAGAAATTCCTATTTAGGATTCTTAGTATACACAAAGCAAGCGAGAGAGAGGTGGCTGAGATTTGACTAGGTGTGTGATGTCTTGTATTAAAACACATGATCTGTCCGATGTTTGAAAACCATGGACCTTGACCTTCCTGCTAAGAGGCTCTGGTTGTTTGAGGCACATGTTTCTGCTGGTTTTCCCTGTGATGTGGTGAAGTTGAATCCCTTTCAACATCAGTGTGTGCCCGAGATAAACTGCTTCTTTGTTTTGAGGCAATAGAACATGGCTGTGAGTTATTATTTCCTTGGTGAGACTTTTTCTTTTTTTCACTGAAATTTTTCCAATGCTTCATCTTCAAGCAAAAGGAAAGTTGCCAGCTCATTTTCCATCCCTATAGTCTCCACTTCTACGCATGTCCAAGACTTGACAACTCACGTTATCCATCCACCAGAAACTGAAATGTGGAGCTGTCCCTGAGTACTCTCAGGAAAGAGATCAAGCAGAAACCTTACAGTGTTTGTGGGTTTAATCCCAAAGGAAAAATTAAGATTGGGAGTGAGTCATCAAGATAGTTATAGTTAATTTGGTGTAAAATCAGAATTAAAAATAAAAATGTAATCACTTTAGTACCAAAAATGGAAAATAGATATTATCTGCATTTTTTGTAAAAATTAATGCTTATATCATTTTCCAGAATTCAATTCTCTCAAAACTTTAGGGCTTCACTCCTCTCGACTTTGTTATTAAATGCTATGAATTTTCAATGTTGAGTTGAAATGGGATTTTCTAAAAAGCTGAATGCATGAAATAACATAGTTTCTGGTGCAAGGACCGGATTCAGTTTCTTGTAATGAAGTGACCTTGCCTGTTGTCTAGTCTACATGCCCAGTTCAAAATGGCAAAGCAAACAAACAAACAAACAAACAGAAATCTCTGTATCTCAATAACCGTGTTAGTCTCCCTGAGATTCCAGAACAAAATACTGAATTTGAGTGGCTGAGACAACAAGAATTTCTTTTCTCACAATTCTTAGAAGTGCAGGCTCACTGAGTACCAATAGGTTTAGTGTTTGGTGCGGACTGTCCCCTCGGGCTCCTGGAGGCTAGCTTGTTGTTATATGACCACAGGACTTCTCTGTGAGAGACAGCAAAAGAGAAAGCTCTCTCTTATAAGGGTTCTAATGCTGTCAGATCAAAGGTCTATCCTTATGACCTCATTTAACCTTAATTAGTATTTATTTATTTATTTTGACAGGCAGAGTGGACAGTGAGAGAAAGAGAGACAGAGAGAAAGGTCTTCCTTTTCCATTGGTTCACCCTCCAGTGGCTGCTGCGGCCACTGATCCGAAGCCAGGAGCCAGGTGCTTCTCCTGCTCTCCCATGCGGGTGCAGAGCCAAGCACTTGGGCCATCTTCCACTGCCTTCCCGGGCCACAGCAGGGAGCTGGACTGGAAGAGGAGCAACCAGGATGGAATCTGGCGCCCTGACCAGGACTAGAACCCAGTGTGCCAGCGCTGCAGGCAGAGAATTAGCCTATTGAGCGGTGGCGCAGCACCTTAATTAGTTTTTAGAAGCTTCTTGTCCAAATATACCCACACTGGGAGTAAGAACTTCAGTCTGCGAATTCTGCAGAACACACTCGGCTCCTAGTAACAAAGATAAAATATGCATCTTTTTCATTTAGGAATCACACACTTAGTCTATTTCGTGTGATGTTCCGGACAAGGCATGTAAACTCAGATATGCACAGGCAGTTATTTCTTCTTCCCAAAGGACAAGAGCAGAAGATGACTTCATGGCGTGTGGACAGTCACTTTCTAATTTATAGATAAAACCACCTCTGCAATCTGTGCCTCTATGATGACTCTGAGGATCCTGAACAGCTGCCTCCATGTCTGTAATCCACAGAGGTGTGCACAGCTACATTTGTCCTTTTAAGAAGGAAAGAAAAATATCATGATTTTTTTTCATAAGTGTTCACAGCACAGATGCTTCTAATGAAGAGGTTTATGTTTACACTTGGGCCAATGGCAGACAAATATTTGGTTTGTGCACAAAGCAGAAAGATGAGCGTGGGAAGCAATTTAGAGTAATGATAGGCAGCATCTTTTCTGAGTAAGTCTGTATGTGTTCTAATCCTGGATTGAGTTCTCATTAATTGAAGAAACATTTCTTCAATTTTCCTGATTGCTCTTTTGTCCCTATAAAAGGTAATCTCCTCAGAGAAAACAGCAATCCTTTAGAAATGTAAAGCAGCTGACACCATCCACCTGCTCAGAGCCCTCCCATGTCTCTCCATACCAGGAGTAAAATCCTCACCAACGTCCACTGTGATCAGGCATTTTGAGTCTCTCAGCTCTGTCTCCTACCACGTTTATCCCTACTATCTTTAACACAGACACATTAGCTACCCTGAATTCCTTAAATTCAGGAAGTTCTTTCTAACCTGAGTCTGTCTTCCTCACTCGAATGTAAACTGCTATTCCCTGACGCTCAGAACAATGCTTAGTACATACAGCTACTCAGTGACATGGAACTATAGAATAGCAGCACTGTGAATGATGAACATCAAAACTAAAGATGCTATACAATTGTGAGTTGTCGTCATAACTTTCCTTTAATTAGAAACCTTTAGATCTAATATAGACAGAGGTACCTGTTAACCTCCAGCTAAAATGAACATATTTTAAGGTGTGTATTTTATTGCCTCTGTTATTATAAAATCTTTTTTTTGATTATTGGTCAGATAAAAATTTGTAAAGATTTATTTATTTATTTGAGAATCAGAGATACACAGAGAGAGGAGAGAGAGAGAGAGAGAGGTCTTCCATCTGATGGTTCACTCCGCAGTTGGCTGCAATGGCTGGAGCTGCACTGATCCGAAGCCAGGAGCCAGGAGCTTCCTCCAGGTCTCCCACATGGGTGAAGGGGCCCAAGGACTTGGGCCATCCTCTACTGCTTTCCCAGGCCACAGCAGAGTGCTGGATTGGAAGAGGAGCAGCCAGGACTAGAACCAGTACCTAAATGGGATGCCAGCGCTTCAGGCCAGGGCGATCATTAACCTGCTGCGCCACAGGGCTGGCCCCATAACATCTTTAAGTGAAGCATGAATGATAAGAGAAATAGAGGGGCCAGCCATGTGGCGCAGAAGGTTATCCTCCTCCTGCGGCGCCGACATCCCATATAGGCGCCAGTTCTAGTCTTGGCTGCTCCTCTTCCCATCCAGCTCTCTGGTATGGCCTGGGAAAGCAGCAGAAGATGGCCCAAGTGCTTGGGCCTCTGCACCCACATGGCAGACCCAGAAGAAGTTCCTGGCTCCTGGCTTTGGATTGGCAAAGCTCTGGCGGTTGTGGCCAACTGGGGAGTGAACCAGCAGAAGGAAAACCTTTCTTTCTATCTCTCCCTCTCACTGTATGTAACTCTACTTCTCAAATAAATAAAACTTAAAAAAAAGACATAAAAAAGAGAAATAGAATGAGTTCATGTTTTCACAAATTGTATTTTGTCCTTATAGAATTAGATAATAATACACATCAGTGATTAGATTTTATGTCAGAAATTGTAGCTACTCCAATGAATGCACTAAGAAATGGAAATTACTTAAAAACAAATTAACAATCAAAATATGGAATCCTGTGGCCAAGTCTTTTCACTTTGCTTCCAGAGGAATGAAGATTATGGGACAGCATGGTTTGATTCCATCCTATAGATGCCTTGCACAATAATCTTGGTTAGCAATGATGCTTATCTTGGCTCACAATGAGAAGCCAGCTGGCGGAATACATATGCCTTCCATACTCCTGCAGTAAGCTTTGGGGATGTGCGGCACTAGCCTTCCTTTCCACTAGAAGGGTGCAGTTCTCTAACATTCTGATGTTTATGGTTATCTTCTTTGGGCTGATTTGATTCCAGTTGCCCTCTTAGGTATCTCCTCAACTTCAGACTAGCTTCTCTTAGAAGAGTTATTGTCATTTGCTAAGGATCTCCTGTTTCCCCTCCTGATTCCCTGTCTATAGGCTGAACTGTGTGAACAACATCACTGGGCTTCACTGCCCTCAGGTTTCCTTTTGGATTCAGGTCATTACTGGGAAAGAAGTAAGCCCAAATAAAACATGGATTTCCCTACATCTTGCAGGTCATTGTTCCAGGCTTTCTCCCTCCAGAGCTGACATTTGTGGTCAGACCATCACCTTCACACATATTTTGTCATTTCTAACAATGTCATGATTCACTTAGCCTCTTTAATTATGGGAACAGAAATAACCCTGCTGTTACTAGCCAATGATATCACACTTTTTTGGGGTGTGTTTTTTTCTCATTTGTAATAGACATTAAATTTTCCTCAATGTTTTCTACTAGAATCACAATTTTACATCTACTCATAACCAAAAGAGAAAAGACAACTCCATATGTCTATTTCAAAAGGAAATACGAACTTCTGAAGCTGTGTTTCATAAAGTAATACAGCCATCTCTTGGTAGCACAATGACTGTCACAGTTTCAAGCATCTGAATAATAAAAATGTGGGGTCAAGAGAAAGATATAGAACTTTACTTCTAAAATCAATCTCTCATTTTGTTCACTTCCTCTTAATTTTCCTGGTCTACTCTCATATCTTATGATCTTTAGTTGCAAAGAAATTTGGGGAAAAGTTATAAAGCAGTAAAAAGTTGGAAAATTATGATAGGCTTGGACAAAATTGTTGTGTCTCATCTATTTTTGGAGCTATGCACATTGGTACTATCAACAAATCATAGTTCCCCAGTAGAAAGAATACATGGAGTGGAGGGAATATTGTCTAGTTGGCAATGAATCATATTTCATACAGTGAGGCTATTAAAATACATGTGAAATGTATATGATGTGTTTAGGATAATGCCTTTAACATAGGAAAATAAAGAGAAAACAACAAGAATGTGTGCACTGTGAATGAGATTGACAACTGAATAAAATCTTCAAGGAACATACCAATATTCATTTTAATAAAAATAAATGGAAATGAATATCATTATGTTCTTAGAATTGTATGTACAAATCACAATGAATCTGTTAAAAACTCATTAAAAATTGAATAAAAATATAAATAACTAAAAATAAAAATAAATGACAATGCGAAACATTTTGCTTTTACAAAATTAGTCTATGACTTGGGACATTGTTAACCCCTTATTATGGATGAGGTAATTGGAAACAGTAAGCTTCAGTAACTTGCCCAAAGCTACACAGTCATTCAGTAATGCATTCAAACTTAGAAACTCAGTCATCAAAATCTAGGTTCATTCTAAATTGATTGATATTTTTCTATATTCATGAGCTATAGCATAAATAGGTAATTACATGAGATATACTCACTATAAAATTTAGAAAAATGAAAGTTTCGATACAAGTCATTTCCACTTCCAAAACTGGCCATTTTTAAAAATGCTACCCTGAATCAGGAGCTTACATACTTTACCACCAAATAGTGGAATCTAAAATACCACTACTCTGTTTCTATATTCATAAACCTTCAGCTTTATATTTTGTTTTCCCAGTAGCTGTTTCTAAGGCAAAATAAAATGGCAAGTTTAGCTGTCTACCATTCTGCACAATAGCCATTTCTATTTCTATTGGAAAATCATTTCTTTCTTTCTGGATGGTATTAATTTGGGTGGTGTGAAGCACGGGGACTCAGGTCACGGAAGAGTTTGGGTGATCACAAGTCCTATCCTCCAAAACCCACCAGGAGGAGTTTTCCCTTTTCCCACCCATGACAGACCCCCTTGTCATTTTTTCAATTCTGCTCATGTGACATTTCTTTTGACCCATAGAGTTTTGGTCTTAGACTAATTTGAGGTCTTGATTTTCATCAGTCAATCCTCTTCCTACAGCTGAGCACTGGACTACGTTGTCTATGGCATGAATATCTCTATTTTTTATCACAATGTGTGGGCTAAGAATCAAGTGTTTCCAAATCCTCACAAAGTATGTCATTATGGGTTTACAAGTCATGGGCTGCGTTATTTTTCCAATAAACTTGTCTTAGTACTGTGTTAATGTTAGGATTTGGAATACAAGCTCATCCAAAAGTGCATAGTTTATTGAGAGTCACTCAAATTTACATATTTGGAACTGAGGTTTTCCAATCAGTATGTCCCTTGGCATCATAATGATGGAAAAACACATCCATTAGGAAACCACAGTCTTCATCAATCTACATCTCAACGTTTTCAATGTTACCTCCCACTTTCTGGAATCTGTTACATGCAATTCTTCCCCCACACTCACCACATTGGCAACTCTGGAAGGTGATTCTAAGTGCTTTGGTTTACATTGTCAGCCAAATTCTTAATAAGGAAATCTGTCACATTTTGATAAATCATCTCCTTCTATCGTTCTGGGTTTCATAGAGCAGCTGGACAATCCTTTCACAGCTGCTACTTCTCATCCCACAAATCGATGTTGAATGAAATCATTGCTATGGGTAGTATCCTTTGGGCATCTTTTAGGAGGAAAAACCCTCATTTTCCTTACCATTAGAGCAAGTCCATGTGGAAACTGAGTGGAACACAACTGGTTTAAGAGCATGGGTAGTAGTATATTTATTGGTAGATTTTTTTCTCTGATTATGCACATATTGCAATGAATTGTTTCCAAATTTGGCAAGGCATAAAAAATTCTGTTTCATCATAAAACGTTCTACTTAGAAGTAAGTGAATTATATTGTTGACTTCAGTGTTAAATCCCATTTCTTTCTCTTTTTTATACTCTGGTCAACTTAACTTAGATTGCTAAAATGAATAACATAAGCAGAAAGGTTTGAAAAGGTCTCCCATGGTCCCTGTAGGTCCACCTTCTCTCTCAGAGTCGTTTGCTGATGGAATCCTTTATAAATGAAAGGTTCTCCAAAAACAAGTCTCACATGACAATAGCAAAATAAGTTACTTCCAAAAAATGAAAATGTATGATTTTAAAGCTGTGACCTTTTTAAGGACTTGTGGATATATTTCAGTAGCATTAGTCATGGCCTGGCCATTCTGTCATATATTGAAAAGCAGTTAGACTGATTACATTGCTGAAGATGTTTATCCTGTTGAATTAACTATGCTGAATGTTTTTCAGTTATTTTGTTTACATTTGAGGAATAAATATTTAATTTGAGAATATACCATTTAATATCACATTATTTATCTTAAATATATCACATATTATACACGTAATGGTGTTCAAAATACAGATGAACAGTAGAGGCATTGGAAACAAAGAATCGTTACTTTTTTTACCTACTCAAGTGAAATACCAGCATTAATTTTCTGCAGAGATTTCATTTAACTTACTTGAGAAAACAGCCAATTGCAGAAGTACTAAAATCATCTACAGAATTTTCATATTATACCAAAATAGCTGTAACATCATCAATTGTTCTAAAAACTATATATATTCATATGTAGACTTTGTAGTCAGAGAGTTTAAGCTCCAATCCAAAGTGTGCTTCAGACATGTTCTGGGTACCATTTGACAAGTTACTTGACCCTACAAATTGAAGGCATTTGTGGGATTTCACTTAGATGAAGTGTAATTTTACAAATAAACGTAATAGACGTAAGGGATGCCCAGATAGCTGATATAACATGTTTTCTGAGTGCTTCATCTGAATCCATTCAATCTGAGATTGAATCATTCAATCTGAGAAAGCCGGAAAGGGAAGAGAGGACACATTCTCCATCGTTCCTGAAGCCAGGACATTCATTTCAAACGTTTAGAATCAGATTGCATTACACCATTGTCTTTCTTGGTTTTCCCACTTGGCAGATGACAGAGTGTACAATATTTGTTCTTCATAATCATGTGAGTGAATTTCCATAATAAATTTCCTATTATCTATCTCTCTATCTCTAACTTACTGGTTCTGTTTCGAGAACCCTAACTACTGCTAAATGTATCAAGTGCCTAGCACAGCTTCTGACAAAAACTAGATGTCCCCTCAAATTAAATTTTATTTATTTTCTGTCTGTGTTAGGCTCAATATAAGCAGAATTGACTTCAGTAATTATTCTCTGGAGCTGGTGCTGCAGTGTAACAGGTTAAGCCTCAGCCTGCAGCACCGGCATCCCTTATGGGCATTGGTCCGAGTCCCAGCTTTCTACTTCTGATCCAGTTCCCTGCTGATGGCCTGGGAAAGCAGTAGAAGATGGCCAAGTGCTTGGGCCCCTGTACCCACATGGGAGATCCAGAAGAAGCTCCTGGCTCTTAGCTTCGGATGGGCCTAGTTCCAGGCATTAAGGCCATTTAGGGAGTGAATCAGCAGATAGAAGATCTCTCTCTTTCTGTCTGTAACTCTAACTCTCACACAAATAAATAAATCTTTAAAAAAATTATTCTCTGAAAGGTATCAAATACATTGGTCAGCAAAAAGTGTGAGGACACTTCTAAGAATCAACATTCATGAAAAGTTGGTCATCTCTCCATTTGTTCTAGATCATTGTAATAGAGACAAAGTCCATTTAATCTCAGCATGTCAGGCAGCAGATCCCTTGGAATTCTGGTTGTTCAGAAATGTATAAAGGACAAAGAGTTTGCAAAATGTAAGTATGTTCAATAACTGATGGATTAACTTTGTAGCTCAATGAAATTTCATCTTTTTGACCCAAAGTATTTAGAAACTGCTTTGGTGGTTAGAAATATTTTATTTGTTTGTTCTCAGATGAAAAGAACAACTGTTTTAAAATATTTTGAATGCAGGACTAGAGGAATGATATGTTGTAAGTTTGCTTTTGTAGGTCCTTGGTGGTCTCTAATCTTGGGAAAAAAGTATTTATGTAAGCAAAGATAAAAATCTCAAACATATTATAGGGAAATCCACCAGAAAACTAAATACAGATTATCAAAGATGAATTGAGGATGTCTATTTGAGAAACCGTATTGGAAATAACAGTGGGAGATTATTTTATTGTAATTATATCACTAATTTTTGTCTAGCTTTTTGGTCTTGTATCAAGTCTCCCTTTCTTTGCCTCCTGGTGAGTTATGGACATATAGCTTCAGCTCTTATTTTGGCGTCTGAGGATGAAGGAAATAAATTGCCTTCCATAAAAATGCAAAAGAATATGAGGTCCAGCATTTGGCTGGCATATTGAATCTCTTTTATTAAAAGCCAAATGTGCCATCTCCTTATCTGTGCACCAGTACATCTGCAAGATCTTTCAAAATCAAACTCAAATTGCTTACTATTTTATTTAGATTGCATGTATAACTGCTGTTATGATTGACCATGTTGGGAAAAGATGTTTATCTGTCTTGGGAATCTTTGCTTTTATGCTTTATTCTGCCTGGTGAGGTTTATGAGTATTCAACATTTTTCCAAACTTTTTTGTAATTCTTTTGTGGATAATTTTTCAAGGAAAATTGTATATATTGCATTATTTACTTTTCTTGGAAGTAAGTAATGCTAACTTGGTTTGTAAAAATATCAACCTATCTCAAGGTTTACATTTTATATGTAAGTGTTAGAAAGGCATTAAATGCTTTCTTTTTTTTTGAAATATCAGAAAAATGTAGTGCAATGTAAACTACTGTATATCTACTGAGGTTTCAATTCACATCTTTTCTGATGTTTGTTGCTTAGTACATTAAGTAATACAATTTAGATTGCAATTATGTTAAAGCAAATTATTTTTATTTGATCATAATTCTAAAATTTTACCAATTGTGAAGGTGATTCAACTGTCAAATGAGGAAAATTAAAAATATATTTTTATTGAATCTGTCACTGAACTGGAAACAACCTAAGATAATCAGTCATTATTTAAAGACAAAAGTCGTCATTCTTTCTGAATCCAATTTTTTCTTCATGTGTTTTTCCAAACATTATAGCTTCTATATTGAAAAAGTTTGAATGCAGTTGAGTTTTTCATTTGTTTATTGTTATTTCCCTTTGGAAATTAATATTTATTTTTGTACAGTAAACTATATCAATTTTTTAGTTGCCTTTTATTTTGAATCACAATTAGGGAATTCCTAACTCAGGTTAAAAAGGAACACATTATGCTTTATTTCAGCATTTGCTTTCTTTTTATATTATTTGTTTCTACATTTAAGTTTCTGACATAATTGAAATTCATTCTGATATGTAATTGTGTTTCAAAGTTTTCATCGAAATAGAATTAAAAGATTATTTTGCATTTTCATAATATACATTTCCATGAATTTTTTGAAGGTTCCTTGTATTATGTAAAATTTGAAGCCAATTTTCTAATTCTTAGGTCCACCTTATGGTGGCATAATTTGTGTGAAAATAAAGTGGTTTATTCTTTCTGAGAATCTGGGATTCCAACCTTAAGTATATTAAGTTGCCATATACCCTTGGTTCTAGTTCTAGAGTTTCTGTTCTGTGCCATTGGTCTATTCATGATTTAATAAAACTCCCAGTGAATCAAACAGTTTCTGTAAGTCCCATTGTTATTTATGAAACTTTTAGTCAACATAGGCATATAAAGTAATTATGCATTAGAATGTGATGAATGCTAGAATTATGTAAATATCTAACCCTAGTAATACTCTATATCCTCTGAGCCACAGAATTCCTTGTATAAATCATGAAGTAAAATGTGACAGCTACTTCCTTCAATGTCTTCATGACTTGAAATCATAAATTTAAAATGTTGAATACATCAGATTGTTTCTCTTATTCAATTATCTCCCAAAATTTTAAAATTAGGGGAATATATAGTCTGTCTATATTCTGTTGTATGCATATGTAATTAAACCTTTATACAATATTATGCTTATTTTGGAAATAATTTAACATTTATAAATGTTTTTCTATCATTTTTGAAGAGCACTGAATACACATGAAGAGTTTTGTGGAATGTTCATATTCTGGCCATCTCATGTGAAGTTCAGTAATATTACCTTGAGCAGCTTTCCAGTCAGGCAGTTTTGAACACTGATCTGCATTGTAGTGGTTTTTGGTAGGTCTGTAATGTGGGCATGGTCGTCTATGCTGTGCTTTATAAGCCTTCATAGTCTTAGATTGGCTGTGGTATCTAGGCAAACGACTTCCAGCATACAATGATTTTAGTTTAATATGTTCTGATGGACAAACAATTGGTTTTTAAATGAGTGTTATATCATTTCTCTTTCTTACTATTTTGATAAATAGGAAAGTCTTAGTTTTCTGTTGAATGTAGGTAATGCCTATATTGAGTTTTATTTTTCATTGATAATTAAATGGTACTGAACATACATATAATTTATGAAAATAACAGTGATTTATATTATATATTATTCTAATTCTTTGGATGCATAATGTGATGTGTGATCCTAATAAGAACAACAAAAATCATTCCTTAGCAACAGGACTTTCTGCAAATGAAGCTCAGGGAGGCTAACTGACTTATTCTAGTCCCTAAGTAGTGAATCACAAAAGCAAGATTTAAACTAGAATACATGGTTCTATCGCCCACATCATGTGTATATCATACTGTCCACAAGGATGGATTTGGCATACAAAATGCTCAAAACTGTAATTTTTACATAACATTGTTTAAACAAAATGGATATTATAGTCATAGAAAAAGTTAAGTCACTGTATCACTAAAAGTTATGGACTTTTTGAGACCAGAAATCTTGACTTAGCAGTAATTACATTTCCTGTAAAATTCAACACAACATTTTCCAAGTAGCTACTCTTCAAAATATATTTAGAGTTCCTAACAAATTATAAAACTCTATTTTTATTGGAAAATGGTGCTTATAATCTGTTAGTGTATGGATTTTTATATGAATAAATTCAAAAGAATACTTGAGCAAGTAGAGATCGTAATAAAGAGGATAAAATCATATAACCTAAGTACATTTAATCTATTGACTTATGTTGTTCAATTTATAGACAATCATTAACCATGTAACTACAGGTCACTGAATTCAATTTTAATAACATCATTAAGATAATATCCTGAAAAACATAAAATTCATGTACGTTATGGTTAGAGTAGCTATTTTTTATTCTCTTATACTTTATTTCAAAGTAAGTTAGCAGTTAATTTTGTAAAATGTTGGAGATATTGTTTAGGAGTATACAAATGATGATCTGCTGTTTGAGTTGATTTTGATAACACTTGTAGCCATTTGGAAGAAGATAACTGCACACATGGCTCCATTTCTATGATAAATTGTTATCATATTAATGGCAGCCAACAAGCCAGATTTCAACAACAAGCAAAGTCTGGGTATATGTTCTCTTACAAAACCAGTGCTTGCTTGGAACAATGAATGGTTACATGAACAGAGTAATCTATTGCAAAAGTCATTTCTATACCAAATGCCATCCATTCATAGAGGGTTGAAGATGACGACCATCAGCCATCTCAGTGAGCTGCTATATCAGAGGGAATTCTGTGCACAAATAATGAAACATATGTCAAATTAATGCAATTGTGATTTTATGCCTCATTAATATAGAGGTAAAATCCTTTAGTGGTGTGGCACATTTAAATTGGTACTTCTAAAAGTTAAATTTCCCTGGTACACATTTGAACATTTTCAACAAGAAATGAGTTAATGATGACTTTACTTGAAACCAACATATTTATCTTTTTCTAGTCCTTTAAAAAATGCACATAATTGTCTTTTATGCGCATGCTTTGTAAAGATACTCAGACTGAATAGGATGCAACACTAATTGCATCATCTGTATAATTAAGCTGACTAAACAATAAATCTAACAAGCAGTTTGTTAGATCTCACGTGATAATTACTGAAATTTTAATTAACAGTATCTTTGTGAAAAAGTTGTACTGCAAAAAAATAAAAATTAAATATTTTTGATTCAAAGAACTCTCTTCCACTATAAAAGGCATCCTGTAGTCAGTAAATCCACACATCAGTCACTGTAGACAGAAAAATAGTATGCTATGTCCGAGATGCCACAGGAGTACAAATAATTGCATTCTCTGTTGAGGGATATGATGTGGCCTCTGACATAAGGAGATTATAATATATTCTGTACATGGTTCCACAGCAAGTGTTGTTGGAGAAGACAATTCACATTTTGAACACCTACCACCGTCAAGTGCTTTAGGAACTATTTTTACTTTCTTCCTCACAATCAATCCTGTCCAATGTATATTATTTCTGGATAACCAGTCACTGATTGAGCCAACACTGTAAACAAGACCTTACTTAGTTTAGTGTCCACAATTTTGCTTCTATTGTACATTATGTTGTGATTGTATACACAGATAATGCCATATTGAGAAAGCTTTAAAAATCAATCCCATTCACAATAGCTACTAAAAGAATTACTACCTTGGAATAAATTTAACCAAAGATGTCAAAAATCTTTATAAAGAAAATTACAAAACATTAAAGAAAGACATAGACTAAGACATTAAAAATGGAAAAATCTTCCATGTTAATAAATTTGAATAATCAATAGCATCAAAATGCTCATACTACTGACATCAATTTACAGATTGAATGCAATACTAATCAAAATATCAATGACATTGTTCGCAGATATAGAAAAAAAATGATGCTAAAATTCATATAGAAACTCAAGACATCCAAAATAGCTACAGCAACATTATAAAACAAAAACAAAGCCAAAGTCATTGCAATACCAGATTTCAAGACATGATACAGGGCAGTTATCAAAATAGCCTGGTACTGTAGACGTGTAGACAAATGGAAAAGAATAGACACTCCAGAAATCAATTCACACATCTGCAACAAACTTATCTTTAACAAAGGAATGAAAATCAATCCCTGGAGGAAGGACAGTCTCTTCAATAAGTAGTGCTGGGAAAACTGGATCTCTGCATGCAGAAATATGAAACTACCTTACACCTTACACAAGACTCAAATCAAAGTGGATCAAAGACCTAAATCTATGACCTGATATCATCAAATTACTACAAAACACTGGAGAAACTCTTCAAGGCATTGGCATAAGCAAAAACCTCTGGAAAAAGACCTCAGAAGCATAGGCAGGCAAAGCCAAAATTGACAAATGGGATTACATGCAGCTGAGAAGCTTCTGTACTGTAAAAGATACATGCAGCAAAGTGAAGTGGCAACTACAGAATAGGAAAAAATAATTTCAAAGTATACAACTGATAAAGATTTAATAACCAGAATCTATAAAGAGCTCAAGACATTCAACAACAGCAAAACACATAATCCATTTAAGAAATGGGCAAAGAACTTGAACAGGCATTTTTCAAGCAAGGAAATTCAAATGAACACCAGACACTAGA
Source organism: Sylvilagus floridanus (assembly GCA_949820135.1). Lineage (NCBI taxonomy): Eukaryota > Metazoa > Chordata > Mammalia > Lagomorpha > Leporidae > Sylvilagus > Sylvilagus floridanus. The sequence goes on along the minus strand of OX463228.1, from coordinate 37,239,543 downwards.
AAAATTGCTGATGATCACTAGCCATCAGGGAAATGCAAATCAAAACCACAATGATGTTTCACCTCACTCCAGTTAGAATGGCTCTCCTACAGAAATCAACAAACAACAATGCTGGTGAGGATGTGGAAAAAAGGGTACCCTAATCCACTGTTGGTGGGAACATAAACTGATGGAGCCACTGTGAAAGACAGTATAGAGATATCTCAGAAATCTGAATATAGACCTACCATATGATCCAGGCATCCCACTCCTGGGAATTTACCCAAATGAAAAAAATCAGCACATAAAAGAGTTATCTTGTACCCACATGTTAATTGCAGCCCAATTCACAATAGCTAAGATATGGAATCAACCCAGATGTCCATCAACTGTTAACTGGATAGAGAAATTATGGTATTTATACACTATGGAGTACTACACAGCTACAAAAAATGAAATCCTGTCTTGCAACAAAATGGATGCAACTGTAAAACATTTTATTTAGTGAAATAAGCCACTCTTACAAAGACAGATACCGTAAGTTTTCCCTGATCTAAGGTAAGTAAGACTACCTGAAATGTGATATATTAGAATGAAATGGACATTTTGAAATTTGATGATTGTTTACAGCCTTTGTTTCTTCTGTTGAGGAACAGTGTTTTTTTTTTTTTTAATTTTCTTTATGCTATCTGTGGAACTCTTTTACTTAGTGTAGGGTTAACCATATGATCATTAATTAAACTGAGGGATCTTTGTAAAAATTTAAAGTTGGAATGGGAGAGGAAGCAAGCAGAAGGTTTGGAGGGTGAGCAGGTGGGAGGATTAGGGTGAGAATTATTGCTATGTTCCTAAATCTGTATATATGAAATACATGAAAACTACATAACTCAAATAAAATAAATAAATAAATAAATAATAAAGAACACAGGAATAGAGATAGTGGAAACAAAAAAGGTAAATGTATCTTTGTGTACAATATTAGGGAGGAAGACAAATCAAGAAATATATTTTTCACAGCCAAAATGGAGTCCTGTAAATCCTAACATTCACCAACATATTTACGTCCCACAATTATTTGTTCTTTTACTTACAAGACATTCTGCTAAAATGTTAGAGGACAACCTGCTTAGTATTTCACACCCCAGCTTCTTGCCTCCAAATATCCTGAAGGCAGTAGTGATGGTCCAGGTAATTGTCTTCGGGCCATCCCTGTGAGAAAGCTGGATTCAGTTCTCAGCTCTGGATTTGCACTACGGGCTACTGCAGGCATCTGGGAAGTGGAACAGCAGGTGGGGGCACTCATTCTCCTTTCCCCCCTCCCAACTCTGGCTCTCTGCCTCTGAATAAATTAATTAAATAATTAATTTAGAGTTGATAATGCTTATTAGCCAAGGGACTATCAGGAGTAAGGTAGAGCTATTATGGCAAGATCACAAAGATACTTTGAGGTATCGTTCTAGACACTATTATTCTCAATAAAATGGACTTCTTATGTAAAGTACATTTTTTTTCTGGATGATACTAATGAGTTAAACCGTTTACTTTTAGATTCTGAATGATAAAGGAAATATTTTTAAAAACACTAAAAAGCAACTAATCTTTCATTATAAATTTTCATTTTAGATTACTATTTCACAAGGTAAAAGAATTGGAAAAGAGACAAAATAAATACAATCAGCCATAATCCTTTTATTTTTCATAATATAATTGCTTATATTATTATGCTACAAAATATAATGTTATATATTCATTTTTAAAGTACTAAAACAATCCAATGAACCATAAGTTACTTAGGCTTTGCTTTGATTTTAGTTTAAATAATGCTGTTAGAAATAAATCCAAGGGTAAAACTCTTACCCCTCTTTAGCTGGATCTATTTGACCTTTTCTTTTTTAAAATTTTATTTACTTGAAATGCAGAGTAACACAGAGAATGGAGAGGGAGAGAGGAAGAAGGAAAGAGAGAGAGAGAGAGAGAGAGAGAGATCATCCATCTGCTGCTTCACTTTCCAAATGGCCTCAAAAGCCAGGGCTGAGCCAGACTGAAGGTGAGAACCCGAAACTCCAATTTGTTCTCCTATGTGGGCATGCAGCCAGAACTTAAACTGGACTGGCACTCCAATATTAGATGCCAGAATCATCCATGAAATCTTTATTTTTTGAAAGATTTGTTTATTTATTTGAAAAGCCAATTTACAGAGAGAGAAGAAGGAGGAGGAGGAGGAGGAGGAAAAAAAGAAGAAAGAGAGAGAGAGAGAGAGAGAGAGAAATGGAGAGGGAGGTCTCTCATGAAATGGTTCACTCCCCAAATAGCCACAACAGCCAGAACTGGGCCAAGCTGATGCCAGGAGCCAGGAGCTTCTTCCAGGTCTCCCACATGGGTGCAGGGCCCCAAGTACTTGGTTCATCTTCTGCTGCTTTTCCAGGGGCACTAGCAGGGAGCTGGATCAGAAGAGGAGTAACCAGGACTTGAATTGGTGCCAATATGGGAGGTCAGTGCTGCAGAACATGGCTTAACCCACTGCACCACCTTGCTGGCCCCCATCCATGGCTTCTTAACACATTGTGCCGTAATGCCAAATCCTGTTGAACCATATCTTAAAGAAATTTCAGAGAAGTGATTACTGGGGTACTTAAAACTTATAGAGAACTAAAAAACTCATTAGCCATGTCAGTATTCAAAAGAATGGCATAATTCAATCAATGATTTCTGAAAGAATTGACTTTACCATACCACCACTAGGTAATAAATCCTCTGTGTTGAAGAACTGAGATTCTGATTGTATTTTGCCATCATTTATTTATTTTCAATATTTCCTTACTTATGTATAGTTTGAGTTTCTAACATATATCATTCTCTTTTCTCTGAATCACTTTTGCTTATCTATTTATCTAAATCCTTATTAGTTTTTGTTTGCCTGAGAATGTCTTTTTCCTTCATTTCAGAAGTATAATTTCACTGCACATAATATTCTTAGTTGTTGTTTTTTTATTTCAATAACTTAAATAATTTATTCTATTTCTTTTTTTTTCTTTTTTGGACAGGCAGAGTTAGACACAGAGAGAGGGACAGAGAGAAAGGTCTTCCTTCCATTGGTTCACCCCACAAACGGCAGCTGCTGGCTGGTGTGCTACGTCAATCTGAAGCCAGGAACCAGGTGCTTCCTCCTGGTCTCCCATGAGGGTGCAGGGCCCAAGCACTTGGGCCATCCTCCACTGCCTTCCCGGGCCACAGCAGACAGTTGGACTGAAAGAGGAGCACCCGGGACAGAATCCGGCACCCCAACCGGGACTAGAACAGGTGGAGGATTAGCCAAGTAAGCTGCAGCTGCATATATTTCAAATTTTATTTGCTTTTCTCATTTGTTTACTTCTGATGCAAGAGGAAAAAGAGAAAGATTCCATTTGCTCATTCATTGCCCAAATGCACACAATGGGTGGGGCTGAGCCAGGCTACCACAGGGAGCGAGAACTCAGTCTAGGTCTCCCAGCTGAGTACCCAGGACCCAGCTACTTGAATCATCACCCAATGCTTTCCAGGATCTGCATTGGCAGGAAGCTAAAATTAGAAGTGGAGCCATAGCTTGAAACTATGCACTTCAATATGGATTGAGATCTCCTAAATTTGGCCCAACTGCTGTGCTAATTACCCATCCTGCTCTTTCATAGTTTCCAAGAGGTTCACTTTAATTTGTGTCGTTGTCCCTGTATCCTTCTAAAGCTAAATTCCTCTAGATTTTTTTTGACAGGCAGAGTGGACAGTGAGAGAGAGAGAGAGAGAGAGAGACAGAGAGAAAGGTCTTCCTTTTTCCGTTGGTTCACCCTCCAATGGCCTCCACGGCCGGCGCATTGCGCTGATCCGATGGCAGGAGCCAGGTGCTTCTCCTGGTCTCCCATGCAGGTGCAGGGCCAAAGCACTTGGGCCATCCTCCACTGCCCTCCTGGGCCACAGCAGAGAGCTGACCTAGAAGAGGAGCAACCGGGACAGAATCCGGCACCCTGACCGGGACTAGAACCCAGTGTGCCAGCGCCACAGGTGGAGAATTAGCCAAGTGAGCCACGGCGCCGGCCTAGATTGTTTGTTTAATATTTTCTCATTGTCTTTAGTTCCCTGAAGTTTGAATATAATTTGCTCAGGTGTAGTTTTAGATATTTATCTTGTTTCGTGTTCCCAGAGCTTCTTCAATCTGTGGTTTAGTACCTGTCATTCATTGTGAACTGCACTTCCCTAAATACTCCTTCTAAGAACGCTGTGGGTATTTCAGCTGCGTTCCATAACCATTACATCAGATTCCCATTGGTATGATTCTGTGGTTTCAGGGAAGGACAGTGTTCTACAATTTTATGACTAAATATCATTCTTTTAGTAGGCCTGTGTCCTTGGGATCTGACTTTGACGTGTGTTTTCCAGATTTTCCCTATCCCCTTAGGTGAGACAGGATGGCTAATGGGTCATCTGTAGATGAAACAACAGAGGGAATAAAGGAAACTGCAAGAAGGGATGGATAGCAGAAGAGAACAAAACAAAATACCCTTGACTTCAAAGATTAACAAATTAACTACAGTTAGTGTATTTTGTTCATACCAGTTCAATTTGCTATTTGATCATTAGGTAAAAATATAAAATAGGCATCTCTAAAGACATTAGTTTAAAGAATAAATAAGATACTGTCTTTTTTCTTGGTTAAGAAGTTGTCCTTTTTGTACTCTCATATTTCAGGAAGAAGTCTCTAAAGCTTTAGCATCGAAGAGTTGTATGATACACTGAGGTATGGTTCTGCATTATTACATGGAAGTTATCCTAAAAACAATTGTTATGTAGAATATCTGCTCATAAAAAATCACTTGATGAGATCATAATATGAGGAAAGTATATGCTTAAGCCTTTGATACCTGGGAATATCTGTTTCAATAGTTTGTTACCAGAGAAAAAGGGTTAAATTTATTCATATTTTCAGTATAAATTGTCACTGTGATAGTCAACTTTGCAAGACATAGGCAATAAGCTCAATATGTTTATGAATCATCTTCCTAGATATATTTTCATATGGTTTTCTCCTTGAAGCAATTTTTCTCAAACTCACACCAAGTTATATGAAGATAGAAAACAGCAATTTAAAGCAATATCATGAACTAGACCAATTAGCTATTTTTATATTGTCAGAAAGTAGAAAAAATAAACTACAAATTTAATTTAAGCTAGTCTTACAACAAATTAAAGGACAAGTAATTGCAGCTACATAATATACCTTATCTTGTGTCCTTAAACAGGAAAACAATTCACCTGACAATGTGGTAAGAATTCTTTCCATCTTCTATCATCATACGTCTCTTGAATTTATTCAAAATGGATTACTGAGTACCTACAAGATTCTAAGACCCTAAACTATGTAATTTTGAAATTTATGTGAACCAGAACATGTAATGATTTCTCTAATGAGTAACTGCTGAATTTTGAAATCTCACTAGTGCCATCCTCTTACCCTCCATGAACATTTGATTTGCACAGAGGCTGAATGTTTGATAAAATAAAGAGATAGGATTTATAGAAACTGATAAAATTGTTTTCTGTTTATTATAATTATTAGAGTTACTTATTTTGCCAGATAAATGTAATAATCATTATGTAGTTTAGCAGATATGATTATGTAATCAGAAAAAGCTTATAAAATCAGTTTACTGATTAAATGTAAAAATATTCACCAAAAGACTGGGGAAATGTACGATGTATAGATTCTATGTACAATAGCATGACTAGCAATGGAACTTTTAATTTGTTTATTTGGAGGAAGACTAACAAGATTATCTTACACTTCTACCATTTTACCCAACGTTCTGGGCTCATCATCTTGTACTACAAGAGGTGGTGATGCCATAGCTCAGCAAGATGATGGCCCTGCTCCTAGAAATAGTAGGCCTTTTATAGACAGTTGCACTGTAAAGATACCTGTCTACATTGTACTTTGCCAGAGAGCCAAAGGTGTATTTAATATTGACAAGAAGTGTGTGTCTACCATTGTGTACTCCCTAAAATTAATGTCAAAATGTTTCCTAGGATATATGCTCTAAAATTTCTTTCTCTCGTAAGTTCTTCAGATTGTAGGTTCAAGTTCTATAGAGAAAGATCATTAATTCAATGTATTTCTAGGTGCCTCTGAGTCACTGAGTTGGAACTGTCTAGTAGTTCATTGTGTATATGTTTAAAGCTCACAGGGGTAGGAATTCAAACTAGAAGCAAAGTTCTTTCAGTCTTTGGAGTATAGGAAGAGATGGGATAGGGAGAGTGGAAAGCAAGAGAGTAGTTTTGGGATTGACTCTGAAAGATTTGTGATTTTTAAAGACTTGGTAATAGAGATTGATTCCAATAAATAAAGGACTTAAGAAGGGGAAGTCAGAGAGGGGAGATAAAAATCTGGAGGGAGAGTTTGATACCCCAGGACAAAAGAATTTTTTTAAAAGGCAGAAGCAGTTGAGTACTACTGAAAATCTGAGTAAAATAAATACTGAAAAAAGGTACTTCGTTAGGACATATAGAGGTCTCTCGAGAAGTAGAGTCAATGCTCATTGTTTATAATTTCATTTTTGTGCATTCATCTTCTCCCTAAAATATATGTGTAATAACCATATAGTATTTGAGGCACATTCACAGGTGCTTATGGACAAAGTCAAAGAAGAAAAAAATGATATCTGTGTTCCCAGTTAAGGATGATCAAGATGATGTTCTGCCTTCTTGGTTCAACTTTCATACCATAAATAACTCTACTTTCCACATTTTATTCAGAATCATATTTGATATTTTTTCTGCATTTTTCTGTGATTTTTTTGATGATTTCATTTTTTTTATTTTTTTATTTTTTGACAGGCAGAGGGGACAGTGAGAGAGAGAGACAGAGAGAAAGGTCTTCCTTTGCCGTTGGTTCACCCTCCAATGGCTGCCGCGGATGGCACGCTGTGGCCGGTGCACCGCGCTCATCCAATGGCAGGATGCCAGGTGCTAGGTGCTTTTTCCTGGTCTCCCATGGGGTGCAGGGCCCAAGCACTTGGGCCATCCTCCACTGCACTCCGGGGCCACAGCAGAGGGCTGGCCTGGAAGAGGGGCAACCGGGACAGAATCCAGCGCCCTGACCGGGACTAGAACCCGGTGTGCCGGCGCCGCAAGGCGGAGGATTAGCCTGTTGAGCCACGGCGCCGGCCTTCATTTTTTAAAATAATCCACAAGCATAGTGCTAAAGTGTTGGCTGAGGTTCATTAGCTGAAGAGGCAATGTTGTATCTTATGAAGAAAATACATGTGCTAATTAAGCTCTGTTAAAGTATGAATTGCCTGAATCATCCAATAAAGTGAAGATTATTTGTTGATTTATTGACAAAACTGTGACCAGAAACTTGCAGGAACCTAATGTGGTATTTGTTCTAGGAACAACAGTTCAAATGTGCTAATTAAGTGTTTATGGGAACTTTGTTGAATATATGGACAGTGAATAATTTATTTATCAACATTTTGTTGTGTTTTTGGATTTAAGAAGAATGCCAGATCACAACTATATCTGATATGCTCTGTATTTTAGCACATTTAAAAAGAAAGATTTGTTTATTGATTTTGTTTGAAAGGCAAAGTTACAGAGAGAGGGAGAGAGAGACAGAGTGAGAGGTCTTCTATCTGCTGGTTCACTCCCCAAATAGCTGCAAAGGCTGGAGATGGGCAGATCAGAAGCCAGGAGCCAGGAGATTCTTCCAGGTCTCCCACATGAGTGCAAGGTCCAAGTACTTGGAGGCCATCTTCTGCTGATTTCCCAGGAACATTAGCAAGAAGCTGGATCGAAAGTGGAACAGCTGGGACTGGAACCATTGCCCATATGGGATGCTGACGCTGAAGGCAGTGGTTTTACCCACTCATCCACAGTGCCAGCCCCAGCACATAATTTTGAGTCCAAAAGAAATAATATGTACTTCTACATTTTAAAATCTTGGGGTAAGTACTAAATGTACCATTTGATATCCACCTTTATCTCCTTTTCTTTTTTTATAATGATTTATTTGAAAGAGTTACAGATAGGGAGAGACAGAGACAGAGATCTTTCAACTCCTGGTTCCTTTTTCAGATGGCTGCAAGAGCCAGGACAGAATCAAGCTGAAATCAAGAGCCAGGAGCTACTTCCAAATCTTCCACAAGCGTTGCAGGGGTCTAAGCAATTGGGCCACTTTCCACTACTTTTCCCAGGCCACTAGCAAGGAGCTGGGTCATAAGTGAAATAGCTGGTCCACAAGCCAATGGCCACATGGGATACCAATGTTATAGGCAGCATCTTTACCCACTATGCCATAATGCCTACCCCATCCCTTTTTCTTCAGATGTCTGTTTTACTAGTATGCAAAAAATTAATATACTGGTTGACTCCCTAAAGCGTTTTTAACTATATCGTCCTATGAAATCAAGTTGGAAGTATGTTTAAAGGACCCATACCTTAATTTTTCAATCTTTTAAATCAGTTTTTATGATACTTCGACCTTAAAATTAGATTCACTGCTTAATAGACTAGGGCGTTAATCTATGGAAAGTAATGATGGAATGTGAGAATTTCATCTTTCATTTTAAAATGTCTTTATTTATATTAAAGGTGGTGTTACAGAGAGTGAGAGAAAGAGAGAGATTTTACATCTAATATTTCACTACCAAAACGACTGCAAAGGTCAGGGCTGAGTTAGGCTGAAGTCAGAAGGCTGGAACTCCATTTGGGTCTGCCACTTGGATGGCAGGAGCCCAAACATTGGGCCATCTTCCACTGCTTTCCCAGGCACATTAGCAGGGAGCTGAACTAGAAGTGGAGCAACTGGGACTTGAACCAGCAGACATATGATGTAGCAGCATCTCAGGTGCTGGCTTAATGCAACCACAATGCTATTACCCAAAGATTTTGTTTCTATTTTTTATTTTTATTTATTTATTTATTTATTTTTTAAATTTTTTGACAGGCAGAGTGGACAGTGAGAGAGAGAGACAGAGAGAAAGGTCTTCCGTTGCCGTTGGTTCACCCTCCAATGGCTGCCGCGGACGGTGCGCTGCGGCCAGCGCACCACGCTCATCCGATGGCAGGATGCCAGGTGCTAGGTGCTTTTCCTGGTTTCCCATGGGGTGCAGGGCCCAAGCGCTTGGGCCATCCTCCACTGCACTCCCGGGCCACAGCAGAGAGCTGGCCTGGAAGAGGGGCAATCGGGACAGAATCCGGCGCCCTGACCGGGACTAGAACCTGATGTGCCGGCGCCTCAAGGTGGAGGATTAGCCTGTTGAGCCACGGCGCTGGCCAGATTTTGTTTCTAAGCCTTGATTTTCAATAATAACTTAGGAGAAGTGTAAATATATAAAATAGATCCAGATAGAGTTATTAGACTGGAGTGATAGGGATGCCTGAAGGCATGCCAGTGGGACCACTCTATGATGAGCTCTGAGATTTTACTTCAGTCCCCTTTATATTCTGCAGGTCTTATCTTAAAAAGCATGCTGAAATCCAGAGGTATGTTTTCTATTATGGGCTGTGCTATTTACTTTCTGTGCAATATGAAAGAGTCATCCATGCTACTAAATTCTATATTTTTTTAAATTATGAAATAGGAATATAAGATCAAAGTTTTAGCTACAATAGATATTGACAAGATTCTTCATACACTACTATGCTAGATATATGAATATAGGGTAAACATAGAATTCTTTGTTTTCCAAATCATTAGTCCAATAAAAATATCTAACCACATATTACAAGAAACAGAAGTATTTACAAAAAAATCATTAATTTTCCCCTCCACCTTTTGGGCTCTGCCTGTCTGCTTGAATAGCTGAACCTTTTCATTCAAGGAATATTTGAACTTAATTGATCACATAGGGGTTAATCAAGTTTGAAAGCAGAGCTTTTGGGAAGAACTTTTGGGTAGTAGAAATGGCAATAAAAATATGATAAAAAGCCAAGGCTATTATCTAGGGAATATGTATTTAGCAAAGACCACTTATTAATATTTCAGCTGTAAAATTATGCACAATCAGGTGCGTGCCAGTAGCACAGCTGGATTCTGAGGGAATCAGGCCAAAAAAGGTTTTGTTTTATAGCCCATGGCATGAAAGAGCAAGGAGTCAGGTCACCAATACTTACGGATTTTACAACCTTTTACTTAGGTTTTCTCATCCAAATATTGTACAAGGAAACACTTTGCATTCCATTTCTTTAAAAAAAAATCCCCCAAAGAAGTGTTCTTTATGATATTCTACTCCTTAAATCTTCCTTCTTATTTGGTTATCTGTTTTATGAACAAATTTTATATCTCCATGCAAAGAACAAAACAACTATTTTTCCCCAAAAGTAGCATCTTGGTAATGTTTTTACCATTTATCATTCTTTTACTCCCATACCTTAAATACACTGTTAATATGATTTATCCAGTTTTTAAATGCACTCAGAACAAGTGAAAAATATGAATTTCACTTCTAATTTTATTTCAGAGATGCCGTTTCATCTGATGTTTTCTGATGTAGTCATTGTCTACTGTTAGCACAAATCTCCAGCATATAATTTACCATAAGGAGACAGTAAGTAAGTGTTAAACATATATTTTCTATTTTTCAAATGACAGGGCCATTTTTCCCCCTTTAAATCATTGTTTTTGTGTCCACTTCCTGCAAGCATAAGCTCAGGAAGTGATAAAGTTGACACAGTTGCTGATGGATTTTTCAGTGGCTCATGCCAAGTTGTTTCCTGGTGCCAAACACAATGGATCAGGAAATATGGCACGTGACCAGAAAAATCTCATTGTTTTAAATAAGTTCTCTCTCTCTGTTAGAACAAGTAGAAATTTCCCAGAATATTGAAATGTTTCTTCACGGTGATGTATGAGCCCACAATGTTCTGATGGTTATTTTCATACATAGTTGTCTTAGCCTAACATTTTGAAGACCAAATTACCAAATAATCCAAGAAATCCAAGATAAGTCATTTTGGACCAGATTCAATAATGCGTATGTTGAAAGAGTAGTTTCAACAAAAACTAAAAAAAAAGTATCAATATAATTCTCATGAATTTTATTTCATTTGCGGTAGTATTTTTCAATGTACTTATTAATGTTGCATTAGTGGTAATTAAATACACATTTTTGGTATAAAGGCTTATAACTTTAATACATCTCTCGGGTTTTGCTTCCAAGAACTATTTCATGGAATGCTAATTTATCTGCCCTTATCATAGGTTCATTTGATGCCAAACATCAAATTTACTTTCTATCTTTACCCACAAATGTTGATTAGTTTATTACAATTGTTTTCTCCTCCAAAGATCTCACACTTCCATAGCTTTTTGGCTGCTCTCTTATAGTTATCAATTTGGCTTAAATATTCCTACATATTTTTCCAAAAGATTGAAATTGAGGTTTTTATGGGAATGTTATAATCAGCTAACTCAGCAGCCAAATGCTGACTTTAAAAATATTATTCATGTTCCATAAGGGTTTTTTCAAGTGCAGAGATCACATCATCATTTATATGTGAAGTGTATAAATGAACATTCTGAAAATAAAATCTCCTGGCTTAAATTATTCTACTCCTTTGTCAACTGTCAAGACATAGATTGATTCTGAACTGAGAATTAGGAAAACTTGGCCTCTCCTAGAAGAAACATACCACATGGATTATCCTCTCCAACCAAACATGTCCACTAAAGAATCATCATGCCAATACTTAGGTCTACTATAAGGTTTGCTCCTGAGGACAAAATCACTTTGAGGAATGACTAGAAACAATATCCAAACATGTGAATGGGATGGCCATAATTTCCTTGGAAAGTTGAGGTGGAGTTCAGATTCACAAAGTTCTGACCATATGCTAACAACATCACTTTTCAGAAATGGAATGAAAGCAAATAAGCAAGAAAGAAAACACAACAAAAAAGTTCTTTAAATGTGAGGATTTGGAAAGAAGATAATGTATCACAATGGTGAATGAATGAATTGAGCTGACTTATCAGAAACATTTCCATTTCTATTGATCTAATTTCAATATTAGCTTTACCATGAAATATTCTTCACAGCAAAAGTAGCTGAGTCCAAAAGGAAAGAAAAGATGATGGAACAACTAAGAGAATGAGAGGATGACAGACAATTGAGTCATAAAAATGAGAAGAAAAAGAGAAAGGTGTGTGAGGTGGGAGTGGGGGTGTAATGTATATACTGTCCTCTTGTTTTTCTCCTCTCCTTTCAGTGATTCAGCTAAATCTGTATTTCTGTCAAACAGCTGTGTGATCGCCCACTGATCATGGTACCCAGAAATTACTGAACTCTCTTGGTCTTATGTAGAAGAAGTTACAGATGAGCAATCTAAACAGACATACATCTATTTTTGAAACAAAATTAATTCCTGATTTTAAACTCCAACAAGTAAAAAGAAAACAAAGAAATTTAAAAAGAAAAGCTAACAAGCCCCCAAAATAGCTTTAGCCAGTTCCCTCTGAGGAGACAAGAGGTCCTACTAATGAAGTCAAGAAAGAACTAAAAGGCTGCATTTGTGTAACACGAAAAACTTGGGTAGTAGCCTGCAGTTTAACAATATTAAAATGTAGCCAAGGAACATATTCTCACATATACCCCTTTAATAAAGACAAGATCTTATTGCCTATTTTACTTTAATCCTGAAAATTTACCTGAGAACTTTGTTGAACTACACAATGCTTTCCATAACAGCACATAGTCTATTGTCTTGATTTGATCCTTTCAGTTTCAGTTTAACAACTCCAGTGGCTCAAATGCTTAAATATCTATGGAATGACCCTTCATCACTTATAGCTGGTGGGCCACTGAGTCATAGTGTTTAAAGCCAACCTGGATTTGCACGAAAATAAAAATAAGACCACCTGATGATTCTTACACCTTCCAAATAATAATTACTTAACTATAACCCCAAAATGTTGAGGAAAAAAACCAGAAACAAAGATACTCAAGAATGAGTCTTTATCAAAAGCAACCAACTATTCCCACAAAATTGTAAAAACAAAATGTATAGCACTTATCTAGATAATTCTTGCAAATTATACAACTTTTTTTTTTTAATTTAAGCAAATGGATTCTTGATCTCACAGTGGAAATTCGGGGACTTTTTCTCAGCCTCAATCTAAACTTTGAATCAGTGGACACAACTGAAATATTTATTATACAGATTTAAACCATGATTTCTTAACTTTTATGCCTAGTGGTAATTTCCACAGAGACAGAACTAGTCATAAAAGTCCAGATGATACTGAGCACTGTTTATCTCAAGGGGGAATTTCTAAAAGTGAAAACTGTAAACACAAGAGAACACACTGCACAGTTCAGTTATCACTAAGGAGAAAGTTGCCATTGCCTTAAACAAAGCAGAAACACTGCCCTTTGCTCTAGAGTGACTCACTGACAAAGGATCGGACTGTGGAGGTTGCATCTGTTTGCCCCATATTTTAACTTCATTTTGGTGTGCTGACATTTGGAGTGACTCTGATTGGTCTGGAATTAGCCGTCTTATCCTGTGAAACATCTGTACTGTATTGTTCCAAAGGATTAGCTGCCCGCTGGGGATTCTGTGAAGTCAGGACAATGGGGGTCATTAAAGGTGCAAACATTTATTTTCCGGACTCTGGTCTGGCAGGGGAAAGCCATGCAGCTGATGGACTTTTTTTCTTTTTAATCCAAGGCTCAGCATTCTTGCAAACACGGCCAAACAACAGTGAACTGGAATGGATGACTTTTGGAACTTAGAATTATTTATAGGCAAAAAGAGTAGAGAAAAACATGCAACTCCATGTCAAGAAGCTAGGAGTTGAAAGCAAACTACAGGACACCCATTGAAAATGGGGCTTCAGAGAATTCCGAGGCGTCCAATCTTAAGATACTGCAAATGAAAATACATTTTCCTCCTGCTGTTTACTCTCTTGCAATGAACGCTTTTCTTTTCCCTTTTCATCTGGTGTCCCTAATTCCATCAATTGTCCACTCCAAATCTGATAGTACAGTCATTGCTGACAACACTGTAATATTCCACAACAAAAACCTGGGGGGCAATAGGGTGTAAGAAATGAGTTTCGAATACTGTCCTCTCCTTAAACAATATTTGTTGAAATGCTCATTCCAAGTATCCAAGCATCTGACCTTATTTCAAAGTAAGGTCTTGCTGATGTAATTAGTTAAGCTGAGGTCATACTGAAATAAGATGGGCCACTACACTAATCCAATACGGTTGGAATTCCTAAGAAAAGACAGCCCTGGGAAGACAGAAACACTCAAGAAGATAAGTGAAAATGAAGAAAGAGGCTGGAGTTACACAGAGGCAAGGCAAAGAAAGCCACAATTTGACAGCAAACCCTCAGAAGTGAGGAAGTGGCAAAGAAAGAGTCTTCTTTGAATTTCAGAAATAGCATAGCAACGCTGGCATGATGATCTTGGATTCCTAGCCCCCATAAGTGTGAGACAGCAAAATCCTATTTTGTGCCTTTGCCATGCTTCATTATGGCAGCCCTACAAAACTCATATAACCAGCATCATAAATTTGATACATGAGACTTAGATAAAATCAGATTTCCCTTCTGGCAAAAGTGGTGTCCATATACCCTTTTATGGCCTAAATATTGTATTAGGGCCAATGTATGGACAATATAAGCTTAGTAAATGGTGATGGCATTCACAAACATCATTGATTACTCAAACAAGAATGTCATCTCCCAATTCTCTCTGCTAATTAAGGGGTACTCTTTGATGACCCATCCATTAGTCTGCTCTGAACAGTTCTCTAAATAATAGTGCCCTAAAACCTTTGAAATTATCACTACTTCTGAGTTGTATGAAGTACATGGTTTACATACAATTATACTTACTAGACTAATTTGTGGGTTGTGACCCAATGACGATAAAATCCATTTAAGGGGTACCCTCAAAAAAGAAAGAAGGAAACCAAATAGAATGAGACAGAAATGCACTTGTACATTCTCCAGTTATGGTTACATAAACAATGGGAGTACAGGATATGTGTATATTTTTATGTTGTGAAAAAATGCATTTCTTATGGATCACAGAGAAAAATGTTGAGTGTCATGATTAGGTTATATCCCATAAGTAACTACTATTTCATTGTATCAAGAAACCAAGAATAAACAGAATTAAATAAATTTAATGTGTTTTATTTTATAGAAAGTATTGGTAATGATCCCATTATCCCTATGATGTTTATTATTTTTATAATAATAGTTCTGGAAACTTGAGAATTTGTGGTGAGAACAAAAAAAGTTTTGATTACTGCCAAATGGCTGGTTCTCCAATCATTGTACTTGCCAAGAAGTTTTAAATATCATGAAATCTTGTATTTGCTTTTCAAATGAATTTCCCTAGTTATCCGTACCTCCTGCTCTAGGAACAATGCAGCAAGAAAGCATATTATGCATTTTTTCAAAACTCATACAGTATGAACAAGAATAACAAAAAAACTATGAAAAACTAGCATACATAATCAAGATGATAACTTTCAAAATAAGAAACACAGAAATGAATAACTAAGTATGTTGTTGTTCAATTGGATATTAATCTTTTCCTAACTGAAAGACTCTTTTTTATTGTTGGTCTCGCAAAGTTTATTTAATCATTTCTTTCTGAAGTAAAATGATAGGTTTGGCGGCCAGAAAAATGAAATGGTATCAGAGGAAAACCCTGGAGTCCGAATCCCCAGACCTGTACTCTTAGAACTATGCATTTCTTCCTTAGACAGGAGTCAAATCAGTACCTTTCTGAAAAATACAAATTACTAAAATATGAGAAGAAATAGAAAGTTTGAGTAAAGTTTTAGCAAGTAACACATCAAATATATAAAACTGTTCCCAGAAAGGAAAGGTGAATCTCTGAAGACTTCATTGGAGCATTCTAACAAATGTTTACAGAAGAAATAACACCAATCCTCATAAACTCTTTCAGAAAATAGAGGAGGGAGTATTAAAAAACATTCTATGAGCGGCTAGCGCTGTGCCATAGCAGGTAAAGCTGCCACCTGCAGTGTAGGCATCCCATTTGGGCGCTTGTTCATGTCCCTGCTGTTTCACTTCTGATGCATCTCTCTGCTATGGCCTGGGAAAGCAGTAGAAGATGGCCCAAGTCCTTGAGCCCCTGCACCTGTGTGGGAAACCTGGCAGAAGCTCCTGGCTCCTGGCTTCAGATCAGCCCAGCTCTGGCCATTGTGGCCAACTGAGAAGTGAACCAGCAAATGGAAGACCTCTCTGTCTCTTTCTCTCTCTGCTTTCCTTCTGTCTTTGTGTAATTTTGATTTTCAAATAAATAAATAAATCTTTAAAAAAAAAAAACAACAACATTCTATGGGGCTGGCGCCATGGCTCATTTGGTTAATCCTCCGCCTACAGAGGCACCATATGGGTGCTGGTTCCAGTCCTGGTTGCTCCTCTTCCATGCCAGCTCTCTGCTGTGGCCCAGGAAGGCAGTGGAGGATGGTCCAAGTGCTTGGGCCCTGCACCCGCATGGGAGACCAGGAGGAAGCACCTTGCTCCTGGCTTCAGGTCAGCACAGCACCAGCTGTAGCAGCCATTTGGGGAGTGAACCAACGGAAGGAAGACCTTTCTCTCTGTCTCTCTCTCTCTCACTGTCTATAACTCTATCTGTCAAATAATAATAATAATAAAAAATTCTGTGAGACTAGTATTAGCTGAATACCAAAGCTAGACCATGATGTCACAAGAAAAGAAAATAAGGGACTGACAATGTAGATACAAAAATCTTTATATTACCAAAGAGAATCTTCTATCATATAAAATGTATTATAAATCATAAATAAATAAATTATAAATCATTTCCACCTGTGATTTATATCAAGAATTCAATATTGTTTTGAAATTCAAAACTTACCTTATGTAATACACCATTTTAACAAAGCAAATTTTAAATGTCACATTTTTCAACAAATTTATATTTTGTAACACTTGAAAAAATCCAATAGCCATTCATAATATATAAAAACAAATCTCCCATGTAGCTAGAAATGTAAAGAAATGGCCACATCTTGATAATAGCATCTGGAAAATCTGTAACATACATCATATCTGATGAATGATTGGGTGTGAGATAAGGAACAAGGCAACAATGTCTGTTTCTCACATTTATATTCAAATTGTCCTGAAGGTTCTAGCCAGTGAAATCTGCCAAGAAAAGGAAATAGGGAGCATACAGTTTGCAAGAAGGAAGCAAAATTTATTTCATTCTCAGATAATACCATGAATGTAAGAATAGTAAGGAATCCATAAAATTCTTGCTGAGACAAATCAATGAGCTCACTGATGTGACAATATTAGAGATCAATATACATCCCTATAGTAACAGCAAACTACCATGAAACGAAAAGATAAAATTTCATTACAATAGCGTAAAAATACTTGGGACAAAATTACTAAAAATGTGGAAGACCGGTACACTACACTTCTGAAATATTACTGAAAGATCCTAAAGGTATAATTAAGTAGATGCTACACTTTTGTAGAATGGAAGATTAAGTTGTTATTAGGACAGTTCTGATGTTGTGGAGCAGTACATTAATTAAATGGCTGCTTGGGACTTCTGTGTCCATGTCAATGCTGGTTTGAGTCTTGGTTTACTCTGCTTTAGATCCAGCTTCCTGCTAATGTGTCTAGGAAGAAACAGCTTAACAGACTCAACTACTTTAGGACCTGTCATCCATTTGGGAGGCCAGAATGGAGTTTTCGGGTCCAGGGTTTGGATTAGCCCAGTCCTGACTCTTGTAGCTATTTGGAGGGTAACCAGGGGATGGTAGATCTCTCTCTCTCAGTCTGTCTCCAATATTTCCCTTACCCTGCCCTTCAAAAAAGTCATTATTTCTAAAACATTTTTCTTTTTTTAAGATTTATTTATTTGTAGGCAGAATTTCAGAGAAAGAGGGAGAGAGATTTCAATGGCCTGGACTGGGCCAGGCTGAAGCCAGGAGCCAGAGGCTTCTTCTGGGTCTCCCATGTGGGTGCAGGGGCCCAAGCACTTTGGCCATCTTCTGCTACTTTCCCAGGCCATAGCAGAGAGCTGGATGGGAAGAGGAGCAGCTGAGACTAGAACACTCTTTCTATAAAAATTGATCATAGAACTAAATTTAAAATCTAAATGTGGGGCTGGTGCTGTGGCATAGTGGGTAGGGCCACCACTTGCAGTGCTGGCATCCCATTTTCGAGACCCAGCCGCTCCACTTCTGATCCAGCTCTCTGCAATAGCCTGGGAGGGCAGTGGAGGATGGCCCACATCCTTGGGCCCCTGAACCCGCGTGGGAGACCAAGAGGAAGCTCATGGCTCCTGGCTTCTGATGGGCACAGCTCTGGCTGTTGCAGCCAACTGGGGAGTGAACCAGCAGATGGAGGACTTTCTCTCTCTCTCTCTCTCTCTTTCTTTCTCTGCCTCTCCTCTCTCTGTGTAACTATGACTTTCAAGTAAATAAATCTGAAAATAAAAATCTAAATGTGTTAAAGCTATAGAATAAAACATAGGAGAAAATCTTTATGACCTTGGTTTGGGTAGAGCTTTTAGATATGACACCAAAAGCTGTAGTCATAAAAAAATTTAAATTGGACTTCATCAAAGTAAGATATATGTGTATTTCAAAAGACATCATTACTAAGTGAAAGACTAAAGGTTACAAAAAAATAGTTGTCAATGGAAGTGATAGAACACAGACACCTAAATCCTGTAAAGAACACTTGCAACTAAACAATAAAAATAAATTAAAAATGGGAAAACAATGTCACATCAATTTCCTGAAACTGGTGTAACAATTTCCACAAAATAGGTGGATTAAAACAAGAGTCAGGAAGTGGCTGTTTGGCACAACTATTAAGAGGCCACTGGGACATTTGCATCCCATATTAGAGTTCTTGGCTCAAGTCTTGGCTTCTCTGCCACTGATCTCTGTAATTCTGCTTTTCAAATAAATAACTAAAGCTTTGAAGCAAATAAGTAAATACATAATTTTTTAAAAAGCAGCTGGATTAACCATAGTATATGAAAGACATAAATCTTGAAAGATGAATAATAGATCATTGTTACCTGGAACCAGGTGGGAGAGCAGGGACTGAATGCAAAAGGGGAGGGAGGTTGGAGTGGAAGAAAAATTTTAAACCTTGATTGCAGTTATGATTTTGTAATTCTATAAATTTACTAAAAATCATTTTTGTGATTTAAAAATAGGCAATAGGCCAACAAAAATGTATTAGCAAGAGTAGCTTGGACAATATATTGATGATCATTTAAGATAATAACAAATGGGGATAATGATAGTAATAACATATTGGCATTCAATTTACTTTGTTTAAACTTGGCATTTTTTGTGGTAAGTTTTTAAAGAAGTTTGAATTATGTAAGTTTGTACCAAAAGAACCAAAAATAAAATAAGCACAAGAAAGCAAATAGTAAAGGAAAAGTAACTATGTGCCATTGAAACCAGATAAAACAGAGAAAAATCAACAAAGCCCAAATTTAGACCTTTGAAAAGTTAACGAAATTGGAAAACTCCTAAGACGGAAGAAAAACAGAAAAAAATCTGGAATGCATATTACCACAAATTTAGACATTAGAAGATGTTATGAACAACATCATGTAATAAATTTGACTCAGTCAAATTTAACACATCCTTATAAATCCTTATGAAACTAACAGAAAAAACCAGAACTATCAATAGCAGAATAGCCGTTAAAAAAGAAATTGACTCAGTAATTAAAAGCCACTCCATGAGGAAATTTTAGTTGGATGGCTTCATTAGTGAATTTTGCCAAACATGTAGGGAAGAATTAATATGACCATAATACCAGGTCATAACTGTAGAGAATGAGGCAAAACTCATTATGAATATATTCAACATTATAGGATGTTATTATGGTATGCTTTTAGTTATAAATCAGTAAAAATTTAGTTTAGGAAATGAGAAAGTAAAGACAAACATAAGATAAAAATTAAATAATTCATTATTCTACTTCCTAGACATTGCTCACATTAGCATGAGCAATGTTTTTAATTTCTGCAGTTTTCCTTAAGGTATAATATTACATAGCCAAACTCATAAATCCTACACATTATTTTTTTCATTCTTTTTTTCCCACAATAATGTCATTATTCTTTTTTTGAAATAATAAAACATCACAATGGAATACTTTTATAATTTGAATAATCTATGTGATAAATGTAATACTATAGTAATAATTATTAAGGCACTCAAGAATAAAATTATATATGTAATTTTCTAAGCACATAACTGAATCACTTCAATTGATCCTAATGAAATACTATTCACTTGTCTATTTACAGATATATAAAAATGTAGCACAGATAGAATGGATAATATGTCCAACCCTGCATGGCCAGTAAAGCAGAGGCATGGTGATCTCAATCACTATACTCCTGTTGCTGAGCCCCATGTTACAAGGTGATTTATTAATCGTCTTCCTTTGTGTGGACACTTAGTCTTGAAGGTCTCTTGTGTAAGTCTGTCTATACTATGAGTTGAATGAGTTCCTTAGTAATTACAGTTTCCTCTTAATTCTAAGAATTGCATCTGTAGGAAAAAAATCCATCTTGATAAAAATAGTCAGTATATTTAAATCTCTCTGTGGAGTCTTCTGCCTCCATTCTTTTTTTCTTCTCTGTTTCTTTAGTATCAAATTCCCTGAAAGTATATATATATATATATATATATATATATACACACACAAGGAAACAGACTCTGCGGAAGACTAATTAAGTTCATTCAAGAGTGTTGCAATTGCATGCCAGCATGTTGTTTCACTTCTTGTCATCTTATTTCAAAGAAAATCACCTAGTTTATTCTTTATCCCTTGCATTATTTACCATTACAAAATTAGCACAATAGTTACGGCAAAAATCTTAAATATATAAAATATATTTGCTTAATTTTAAATATCTTTTTCTGGAATCCTTTTTAATATAATTTATGTAGATTTTATCTTTCCATTGTGAGATATATATTTCAAACATACAAAAATATTATGTAAATATATAAAACTAGAAGCAATAATTTGTTTAAACATCCATCTAAGTGACTATTTCTTCATGACAATTTATTAAACACAATTATCATTTTTGAAAGCATATTGTATGCTCAGCATTCCACCAAATATTTTATGTGCTGTGTATATATTATTAATTTAATCCTCACCATAATATTGTAAGGTTAGTGCTAGATTTGAGAAACTGATTTACCATTAAGTAGCCTGAGAAGTTAGGAAAATTTTCAAAAGTTGAAGAACCAATACACCCAGAATTGCAAAGGCATACTCTGATTTCAAAGCCCACAAATTGAAACACAAGACATTGTTGTCACAATGGTATATTTTCCATTGACAATATAGTATAGAACTGTTGGCTAGACTAACATTCATATTTAAATTACTGCTGTAAGAAGGCTGTTGATCTTAACCCTGGCTACAGGTTTTAATCTTCAGGGAAGCTTTTAAATTACAGAAACCTGAACCCCAAAACATGTAAATATTAAGACACTAAACATCATAATTTTTTAAAAACACGTTAAGGTGAAGTCAGACTTTAAAACTACTGTAATGAAACATCATGGTTGAGCAAACACTTCCTTAAAGTTTGCAGACCAATGTAACCTTTTTCTGTATTTCCGGTAACAGGACATCAAAGTTTCTATTTTAGAAACAAGTCATTTGCTAGCATTATGTCATTTATTTAATTAAGATCTATGAGTAATTATATTTCCAACTCTGGGTATTTATGTTTAGATAAAGCAGCGTATTAGAATCTCCTAAGTTTTTCTAAAAATAGAGGGTAGCAGCAATGCAATTATTGGAGAATGGATTAACAACAAGGTAGATTTTTAGCATTTTTAGATTATCTTATCTTAGAAACTTTGGAAAAGAGTTAATGAAAAACTAATTAATTAATGACATATGCAAATTAAATTAAATACATAATATTCATTCCAGAAATTCTTAGCTACAACTTTAAGAAACAAGTAGAAGTAAAGCAGTTATAAAAATGAGAAGAAACTAACTAGATTATTTTTTATTTTATTAACCACCAGATTGATTTATTTTATCTGCAATTAAAAAATAATTGATTTTGGAAATGCCTTTAGCCCAGCAGTTAACAGGCCCACATTCCATATTGAAGTACTTGGATTGGATTACTGACTCCGTCTCCTAATTCCAGATTTCCATCAATGCCAACACCTTGATGGCTCAAGTTCCTGCCTCCTATGTCGGAGACCTGAGTTGCTCAAGGTTCGGTCCAGTGTGGTCTTGCATTAAGAGAATTTGATGAGTGAAACAGTAGATGGTAGATTTTTGTCTATTTTTGTTTTTCTGACACTCCAGTAAATAAAAATAAATATTTGACCTCATAATGCTCTCCCAAGTTTATCACAACACTATTAAGAGCAGGGGCCGACGCTGTGGCTTAGTAGGTCAAGCCTACGCCTGTGGCACTGGCACCTGATATGGGCACTAACTAGTTCAAATTCTGGCTGCTCCACTTCCGATCCAGCCCCCTGATTCACCTGGGAAAGCAGTGGAAGAGGGCCCAGTGTTTGGGTGCATGCTTCTGCATAGGAAATCTGGAAAAGGCTCCTGATTCCTGGCTGTTGATGCCATTTGGGGAGTGAACCAGCAGATGGAAGACCTCTCCCTGTATCCCCCTCTCTCTGTTTGTAACTCTGCATTTCAAATAGATAAATAGATCTTTGAAAAAAAGGGGGGGGGCAATAGATAAAGAAAATGTGTTAACTATATATACATGGTGATATAAAAAATAAAACAATTAATTGCTATCATTTGCAGCATCACAGATGAGCCTAAAGCACATCATATTAAGTGAAATAAGTTAGGCATAGAAAGACAAATATCACATGTTCTCATTTATATATGGAAGTTAGAAAAAGTGATCTTATAGAAGTAGAGAGCAGATGGGAAGTATGGAGGATGGGAAGGGAGACAGGATGGTTAATAGGCACGGGGTGTCAGTGAATAGGAGAAATCATTTCTTATGTTCTGCAGCATAGTACAGTAAATATCCATGACAATTTAATATTTCAAATATCTAGAAGACAGGAATTAACATTCTCAATACAAATGATGAATCTGCTCATTGCACATTGTATGCATGTTTTAAAATATCCCACTGTACCTCAGAAATATGTAGAATTACTAGTTATCAAATAATTTTTTTTTTAATTTACTTCAGTGATGCCATCTAAATTAAGATGATGGGTAGGGTGGGTTTGACTCAAGAACCAAAGGTGTCAGTGATGGGGTACCTTTCCTAGAATTAGAACAAAGACTATTTTTTCAGGACCCAAAAGTGCTATGCAGTTCAATATGAGTATTTATCTAGGAAGGCCAGTGGTTAACAGTATTGAATGCATTGCTAAACATTAAATCCAAAGAGTGCCTCAAGCTTATTAATAGAAGGTAGCGCCAGAGGCCATATTACAAAAGAAGTGGACAGAATGTGTCTAAACTGGGCAACATTCAAGAATAATTCAAGGAAGGGAGTTTATTTCACTATGATCATTCTTTTCACTATTATCATTCATTATCTCAATATTGTTATTCAACATATGTTTTATGCACATTATATATGTACCAAAGATTTGTTGTTAAAACATTAAAAATTGAATACTAATTAAAATCAGGAGATAGAGCTATTTAATTGGTATAATGTCAACAAAAATGATAGAAAATATTATTGAGCACTTAATTTGTACAGTGGACTATTTCTGTGCCCTTTATACCCATTTGTTCTGTTAGTGTTTTTCAAAGGAGTTGGAGATGAGATAAAAACAGACGAAGAATCTTCTATGATATGCTGCATAAATCTACGTTCAGGGAATTTTAAGGGATTGAAGAATTTTATTAAAAAATAAAAGCTGGAAATAATCTATTATGATCCTAGGTAAACAGTTGTTTGAAAAATCATATTCTTGTTAGTCATTCATTATTTATTCAGCATGTGTCACAACCTCATTGTGCATAATCACTCAAAGAAACCTTGATTCTTCTGATACCAAGATACCAGATAATTCACACAAGTATTCAATCTTGTTTAAAAGAAATATAAAAAGAAATCAGCATTTGCAATTTCCATCTCATGTCTGTGTCTAAATACATTTAATTTACAATAACAATTATGCAGTTGTCTTCCAGTTTCAAACTATACTGTATTAGACCTGATGCAGAAATCACACACACTCAATGCCCCCACCTGCAATAATATCACATACATACAGAGAATACAGGTGAAATAAGAAGAGAACAACACAACTTTTCTGCCTGATCAGTGATATGGGCCCCACTACAAGACTTCATACAACCTCCAGGAATAGGAATTTGCAAGATGCTAAAAGAATACAAAATAAATAAAGACCAGATGCAGGAATACTATTGCTAGTTTAGCAGGAATTATCATTATCATTATCATGTACTGCAATACCTGTTGTTAAAGCAGCTTTGAGAATCAATTCCTTCCCTATCCTTCCAACCAGAGACATCCCTGTTACACCTAAAGAGTAAGGTGGCTGTTTGCCTGCTGTACGTACTGAGGCAGCTTCATTCTTCATACAGTTCTTCATTCTTCATACAGTTCAGCCAAATGAATGAGACAAATTCTTTTCATTGTAGCACATTTCCTACAAAACAGGTAATACCGTGGGGTCCTGTGGGTGGCAGGGACCCTTCACTGCTTTCCTGGGCACATAAAGAGGGAACTTGGTCAGAAGTGGAGCAGCCAGGACTCAAACTGGTGACCATATGGAATGTAAGCACAGCAGGCAGCAGCTTAATCCATTTAGCCACTCACTGACCCCCAGACAACTTGCTTTTTTGAAAATAAAAAAAAAAAAAAACAAAAACAAGGACTTTTCTCCCAACAAGCTATTTAATAATTTAATTTGAAATTTTGTTAGAATAGATTGATTCTAGATAATTCATATTAAATAACACCTAAATCATTATATTCCATTCCATAGCAGTAAACCCACCTCTACTATTCTGGCTGGGCATCTGGGTGTCCCACAGTCAAACATTACTACACATGAAAGCCTAGTGCCCTGCCAAATTCTCTTCCTTTATTCTCTTTTTTACCCTAAACTTGATTTTTTTTCCTTCTGGAATTTCCCTTGTCTCAACTCACCAATTCATCATCAAAACAGAGGCTCACTCTTTCCACTTATCTATGTTCACACAATCCTACCTTAATATTAGCCAGTTCTATTTTTCATCACTCCAATGAGTCTTTCTAATTCTGGTCCAGTCCACTTCTCATAATCTTGCCACAACTCAAGTAGACAAATTAACTCCCTCCCCTTGCAGGAGTCTTTCATTCATTAAATGTATTCATTGAAAACTATTTGAAGTCCTTAAATGATTTCCTGCCCTGCACTCTTGCCTCTTACCCCTTTACTCTTCAGCCTTGTGAAATGTTTTCAGGACCTGAGATGCCCATGATCTCTCTTGCCTTGTAATTAAGTTTAATGTTACTCTTTCCCCTAGGTTCAAGGTTGCACTCTGCTCCCAAATCTCTCATCTCTACATATAAAAATGATTAGTTCTTTACTTGCTAGTAATCCCTAACTTTCTTGGAGTCTCAATCATCCTAGCTTGAGGAGTAGCAATTGGCAGAAAATATCAAGGGTGTGCAATTTCACATTCATGAAACATAAAAAATTATATTATGCTGTAGTATCATGTTTTGGTGAGGTTGTGAAGCCAGGTGATACATAATACCCTGCTAGTGTATGTAAACTAACTCATCTACTTGCAAGAATTATATGGCATTATTAGCAAAGAAAAATTCAATTGCAAAGCATATAGTCCTGAAAAGATTCTTGCATGCTCTGGAAGAGTCAGAAGAGAAAGAATTGCATTAGATCATGTGTAAAATAGCAATGATTTACTTACAAAATGAAATGCACTACAAATAACTTCAAGAGAAAGGAAAGGACTTTCAAAATTTAAAGGGGATTTTCAAAGTTAAAAATTGAATATTAGAGCTAGCATTTGGCCTGATGATTTAAATACCAATGAAGATGCCATTGTCCCTTAGAGTACCTGGGTTTAATATCTACTTGCAGCTCTTGACTCCAACTTCCTACCTATGTGGATGCTTGGAGACAGTGGTGATGACTCAAGTAATTGGATTCGCTACCCATGAGGGAGACCTCATTTGAGTTCTTGGCTTCCAGCTGCAGCCCTGGCATAGCCTCAATCGTCACAGGCATTTGGAGAGTGAATCGGATGATAGAAACTCTTCCTTCTTCCCTCCTTCCCTCCTTTCTTTATTTCTCTCTCTCTCTTTCTCTCTCTCTCTCTCTCAGTCTCTATCTCTATTTCTGGCTCTCAAGTAATTTTCTTTAATTAAAAATTAAATGGAGGTTAATATTCAAAAATAAATTATTGAGTAATGCTTAATTCACAGAATATTATCAACAGGAGTCAAAATCATGCAAAATCACACAGTATACTTAACACATTGGTACGTGCAAACCTATTAGGGCTGCTGACATATGGAGTGAAATTACAATGAAAAATTAGAGAGTTATGACACAAGCCAGGATGGTTACGTTTGAGTGGATATCATTATATGATTATGGAGGGAGATTCTGAAGGCTTGAATAGCTTACAGATATTTTATATCTTAAATGGTAACGTATGTATATGGGGTATTTATTTTACGCTTATAGTAGCACCTGTAAAATCATGTTTACACTACTACATATGATATATTTCCTAATAAAATTATAAGTGAAAAGACTGAAATAATTTTTTTTTGGACAGGCAGAGTTAGACAGTGAGAGAGACAGAGAGAAAGGTCTCTCTTCCATTGGTTGACCCCCGAAATGGCTGGTATGGACAGCATGCTGCGCTGATCCAAAGCCAAGAGCCAGATGCTTCCTCCTGGTCTCCCATGCGGGTGCAGGGCCCAAGCACTTGGGCCATCCTCCACTGCCTTCCCGGGCCACAGCAGAGAGCTGGACTGGAAGAGGAGCAACCGGGACCGAATCTGGCGCCCCAACCAGGACTAGAACTCGGGGTTCCAGCACTGTAGGCAGAGGATTAGCCTAGTGAGCTGCACAAGCTGAAAAGACTGAAGTAATTTAAAGCATGCCAAGAACAAAGTAGAGTTTTGGACACTGTATTGTAGTTCAAAGACCACTCATGGGTCCATTTTTTGGATAGGTGACAGAGAAAAATTAAAACTATGCAAATTATTTCTATTTTACTGTATTAGTAAGAAAATGACTCTGAAGAAATTGAATGCATTATAGATCAGGATATGCACAGAAGTCACCTCTGTATTTCTAATGAATTCAAAGCCAAGAATCATGCAAATTAGGTATCAGGAACTGAAAAACCTTACTGGGCTAAGTCACTCTCTTTTTGTTCCTTCTTTTATTATTATATTTACATAAATTAAGCACTAAAATGCAGGATCATGTTCAGTTTTTCCCATGGACCATTAGTTCATTGAGAATAAGGAAACTTGATTATCGTATTTGAAGTTCAAAATGCATCCTGAAAAGATGCAAGACATTTTTTCAAAATGTAAGAATGATTATAAAAAATAAGAGAAAATGGGAGAAGTATAAGAAAGCTGAGAACAAATAAATGTATTTCTGATTTTTACAAATGGGAAACACTGATTTCTGAAAGTTAAATGTGATAAACTTGGCATTACTCCCCAGCAAACTATAGATACATTTCAAAATGCATGTTATGTTAATGATTCAAAATGAATTTGATGAGCCCCAGTAGTCAATGTCTACTTCATAAGGAAATTTTCCTCTGTAGACAAATTTAGTTGGGGTTTCAAATGGGTAAATGTTTCTAAAGAGAGTAGTAAGAATTCTAGAAGTAAATTTTAATATCCTGTGCTTAGTCCTTCTTTGAGCACCATTATTGCTACAGTGTAAAAACATACAGAAGACACATACTCGCACATGTTACTGCACTTGTTTTGAGAAGAAATTATTTTAAGTACAATAGTAGTTATCATTTATGATAATAGAAATTACAGTTAATCATCTATTAGAATAGTAATCATATTTCTTCCAACTTTTCACATACCAACTACTTAACTGAGTGGTCTAGAAGCCTCATTTCATTTATTCATATCTACTATTATTACTCCTCCTTTGGAGGCTAGTTGCCTTACTCACAATCATGAGCCTAGCTAAAAAGTGGCAGAACCAGGATCAGAACACAGACAGTGGACTCTAGCAGAGCATAAACACTGAACTGATATGTACATGTGCACTAGATTCCAAATTACCAGAATAACCAGCACAATAACATAAATGCAAGGTGATAGTGATAAACAAAAAGCACATATATAGACTTGAGGAAATCCACCATTTATTCCCAAATAAGGGAGATTAATTGTCTACCACAAATTTTTATTTATTACATATCCACAAAGAGAAGAAAGTGTGATATTGCTGTCAAAAGAAGCAAATATTATCTTTGGCTGAATGAATTTGAAAAATATATTATTTATGGAAATATAAAGGAAATATAGTATGATATTCTTTCAGAAATGATTAAAACACACCTGAAATGTTCTGTTCATTTTTAGATGATTAAAATAAAACTTTACTTCTTGATTAAAGAAACTAAGGGATCAAATGGTTAATTTAGCGGTAAATATGCCTACATTCCACATAGGAATACTTGGGTTTGGTTCTTGACTTTGGCTCTGGGCTCCAGCTTCCTGTCAGTGCAGACTATGGGAGGCCCTGGTGATTCGTCAAGAAATCAGGTTCCTGCCACTCACATGAGAGACCTGGCTAGCTCCAGCCATTGTGAATAGTTGAGGAGTAAATCTGCAGATGAGAGTTCTCTGTTGCTCTTGTCTGTCTCTTCCATGTATGCTACATAATTTTTTTTTAAAAAGGGACAAAGATATAAACATGTCTGCAAAGTATATTGTAGGAGGTATTGTAGAAAGAATTTGAAGAACTTAGAAAGAGTTTTGACTGAACACAGTGATTTTCTCCAAATAGCTGAAGATGAAATGAAAAATGGAAATTAGGCATTCCATGTAATTCTTTGTTCAAAACCATCCCCATAGTTTAGAAGTTATAGTAAGTTGAATTTATTCTCAATATTTGTGGAAGAAGAATTCATTAGTATCTCTCCAAATGGTATAAGCAAACTACAAAGATACTCACTTTAAGAGGTAAAGCCAAAGTTGTTTGAAAAACTACCAAAATTATTACACAGGTCATTTCTGCACTAAGGAGAGGTTGAAATCAATGAACTCCAAAATGCCTTCAATTTCTCAGATCAAATATTATTTCTGAATTTTAATGAAAAATAGAAGAAAAACTCATCACTTTTCTTTCCTGTTTTATTCTACACCAGCTGAATAAAAGTTCAATTCATTTAAAATGACTTACAATCCTTCTGATTCTAAAACCATCTTCCACACTGTATATACCACTTTGAATATAAGCATATCAATAGGCATTTTAGTTTTATGGATGAATAATTTTGAAGGAATATAATGTATTTATGCATAATTCCTATCAATGTGATATTATATTTAGAGTAAGCAATAGGTATCTAAAATGTGGCTTATAAAGTATTATTTAGCAATAAAGTCCCCATGGTAAATTATTAATTTTGTTTTAATGTTTTGCTAAAAGCATTACTAACTTCTTTACTGCCTTCTTTAGCAGGAAAGAAACTATAATTGTAGGTATTAGATATTGAGTATTACATGAATTAGGACACAGAATCTGACTCATACATTCTACATGCTTATTCATTAGACTTAGCAATGGGCCTCCTGTGTAAGATGCTCATCTTCAGGAATTTTCTATCACAACTCGTCATTAAAGCAAAGATGATACGCTTATCTCTCCTAAAGCCCAGATTTCTCAATCCACTTAATTAAATTCCTGTAAAGTCAACAATCAGGGAGTGGGAATTTGGCCAGGTTGTTAAGACACTGGCATCCTACATTGGAATATCAGGGCTAATACGTGGCCTGACTCCTGATAGCAACCTCCTTCTAATGTAGGCCCTAGGAGGAAGCAGATGATGGCTAAAGTAATTATGTTATTGCCACCCACATAGGAGACAGGGACTGTATTCCTGTCCCATGGTTTCTCGCTGGCCAAGTCCTAGCCATTATGGATGCTCAGAGGTTGAACCAGCAGGTGGAAGCTCTCTTAGTCAGTCTGTCTCTCTGTCTCTGACTCTCTGATTCTGTGTCTCTCAAATAAATAAATGTTTATTGTAAAAAAAATCAATACTTAGCAGATTGGGTGCAGGTGGTAAAAAACCCATCAGATTGAAGTTGTAAAGGATGGCATTTATGACCAGAGCTCATCATAACTTGACAATGTGAAACTTGAGCATGATCAATAACATTTTTGGCGTTTTTGGATGTGACTAAAATAGAAAACATACAATGTCCCTATTTATCTTACTAGGATATAAAGAAATCAAGTCTATTCTGTTGATTACTTGCTATTTACTGTACATTGAACTAGTTTCTGCTATGAAGAAGGGGCATAAACCAATGGTACTGCTCTGAAAAACCTCACTGATTGAGAACTCAGGAAAACATTTCATAGAGTGGATTAGAATTCACTCAAAGGAAAAATCCTTATAACTTCACGCTTGAAACTAAGAAATTATTGATAAGTCTGTGCTCCTAACACAAAAAATCTCAACTTACTGGCTCTTGACCCTGATGTAGTTATTATTATTATTTTCATTTTATATATGCAAAAATAAGAATGAAACAAGTAAAACTGGAAGAACTGGGACTTAACTCAGGTTATTTGCATAACCTTTATAGTAAAATGAATCATTAAGGTATTGCAGATACTGTGTGTGTGCACAGTAAAACTTTGAGCCAGTTCTATAACCAGTAAAATCATTATTGGATGAATGAACACAGGAATAAATGAATAAATATGGCAAAGTACAAATATGTCAAAAAGAAATACATATAACATCATTCAAATTTTAATCACAAATATTTCAGGCATTATTTTATGCTTCATTTCTGATTTCTTTTTACCTTCGTTATTCAGGAGGAAAATACAGTTTATTGTTCTCCCCTTCCAAGTTGAAGACTGGTCCCATCTGGAAAGTAATTTTCTATTAAATATTATGAAACATCCTAATGGAGAAAGAATTTCCTCTTTAGGGAAATTCCACAGTTCCCTGGGTTTGCTATATCACAGCTACTTCCTGTCCCCAAAGTTCTCCCTCTTCAATTTGTGGTTCCATGAGATTTTTCCCAATTTATGAAGTATTTTTTCCAAAAAGATTTATTTATTTATTTGAAAGAGTTATAGTGAGAGAGAGAGAGACAGGTAGATATGTTCCATCCATTGGTTCCTTCCCAGGATGCCTGCAAAGGTTGACAGGGCTGGGCCAGGTGAAAGCCAGGAGTCTGGAGTTTCTTCTGGGACTCCCACGTGAGTATCAGGTTTCCAAGCACTTGGATTATCTTCTGCTGCTTTTCCCAGGCCATTAGCAGGGAGTCGGGTCAGAAGTGGAATAGACAGGACATCGAATAGCATCAATATGGGATGCTGGCATTGCAGACTGTGGCTTTACCAGCTTTGCTACAATGCCAGCCCACAATTTATCAACTCTTAATCTGTGAAGTCCAAGTGTCCTCAAGCAGAAACTACTATCCTAGGTTTACAATTTACAGCTACCGATATAAGGCCTAAATGTGTATACTGTACTGAAGTTCAGATTCTTTAATCCCACTCTCAGCATCATTGTTTCTGTCTTCTCTTGAATCCCATCTCTGTTAACCTGTCTTGTATTAGAAACTTGGTTTTATAGCTATTTATTATCCCACATTGGACTCATGATGTGTGAATATTCTCTTTACAGAATATTAATTGAACTGTGTTCTCCTAACCATAGCTAGATATTTTCTATAGTAGATAAACTTTTAAGCATTAATGAGTGGCAGATAACAAGAAAATGAAAAAAAATGGGCAAGTCTTGGAGCAGTTAATATGAAATGCAAGTATCAAAATTGTTATCACTTGGGCACTCAAAACTGAAACCATACTATGTGTTAATTGCTTTTTCCACTGACAGATGACTTCTACAGAACCACGTTGAGACACTGAAGAAGACACCATTTGCAAAATATCTGACTCATTGTTTCTCTATTTTGCACATATCTAATAACAGAACAACAGATTTTGAGGTAAATCAACACTAGTTTCTTGAACTGCATCCTAAGAACAGTTCATACCTATAGATTCACAATCTGTGGTTTAATAAAAGGAAAAAGACAGCTGACAGCTGCAAAATTGTCCACACTAATTGTTTCAAGTAAGAAGTAATCAAATTCACACATCATTTTTACAATGATTTAAAGTATAGTCATAACAAAGCTACTTCAGAAATTCAGGATGATACTCTATGTTTCTGGAGATGTTGAGAATACATTTAGAGAAAGAAAGGCATTCTGGAATTATGAATCCTCATTCTTTTGGTTTTTACAATACCATCACCAAGATAATGACATGTTTCCATCTAAAGTCTGAAGATGGAAGATAATGCCAAGAGAAATTATAATATCACTTTAAATTCAGCAATATAGAGAGTTTATGTTGGCATACAAAATGTTGGATTCAGTTCCCTGTTTTCCAGATTGGAGGGATCCAACTGTATAGGTCAAGATCGTGATAGATACTACTAACACAATGAGATGGGGAGGGCATTTGCCTAGTGGTTGATCTGAAGACTGGGATGTTCACATCTCGTATCATAGTGCCAGGATTTGAGTCCAGACTCTACTCCCAGTCCCAACTTCCTGGTAAGGCATACTCTGGGAGACAGGAGGTGATGGATTAATTAGCTGAGTTACTGCCACCCACATAAGAGATAGAGATGAGTTCTCAGCTTCTCAGATTAAGCCTGACACAGTCCTGGCCTTTGAAGGCATTTGGGAAATGAACCAGTAGATAGGGGTTCTGTCTGTCTTTCTACCTCTGTCACCTGCCTATTTATCTCTTTCTGTCTGTCTGTACCTCCCTCTGTTTCTCAAATTAATTGAAAAAACCTTTGCCATAACTGTAGAAGACTTTGAAAGATAGCAGATGAAGTATATATAAAATAAACAATAATAAAATTTTTACAGTTCAACCCTTAAAATATTCTTAGCTTCTGTGGTAACTAAATTAGTCAGTAATAACAACATTTTTAGTATTTAATTTATGTACTAGGCAGTTTTTCATCATAAAAACAAATGCCTGAGAGAAGCTATTTATGAAGGAAGGTTTTGGAAATTTGTAGTCCAAGATCAGATGGCCTTATTGGTCTGACATCTGGGCAGGAAAGTGGATGGTGGAATACATGCAGAGGAACGATCACATATTGAGAAAGAAAGCAGAGAAACAGGGAGCATGCCCATTCTTCTGGGTTTATGTGGCATTTTCCTTAAAAAATCCACCATGATTTGGTCATGAGAACACTACCCTAACAATGTAACTACTTCCCCGAGCCTTGTCTCCACAGATGATATTTAAGTTTCCACTCTGAATTCATTAATCATTATCATTAATTCTTTAACCATTTACATAAGACTAGAGAACAAGCATTTAAAATGTGACTCTGGTTGAAAACCAAATTGATATTTAAACAATAGCAATTTTGGAATCAAGGTATTGAGATCATGACAATAAAATGATCTTTTTTATTGATAAACATTTAAAATATACATAACAAATAATTATTTAAAGTAAATGAATATAATTCTGTTTTTAGAGAAAAAGACACATCGATCCACTTATTCTAGATCTAGAATTCTGAAAGTTATTTTCTCTTTCAGTTCAATGATTGAATATTTTTCAGATACTCAAAACATATTACTGTTGACTCTCCATCAGGATGAATTTATTTCAGTTTCTTTTTATGATAGATTTAAAAAAACATACAACACCACCATCGAACAGAATATTTCTATTTAATATAATATACACTAAATTTATGCATATATTTTTGAATTTTAGTTATTGTCATCATAGCTTTTATCAAAAACTCTCAAGTAAACATTTAGTCATTACATATTGTGCTATTTCTTGCATTTTTTTAGTTTTTTTAAGTGTGAGTTCTTAATGATCCAGTAAAATCAAAAATTTATGAACAAATGAAAATCTGTTTCTGTGATCAGCTGGTTTAGTGACAATAACAAACTCTCTTCCTCTCTCTTTCTATATATCCATGCACCCACATACATATCCTGACATATATATATATATATATATATATATATTATGTATGTTTTTACAATTTTTTTCATTTTAGCAAAGTTATTCATCTACAGAATACTTAGTATTATGTGTCTGACATTTATGGTGATTAATCTTAGAGTTATTTTGATAAACGTATTAATTATGCTCCAACTCTTGTGCTTAACATATTTCATCAGCATGCTCCATTGAGCTACCCCGACAGGGAATGATGATTGGGTTTCCGGTTTCATTGCTCTGAAGAGATGGAGATGGGATTGGAAAGGAAGTACTTCAAACACTTCCACATCTTCTTCCTGTATTTGGTGATAAATTCACACTTGTTCTCCTACCCAGAAATTTTTAGAGTAAAAAAAATTCAAAACTCTAGAAAGCTCTAATTATACCAGTCATAACTCTTAATGAACTTGGTACATAATAATGAATAGTAGTTAATACCAAAATCCCAACTAGCCAATAAATAAGTATAAATGATTGAAGTTAGATACACACAGCTTTGATAGTGAGGAAGCAAGAGTATAAATGGGTGAAATGGGGAGAAAGAGTGCTGTGGATAGGTGAAGAAAAAGGAAAAAAACCACTTGCCTATTTTCATAATTTTGACTTGTCTATTTTTCTTCAAATGCATTTAGTAATAAACACATGGGAATGCCTGGCTGGTGTTTTGAATTAGATTAACATCAAATGGGGAACTTGAGAATTTTGTATGGCTTTAACTTCTGTTGCTCACCACAGACCATCACGGAATGAGGTAACCTCAGGAATATATGAGCAAACACACTAAATGGGAGCAGGGACGAGCAAAAGGCTAAAGGAAGAGAAAGCAATTGCTGAATGTCCCCCAGGCAGGGAAGGCTTTGTGCATTTTCTAGTCTGTCACTTGTTAACTAGCAAAATTATGATGAGCTTGGCACAAAAGTAAATAAGTTAAACATGTAACTCGGAGGAAAACAATCCTAGCTACATAAATTGGCAACAGTTTAAATGGAACATGAAGAGAAAAGGCAAAACTCCAAGAGGGATTGACACTTAGGGAACCACGGAGGGCCATGAGATCAGGCCGAGACTCCCAGTAAAATCTGGGTCCAGGATCACAGCGTCAGAAAACATCCCATCAAGAGTCAAAAAGCTGAGGCTTGGGTGTAGATGCAAACAATTTTGAGAATCTGTAACAAACACGGAGCTCCAAAGAAATTATGGTATATATGTACTCGATGGAGTACTACTCAGCTGATAAAAGAAATGCTTTCTTTTATAATAAAATGGATGAGCTGGAAACCATTATATTTCGTGAAATAAGCCAGTCAGAAAAAGACATATATCATAGGTTTTCCCTGATCTGGGGTAGCTAATAGAGTCCCTAAAACGTAATGTATTGGAGTGAAATGGACATTTTGAGATTTGATGATTGTTTATAGCCATTGTTTCTATGGTTGAGGTACAGTGTTTTTTTCCTTCATACTATTTGTTGAACTTTTTACTCAGTGTAGGGTTAACCTTATGAGTATAAAGTAAGCTGAAAATAGATAATTGTAAAAATTAAGAGTGGGGATAGTGGAGGGAGGAGGAAGAGCGGTTGGAGCATAGGCAGGACGGAGGGTAGGGTGGGAAGTATCACTATGTTCCTAAATCTGTATATATGAAATACATGGAACTTGTATACATTAAATAAAATTTAAAATACTCTTGGAGAAAGTGGAGCCAAAGCATCAGCAGTTAATGGCTTGGTGCTCATTTGTAAGGCTGGTATCCCAATATCATAGACTTTTTGCTACAGTAGGATTTTCATTTTCAGTAAGATTTACTTGACCAGGAAAGCAGGCAGGTGCAGAGGCATCTACTGTCTCTTGAGATTCTCATGACAGTTAGTATTAATAATGAGTATTTCCTGAAAGTAAATTGTGGACTAGGAAAAACTTATTAGTCTACATACTTCATTTGCTAAGAGTTTAATTATTTAGAACTGAGACTAAAATGACAAAAAATTCCTATCTCAAACAAAAGATATACAAAAAAGAAAGCAAATTTGTCATTTTGTATAACAATTAAAGAAAATAAAAATATCACATGGAATTATTTGGTACTGCATCACAGAGACTGGAAAAAACTGTGATAACCAGGGCTGGCGCTGTGGCACAGTGGATTAACATCCTGGCCTGATGCACCGGCATCCCATATGGGCACTGGTTCAAGTCCTGGCTGCTCCACTTCTGATACAGCTCTCTGATATGGCCTGGGAAAGCAGTAGAGGATGGCCCAAGTCTTTGATCCCCTGCACCCACATGGGAGACCTGGAGGAAGCTCCTGGCTCCTGGCTTTGGATCAGCCCAGCTCTGGCTGTTGCAGGAGTGAACCAGCAGATGGAAGACCTCTCTCTCTCTCTCTCTCTCTCTGCTTCTCCTCTCTCTATGTAACTCTGACTTTCAAATAAAATAAACAAATCTTTAAAAAAAACTGGGATTACCTTCCATTTGAGACTGATTATATCTACTTTGCATGCATTATTCATTTACTGGAATATGTTCAGTGATTCTCTACATTTCCTTTTAATTTCCTTATTATTAAATGAGTGATTCCACAAAACATCCTTGTATATTCTTATCTGGGTTAATTTTATCTTCTAAGGATATAATGTAGTTAGATGAGGAGAATGTGAAAATAAAATCCGGGCAAGAGTTAAACTAAATGGCTTTGAAGAATTTGAATATGCCGTGTAAGCTAATGTATCACATTGAATTTTCCCTGTCAAATGATTTTACTCAGATCTTTCTCTGGAAATACTCCTACATCTGGGATCATGGGGATTAATATAATGATATTGACTAAGGCTTATGCATGTGCATACATACACACGGTAACTGATAGGACTCCTGAAAAATCATTTAAGTTAGAATAATAAAAACATAATCAGTAAATATTTATCATAGCCAAATAGACAGATGCTGTCATAAATTCAATTTTATAAAGATGCTAAATGTGTTATAAATGAGGAAGCCTTTGTAGGTTTTATCAACCAGATCAAGATGTAAGTCATAGAGTTATGTTCTGTGATCAAATATTAGAGTTTTCCTCTATTTTCTAAATTATTGCTGTGATACAAAGCATAATTCACACAAGATAGTCTAAAGTTCTGACCAACAAGAACTTTCGCCTTGATCTACATGTTTAACATCTCCGATTGCTGCTGTGAAATGGAAGTGTTGAGTCTGGATAATCAGTCATTTCCATGGCATGACACAGAGCTGTGAAACCCCTCTCTATCAATGAGAAGTAAGCAGGGCGTTATGCTGGTTTAGTCTTAAGTAAATTCCTATTTAACAGCAAGAATATAAAATGCATTTTAACTCCCTAGCCCAGTCCTCCACAAGTAGCATTGTCAAAAAATGATGAGCAAGACTAGTCACATTGTACCTCACACTGGATAATAAATTTTTATTATAATGTGTAACACTTGGAAAAATGAGGTGCTCAAATTTCAGTAGATGATGAGAGCTTATGAAACATTCAGATCCCTGGCAATTTGGAACTGTTACTGAAAAATATCAGAGAGCTTTATAAAAAGTGCTACTCCAAAGGAGAAAGATGATTAGATTAGAAATCAATCCTGCTGCATCTCTATCAGAAGCAGAAACAGTGACCTTAGGCAAATTATCTAAGTGTTTGGGTCTTGATATCTTCATTTTCAAAATAAAGGGCTTTAACTCAACAAACTCTAAAGTCATTAGGGGGAATAACTTGTTCCTGTTATTTGGTAGCATATAGCCTCAGAGTGTGCAAATTTAAGACAACTATGCAGATTATTTAATAGCGTAGCTTAAAGGCTGGTTCCAAATATTAAAATGTGTCTGTAATTGGAAAACATACAAGTAATTTTTTTTTTTTTTTTTGTGACAGGCAGAGTGGACAGTGAGAGAGAGAGACAGAGAGGAAGGTCTTCCTTTGCCATTGGTTCCCCCTCCAATGGCTGCTGCAGACGGCGCGCTGCGGCGGGCGCACTGCGCTCATCCGATGGCAGGAGCCAGGTGCTAGGTGCTTTTCCTGGTGTCCCATGGGGTGCAGGGCCCAAGCACCTGGGCCATCCTCCACTGCACTCCGGGGCCACAGCAGAGGGCTGGCCTGGAAGAGGGGCAACTGGGACAGAATCCGGCACCCCGACCGGGACTAGAACCTGGTGTGCCGGCGCCGCAAGGCGGAGGATTAGCCTGTTGAGCCACGGCGCCGGCCAACATACAAGTAATTTTAAGATGAGATAGAAAATAGTAAGAAAGTACAAGTTTTATTTGCCACATTTCTGTTCTGATATCATGACAAATGGGCATGACACTAATGGAATTTATCTAAGAACACAAAGAGAATCTGCACTAATTTTTGAGTTTGTAATTTGGCCAGAGTAAAATGTCATTTCCCAGGATATGGTACCCAAAACCATTTTATGGGGAAAATTTCCTCAAATATTCTTTCTTTGATTTTTTTTCCCTTGCATGTCGTCTCTCAAGGTTTTTCTTCTATTGTGCCAGTCCTCTCAGGATAGGTTCTAATGCAGTCTTGGTTTAATATTCTTTGAACAATATCTAGCTATTTGGATAATAGGTGCTGCATAAATCTAATAAACAAATGGTAAATGTTAGAAAATATTAAATGGGAGCACAATGAAATGAAGTTTCATTATGCTGTGTTTGGCTTTGACAGCATTCATAAACCGTAGCATGTTTAGATTGAATTTATTT
Organism: Sylvilagus floridanus; assembly: GCA_949820135.1. Classification (NCBI taxonomy): domain Eukaryota; kingdom Metazoa; phylum Chordata; class Mammalia; order Lagomorpha; family Leporidae; genus Sylvilagus; species Sylvilagus floridanus. Next base: position 37,200,526 of record OX463228.1, on the reverse strand, counting down.
CCAATATAATACCAGTTCAAAACATATTTTTAAAAAGATTTTAAAATCTTAGAATGATCACACTTATCCTATTACTCTGCAGCTGAAAAATTTTAGTTTTAATAATCCAAAGTATCCTTAAAAAAACGACAGATTTTTTTGCGATGTCTAGGTATAAATATAAGGTCACTGGGTTAGCCACAAGGAAATTTCAATTTCCCATGTGCAAATATATATAAGTATATCTACTAACGAAGGTGGTAACAGTCAAAGAAACAGAATGACAATATAAAATGGCAAGTCCTTTGTTGCCAAGACCCACATAGTAGAAATAATTTATCTCAATCTGCTTGAAAAAGTGGGATCCCTAAGACATTCCTTTATTCATGTGAGTTTGCATAGAGTGAAATGAAGATATTAAATGTAAACATAAGTTTTAAATAGGTTATACAAGAGTGGGGGTCTCACCTATTTGTACAAGCCTGTCTCATGAAATCCATTGATGATGAAATGCTCATTTCTCCATTCATATTATTAAGCAGTGAGAAAGCATATTCAATGAAGCTGGGGAACCACATGACGGAACACAAAGAATTCTAAGTATACAAAAAACTGTGACTCATTGAATTGCCTTGAACTGGTGCATTGATTAAATGTGGCACCCATTCTGAAGTCAGTAAGTATACATGTCAAACTTCAACGAATAAGATACTAATTTATACTTCCTGAGACTGAAAAATTGGAGCTCTCCATGCAAGCTGATAAATAATCTAGAGTTTCATCAAAGATCTCTGTGGTGCGTGTGTGTGTGTTTGTGTGTGTGTGTATTTTGGTCATAGTTGTATTACCACTGTTTATATCTAGTATTCAGAGCTTCCTGGTACAGGCAATATCAGTGTAGCAGACACAGGGAAGTTTGATAGTTTTATGTGAAGGGCAAAATCAGCCTTAACCAAAAATCATGAAATGAGAGCCACATTTTTTTTTGTACTAAGAGCACTAAGAATACTAAGTAAAAATATATAATTTCAGCTACAACTTGGTTAAATTAAAGATAACTTTTTTAAAGATAAGGACTTCAAACTTCTTAAAATGCATATCGAACTCTCAGAATTGAATCTGCCCTGCCTAGACCACAGTAATTCAATAACATCTTTTGGCTACCAGTACCATGGAGATCTGTAAATCGAGCCATGGTATTTTTACGTGTTTCCTACCTTCTTGCTGAATCTTTTTTCCCTTAGGGAAGAATCAATACTAGGTGGTGGGAATGAAAATAAATCCAGGAAATAGGTCTAACATTTAAGAAAATTGAAATTTACTTCAGAGAGATATATGAATATGCAGATATACGCAAGAACCATGTAAAAATAGTTCTTTCTCTAGTCTGACCATCTTCAAGATTGTCTGACAATTTATGCAATATAGAGAAATACTTTTAATGGATAAAAAGGGAACTAAGAATTTAGACCGTAATTGTCCATAAAGATGAGAAAATGCATCCATATGCTGTACTATGGACAGAAAATGTTTACAACAAAGGCGAATTGGACACATGGTTAGAATTTCCTTAGTCACAAAGGTATATGGAGGGTATTGCATGGTAGGAACAAAGATGTGGGCAATATAATGAGTATGACTTGTTTGAGGGGAGTGAGGGAAAGGACTTGAATAGACAAGAGACATGAGCAGTTAGTTTGTACCCAATAGAGTCATATGGGGTAGGAGCAAGGTATGGTATGGTTTTCTCTAAAGATGAATTGTTCTGGTGCACTCAAATGTACTTTGTGTTACAAGAAGTGTTTAAGTGGTATAGAAAAATATATAGAACTTGACATTTGTAACTTTGTTAAGAAAAAATAGTTATGTAGATCAAAGGAAACCTTTGGAGTTAAGTGTGCCTTCACTTTATCAAATTTTTCACAGGACGTTTTTACAACATGGCTGTCAGTGTTTGTATTCCAGGAAATTCCTATTATTCCGTTTCCTTCACTCCCATTGGTTTTCAAGCACACTAATCCCACCTCTATCACATGTGCTTGCGTGCACACACATTTAGACCACGTGCTTGAATCTGACCTCTACAATAGCATAAATGCCTTGAAGATATTTCACTCAACCCTATGCCATAACACTTTTTTTTTTCCCAGAACTTAAGATGCAAGGTAACCATCTCTTGTACCTTTTTTTTTTAAACTTACTTGCAGTGACCAAAAAATACCAATTTGTTTGGACTGGCATCAAGACTCAGTGGGTTAAGCTGATTACGACACCGATATATCAGAGCGCCAATCCAAGTACCAGCTGCTCTGCTTGGGATCCAGCTCTCTGCTATTGTGCCTGGAAAGGTAAGGTCACTGGGATAGCCACAAATACTTGGGCCCCTAACACCCATGTGGGAGATGCAGATGGAGGCCTGAGTCCTCCCTTCTGCCTGGCCTAGAACTGGCTTTTGCAACAATTGAGGTAGTGAACCAGCAGATGCAATATCTCTCTCGTTGCTCTGCCTTTCAAATAAACAACAAATAAATAATTTTGGAAGTCTATAATAGCCCTATTTTTAAAAAAAGCAACTTTACTGCTATGGTCTGAATATTTGCACATTCCTGATATCCAAGAATTCATGTTGAAACCTAATCACAATGTGAAGGAGGTGGCAGCCTTTGGAAGGTGGTCAAATCATGAGGCAGAGACCTTGTCAATGGGATTAGCACCCTTTTAAAACAGGCCTGGAGGAGTTCATTGTAGGAGGACACAGCAAGAAATTCTGGCTTTGAATCCAGAAAGAGGCCTCTTCAGACAACAGATATGCTGCCATCCTGATCTTAAACTTCTCAGGCTTCAGAAATAATTTCTTCTCCTCTCCTCCCCTCCCCTCCCCTTCCCTCCCCTCTCCTCTCCTCTCCTCCTCTCTCTCCCCTCCTTTCCCCTCCCTTCCCCTCCCTTCCCCTCCCCTCCCCTTTCTTTTCTTTTCCTTTTTCTTAATTTTAAAAAATTTATTTGGAAGGCAGATTAAAAGGGTGGGGGGAGAGAGACAGGTCTGCTGGTTGACTCCCAAAATGGCCACAACCACCAGGACTAGACCAAGCAGAATCCAGGAGCCAGAAGCTTCTGAGTCTCCCACATGGGTGCCAGGGCCCAAGCACTTGAGTCATCTTCTGCTGCTTTCGCAGTGCATTAGCAGGGAGCTGGACCAGAAATTGAGCAGCAGGAACTCAAACCAACACCCATATGGAATGCCGGATTGCAGGAGGCAGCTTAACCCGCTAAGACACAATGTTGGTCCCAAGATAATTATGTTAACATTCGATCCAGTTAATGTACTTGGAGCATACTAAGTAAGCAAATTTTGGCAATTATATGGGAGGGAATTTTTACTGTGAGACATTATGAAACATATTTCCTTGTCCTTAAAGAAAAAAAAATATATATATATATATAAATTCTCTGGGTCAGGCATTAGTATAGCAATTAAGATGTCATTTGGGATGCCTATGTCCCATTTCAGAGTGCCTGCATTCCAGTTCTGGGCTCCACTACCGACTGTAGCCTCCTGCTAACGTGTATCTAAGAGTCAGCAGGTTGTGGCTGAAGGTCTTGGGTCCCTGCCATTGGATGGGAGACCTGGATGGAGTTCTTAGCTTCTGGCTTCAACTTGGCACAGACCCAGCCAATGTAGGAATTTTGGAAGTGAACCAACTGATGGGAGATCTCTCTTCAGTTTTTTTCTTTCTCTCTGTGGATGTCTTTCTCTTTATTTCTCTCTGTTTCTTTTTATCTCTCTCTTTCAAATAAGTGAAGTACATTTTATACATAGATACCTATAGTAGATTTTGCCTATATCTATATCTAATAGTTATATCTATAGGTAGAAAGAGGGAAACTCTTTACCTGAATGGCTGGGTGTGCAGTTGAGCAGCCTGGACCTGCTACTTCCATTTTTCAATCACCTAGAAGCACAGCAAATCCCACTAGGTTAAGCTAAATGTCATGTTTGAGCCACCTCTGGACTACCAATACATGTATCATTCAGTTCCGATACTTGTAAAGCTTCTAGATTTTCTGTTACCTAATTAAAATACAGAACTGAAGAAATATCCCAATTAGAGGACTGAGCATAAGTTCATATGTTACCCTATACCAATCCCTCAGAAAACATTTATATGCAGATTTTTTACAGTTTAGATTAACCTTTTAGTATTCTAAAACCCTTCTATAATGTGACACAAATTCTTGTTAGCATAAGAAAAGTTAATTAACTGAGCATTCCTGTTACTTCAGATGCATCCAATGGCATGTCTTCACTGTAAAGTAATTGACTTCTCAGTATAATGCAAATTATACTAATTATAATATATCTTCTAAACATGACAGAATACATGTGCTTTGAATTAACTTCATTTGAATTTAGGGAGAGAGTAGTGATACTTCTAAATTTATATTCCCTTTTAAATTAGAATTTATCCCCCCCCCCATTCTAGTTATTTGTGCAAATAAATATATTTCCCTAAGGCAATCAAAGTGTCATGGAGAACCACACTATCCATAGAGTCTAAGAAAGACCATAACAGCAAATTTGATTTAAGCATATTTCAAACCATGAAGAAAATAAATTGCTAGTTGGAGTCCTTTTTGAAAAATATTTTTCATAAGTGTATTGAAACATTTGAAGGACTTTTATAGATTTTAGCTTTATGAAAAATAAGCTACACACTTTGCTTGCTTACACTGAAAACCACTTAGAATAGAAGCAGAACTGAGTGTGTATGATGTCATTCAAAAATGCAGCACTTGATTTTCCTGTGTGTAGTTGCTGGAGGGCTGCTTTTGTGCCATGTGGAATGATTTCTTTTACTTAGAGTAAGTGTTCTGTCAAAAGATTGATTCGGTACCATGAATTTCCCATATCATATCTCTGCCTTTAGATAGGAAAGTTTATGTTTGGTATTATCATGTTCAGACCAACCATGTTTTGATGTTATCATTCCCATCATCAAGAGCTCCCATGTATATGCCAGTGATAAGATGGACTCAAATTGTAGGAAATAAAATCAAAACAATCTTCTGAGATAGGTCAACTTGAAGGAGGATGGTATGATTTGCCAGACCACAGAGGTATTTATTTTAAGTACTGAGACATAGATTCTGAGATTCCAAATATCAGACCAGCATATTTCATAACTGCTTCTCTCTGTATTCAAACATGTGAAGCACTGAAAAATCTGCAAATACACCAATAAGTTATCTTTAAGTAATTTTAATGCAATTTTAAAATATTTACTGATTTATTTGACAACTAGAGTGACAGAGACAGGGAGAAACAAAGAGAGGGAGAGAGATCTTTCACTTGCTGATTCACTTCCCAAACAGCTGCAGGGGTCATGTCTGAGCTGGCTAAAGTCAAGAGTCAAGAATTCGATCTGAATCTCCCATATGGGTGTCAGGGGACCAAGTGCTTGGGTCATCATCTTCTGCCTTCCCAGGCACATTAGCAGGAAGCTGAATCCAAAGCAGAACAGCCAGGATTAGAACTAGTACTCTGATTTAGGATGCATGCATCATAAGAGGCAGCTTAAACTGCTTCACCACAAAACTGGCCCCTGAATGCAACATTTTTTAAATAAAAACAGATTTCATCTTTTGGGAACTTCACATAGAGAAAACATTGTGCTTTCTTTGTGATCACTGAAGGTCATGTAGCATTGGTGAACTGATGTAATAATTAAAATTAAATAAGGAAATAAAATCATGGAAGGAATTTCTGGGGAAGCTATAATATTTAGTCACAAAAACATATATACATTTCATTAAAGAATGCTATTATCTTTTGGGATTATATGAGACCACAATTTAATAAGTTTTCACAGTAATTAATTATTTTGACAGTGTAATTAGGAAAAAAAATAAAAAGGCATCTTTGCTGTAAGTCAATTATCATTGAAACGTATGAACTCAAATGAAAAACACATATTAAAATCTCAGCCATATTTTTAACAGGTTGACCATGAAATTTGTAAAGAAATGAAAAGTCCCAGAATTAATCAAAATAATTTTAATATAAAAGAACATATTTGGAGTACTCGATCTTTACAATTTCATAGCTTGCTACAAAATGTGTGGTACAGGTGAAAGAATAAACATGTAGATCAGAGGAAGAGAACTAAGAGCCTAGAAATAAATCCTAACAGCATGTTTAATTGATTTTTTTACAAAGGTGTCAAAATACTGCAATGAGAATAGTATAGTCTTTTAAACAAATAGTACCAGGTCAGCTAAGTGTTCACATAAGTTAAAATAAAATTGAACTCTTATTTCATATATCTACAATAATGAACTCAAAATGGATTTTAGACCTAAATATAAAAAAGTAAAGCAATGAAACTTGTAGAAAACAAAACACAATGGAGTAAATTTGGATGAGGCAATTCTATCTAAGATATCACACCAAAAGCACATATGATAAAAGAAAAGTATGTGGGCTGGATGAAATTTGAACTCTTATGTATTTCTATTTTTTAAGAAATTTTCAAAGTGGTCTTTTAAAAGACGTATTCATGTATCTGAAAGACAGAGAGAGAAGGAAGAGAGAGAGGGAGAGAGAGAGAGAGAGAGAGAGAGAGAGAGAGAGAGAGAGAGAGAACAAAAGAGAGAAAGAAATCTCCCATCTGCTAGTTTGCTCCCCAAAAGGTTTCAATGGCTAAGTCTGGGGCAGGCTGAAACCAGGAGTCCAGTACTCCTTCTGAGTAACCTACATGAGTAGTAGGGGCCAAGTACTTGGGCCATCTTCTGCTGCTTTCTCAGGAACATCAACAAGGAGCTGGATGTAAAGTTGAACAGACAGGACTCCAATCAGTGCCCCAATATGGGATACTGGCCTCACAAGCAGTGGCTTAACCTACTGCACTACAATGCTGTCTCCAGAATTCTTTCTTTCATAGAACACTAATAGGAAAGTAAAAATCACTATCCAGGAAACAGGAGAAAATAGTCATATGTAACGTATGTGATAAGGGAATTGTATCAAGAATATGGAAAAACTTACAGCTAGGAAATAGCAAGATAAATAACTCAATTAAAAACTGGGCAATGGTTTGAATAGCTATTTCTTCAAAGGAAACTTGGAAATGAACTTTGAGAACACAAAATATTATCAAAAGCATTATAACTAGAAAAATGCAAATCAAAGTCATTTGTTATCCACTAAAATTGCTAAAATAAAATTTTTAAAAAAGCATACAATAGCAAGTGTCTAAAGAACACAAAGAAATTTTCACCTTCATGTATAGATGGTGGAATTTTAAAATGGCATTACAGCTTTGAAAAACAGTTGGAAATTTCTCAAATTCTTAAAATTATTTTCCATATGACCCTGTAATTCCATTCCTACATATGCCACCAGCAGAAATTAATCATATGTCCATGCAAATACATGTACATAAATATTCATAACATCCCTATTAAAAATAGCTAAAAACTAGAAGCAATCTTAATGTCCATCCTTGTCAAAAGATAAGTCGAATGTTTATTCCATATAATAAAATATGATTGAAAATCAGAAAGGGATCACTTACTGATATATGATACAACATGCATGAATCTTAAAAATATGTCAAGTGTAAAACAACTCATAAACAGCACATGTTGTATGATTCCTTGTACATTAAATGTTCAGAAAAGGCAAATCTATAGACCTAGAAAGTAATTTAGTTTTTCCAGAGTCTTAGGGCAGTAAGAAACAGAAATCACTGTTAATAGATATAGAATTTCTTCTTGAGTGACAAAAATATTCTAAAAATAGGTAACAATGGTTACAGAAATCTGTGAATACACTATTTAAAAAATAAATAAATAAAAACTTGGGTCTGGCACTGTGGCTCACTTGGTTAATCCTCCGCCCGCAGCACCGGCATCCCATATGGGTGCCGGGTTCTAGTCCCAGTTGCTCCTCTTCCAGTCTAGCTCTCTGCTGTGGCCCGGGAGGGCGGTGGAGGATGGTCCAAGTGCTTGGGCCCCTGCACCTGCATGGGAGACCAGGAAGAAGCACCTGGCTCCTGGCTTCAGGTCAGCACAACACCGGCCATAGCGGCCATTTGGGGAGTGAACCAACGGAAGGAAGACCTTTCTCTCTGTCTCTCTCTCACTGTCTATAACTCTACCTGTCAAATAAATAAAAAAGAAAGAAAAAAATATAAAAACGTGAATTGCACATATTACTTTAAAAGGGTAACTTTTATGTTGTATGAAGTATGTTCCAAGAAGTCTGATAGAAAAGGAAAATATTAACACACTTGGAAGTTATAGATTTCTCCCATGAACCCATCCTGTCTGAAAACTGAGTACACCAAGAAATGTTCATTTTTTGTATTGAAAACACTAAGCATCTTCCATACCTGTTAGTTCTCACAGTGGCTAACTGAGTAGCTGGTAATGATGGCTACCTTAACCCTGAGGATGAGGTACAGTGGTTTTAATTCACAATTAAGAACAGAGAAAATGTGTATTTCTTTTGTTCTGAGAGACAGCCCTCCAATCTGATGATTCACTTCCTAAATATAAGCAACAGCTAGGGCTGGGCCAGACTCCAGTCAGAAGCCCAGAGCCTAGAGCAGCCCAGAATTCAATCCAAATCATATGGGTGGCACCGAGCAAGAACTTGAGTGGTCAGCTGCTTCTTCACAGGATTTGTGCTGTCAGGAGGCTGGATTGGGAGCTGGAGCCAGGAACTCCAACAGAGGACAAGGGTATCTTAACCAGAAAATCTTAAGCTTGAGGGCAAACAACTACTCCAATAAAGAATTTTTAGTGTGTTTGGAGAAATTTTTTTACCTCCTGGTTTTTATTTTAGCAAATGGTAAATTCTCACTTCATCTGTGTAAATGTTAGTGCAGTAATTAAATCTGAAGACATGTGACTAATATACCTGCCTTTAAGATTTATCACAAGCTTATTTTCTGATTATTCAAGCAGTTTAGCTTTCTAAGTGTGGGAAATAAGACCACCTGAGACTCAGAATCAAAGAGGAAGAAGAAAGAGAGGCATTTACTGTTACCTGGTCTTGAGAATGGTGACCAGAAGGTGGAAGCACAAGCCACCCTCAGAAACTAATCTTCTTTTATCACTACCATGCAGAAAGCCCTTCTCCCAGTTTCTTGTGGGTTGAGCAACTTGAGAGTTACAATATAAACTTGACAGGGCAGCACAGGGTGGGATAAAGGGGGTGAGTGATGTTGGGCAGATTTAGGACAGGGGAGGGGAGTTATTACATAATGATAACAGCAAGGCTTCGAGGACCTAAGACAAGAGAACATGGTGTAGCAGGCATCCAGTTCTTATAGATTACAGGATTGCTGAAAGTTACAAAGATAACAAGTGGTGCATGCTTTGTAACACAAGCTCAGCACTTGACCTAATTTTGGTTATCTGCTACCCCCTCTCCTACTGAGGCCTAGTATCATGGCTGTGCTAATGCAAAGCTAAGCCTTTTATGAACATTCACAAAGGGGTCTTTTCTTACAACAAGTCAACTAGATTTCAGTGCTTTGAAAGGTAGTTTCCTAATGATTACATGGGGTTAATAAAGAAATCTGCATATTGCATACATATACAAAGTATATTCCAAGTAAATATATTAAACCAATGTAGAAGTGTATAACCAATATATTTTCTAAATATTGATCACTGGAAAACCAATATCATTTGCCTAGAGTTTTTAAATTCATATGGAACCCATTTATTATCCTAGCAAATGTCCACAGCACAAACAAATCAATAGGCTCTGTGTACCAATCAATATATTAAACTTAGAGTTCAATAAAAGTGTTGTGTGAAACTAGTTTTTCCACACATATGGCATTTTAATTTTGTCAGGCTATTACAAATATTAATTTTGACTTTTCTCAAAATAGCATTACAATTGGGAGAATTAACATTACTGTTTAGAGCCTCTCTTCTTTATTGTGCCAGCTATGTATACTGGATGGTAAAAGATTTTATAGCACCATTAGTTTCTGCTAAGTTCATAGCTGATATGCAAAAATATCTTCACAATTTTTTAATTCTACAGTACAGATAAAAATAGTAGTAGAAGAAAGCCAGCCATTAGAATGGCTATCATTTCTTGGTTCAGATAAGAGTGGCTAGTGAAAGGAAAGTAATTACTGCTTTATACTACAGGTGATTATTGAGAGGAGAGTAATTTCTTTGGTTCTTATAGTAATAATAGAAGCTCACATTTTCACTGAAAACCAGAGTGGAGGTTTTTCATAAGGCTTTCCTAACCCTTATATAGGGTTAGAAATATGCATTGTTCATTAGCAGCACTGCAGTTTTGTTTGACTATCACATTTTTACCACAGTTTTTAAATTGGTTTCATATCCAAGATGAAATTGTAATTAAAGTACAAGTCATTAGAACTCACCCACATTGATAGCTTCAATGGGGAATGCCATCTTCCATGATGACCCCATATAACTCCTCATTCTGGAAGAAGGGCTCAACCTTGACATTGCGTGTGATGCTTTCTGCTGTCTCCATGCCTAATAAATATACCAGACTCTAGAGGCCACCTTTTGTACATCTTTTTAAAAGAGCCAACCTGCTATAAAAAGTGACATTAACCTTTAATTTAATTCCTTTCTTTCTCTTATTCTAGGCTTCTGGATTATTCACTCAGTATAAAATCATGCAGCGTGTTATTGGAATGTCATCTGCATGAATAATGGATCCCCTGCTTGTGAAGATGAGCCTCAGTAAGAAGGGTTACCAATATGGCCTTCATTACTCACACAGGCATTTTGAATGGAATGTTCTAGACATCCAGGCACCGAAAGGAACTAGTCTGAAAAGTTATGACAGTACTTTACAGAACACTATGGAATTTGAACTTTCCAAGCATGGCCACCATATTGCAGGGATATATTAATAAACTCCATGTTTCCTGAAAGTGAACACTGACTTTTCTCTTTTTCTGATAGTGAACTACAATGGATGGAAGTTGTTGATAATCTGGGAACTACATAAAAATAATAGTACTTGATAGTCTAAACATATTGGCAGAGATGTAATAGTATATTTCAATATGTCATCTTTAAAAATGTCACATCTGCCTGCTATGTGTGCAGCTGTCCTTTCATGGCAATTATTTGGGTCTTCTTAAAATTTTGCTGCCATAGCTATGTGTGCTGAATTTGTAATGAAAATACATGTGCCTTTGAAAAGAAACAATTCCATGAATCTCCATCAATATTATCACTTCATTATTTAACATTGATGGCTTTATTATCATTTAAATCAAGAGATCAGTAATGTCATTTCATAGACTAAGGCAGAACTAGTTTTCATCTGAAGCTAATTTTTGAAATTATTCTTAAACTGAACAAATTTTTCATACTTTTAAAATTTATTTGGGAGGCAGAAACAGAAAGAGCTTGAAAGAAACAGAGCTCCCACTTCCTTTTTCATTCCCCAAATACCTTCAATATTGAGGCAGGGCCAGGTTTGAAGCCAGAAGCCAGGAAAAAAATCCAGGTCTCCTCCATGTTGGTGTGAGTTTGATTACTGAGTCATCAGTGCTGCCTCCCAGAGTCTGCATCAGCAAGAAGGTGGAGTCAGGTGCCAAAGCCAGGCATGGATCTCAAGCACTGATATGGGATGTGGACATCTTAACTGCTGGGTGAAATGCCTGCTTCAGGACACGCCTCTGAGTGGTCAAAGATGATTTATCTAATTAGTGAATTAGTGGCAGTCAGTACCCTCAGCAGTGGAGGAAAGCTTCCTCCTCAGCTGCCAGTTATTTTCTTCTTCAGGAGTAAGAAACAAAGCAGAAGAGCATCTAATCAAGGAAGCATTGTGTACCAGGGGGCGTGACTTTTCCCTTTTATACTTTCCTCCCTTCTCCACCATGCTTTCATCCCTGCAAGGCTGACATGCAGGAATTACATTCAAAGTTCTCACGTCTTTTAACATCTATAGGGGACCTGCCCAAGAACAGAGAACAGGCAAAAGTAAGTAAGTGATTACTCCCTGGCTCCCTCTTTGTGAGTTCATCTGCTACATCTACCAACAGTGGCTATTTCACCACGTAGAGCTGATAACACTGCTTTGGGTTCTGATAACCACTCCCTCCGTTACCTCTTTAGCTCTAGTAGTGGTAACAGTTTTGTTCCCATAAGCTCTATGGATCACTCCACTATTCCTCTGTTTCCCCTAAACCTTTATAACGTATCCTTTTGCAAATAAGTCTCTTTGATTTATCCTTCTTATGATAGTCCTGTTTCCTGTTGGCAGCTAACTGTTCTCATAATATAATTTGGGATTGAATATGAGCTGTGTTCTTACTTTCTAGATAGAGTGAACATTTTCCTCAGATATCTGTATCTAGTATCTGCAAGATATAAATAATAAGGGTATCCTCCAAAATGCTTTACTGATTATTCTTTTAATTTTTCCTTTATTTACTGTTTCAATTTACTTGAAAAGAAGAGAGAAAAAGGCAGAGATCTTCCATCTGTTGGTGTACTCCCCAAATCCCAGTAACAGTTGTAACAGGGCCGGAGCTCAAGTCAGAAGCCAGGAATTCAATCCAAGTCTCTTGTCTGAGTGTTAGAGACCCAGCCAATTGAGGCACCACCATTTTCCCCAAGGTGCACCCTAGCAGAAACCTAGAATTGGAAGTGAGCTGGGACTCAGATCCAGGCCCTCCAATGTGGGATGTAAGAGTCTCAAGCATCAAATGCCTGGTACTACTTTCTCCTTTGTTTCAAATATCCTGCAGCCAAAGTCTGTTTACACAGAAATTGGAAAATCCAGCCATAGGAAATATTTTATGTCATCATCTGATACTATTTTCCTTATGCAAAGTTGTCACTTTTAATTGGGAAAGACATCAGATAAATCTCCAAACTGGTTGACTTGATAAGAAGCCTGCTGTTTATGGTCCATCAGAATAAACACTCAAGCTCCTCGTACTGTCATTTTTACCTAATAATCATCAAATACATTATGACTTGATGTTTATTAAGTTAAAGAATAGCTTGGCTTCTTTCTAGTGTACAATTTATAAAAAGCTTTATGTTTTTCTCATCAAAATGCATTTGCAATGAATCTTTTGTAATGGAAATAAGCCAAAGACTGTTCTCCAGAAGTTAACTGACTTTTGATTTTGCTGTCTTATCACTGACCACACTTTCGCATCATCATTTGGTAATTCCTTCTGTTATTATTGGCCTCTAAACATTGTTGTGAATCTTCCTTTATCCATCTAAATACACTGCCTTGGTTTCCTGACCAAGTATTAATACTTTAAATGCTTTTCATACATTAGTGACTCCCAATTTATCTTCAGCATGAATCTGAACTCTTGATATATATATATATATATATAAATCTGAACTCGATATAATATATATATATATCTTGATATATGTATTTATATCAAGATATATATCCACCTACTTGATAGCTCAACTTGGATATCTCATAAACATCTCACACTTCACACTGCCCTGATCAAGTTACCAGTTGTAACTCCATATGTCCTACTCACAATTTTCTCTATCTCTGTGGTCATTCAGGCCAAAGCAGGGATTAATCTTAACTGCTCTCTTTCTTTCACATGGACCCATATTCACACTTATTAATCCCAGTCCTACTCTTGTAGACCTTGAGGAGTGAACTTGCAGACGAGATATTTCTCCCTATGTCTTTCTCTTTCTTTTCCAAATAAATGAGACAAACAAAAATTAAACAAATAAATTATCAAATTAATAACAAATACACACTGGTAATTCCCAATATTCAACTCTATTATTCTTCATAATACCCATAACCTTCTATTTTATTAAGATACAGGCTTATTTACTGAATTTGTTGTCAATTTGATATCATGACCAATCAAAATTAAGTAATTTGATATATTTTTGTCTGTTTTAATCAATGATATATCTCAATGCTTCAAATATTGCCTAACAAAAAATTCAAAAATACTGTTCCTGAACAAATATATGAATAATCAACTTCATCTTTTAAAACTACATCAATGGAACAAAATTTAATGTCAACTGATTTAGAATGTATAGAAATGCATGCATTCCAAGTGTTAAAATTTTTTGTTTCAAATTAAAAGTTTTTTGTGAGAGAGAGAGAGACAGAGAGAAAGGTCTTCCTTTGCCATTGGTTCACCCTCCAATGGCTGCCGCGGATGGCGCGCTGCGGCCAGCGCACCGCGCTTATCCGATGGCAGGAGCCAGGTGCTAGGTGCTTTTCCTGGTCTCCCATGGGGTGCAGGGCCCAAGCACTTGGGCCATCCTCCACTGCACTCCTGGGCCACAGCAGAGGGCTGGCCTGGAAGAGGGGCAACCGGGACAGAATCCGGCACCCCGACCGGGACTAGAACCTGGTGTGCCGGCGCCACAAGGTGGAGGATTAGCCTGTTGAGCCACGGCGCTGGCCCAAATTAAAAGTTTTTTTAAAAACCAAAACAAAATTAATTTCAGAATAGCATAAAGTTAAAAAAATAAAAATTGTGCAGCTATATAAAGAGCTCCTATATATCCTAATTATTAACATTTTGTGATAGTATATCTGTCACAATCTATAAACCACAGCCAACTTTGCTTATTTTTCAATCCAATCTTCTTCTATCCCTTCCTCTCTTCTTATCTCTAGCAATCAGCATTCTCTATTCCTATTGAGAGTTGTTTTCTTTTTCAAGCTGAGCTCTGACATATGAGGGAGAACATGTGATTTTTCTCTTTCTGTGTCTGACTTATTTTATGTAACATGATGGTATCTATTTCCATCCATTTTGCTGCAAATGGCAGGATTTCATTCTTTTTATGACTGAATAGTATTCCAATGCATTTATATATCACAGTTTCTTTATCTTCTGATGATGGACACCTTGGTGGATTCCATATGTTGGGTATTGAATGTGCTGTAATAAACATGATGGAGCAGGTATCTATTTTATACAATTGAGTTTTGATAAACTGCTTCACTTATGGTCATGAATTAGGTATATATTTATAGATTTGACTGGTTGTAATTCATGAGAAACTTTGTTAAATAGTTATCATGAGGGGCAATGTGTATATTCAGACAACGTTTCCTCAATTCAAAGCCTCTTTAAAGTCCCTATTAAGACTATGAGATTTCTAACATTATGCAGTAATATTCTGAATGACATCAATGGAGGCAAATCATTGGTCTATGTAATAAGCTAGTGGTCATCAGAACCAAGCTTGATGAGTAAAGAGAGGAAATAAATAAACTATGCAATGTATTTTGTGGGACTATAAAATAAAATGACAGATACCTTGTGTAATACTATTATCCATATCTAAATGAGGATACTGCTTTAAAGAAATATCTTTGAGACTCTTCATTTATTCTAATTTATTCACATTTTATACAATGATATAATGATGACAATGAAACAGATGCAGAATGTATAAAGAGTATAGAAGCAGAGGCAACAAATGGGAACAAAGAATTGTAAAATATCATAAATAATATGCAAATAGGAAATAAGTAAAAAAAACCTTATAAAGAAATGTGATAAATCACAATTAGCATATAAAACAGCAAATAATGTGACCTATAAGTATACAATGGGTTAATAAATATATATTGATTAATAAATTAGGAGATTTTTTTGGAATTTATTCTCAAAACCAAAATAGCAGCTTTAGTTTTCTCCTTGGGAAATGGTAATTTTCCTGTGAAATGCCCATTATTCTCAGAGCCCAGGCAATATCTGAGCCAGAAGCACTGCTGATACAGATTCTGCAATTCTCTGAAAATGTTTTCCTTTTATTTATCTTATAGAATGACTGTTAGTTGAACATAACATAAAGATACCACTGAACTGGCAAGTACTAATGTTTAACTCATGACACAATGAAAAGACTGTCCCATTTTGTCTGCGTTCAGTAATTAATGAATCAACAACAGTATTGTCTCAACGGCTTTCAGTTGGAGCTAATGATTGATAGAAATTTGAAAGGCATGCTTATGGACAATATAACTAGTAAAATAAGATTGTTTTATGTTGTAAAAATATATTACCATGATTATTTGTTATATAATGACTAAATCATATGTGGGCCTTTCTTGTCTTGCAAGCTTACTTCTGATGAAAACTATGTTAGGAGAGCAAAGTATATACTGTTCCAGAAGCCCCTTTATCCAACTTGGAAACATTCATGAGACCTGTTTTACAGAACTCTATTCAGAAAGTGGATTTAACTCCTAACAAAGAACAGTACCTGACTTATGTAATTCAGAAGTGTAAATTGCTCACGTCTTCCCTCTTAGCTAAGCATTCTGCCCGAGTAAAGAACTAATATGTAGCAGAGTCATTATAATTGTTGTCAAATTGAATTTCTGAAATGACAAACTGTTATTTAACCTGTGAGTCAAAACTACTTCTTTCTAAAGTATATAATCCTAATTCCCTTGTTTTTACCATTACACTGTTACTGTTATTATAGCTATTTTAGTTTCATTAGTTTTACTCATTTAAACCCTCAATTCTGCTCTCAAGTTAAATAGTAAGTTCATTTTTTTTTTTCACTTCCAATAGACCACTGAATGTTTCCCTGTTTAATGGAATCAACATACTTTTAAAGCCCATTCACTCCATTTTTGGGTCATTCAGATACTAGCAGACCATTGACAAATTTAAGTGGAATTCGGAAATGAGCAATAGAAACATGAAAGTCTTAGCAGACTTGATTTATGAGTTCACATTAACATAATTACTGTGTACATATCTTAGAGATAAAAAGAAATTCTAAAAGCAAACTATCATAAAAATTAGTAGAAATACAGCAATTGTGCAAGACAATGAACTGCATCATAAACAGAAATAACGTATATAATTGTTTGAAAAGTACAACACTACACTACAAAGCAACCTTAAAAAAGAACATTTAGACAACATTGCAGTAATTATAACCTATCAGTAACTATGACAGCCATAGGATATTCTCTCAAGGGATGATATGGGAACCAAAAAAATTCTCATTTATGTACCATTTAATGAAAGTAAGAAAATACAATACACATTGTGTCCAAATATTAAGATTACTTTATGAATTGTATTTTGACTTTCTCACAATTTTTTATGTTGCATACAAATTTATATACTTGAAAGCATTCTGAGAAGACTTAGTGTTATTTAACACCCTCAATAGAGGAAATTTAAATTTCTATTTGAGGAAATGCAGATAAATATATAGTTAGACTAAGCATAGCTTCTTCTATAGCTAAAAGGGAGTGGGGAAGTCAATCTTCTCTTTCCTCCTTTGTTTTTTTCTTTTTTCTGTTGACATTGTGTCGAAGCCTAAAACCCAAGGATGACCTTGTTATGTGAGTACAATATCCTTGTTATGTTTAAAGGCAAGGCTCACACCACATGGGCAGAAGATTGAACAGAAATTTATAGATGTTCTAAAACTAATTGCAAAGATGTGTGAAACCCATTTTATCTAAATTCTCTTACTTTTTTCAGTGAAATATATCCATTTTTCAAGAATGGCAAATACGCTTAACAAGCTGCAATTAGGTTGTCTCAAACAATGTAAAAATTTTTAAAAATAAGTATCAAATATGCTTAGTGGGATGGAGGCTCTTAGTTTGATTCATCCTAGTTCATCCTCTCTTTGACGGTGAGAGACAGTGTTCTTTGGAAGAGTGGGTCACCACAGCCATGAACATGACAATGTAATTTATGGTGTTCATTTTTGCTTGCCAGGTTTTACTGGGCTGTTGACCATAGTAGGAACCTGGTTATGTAGAGCATTGTTTTACTGACTAATGCATTCAATTTGGGGAGGGAGAAAAAAAAAATTTCTGTTTGAACTTTTAATGTACATTTTCAAGTTAAAATATCACTTTGTTTTCATTTTTTTCTTTGCTTTCATATGGAAAAGTGTTCAACTTTCTAGATTTTGGGAAGGGGGGTCAAATTCAAAGAATACTTATTTGCAATGTGAACTTAAATTCTCGGTCTAGCAAAATGTCCAAATTCATGTATCAAGGTGATTTATAAATCATTGAAAACTAGAAGTCTTTATGCTGGACTGTTTCACCACAGATGAAGCAGTGGGTAGTCAAAGCTATCTATCCATTGAGTCTTATAAGAATATCTTATCTAGGAGCTGGCACTGTGGCGTAGCAGGTAAGGCCTTCAGTGCTGGCATCCCATATGGTCGCCAGTTCGAGTCCTGGCTGCTCCACTTCTGATCCAGTTCTCTCCTATGGCCTGGGAAAGCAGTAGAAGATGGCCCAAGTCCTGGGGCCCCTGCAACTGCATGGGAAACCCGGAAGAAACTCCTGGCTCCTAGCTTTGGATCAGCTTAGCTCCAGCCATTGTGGCTATTTGCGGAGTGAACCAGCAGATGGAAGACCTCTCTCTCTCTCTCTCTCTCTCTCTCTCTCTCTGCCTCTGCCTCTCTGTAACTCTGCCTTTCAAATAAATAAATCAATCTTTTTATTAAAATAATAGCTAATCTAACCAAAAAGTAGTATTATCTTATGTTTTCCCATATTGTTGAACACATATTAGACCCTGGATGTATACTGTTGATTCCTTCTCTACACTTGGTTCATAGCTAAAGCATTTAATTTCTTGAAATACATGCAGGTGCATGTAAACGTTAAATAGGTTTAATATTCACATTTGTTATAATTGCAAATACATATTATTTCCAGGAATTTCTTTTCTCATCTTTTCAAATTTTGGGGCATATTATATATGTCCATCTTTACATATCAGAAATAAGGAATAGGCACGTATTTCTAATAGGGTCAAAGAGATAACATTTGGTAAACCATGAAAGTATGTTTCCAAACACTTGTTTCTGCTTTGAAAATAAATTGTGCAGCTGAAACTCTACTTTCTCTGAAAAAAATTAAAAATTAAGTGAACATTAATCTAAAACTGCTAAGTAGAAGCATTGATCTTGGGTAGCAATTCATTTCCTAATTCTAAATTTAAATAAGGTTTGGATTTATATCTCTGAGATTCTCTGCATTTCAAACTTAGCCAGAAAAGGGGGGAAAAAGAATCATTCTTCCATTCTTTGGTTTATCTCTCTCCTGGACTATGTTTTAAAAAGATAAATTGTGTAATGATTAGATTACTTCTTAAAGCTTGATAGTGGTCCAGACAGCTGAATTGGCACAATGGAGACTAAGAATAGAAATGGAGAAATGTTAGTTAACGGAAGTTTTTATTCCTTGAGAACAGGTTCACAAAACCCTGAGCTAAAAATATTGTAATTTCCACGGAAAAAATAGGTTATT
Source organism: Sylvilagus floridanus (assembly GCA_949820135.1). Lineage (NCBI taxonomy): Eukaryota > Metazoa > Chordata > Mammalia > Lagomorpha > Leporidae > Sylvilagus > Sylvilagus floridanus. The sequence continues at coordinate 37,181,238 of OX463228.1, read as the reverse complement.
TAAGCCTTCTTTGAATTCATTAATGCAAATTAAATGCCTAAATATGTCTGAAAAGGAACTAGTTTTATATGAACTGTAGACTTATTAATAAAATTAAAATCTTAAAGTGCCATTAGTTATAATAATTATATACTTTTGTTTTAGTGCATTTATATAAGGATTCTTATATATTCACTTGACATGATACATATGGGGTATACTCAAGACCTACTTCTTAAGACTAATTTCATGCATCTCTATCAGGACAAATCACCCCTCCTGATGTTTATATCACTTTTTCAGATTTGAGGTTTAGATGATTTCACATATATCTCAGTCAGTCTTATATACTCAAATGCATGGATTTCAACTTTTTACACCAAAATAACTTTATCTTTTAATTTCAGCTTCCACAATCTTTTGGAAATACTTTCATAAATGTATTCCTGATGTTCAGGAATAAAATGTACTGGATTCTTCATCACTACTTGCTTCAAATCATGTTAAAAAAAAAACATGTTGTGAAGCTTCCCTACTTTAAAAGTAATATCACTCCTTCAAGAAATCAAATTGCAGTGTGTTTGATGCAATGATTGAGATAAAACTCAGTATATTCACATTCCAAATTGGAATGCCTGGATTTGAATCCTGGACAAGCTTACTATTCCAGTTTCCTTCTTTTTTTAATTAAAATTTAATTTAAAATTAAAATTAAAGATTTATTTGTTTATTTAAAAGGCAGAGTTACTGAGAGGCAGGGGCAGAGAGAGAGAGAGTGAGAGAGAGGTCTTCCATCCACTGGGTTCACTCCCCAGATGGCCGCAATGGCTGGAGTTGCACCAATCTGAAGCCAGGAGCCAGGAGCTTCTTCCAGGTCTCCCATGTGGGTGCAGGGGCCCAAGGACTTGGGCCATCTTCTGTTGCTTTCCCAAGTCATAGCAGAGACCTGGATCGGAAGTGTAGCAGTCAGGACTCAATTAGGGCACCCATATGGATGCCAAAACCATATGCGCTGGGTAACCCCTCCAGCTTTCTTCTAATATGCACCCTAGAGGGAAGTAGGTGATGACCCTTAAGTACTTCAGTCCCTGCCACACAGAAGAGTGACCTAGGTCCTGGCTTCAACCTGGTTCAGCCCCAAGCTGTTGCAGGGAGTTTGCACTGGATGGAAGATGTCTCTCCGCCTATTCATCTCTCTTTCTCTTTCTCTCTCTCTCAAATAAATAAATCAATAAAAACTTTAAGAAAAAGCAAATTTCATTCAACATATTTAGAATTTCTGGATATTATTTATTTATAAAAGCCCGTTACTTCATGCTTAACTTAGATTTAATCCAGCAGGTTATTGTTACATATTCGCTTCTTATGTATCATTTCCATGATAATATTTATAACTAAGGGGATTACTATATATAATTGGCAGTAAGGGGAGTTCATGGCACTTAGAACAACCCCCCTATTCACTTGTTCAGCAGCAGCTGCAGCATTGCCAGAGGGAAAGGAAGAAGAGCAGAGCGGTCATTCCATTTCTCAGGTGAGTGACAGTGGAATTCAACACCACTTCCTCCTTGTACACAAGCACTGGAATCTGCTCTATGCCCAGTTTTACAACTGCCATGGCTTCACTTTTCTTGGTGGCTTAAAGGAAGTCAAAAGTATAGGTGAACCTTGATTGCTGATCTAGGATTAGGAAGGGGCTTTCAGTCATCTAGTAAACCAATCAATTATCCAGTGTATAGTGTCTTCACACCAGGAAGAAGCTAGAAATACCAGGCACCTAGGTCAAGGACATCACAGTCACCTCCTGTCTACATGTACTCTCGTCACACTTTAAAATGATTTGCAACCACACCTCAGCAAGCTTGCAACATTCCTAATGCTTTTGTCTTTTCCTTATTTCACATTTTTCAAACTCCTCTAATGGTCCTTTAAGCCACGCCAATTGACTTATGTCCTTCTAGGCAGGCTTCTCCCCAGACTCTCCATATCCAGAGGCCCCTGAACATGTTAAGACTTATTTTCTCTGTTCCATGGCCCCTGCCTCCCTTATGGTAAAACACTGACCACATTGTTTTCTAGCACTCTGTTTATCTGTCTGTCTCTCCCACTAGACAGTGGGCAATTTGAGAGTGGGGTTTTCTCTCTGATCATCAGTGTATCACTAAAGCCTGTCTCAGAATCTGGCAGAACATGTATTAGAAGAAAGGGAAGAAATGAAGTGAAACAAAATGAAGTAAAATGAAATGAAATAAACGTCCTTGGCAAATGGGCCTCTGGAGTCTCTTTGTAAGCCTTGTATTATGGAATTTAACTTTCTCTAGAATGTGTAAGTTGTTGTTTGGGAGGGGGTAGGTGTTGCTGTTTAAATATTAGATTCAGACACATTCCATTGATTTACTTTAATGCCTTTTTAAAAGGCTAGAACATAATGCTTTGTCATCAAAGGTATAAACAAAACCAAACAAAGTACAACTTCAACAGTCATGACTAAACATGTGGTATTTGAAATATCTGCAGAGACGATTTCCCAGGGGGTTTCAGTGCAGGGGCTACTCTAGCCTCTTGAGGCTGTCATTTGGCACTCTACATTACATTGAACAAAGGGGATGATCTATTGCCTGGCAATCAAGTGGTGCTCTTTCAACTTGGGATCTGTCAAGATAGGGAGAAGATAATGCCACTTCATATCATGACAGTGAGACTGAAGGAGCAGGAAGCAGACAGGTTGAAAGTGCACGGCTCACATTGCTTCCTTGAGGATGTCTGTGTCTGTAATTCTTTTCCATCCAGCCAGTCACACAGACACACCCACACACAGAGACAGAGAGACAAAGGGAAGATAGAATTTAAAAGTCACAAAAACAAGGCTGCAATTAAATTTAAATTTCTTACTCTTATAAAGCAATAATATCTGAATTTGTTTCACTTGACTATGCCAAAAATAGTAAATGGAAATAAAAATATGATTCTTAGGAGAGTCATTTGAATGCAATTCCATTAATCATAAAATGTAAGTCACCCATAATCTAATCATCCAAACAATAATTTTATTGATGGATATTGCTTAAAATATTTATGTATGTTTACATGATAATAAATACAGCATATAAAGCTCTATTTTAATGATTATAGCAATATTTTCAATTTTACCTTAGTTGCTAACTAAATATTTCATGTGTTCCTGGGTCTTGAATTATTTATACTAAGAAAATTAGGGAAATTGTGGCTTTCAACTTGAAGCTAATTAGATAATTCTGAAAGGACTGTCCTTATAAAATATATTTTGTCTGCTTTGGATAAAGTCCAGGAATGGAATTCCTTCACCATAAGAAATGATTCTTAGGGCTCTCATTTTGTACAGGAATTGAACTAACAAAGGCTGTGATGTTCCCATGCCGGAGCACTGGATGCATACATCAGCTTCATCAACTCCCATTTTTCAACAATACATTTATTTAAGAAATCTAAAGCACTGTTTGGTTCTTTACATTTTGTTTACTTTTAAGTTAAGTGTGACTTGTCTCTTAATATACCTAGTTCATATATTTGTTAGTGGATTAGTTTGGATTGAATAATTTCTTTGTGTAGAATAAACTGTTCAGCAATTTTAAAGTTTTATGTACATAGAATTTTTGAATTTTTTATATTATAGTCTCTCAAATTTTCTTCCAAAGTATTCCCATCATTGCACAGCAGAGTTAAATGAATCGCCCAAATCTGACAATAAAGTATTATAGAAAAGATAAGTTGAAAGACAAGTTTGTTTTGATGCATAATTTTGGAAATCCAATGCATAGACATTTCATAATATGCATTTCCATGAATTTTTGAAGAACCCACATATATTCTACTTTGTTTTTCCAGCCTTATTTTCTTCTATATGCTATCTTTAAAAGTTATTAAATCATTTTGAATTTACTTAAACAGCTGGTACAGTGAATGTATTAAACTTCATTATTCATTGTTTCTTATCAAGATTCTTATTCAATATTCTTAGTATTGTTTGTTACATAATCTTTTCTTTTGCTTTAAAGTTCATTTATTCATATATGTTGAGCATTCATACATTTATGGCTTTCTACTGATGCATGATTTCAATTTTAGTCAATATAATATTATTTTAAATATTTGTATATTCTTATGGAGCTAACAGAATCAGATTGTGTTTACCCTTCATTATTGCTTACTTCCCTTCATAAATTCTCTTGCTTATGGATATTGAAATGCCACCTTAAAAATGCAAAGGAATATAAATTACCAGCACTTGAAATGATCCTTAGGAAATGTTCCATACTGTCCCAAATGTAATCAAGTATCAAAATGCACTGAACAAACTATCATTTTTAAATTGAACTTACATTTGGCATTAAAACAAATAAGTGCTTTTTAAAAAAATACAGAAATACAAAGTTTTCAGGATTTCCTCTTCAGGATTAGTTTCAGAGATTCATTTACTTATGAGATTTTCCTTGGAAATGACATCAGGGACAGTTAATAAAGTCAGTTGTACTGCTCGGTAGTCAAATTCAGTTTTTAGATCTCTTTGTGTAATGATTGCTCAACTTCATAATTCATGTAAACTAACAGACTGAATTGTCACAGACTATTTATTTATTTTATGTATATATTAACTGTATGAAAATATTGTATTGGAGTGTGACTAAACTGGAGGATTCTGATATATTAAGTAAGATCACAGAAATTATTTCTAACCACAAGTTTCACAAATTATATATCATAATAACTGCATAAAAACTTAATTTAAAAATTCACATAAGTTATACTAAAATCACCCAGTCATTCTAAATGATGTGGTTGATATGGATAAAATTATAAGTGCTAGTCCTTTAATATTTAATGCGAGAATTATCAGAGATACCCAATACAGACTAAACTTTTAGAACAAGGATCTCTCATGAATCTTAAATGAATTTTCTATGACCTAGAAACTAAAACATAATATATTGGATAATAGATTGTTTCTTATTGGTTGTATTTCCTTCTCAGATATTTGTCAAAATTTAGCCACAAAAAGAAGCCAAAAAACTTAACTACTTGTGTTGTCTGGGCAGTTAGTTCTTTAGTTCATTGGAGCAGCAAGGACTAGAACTGGCACCTATATGGGATGTTGATATTGCACGAGGCAGATCACCCTGCTGTGCCACAAGGCCAGCTACTTGTTCCCTGAAGACTTATGTCAATAGATTGAGAGGGAAGACTTGATTCAATTATGGCAACTAGGATACTGGCCTTGTGAGAGGTTTTTAGGTGACTGGAGGTGTACAGGAATGTATTCTCCCAAGAGTGTTGGCTATATGAGTCAAGTTTGGCCCTGATGTTGTCTGTCTTTCTTCACATTCACCATGTGATCCTTCCACTACATACTTTCCACCATCTACCACCCTCTGCCCGTGATAAACCAATGGATGTGCCCAGTTGTGGACTGGGAGCCTCCAAAACTATAACCTTCAAAAGCAGCTGCTCTCAAGTATTTTAGTGAAATTTGCAAAAATGCTGACAAATATATGCCTGATGATAGATGTCAAAATATTGTCTTTGACAAGATTCTGAAAAGAACTGGGTCTTTCTCAGGAGAAGTTCAAGTGAGACATCTCTTAGAGCGGTTTCCTACCCTGTATTTTGTAATGTTTGAAATTTTTACCTGAAAGGCAGAGAGAGAAGAAAAAGAGAAACAGAGAGATTATGTTCATATCCAAGGATTCTCTCCCCTAATGCTCACAACAGCTGGGATTCAGCCAGCCTAAGCCAGGAGCCTAGAACTCCATCTGGGTCTCCCATGTGGGTAACAGTGATCCAAGTACTTGAACCATCATCTGCTGTCTCCCATCGTGCATTTTCACAGGAATCTGGATAAAAACTGGAGCCAGGACTCAAACTTAGGCTCTCTGATATGGGATGCAGGAGTCCCAAGTGGAGACTTACCTGTTCAACCATTTTTTTTTCACTATTAACATTCTAATAATACAAATTACTACAGACAATAATTACAACAAGGTAAAACCTTCCATTAGGATATTGAAACAGATTATACCATGGGCCTAATCTTATAATAGAAATGTCTAGAAATAACCAGAGTATAATTCACATACTTATCAATGTGTGTATTTATACTCAATCTCAAGGAATATATATTTTAGACTGAATGTGCAGGGCGCAAAATTAGTATGATAAAGCCAAATATCTCCAGATGTGACTGTAATTGAATTCAGAACAAGTAAAAGGGAATTAAGTTAAAATGGGCACTTAGATTCAGCCCTAATCCAATACGTCTGATGACCTTATAAGAAGAGGAGATCAGGACACCAGATATGTGCACACAGAAAATGTCCAGGTGATGATATGTGGAGAAGGTTGTCATCTGTAAGATGAGATTGGCTCAGAAGAAGTCAAGCCTATTGACACCTAGATCATGGATTTCTAGCCTCCACAACTGTGACCAAATAAATTTCTGTTGTTCAAATGAGGTAGAGTTAGGAGAACTGAAATTATAGAAGTTATTTTCTGGGAGAAGAGAACATCTTATGAAAAAGACAGGTGAACATAAAACACTAACACTAAAGCAACTTCAAAGAGTGATAAACACCTAGAAGGGTAAAAGTTCGGGGAGAGAAAGACAGATCAGGACAAAGTGATGACCAGAATCAGTCAAAGCTAAAGAGTAGAACTTGGCACCAAGATCTGAGCCATTTCCGTACAGAATATCGTACTTGTGACTGTAATGTGCTAAGATCAAAACAAGACACCTCAGAAAACATTTCTGACAAAATCAAAAAGATTGTGAAAAACAAAAAAATTACCGAACATTACTCTCCTAGTCAACCTGAATGAGTGCCACATTTGCTTGGGATTTTTGGGTTTGCTTTGCTTGTTTTGTTTACAACTATAATTATTTAAATGCTTTGATATATGTTAAACATTTATATTAACATGTAGCACTTGTTTATTTTTATGGGGTACTGTACAATACCACTATATATATATATATATATATATATATATATATGAATGGATAAAACTGATTAAATCAAGCAATTAGTATTTCCATTTACTTTGTTTGGAGGCTACCAGTTTCTCTCTTCCAGCTCTTTATACAGTAAATATATTATTGTGAACTATGGTTCTTGCAATTCTACCATGGATTACTGGAAGATATTACTCCCATTGGACTACTCAGGACCCCCTTATTTTGGCTCTCTCTACCCCATCTCTAGATTAAGCCCTCATTTTTCTCTCTGTCTTACTAGAGAATGTATTCAGACACTATGTCACCAATTTGACAGCATTCTATCTGTAACAACTCCTTAGTTGGACCCATTGAAAAATCACCTAACATAAGCCCAAATCCTTTAACAAATGCAAATGTCTCTTATGGAGATATGCCCCTTGTCTTATTGTCTACATCCTGTTTTGTTGTAATGAGTAATAAAACCAATTTTCTTGGTCCACTTTTGTTGTATTACAGCTATATTCTTGAAGTGTTTGGCTGGTGAACATTAAAACACTCAATACTTAGTTGAAAAGCAACTGTAGGGTTTGGGTAAGAAATTGTGGAGGAAACTATGAAGACCACCCCCCCACCCCGGCCCCAGATCTCCTAGTCATTGAGAAGTAGTACTGCTGTCTATGAATTTTGCATAAATAAAACAAAATTTATGATATAAAGGGTAAGGAAAAAGAGAAATTGTTTTACTACTTTTTAAGGTGTATTTATTTTTCAGTGTTTGCTTGATTGCTATCTTCAATGAGATATCTTATTTGAGTATTAATATAAAATAGCAATCAAAGAGATGAAGTGTCAAGTCACAGTCCAGTCATTTCATTAGATGCATGCACAAAGTTTATTTCCATTGGCTTGAAATACCTCAAAATTAATGCAACGGACTGAGAAAATAATGACCATTTCTTTGAATGAGAGAGCAATAGTTGCTGTGCAAGTAAGGAGTGTGATTATGACAGATGGCTAGGGAAATAAAAACTCTACAAGATAAAATAACATGTTTTCATTTAAAGCTAATGAACTTCTAAACTATTTTTAATGATGGCCCCTGCAATTTTACATATATCCTTTCCAGAAGGAGTTTGCACAGTCTTAAAATAACAAGAGAAAGACTAGATCAAGAATATATATATATATATATATATATATATATATATATATATATATATATAAAGGTAGAAAAACACACTGTGTTCCTGAGAACAGACATTGTGAATGAAAATTGCAATGGAAAAAGTCCTCTGTACTTAATATTTGAGAAAACTTTTAGATTTGCCAAATATTTAAGTAAATTATTTTCTGTGGTACCTATCTCAATTCTGCTGGAGACTGATACTAGATATCAGGCATTCACAAGAAGTAAACTCTATAAAGCTTTAATACACAGGGAAATGCTCACTTGCTTTTGGTGCCAATACCCGGGCAAACATTGTCCTGTTTCCCAGGGTAGCACGTTTTTCATGGCAACTCTGATTCTACCCTCTCCGTGCTTTGTTCCATGAGTTGACTAGAAAAGTTGTGTAAAAAATGATTCTAATTTTGCAGGTCATACAATCAGAAGGCCTAAGCCCGTAGTAGTACGCAGACCTAACAGAAGGATGTGTCATCCAGCCTCTGAGAAATGTATCAGTGCCCAAGTCCCAACGCAGGTTCCAATGACTGAATTCCAACCCTCCATTCATGCTCTAATTCAACACATTCTACCCAGAAGATCCATGCAGTAAAACTCCTTGAAGTTTCCCATTCACTTTCTTTGTGACTCCTCTGTCTAGAGGACAATGTCAATCAGGATCAACTTCTGTGTCATATTTAGGTAAATACACAAACAAATATCTGAGAAAAGAAAACTTATTCCTTATTTGTAAAAACACATTTTCCATTTGCCCTTCTTTGTCACAATTCAATAGAATGGCATCTGAGATAAATATCACTAAACCTATTCTGCACTGTGAAACAGACATAATTTTTTTCCGAAAGTTTGATAGTGGTTGAATAAACAGACCTATTAGATATTTTTTTTTACTTCTAGTCCAACATTTCCTGTTACATAATCTTGATAAACATAGGCAAAAAGAAGCTTTCTAAGCTCTTTGTTATGGGTGTGGGTATGGATGTGAACATATCTGAATTTTTGGCTGAGTTTACTTCCAAGATTTTACTGAGTGAAGTCATTTTGGCTCTTAATTCAAAGCAAGGAAAATCTGGACTATTTTGGTTTGGGTGTGGAAGGAAAAGAGGAAACAATGTCTTTTAAGCATTTATAATACATCTGAGCAGGCAACACATTCAGGAAGATTCATAAGCATTTCTTGGACGTATGGAGTAGAAATCAATCACAAAACCATATGCTGAATGTCGAAGGTGTGCCAGCCAGTGTATTTTACACTATTGGAAACATATGGTATGTATCCTTTCTTCAATTAAGAAATATACTACAATCCTGATGTAGGATGAACGATGAGGTGATTATAATAAATAGAATGGGGCATCCAATGAGCCCACAGCCCTATTCTATTCTAGTTGCTCTGTCAGTCCCTTTCAAAAGTTTCTTGTACCTGACCACCAATAGAGACAGAAGAGGGTAACTTTTTGCCTCCTGTTGGTGTGGACAGGGGAAGCCCTATCACTCTTTTGGAAACCCTAGTTCTAAGCTGAAATGTCTTCAAACTCTTCTTTCTTGTTTCTTAAAACTTTAACTCCGCAACATCTTCTAATCCATAAAATGCTACTCTTTATTTTCACCCACAAAGTCTTACCTTCCTTAATTGCTATTGAACTTTCTTTAAGCATTCAAGCAAAATTTAGTCTCCTAAACTATTCTATGTGGTTTTTCATATCCTTAGTCTCTCAGTTAAATTCTTATATTTTCCCTCTCAAATTCAATAATGAAATTTCCTTAGCTTATGTGATTTGGTCAGGATTACAAAGCTGGTGAGTGGAAGGTTGAGAACTAGAAACATTGCCTACTGTTTTTCTCCATGCCACTATAGAATTCCTTATAGACAGAGAAATGAGATGAGGAAGTCAGGCAGGATGGTCCTAGGTGGGTATCCTTGATGAGGTAGGCTGTTATGTTGCAATGAAAGGAAAATTTTCCAACTGAAATGGAAGTACAGTCACTTTGATCTATTCTGTTCTGACAAAGAACCCATATCTTTCTCACTGTGAAAACAAGATACTTTTCATAGATAACATTCTGGTGTTTGTGTTATATTTTATATGTGAATTAGCGATATTGTTTTATATTATGTGTATGTATTTACAGTTTTTCAGACATGACCCAGCATCTACAACTATGCTGATTGATTAAATTAATGGACATGACCTTGATTGATTGTGTGACATGAGAAAAAGAGACCATTTAGTCAATTCAATACAACATTCAGAAATTTATGATAAAATAAGATTTCTTTTTGGCATTTATATAGTTTGATTATCCATATTCATCTGTAAATTTGATTTAATTTACTTGATCTTGTCAATGTTTTTAACAGGAAGAGTTTGATTTATAATTACCATCTAATCAAAAATAAGCTTCAGAAGTAGGAAAATAAATGTTAACTGACAATAAACAACACATTTGCATAGGATACTGGTTTCATCTGACATTTGTAATAAAAGCAGTCATGCAGAGACAACTGTTATCACTCTTTTCTTCTACCCAGGTATCTTGGACAATAAGTAATTTGAGATGAATACTAGAATCCATCTATCCCTTCATCTCTTTTCTATCCTCTGCCACAGAGCTATGATAGTTATTAATTAAATACTGAGCCAGCAAAAGTAGAGGTGGCATTAATCTCCCAAGAACAGCTAAGTAGAACCATAATTCACATCTAGAAGAATATGGTTTCTTTAATGTTCATATTTTACATTATTCCCTTAGCTTTCACCATCCATTCTTTCTTCTAAACATTTTAAATATCATTCTCTTCTCCAATCTCTCTCTAAATAATTCATCTCATATCTTGATGTCAGATTTATTTTTTCCAAAATTCTCAACCTTTGTAATATTCATTACCCACAAATTTTCAATGGCTCTCCATGGCTTTATTATAGTTTTGAGTTTTAAAGTCAAATATCTAAATTCCCTCTGATTTCATGCAATACTATCCATGGAGTCATAGATTCTAGAAGCACCACAGAAACAGAAACTACTTGATGATGTAGGGAGGATCTCATTTTAGTGCTAAAATCCTGTTTACTCTCATCTGTACATTTTGTTACCCCTAAAATATCGTTTACTCTGCCTAGTCTAAAAGTATATTAAAGCCATTTTTAAAAAATAAATTACTTCCATCATAGCCCTTGTGACCATTCCAAATCTCCAATATTAGTTCTCTATGTTGTTAAGTTTCAAACCCACGTTTGCTCCATACTGTTTTATGTTTCAAACTCTCAAAACCTATCCAAATAAATTGAAGCCTGTTAAAAGAGGCAAGCTCTTCTTACTGCTTTAGTATTCTATACTATTTATTTTCATGTTGTAGAGATAGGTCCTCAAAGATTCGCCAAAGTTGACCTTTGAAATGTGGATGTTAACCAGAATATTACTTTATATGCACAGATATTAACTGTGAAATCCATATTTCTAGAATATTTGTTGAATCAATCACTTTGTCAAAATAATAATGTCAGGACTAGGATAGAACTGGTATAGAATGAACAGTAAGAAGTGGAATCAAATGAAGTTGTGGGAGCCTACATAAGTAGAAGTGTTTGAAAGGAATCTTGCTAATATATAGTAGAAAAAGCAAATTATTTGTAAAGTCATGTATTTCCAAAGACCTGGTTTTGGTTCCAGGTCTATTCTTTAGTGCTGATTATATTAACTTTGGTAGCCTTTTCTCAATAAACCACGTTTACCTTTCCAAAACAGCTATAATATGCTTAATTGACAGAATATGTTTGAAGATAACATATGGAAAATCTTTATAACAGTTTTTAGCACAAGAAAGATTGTTAAAAATTTTATTAAATGAGGGCTCTGGGGGCAGGGGTTGTTAATTTGGAGCAAGTTAAGCTGCTGCAGGAGACACCAGCGTCTCATATTGGAATACCTGGTTGAGTTTAGGTTTCCCCTCACTTCTGATCCAGTTTTTGACTAATATGACTACTAGGCAGCAAATGATAATACAAGTCCTCAAATTCCTACAACCCATGTGAGTGACTGGGATGGAGTTCTTGGCTCCTGACTTTGGCTTTGCCTGCCCCTAGTAGTTGCAATCTTTTGGGGAGTGAAGCAGTAGATGGAAAACAGACATCTCTCTCTCTCTCTCTCTCTCTCTCTCTCTCTCTCAAATAAATAAACAAATCATTCTTAAAAGTGAGGATCTTAAATTAAGGTCCTAGTTTAGGCATCAATGAAGTAATCTGATAGCGTTACTGATTTTAAAACAAGTGTGTTTCCTTTTTGATTATCTCCGTTTTTCTCTCTCATGTTACCATATGATGGAGTCAAGGGTATTTTATGCTCCCAATTCATTATGTAAGTTAAAAGGCCACTAATTTTACCAATAAAGTTACATTTCTCAATTCAAGTGGCTGAAAGGCTTATAGTAATTCCTTCTGGAGTATATACTTCCTTACATAAAGGCAGAATTAAATCATCCCAGAAATGTAAATTCTTGATAAGAACTGTAGAAACCCTTATGATCAAAGCTCAAAATAATTGGCATATATGTATAATAAAATAATGTAACCCAAGCTTTAAAAGTAAATTATGAATAACATAACATAATCTGTTAATGTAAATGAATTTTAAAATTATTAAAATTGCATCATCATGGAAGATCTTTGTGCTGTTACATTAAAACATATATTATGTAAAACATTTGAACAATATGTATAGTAAGACCTAAATAAGTGACAATAAAGGCAAAAGCCTGACAGTAGGAAGAAGCTTGGCTGCTTAGAGAAATGAAAAGGAAAGAAAAGGATCAAGAGAAAAATGGAGAAATTAGTATAGCTGATTAGAAGGAGGCCCAGGGCAGGACAGGCTAAGTGCTACAGACCCTTAAAAGCTCAGAATAAAGTTTGCATTTTGAGATAAATTCAATACAAGTATTTGGAGACTATGAGCATTTAACAATTTAATACGATTTATATTTATAGAGGATTATTCTTTACTATCATGATGTGATATTTGAAGTGGAGATACCAATCTGATTCATCCAAGAGATGTTGAGAATAGTAGGGGACTTATTTTATTGCCCCCAAGGAATACCAGCTGGTCTGCAGTGGATAAATAAAATACAGAAAGAAGCAACTTTTATAATTTCAGGTTTGGCTTGTGTAACTAGATATATTTTGGAACACCAACTAAGGGAGGATGACTAAAAAATGCAAAGTTGGAGGGAAGCAGACATTTTATCTGGATGTGTTTGTTTAGAATACCAATGAGACATCTAAGTGGAAATATCAAACATGCAGTTGGATATACTAGCTAGGAGTTCATTGGGAAAGTTAGAGCCAGAGATCTAAAATAGAAGACCATGGCTTCTTGATCAACTTGAAAAAGATAGGATTTGTACTTCTACTTAAAAATGTTTCCCAAAACTTTTTTCCAACACACCCAAGAATGTGACTTCAGTTCATTTGTGGGCCTCTTTTCATGATGCATCTGACTCACTTAGTCTTTCTTTACCTTATTTTCTCCTTCTGATGTGTGCTGTAAAGGTTTCCTAACAAATATAAGGCCAATACTTAGATCCCAGTTAATTGTGATGTCTTCCCAGGGCTGTAAAGTTGTCAGTGCCAATATAATACAGTTTCAAGTTCCTCCACACCACATTCCATGAAATCTTGAATCAATGAAATAAGTTAATCATCCATGTAGGAAATTTTGCACTGTAGCACTGACATACGTGTGCATATTGTCATGTATCTCAAGATCTCCTTTGATATTTACCAATTATTTATTCCTTAGGTTTCTTAGTGCAATTCCTTTCCCCGTTAAGAAATGTATAGGATTTCCTGATTTTGTTTCAAGAGCAAAAAATATATTTTTGCCATCCTCAAAGTTCATCTGAAAATGTGAAACTTTTGTAATAAACAACTATAAAATATTTTATTATTTGTCAATCTCTATAGATTCTTTGAGTAATATTATCTGTATTTATATATCTATGTATTATTGATAAAACCTGAAGTTTTACTAAGGGTACTCTTACAGTTTATTTGCCCTGAAATTAACTTTATATTCTTTTAAAAGGTAAGTATAATAGGTGTATACATACATATGAAAGGAAATAAATGAATTCATTAGGATAGCATATGGATTAATTTTAAATATTTTCTAATAAATTAATAAATTAATAAAACCATATATTTGTTTAAGAATTTCTTGAAAAACAATATCATTGTCTAATGAATCGAATGACCAAGCCTATTATGAAGCCAAGAGAAATATAATATATTTTACATTCTAGCTTTCAGGTTTCAGAAACCAGTTCAATGAAAAAGTCAAAGTATCAGTATATTAATCCAGGCAACAGTCATATATTTTAAAGATTTACTTATTTATTTATTTGAAAGGCAGATTTACACAGAGAGACAGAGGCAGAGAGAGAGAGAGGTCTTCCATCTGCTGATTCACTCCCCAGATAGCCACAACAGCCGGAGCTGCGCTGATCCAAAGCCAGGCACCAGGAACTTTTTCCAGGTCTCGCACACGGGTTCAGGGCACCAGGGACTTGAGCCATCTTCTACTGCTTTCCCAGGCCATAGCAAAGAGCTGGATCACAAGTGGAGCAGCTGGATTCAGGATAAGAGATGCCTGCACTGCAGGTGGTGGCTTTACCCGGTAGGGCCACAGCACCGGTCCCTACAGTCATATTTTGAATTTTATTATTTATTGTTGGCGAGAGAGCTAAATTTTCCATGTTAATTGGTACATGCAATGACATAGTCATGCTTACAATTTTATCAGTTTGGGGCCTGCTAAAAATGAAGTTTCAGGGGCCAGTGTTGTGGCCTAGTAGATTAAGCATCCACCTGTGGCACTGGCATCCCCTATAGGCACCAGTTTGAGTCTAGGCTGCTCCACTTTTGATCTCGCTCCCTGCAGTTAGCCTAGGAAAACAGTAGAAGATGGCCTAAGTGCTTGCGTCCCTACCCTCTTGTGGGAGACCCGGAAGAAGCTCCAGGCTCCTGGCTTCAGATTGGCCCAGCTCTGGCCATTGCAGCCATTTGGGAGTGAACCAAAAGATGGAAGTCCTCTCTGTCTCTCCCTCTCTCTGTCTCAAGTAAATAAATAAATCTTTGGAAAAAAAACAAATAAACAAACAAACAAAAAAACGAAGTTTCACATGGAGTTCCAGGTGGGAGATCTAGACTGGAAATACAAATTTAGGAGTCATCACAACATAAATGGAATTTAAGGTTTTGAAGATGGATGACATCAGGAAGAGAATGTGTCCTTGATAACAAGGTGCAAGGATTAAGACATGGGACACTCTGGTGTTCGGATGTCAGGGAAATGAACAATGACCAGGCAAACAAGGTGTTAGAAAAAAGAAGAAAGTCACATGGCTGTGATGGCTGTGTTGTTTCGGAAGCCAAATGAAGTCAATGTTTATAATGGAAGAGTGCGAGCAATGTGAGAGTGTGGGGTAAATGCTGGTTATTAGAATAGAAGAAGGATTTTATCAGCTTCCTAAAACTGGCGTAGTGATTATCTTGCTTCTCTGGAATTCAGAAGTCCAAAATCAAGATGTCTGCAGAGACCTGTTCCTTCTCAACACTCTAGGGGAAGCTCCTTCCCACCTCTTCTGGCTTCTGCTGATGGCTGCTATCACTTGCCATTTGGTGGCTTATGGCAAAGTGACTCCAGTCTCCCCTGCTGTCATCATATGGCCTTTCCCTGGTGCACCTTCTGTGTGCTTCTGTATTCTCATTTCACAAGGACTCTCATCAGTGTTTTAGCACCCACTCTAATCCAGTATGATCTAATTTTAATAATGACATCTCCAAAGACTTCCAAATTAAAGCGACATTCTGAGAATTCAGGTCGGTATAAGTTTTGTGAGGCACTTTTTAACTTAGTACAAGGACTAGAAATCAGCTTTTGGGTTTCCTATGTGGAAGTCACTAGTGTCTTAAAAAGAAAAAGTGATATTTCGTGGTAGAGGGAAAACCAATGAATTGGTTTGAGTTCAATAAAATGAGAGGGAAGAAATTAAAGAAAATGAGATGGTTGATATTGAAAAAAAGGAAGGTAAGACGTCACATGGAACTCAGCCAGTAAGGTCATGAGATTTCTGTTTTATTCTATTTTGCATAGTTATGTTTTTATTTTATTTGTAATATTGGAGAAACAGCACCATTTGTATGCTAATGGAAAAGAAGTGGGATGGAGTGGAACACTGATGATGAAAAACAGAAAGTAAATTGCTGAAACCAGATCCTTGAGTAGAAAAGAACATGTTCAAATGGGAGCCCATGCTCAAAGCCATGCTTGCTGGCTTCTGCCAGGAAGACAGACATTTCACGCTAACCAAGGGGGCATATTTGCATAGAAGCAGAGAAGTGAAACAAACTTGTGCCTCTCTCTGCCTACTTCAAATTTCTTTTTTTTTAATTTTTATTTATTTATTTTTGATAGGTAGAGTTATAGACCGTGAGAGAGAGATAGAGAGAAAGGTCTTCCTTCCATTGGTTCACTCCCCTGATGGCCACTATGGCCTGCGCTGTGCAGATCGGAAGCCAGGAGCCGGGTGCCTCCTCCAGGTCTCCCATGCAGGTGCAGGGACCCAAGCACCTGGGCCATCCTCCGCTGCCCTCCCAGGCCACAGCAGAGAGCTGGACTGGAAGAGGAACAACTGGGACTAGTACCCAGTGCCCCAACTGGGACTAGAACCTGGGGTGCCGGCGCTGCAGGCGGAGGATTAGTCAAGTGAGCCACGGTGCTGGGCTACTTCAAATTTCTTAGGAAAATGAGAAGTGATCAAGCAGCCTTCCCTTGAAATGGTAAGAAATACGAATATAGTGGAAAGCAACATTTATAAATATTCAATAAAGATAGATGGGAAATATATAACGAATTTTCTAAATTTTCAGACATAAATAATAGAATAATATGAGGTGGGTTTCATGTGCTAGAAGTAGTTGTAAATTTTCACAACTTTCAATAGTATCTTGAAATAACGAATGGAGATAAAGGAAAAGATTAACAAGGTTGAATAAGTAATTTTGAAAGCTCTTTAAAAATTATAATATGAATAATTCTTATTCTAAATATTAACACATCAGTGGAAATCAGATAAAGAAATTGTTAATTCCATCTCAAACAGAATGATACCTTTTATGAGTTCCTGATTTCTAAGAAAATATCAATAAACAGAGGCAGAATTTTTCAAATATGTTTGTTTTCTTCTTATCGTTTCTTCAACTATAATTGAGAACAGAAAGGGTAAAAGAAACATTAAGCGCCATCTAAATTGTTTGACTTATTTAACAATTAAAATATTAATATTATATATCTAGAATATATCCAAAACAGAATACTTAGTTTAATTTTGGCCTGGCTAAAGTGGTTATTGGATGGTTTTATGCTCTTAAAATCAAGGAATACCCATGAAACATCAGAAGAGGTTGATTACTAAATAACACAACTATCACTCTCTGTTCTAAATAAAGTTATCATGGAATTGAGATAAATAGTAGGTTACTGAAGGTATAGCTAACAACTTAGCAATTTGCAGTTGCAATAGTGATATGTCTTTATTATGATGATGATAAAATGTTTAATGGAGGCTCTATTATAAGGCTTCAAGAATAGCTTAGATACATATAACATATTGAAGCATTAATTTACTTATTTTTCTTATAGGTTCAGTAGAAATTATAAATATATTGTATCATATTACATAATATATTGTATTATATATTATAATTACACATATATACATAATTGCCACTTATATCAGTTACACAAAGAGATTGCATTGATGACTTTATATATGGTTTACATTGTGTTCATTGGTATATAAAGATATAATATAACCATATGTACAAAGTAATATAATATGATCGTATGTACAAAATGACCACACACATATACTGTATAATATGTATGTTTATCTATATTAATTTTATTGTGGACTAAATATTTGTGGTCTCCTATAATTTATTTGTGATACCCTATACCAGTATGAAGAGTAGAATCTTTGGAATGTAATTACTATCAGAGGAAGTCATGAAAGCAAAGCCCTTGTGGTTGAGATTAGTGTCCTTAACAGGAATAACTAGATAACTTGATTTGCTCTGTTCTACCTGCTACCTGGTGAGGATACAAGGAGAAGACAGCAGTCTGCAACCCAGAACAGAGCCCTCACCTCAACCTGACCATGGTGGCTTCCTGCTGTGGTCTTCCAGCCTCCAGAAATGTAAGAAAAAAATTCCTACCCTGTTATTTGAGAGCCACCAAGTCTCTGGGACTTTTTCACAGCAACTCAAAGTAAGAAAACATCTAAAATACATCGAAAAACCTTCTCAAAGTGAAATCTATACATTTTTATTGTGAGAAATTGTGTGCTTGTTTTAAAATTACAAAATCATTTTAAAGGAAACTTTTTATTTTAATTTTGGAAAGTTTTATAAGTCAAAGTTACTTGCTCTGAAGTTTAAAGTGCCAGTGAGAATGTGGGAAATTCGCTGAAATATGCCCACCCATATGAAAGCAAGTAGTCACCAAAAATACACATCCACCAAAAACCAGTTATCATTTTAAATAAAAACAAGAGGCTTTAAATAAAAAAACAAGAGGGGTTATGAATTGTCATTACACAATCTTTATTATTTTGGCAGTAAGCATAGGACAACGGGAATTTAGCTATGAGGAATGTCTGAACCATACCCAAATAATTTGTATGGGACAATGGAAAATGTAACAATCAACTCAGTGCAATAGAAAATGACAAGGCTGCTGCCTGCAGTGCTGGCATCACATACGGGCGCATGTTTGAGTCCTGTTTGCTCCACTTCCAATCCAGCTCTCTGCCATGACCTGGGAAAGCAGTAGAAGATGGCCCAAGTCCTTGGGCCCCTGCACTCATGTGGGAGATCTGGAAGAAGCTCTTGGCTCCTGGCTTCGGATCAGTGCAGCTCTGGCCATTGTGGCCAGTCGGAGAGTGAACCAGCAGATGGAAGACCTCTCTCTCTCTCTCTCTCTCTCTCTCTGTGTGTGTGTGTGTGTGTGTGTGTCTCTCTGTAACTCTGTTTTTCAAATATATAAATAAATCTTAAAGAAAAAGAAAGTGACCATAATAAATAATAAATATTAACAATTAAGACAAATTATAATGAGTTCTTTGTGCTTAATATATTTTTAAGAACTTAATTACTTTATTGGCTTTATTACTTGATAAAACATCTCTGATTAATATGCAGGGCACTATGAATCAAAATATTTTACTAATGAGTAGAGCAAGTGAAAATAAGTGGGTGACACCTGTAGGATATTATGCCAATTTATGTGTGGAAAATTGCACGGAATTCTGACACTTTTAGTATACTGTTAAAGAGGTACCTCACACATTATGCCATTGACTTTCCAATAAACCATTAAATACTTTTTTATTCCTAACATAACTAGTTAACTGCTAGGCCAACATAACCCTGCCTAAAGCTTCAGTAAATGGTGTAGACATTTCTACCTCAAAGAAGTAGGATTCAACAGCCTGGTGCAAAAATCGTCAGACACTGCAGATTTCAAGCAAGGCCTCGGTGTCTTCTGAGTAATGGGAACAAAGTGCTTTTTATTTTTATTTTTTTAACTTTTATTTAGTAAATATAAATTTCCAAAGTACAGTTTATGGATTACAATGGCTTTTTCCCCCCATAACTTCCCTCCCAACCGCACCCCTCCCATCTCCCTCTCCCTCTCCCATTCCATTCACATCAAGATTCATTTTCAATTATCTTTATATATAGAAGATCAATTTAGTATATATTAAGAAAAGATTTCATCAGTTTGCACCCACACAGAACATAAAGTGTAAAATACTATTTCAGTACTAGTTATAGCATTACAAAACATTGGACAACACATTAAGGACAGAGATCCTACATGGGGAGTAAGTGCATAGTGACTCCTGTCATTGACACTCTTGTTTAAGGCGTCAGCAATCTCCCCAGGCTCTAATCCCCATGGAAGCCCCCTGAGCTTGCTGACTTTGATCTTATTCCAACAAGGTCATAGTCAAAGCAGAAGTTCTCTCCTCCCTTCAGAGAAAGGTACCTCCTTCTTTGATGGCCCCGTTCTTTCCACTGGGATCTCACTCGCAGAGATCTTTCATTTAGGTAATTTTTTTCTTTTTCTTTTTCTTTCCTTTTTTTTTTTTTTTTTTTTTTTTTTGGCAGAGTGTCTTGGCTTTCCATGCCTAAAATACTCTCATGGGCTCCTCAGCCAGATGTGAATGCCTTAAGGGCTGATTCTGAGGCCAGGGTGCTGTTTAGGGCATCTGTAATTAACACACAATTATTCTTAGGTGCTTAAATTTAACTGAAAAGTGATCCCTGTTAAATATAAGAGTGGGAATAAGAGAGGGAGGAGATGTACAATTTGGGACATGCTCAATCGGACTTGCCCCAAATGGTGGAGTTAGAATCGTGCCAGGGGATTCCAATACAATCCCATCAAGGTGGCATGTACCAAGGCCATCTCACTAGTCCAAGTGATCAATTTCAGTTCACAATTGATCATACTGATAGATCTAAGAGTCAAAGGGGTCACACAAACAAGACTAGTGTCTGCTGATACTGATAAAATAAAAAAGCGAGAGAACGATCCAACATGGGAAGTAGGATACACATCAGACTCTTAGAATGGCAGATGTCCTAAACAAAGTGCTTTTTAAACAAGGTGGTGCCTCACTATTATGAAATAGGTAGAGCAAGCTGAGGCTCTAGAGTACCTTTGCGTTAGCATTGGGAACAAAATCACTATAATTTCAAAAGAGATGCTCGGTACTCTGTCTTATACCAGAGATCGCTGAGGGAGACAAAAAGTGATCATATATAAAAATACAGAACATTCTTCAGTGCTGCTGCAGTGCTACTGCAGTGCCCATCGCTCCTCACAAGTTCATCCAGGTTCACCTGCGTGAATTGGCCATGCCTTCCTTCCGTTCCTCCAGAGCACACTGAGCGTCCCCCAGCACAGCATCTTTCATCCATGGCTTTATGTTCTTTGACTGTAGGTAGCAATTTCAGTTTCTTAATCTGGTGGGTATTCCAGACTCAAAGACAGGTGATTACTAGATAAATTGATGAGTAAATATCTGAATAAATTAATAAGCTACATATCAATGAATAAAGCAAAAGAATATATTTGAGGGGCAGGTGTTGTGGCTACAGCTAGTGGTGCCAGTATCTCATATCAGAGTGCTTGGGATTGAATCCCACGTCTGTTTCCAATCCAGCTTCCTGCTAATGAAACTAGGAGGCAGAAAATGATGGCTTAAATAGTGGGTGCCATCCACCCACATAGGAGACCCACATGAAAATCCTGGTTCTTGACTTCAGCCTGGCCCAACTCTGGCTGTTACAGGCACTTGGGGAGTGAAATCTCTCTCTCACCCTCTCTCTGTGCTTTCAAATAAATGAATAATTTTAAAAAAGGATGCACTTGAAAATAATAAAGTAGAAATATTTGTGTTCATAACTGTGAAATATACTTTTGAATCCCTCTGCTGCTTCCCCAGGCCATAGCAGAGAGCTGGATTGTTAGAGGAGCAGCGGAGACGCGAACCAGCGCCCATACGGGATGCTGGCGCCACAGGTGAAGGATTACCCTACTGTGCCATGGCACCAGCCCCAAGAGCAAGTTCTTTCTTTGGATTATTACAAGTAAACAATGAAAATTTTACCTTAATTCATTTAATTTTTTTTCATTAGATCAGATCCCAGTAAATCACCTATGGAAATATATTCACTATTTCTCACTGCAACATTAACCAATGTATCTACATTAAGCCTAGTGAAAATTTACTTTGAATTCTCTCCTCCCACCCTTTTCCTTCTCTTTCCTTGTCAAGTCATCCTTCCCTCCTGCCTTCCCGCCTCCCATCCTATCTTCTTCCTGCCCTTCCATCCCTCCCTCCCTTATTTTCCTCTATCTTCTTATCACATAGCATTAACTAAAGTACACTTTATCTCAATTATACGCCAGAGACCTCAAATGTTGCACTAAGGGGCACAACCATACTTTCTTCCATTACTATATACAAAACATGCTACAGATTCATTTCTATATGATCTCAACTTGGGGTCAAGTTTAACCAGAGTAATGACTGCTATGTGTGATGAGGTCTCAAACTTTTCAACAGTGTGAACTATATTGCTTGTTTCATTTAGATGTCACTTTGTCTAAATTCGAGTATATGTCTTCATTATCTCAATTCTTGGCATACTGCTTTAATAAACATTAATTTCAGGTTTCTCAGACAACATGGCACTGTTCACAACATGTTCACAGCATTCAGACAAGTTTGGAAATTCCTCCAGACAAATTGATCCACATTTTAATTCTTTTTTTTAGCATCGATGACTCATGAATGAGGGCAGAGTCCTTGTTTTGTTAGTATTTTCTACAATACACTTGAGTTCATGCAGCATGTCATTTCAACAATGTGCAATATGTCAACTTTGAAAACTAAACAAACCAGATGACACAGTGCTTGCACTACAAAGAACTTGTTTTTATCCCCCAACCTATCATTGCTAACTCAATTGCTTTGACTTTTGTTCCCCACAAATCCCACATCTGGCTCAATTCCAACTCTTTTTTGTTGTTGTTTATTCATCAAAAATTTTTTTATCAGCTGAGGATTATACTCAAAGTGTTTTGTTTTGTTTTATTTCATTTAATGATTTTGTTTCTATATAAATCCTTTCATTTCTGATGCAAGGGTTATGGAAAATTTAAGATGTTCTTTTTTCTGTTTTTGTCAAAAAATCTTTGAAATATATAAAAGAGAGACTTCTTGAATAAATTGTATTATTGGGGTATTGTTTATTTTTAAAAACAGGTATTTTTATTTCACATGGTGCTCTTAGATGCAATGGAAAAACCTCAAAAATATAATTGTAAATTACAGATCTACATGGTAAATCAAATATATCTATATTTGAACACACAAAAAATGCATTTGATTTTTCATATTTAGGCACTTCCCCAAGATATAAAATTCTAGTGTTCTGGGTCAGCATATTGACCCTCCTCTAAGGCAAAGAAGTTTAGTAGTAACAGAAAGAATCAAAGAAAACCAAGAAACTGTTGGTCTACTAATTTGCATCAGAGTCAGAGGGCAAATGAGAACTATGAGCAATTCACCTTGGACTGGATTTGAGAAACCACAATTTTGAAGGTGAGCTCTTACAGGAGAGATAGAACCAGTTTTATGGTGAGTGGGCCTGGAGAAAAAAGAAATTTTAAGAAATTTTGATTTGTAAGTATTGTGTAAATGCTATTGACCATGCAAAATACTAAATGTCCTAAAAGACTAAAGCAAAGATGTTAAATTACTTTTAACCTTTATTGTATGGTAAATTGATATTTATTTGACTATAAACGTGTATTGTCAAAAGAAGACCACAAAAAATGGTGTATTATAGAGGTTTTAGTCACACATACACACACATACATGCAGATAATCAAATTGCAACATTGGTTACTTCTTCTGAGAAAGACTGAGGAGAGGAAAAGCCAGTTTCTATATTAATTTTCTGCACAGTCAAATAATGAATATTTTAAGCAAGTATGGGTTACTTTTTCAGTTTGAGAAATAAGCACATTTTTGATATATTATGGCACCTGTAGCATTTTGTTTACCTGTTTGATCACTAAAACCAATATTGACATAGATATTACATTGATGAGTATAAAAAACCCAACATTGGTGAAAAACAGAATCTTGAAAATTTTTCTAGCAGAAAGTTCTAGGAATGTTTACATTAGCTCAGATTTACATAAACATCAATCTCAGGTCACAAAAAAAGCAACCAAAAAAGAAAGCATTTTCTAAAAGTTTGTTTCTATTCTATGTGGTCTTCTTGTGAAACAGTTTCTAGTGTGCTAGGTGAAACTCCTGAAACTCACATATTAAAACTCTGATCTCAGCCGGCACCGTGGCTCAACAGGCTAATCCTCCGCCTTGAGGCGTCGGCACATCAGGTTCTAGTCCCGGTCAGGGCGCCGGATTCTGTCCCGGTTGCCCCTCTTCCAGGCCAGCTCTCTGCTGTGGCCCGGGAGTGCAGTGGAGGATGGCCCAAGCGCTTGGGCCCTGCACCCCATGGGAGACCAGGAAAAGCACCTGGCTCCTGCTATCGGATGAGCGCAGTGTGCCGGCTGCAGAGCGCCGTCCGCGGCGGCCATTGGAGGGTGAACTGATGGCAAAGGAAGACCTTTCTCTCTATCTCTCTCACTGTTCACTCTGCCTGTCAAAAAAAAACAAAAACAAAAACTCTGATCTCCTCTACTTCAGAATGTAACTATATTTGGAGACAGAGCCTTTAAAGAGCTTTTTGGTTTGATGTTTAACGTTTTGCTATTAGGGTAGGGTGTATCCAGTCTCACGGGCATCACTATAGAAACAGGAAATTTGGACACACAGAGACACCAGGAGAACATGCTCATAGAGGAGAAGCCTATGGAGACAGGGAGAAGACAGTCATCTACAAGCCAAAGAGCAAGGCGTCAGAAACAGACAACTCTCTTGTCTAAGCCACTTCCTCTGTGGTGTTTTGTTATGGCAGCCCTAGCAAACTTAATTCAACAGATTTTAGGAAAAGATGGTTCTACTGTATTAATATCACAATTAATAATCAGCTATTTTTGTTCATATCATATTAAGCATTATGATATACAAAAAACTGTAAAACTGTAAAGATCTTTAATGCCCTTATTTGCCTCTCAAAGCGACAGAATGTAGATATTCCAGCAGATTCATCTTTATTTAAAGAGTCATATTGAAAGTTAAGTGTTGGGCTGGCGCTGAGGCATAGCAGGTTAAAGCCCTGGCCTGAAGCACCAGCATCCCACATAGGCACCGGTTCTAGTCCTGGTTGCTCCTCTTCCCATCCAGCTCTCTGCTCTGGCCTGGGAAAGCAGTAGAAGATAGCCCAAGTCCTTGGGCTTCTGCACCCATGTGGGAGACCCAGAAGAAGCTCCTGCCTCCTGGCTTTGGATCAGCATAACTACGGCTATTGCGGCCATCTGGGGAGTGAACCAGCGGATGGAAGATCTTTGTCTCTGTCTCTACCTCTCACTGTAACTCTGTCTTTCAAATAAATAAAATAAATCTTAAAAAAAAAAAGGAAGTTAACTGTTATACTCTCTGGAAAAGACACATGTTACACATTGCTCAGAACAGAAACCTAAGGCCTTCCACTGCTTTAGCTGGTGATGTGGGTGACCCAGGCTGTAATCTACTGCAGCCAGTGGGCTAAGGAGCCCACTGAAAACCTTGGGCTCCAGGTCCATCCCACTGAGTTGTCCCAGTCCAGGACTGCACTCAGCATACGTCAGACCATGACATTCCAAAGGGTTCAGAGAAAAATTCCTCCACGGGTAAGTACTTTGGTAAAGGTAAAGATAAATATTCATGGGAGTTAATCCCCATTTCCCATTACTTTCATACCTGTGTCTTTATGAGCCTTTCAGTTTTGGCACAGGGGACAAAAAATAATAAAAAGTCTGTTTTAGTATGAGGCTTTCTGAAGATGCCTTTTGAGAGTTGATGCTATATCTTACATAAACAGTGCAATACCTGTATCCATAGTCCATTTCATTGTATGGACTGTGTCCTTCAATTTGTCTCTCTTGTTAGCCAAGGTCCTGTTGTTTTTGTAGGTGATAAAATCCAGGCAGAAGTTTTTAAAAGCTTCAGCCTCAAACTTAATTAAAATGTCTGTTTATCACCAAACATCACAAGGCATAAATTATTTGAATGTTTCAGTTTATTTGGCTCTGCAAACATGCCACTTTGATGGATATAAATTTGGCTTCACTTGTAGATAGCCATAGTCTTGAACGTGATAGGGTGAAATATTACAGAAAATATGGAATAGGCATGGAGTTCTGCCATATATGTTGCTACTGCTTATTACATTACCAAAATATGAGTAAATGAGAAAGTGATAATAGACACTGAAAATACAATGAAAAGGGATTAAAATATTAATAGAAGAAGATTGTTTTGAAATAGCAACCCAAATGAATATTGGAATGATTATTGAAAACTTAAACTTTCTTACACGTAACTGTAAAGTTTTTCAGTTTCACTGGACAATAGGCAAATTGTTGTTTTTGAATAATTTAAACTTTCTTATTGAAAACTTTCAAAATGGAATTGAATTGGATATTTTGCTGTTTTTACTGAAGACAGGACTATATGGCCTCAATAAATTTTCCTTCTTAGAATTCTCAAATGCAAGGTGGTCAGTGTAGATTTCCAAATAACTAAGAAACATGAAAATCTCCTTTCCCCATTAAATCATAAAAACACGCTTTAAGTTGTCTGGATTTCATGAAGTCTGGCCTGCAGGTAAAGAAGTGGTATGTGCTAGGGGCCACAATTTGTTTGAACTTGGCAGTCTTTATTGCCCATTTTAATTAATTTTCTTTGTCGCATTCCATATATTTCCTTTACTGCATTCAAGGGACTGTGTAGCAGTGCCCCAGGGTGGCTAATTTAACACCTGAAATTTCCATTATTTTATCCTATGCCTCAGCTTGACTAGTAGGCAACGATGTGCGTGAGCATGGCATAGAAAATTCCCATAACAGGCATTCTGTTTCGGATAAGTTCGCATTAAAGGATCTTAATAGGGACAGCATATTTTCTTTGAAGTTCCTGGGCAGGGTCTTTTGCAATTCCCTTGTTGCTTTTATTTACCCAGAATATAAAGCTACCCCAATGTTTGTGCTCAGTTCCAATCTCATTAGCTTGGTGTTTGCATTCACTATGTATGTAATCATGAAGAATTCTTTATTTGAAAAAGGCCACTGGGAATATATACATGTGTGCATGTACATGATTTGATTAGAAATTCTTTGTGTAGTTATGAGTGTGAGGCAGAGGACTAAAGATACAATATTATATTCTACTTAAATTCAAATCTCAAACTTCAATTCAGGCTGTGAGCCCCAGGAGAAATCATGTCACATGTCCTCTTTTTCCTCAGCTATATAGTGGGGAGAACAATAGTGCTTTGCTCACAAAATTGCTATATGAATTAAATTAAATAATAGGCTATAAAGGTACCTAGCAAACTATAAAGCAAAATAAACACATTACCTGTTTAAACTGAGTTAAACAGGATAACAGGATAACAGGGTGGTGATGGTATCAGTCAGACCTGGATTTGAAACTCCTTTCTACTACTTACTAGTTGCTTGATGTCTATTCACCTCGGTGTTTGTCATCCATAAAATGGGTGTAATAACAGAACTTCTTTCCCACATCCCATATGGGCATCAGTTCATGTCCCAGCAGCTCCACTTTTTTTTTTTTTAAGATTTATTTATTTACTTGAAAGTCAGAGTTACACAGAGAGAGTAGGAGAGGCAGAGAGAGAGGGAGGTCTTCCATCCACTGGTTCACTGCCCAGTTGGCTGAAATGGCCAGAGCTTGCCAGTCCGAAGCCAGGACCCATTTTCTACTGCTTTCCTAGGCCACAGCAGAGAGCTTGGTCGGAAGTGGAGCAGCTGCACCTAAAAGTGGCACCCATATGGGATGCCGGCACCGCAGGCAACGGCTTTACCTGCTATGCCACCGTACTGCCCCCAGCAGCTCCACTTCTGATCTAGCTCTCTGCTAATGGCCTGGGAGAAGCAGTGAAAGATGGCCCAAGTAGTTGGGCCTCTACTACCCACACGGGAGACTCATAAGAAGCTCCTGGCTTTGGTCTGGCCCAGTCCTGACCACTGCGACTGTCTGGGGAGTGAACCAGAAGATGTGGGGGATCTGCCTCCCTATCTCTCTCCCTGTCTCTCTCTCTCCCTTTTTTTTGTAATTATTTAAAATAAATAAATAAATCTTTAAAAATAGTTCATGCAAAGCATTTACACAATGGCATGGTAGAGTAATCACTAAGATGTGATTCAGGCAGAGGAAAAAGGAAATATTTCTTGGGCTTGCTGAGTTAATAGAATCAAAATGCTCTGACTGCATGGGCGTGAGAAAGAGCAGCATTAATGGTGGCATGCAGTCTCATAACTCATTCTTGTGAATCATGCTGATGCCTCTGTATATGAGACAAAGATGAAAGTGCGTTGTTAAAATTTGTCCATATATCATTCCTGTTGGGAAGGGTGGAAAATCCAACATCAGGAAGACTGATCTTCCAACTGCCAAAGGTTACCAGTTTTAGAAAGAACTGAAATAAAATATATTGTGCCTCTTGTGATAAACAATCTCTCATTTTGAGAATTCTGGCTCTCAATTTTCATTAAAAAATTCTAATGCTGCTTGCAACGGGATTTTGAAAATTAAACCTGATTAAAAGAAATGACAAGGGGGCAATGGACTGTAATCAAGTAAGGCAGTCTCAGAAATTTTCTTGGCAACAACAATGCTGTCAGTATTTTGGAAATATTCCCATATCTGTACATTAATGTAGTATTTAAAAAGAATCATCAAAATGCTTATAGTTTAGTGGAAGAGATTATATTGATATGAAGGAAAAACTTCAAAAATTAGGATAAAATGTAAATTTGAAGGAAAAATATAATAAAGCCATGTGATTAAGAGAACCTTGGGTAATTTCATGAAGAACATGGGAATTGGTCAAGCCTGGAAGTTGAAAGTTTCAATAAATACACCACTGATCCACTGTAGATAAAGACACAAATATATAAAACTAATCATGCAGAACATTTTAAGAGATATTGAGTTGACCTGTCTGCTTAGATATAGAAAGTGGCTTGTTAAGGGAAAAAAGGATAAAGTTGCCATCAATTACATAATATCATATTAAATAATTATATAATTCGGGCCGGTGCTGTGGCGCAGTGGGTTAAAGCCCTGGCCTGAAGCGCCAGCATCCCATACGGGCGCCTGTTCTAGTCCCAGCTGCTCCTCTTCCCATCCAGCTCTCTGCTACGGCCTGGGAAAGCAGTAGAAGATGGCCCAAGTCCTTGGGCCCCTGCACCCACATGGGAGACCCAGAAGAAGCTCCTGGCTCCTGGCTTTGGATCGGTGCAGCTCCAGCCGTTGCGGCCATCTGGGGAGTGAACCAGCAGATAAAAGATCTCTCTCTCTGTCTCTACCTCTCTCTGTCACTCTGTCTTTCAAATAAATAAAATAAATCTTAAAAAATAACTATATAATTCTCTTTCTATTATAGAGAGTGTTGGAAAAGGAAGATATGGGCAAGAGTGAGTTGAAAGGCTATGGTGGGGAAAGTGAAGACCTGAAGTACAGGGCTGGATTGAGTACTGCACCTATATGAATAGTAGTGAGCAGAGAGAAAGATTATCTTGCATAATACAAGGACTTGACTGAGCTTCCATCTGCTGGTTCACTCCTCAATTGGCTGTAACATCCAGCGCTGGCCTAGAACAAAGCCAGGAGCCTGGAACTCCATCCAGGTCCCCTGTGGGGTGACAGGGCTCAAGTATTTGGGCCATATTCTGCTGCTTTCTCAGATGCATTAGCAGGAAGCTGAATCAGGAGTGCAGCAGCTGGGACTGCAACCAGAGCACATATAGGATCCTGGTATCCCTGGCAGTGGCCCAACACACTGTACCAAATTACAATCTCCAATAGACTTTTTGTTTATTTATTTTAATTCTTTTTGAAAGGCAAAGAAACAAAGATACATCTTCTATCCTCAGGTTCACTTCTCAAATGCCCACCACAGCCAGGGCTAGGGCAAGCCAGGAGCCCATCTGGATCTCCCATGTGGGTGGCAGAGACAAGTAATTTGAGCCATCATGTGCTGCCTCCCAGTGTGCATTAGCAGGAAGCTTGATGGGAAATAGAGTAGCCAGAAGTCCAACTAAGCACTCTCGTATAGAACACAGGCTTCCCAAGCAGTGACGTGGGCCCTTGTGCCAAATGACCACCGTCTTCCTTCTTTTAGTTGTGAGTGTTAAATGTGTCTTGCTTTCCTTTATTTACACCTGCCCTGTGAAACAGCATAAAAGAAACATAAACTTTTTATTTTCCTCAACATGGCAGTTACTCACATGTGAGGAGGCAGCTGTCATGGGCTACTCTGCTTTTGTTTCCAGAATAAAAACGTTGGTTTTGTTCATTTCTTATTTGAGGAATGTTTAGCTGCGTTAGCTGCATTTTCAACACATCCACACCACTTTTATTGTGTGCTGCTCTGACCTGATCATTCTAGAACAAATATTTGAAACATGCCACAAAAAAAACCCAATGTGATGAGATCCAAAGATAAAGGAATAATGAAGACTGCCAATTTAAGAAGTTATTATGAAAAGCAAGTAAATATAAATGAGTTACAACTTAGCACTTGATATTGCAAAACTCGGATTCCCATTTTTCTATTATTATAAAAATTATATAATTTTCTAATAACTTTAGGTTTTGTGTTGACATTAGTAAGATTGATATTTAAAAAAAAAAGACAGTGTACAAAACTAAGTCATGTTTTTAAAAATTATTATAAACAATTGGGTGTGTATTGTGATGCATCAGGTTAACTAGCTATTGGGATGCCGACATCCATAATGGAGTGCATGTCTTGGATCCTGGGTGCCCTACTTTTGATCCACCCTCCTGCTAATGTGCCTGGGAAGGCAGCAGATGATGGCCCAAGTTCTTAGATCTCTGTTAGCCATGAGAAAGGCCCAGATGCAGTTCTAGGATCCTGGCATCATCCCAGGCCCCATTATTATGCACCTTTGGGAAATGAACTAGCAGATGGAAGGGATATTTCTGTGTGTGTGTGTGTGTGTGTGTGTGTGTCTGTGTGTCTGTGTGTCTGTGTCTGTCTGTCTCTTTCTGTCTCCCTGTCTGTCTTTTGACTCTGACTTTCAATAAATAAATCTTTTAGAATACATACTCCAAACAATTTGCAAAGGTTGATCAATAACATGCAAGTGCTTACTCTCTAAGATAAAGCAATCTGATTCAAAATGTGGAAAGCTAGTTTGCCATGGAAAGAGTTAACAACATGTGTTGAAAGTCATGGTTAGTTACTTTCTTAGCACCATGAAAATAAAGGTCTTGCCTTGTGTTTCAACCAGAAAGAAGTCAGTGCCACATATTTTAGTGGAAAAATTTATACAACAAAAATTGCAACCAATTCAGAAATTTATGCAATATTACAAAGGAAACAGAGAAAGAATGAGAATTTTTAATACTCAAAATCATGAATAAAAAAGGTTTAATTAAAAATAGAACAGGACTAGACTTTGCATTAGTCCAAGTTTTTTGGATAATAAAATCAGCTATTAATACTTGAAAATGCATTAACCAACTTTGTGTTAAGGACTGATTTAATAAACTTTCCTGACATTAATTCAGAGAATGTGATGACCCTAATAACCCTCTAAAATATCTTATGTTTAATGTCCATTCTTTTTTAATTACATTCACAAATACTGCACTAAAATCTTGACATTCTAGCACATTTTTATCAAAACATAATATATTGGATATTCTTGTAATATCAAAATTTCATGATAGAATTCTAGCTTGGGGATTTATCATTATACACATTGGAAAAACACTTGGATCTATGAAATGCGTGGATGCTGATATACAGAAAGTCTGTCAAGAAGACTCACTTAACACAAAGCAACCGTCACGGGGGAAGAATAAAACCCAATATCCAGCGGTGTTTGAGACGTCAGAGAAGAACTATGGTCAGGTGATGTGAAATACATCAGAGATTAAGAACATGAGGGGGAGAGGGCATTGGAATTAGCAAGAAGAAAACCATCTGAGGTCTCTAACGGATCTGTTTCAGAAGAATAATGGGGCTGGAATTTAGATAGCAACAGTTTAAAAGGGGCCCTGGAAGCATAGAAGGTTGAAACAGTGGGTGCAGATTAATCATGATAAAAAATATGGTAGTGAAATGAAGGAAAAATATATTGCATGATAGTTGAAATAGTAGGGTGAGGTGAAAGTTTTCTTTCAGTTTCTTTTTTTTAATACTGATGAGGTCTCTGAATATTTAAATATTAACAACAGAAGAAGGACTTAGAAGAAAGGAGATGAAAAGACAGACAGAAATTCAAGGATCAGTCCAAAAAACATAAAAAATTTCAAAAGGACATTCTGATTCAAGAAGCTGAATGCATATCAGAAAAGAAAAACTTGAGGAAGTCCTCAGCAAGATGCAATATAAAATCAAATTATTAAAAGTCAAAGACAGGGCTGGTATTGAGGCACAGTGGGTTAAAGCCCTGGCCTGAGGCGCCAGCACCCCATATGGGCACCAGTTCGAGACCCGGCTGCTCCACTTCCAATCCAGTTCTCTGCTGTGGCCTGGGAAAGCAGTAGATGACCCAAGTCCTTAGGCCCCTGCACCTGCATGGGAGACCCGGAAGAAGCTCCTGGGTTCTGGCTTCGGATGGGCGTGGCTCCAGCCGATTCGGCCAACTGGGAAATGAACCAGTAGATGAAAGACCTCTCTTTCTCTCTCTCTCTGCCTCTCCTCTCTGTGTAGCTCTGACAAAATAAATAGATAAATAAAAATAAAAAATACAACAAAAATAATAAAAGTCAAAGACAATGGAATTTTGAGAGCAAAAAGAGAAAAGTGGCTTGTCACATTAAAGGAACTTCCAAAGACTATCAGCAAAAAACCCGGCAGGATATAATGGAGTGATATGATCAATTCAAAAGGATAAAAGAAAAACTACCAATCTAGAATACTTTACCATTAAAACTTTCCTTCAACAATAAAATAGAAATAGGGACTTCCCCAGTTAAGTGAATGCTGAGGGAGTCCATCCACACCAGGTATGCCTTACAAGAAATGTTAAAGGGAGGCTGTCAAGTAAATAGCAACATGAAAGCATAGAAAAATATAGTTTGCAGTGAACATGGAAAACTGAAACAATCTACTGACAGTGCATAAATCACTCATAATTCTAGAATATAATTTAAAATCCAAAAGTATAAAAATTAACTATAACTATAACTGTAAAATAGATTAATGGACACACAATTTATAATGGCATAATTTGGGACACCATGAACAGTATATGGGGGAGGGGAGAAAATAGAGATTTTGTATGCAATCCATATTCAGCTTTTTAGCAGCTTAAAATAGAGTAAAACAACTTTAAGCTGTTTTATGAAAGTTCTATAATAGCTGCAAATATAAAAGATAACCAAAAAAAAAAAAAAAAGAAGAAGAAGAAGAAGAAGGAATCCAATCAGGGCACTACAAAATATCAGCAAAATATAAAGAAAAGCAGCAAGGAAGGAAAAAAAGAGAGACAAAGGCCATAAAAACAGATAGAAAACAATGAACAAAATGCTTATTCTTTATCATAATTATTTTTAACTTTTTCTCAATTATTTATTTATTTGAAATGGAAAGAGAACAGATTGACACAGATTGCAGACATTCACTGGTTCATTCCCCAAATGCACACAACTGAAATGACGGGGGTCAGGTGAAGACAAGAGTACGGAAGTCAATGTTGGTCCCCTCAGGTGGGTGGTAGAGACCCCAACCACTGAGCCTCCTGTACTGTGCATTAGGGAATGGAGAATGGAGCCAGGACTCAACCCAGAGCTTTCCAAGTTAAGTAGCATCTTAACTACTGTGCCAAAAGCTCACTGAAATTTACTCATTTTATTCACACAGGTACTCTTATAGGGATGCAGGTGTTCCAAGCAGCATCTTAACCACTGCACTAAAAGCCTACCACAATAATTAATTTAAACATAGATATAGATATAGATATAGGTTACACTCTCCAATCAGATAGTATAGAGCAGCTAAATGGACATAAATAAAATACAACCATATGCTGTCTTCAAGCACAGTAACACAATGAATCACATGATCAATCAATTGAATGGTTAAAGAGCATTTCACAAAACCTCATACTCTCTCATGACAAAAACACTCAACAACCTAGGAATAGAAGAAAAATAACTCAATTTAATAAACATCATACATGAAAAGTGCACAGGTGACATCAGACACCATAATGAAAATGAAAACTTTTCCCCTGTGATCAGGACAAAGGACAGATGTCAAATTTTGCCATTTCTATCAACATATGGTTGGAAGTGCTAGCTACAGGAATTAGGAAGGAAAAACAAGTAGAAGGTGCCCAAACCCAGAAGTAAGGAGTCAAAATAATTCTGTTCACAGAAGACACGATCATATATGTGCATAAAGACAGATATAAACCAATGCAGTAGAATAGAGTTCAGAAGTAAACTCACACACATATGGTCTATTCATCATTGAAAAGGGTACCAAGAAGACACAAATAGAGAAGTCATAACCTATTTAACAAACAGTGTTTGGAAAATTGGATATCAATGTGCAAAAATATAAAAGTGGCCTTTTATCTTACATCATGCATAGACATCCATTCATGTTGATTAAAGAATGAAATGTAACTGTTATTTTAAAAGATTTATTTACTTATTTGAAAGGCAGAATTCCAGAGACAGAGAGAGAGAGAGATTTTCCATATCTTCCATCTCTTGGTTCACACCCAAATTGCCTCAAAGGCCAGGGTTAGGCAGGGCTGAAGCCAGGAGCCAGAAACACCATCTGGATCTTCCAGATGTATGACAGGGGCCCAGGCACTTGAAGTTATCTTACACAGCTTTCCCAGGTGTATTATCAGGTTGGAAAGTGGAGCAGCTGGGACTTGAATCAGCACTGGTAAGGATGCAGGTATTACTGACTGCAGTTTTAACCGCTGTACCACAATACAGGCCCCTAAAACGTAACTCTTAAAATTGTAAAATTACTGGTAAAAATATAGGGGAATAGATTCATATTTGACACCAAATGTGTAGCTAAACAAAAGTGAAAATATCCAAGTGGGACTCTATCAAATTAAAATAGTTCATCACAGCAAAGGAAACAATCAAAATGATGAAAACATTCAGACCGTGAAAGTACGTGTATACAATGCAATATTACTCAACCATAGAATACATGAAAACCATATCATCGTGTGCTGCAGTAAGGAGGAAATTTGAGGACACTGCCCGAAGTGAAATAAGCCATTCACTGAAGGGTAAATACTGCGTGATTACGATGATTGGAGGTATTTAAAGTGGTAAACATCAACAAGGAAGACATAGACTTGAAGAGGGGCAGGGCGAGGAATGGGAATTGCTATTTAATAAACATAGACTTTCAGTCACACATGACAGAAAAGTCCTAGACAGTTGCTGTCCCGCATTGTGCTTATGGTTAACCATACTATACTTTTAAAGCTCTTATAAGAGATTAGATATTGGATTATGGGGTTTTTAAAACACCAATGGAAGAAAAAAGAAGAAACTTGCAAAGTACCAGCAATCACAACATTTTCTGTATTGTTGATAATTAGTAAGAAATCAGCACATACAACCGACTGCTACTGACATCCAGGAAAAATAAAGGCTGACTGGAAGTGGTGAAATATGCTGTTTCTAATGTTCTCTAGTATTTTACTCCTCTTTGCCAGACTTTTAATTTAATTGTTTGTTTGAAAATGCCAGTGCTGATGTTTTTAGTGAAAATCTATTTGTTGTAAAAAATAACACAGCTGTTGGTCATATGGCAAGTTTCTCTAGGAAGAACTGGGAAAATCCGAAAAGATCAAGCAATGTGATTTAGATGCTTTGTGGAATCTTTAGGTTAGGAGAAAACACTGTTTTGGATGAGTAAAGTCTGATAAGTCTGATACAATCTATGCCTATTTGACAGAAGATCAGATTCTGAGATGACTCACAAGTTGTCTATGAAGAGTTAGACTCATAAATGAGGCTTTGTATTCAAAGCAAGACAAATGTACTCAGAGAAAAAAAAATCGGCATAAGTAAATTCAGTCTGTAGCAGAGGATTCTTATATTTGGTCTTAACATACCCACAAACTGGCATGGATGTAAGGATGATTCTCAGAATATCTAACAAATTACATCTCAGATGAACTGACCAATCAGAATGGAGATCAGCCATATAAAACAATAGTAACCTCCTAGTGTGATAAAAGCAGGGAAAGTTACTGATCTCTCAGGTGCCAGTCTTCAAATAGACATATGGGGATAAAGTTGAAGAATTCTAACATCCCTTTCCCTTATTTGCTGCAGAAAGAAGCAGTACCAATATATTCAGGTTAAGCAGAGTATATTAAAATGATTTATTTTTATTCTACTTTGAGTTATGTTATTTTGACTTTTTTAAGGATAATGATTTAATGTACAAGCAAGAACTACTGTCATGACCCTTATAATAATCAGAAGTGCAAAAGTAGTCACATCTACAGTACCAGTTATAAGGTTGAGTATAAGTCAGAACTACATGCTTCATGTGTGCAATCAGTAATTCATTTGAAACCCGGAAAGTAGGCATGAGTTTACCCATTTCACAGGTAATGAAACTGTGGCACTTAGAAGCTCAGTGGCTTGACTTAGGCAACCATGTCAGACAGGGAGTTACACTAATATATGTCTGTTTCCAGATCTTGTTATTTCATGTTTGATGAATAATGCAAATTAGTTTTATTTTGGTTAGATTGAATTAAATCTCTTTATCTCACGCTGACCTTCACAAAATCTAACTTAGGCCCATTTCTTAGATCAAGGGAAATTATTCCAAGGTTGCCAATTAGCACACACAGAGGATGGAAACATTCAGAGGCAAAAATATCTTTGTTTCCAAATCGATTTACATATCAAAGGTTTTTGGACAAGGTTGGAATAAACAGTTCAGTTTCTGGAAACTTATTTAAATCAACTTTCACATTCTTTGGAGCAGTTAACCACAATATTTTAATGGGAATTTATAAGCATCTCAAGCTGGCACTAGATTTGTTCAGTATAGTGTAACTAAACATGGCACTCATTTTTAACTCATGACCTCACCAGTGTCTTGGTGGCTAACACTACACAGCTTTCTCATTTTAAGTCAGTCATTCATTCTGGCATTTTTTTTTTTCTTGCCTCAAGACTGAAAAAGTTTGAACCTATTGAATTTATTCTGTGGACAATGTGCCAGATACAGATGTTTTGCATATGATCCTTTTGAAGTCACATTTCTCAGAACAAGCTATTTACCTTGAATATCAAGTTAAAGAGCAACACATGAATAAAGAATTTTCAAAAGAGAGTCTACAGGTAGGTGCCTCTGTGTGGTACAAAACTGTACTCTCTTAACAGAAGAGTCCTAGAGAGACATTATTTGCTATCTCTATTCACTTTCCACCATCATTCAATACATTATAAAATTATATTATGGAAAAACCACCTTCTGCACTTTCAAGTACATGAGTTTTAACACAGCATCTGTATATTTCTACTACATAGCTCTACTGTGAGAAAGAGGAAAAAAAGAGGCACAAAAGTGAACTTTCAATCTTATCTCTGACAATCCTCTGACAATCATCTTGGAGAATATATTTGGCCACAAGAAGACTTTAAATTTTCTCTACTTAAGATTCTGGATTTCTTACCCTAAGAAAATTGAAAGATTGCAAAATTCTACACTTAGTTCATTTGCGATGAAAAAAATTTGTTTGTTTGTGACCAGAGTTTGGGTGATCATTTGATTTTTTTTTCTTTCAGAAATAAAACAGAATGAAGTGTCATAGCGGTTTTCATGTAATAAAGTTAAATTTGTCAAATAAAAGTTTTGTTTCTGGGGCAGCCTTTTAGAACAAAGTTAGGTTATCCTTTGGGACACATACATCCCATATCACAGTGCCTGGCTCCATGTCCTGGCTCTGTTTCAAATTCATTTCTTACTAATGTGCAATCTTGGAGGCATCAGGTGATGACTCTAGTGTTCTGTTCTGGCCACACACTTGGGAGATTTAGAGTGAGTTCCAGGCTCTTGGTTTCAGCCTGGCTCATTCCTGGTCGATGAAGGAATTTGGGGAGTAAAATAGATGATGGGTGCCAGCACTGAAGCATAGCGGGTAGAGCCGCTGCCTGCAGTGCCGGCATCCCACATGGGCGCAGGTTTGAGTCCCGGCTGTTCCACTTCTGATCCAGCTCTCTGCTATGGCCTAGGAAAGTGGAAGATGGCCCAAGTGCTTGGGCCCCTGTGCCCATGAAGGAGACCTGGAAGAAGCTCCCTGGCTCCTGGCTTTGGATTGGCCCAGCTCCTGCCTTTGTGTCCATTTGGAGAGTAAACCAGCAGATGGAAGACCCTCCCGACCCTGTCTCTGCCTCTGCCTCTCTGCTACAA
This sequence comes from Sylvilagus floridanus, assembly GCA_949820135.1. NCBI lineage: Eukaryota > Metazoa > Chordata > Mammalia > Lagomorpha > Leporidae > Sylvilagus > Sylvilagus floridanus. The sequence goes on along the minus strand of OX463228.1, from coordinate 37,142,876 downwards.
TGCCTTTCAAATTAATCAATCAATCAATCAATAAATCCTTAAAAAAGATGATGGAAGATACCTCTCTCTGCTTTTCAAATAAAAATGAATATAAATTAATAAATGTGCATTTCAATTAATGAATACATATTCATATATATGGATTCTGTGAGCTATCCTGCATTCATACTACTTTTCTTACCACAGCAATCCCAGGATGGATTAGTTTAAAAAACACTTTCATGCTTCTAGGCCTGGCTCTTGAGATGTACATGATAAATAAAATTACTTAGGTAATTATTTTCTTTACAATTAAATTATGGGTGTCAAGGATATCATATTTTATAGGTAAGTGTAGGTGGTCTTCAATGACACTCAAAGTTGATGACTGTCTTCATTGTTGGATGGAGTACCTGCCATCTCCTTCTTGGGGTACTAGCCTCAGGATTTAACTTCAAAGATGGAGAGCTGTGAGTGAGCATTGTATATGAAAGGAAGAAAATATTTACTTCATATGTTTAAAAGTTCTTGACACAGGGGCTGGAGTTATAGCATAGTGGGTAAAGATGCCATCTATGATATCGGAATCTCCTATGGGCACCAATTCCTGTCTCAGCTGCTCCACTTCCAATCCTGCCCCCTGCTAATGGCCTGGGAGAAGGAATGGAAGATGAATCAAGAGGCTGAGCCCCTAACACCCATGTGGGAGACCTAGATGAAGCTCCTGGCTTCTGCCTGGCTCAGCCCTGGCCACTGGATCCCCTTGGGGAGTGGACCAGCAGATGGAAGATTTTTCTGTCTGTTTTTCTCTCTCTTCCTATCTTTGTAATAGATCTTTTAAAAAAATTCCTTGATATATACGTTAAATTCTTTACTGTATGAAAAACAGATACAGTGTGTTATTTAATTAGAATAAATCCCAGGAAAGAATCATTATGGTATAAAAATCAATATTGCAATAAGCATTGAGTATAACATATTGCTGTAATAATATTTTAGTACAACTTTAATATCTATTTCATATTACTTTTAAATATCAATGTTTTACATTTATAAGTGACTTACCTAAACTCTATGAAATATCTAACTTTTAAAATAAGGGGATAATTTCATTAAATTGGAAAATAATGTTTTGTCCTTCAAGGAGTCCTCAGAACATGTTTACTCCTCCCGTACTAGAAAAATGTTAAGATGAAAGTAGAGAACTACAGAAAGAAAAAATTGATGATAAATATTGTAGCGGTTTCTGTAGAACCTTCCCTTAACTTAGTTCCAGCTCCAACTGCAGGCTCCCAAATGACCCGAGTACCCAGGGTTTTGTCAAAAGCATCCAAGGGGGTCCCCACACCATATGTCAGAGAAGATCTGGGCTGTAAAGCCAGATGGGCATAATATATATTTTTTTTGATAGGCAGAGTGGACAGTGAGAGAGAGAGACAGAGAGAAAGGTCTTCCTTTGCCATTGGTTCACCCTCCAATGGCCGCCGCGGCCGGCACACCGTGCTCATCTGATGGCAGGAGCCAGGTACCAGGTGCTTTTCCTGGTCTCCCATGGGGTGCAGGGCCCAAGCACTTGGGCCATCCTCCACTGCACTCCCTGGCCACAGCAGAGAGCTGGCCTGGAAGAGGAGCAACCGGGACAGAATCTGGCGCCCCAACCGGGACTAGAACCCGGTGTGCCGGCGCCGCAAGGCGGAGGATTAGCCTGTTGAGCCACGGCACTGCCCCAGATGGGCATAATATTAACATGATACCCTATCCACAGAAATCAGACCTTTAAGAAACTCCTTGATGTCGGCAAACAAAAGGCCACTATAGCAGTTCTGTGGGAAAATGGGTGAGGCTGAGGAGTCTGAAGTGTTGTAGGAATCAAGCAGGATCAGAAGAACCACATAAACGCATGCACAAGGGAACCTGGAAAGTGGTGTGAAAGAGTCAGTTTTTCACGGTGGAGGTCTCTAGCATCCAAGAATCCTAGAATCCTTGTCAGAGGAAGGGTGAGCACAAGAGTAACATAATGTCGTATAATGAAGGGGCGCACCTCCTTCCCAACCACATAAGCATATCAGCACATCAGTTGTGGTCTTGGTCTTTTCTTCCTCTGAAGGCGCTCAGATACTTTTTAAGCAAAATATAAGCCTCCTGGCCCATTCCCCTTCTACAGAGACAAAAAGGAAGCCTGTCAATTAGCCTATCCTCTCCTTGGACATGAAGTTTAGAATTTGTCCTCTTGTTCAGGGAAATGTTCAAGAAAAATCAAGGAAACCTATACTAGATGAGAGTCTTAATATACCTCATCTAGAGAAACCAGCCGTGTCAGTGCACATGCTCTGAAAAGGAGGCAAAAATTGGAATAGGAATTCAAGAACAATATTGGGTTAAATGCCCATGAATGATAAACCAGATGGAAGCAAGAGAAGGTAAGTGAGCTGTCAGTCCAATGCAGATCTGAAAACTGTGGGAGGAGATGGAGAAGTGGAGGGAAATTGAGTAGACAGGCTGTTTGATTGCAGCTTAGCTTTGTAAGCCCCAGCCAGGCCTTTAAGAGTTCTCTAAATCCAGGTTGCCTGTGGGAAAAGTTCTGCACTAGACAGCCAGTTTTGGTTCTGTTTCACCTGTCTTGTTGAATCACTTATCGAGAGCCCCAGCAGGGGTGGCTTCTGCTTGAATGCTGTCATGGATCCCTTAGGTGCAGTAACTAGACACAGTCCGCCAAATGTCCTCTCAGCAACAGAACATCTTGAAGTAAGATCTGAGAGGATACTTTTTTTAAAAAAAAGGACTTAATTTATTTGTTTGAAAGGCAAAGTGACACTGGGAGGAGAAGAGATTGAGAGAGAGAGAGATTGATCTTTCATCTACTGGTTCACTCTTCAAATGGCTGCAAAAGCAAGAGCTGGGCTACACTGAAGACAGGAGCCAGGAACTCCATCCTGGTCCCCACATGAATGGCAGGGACCCTCGTACTCAGGCTAGCTTCCTCTGCTTTCCCAGGCTCAGTAGTAGGACACTGAATTAGAAGTGGAGCAGCTGGGACTAGAACACTTGATTCTATGGGAGAGCTGGGGTTTGAGGCCCTGTTCTGCTTAGAATCTCATTTCCTGGACGTGAGCACTCTGTGAGGCATCAGATATTGGTTCAAATACTAGGGTCCCTGCCACCCATATGCAGTGCTGAATTGAGTTCCCTGCTCCTAGCTTTGGTCTGGCCCAACCCTGGCTATTATAAGCACTTGGAGTGTGAAAAGAGAAAGAAATAACTCTCTTCTCTCTCTCTCCCCCTTCCTCACTTTCAGATAAATGCGGCACTAAATGAAACTTAAAAAAAGAATGATTTTGTGGATATTCTTCATATTTGTACCCTGAGCATACTAGATCCAGATACCTGAGTCTATGTAGAAGTTGTTGAAGAATGTATCTTATGATTTCATCTCGTATTATGCTAGGGGATCATTAGATTGCAAGAGTAAACAGGGCTGTCTTAGATAGGACAAAGAGGTTTATTTACAAAGCAGCTAGTATATAAAGATGTAGTCAAACCACAAGAAATAGTACAGGTATCTAGAACTTGTGAAAACAAAAGTGTTAACACTCCTAGGACCAAAGGAATAAAAATAGCATATGTGGTTATCAGAAGCCAAAAGAGAGGACAGTGTAGAGAACACTGCTGAGGGAGGTGTCCATGTTTAAGTATTTTCCTCTGAAGCATGAGACAATGGATGAGATACAGGAAATAGCTACATATTTATATATGTGTGTGTGTATATATATGTATGTATATATATGTGTGTTATGTATGTATATATATGTATGTATATATATTTACTCATCTTTTCCTATTTGAATATTTGTTTCCACATGGTACATAAAACATCTAGAAAGAGAGCTAAATTTAAATCAATACATATTTCAAACTGCATACATAATTCTAATATGAAACTCTTATCTAGCTTAAATAAGAAATCATGTACTATTAGACCAAAGAGTTTTCTAACACTAAGGACAGTAAATAAAACAAAAGCAATTATCAAACATTTTAAAAAGTTATTCAGAGATTACAATTTATAAGATGAAAATTATTTTAAAGATTTATTTATTTGTTTGAAAGAGTTACAGAGAGAGAAAGACGGGTTGGGGGGGAGAGGAGCAGGAAGAAGAGAATATCTTCCATCTGCTGCTTCCTCCCTAGATGACCGCATTGGCCAGTGCTAGGCCAGTCCGAAGCCAGGAGGCAAGAGCTTCATCCAAGTCTCCCATGTGGATGCCAGGAACCCAAACACCTAGGGTATCTTCCACTGCATTTCCTATACTATTAGCAGAGAGCTGGATCTGAAGTGGAGCAGCTGGGACTTGAACCAGCATCCATATGGGATGTTAGCATTACAGGTGGAGATTTTATCCATGACACCACAATGCCAGCACCAGATTAAAATTTTTTCTAGGCTAGTCCTCCGCCTGCGGCACTGGCACACCGGGTTCTAGTCCCAGTCGGGGCGCAGGATTCTGTACTGGTTGCTGCTCTTCCAGTCCAGCTCTCTGCTGTGGCCTGGGAGTGCAGTGGAGGATGGCCCAAGTGCTTGGGCCCTGAACCCGCATGGGAGACCAAGAGGGACACCTGGCTCCTGGCCTCGGATTAGCGCGGTGCGCCGGCCACAGCGGCTATTGGGGAGTGAACCAACGGAAAAAGAAGACCTTTCTCTCTGTCTCTCTCTCTCTCATTGTCCACTCAACCTGTCAAAAAAATTTTTTTTCTTAATTAAGGACAACTTTTGTAACTATAAATCTATGCTCAAACATTAAAAAAGGAACGGGCTTTAATGTTCATTCAAATAACAGAATTAATTTCAAATAATAATAATAATATAAGTGAAACTAAAACAATTTTTACACTGTAAACTACTTTTGATAAAATAAAAAGATTCCATTTAAGTCTTACAATAATAATGAAGTTAGATTTTCATGCAAAATTTGTTAGTGCATTACACAAGAATAATAAGCCATTTTGGAGAAATAAGCCATTTTGGAGAAAAGCTTATTAAATTCTTTTCTATTGACATTGCAACTATCTTCAAAGAAAAAGGCAGCTATGAAGCATAATTAGTATGGTTTAGATAACATGCCAAGTTTTGTATTCCATATACACTATAAATGTGTTTGAAAGCCGAGATTGTGTCAAAACTTTAAATATCTACTGAATGAGAAGACTGAAACTAAAGATTCTTAAAATTCCTTTTGGTTTATTTGACATGTTGTTGAAGGTCATGAATATGGAAAAAAGGAACTATTACTTATAAAACACATAGCCAGATAAGAACATTTGACACATTGGTATCCTTTGTTGATATTGTATAAAATTCAGTACCAAAAGCTATAAAAAATAAACATTCAGAATTAGAGCTATGATGAAATTTCAAAAAGTTCAGGGAAATCATGTATTATGAAAAAACCATACATAGATTTTAATTTTGTATCGAAATAAATTTATTTCTTAATTCTGCTTACCTTTGTTGATATATTCATGTGGGAATAAACCCAAGAAATACATGTTGATGAAATATGCTAACTCAGTGTGACTTGGAATGAAAATATCAAGAAAATCATTTCAAAAAATCCATTTACGCTGCAGTTCCATAAAGTATGTGAGATTGATAACCCAGAAAATATTTATCCACCTTTTAATTTTCTCTGATACTAAGGCAGCAGTTTGGGTCTATCTACTAGTTTTGGTTCCCTGTCCTTAGCTCAGATATTAAGGTGTTAGCCCTTTCCTGCCTTGTAATTTGCATACTGCTCTGTTCATGCCCTAATCTGAACCATAAGGGGTCCTTTTTTGCTTTCATACATACCCTTTCTGTCCACGTACTGAACTGCTGGTTTGTATTCATCACGCTACTATGTCCTCATACTTTCCCAGAATAATCTCTAAAAATATCTTTGCCCTAGCTATAACCTAGCTTCCCTCCTAAATTGAAATTGTTTTTCACTCATAACCCAGATGATTTCCAGTTATAATGTAAATTGTATGTCCATTTTTCTCATAGATGGTTACATTCTTCCTTTTTGCAAAATAAATGTTCCTTAATAATTAATCTATAAATATACTTCCTGTCTTCCTAATTGCTCTCATTCGCTAACATATTAGCCACTTGCCCTCGTTCACTGTAGACTATAGTCACTGGCTTCCAGCTTTTTTTCCTTCGAAAACTTTCTGATTATGCACAGGAATAACAATTCTATCACAAATTAATCATCAAGAGCTTACCTATCAGAATCTTGATGTGAGCCTCTACAAAACCAGGAAACTTCAGTCAAAAACGCCCATGATTAGGCTCTACATTCATGTATCAGTCAGCTTTGCATTTTTAATTTCAGACATTCACTTTTTGCAACAACGTTTTCTATACTCTGAAATAAATTTCTCCATTGTCAGAAATATTTGACTCATCAGCACAACCAATCCATGTGTTCTTTTCTTAATGATTCATTTCTAACCTTGGCTTCATTTATATTCATTTCCCACCTCCTTGACATTTCCCATCATTTTCATCATTCCCTTGGCCATTACTGCCTCCATTGGCAAAAGTCTCAATTTTGAATGAATCCTTCATCAACTTTGTTCACACCAGAGGCAGAGCCACCATGTTCAGCGTGCAGTAAATAATAACACAAACAACTAGACTTTGTTTATGTAAATTTCTGCACATGAACTTCAAATCCATGCTAAGTGGTGCCCCGGAGCCTACTCTGTCTCTCTAGTGGGCTCATTTTCTCATGCCCTTAGGTAACAGGCTTCGAAATTTTTGCTCAGGCTCTGAAGACTCTGGCAGATGGTCTTGCTTTACTGTACAAATCCTTTTAGAACTTCTTTCTCTTACTACCAACATTCGAACCCAGCTTCTCTTCCTGCTTCCCACTGCAGTGCACACAGTGCTCTTCCCGCTGTGCACATGCTTAGAAGCCAGGCCTGTCTGTTGGCTTCTCAGAAACCGCTGCCTTTCGTGTCCACTCATTTTTCTGTGTCATTGTCCCAACACTTTCTACTCAATTATTTCTATTGCTTATTATTATTATTATTATTGTTTGACAGGTAGAGTTATCGACAGTGAGAGAGAGAGACAGAGAGAAAGGTCTTCCTTCCGTTGGTTCACTCTCCAAATGGCCGCTATGGTCGCTGCTGCGCCTTCCAAAACCAGGAGCCTGGTGCTTCTTCCTGGTCTCTCAGGAAGGTGCAGGGGCTCAAGCACTTGGGCCATCCTTCACTGCCTTCCCAGGGCCACAGCAGAGAGCTGGACTGGAAGAGGAGCAACCGGGACTAGAACCTGGCGCCCATATGGGATGCTGGCGCCACAGGTGGAGGATTAACCAAGTGAGCCACATGGCGCCAGCCCCTTCTATTGCTTTTAAATACCTTCTCTAATGGCTCTCATCTTTAGCAACCCTGTATTGACTCCCAAATCTCTGCTTATGTAGTGCATCTTTTCACAGATCTCCTTTGTAGTCAGACTGTTACAGAAAGCTGCCTAGATGCAAGGATTCTATACCTCAGTTCTCATTTTTCTCAGTGTAATCAAGAGCTTTCAATCCTCAAATACTCCAAAAAACCAAAACCAAAACCAAAAAAAAAAAAAAAAAACCCTTCTCAATTCTGCTAATTCTTGACTTTCTAGGACTTACAATATTTTAACTGTACTATTAAACAGTTTAATTAATTTTGGTACAAATAAGTTTCATTAGGACATGAACTCTGTTTCTTATTGTATCCCAGTATCAAAGGGATATTATAATGAAAGTAAATATTTGTTAAATAAATAAATGAAATAGGTACATTAGAGAATAGTCTATTTTAATGTAAGATAATGCTTAAGATGTATATATTTCAAAAAGGATACAGTATAGATCATTACGTTGTTAAAAACCATTTTCATTATAGGGAATATGCAACCCATATGTGTTGTTTTGTGGCAGTTGGGGGGATTCTAATCCATTTCACTTTTTAATTTAGTTAGGAATCTAAAATCAATACAGTAAAAACATTCTACACCGCCTAAATTGTATTACCAATGCTAGTGATATCAATAAATTACTACAGTTCTGTATACACTTTCTAATAAAAGATACAAATAGCTTACCCTTCCTCATCTTATAAACATCTCCAGGGTACATGTCATTTTTTTTCTAAACTTAAACATATATTTGGTGCACCTTCCAAACATACGTCATGTGTTAACATAAAGCAACATTGTCTAACAGAAATATAATGCAAGCCACATATGCAAATTTTTAGCAGTGACATTTAAAAACTGCAAATGTGTGAAAATAATTTAATAATATATTTTATTAAACTAAAACATCCAAAATATCATCATTTCATATTGTAACCAAAAACAAAACTCCTAATGAGATATTTTAAAAATCTGATGAAAAATCCAAAAACTCCTGTGAATATTTTTTGTTTACAGTGGTTTTTCAAATTAGATCCTAAATTATTGTACAAATGTCTTGAATTTATTTTCATAGAATTCACAGTTGCAAAGTTTTAGGCTCAGGGCCAGTGCCATGGTGCAGTAGGTTAATCGTCCATCTGCAGTGCCAGCATCCCATATGGGCGCTGGTTCTAGTCCTGGCTGTTCCACTTCTAATCCAGCTCTCTGCTATGGCCTGGGAAGGCAGTGGAGGATGGCCCAAGTCCTTGGGTCTCTGTACCCACATGGGAAACCTGGAAGAAGCACCAGGCTCCTGGCTTTGGATTGGCGCAGCTCCAGCCATTGCAGCCATTTGGGGAGTGAACCAATGGAAGGAAGACCTTTCTCTCTGTCTCTCTCACTGTCTATAATTCTACCTCTCAAATAAAATAAATAAAATCTTTAAAAAAAGAAGAAGAAAAAAATGTTTTAGTTTCATCTATTCAAGTTATTTGAGATTTAAAACTTTCCAAAATTAATTATGTATTGTTATCAAATTTAAATTAAATAAAATTAGGTTAAAAATTCAGATACTTAACCCCATTAAATACATTTCAAATGCTTAAGAGCCACATGAAACTTGTGGCTACCAAAACAGCACAGATACAGATAACTAAGGAGCACAATTTATCACAAAATTTCATATTCAAATTAACTTTTTTAAAGGATTTATTTATTTATTTGAAAGGCCGAGTTACAGAATGGCAGAGGCAAAGACAGAGAGAGGAAGTTCTTCCATCTGCTGGTTCACTCCTCAAATGACCACAAAGGCTGAAGCTGGGCCTGGAGTGAAGAGCTTCTTCTGGGTCTCCCACAAGCGTGCAGGGGCCCAAGAACTTGGGCCATCTTCTACCACTTTCCCAGGCCATACCACAGAGCTAGAATGGAAGTGGAGCAACCAAGACTTGAACCTGTGCCCTTATGGGATGGCAACATATAGGCAACAGCTTTACTGGCTACGTCACAGCACCGGCCACTCAAACTAACTTTCTTAGATTTAAAAAAAAATACAATAACTATATAAGTACATATATATATTAGAAATTCACACAGATATACATACTCTAAATTTCTGAAATATACTAATACTCAAGGGAGAGCTTTTATTCCTATATTTTAAATAATTTGAGTGTGAGCCTTATAATAATCCTATTTAGAAAGTATAATGGTAATTATATGTGTTCACTTAAGTGGGCCACAGTGTGCCCAGATATTTGGGTAAACATTATTCTGAGAGTGTTTGTGAATGTGATTCTAGATGAAATTTACATCTGAATGAGTGGACTGAGTGAATTAGATTGCCTTCCCCAGTGTTGTTAAGTTTACACAATCCCCTGCTGGCATGAATGGAAGAAAATGCTCCATAAGGTAGAATTAGCTCTTTCTCTGCTTGATTGTCTTTGAGCTGGGACATTGCTTTGCTTTCGGATTTGAACTCAAACTAGAATTTACCCTGTCAGCTCTCCTCATCCTCAGGCCTTGAACAAAAACTGGAACCATGCCATTAACTCTTTAATTTCCAATTTGCCAACTGCAGACTTTGATATACAGTGGGACTTTTCAGTCTTCATAACTCTGTGGACAAATTCCTTATAATCAATCAACCAGTTCTCCTTGTCTCTCTCTTTTGACATAAACACACACACACACAAATGTGTGTGTATATGTATGTCAATGTGTCTCTCTATACATATGTATTTATATACGCACAACCACACACAAACTGTATAATTTTCATTTTGTTCAATGACAGTCTGTACATATGATGGTGATCCCATAAGATTTTGATGGAAACACAAAATTCTTACCATTTGGTGACATCATAGCCACGTTAGTATGTATAAGTACACTCTATAAGGCACTAACAAAAATCTCTTGATGCATTTCTCAAAAGTACTCCCCATAATTAAGAAATACACAATTGTATACTTGTATATTTTATCATTTCTTTTCACTGTGAGAACCTAGGCTAATATAGTACAGTAGGAATGGTAAGTATTATTCCATTTTTACAAAGCAATTAGCTAAATTCAAAGAATAAAGATTACCTCAAAATGTCTACCTACAGTTCTTTGCAATGTCACTCAATGAGCTAACAGAAAAAGACCCCACTTATCCTCCATTCTCAGTATTATATCCAAAATCCCTCATTCCATATCCACAAAAGTTTTTTTTGATGGATCCGCTGTGTGCATATTCTGGTGTGGACTTTAAAGAAAAGCATTTAAAAATTTATTGAGGAAACCTACATACATGGCAGACCATTTCATTAAGTACTTTTTATTAATTTCATTTTCCCCTTGATTTATTAGGGGAAAAATCATTGAAAATGTTATGCTTAAGAATATTTGATCATTAATGAAAGACATCTTTAATACTTATTGAAGAGAAATCTACAGTATAGAAATAGAAAATATTTTTATATACGTGAATTGGCAAAAATTATTTAACAGTCTAAAAAACATAGGCTCAGGGCTAAAAGGTGTTATAAAAATGAGTATTATTATATTTGGATTGGGAAATAGGAGGAGTTGATGTACTCCTATGGAAAATGAACACAAAGACTGAAATGGGGTTGCTTTAAGAAATGATGTAAAAAGTGTATACAAAACTAGCATTTGCTTCCTGTCAGTTTTGATTTAACTTCTTTCAATGTTCTGATTCTTCTCCAAGCATTTGATTACAAATTTCAGCTACTTACGCACTAAATCTAATTATTTCAATGAGAAAAACTTTTATATGAAAATATTAGACAATTTGCTAATACAAATATATTATGAGCTATTTGAACTCCCATTTCTAATTATTTGTTACACATATGAAGAAAGGCAAGAAACTCAACCCTGTGGCATTCCCTGGAAAGGAAATGTCTCATAATTTTTCAGAGTGTAATTGTCACAGGTGGGGAGCAGAGGGATAATTGAAAAATGAGATACTAAAAGAAGCAGGTGAACAAATTTAGGAAAGAAGAACATTTTCAGAGATATGTCATGAGTTGCAACTTAAATCTCTTAAATTCTTCGAGAGTTGTAAGTGAAGACAGAAACTCTTTTTAAAGTACTTTCAGTTGCTAGATTGTACATCTTTGACAATTTCATACTGAGCCAGTCTTGTGGGAACTATAATTTATATTTGCACAGGTTACATTCTGGAGGATACGGTTCATGGCTTTGAACCTAAAGCATCCAGACCCAACTAAAAATCTTTGCTGTAAACCTGGGCCATTACGCGTTCACTCCAACAGCCTGACTACTGAACTCCTCATGTAATGGAGCAAATTCAATCAGGCAGGAGCTGTTACAGTTCTTAGAAATCTACGCTAAAGTCGCAGAGACAATGTGCTGATGACACTAAAATAGAAATAGAGATTTTTGTAGAGAAAAATGGGACTTATGTGGTATTATGGGAGTTTACCACACTGATAAAATCTTAAAACCCTCTAGAGAAACTATACATTGGAAATGAGGCTCTCAGCCTTTTCTGGACACACACTTTCTTAAGGAATTACAAGCCCTTTGGATGGATGGCAGGGAAAGGCCAATGGCTGCCTTGTGAGGATTGGCTTAAGTGTCTTCCAGTTAGCACCAGCAAAGAGCAGACCCCTTCTGCTGGAAATGCAACCCACTGGGGTTGTTGTAATCCTTGGTAGAATGTAATCTCTAATAGAAACCAGAAAATAGAAACCAGTGTTTGAAAGTAGTTGGTTGCCTAGTGAGTCAGCAGGTATATGCTGTAATTAATATCTACTATTAGTAATCCAGGTGAGGGCATTGTTGATGTTTATCTAAAGATGGACTGTGGAGATAAACCAAGGGAAGAGCATTGTTAGCATTAGCTTCTTGGCAGCAAATGGTTTTCAACTACACTAAGCTTTAAAAAAATGTTTGGTTTTACAAAACCTTCATTGGAATAAAATTATATGTTAAAGGCTGCTGCATAAAATAGATCAAAGCAAAGTTGCTAACTGATTAAAGGGGGGGATTAGAAACTTTTCCTGCTCACCCCCTACTCTGCATCTGTCTCTTCTCTGGAGAGAGCATTGAGGCCATTTAGAAAACTGCTTTATGACTCAGCCATGGACATTCCAAAAATCCCAATTCCTACCCATTCCCTTATTTCTGAATCTCAGCCATTTGGTACCAACTTCTTAGACAAAGCTCTGACTTCTCATTTAATAGACATGCCTTTTGGGAAAGAACAAATTTCTCATTTCATTATTTTGCTGCTTTCACTAATTAAATGTCTTCAATCATCATAGTAAGAGCATCCAGTTACTGAGTGTATACTCTGTGCCTGCCAATCTCCAAAGGTCAGATGCTATTATCTCATTTAATCCCTACTACAACATTGTCAACAACAGCAACTACTAGTGTTGTAATTACTTTTCCAGTTTTACAGATGTGGAACAAGAGGATGAGAGAGATTAGGGAAATTGTGCGAATACAGCTGGCCCTCTGTAACCATAGGTTGTGTATTCAGGGTTTCAATAGGCCACAAATAGGAAATAGGAAAATAAATAAATAAATAAATAAATTGTGTCTTCACTGAACATTTTTTTCATCTTGCCATTATTTCTTAAACAACAGAATAGAACATTTGCATAGCATTTACATTTCACTATCTGTTACAAGTAATCGGGAGATGATCTAAAGTATATGAGAGGATAGGCATACATTATATGCAAATACTATGCCATTTTCCATGAGGGTCTTCAACATATATACATTTTGGTGTGTGTGTGTGCTGGCTGGAGGGAGGGGGAAGTCTTGGAGTCCATCTTCCGTGGATACCTAGAGATAACTACATAATTGTGCACAACTGATGAGCATGTATTTCAGGGTTTTGAACCCAGGTCTTTTTGACTCCAGTATCCAGCTGTACAAACACTACTTCCTGCCCTTATAGCTTGATCCTTAAGAAAGTCATTCTTAATTTCCAAATTAGGATTTTTGCTGTTTTTCCATGTGTCACTGTTTTTCCCTCATTAATGCTTATGTTTATCATTAGTGTTTGTGTTTATGTTCACTCTTGAAGTCCAAACCATTAGTAACACACTCTGAACATATCCTTTCAATATGCTGCAGACCTAAACACTAGCTCAGCACATGGATAGCTGCTGATTGAGTGAGGGGCTGCTCCTTGTCTATCTTGACAAACTGGTTTCTATAAAGGACAGATCTGCTAATGCTCAAAGTGCTCTGCACATTATTTGGCTAGGAAAGTCATTATTTACACCACAGCACCCATGATCTTTCCCAGATTTCACAGAGAAATGTGTATCTATTCACCAACCTTTCTCAGGCCCAGCAGTTTGCTAATCAGGTACAGGCTGGGCTCCTTTATGCCAAGAAGGAAGCATGGTTTGCAAGTTCTCTGCATTCCTCAGACTCACTGGAGGGTGCACCTGGTCTTAGTTAATTGGGTGAAGGAGTCCTGCCCGTGAGGTGAAAGGAATTAGTGACAGGTTTCCTATTCTCTCGACCCCCTAAGGTAGGATAAAAAGCTTGACTGGCTCCCCCATTTTACAAGACTTCTTGAGGACAGACATAATTAAGGGGAAGATGAAGTTTTTCTCTTGTTTTGGGATGATAATTGTGCATCAATACAATGTTAGATGATTTCTGAGACAGCTAGCTTTGTTTTTTAATATTTAGTTAGCATGATGCTGAGATAAACAAGTAGATCATTTAACACCATTGCATTATAAAATTGCCATTATGTGATTTAGTTGAGTGATGTAAAATAGGTCTTATAAAGTTTATTGGAGTTCAAGAAAGGAAACCATCACACCTGGCTAACTCTGACATAAGGGAAAGTGCCTTGTGGGAGTAGGTTAGACCTTCTAATATGATCAATGGCCTGATGTTACACAGCAGAAAGAAATAAAAGACTTGACTTGGAAAGTGTGTTAATTCTTTCGGGCTATTTAGTATAATTTAATGCACCGTAAAGTGCCCCAGGGTATTGAAAGAGTTAAACTCCCTGGAAAAATGAAGAATTACTCCCTTTTTTCCTGGAAAAATCTTGCCCATAGGTATAGAGAAATTTTATTAGCAAGGGTATTAAAATTGGTTTCACTATAAGCTATTTTCCTACGTCCCATTTCTGTGCCATCTGTCCTATTTTTTTCCCCTTACCAGTAAAAGCAATAAAATGTACACATTCACTGAAAAAGAAAAGAATACTTTCATGGCATTCAAAGGTTGTTAAAATTCCATTCTGTAACAGACCATATCTTGATCTTTCAGACTAATGTTTTAATAAATAATATATCTATTGCAAATTTTCCATGCTTTATAGTAATGGTAACAGGGAAGTAGGGCAAAAACTATGAACAAAGTAGATCCTAAGTAATGTAAGCAATAGTCACCACGGTAGATTCAAATGACGTCTAGTTTTGATATATTAAGAGAATTGAAATATATTTGACATGAAATACAAATAACCTTGCACTATTAATAGGAATTGGTACTTGCCAACAAATGCTCTCATGTGGTCTGATCACAATGGAAGATCACTGGTAACAAAGAACTGAAAGTGTCAGTTCTGATCATCGACACTGCTTTCTGTAAATGAACCGCTCCCTCCACTCTAATTCTGGCCATCAGATCTCATGAATCTCCCCTTTTCTTCTTCCCCTACCTTTTCCTCTTACTTATGTCTTCGTCTGGACTTAAGTTTCTTTTACGCAGCTTTTCTTTTTCTATACTTAATCTTCATGCTGCTAACATCTACCAGTTTAAAGTGAATAAAAGCGTTCAATTGTATTAACACCCAACGAAACCCCCTACATGCATTGCAGAGTCATATTAAATACTATCAAAATGGAATCTGCCTCAATGAACAAAGAAGGGAGTTTGGCCCATTGCTTTCCATCACTAGAGTTGTGACCTTTAGAAAAAGTGGGTATGTCATTTTCTAAAACCTCGTGGGCTGGGATATATGACTCTATGATAAGAATAATACTCTAAATCAATCATCTTTCAAACAATCAAGAGCCTTGTGCATGTTACTCAACTGGAGAAAGTCAAGGGCAGGAAGCTTAACTTTCCTTCCTAAAGTTGCTCTTTGAGTAGAAGATAAGTCAAGGATAGATCTTAAAATAACATATTATTGATTTTCTTGTGCCGTTAGATCACAAACACTTCGTCCGACTGCATGTTTCACGATTTACCAGAATGCAGGAGCATCTTCTCTCTGCAGTCCGTTGGGGATTTTAAAGCCCTTTCTGCACTATTATCTAATTTTATCTGCAGAACATATCAGTGCAGCATCACTTCTCTGAACCTCAGTTTTCTCTGTGCTAAAATGAGAATGAGTAGATTACCCCAGCCGACGAAGCTGGTAAACTGCTGAGCAAATTCACAGGTCCAGAAAGGCTTCCCCTGTGTTGTGCTGTCTCTAGGGATCTTGAAACTGAAAGGATGCTTGAGTTTTAAAAAGCAATATGTAGAAAAAAGGCTATTTAGTATTTTCCTGTTACACAAGTGATAACTAAACTATGGCTAAATATATAGAGAATACAGATAAATGAAATAAATATTTTCATATGCCACCAGTAAGCTAAAACTACTATTTTCTTTCTCTTCCCTAACCTGTGCATATATGGCATGTGACCCAATGCACTATTTTGTTTCTGTATTCTGATCTTTCCACATAGCATTGTAATGTAAGCATAGTATTAGGATAATAAACATTGTGTATTCTGTTTTGATGCTGACTTAGTAATAGCTGTACTTACCTGCTTCTATTTCACTATTCTATACTTGGCCAAACAAAACATTTTGGAATTGAGTAAAATGTGAACACTACATCCATTTAATAGTAAGTGAATTTCATGTTGCTTGCTTTTAATTTTTTAAAGGTCAATTTTTCCAACTACTGAAAATAAATGTTATGGGACTGTCAATTGTCAACTCTCTCTCTAGGACAAAGTAGTTTCCATTTTCTAAATACCTGCATTCCAATCACAGTGCTGTCTCTTATTCTTGTAGAAGCTTTACCAAAATATTAAACTATGTTTTGTCTCAATTTATCTTTTTAAAGATTTATTTATTTATTTATTTGAAAGTCGGAGTTACACAGAGAGAGGAGAGGTAGAAGCAGAGAGAGAGAGAGAGGTCTTCCATCTGCTGGTTCACTCCCCAATTAACTGCAATGGCTGTAGTGGCGCCGATCCAAAGACAGGAGCCAGGAACTTCTTCCAGGTCTCCCATGTGGGTGCAGGGGACCAAGGGCTTAGGCTATCTTCTACTGCTTTCTCAGGCCACAGCAGAGAGCTGGATTGGAAGTGGAGCAGCCAGGACTTGAACCAGTGCCCATATGGGACGCCGGCACTGCAGGTAGTAGCTTTATCTGCTATGCCACAGCATCAGCCCCTGCCTCAATTTATATAATGTGTATTATAATACAGATCATATGAGCTATTACTTTGAAGTTTTAAAATTCATATGGTTATATGATTGAGAATACTAGCATATAACAATTGCTCAATAAATACAGCATATTATACACTCTTTCCTGTATTTGTATTTATTAATTTTCCCTTCAAATCAGTTTATCAATTTTGAATTAGAATGTTAAAATGTATTTTTATCTCAGATCCAAAGGCAGTAAAACAATGAAAAAAGGAATGCTAAAAGATACACAGTCTTTGTATCTCAGCTGTATAAAGGATAACACAACGGATATTCAATATCAATTCTCTCAAATGTCAGATGATTGCCAGATTTTTGTGGGTTGATGAATGACTCTATTTCATTTCCGTAGTCTATTTTTCCCTTGTACCATTACCATGGTCTAAATTGTAATAAATGATTAATTTGATATTTAATGTGACCCTTCAGCCTTGACTTGCTCTTGTTCAACAGCTTTTTACTCTTCTTGGATGCATGCATTTCTATATTATACTTTGAATTAGCAAGTGCTTTCTATTTAAAAATGCAGCAAAATGCTGAAATTTATTTGGAAATGCATTTTATAAATAGAACACGATGAAACAGTTGAAATATTTGTGATTACAATCTTCCAATAATGAAGAACTTGCTATTAAAGATACGTTATTCAACTGTATTCTTCTTCTTGGGGAAGCTTATTAAATCCTGTTATTCATTCTACTATTTCATTTATATTATTTTTTATTTAGGAAGCATATTATAACCTATTATTTTTAATCTTGATAACATTGATTTCTATTTCTTGTTTTATTGCATTGGTTAGGTATTCAGGAATAATATGGAAGAGCAGTGGCTCTAATTTTGATGTATTGTTTTTGATCTGAAGGAAGATGCTGACAAAGCTTTATCATTATGATGACCACCATCACTAGGCTGCGGATAACCATGTTTTGGTTTAAGAAGTTTCAGGTCTTGGGGCAGAGTTGTGACATCACTAATAAAGCTACCACCTGCAACACTGGTATTCCATATGGATGCCTGTTCGAGTCCTGGCTGCTCTACTTCCAATCCAGCTCCCAGCTGATGCTTCTGGGAAAGCAGCAGAAGATGGTCCAAGTGCTTTGGCATCTGTATCCATGTGGGAAACCTAGAAAAGGCTCCTGGTTCCTGGCTTCAGTCTGGCCCAGCCCTGGTTGTTGTAGCCATTAGAGAAGTAAACCAGCAGATGGAATCTTTCTCTCTCCCTCCCCCTCCCTCTCTCTAACTCTGCCTTTCAAATAAATAAAATACATTTTAAAAATTAATAAGATTCCATTCATTTTATACTTTTCCTATTAAATATTGTAACATATTTAACATAAGAAAAACTTGAACTTTACCAGATTTTATTACCATATTAATGATAATATAATGTTTCTTCTTTGATGAGTTTATTTAGTGAGATATTAATAAATCGCTCTGTGTAAAATTAATCTTTCATTCCTTGAACAAACTCAACTTTGTCATGCTATATTGTAATTTAAGTTTGTAAAGATTTTTTTTTTTTTTTGACAGGCAGAGTGGACAGTGAGAGAGAGAGACAGAGAGAAAGGTCTTCCTTTGCCGTTGGTTCACCCTCCAATGGCCGCCGCGCTGCGGCCGGCACACCGCGCTCGTCCGATGGCAGGAGCCAGGAGCCAGGTGCTTTTCCTGGTCTCCCCATGGGGTGCAGGGCCCAAGCACCTGGGCCATCCTCCACTGCACTCCCGGGCCACAGCAGAGGGCTGGCCTGGAACAGGGGCAACCGGGACAGAATCCGGTGCCCCGACCGGGACTAGAACCCGGTGTGGCGGCGCCGCAAGGCGGAGGATTAGCCTGTTGAGCCACGGCGCCGGCCCAAGTTTGTAAAGATTAAGAACACTGTAATTTTACTTTTAATGAGGATTACTTTGTCAATGGCTTGAGAGAGAAACTAGCTTCTATTTCACATTTGCTCTGTCTTTATGAGTTTAAAATTATGTTACATAACTTCAATGAAATATGTTGACAAAACAAAATGTGCAGTCTTCTTTCTTCACATTTTGGGATAGTTTCTGGATAGGCAAAATATTTGCTACATAAATGTTTTTTTAGATAACGTCATTAAAAATGTATGAGGTTGGGGCCATCGCTATGGTACAGTGGGTTAAAGCCCCAGCTTGCAGTGCTGGCATCCCATATGGGTGCCGTTCAAGTCCTGGCTGCTCCTCTTCTGATACAGCTCTCTGCTATGGTCTGGGAGAGCAATAGAAGATGGTCCAAGTGCTTGTGGCCCTGCACCCATGTGGGAGACCCAGAATAAGCTCCTGGCTCCTGGCTTCAGATCAGCACAGCTCTGGCCATTGTGGTCAATTGGGGAGTGCACCAGCAGATGGAAGACCTTTCTCTCTCTCTGGCTCTACCTCTCTCTGTAACTCTGTTGTTCAAATAAATAAATAAAAAATCTTTTGAGGCCGGCGCCGTGGCTCAACAGGCTAATCCTCCGCCTTGCGGCGCCGGCACACCGGGTTCTAGTCCCGGTCGGGGCGCCGGATTCTGTCCCAGTTGCCCCTCTTCCAGGCCAGCCCTCTGCTGTGGCCCGGGAGTGCAGTGGAGGATGGCCCAGGTGCTTGGGCCCTGCACCCCATGGGGAGACCAGGAAAAGCACCTGGCTCCTGGCTCCTGCCATCGGAGGAGCGCGGTGCGCTGGCCGCAGTGCGCCGACCGCGGCGGCCATTGGAGGGTGAACCAATGGCAAAAGGAAGACCTTTCTCTCTGTCTCTCTCTCTCTCACTGTCCACTCTGCCTGTCAAAAAAAAAAAAAAAAAGAAAAATCTTTTGAAAAAATGTGTGAGGTTGTGAATTAAGTCTCTTTATTCTCTGCTTTGGATGCTTGCATCGTTTATCAAATTGTCAACGTTTGAGTCCTGCCTCTACTTTTGATTTCACTTCCCTGATAATACATCCCGGGAGGCAACAGATGATCGCTTAAATGCTTGATTCCCTGCCACCTAAATAGGAGACCTGGACAGAGTTTCAGGCACCTGACTTTGCCTTGGCCCAACCCTGGCTGTTGAGGGCCTTTGTACAGTGAACCAATAGATAGAAGATCTTTCTTTCTCTGTATCTTTCTGTCTATCTCTGTCTCTCTGCCTTTCAGATAAAATAAAAATAAGTAAATAAGAAAATTATTTAAATGTATAGACCCTTTCTTTTGTGCTTGTTTGTTTTGTTTGTTTGGCATTGCATCATTTTGCCTCATTGGTAGAAAATTAAGTATCTACTTTTTAGTGAATATAAGATTTCTCATATTTGCACTGGCCCCATAAACTTTTTGTCACCAAAATTATCATAAGTTCAGGAAAAATTCAGACAATCCCTTTGAATTGTTACTTTTTGTATGTGTGTGTGTATGCATGATTCTCATTGTAAGTTTCTTGGGGAGACAAGTTAAAATGTGAATGGAAGAATTCACTGTGGAATGTTGGTTCCAACTGTGAATGATAGAATCTATATGATAAAATCCATCCTTAAAATATCCTTAATGCTTCAGCAGATCCCAGAGGGTTCTTTCCGTGATGAATGTGAGAACATTTTTATAGGCCAGTTTGTAATAACAGAAGAATGTGCCTTAGTGTCTGTACTCAGACAAGTCCTTAGGATAACCCTATGAACTTCAGAGAGCCTTTTGGATGACCGACCAAGGCATTTCAAATCCTCAGAAAAGTGGATTATTACACTTTTAATCCATATTCCTAATCTGAATACTGGCGGTAATGTTTATGGTATTCAGAAGTCCCAATTGCCCTGTTAAAAGAAGTTGAAATAGCAATGTATAAGAGGATAAAATGAATTTAAATATCACTGCAAAAGGATAAAAATAAAGACAGATCTCAAGATATTATATGTGAAATAAAATGCATCTTCTTGAAAAAAGGCAGCACTTATGACAACAAGATTGTTTTTCTTGGGGTAGGTAGTGTCTTCAGTAAACACTTTGCCAAAGTCCCATTATACATCAAAGGCAGAACAGAAGGCCACAAAGATAGGAAAAACAAGGTTTGGAACGTTTCCATGATTTTTCACAAGTGGTTCAAAGTTATTTAATAACAAACACAATGAAGTAAGTTTGTTCTTTTTGACCTTAGAAATTACTCTGCTTTAATCTGAATCTGTTATTTTTATGAAGCATTGTTGGACTTGGTGTGTGTATGTGAGATGGAGGGGATGTGTTCCTGTCTAACTATAACTCACTTCGTTTTTCTTTTTCTTTCAAACTGTTGAGGTTATGAGGGGTCTGAATACAGACATGCAAAGAAAAAATTATCATAATAAAATACGTAATAAGAACCATGAACTTGGAATTCTCCAAGAGCTTGAACTTTTTACCCTTCTGTTTTTCTCCGGTCCTCTTTCTTAAGATGCCGATCTATTAATCACCACTAAATCTCTGAGGACTTTTTTTTAAATGTGTGAGTATGCATATGTGTATATATGTGTGTTAATTTTATATTGAATAAGTTAGTGCAAATTACAACATAAATGCATATCACTAGGATTTAAAGTTTAGATTTTTCCTTATTTTAATTATTTTCTTTCCTCCCGTCCTCTCATTTGTGACTAGTGCCCTAACACTTTAATCTGTTTCCCTGATCCAGGGTGTCTTCCTGCATAATCACCACTGCTCTGTGCTTGGCATGTTGATCTTTAACCTTTCCATCATCTGGCAAGAGGGTAAATGATAGGTCTGAATAATGGTGGATGCACTTGTAAGCTCGTCTACTACCCTAGCTAGTTCCATGGAACTTCCGACAAAGGGTTCCCTATCATTGTCTCTGTCTTAATTTTTGTATTGAACTATTGCTTGCTCAAATTACAAATCTGATGAGGATTACTTTTGTATAGCCCTCCCTTTAGCCACCATATCTCTCCACAGTTCTCCCCCAAGGTGCATTATGGACATTTTATGCCTAGGTCACTCTTTTCTCCCACCTCCATCCTGTATGTTCCTTCCTTGTCCTCCTTCATAAGACTCACACAAATAGCATAAATTTTCAGAAATAAGTACAATAAAGTTTGTGAGGATTTTATTTATTTTTTTCAGGGGTTAGATTTATTTATTGAAGAAGCTGGGGAGCCTTTGAAGAATTCTTCAGAGAGGAATGCTATGATCGGATACCTCTTACAGCAGACGAGTGATCAGTTGGGGAAAGATAAATTTTATGGGGATACTAGAAACACAGTTGAAACTACATGGCTTTGTAGCAAAGAAACTAAAGTAAATGTGATTTTTGTCTACCTGTTCATGTCTCTTTCTTCTTTACCTGTGGATGATTCTGCTTTGAATTCAGTTTAATTTGGAATAATTAAAGGATAGGCCTTTGGGCCTAGTGTGACTAATTTAGATCAGAAACATAGAAGCAAAGTATATCTGTATTTTCAGCAATATTTCTTGAGTTCCTTCCATGTATGTATGACATCTTACATTACTGCTAATCTGGTTTCCATTAAGGTGCTTTCACTAAAACAGTTCTCCCCAGTGTCACCATAATCTCTCCTTTTTAGTTTAAAAATTGTATTTTTGTAATTGGAAGTTTCTAGGTATTTCTTCTTATTTCCATTTTTTAAAGATTTATTTATTTATTTGAAAGGAAAAGTGACAGAAAGGGAATGTCAGGGAGACAGAAAGAAAAAGAGAGAGAATAAGAAAGAAATGTCTTCCATTCACTGGTTCATTCCTCAAATGCCCACAACAGATGGAACTAGGCGAGGCTAAAGCCAGGAGCAAGGAACTGCACCTAATTTTCCTACTTGGGTAGCAAGAACTCAAGCACTTGGGCTGTTATCTGCTGCCTACCAGGTATATTAGCAAGAAAGTAGATCAGAAGCAGAGGCAAGGATCTGCAATTCTGGGTACTCTGATATGAGATACAGACATCTTAAGTCCAAAGTGGTACCCTAACCATTTGTACCACAATACTGACCTATCTTACATTTGAACTTTCAAATTTATAAATGAGATTTTAAAAGTAAAGTTTCCAGGCCGGTGCTGTGGCATAGCGGCTTGGTGCTGGCATCCCACAAGGGCACTGGTTTGTGTATTAGATGCTCCACTTCTGATCAAGCTCTGATCAAGCTCCCCGCTAATACCGCTGGGAAGGCAGTACAAGATGGCCCAAGTCTTTGGGCCCCTGCAGCCATCTGGGAGAACTGAAGAAGCTTCTGGCTCCTTGCTTCAGGCTGGCCCAGCTCCAGCCATTGTGGCCATTTGGGGAGTGAACCAGCAGATGGAAGAGCTTTCTCTCTCTCTCTCTCTCTCTCTCTCTCTCTCTCTCGTAACTCTGCCTTTCGTATAACAAATAAATCATTTTTAAAAATAGAAGTGAAGTTTCCAAATTGCTCCAAACTGTTTTTAAATGTTGTTTTGGACCTTGTTTATAGGTTTAATTTTTAAAAATTTATTCCAGAGTGAAGTAATGCAAAGCTTCACTTCCAGAATACAGACTAAATTTTCAAGCCTAACAATAGTCCACTTAAGAGCTTGTTCCTCATTATGTTTCAACTCCCTTAATAAACACTTTCCTGCTTTGTGTATACATATATATATATATATATGTATGTATATTTAGTGATAATTTCTAAATAAAAATTAAAATAAACATGATTAGGTATTTTCATTGAGGGTGATAATTTGTAGAGAATAACATGTGTTCTCAGGCATACTGTGAAATCTCAGAAAATGCACATTACACCAAATCAATAACAATATCACACTGCACACTCAGTAGGACTTCTTTTTAGGATTTTGATGGTATTAAAGTATTAAACTTTAATTGATCCTTCAATCTCAATCATAGTTTATATCATAAGAAAAAGTATATTTTCAGGACTGGTGTTACAGCATTGTGGGTTAAAATGCCTTTTTGAGATGTCCTCATTTAATATTGGAATGCTGGTTCAAGTCCTGGCTGCTCTGCTTCCCATACAGCTTCTTGGTAGTACATCCTGGGAGGCAGTGGATGACGGCCCAGGAATTGGGTTCCTGTCTACTACATAGAAAACCTCGAAGCTGATTTCAGAATCCTGACTTTGCCCTGACCCAGGCATGACTGTTACAGGCATTTGGAGAGTGACCCAGTGAATGGAAGATTTCTCTCTCTTGCTCGTTCTTTCTCTTTCCCTGTTGCTCTGCCTTTTAAATAGATGAAAATAAATTTTAAATAAAAGGTATATTTACATTTTCAAAGGTATAAAACACTAAGCTGAGTATTTCCAAAATGATAAGACTAGATGATTCAGGAAGTATAACATAACCAAACGAAGCCACAATTGTAAGTTAAGAAAAAATCAAAATCAAAATTTATAAATTGACATAGTGTTTTTAACTCTGCAAATCATAAAGCATTGGGAAAAAGCTGATCATATTGTTATTTTTATTTTGTGAGTTGATCTTTAGACTACCACAATCCAGCTTGTTATTTAAATTCCTAATTGATCTTAATTTTTAACAATTCTTTAGATGCTGATTATGGTTGAAAATACTAACCATCAGTATGGACGCTGGTTGAGATTTTAGTGATAGCTACTGTAGCCTCATTTTCTTTGAATGATTAGAAATAGAGTCAAGTTTTATCTGATCTCCAGAGAAGTAATTTAAGAGAGTGAAGTGAAGAAAGTAAAATATTAAGCCTTCAAATCGGGAGTATTGAAATGTTGAGCTCTTAAGCAATCAAGTTTGTACTTAAATATGATAATAAGAGAAAGAATCAATGATTTCAGGTCAAGAAATGAAAAGTACTCAAATTCAATATTAATTAAAGGAGTTTTTCTTCTCTTTTATAGTATTTCTTTGCATGTAGATAACAATATAATTTGAAAGTAATTGGAAAAACTACCTCTGAATACTCATAATTTCTTGGATAGATTGCTTTTGTGCATGAAACTACCTCTTTTAAAACTATGAAGATGTATCGGAGTGTTTTTCACCAAATAGATCTTTCACTTACTTTGTCTTCTTTTAGTTAATTAATTAATGTGACAAATGACTGAGGTTCTTGGTATTTTTTTTTATTTATTTACTTGACAGGTAGAGTTATAGACTGCGAGAGAGAGAGAGAGAGAGAGAAGGGTCTATGGCCAGCGCTGCACCGAAATGAAGCCAGGAGCTGGGTGCTTCCTCCTGGTCTCCCATGCGGGTGCAGGGACCCAAGTACTTGGGCCATCCTCCACTGCCTTCCTTGGCCACAGCAGAGAGCTGGACTGGAAGAGGAGCAGCTGGGACTAGTACCTGGTGCCCCAACCGGGACTAGAAGCCGGGGTGCTGGTGCCGCAGGCGGAGAATTAGCCAAGTGAGCCACGGCATCGGCCTGGTTCTTGGTCTTAATATGGATATTTAGACTGGAGATTTCCTGATCATTGCCATCCTTCATATTAGTTTCTTTTTTTAATTATGAGGTTTTTTTTAAATGAATAAAGTTTAAGATTGTTTTAATAAACTTGAATGTTCTTGGCTTAACATGTCATCAAGAGAAAAGAAGTGAGGGGTATTACCAAAAATAAAATAAGGTGCTCCAAAACCTGCCTTATGCTATCTTCAGATGGCATACTGAAGATATGGCATCTATCTTCAAAGAGTTTCCTGTCTAGCTTAGAA
Organism: Sylvilagus floridanus; assembly: GCA_949820135.1. NCBI lineage: Eukaryota > Metazoa > Chordata > Mammalia > Lagomorpha > Leporidae > Sylvilagus > Sylvilagus floridanus. Next base: position 37,117,390 of record OX463228.1, on the reverse strand, counting down.
AACAAGAAAAATACTTAACATGCTTAAAGGCATGTAAATGTATGCCCTTTTTTATGGAATGAAATAATGGGATTATGTCCTTCTAAAATTATTTCATATTTGAAAATCATATATTTTTCTATGTGGAAAAAAATCTCCAAAATGTATAATAAATTTACTAGAAGTAATAATGGAGTTTAAAAAGAGCATTCACAGTCCAAAAACTAAATTTCAATTGCATTTTTATATTTGAGCATAAACATATATATAATTAAAATTATGTCTTCCAATTTTCAAAGAAGTAATTAAATATATATGATTTGGGACTCGCACTGTGGCTCACTTACTTGGTTAATCCTCTGCTTGTGGCGCTGGCATCCCATATGGGCACCAGGTTCTAGTCCCAGTTGCTCCTCTTCCAGTCCAGCTTGCTGCTGTGGCCCAGGAGGGCAGTGGAGGATGGCCCAAGTGCTTGGGCCCTGCGAGCAGCGCAGCGCAGCGCCAGCCATAGCGACCATTTGGGAAGTGAACCAATGGAAGGAAGACCTTTCTCTCTGTCTCTCTCTCTCACTGTCTATAACTCTACTTGTCAAATAAATTTTAAAAAAATGTGATTTATTTACCAAAGCACCACAATATATTTAAGAATAAATCTAACAAAGCAATTTAACACTGCATAAAACTAAATAAATATATTAAAGAAGGCCTAAATTAATTGATATATATATATATATATATATATAGTTTCATGGATTAAAAAATGCATATGATAGGATTACAAGTTTTGCCTATTGGTCTATGGTGTCAATACAATTCCAATTAGAGCCCAACAATTAGGTTTAGTTGGCCAATTCTAAAACGTCTATGAAGGAGGCCAGCTCTGTGGCACAGCAGCTTAAAGCCCCTTGAAAACTATATTTAATTTCTATATTCCCAAAATTTTAATTGTAAAGTCTTTTAATTTTATGTTTTGTTTACTTCATACTTAATGCTTTAAATCTGTTGTTACAAATTAGCTTAAAACATTCATAAAATTATCTATTGAATATTGCATTCCTCTGATATAACTAAAAAGCAGTAAGTGAAACAAAGACTTGAATGCATATAATTTAATAAGCTGGTGACTTCAGGTGGAAAGTATGAGAGAGGGTAGAGAGGAAGACTGGGAAAAATACAAGCTAGTATGAAATTGTGTTTTTCCAAACGTCCCGTGGGCTGCAAGGTCTGATTCCTTTGGGATCTCCTTAGCAGTTCAATGGGTTTCTGAGCTTGGCTTGTTTAAAGCATGGTGACTGGGTTAACCCTTCCATAATCCCCACTGGTCGCGGGCAGCCTCCGGAAGGTATTAATTTCTTGTGATATCATGAAGACTTAGGCTGAAATCACAATTGTCTTTTGGGGATGTGATGTGGGACACACATTGTTAAAAATAATTTTTTGAAGCCGTAAAGGTAAAAACCTCCCTTAAGCATATATTTTTAAAAAGATATTATTACAAATCTTATTTTATATCAAGATAGGCAACTACATGATTGAAACTGAGGTTATCTAGAATATAAGAATAGTCTCATTGATTGACTAGGTAATATGAAATCACTTTGTAAAATTTGAGAGTAAATAGAATTAAGTTGATAAGGTTATTTTTGTGCAAAAAGTTTAGAAATTTATGCAGATTTTTCATAGCATGCAAATTCCATGAACTTTTAAAGAGCTGTTCTATAATGAAGATTATCTTACATTTGCATTCATGTCTCCTATAAATCAGTACCTTAGCATGAGCTTATTTTAGGGGAGGAATATTTTTAAAATTGACTCTGCTACGTTAACTAGATAAATGCTTTACTAAACAAAATATTTATAAAAGGCAGGAAAGCAGTTTTCACTCTTTTTAAGTGACTATAATTGCAAAATAAGAAATTATTCTCATGAGATTAGTTCCAGCAGTATGACATCATACTAAAGTAGCTAGTCACATGATCACACAAGTAATTACAAAATCCAAAATGCTTCACACTTTACAGAGTGGTTTATAGTACACAATGCATAACCTAATGTTGCAGGCTAGTGTTCAGGACCAATGAAGTCAAAGACAAAGACACGATTTTGAAAAATACATTGCTGATGTGTCCAACAGTGTAAAGACAATACTGGTTCAAAAGATTTAAAAAAATGACACTAATTATAAACCATGAATAGAAATTGCTCAGTTTTTGTCCTTACTGGGATAAAACTAATTATTCATGGAAATATTATTCAAGAAGAAGTATTTTTAAAAGATTTATTTAATTACTTGAAAGGTAGATTTAGAGAGAGAGAGAGAAAGAAAGAGATCTTGCATCTGCCTGTTCACTCCTAAAGTGGCCACAACAGCTGGAGCTGAGTTGAGCTAAAGCCAGGATCCAGTAACTGCATCCAGGTCTCTTATGTAGGTACAGGGCCCCATGTATTTGTGCCATCTTCCTCTGCTTTCTCAGGTGCATTAGCAGAGACCCGGCTATAAGTGGAAGCAACAGGAGCTAGAACCAGCACTTGTATGGATGTTAGCAGTGTAGACGGCAGTTTAACACCGTTACACAACGCTGGCCCCAGGAAAAATCATATAACTATATATGGTGTATATGTGCGTGTGTGTATAGGCAAGGATATAAAAAGTCAAGCATCAACAGAAAGACCCTATTCACTGAATCCACAACTCAAGATTGCCAAGCAAAGACATGGGCTCTGCTGTTTATTTATTGCATGATCTACAGCAACCTCTCAATGCTTCAGAATCTTAGTACTCTAAGGTTTAAAGGGGAGGCAGCAGTATGCTCACTATCACAGGTTGTGATGATGATTATATGAAATAATATTAGCAATATAAGTTATCAGTAAGCATCAGTTAAATTAGTAAAACAATAATATGCTGATCCGAGACATTTCTTGTTTACATCTCTTCCTACCATAGTTGATAACAATAGCAATTCATTCACAAAAGTGTCTTGACAGTTAAGACAAATTATATTGGATGTATTAACTAATATTTATTCTGGAAAGTCAGAAGTTTAAATAGAGGCTGGTGCTGTGGCTCAGCGGGTTAACACCCTGGCCTGAAATGCCGGCATCCCACATGGGCGTCAGTTTGAGGCCCGGCTGCTCCACTTCCGATCCAGTTCTCTGCTATGGCCTGGAAAACAGTACAAGATGGCCCAAGTCCTTGGGCCCCTGCACCTGCATGGGAGACCTGGAGGAAGCTCCTGGCTCCTGATCGGCACAGCTCCAGCTGTTGTGGCCAATTGAGGAGTAAACCATTGGATGGAAGTCCTCTCTCTCTCTTTGCCTCTCCTCTCTGTGTAACTCTGACTTTCAAATAAATAAATAAAATAAATCTTAAAAAAAAGAAGTTCAAATAATACATTTTTAATTTACAGAGAACTTGTGTGTCATAGTTGTGCCTATAAATGAATTCTATCATAATTAATATTAAAAGATGGTAATTCTAAAATTTTTAGGTTCCTAATTTTTTTAACTCTGCACAGAGTTAGGATGAGGATATTTCTTTTATTTAACGTGAAGTGTTTTTGTTTTGTGAAAAAAAGCTTGTCAAATTCTTACGAGCTAACGTCAAGAGGATGTTTGGTGTGAAGATGCCCACGCCCTCTATCAGAGTGCCTGGGTTCCAGTCCCAGACGGCTCTGTTTCCAGCTCCAACTTCCTGTCAATGCACACCCTGGGAGGCAGTGCTGATTGTTCAAGTACTTGGATCCCTGCCACCTTTATAGACCTTAACTGAGTTCCTGGCTTCCATGGGCAATGAAGAAGCAGGGGGAAGATCTCCTAAGGACTCTGTCTCAGTCTCTCTGCCTTTCAAATGAATAAATACAAGTGTTTTTAAGAAGTTTATGAGCTAATAGAAATTCTTAAGTTATGGAAAATTATTGTGGGTAATTATCATTTCATAGGCTGTTGAAGAACAAACACTGACTCTCCAAAACAGTTAAATGAAATTTTTGAATACCTTGATAAATATATTTTTAAATATGCAAAATTACATGAACTAGATTACTATGGATTGATAGTTTTTCTATTTTATGAAAAATTTAACTCTGGAAGAGATGGTTGCAATGTTCACTGAACTTAGTTAATTTATCTTTTTCTTTGAATCAAAACAGAATAATTATTAAAATTAATAGGAAACATTTCTACCAATATCTTGAAAATATGATCTAAAAGTGTTTGAATTTAAATTCATTTCCAATACCATAAGAAATTTCTACATTTCATTTTTAAATAGCACAAAGGGATTTGCTTATAGATTTAAAATAATCATTTCATATTAGTATAATTTAGAGACTAATTATTCTGAAATCCTGTTAAATGTTATTGATTTTTTCAGTTGAAATAAGTAAAACTTATCTTTGCTACTGGCTATCACTTAATTCATATGAGTAAAATTTCCTTTTGAAGATACTCAAAACAACTGGAGGAGACACCATGAAAATTTTGGTTCAAGTAGCTTTTATTCATACTAAATTTTGAAAAAAAAATACTGTTCTCAGAGGCCAGTTCAAGTTTCTATCTAAAATTTTGGAAATTTTATAAAAATTCAAAATTTATTTTTCTAATATTCTGCATATTTTTATTAATTATGTATTATATAATAATTCCTTTCTACATGAATCCTGTATGGATAAACCAAGACTTCTTTTACTTATCTGTCACATTATAACAGGATCATTTTCAATATGTACCATAATTTGAACAAACTGGGGAAGAAATTCATTTGGGTCGATTGTCAGGGAATGATTATGTAAATATATTTAAAAGTGACATTTGTAAACCAGATTGAATGTATGAGACACAGATCATACAGAAAACTGTCAGAACAATGATAAGATAGAGACAAGTTTGCACATCAGTGTGTTGGAAGTCACAAAAGAGTACTGATAGTATCCATAAAGATCAGGAAATACACTGATTCTTTGGGAGTCCGCAAGTTAAAAGGCTCTGAGCTTTCACGGTAGTATTATGCATATAGAGCTAAATGGATACCTATGATCAATAATATGACCCATCTGTCCTCACACTATTCTGAAATGTCTTCTTTTATATTTTTAAATTTCATTTATTGAGACAGACATTTGGGTTAGCAGTTAAGGTGCCAGTTAGTATCTTTGCACTCCACGTAACAAGACCTAGGTTCAATTCCCAACACTGGTTCCTGATTCCAGCTTCAAGCTAATGCATTTGCTGGGGACAACAGTGATGGCTGAAGTAGTTGCATTCTTGTCATTCATGTGGGAGATTTGGATTGAGTTCTTTTCTCTTGGCTTTGTTCTTGCACAGTCCCAGCCATTGCAGACATTTAAAAAGTAAACCAGAAGATGCAAGTTCTCTCTTTCTTTTTACCTCTCAAACTTACATTTTTTGAGGTTGAGAAATAAATTTCTTTATCATATTATTTTACAGAAGTATATATATATATATATATATTTAAATTATGCTTTTTTGTTTGCTTGATTCATCATGTGGTGCATCTAACACCTTGCAATGCAATGCAAAATTGTATTTGCTCCTTTATATCTAGCTAGCTTTAATGTGAATAGTCTTAATGTTGTCACTAAAAGCATGGCCTTTAACTTATCAAAGATGTTGAAAATATTAAAGAAGAATATGTAATAGAAAATGATGCAGGGCCATATTTCCTTTATCAGACAAAGATAGCATGGAATATGGAAAGTGAATTACTTTGCCTCCCTGATCCATACTTACAAGGGAAAGAGTTAAATCTTTATATTTTTTAACTTCACACAAACTGAGTTTGTTGTTTGGACAATCTACGGGAGCTCGTCAAATAAAAAGGAGTAGGTATCCACATAATAACATACAATTCAAGGTTATAAAAACATAGTCACTTAACAGATATTTCTTTTGCCTTACTTTTAGCCGAATCTCAGGTCCAGGACTTGAACTTATAGTGAAGTCTGATAAGGCATATAGTTTATTGGTGACATGGATAGTAAAACTCTCAGTTTGGGAGGCATTTGTGAATCAGTAAAATAACATATTTTAGAGAACATGCTTAAGTCAAAGAGCAAAACACCCTCTTTAACACAACCTTGGGCAACTGTAAAATACAATCTGCAATAACAGTTAAACATAACAGTTCTTTGGGGACTTATACACCAATATATAAAAGTAAATGGGTCACCAGCTTTCCAAATATGGTTTCCCTTTGGAAATCTGAAGCTAAAAGCTAAGATGTGTGCTAGAGAAAGGCTATCTACTCATGGGCTTTCAAACACCTTTGTTTCTGTTATGCATTCCCAAGTCAATGCATAGCAGAGTATCCACGTCACAGATCTCACTCTCCAGATTATTAAACAAAGATTGCAAAGGACTACAAGAAGGACTACAAGGATGAGAGTTTAATAAGAATGATGTCGTTCCTTCCTTCTTTAAGGTTTAAAGTTTAGTGTTATATGAAAATGGCACATCCATAATTATTTCAAAAATACATTTCCCTACTTTTAACTCAGAAAAAATTATGATGTGGTTTTTATTATCTAATGAAGGTTATGTTCCTTCAGAAATGAGTAACAAGAAAAAGTAAGATTAAATAATCACCTTCTGATTCTTACTTCCTTTTTTTTTTTTTTTTGCCAGCCATAGTTAGAGAAAGAGACAGTGAGAGACTTATAGACAGTGAGAGAGAGAGACAGAGAGAAAGGTCTTCCTTCCGTTGGTTCACCTCCCAAATCGTCACTACAGTCGGAGCTATGCTGATCTGAAGCCAGGAGCCAGGTGCTTCCTCCTGGTCTAGCCTTGCGGGTACAGGGCCCAAACACTTGACACTGCAGGTGGAGGATTAGCCTAGGGAACTGCAGCGCTGTTCCGATTCTTACTTCCTAAGAACTTACCACTACCACAAGTTTTGTAACCCTCTTATTCCAAAAATAGTATGGGAAAATATTAATGCCATCATTCTTGCTCATATCTCAATGGAAAACCTCAAGTTTTTGTAAAGATGTATGTGAGCTAAAGGGATGAGAGATTCACAAGTGTATTTATTGTGTACACAACTAATGGAAAGTCAGAATGCCAGCTGGTCATTTCATTAAACCCATACCTGTGTCTATACAATTTAGCATTTGACAATACACAGTCTTATTTTTCATATATATGTACATGCCTGGGACTTCCAACCAAAGGTAACAAATGGTTCACTTAAATGAACAGTCCAATTAGCATGACAATTTAAGTACTTAACTACAAACCCTAGAGCACTAGCCACCCTGAGCACCAGAGACATGTGCTCCAGCTCTGACGTGAGAGACATCTTCAGGTTTCTCACTATGATTTGTTTGCTCTCAGTTCCTTGACAAGACCACTTCTGATCATGTTGTCATTATAGAGCATTACAGAGGATTGTCACTCTTTTTCCATTGAAACAGAGCTTCAGTGCATCTTCCTAGGAACCAAGGCATCTTACATGTCTGCTTTTCATTAGCTAAAAATTGTCTTTCTGTGCAGAAACTCAAAGATTCACACAGACAACCTCCAAGCCCCACCATTCTTAAACACTGTGTCACAATTTAAATTCAGTGAAGTTAATTTTCTATCCTAGGACCCTCCTTTTTTCACTCCTCTTCTGTCCCACCCTATTGTATTTGCCTTTTATAGTTCTATTTCCAAATGAATTATTGTTTTTTAAGTATTTGGAATATAGCATAACCTTAATTGTGACACCCATCACCTACTAATACAGTCTAGAGGCTCAGTAACAAAGTATTTCCTGAATGTCTGCAATGCTTTCACCTCCCATTATATATGCTGCTTCTCTTAGATGATAGCCCTAAGTCTTAAGACTAAGTGTGAAAAAACTTCATTAAAATTGACTATGTAAGGAAATCTTAAAAGAATAAGAAGGATTCAACCTTCAGAGTATCTAAGCCACAAGGAAAAGTCTTGAGGAAAGTACAAGAAATCACCATCAGTTCAGATGTATTCTTTCAGATTTCTATAGCAAATTCTCTAATAAGTGATTTTTACTGGTCTTGGATGATTTCCATTAGCGAGTGTGAATCATGCCCTATTAACAGTGGACCACATGTGGATGTCTTTCCCCAGGAAAATTATAACTCACTGTTTCACAGAAGAGGCTCATACCAGAAAATTTTCTGTTTGGGGACTGAATCTGACAAAAACTGTATAAAACTCCTTTCCACAAAACTTTCTAATATATCACCATATGCCAAAATTCACATCACATTGTACAAGAGAGATGAAGAAAAAAGATTAATTTACAACAGTAAAATTATGTTTGCTTCAGTTTAGTTTTAATTTGTGAAACAAATAAAATTGAAAATAATTTGACACAGAAATCTAGGTCACATTTCCAGAGTAAGGTATTATGGGCAATATTTTTAAGAAAGGAATTATTTTCTGGGAGGTGTGATATTTCCAGCTTACAGAGACTCCTCATTGGTTTTTAGAAGACAATCATACGTGGACTATCCCTCAATAGGCCAAGCAACCACTGGTTTGAGCAGGAAAAGGGAATTCAAACAATAAATAAAGTTTAGGAGATAAAGTTATTTTCATCACCATAAAAGAAAACCTCTCATGAACTTTCAGGAATTAAGTACTAATAAACCTATTCTTATAATTTATTAATGAGAACACATGAATATATATACCTAATTGTACAAAAATAGAATGGGTTCTCATTGAAGGGAATTAACCAAATAAGATCACTTTGATTGATCAACATTTGCAAGAGTAACAGAATTGGAAAGAAAAGGAAGAAGAAAAATTAGAGAAAATAAAAATACAAATGGAATTTAAACTTATGTAGAGAATTGGAGATTTGGGGGTGGGGGTGGGTAGAGTTGTAGTATAGCAGGTTAAGCCCTTCCTGCAGTACCAGTACCCTATAAGGTCAGTGGTTCAAATCCCAGCTGCTCCATGTCTGATCCAGCTCCCTGCTAATGCGCCTGGGATGACCCAAGTGCTTGGGCCCTTGCATCCATGTGGGAGACCTGGAAAAATCTCCTGGTTCCTGGGGCCGGAGCCATGGCTCACTTGGTTAATCCTCCGCCTGTGGCGCCAGCATCCCATGTGGGCACCAGGTTCTAGTCCTGGTTGCTCCTCTTCCAGTCCCGCTCTCTGCTGTGACCCAGGAAGGCAGTGGAGGATGGCCCAAGTGCTTGTGCCCCTGTACCCACATGGGAGACCAGGAAGAAGCACCTGGCTCCTGGCTTTGGATGGGCGTAGCTCCAGCCATAGTGGCCATTTGGGGGTGAACCAACGGAAGGAAGACCTTTCTCGCTGTCTCTTTCTCTCATCTCTCTCACTGTCTAACTCTATCTGTCAAATAAAAAAAAAAAAAAACCTCCCAGCTCCTGGCTCCTGGCTCCTGGCTTCAGCCTGGCCCAGGTCTGGCAGTTGCAGCCATTTGCAGAGTGAACCAATGGATGGAAGATCTCTCTCTCTCTTTCTCTCTCTCTCTCTGTCTCTCTTCCTCTCTCTTTCTCTGTAACTCTTTCAAATCGATAAATACATCTTTTTTAAAAAAAATTAAAACAGGATAATTGGTATGCTTTGTAATTGTGCCTCACCACATTTACTTCACATTTCTAAGTAATTATTTATTTACATGTGTGTCTACATACTGTTAACTATCATGATAGGGCCTCAATTTTATTCCTCATTGATTTTCAACTGCTGACATTGTCCTAAATCAGTAGAGAGGTACCCAAGGGATATCATGCCAGTTTCAAGTTACTCTCTTTTGAGCAGGAGTGTCTGTTTTCCTTTTGTTCATATTTATAATGCTAGTGCTGTTCTTAGCACTACAAACAAAGTAGACATTTCATAAAAATGTGTAGAATGAGTAAAGGAATGAATGACTCATTGCCTTTTGGGGGAAGGATCATATATGTCACAAAGCAATAAGACGTGACCCATGAGCCTCCAAATTTAATTGAACATACATACATAATAATGTTACCCAGATACAATATGAACCCAGTTTATTTTTAAAAATGGAAATGAAAACCAAAGAAAAGCTATGTTATTGGTATCCATTATGTCCCACCACCTCATCTCTGCCATCCTATGTTATGAACAAATGAATACTGGAATCCTGACTGTGAACATTTTGCTCTTTCTTCACACACGTTACGATTACTGTGTCTCCTTAATTAATGATAAAACTTTAGGAATTTGCGTAAAATTATTCAAGGAAAGTATGATGAAAGCCCTAGGTATTAGAGATTTGGAGCAGAACTGCTGTAAATTAGTGAAAATATATAGACATACATTTCTCTTTCTCTATAAAGTACACTAGGATGGGCATTTGCCATTTAAGTCCTGTCGTCCACTTCCCATATAGCTTTCTGCTAATGTGTTCAGAGGCAGAAGATGATGGCTCATGTGCTTGAGAACCTGCCACCCCCTGTCAGACCTAGCTGGGGTTCTGCTTGCCTTGTCCTAGTTGGTGCAGAAATTTGGGGAGTGAGCCAGCAGATGGAAGCTCTTTCTCTTTCAAATAATATAAACATTTGAAAACTTACTTATTAAACAAACCATACCGCTTTACAAGATTATCTAAATTAACAAAAAAAAAAATCAGCCAATCTACCTCATTAAACTGAACACTTGGTTTGCTTCTTATTTTCATACTGAATATGTAATTTAATAGCTTTTATTGTAGTGTTTACTGTCACAACTCATAATGGTCCATCTAGTTAGCATTTTGCTACTTAGAAACAGGAAAATGTGAATCCGAATTACAATTCTCAGATACATTTTCATTTCTTCTCTTATCCCCTTCCCAGTCTCTCTCATTCCTTTCTTCACTCTGTGGATCAAAGTGTGGCATACACATCAAGCAGCTGAGATAATTTTACATATTGATCTGTTGATTTCAGGCACTTGAAAGCAGCTCCATTAGTAACTGCAACTGGGTACTCCTCTGGGCCCAGGATTCTAGAGAGAAGACACTTATGGTCTGACATGTAAATTGCTCAGAGAGAGGCATGAGCTAGCAGCATCCATTACTCCCATTATTGGCCAATTTGTCAGCAACTCAGAAAGCAGAGCAGTTCCACTGCAAGTCAAAGGAGACTCAAGATCATCCCTGAGGCAAGAGGACAAAAGAGATGAATTGGAAGAAATGGATTTGTGACTTGATGCCAAATGATGGCAACGGAAGCCCCACAGCCCTTCAAAATGTAGGAGGGGGTGGGAAGAGGAAAAGGGAAAAAGAGTGTGTGTACATCCATAAATAGTGTATTACAAATGTGTATATGGAAATGCCTCATCTCATTGTGTGTACATCTATGTATGTGTGTGTGTGTGTTAGTCTCAGTAGTAATGCTGGTGTATTGTTCTCAATATAAGGCAATTCAACCCAAGTTTTTTGGTTCAGTAACTACAAAAATGGGTGAGATTCATTTAGTTTTGATCTATGACAACAGCTACCAAAAAAAAAAAAAAATCAGAGAATGAATTAAGAAGTCCTGCTGAGGTTTGAATGAAGAGGCACCAACACACACACACACATACACACACACATCTTATAACATACACCTGGAATAACCTGTTGCTGTTACAATAAAACTCAACTTCTCTCTTCATTATATAAATAAGCTCATGTCTACAAACTATGCTGCTTGCTCACTCCTTATTTTTTCTGGCACTAATTCCTGAACAAAACTCAATCTCCAACTCCTTTTAATGTTTGGTACTAAATCCAAAAAGCAAAACAAAACATGGGAGTCTCACATTTATTGCGGAACCTCTTTTATCAGACTGGAGGGCAGCCTTCTAATCAAGCGAATGAATAAACAGTCGTTGACTTACTTTCTGGGAATAGGAGAGACAGCTCCATCTTCTTGAAGGCCAGGCAAACCAAACAGGCTTCCAATTTGTAAGTCAAAACATTAGCAGCTTGTTAATTTAGTCTGGCAAATATTAAGATGTAAAGAAGTTTGTATTACTATGTTTATTGATGGAGGTTACAGGTAGGAGCAAAACTACTTACTTTTCTTTCTTCATGAAAGAAAAATATCTGGTAATTGAGAGTAAAAGCCCCTTTTTAGATGAGACATTCAGTGCAGCTTTTAAAATGAACTACATTGCTCTTTCCCAAATGCTAAAATAAAAAGAGAATTCTTTTAAATTAGAGAAGCCAGGATTTTAAAATCAAGAATACATCATGCTTAACAGACAGATACACACACACAAATATCCTGGAAAATCTAAATAAAGCTATTGCTTGTGTTTGCATTTATAGAAGAGCCATTTATTTATTCTCCATGGTTACTATGTTTGTTTTCGCATCTTCACCTACAATTCAAATTCAACAACGTAGAAAAATTATATTTTGTTCACAGTAGAAATTTTAAATTTTTGAATTTCCTGTAGCAGAAATTGAGGAAACAGGGTTTTTTTTTTTTAAAGATTTGTTTATTTTATGTATTTGAAATGTAAAGCAACAGATACAGGGACAGAGACAGAAAGATTCCAAATACTAGTTCATTCCCCAAATGGCCACAATAGCCAGTTCTTGTCCAGGCCAAAGCCAGGAACTCTGTTAGGGTCTATGACATGGGTGTCAATGGCCCAAGTATTTGGGCAATCTCTAATACTCTCTTAGGTTCTTCAGCAGGATGCTGGATAAGAAGTGGAGTGGCAATTTAATATGGGATGCAGGTATTGCAAGTGGCAGCTCAACCCACTGCACCACATCACGTGCCCTGGAAACAAGGTTTTAATAGAACCAATTGGACTCCTAGCTTTTTGAGTTGCATTACATTTCTGGTATGGCATTTTTGTTCTGCCTATAAACATCATCAAAATAGACCCAACTTATTTTTTTTTTTAAATAAAAGACTTAGTTAGTTATTTGAAAGTCAAGAGTTACAGAGAGGGACCAGTGCTATGGCATAGTACTCTGGGGACAGCATCCCACACTGGTGCTTGTTTGAGTCCTGGCACCTCCACTTCTGATCCAGCTCTCTGCTCATGACCTGGAAAATCAGTGAAAGATGGCCCATTTGCTTGGGCCTCTGCATCCTTGTGGGGGATCTGGAAGAAGTTCCTGGCTACAGCCATCGTGGCCATTTGGGAAGTAAACCAGCAGATGGAGGATCTCTCTCTCTCTCTTTCTCTCTCTCTCTATTTCTCTCTCTGCCTTTCAAATAAATAAATAAATCTTTTATAAAAAAGAGTTACAGAGAGAGGAGAGAGCTGGACCAGGCAGAAGCCAGGAGCCAGAAGCACTTGGGTCATTATCATGACATTGCAGCATTTCCCAGGCTATTAACAGGGAGCTGGAATGTAAGTAGAGCAGCTGGGACCAAACAGATGCCCAACTCACCTTATATTTTACACTCTTTTGCTTTTTGAACTTTATTTCACTCAATGAAGCTGAAAGGTGGCTTGAAATGATGTCTTCTTTATGCATTATTTGCCTTAAAAGTAAATTCTAAAATGTGATAATTTAAAAAGGTACTAGAGGTATGGGGGAAGAATTGCTTTAATCTAAAAGTTGTACTTACGAAAATTTGTATTTATCAAATAAAAGCTATTAAAAAAGGTACTAGAAGAAAGTATAAGAAAATAGTTTTATAATTTCATATAAAGAGGCTGGCGCCACGGCTCAATAGGCTAATCCTTCGCCTTGCGGCGCTGGCACACCGGGTTCTAGTCCAGGTCAGGGCACCAGATTCTGTCCCGGTTGCCCCTCTTCCAGGCCAGCTCTCTGCTGTGGCCAGGGAGTGCAGTGGAGGATGGCCCAAGTGCTTGGGTCCTGCACCCCATGGGAGACCAGGAGAAGCACCTGGCTCCTGCCCTCGGATCAGTGCGGTGTGCCAGCCGCGGCGGCCACTGTAGGGTGAACCAACGGCAAAAAGAAGACCTTTCTCTCTTTCTCTCTCTCTCACTGTCCACTCTGCCTGTCAAAAATAAAAAAAAAAATTCATATAAAGAAAACCTTTATAAGCATACTGCTAAAGACAAAATGGAAAAAATATGATAGAATTGATATCTAAAAAAACAAGTGTTTCACCAGAAATGTAAAAGATAAAAAAACTTGGAAGACACACAACACCATAATTCTTAATATAAAGAATGATCTTTAAATTTTTCAAAGATAAATATCTCTGGTATTTTGTACTATGAAATTCTTCTCCATCATTTTGATGCAGTGGGGTTCCTGTTGCTATCATGGGACAAAAACTATACTACAGAGAGTAGTCAAGGACTATGGCTGGGATGAACACTGTCAATGATAGAGCTTAATGCTGTTGTGGAGGTCAGAGTTGGAGGATTTAAATATGAAAAATAAATTTTAAAAATGAAAATAAAGAGTTTAACATGTTGAATCAGACACCTTAGTTAACATTGTAGTTTTTCTTTCTTCTGTAAATAAAGAAAAGTAAGTACTTGTCAGTACAAGCACATAATTTAAGTGAACATTGTGTTTTTCTTTTAGTGGGAGTTTTTCCTTGTTAGAATATCAGGCCTCTGTTATAGCAGAGGTTGTAATTATACACCAAATATTTTGTATGTTGGTTATTAGTTATACTAATGAAGCATTCTTCTCAATTCTACCCCACGGGTTCCAGATTCATATATTCTGGTTACAGCAGGGACACATTACTTCCTAAGTGATAGCAATCCTAACACCAATCACAATGTTTTCATAGAACTGATATTGTTACTAAATTTTCTTATAATAAACTCCAATCTGTAAGGTCAAATTCTTCTGATAAATAGGTATGTGATCCCAACAATGAATCTCCTGGGCCTAGGTCCATTGGCTAATATGGTTTGCTAAATTTAGTAATGTAGAATACAATATCGTGGCCATGGCATAAAGCATTCTAAAACTCTACAAAATAGCTGTGTTAGGAGTACCAAAAAATAAAGGGGAAAAAAAAAACAATAGGGAAATGATTCCTCACCCCCACCCCACCCCGCTGAATCCCACTGAATTTAATTTGGAACCAAGTAATCAGTTATCAATTGATAGTCCAAAGATATCATACTAGATTGGGATTTCTAATCTGTTATTACTAACAGCATTTTTAGCACAAAGGACTGACAACAGAATCTATTAAGTCAACTATAGTGAATGATTGACCCACACTTTTTTTCCTTGCTTCAACTACAGATGTTTTATTCAAGAGGTGCTTGGAAAAATATTGTTGATTTGTAGGAGAAAATGAATTTAAATCTATAAAAGTTCAATTTAAGCATGGATTTTATGTGAAGGACTGTCCACAGTGAGATTCTTTGTGTGTCTGTGTCGCATTCAAATTCTTGCCTCAGTTTATGTTTCCATGCAGAACCTTTTTCCCTTTCTTTACATATCTTTATTTTTATCTCCAAGAAATTTTATCTTATCTTTTCAATGAGCTAAGCATTACAAATAAGGCAAGATGCAAAAAGTAAGACTGTTTTAGAAAACTTATACTTTTCACAGAATCAGATACCACTCCTTAAGACTAAAACTATGAAACTAGTAGAAGAAAATGTCAGGGAAACATTTCAAGACATTAGATAGGCAATGATTTTTTGCATAAGATGCCCAAAGCACAGGCAACAAAAGCCAACTAGACAAGTGTGATTATATGAAATTAAGCATTTCCTCATAGCAAAGGAAAATATCTACATTTAGTAGATAACCTTCAGAATGACAGAAAATATTTGCAAAGTATTCATCTGACAAAGGATTAATATCCAGAATAGATGATGAACTCAAAATATACCTAAAAATAAATAATCTAATTAAAATGAGTAAATAATCCAAATAGGTATTTCTCAAAAGATGAAATACAAATGACAAATATACAAAAAAATTACTGAACGTCACTAGACATCAGTGAAATGCAAATCAAGATCACAGTTACATATTTCAGCCCAGTTAGAATTCTGTTGTTACAAAAAGCAAAAAATAATAAATGTGGGCAAAAGTGGGTAAGGAAGGGGAATGCTTACACAATGGTGGTAGAAATGTGTTTTAGAGTAGTCATTACCGACACAGTGTAGAGGTTCTTCAAAAACTTAAAGATAGATTTGTCATATGATCCAGCTATCCTTCCCTGGGTATGCAAGAAAGAAATGAAATCAAAGAGAAAACTAGACTCTCATGTTTATTGCAACACTATGCCCAATGACCATTATATTGAAGCAATGGAAGTATAAGGACATATAATATATATAGATACAGATATATACAAAATAGAATACTATTTAATTATAACAAAATAATAAAATCCTGTCATTCACACCAAAATGGATAGAATTGGAGGACTTTATGATAACTAAAAAAAAAACTAAGCACAGAAAGACAAATATCACACGATTTGTTTCATATATGGAATTGACAAGAATAGAGAAATGCAATTATCACATGATCTCACTCATATGTGAAGTTTAAAAAATAGATGATCTCATAGAAGTTAAAAATAGAATGGTGGTTACCTGAGGCTAGAGAGGGAACATGGAAGAGAGGCATGGGGTACTAGAAAATAGCTGGATATGAGTAAGAAATTCTGGGGTTCACTCGACAGCAGAGTGACTACAGATAGTGATAATGTACTGTACATTTTCTGTAAAAATTAAAACATGATTTTTGAATACTTTCACTAAAATGTTGAGATGTATACTTACCCTAATTGTATGTTATACAATGCATAGATATAATGAAAAATCACAGTGTACTCCATAAATATGTACACTTTTAGGCTGGCGCTGCGGCTCACTAGGCTAATCCTTCGTCTGTGGCGCCGGCACCCTGGGTTCTAGTTCCGGTCAGGGCACCAGATTCTGTCCTGGTTGCTCCTCTTCCAGTCCAGCTCTTTGCTGTTACCCAGGAGTGCTGTTACCCTGGAGGATGGCCCAGGTCTTTGGGCCCTGCACTGGCATGGGAGACCAGGAGAAAGCACCTGGCTACTGGCTTTGGATTGGTGCAGTGCGCTGGCCTCAAGGCATCGGCTGTAGTGGCCACTTGAGGGGGTGAACCAAGGAAAAAGGAAGACCTTTCTCTCTCTCTGTCTCTCTCTGTCTCTCTCTCTCTCTCTCTCACAAACTCTGCCTGTCAAAAAAATAATAAATAAATAAATATGTACAATTCTTAAATGTATGTTGAAACTTTTTAAAATAAAATAAGGGGCTGGCACTAATACAACTTGGAAATCAGCAGAAGATAGCCCAGGAGCCTGGGCCCCTGCACCCACATGGGAGAACTAGAGGAAGCTCCTGGATCCTGACTTTGGATCAGCCCAGCTCCCGCTGTTGCTGCCATCTGGGGAGTGCACCAGCAGATGGAGGATCTCATTCTCTCTCTCTCTTTCTCCCTCTCTGTGACTCTGCCTTTCAAGTAAGTAAATAAATAAATCTTTGAAAGAAATCAAAGTAAAATACAGTAAAATAGTGATTACTAGACACTAGGAAGAGTGCAGAGAAGGATGGATGGAGAGAGATTGAATACAAGATACCAAAATATATTTTGATCAAATTACTGATTTTTAGGATTCTATAACAGAGTAGATGGATTATAGTTTACAATAATGTAATACATATTTGAGAAAAAGAAGAAGAGAGGAGCTTTAACCTTATGCTTAGAGAAATATCAAAAAAAAGAAAAATTTCAGGATATGACAAAAACACAACAATAGGTATTTAAAGGGGAATAGAAATTCTAATCACTTTGATTTAATCATTACACATTGTGTACAGGCACTGATATATCACACTGTAACCCATAAATAAGTACAATTAATACATGTTAACTAAAGTTTTTAAAAATTAAAAAAGAAGTCAACTGTTTAAGTATGATGAGAGCAAGGAAGAAAATACAGAAAGAAACAAATGAAAAAGAATCTACATCATGCAATATAGCAAAAATCATCTGGTAACATATATTTTTAATTCCAATAAGTAAAGCCAGATTACATTTCAAAATATGTTAAAACCAATGAAAGTCAGTATTTAGCTATTTTTACTACATCACCCTGTTATTTCATGAGCTCAGCAACATTATTCCCATTAATATACAGCTGTGCCTGATACAGGTGTGCACTATTTTGTCTTTCTATTATGAATTAGCTGGTTGCAAAAGTGTAAAATATGCAAAGTGTACACCTGCTGAACAAATCCTCCCTGTTTTTAATTCAGTTTGACCCTCCTTATCCAAATACCTGCTCTGATCCTCCTCAGAAGCACCAGAGTCCTAGGTCCCTTAGTTTAATAAAGAAAAAGGTTCTGAGTGGATTCATTAAAGTAATATGTAAGCTACTATTTCTTTCTTTCTGAACTTTCACAGAAAGAATAAGGCATAGAGAAAGGATATGGCACAGAGCAAAGGAAGAAATATTTACTGAATGGTACATTTCAGCATCAGTGATGTTTGAGCAAGCCATTCTACAGTCATTCTTTAGAACCCTCCACAAGGGGACCCAACTGCAGATTTCTAAAGGCACTCTCTGTTAGAGAGATGTGCTAAAAAATCAAGTTCCTGGCAAAGGAGAAAGCTGTGCCTATTAGGCAATGATTCCCAGCAAGAGTTTCTCCGGGCTGATAAGTACCTCTGGCTCGCTGAAAGCCTACTTGCGCTCCATTAGGCAGCATGAGCATCCCCTGAGGAGTAATACTCACTGATGATCGCATTGTTGATACAATCAAGGTTTCTCCACATAGGGTCCTTAAATACCTATTGTTGTGTTTCTGTCATTTCCTGAAATTTTTCTTTTTTTGATATTTCTCTAAGCATAAGGTTCATGAAAAGGTGAATGTTAATCGCAACATTTGAGAAAAGTCCCTGAGCTCATTAGGTGTGATGAATATGTGAAAAATAAGCTTAAGCCATTGCCAAAAATGTTTCTTGTGACTTTTCAGTTAATTATGATAACTTCTAGAAAAAGAAAAAAATGTAACTTTGAACTTGCTAAGCAACCCTGAGCTAGGAAATCCTGCTCTTACATGTTTGAGCATTTTGCTTTCCAGATCTGCATATCGACTAAATCATAGCTTCAATTCTGCCTTATGTGGGTTCCCTTAAAAAAACATTTTATGATAACACAGATGACAATCTGGATAAATTCATACCTCATATGAATCAGTGGAGACTTAATAGTTATAATGACAGAGGACTTAATTTGTGATTAATTAAGAATAACTCTTAGAAATGTATTAAAAGGAATAGTCAGGTTCTCCTTGTTTATATTATCTTTCTTTGTTTTAAAAATCTATTTACAATATAAAGAACCTAGTATTGCATCAATTTATTTTTATGACTTGTTTGCCAAAGAAAATATGAATTAAATAAGATACATTTCTTCAAAGAAAATAAAATACTCAACTATAATTGAATTTTAAATATCGGATATTCTATTTATTTTACTGTGTTTCTAAAGGATTAAGTTATTTAATTATGTTCATGAAATAACCTTATATAGTAAACATGCCTTGTCTAATGATTTTAACAATAATTAAATTGAGAGCTTTTTAAGACAATAAAGACTTAACTTTTTTATAAGTTGTTTCTTACATTTTCTAGGGAAGCTTTGCTCAATATCTAGAATTCAACTAATGTTTATCCAGTTGGAAATCAGTTATAATTTTTTGCTTTAAATAAGTTTGGAGAGGATTTGTATATTACACACACAGCTTTCTGTAACTGATTTGATTCTATTCTGGGAGTAATCTGATAGTTAAGATTAGCCAAATGTTGGTTTGTCCTGGGCATAAACGATTTGAATACAAATATTTCTTAGCTTTTCCACCACTGTTTGGGCACGGTGTAGACAGCTTAACGAAGTGCTTAACTGCCCTAGTCTCTGCAGCAGCTTTGGCTACTCCAAGGGAAAAACAAACATAACCAACACAATCAAGGATGATGCATTACACATTTCACTCTATTGTTCTAGCTTTTGTTGGCTCTGTCCTTGCCAAAATCAACATAAAGGAACTTTAAGTCACCAATAAAGTGCTGACAGGGGAACAAATGTCGCTAGAAGTACCAACACGGATCAGTGTTTATGTACATAAAGGCAAGCTTCCCCATCTGTCTTTTCATGTTGGTTTAATCTTCAGGCTGCAAACAGACTAATATACTGGAAGAATGACAAAGAAGACAGACATCTCCTGCACAGTGGTAGACATAGAAAGTTGCTCTCCACACGTATATGCTATCTTTACCTTTCATGATGGATCATTGACAGACATTTTCATGATACTTAACACACAAGTATTAAAGCATATCTTTGCTGGTTATTCACAATGTATAGAACAGTTATTTATTGTCATGCTATACTTCCCTCTTTCTTAGCATTGTGTCACTCTTCAAAGGCAACATTTGATCTACTGACCTACTTTTCTGTAGCCATGTATTGAACATATCCCTCCTTGCCTCTTCAGGAAGTATTTGACTTTGCTTAAAACCAGCTCTGATAGAACTGTCACTGAGTGATCTCATGGGTAAGATTAATTTAGGGGCCTGCTGGCCTCTTGGCCAAGTTTATTACCAATAATAAATCACTGTATGGCCACCGACTCCCGCAGTCTTTTCTCTTTTTTCAGTGGACTCAAGCAATCTTCCTTAACCCTCCTTGTCATGATGCTCAGGATTTAATAGGTCTTGCTCTGCCTGATCCATTCTGAAAACTGTCATTAATTTCAATGCACAACTTCATGCCCATACAGAATACATCAAAAAATGCTGAAGTATTAGCCCAAGCCTGGAAACTAATGGAATTTGAACAGATGTCATATGAAAGGATTAAAATAATAAACAAACCATGAAAAAATCATTCATCTTCTGTTCTTACATTCATGTAAATTTTAAGTCAAGATTCATTTTGAAACTGTCCTCTCATTAAAATCTCTAGTATCAACTAATATCAGCATGCAGCACAACCCATATTTCCTGAATTTTGTTATGTATTGTTACAAATATCAACTTTAAATTATAAACCACACAACTGATCTCTTTAGAGCTTCCATGGGTTAGAAATTTTAATAATACATACAACAGTTTCCTACTTTTCTACTTTTCCATTAAGCAGATTTTGTAAGCCATCTCTACTTAATAGTTTTTAGATATTCTTAGATGAGAAAGTTTAGTCAATCTGGAAATACAAAGGTAAAGCTGGCATCAGATATATCATAGAGCTTCCAATTATGACTTTTTTTTATATCTTATATTTTGGGTAACTTAGTCACATTCCCCTTGTTTTTCAAAGATCAATCAAAAAACAAATACTTGGTTTTGAACATATTAATCCAAATCCTCACTTGCCTTTCCAAATGTGATTCTGATTATTCTTCACAAAAGCAATCTAATCTTGTAAAATGACTCTAGTGGTATCTCTAGACTCATGGAAGATAGGCACTCACATCCTTCCCCACACTCTACCCCACTTGATGACTCTGACAATGCCACTGCTACACAGCGAACTGAGGAAAGCCTGCTGTAGGATTCTGTGAATATTGTCAGGGATGGAAAGAGAAGAAGAAGGGAAAGGACAAGCAGCAGCAGTGGTGGCAGTAGAGGAGGAAAGGGGAAGGAAGGGAGAAGAGGGAGGAAGAGGCAGGGGACGAGGAGGTGAAGGAAGAAGGAGAAACACGATGTGAGAAGAAGCTATCATCTCTACTGCCCTCTTCCCTTTTCTCTGTATCTTCTTGGATGTTGTACCTCACTTCACCCACTTGATGAATTTGCTGATACAAGAAACTCCCAGGTTTGTGTATCTTGTTATGTGGTTTGCTTTTACTTTTACTGAAACAAGAAATGTCACAGTTCATACAAAGAATCAATCAAAAAAGTTTAGCAGCTGGCATTGGAGAGCAGCAGGTTAAGACTCCAGCAATAATGCCAGTGTCACATATTGGAGTGCCAATTCAAGTCCCAGTGGCTCTACTTTCAGTGCGGCCTCCTGGAAGGGCAGTGGATGGGCATGGATGATTATCCATGTGTTTGGACCCCTACCAGGGACCTGGGAGACCAGGATGGAGTTGGCTCCTGGCTGTGACCTGGCCCCAACCTGGATGCTGCAGGCATATGCCAAGTGAGCAATCAGATGAAAGATCTTTCACTCTTTCATTCTTTCCCTCTCTGTCACTCTGCCTTTTGAATAAGTAAATAGAAAATTATTCTTTCTCTAAAGTTAAGCTATCTGATGTCTGCATAGAAAAGCTCTCTGTAGTGAACTTTCACCTTTTTTTAAGTGCAATGCAGGAGAAGTACAATGTTGAGAAACCAACTTTCCCTACAACATGTAGAAGCTGACCTCACAAAAAACATCTATAGTATAGAAGGCTATTCAAGCTGCATCAGCATGAAATATAAAACAAGTTACCTCTTATGGGAGGCCACAGAATTTGACTCATGCCTTTATTTTAAAACTTATGATATTTTCTTTTGACAGGCAGAGTGGACAGAGAGAGAGAGAGAGAGAGAGAGAAAGGTCTTCCTTTTTCTGTTGGTTCACCCCCAATGGCCACCACAGCTGGCGTGCTTCAGCCAGTGCACCTTGCTGATCCGAAGCCAGGAGCCAGGTGCTTCTCCTGGTCTCCCATGCAGGTGCAGGGCCCAAGGACCTGGACCATCCTCCACTGCACTCCAGGGCCACAGCAGAAAGCTGGACTGGAAGAGGAGCAACCAGGACAGCATCTGGCACCCTAACCGGAACTAGAACCCCAGGGTGCCAGCGCCGCAGGTGGAGGATTAGCCTATTGAGCCACGGTGCCGGCCAAAACTCATGATATGTTTTTAAAGAGAAAAAATCCATGTTTGTGTTCCTTGCTAGTCCCTGAGCTACTTGACATTTTTATATCTGAAATAACTTTCATATGATATATACTGAGATATTGTCTATTGAATGAAACTGAAAAGTTAAATATATTTATCGAATCTTTTCATGGGCTTTTCTCTCCTCAGATTTAATTACTTCTAAGGTGCAGAAGATAATGCTTAGAGTTTTTATGTATACAAAATTCTTGATATTATCTTCTAAATGGTAATGCTTAAGTCCTACCTTATCTTCCCTTAGAACTTAGTGAGCAAGATTTGAAAGTCTTCATTCTGATGAATCATCACAAGAATTTCTGTTGATCAGCCAGCTTTAAGAACTGCCTGACAACAATAGCAAATGGATAAGCAAAGGAAAAACTGTGCTCATAAGCCCTAAATTGGTCCTACAAATACACTAACTGAAAAATAAAAGGATGCTCAAAAAATGAAATTCATTCTTTCTAATTTATCATACAGATTCTAATGCGAACAACAATGTCAAGCTTAGCACCTTCAAATGATATTCCAACAGGTCTCTGGATCCTTCTGATGTTCTTCATTATCTTGTTCAGTTTCCTATCGTTTTCACACAGCATGCACTTCCTCCAGTATCAGTTTAATGGATTTCCAGTTGGGAAAGCGCGGTTCAGGACTATCAGAAGCAGGCGGTTTCAGGGGGATGGCTGTGGAAAGGTTTCACTTATCATCTCTAATCACTGAAATATCAATGAGAGTGACTTAAAGCCCAACTGACAATTCTACATTCTGTGTCTGTTCAGGGCAAAGTGAACTGAAACTCCATCAGAGAAGAAAATAAGGATGATTCTCAGTCAGAGAGTTCATTTCTGTGATATATTTCTGTGGTGCTTCAAACTTGTCTTTGTGAATGGAGCTGACTTCATTTGTTCTTTATGTAGCTCTGGTTCACTTTCAATATTTCAGATCATTCCTATCTTGAGGGTCTCAGTGAAGGATCTCCGGATACATTCAAAAGAATGAAAGTTTTGGCCACACTGTTTTATACAAATTAAAACTCCCTAGGAAAATAAAATGAAGGTATATCAAGGAACGTACCTTGGTGCATGGAAAATAATGTGGTTGAATTGGGTTTCCCACTCTAATAAGTCATTTACATGCTTCTGAATCTCAATGTTGTCCTCTGAAAAGTAGGGATAATACTTATTATATAGAATTTCTTTGACCGCAAAGAGAAAATGGATACAAGAAAGTGTTGGGAGAACCAGTGTTGTCGATCAATGAATTACACCACTTGTGACACAGGCATCTCATCACTGAAGTTCCAGATTGAGTCCCAGCTGCTCCACTTCTGATCCAATTCTGACCCTGTTCTGATCCCTATAGATGCACTTGGGAGAGCATCAGGGGATGGCCTAAGTGCTTAGACCCCTGCCACCCTATGGGTGACACAGATGGAATTGTTGACTCCTGTCTTTGACCTGGCTCAGGTATGGCTGTTGAGGCTATTTGGAGAGTAAACCAGCAGATGAAAACTCTCTCTCTCTCTTTCACTCTACCCTCTCCCATATCACGCATGTCACTCTACATTCAAAATAAATAACTAAATCTTTTTACATGAAAAGTCTTTTTTATGTGATAATCACATCACAAAATTCAGCAAACACCATTGCCATAATTAACAACATTTAAGCTATTTTAGAATGATTTGGTGGAAGTTGCAATTGAATATATGACTATATTACTGTATATTGCATGACCAAAATTTATCAAAAGCAACAATTCTTTAGTAACTATAAGAATGATTTGAATTCTATGATAATTATTTTCTGTGCTAAACTATTTAAAGAATTTATTTTTTCTATTTTGTTAAAATTGATTGTCTTTAGCAAAAAGTATTCCTTTTGGGACAATGAGGCATAGGAATACAGAAATATAGAGCTCCCACGCTCACAGCTCAGAAATTAATAGAAAAGTTTAAATAATAATACATTATTAAGAATAAATAAACTTATATGTTAGTGAAATTAGATATTATTAACCAAGATGGAAGACTTTATGGGATAGATTTTGTAATTAAGGAAATCACAAAACAGAAAAATCTGCAAATGATGGTTACACATTACTTTTTTAAAATGTATGGGTATCAGATTTGTTTTTAACTCTGGTCATCTGCATTTTCCAAATGCATATTCCATTTTTTAAGAGTCCTTAAATTATGAAAGGAAAAAAAAAAGTCAGTCATAGGAAGTCAAGAATCAAAACACTTATTTTTTTCATTTATGTTGAAATAAATGAAAATCAAAAATTAGTATGGTATCAGTTTGAATGAAATAAGATGTGGATGATGGTGATTATTATAAAGTACCCTCATAAATTTATAGCACATTTTTTATTTAGAAATCCACAAATACTTCTGTAAAAGTATGTATTGAGTTTTCCCTAAAATTTTCAGAGAATTCACTGAAAAAAAATAGTATACATCAATCTGTAAAGTACTTTTCAAAATTCTGTATATCAGCATGTTTTCAGGTCAGCCTGGGTGAATATTTTAGCGCAATTTACATTTTTAGGGGAGATAGAACTAGAATTTTACATTCTGTTGTTGCTTGAGAGGTTAATATTCAAGTTCACAACCTCAGCTTACAGACAACAGAGATTCTTGTTCAATCCAATCAGTGTGCAAATCCTATTACCTTTGATGTCGTGGTGTCATGGAGGTAGAGAATCTTACTGAATAAAATTTCCCCAAGGGGCTCTCAATTAGTCTTCTCAGAAAGCCTTATAAAAGTCAAAGAAGAATTCTCTAATTATAAATTTAAATCCTCCTGACAGGTTCTTCAAATAGGAGAGGTTGTGTTTTCTGATGTTTAAGAATCTTCACAATCTCTTAGTCTTCGTGTTACCATCTCAAAAGGCTTAATTGCCTCTTGGAATTAGTTATTCAAGTGGATGTTTTTATAGGGTGATTGCCAAAAATCTCATTTCTATCCAGGTGCCACCTCAAGAAACACACACTGACTACATATCCTAGACAGCTGGAATTGTCCTTGCTCTAACATCTATATTTCAGTGGGGAAAAAACATATTGCAAAGCAAATTTGCTATTTATGAAACGATATTGTAGTGAAATTCATCTTTGATATTTCATTTTATACAATAAATACTTACATTACTTTTTTTTTTAATTTGAGGGTCAGAAAGACTGAGAGATAAAGAGATAAAGAGACAGAGAGTAGGAGAGCCCCTGTCTCTGTTCTTTCCCTAAATGCTCACAATGGCCGGGTCTGGGCCAGGCTGAAATTGGAAGCCTGGAACTCAGTTTGATCTCCCACATAAGTTGCAGGAACCCAATTACTTGAGCCATCATTACTACCTTCCAGGGTCTGCATTATCAGGAGACAGGAGTCAGGAGCCAGAGCTGGGTATCAAATCCAGGCACTTTATTTTGTGGCATGTGAGTGTCTTAACCAGTCATAGTTTAACCAATATGCTTTGAAAAGGAGAGGGATAGAGTGAGAGCATAAGCAATTTTTTTTTGGCAGTAGTAAAGTCTGAGCTGGAACACAAATGAATTTTAGCATGTAGGAAATTAGCTTGCTACAATGATAATGTACAAGTGTACCATCAAACATCTCTCCTAGAGACATAGGATAGAAACATTCAAAAGATCAAAATGAATGCTTATGTTGTATGATTTCTGTAAACTGTTTGAAATACATGCTGGGACATGTGCACGATGCAGGATTTAACAGAGCAGAAGGGTCATGTAACTGGAATCCTCAGAAAAACCCAGACAATCTTCAGATGTCTGTCTCTGAGCGTGCGGAGGACTAATGTCCAGGACTGACACGTGCTAGTTCTATCTCAGTTAGAGGTAGGCAAGTCAAGCTGGACACAGCTACAGCTCTGCAACCTGCCAGCTGTGTAGCTCCTCACTTGGTGTATTTCTCAGGAGAGAATATTTGGCACAAGCATGGGTGTCACCAATGAATAACTTAATTACAGGCTGATTATTATTATTATTATTATTATGTGCCTCATGTGCATTTTGAGTATTTAAGACACTATAAGTATTCAGTGGCATGGGTGCCTCTTGCGTATGTAATAAACAGCAGGTACTTTCTTAGTCAGCTGTCTGTCAGGTGTTTCTTCATCCTTCCATCTCTTTCTGGGTTCACACATGCTTATTCAATAGGTATTTATTTATCTCATCTTAGGAGTTTTATCAGTCCTATCTGGCTTTTTGTCCTCTATAACAATTTTTCATATTCTTAAGCAATGCAACATACGCACATTGCAAACTAAAGGTATGCAAAGATATATGACAAAGCTCTATCTCAAAAGTCCTTTAAAATATAAAGGAGTCATGTTATGTTGAAATATTTACAGCACACCTCTCTTCATTGCTTTCTGTTGGACAATAAAATCCCTATGGAGGAAAATATTGCAGGAAAAAAATATATATATATGCATTGGTTTGGGTATGTTTATGAGATTCATCTGAATAATTTGTATATATACACATATTTATGTAAACCTACCTTCATATATAGAGTGTAGTGGGTGATTCAGAGCTGTTTTAGTATTTAATAATAACTCAGATTTTTGAAGAAGCATCTTCCACAAGATACATAAACTTAACCATCTTTTATAGATTTTACAAAGAAATATAATAAGGACTTATATTATATGGATTACAGATATACAGGCACAGCATGAATGGAGGGAAATTTTCATATATCATACAAATAAGAATTTGTACACTTTGACAAAAATGCTCAGTAGTAACATCAGACACAATTTTAAAAGAAATTTTGTATCTAAAAAATGGAATAAAACTAAAGATATTGTGCTTATAACAGCATCTATAATGAAGCAAAAAGGTGCTTCTGGTTGTGATAAAGATAAAACTGGATTCCAGAATTCATATTAATGTAGTGAAATAATTGTTTTATGATTGCCAAAAAATACAAATCTCCACTCAATACTTTATTTGGCTTTCTTAAAGTAGTATTACTATCATATCCTCATTGCTGTCAACATTTGTTCACTAATCATTTTTCTGTATGAGTTTGTACCATATGTATACTTATATTCTAGTCAAATAACACTATACTAAAATTGTACTGAAAACGTAAAATGAAGAACCATAATATTTTCTTTCAAACTTATTATATTGAATGCCTTCAGGAAATTCTAATAAAGTTGCTGGTGGTAATATATGTTATGTATCTGTACACTTTACATACATTTTTACATATAAGAATAAAGCTTCTAATCTTAACTAAATAGAATACTTGTACATTTACATATTTAAAGAAAAAACCCTCCACTGATTCATTTTAATGCACACAAATTAAAGATCAACTAATAATAATATCTCTCTGAACATTCCTTCTTATTAGTAATTAGATCCATCTATAGACACCTCTGTTCTAGTCCACACTATTAACCTCAAGTTATGCATTAAAAATTGGTAACAAAATAATTGAGAAGTTGAAATCTCTGCAGTATACACCAGACATTTCCCATTATACACCTCATTTGGGGAAGTATAACTATCAAGCCTTTTAGCCTCTCAAAAATATATATTTTTTCCAAATGCACTAAAGATTTGGAGAACAAAACAGAAGGGATACATTAAAAATCAGTGCCTCCCCTTTTCCATTCCAGGAGTCTAGAATCATCAGTGTATCCAGGTCAAGGATTATTCTCTCTGGCTTTTGGCCATGAAGCAATTCTGAACATCATTAAACCATCATACATTCTGGCACAACTGCCAGGGTCTGCTTCAGGAAGGTTCAGAGACGAAAAAATTAAGAATTGGGTTTCAGATCCATCCAGCAGAGAAGGCATAGGGCACTTGAAAAATGTCTCTGCCAAGCGGCTACACCCATGTGCAGACGCTGATACTATTTATTAAGGATGATCCTCAAGGATGTTCCGAAAAAGGACCCACGTTTTGGGAGTTTAATCAGCTTCTCATGTCTGCAGAATTGAGTTAGAAATCTCTCAAGGACTCCTCCATAGTTTGCAATGAGGAAGGGAAGTTTGCTTATAACTCTGGAAGGTATAAATCATCTGTAATACATGCTTGGTAAAAAGCTCCTTGTAATAGCTGCCACTGTAACTCCAAAGTGATTGTTCCAGTAACAATTCAACAAAACAGCTAGTCCATTGCAATTGTTTATGCAAGGATGTTAAAAGTCAAATGGCTCATTTGGGTTGATTACAGGAACCATAGCATTAAAGTTCATTTCCAGAGTACAATCACATATCCTTCTGTCCAACATTCTCTCTTGCTGTTCACCACCCCATCGAGGCATAAGCTATTCCTTTGTAAAAATGAAGTATGAAGTATAAAATCTCACACCATCTAATGACATGGAACAATGAATAACTCCTGCATATCTATCCCTCACAAAATATAAATGCTCAAACCAAAAATTAGTGGAACAGAAGTAAGCAGTATGGCATGACTAAAAGCATAAAGTGATATTAGATTTCTTCACTTCTAAAATTGGCCACTTGGAAACTCTGAGAAAATCCACAATTATATGTAATAATGGTACCCAGATTCAGTGATTGGAAGAATTAAGTATTTCACCCTGTAGCACCTTTACAAAAATGACTACTCATAGCAGGAGCACAGTCAGCACTTGCTGTTATTTATGTAGAATTACCTAACTTTGAAACTTTGAAAGGGTGTTATTCGGGTAGCAGATGTGTTTCTCTCTACTCCCCAGTCTCTGTCATCTCTATAAACTTTATAACAAGCACCCTGGTGTATATAAACACGAGCCTACAGATGATCATGTCACTTTCTGAAAAGTATGGATGCATAGTGTTAGCATCGTGATGCACTGGCTAAGTTGTTGCTTGTGATGTTTCCAAAATAGAACATGTGACATTTTTTGATCCATGTACTGTGCTAGCCACCTTACACACGTTCTGATGAAATGTTGCCATTAACCCTCTAAAGCAGCATTAGCTAATTTTATACTCATTATGACCAACCTAAATAATACACAGAGTGTCAATTCCTAATAACAGACAGAATTGCTATTTGAAAGAAGTTCAGAATTATTCACTTGCTGAGTACATTAATTGCTGAGTAAATTACACAAAATTTACTTTTCCTCTTGTAGACTTTTGAGCTAGTAACATTGTATGCCTTGGAATAATACCTGGTGTGTAAAATAAAATTCCATAAAAGGCAATGGACTGATGGTTATATCTTGATAAAATAATATAGCTATGTTTCATACTTACACTAATACTAAGAGACTTTATTGAGCAGGACTGTCATAATTCTCTGAATTAGGAGCACTTCAGCTTTCAAGGGCAGTCTGCACAATTGCTCCAGGAGAGCAAAGAATTGTGACAGTAATTCTTTAGTCATGTCTGCCCCTTTTTGAAGTGTGTATTTCCTGTTTTTACAGAATAAGAGGATGATGGGATGATGTTTCCTCTTTTTATTCATTTGTCATCAGTTATTTCAGGTTAATTTACCTTGAGAGTAAAGAATTCTTAAATTGTGTAAGAAAGAAAAACAAACTACATGTATCTATGGGGATTCCTAATGGCTTAGCTATTTTCACAAAGAAACTAGCAAAAGCAAAGCTCTTCCCATATCAGTTTCAAGGAGAAACAAATTAGAAAAACAGAAGCCATCCCATGAAATGTTCAGGGGAATGTTCACATCTAGCTTTCTGTTTGTGTTGTTGTGTATTGATTATTAAGGATGTCAAGTTTAAAGTCATGAAGTTCAGGTTTTTATATATTTTTTATTATTTGTAAAGTATGGGAATAAAAGACCAGTTTTTCTCTTGCTTCCTAGCAATGTATCAATTCCAGAATGAATGGATTTCTGCCCACACACAAGTGGATCATTCAGCTGGTCAACAAGGATGCTTCTCACGAGAGCAGATTTTTTTATGGGGACAGCTGTCTAGCAGGAAGTATATTGCCATGTGGTCCTTTTGAATTTAGCTAAAGTCTGTCAAATACTCCTGGTAATAACACAATTTACTGTCAATACTTTTACATTCAAGTGTATTAATAATAATGAATCTGAACCTGAATCAAAGTTACTCTAAGTTGGTTATAGACAAGACCAAAATGCAAATATACACTATATAATAAGTGACATTATTTATGGATTCAAGCAATATGATTTCTAGTCACTTTGCAGAAACAAGTAACCTTTATTATAAACTCATTTCATGGAAACTTGGAATATCAACCTCAAAAATGGTGATAGTAACTCTTTATCATTCCATGGAAGAAACGTTCTCTGCTGTTAAAGGGATATGGAATTTTAGAGCAATTTTTATTATGATTGCCCATGGAACTTTATAAGAGGTAGTTCTCCCTAAAAAACTTTAGGAACATTTAGTTCTATTTTCTCTTTCTTTGGGATGTAAGCAATGATCTTGAAAACTATAGGAAGTATTTTAATGTAGCCTCTCACAATGAGCCATGGCTCTTGTGGAATATGGACCCACTTCTTTGAACTTCTGTCTAGTTCTTTGACTGAGAAGCCAATCTGAAGGCCTCATAATGTGGATATTAGCTTCTCATATTATTTTGTTAACAATATTGATAGCAACAGCAAATATTAGCACTTGATAATATTGGATTTAATGAATTCTGCCAAGGTGAAAAATATTACTTGCTTTGAATGGAATAAAGTGCCTGCCTGGACGTGTTCTACCACATTAGGCTCATGCAACCATGTCTCTGCTAAGAAACACATTCATTAACTGGCCTTACTTTTGGCTTAGATTTTCATCTTTGACTGCTTTTAAAATTCTTTCATTCATGGGGATACGCTTTTCACAATTCCTACATCATTTTGTCAGTTTTCACATTCTAAAAGTCCTTCTCAAGGAGGCTGCAGTCATGGCAGCACATGTCAATTGATGCTGCTTATCAGCCAAACACTGACAATTTTTATCCCCTATTTCCATGTCCACCTTTTTTAAATCCATGAAACCCTTTCTTTCTTCCCTAAGTGTATGCAATGGCAAACCATAATACCTAATCATTCCTTAGAGAAATGGAAAGGACATCAAAGCTGACAGTTACAGAAAGATACAAGTTTTATGCTCGTCACCTATGGAAACAGCAAATGACATTAATTCTTTGATAGGAAACAGCTTTGGTAGACTGACTTGAGAATACTGTTCATAAGGTTACTAAACTTAATTGCTTGATATTTTATCAATTTTAGTACTGAGAGTTATTTTTCCTAGGAAATTGCTTATCCCCAAGAAGAAAGAGGTACTCTGTCACCTTAGTTTTAGATATGATATACTCAATCCATTTCCAAGGTAGTTTATTTGGTTTTAAATATGTATAAGAGGGGCCAGAGATGTGGCATAGCAGGTAAATCTGTCACCTGCAATGCCAGCATCCCATATGGGTGCTGGTCCGAGACCTGGCTGCTCCAGTTCTGATTCAGCTCTCTGCTATAACCTGGGAAAGCAGTAGAAGATGGCCCATGTCCTTGGGCCCCTGCACCCAGATAGGAGACCCAGAAGAGACTCCTAGCTCCTTGCTTCAGATCAGCACAGTTCTGGCCATTGCAGCCATCTGGGGAGTGAACCAACAGATGGAAGACCTCTCTCTTTCTCTCTCTCTCTCTCTCTCTCTCTCTCTCTCTCTCCTCTCCTCCACTCTTGGTGTAACTCTGACTTTCAAATAAATAAAGAAATCTTTTAAAAAATATGAACAAGAACAGAAGCCAAAATTTCTTCCAGGATTGCTGAGTCCATGAAATGTCACTCCTGGGTCTCTTTAAGTGCTGTTTCCCATCCAAGGAGGTCTGCTTACATCTTCCAGATCACCGACATTAGATGTTTTTCTAACAACGGTTACTATTAACCAGTAAGATAAACAGTCATATCTGATAAATCAAAGCAATCAAAAGTTTGCTGTGTAGTAAAACCATGGTAAAATCATTATGTTAAGTAATACTTGTCCCTAAAGCACTTACTTAGCAACCAGAAATTGTAACATGAAACTTAATGTTCTATTGACAAATGATTGGATCTGCTGGCTTGGTGATAGACACGACCCTTTGTCGTTCAACTTTTCTTGATCTCTTGACATTCTTATTATCTATCAATCAGCTAAAAAGGCTTTGCTTATTTTTCACCATCTGTTTTTAAGGCGTTGAGTGAACCATGAGATGTAAGAAATTCACTCTCACTGAAATCCTATTACCTTCATCGTAGTCCAGGAAACTCTCCTTCATCTGTTTACTTACTATGTAATTTATTCTGTCCCTAGAAGCATTTTATTTTGTGTGTGTAGCTGTTGTTTGTTTATTTTTACTTTCAATCTTGGATAGATACATTATTTTGCATTTTTAGAATTTAATCTGTCTTTTATCAATTATTTCATAGTTTGTATTTATTTTATAAATCATTTTTTCTGCTTTAATAAATCTTGGTATCACTATAGAGAGTTATAACTTCAAAATAGCAGATGTCTGAGAAATGTCTCTTGTTGAGTTGCTCACTACTTTGTTGAAGCCATATAAATAATTAAACATCCAGGTCCTGTAAAGCAACAGAGAAGAATTTGATCTTGAGAGGTTGTAGTGTAATTTCTCCTCCCAGACTACATGACTGAAAATTAAAGTACTTCATTATTTCTCATCTCTTGAGAATTCTGTCAATCTCCTTTTCACACCATAATATAGTGATATGGATCACATTTTAATACCTAAAAAAATCATGGTCATTGAAGATTTGATTAGGGGAAATGTCCCTGCATACAAGGGTGTTCAAAAATATTTATAGAAAATGAATATTATGAAAAACTGTATATGAATTATAGTGTGTTATTTTGTACCAGAATAAGAAAGAATTTTAATTTAATTCCATTTACATGAAATTTTTTAAAAAAATGTATTTATTTGAAAGCCACAGTTACAGAAAAGAGAGACACACTCAGAGAGAAAGAGAGAGAAAGAGAGAGAGATGTTCAGTTTGTTAGTTCACTCCCCAAATGCCTACAACAGCTGGAGCTTGGCTGTTCTCAAGCCAGGAGCCTGGAACTCCATCTGTATCTCTAACATGTGTGTTAAGCAGCCACTAGAGATTCCAGCATCCAATATCAGAGTGTTGGTTCAAATTTTCACTGCTCTGTTTTTGATTTACCTTCCTGCTAATGCAAGAAGAAGATGGCCCTAGTACTTGGACCCCAACCACCCACATGGGAGAGCAGGATGGAGTTCCTTCCTCCTGGCTTTCGCCTGGCCTGAACCCAGCTGTTGGGCTCTTCTGGGAGTGAACCAGTAGAAGAAAGATCTTTCTCTCCCTCTTTCTTTGTCATTCGGATTTTCAAATAAATAAATAATCTTTATAAAAATAAAAATGTTGTAAATAAAACTTAAGAAAAACTTTAAAAAATGAAGGTTAATATTTTAAAGTTAATTATTTAGGGTACATTCTGTTGCTATCAGATATTAAAATCATTTTCTTATTCCCTAAGACCCAAATAACTGCATTCAAATAAATCAAGAATGATTATTTGTCACTGTTGGAAACACTGATGTAAAGGTCATACTGATTTGAAACTAAAAGCAAGCAAGCAATAGATGCAATTGATGAAAATAATCTCATGTTCTCAAGAGTGAAGTGTTGTATGTCCTTTCTACTTTGTTTTTCTTGCCTTTTATTATGCCTAAATTCAAGTTAATTATTCAAAGTGTTCATTTGGGGTCTGGCGCTGTGGTGCAGCGGGTTAAAGCCCTGGTCTGAAGCGCCGGCATCCCATATGGGTGCCGGTTCTAGTCCCGGCTGCTCTTCTTCCAACTCAGCTTTCTGCTGTGGCCTGGGAAAGTAGTGGAAGATGGCCTGAGTCCTTGGGCCCCTGCACCTGCATGGGAGACCTGGTAAAAACTCCTGGCTCCTGGCTTCGGATCGGTGCAGCTCTGGACGTTGACGCCATTTGGGGAGTGAACCAGCACAGGGAGGACCTTTCTCTCTGTCTCTCCCTCTCACTCTCTGTAACTCCACCTTTCAAATAAAATCTTTTTTAAAAAAATGTTCATTTAATTTTTATTCATCCTCCTTTATTCATACTAGAATATTTATTTTCCAAAACTGATAAGATCATGTGATAACAGTCACATTAAATCAGAGTTCACAACGGAAGGAAGACCTTTCTCTCTGTCTCTCTCTCTCATTGTATATAACTCTACCTGTCAAATAAATTTTTTAAAAAAGATTTATTTAAAAAAATCAGAGTTCAGTTGTCAGTCCTCTACTCTAGGAATACAAGTTTACAAAAAGAGGGAGGAAACATGCGGGGGTTGTGGGGAGCATGATAAAATACAGCCAAGGAAACCTTTCTCTGATACTGTCAGAGTGGAGTCTCTGAAGTCACACAAGTGACATTTTCCATCAAGTTGCTCCTCCCCTTTTCAGCTTGTCTCCTGCACATTTCATTTGGAAGAGTTTTCAGGCAATCTAAAGCCCTGAAACCATTTCTTTGGGGTCATTTGAAATCCTAAGTTCTATCACAGAAGGTAATATTCTCTTCTAAAAATTGAAAATTTTCAATTTTCAATTTTCTTCTTTATGTGTTATTTAAATTTAGTAAAAAGGGATGAAGAGATAAAGGACCTTTATTTCTGTCCAAAAATCTTTATACTCTTCATGGAAAAAAAAAGGTTGGATAGAACTTGCAGTCACATTTTTGCTTCATTGAATTTTTTGCTCTGCCTTGAATCAGAAAAATTACTTTAGAAAGCTTTTACATCAGTGGATACAGATGACCTTTGTCCTTACCTTATGGAAGATAAAGAAGAAACTTGAGGAGAAAGAAGAATCAAATAAACTTGAAATGAATACTTGTAGTAAATAAAGGATTAAACAGCCTCATATGCATTAATTTCATTTCTATGCATTTCTATTTTCTGAGTTGAAAACATTAAGCTATTACTTGATCACATCCTCAGTTTATTTTTCATCTATTTTGAAAAACTGGATAAACGAACATAAAACAAGTAGAGAACAACCAATTACCTGCCACTAACGTTAATGAAAGAGACTCGATGAGTGAGACAGAAAGGAGAGATCAGTATGGTTTAACACGAAAATGAAGAAGGAGAGGCAGCTTTAGGGTGAGTTGTAGGTGTCAACAAACCTGATATCAGGCACAGGGGTAGATGATGATTTTATTGAACAGAGAAGAGAGCACATTGGATAAAGGTCATGATTATTTAGCTTAAAAATGGCCAAAACACAAAAAAAAACTTTCCTTCTGATAATACTTCAAAATTTTGAAGGGTGTTATTTATGAGAGAAAATAAAATGTATTCTTTTTTTGTTGCATGAGCAGATGTGGACCGGATCTTTCAAACAGCAACTAAATAATCAGAAATTTTACTGGAGAAAATAAATTTCCTTGGCACTTAAGAATTAGTAGTTATATTTAATCTCCTGCAACAGAAAACTAGGCAGATGATACTCATATGTGCATGGTTTCAGAATCCAAGACAAATTTTATTCTCTAAAGTCTCACAAAAAGATTTAGAAAGTAAATGAGTAAATGAATTAGCATAGTGTATCATATAAGCAGAATTCTAACCTAGAATCCCTGTGAATGGCTTTTCAAATAGGGTGCAGACATCTGGCCTTGTGATGAAAATGCCAGTTAGGATGTCCCCAAACCTCATCAGAACCCTGGTTTTGCTTCTTAGCTCTTGCTCCTGGCACTAACTTCCTACTAAAGCAGGTCCTGGGAAGCGGCAGCAATGACTCAATTAATTGGGTTCTTGCCTTTCATGGAGGAGTCCTGAACTGAGTTCCCAGCTCCTGGCTTTGGATCCAGTCCACCAACAAACTGTTAAGGGCATTTGGGAAGTGAACCAAAGAATGGGAGCTCTCTCTGCTTCTCTCTCTCTTAATTAAACAAATAAATGTAATTTGGTGTATTTTACTACAATTACTGACAAATTAATCAGAATACACCTCGCACCTTGCTTTCACATGTTGTATGTCTCAGAACTGTAGCATATAACCACCTCTAGTGCTCAATGTCGCAAGTTTATGCACCTATAAAGTTGTTGAGGTGGCTGGGGTCAGGAGAAATTCATCACTGCAATGTTATTTTTCCAGTCAGAGGTGCTCTGTACTCCACACACAGCTACATATTCAATGTCTTTTAGTTCCAAGTGAATGTGAGGGAAATACAGGGAAACCCACAGAGATGACATTTTCTAATCTCTGGGCAGAGACTTTCTATAAATACCTTCTGACAGAACCTGTTCTTCCCACCAATTAAGAAATACAAGCTTGCAGAGGTGGAACTGAATCAAAATATCCTATGACAGTGTGTGAAGAGAAGAAATTAAGTGATATACAGGTAAGTCAATGGGACAGAGGCAGGAGAATTCTGCAACTTTAATCAACACTGGTCATCAAAAGGCTACCCTCACTCAAAATGTATAGAGCATTAGAGTTTTCTATTCTGAAGAAAGATAAATAGGGGTGGAGGTGGGGAGGGCCCTTAGAACCTCCTATTGAAATGTAATCAAGGGTCCAGCAGTAACATCATTAGCTAGAAACTTGTTTAGAATGCACATCCCAAAAACTTCTAATCTGAGTCTGTGCCTTCACAACACTCAAATCATTTATAAAGCTTGAAAATCACCATTTTAGAAGACTGGAACGGATAAAGTTACAGTTATAGGGCAGAAGGTTAATGAGAACTGAAATTGTTTAACAGGGAAAAAGATTTGGAAATATGTGGAATGGGGTCAAATCCTTCCATGAGAACATGGGATTCCATAGACATTCTGATGAGTCCCCTGGAAGCTATAGTTTCCATGAATGAGAAGAAAGGTAGATGAGTGTGTATGTGTGTGTGTGTTCATTTGTAAACTTGTATTCATTTTGATGATAGTGTTCTGAGTCTCATCAAAATATTTCTTAAATCTCTAGTTCAGAAATCAAGCCCAACTTTTCTGCCTTGAAAACAGCCAAGAATGGCTTCAACAGCTGTATTCCTTATCAATTTTTCTCATATATCATATTAGATCAAACATGGAATCCTTGTCTACATTCTTTCTGCCAGAGATTTGACCATGGGAATCAAAGGTAGCTATATTAGAAGCGAGAATTTGAGGGTGTGTAAACATGGAAACTTTCAAGGGCATCGTCTAACACTCGCTTGGAGAAACAAAGGAACCCAGTCTGCAGAGAGTAAAAAAAAGAAACTGAGGGCTGTAAAGGGCAAATGCTGGAGATTACGTGGTCTTTCCAATTCTATGTCTTCTTTCAAGTTTGGGTTACTTATGCCTTTAGATTCCATGAAAGCATTTTAGATCTTTATAATAAATTTCTACTCTTAAATTGTTTGTTAATTCCTAAAATTCATTGTCACTAGCTTTGGTTTCCCTTGTTACAAAAAGGATTTTATCCCAGATTCCAAGTGGTTATGACATGATCTTAACATTAAGACATCTGAGGCCAGCGCCACGGCTCAACAGGCTAATCCTCCACCTTGTGGCACCGACACACTGGGTTCTAGGTCGGGGCGCCGAATTCTGTCCCGGTTGCCACTCTTCCAGGCCAGCTCTCTGCTGTGGCCAGGGAGTGCAGTGGAGGATGGCCCAAGTGCTTGGGCCCTGCCC
Source organism: Sylvilagus floridanus (assembly GCA_949820135.1). NCBI lineage: Eukaryota > Metazoa > Chordata > Mammalia > Lagomorpha > Leporidae > Sylvilagus > Sylvilagus floridanus. The sequence goes on along the minus strand of OX463228.1, from coordinate 37,078,991 downwards.
CCATGGAGACCAGGAGAAGCAGCTGGCTCCTGCCTACGGATCAGCAAGGTGCGCCAGCCACAGCGCACCGGCCGTGGCGGTCATTGGAGGGTGAACCAATGGCAAAAGGAAGACCTTTCTCTCTGTCTCTCTCTCTCACTGTCCACTCTGCCTGTCAAAAAAAAAAAAATTAAGACAGCTGAACCACTAGTGGTAAAGTCACACATTAGGAAACAAGTACTTATACATGGCAATGTTCAGGCAGCCTTATCATTAACTTTGTCTGAAAACATATCAAGTTGTAAAATCTTACAACCAATGTTCAACACTGGAGAGTGGCTTATGGCTGTATCCCTACTCATTTGCACTTGGTCAAGATAAATGAAAACAAGTTCCCTTCACACTGTTCTTAAATCTGCAGGTCCAATGCTTCAGAAAGTCAGTGTTCTGAACCCCCAGAGTCCCATAAAAGTTCTAAACTCTCAAGTCTTCACAAGTCTGAGTTTAATCGCATTGAATCAAAATCTGAAAACGGACCTGAGAATGTATGTGTGTGTGTGTGAGTGTGTGTATGTGTATGATTTATTTATTTCAGCAATGACTGGGGCTAGACCAGGTCAAAGTCAGGAGGCAGGAGCTTGATCCACATGGGTGGCAGGGGCCAAAGCATTTGGGCCACTCTCTGCTGCTTTCCCAGGTGAATTAGCAGGAACCTGGATCAGTAGTGGAGCCGCTGGGACTTGAATTGGCACCCGCATGGGATGCCAGCATTGCAGGAAGAGGCTTCACCAGCTGCGCCACAGTTCCAGACCCAGGAATGTGTATTTTAAACAGGTCTCTAGGATGATACCGATTCAGGTGATCCAGGGAATTTACTTCAAGAAACAATTTAAGCTGCGGTTCTTAAGTCAGGATTTTTCACAACAATAATTGAAGAAGCTTTTTCAGAAAATCCATGCTGAGTGCCACCTCAGAGCTGCAAAATCAAATTTTCAGTCCCCATGTATTTACACTAGCAGTCCAAGTGATGTTGAAGCACACTTCTAGTTAAGAACCACCAATCCGAGCTACTCAAGGGTGATTGATGCAGGTGTGCTGTGAAAGTGTCCTTCTTCTACCTAGATCTACCTGATAACACCTATAACATGTTCTTTCAATGGGCACATTCAATGTTTAAAATTGTTCACCTTTTAGCCACTCAGACTATCACTACTTTGACCTATTTTTAAATCAATTTTGAAATACTATTCTGCCTGTATCCTCTGATTAGAAGTTCATTTTTCTAATTTGGCAGCTTTCCTGTAACTGTTATTTAAATGGTAAATAACTGGAGATCGAATTGACTTTAGATATATTCTTCCTTTATTTCCTTCACGTTGTAATATACCAAAGTTTAAAGGAAGGGCAAAAATTTAGACTTTTTGAATCTGAAAGAAAATTGCATTTCTCTTGCCTTACTTCTTGCCACATTTTTTGGATCTTATTTCAAAGAATAAGCTAGGTCTTCTTCATATTATACCAAGATCAGAATAAGATAAAAATTTGCAATGCTTTTGGATTGAAAATTTAGCTTATTAAAAGTTTACAAATGAAATGCTAGCAATGGATTTTGGAGAGTAGACAACGTGACAAAATTTATTTTTTTATCTTTTTTTATCTTTTTTTTTTTTTTTGACAGGCAGAGTTAGACAGTGAGAGAGAGAGAGAGACAGAGGGAAAGGTCTTCCTTTTTCCACTGGGTCACCCCCCAAGTGGCCGCTATGGCCGGCACATTGTGGCCAGCGTGCTGCGCCAATCCGAAGCCAGGAGCCAGGTGCTTCTCCTGCTCTCCCGTGCGGGTGCAGGGCCCAAGGACTTCGACCATCCTCTACTGCACTCCCAGACCACAGCAGAGAGCTGGACTGGAAGAGGAGCAACCGGGACAGAATCCGGCGCCGCAACCAGGACTAGAACCTGGGGTACCGGTGCCGCAGGCAGAGGATTAGCCTAGTGAGCTGCGGCACTGGCCCAAAATTTCTTTCTTTTTTAAAAATTTCTTTAAATATGAAAAAAACATTGCCATTTGTACTGAGAAATTGGTCCTTATCACTTATTTAGAATAAAACATTGAGCATTAATAATAATTAAAAATGCAAATACAAACAATAAAATTCTATGTTTTACTTTTTAAATTGGGACACATTAGGAAAAGAATTCTCACTGCTGATTAAGGCAGTTTGAGAATTGCATTTTTATGCATTGCTGCTGTATAATTTGAGAAATCTTTCTGGAAATCAGTTTGAAAATATGTATCAGGAGCATAAAGATTATTATGCTTAACCTAGTGGTTCCTCTTTCAGGGGTTTATATTAGGTAAACAGGGCAAAATGAAAGCAACTTTGTGTGTACAATGATCTTTTATATAGTTCCCATAAGAAGAAGCACAAAGTCTGTACTATGAATGAAATGCAGAAATATTTCCTATAATATTTCTCTCTATACCATTTCTGTCATACCCAGCTTCACACCCAGCTTGTCCTAAATATCTTCCTCTTCCTTTACCCATGCAGTCCCTTGAGACCCTTGCTTTATGGCATACTCCCATCCTTCCCCAGGCAATGGGACTGGAGCATCCCCAGGCCGTGGTCCCTTGCACAGAACTGCTTTTGTCTAATTGCTTTTCTGCAGGTAATCAACCTTAGCAGGACAATTCTGGGAAATTAAAACACCACCCCATACCCATGAAATAATCCAATATATAAACATTCAAAAAGTGGCTACAAGTTTTATCAGCATGGTTTTTATATTTTTATTCCTAGTTTCCTACATTTTATCAATTTTTCAAATTCATATTATAATAAATATAAAACAACTGTTACATATTTGCAATCTCTTCAGATATCTAATACTTTCTTTAATGTGTGAAGGTCACTTATTGTAAGATTAAATCTTTAAATTGTTTAAAACAAACAATAATTTAGTCCTTTCTGAAACACATAGATAATTGCAGTGAGGCCTCGAAAGACTGTAAAACACAAAGGTTACGATTTAGGTATATGGCCAGCTTGCTGTCCTCCAGGCTCCTCAAAAACAGTGACTCCTCAATTTTTATCAAGTATTCCTGGAGAACCTAATTAATGATATGACCCTCTCTCCCAAGAAATAAGTATTTGCCTGGTCTATTGGTTTCCCAGGGCTGTCACAACAAAGTACCCAAAACTAGGTGACTTAAAGCAGCAGAAAAGTATTGTTTTATAGCTTTGGATGATAGCAGTCCAAAATCAAAGAGTCAGTGGGGCCATACTTCCTCTGGAGTAGGAGCCATTGTGGATTATAGACTATGTGCATAGTTTATTTGCTATCACAAGTGATGGTACTGAAAAGAAAATTTTTTCTAATTAATTCAGTAGCATAGGTCCATTCTTTTCATTTTTCTGTTTTGCACTTTTCATCATAGCCAATCAAAAATCTGTTGAATTTCTGCAGGGGATCTGCCACAGGCTTCTAATTATGTTTTTGTTGCACACCATTTCTCTGAACATATTTTAAGCCCCTCCTCCCATCACAGCTATGCTGTAAATTAATAGTTAACAACTTCTTTCACACTTCCAATTAAAGTATTTATCAAAAGGAGTCATATTGGAATAGCTAGAACTGTCAAAATTTTGAAATATTATATCTGATAGTATTTTCAAACTTTTCAGATTGTAGGTAGAACAGCAAAAATATATAAGATGTTTACTATAGGCTAGCGCCGTGGCTCACTAGGCTAATCCTCTGCCTGTAGCACCAGCACTCCTGGTTCCAGTCCCAGTTGGGGTGCTGGATACTGTCCTGGTTGCTCCTCTTCCAGTCCAGCTCTCTGCTGTGGCCTGGAAGTGCCATGGAGGATAGTCCAAGTCCTTGGGCCCTGCACCCTCATGGGAGACAGGGGAGGTGCCTGGCTCCTGGCTTCAGATCGGCACAGCAAGTCGGCCTTAGGGGCCATTTTGGGGAGTGAACCAATGGAAAAGGAAGACCTTTCTCTCTGTCTCTCTCTCTCACTGTCTAACTCTGCCTGTCAAAAAAAAATACTTACTATAGGTTAGGGTACAGAATGTTATTTGAAGATGATTTCTAGCTAAGAACACTACTCTTTGAGAAGCTATATGAATGTTTGAGCACTTGTGAGTGTGTGTGCGTGTGTGTGCTGCGGACACATTCATGTTAACTCTTCCTTTCAGGAAATATTATAATTTAAGTCACTATGAACTAAGCTTCTAAAATATGGTATATTTACATTTCATGAGAAAATATCTATACTCCATAGCAAAGTGCTTTTGAAAGATTTGTTCTTTTCAGTTTTAACTCTCAGAGGAAACTAATGAGATACTATCACATCCAAATATGAATGAGGAAACTGATCCTCAAAGGACTTAGTAACATTTCCAGGAACACATAGGCCTATCCACTTCCACGGCCCATGCCAGTCCCACAATGGACTTTGGGACAGCCAAATTCTGGTCAATCTTTGTTTGCTGAAAATTTGATTTTATGAAAAACTTTGTTGGAGCACAGGTATGTTCATTCATTTAGGAATAATCTCTGTCTCCTTTTATGCTACAATGGCAAGGCTTGGTAGTTTCAACAGAGACCAGGAACTGGTAAATTCTAAGATAGTCACCATTTGGCTAGAGTCATCATGTACAAATAAGTCTGCTGACTCCTGCATACATTATTCTCTCTGCTTCATGTTTGAGCTATTTTCAAAAAATAAGGATATGTCTAGACTTTCCCTTTAATATAATCAGTGAGAACAAATAAATGAAGCGGAAACTCCTATTTCTGTTATGGTTGTTCAAATAAGTAATGAAAAAGGTTTACACATCTTTACTTGTAATCTTTACTGTGAACAAAATGAAATATCCTCAATGAATTAAATAAAAATCCATTCTGAGATAGGCAACGGCCCCCAGATAGACCGAAGTCGTGCAGAGCAATGCTTTCAAGGAACTAAGGAGGGTCAATGACGCTGACGCCCTTGCTACAGCAGTCCTGTCTGGACATGGATTTTTATGCTGTCACCCTGGAATGCTGTGGTGAAACATCCAGAAACAAGCATTCTTACCATTCTTCATACTCCACACAGCAAGAGTAAGTCTCCAACCCAGCAACTGCCTTTTATATCATCTCCAGTTTGATGTCCAGAAAGCATATCTGAATAGTTGTTCTTGGGTAATGTGACTCTGCCAGGAGTGCAGAGGTATATGTGCGGATACCACCACCATCTCCATCAGTTATGTGGGGGGGGGGGGGGGGGTAGATACGTCCTAGAATTTCACCAAAGTCAGAGAGAGATCCAAATTCTCAGCTAGAGATTCAGTGAATGCATATTATATCATCCTTTTTAACCCTTATCTTGATCTTTCCAGTTGTTAGCTAAAATCCAAATACTCTCAATCATCTCCATTCCAGAAAGTTGGCATAAATAGTGTAATATTAATATTATACTCAACTTTTGATAGCTGTGGAGGTAGAACTTACTGCTACTACCGCTAGTACTAGACACACACTTTCAGATGCTTTCCCTTTCATAGTAACTGAATATGCCCTGAGAGAAATCCTAATGCAGTCTGCACAAATATATCACCTTCTCCTGCAGCAACTATGAAATCTTATTAACTCCCTTCCGTGCTGATGTTTCATAATCCATTGGGTCACCATTTTGTCATTAGCTTGCTACAAGACATACTCATTTTACTTTGTTTTGTGCAAAACACATTTTAATAAAAGATTTATTTATTTATTTGAAAAGCTGAGTGACAGAAAGAAATATCTTCTATTCACAGGCCCACTCCTACAAATTCCTACAACAGCAGGAGTTGAGCCAGACTGAGATGAAGAGCCTGGAACTCTATCTGGGTTTCCCACATGCATAGACTCAAGTACTTGGTCCTTATTCAACTGTATTCCAAAGCACATTAATAGAAAGAGGGATCAGAAGTTTTGGACACAGAGTACTCAATGCACACTCAGCAATGGGATTTCTGCGTCCCAGGCATAAGCCTAACCAGCTGCACTTTGCAATGCCTACCCTTGAAGCACCTTCCCCCCTTCCCCATTAAGCACCTTAAAATCATCTCTCCACACTCCCATTACCACCATCCACTTGGATGCTATCTGTCAGCACAAGACCATGTTCCAAGTTCTGAGGCAGCAGCAGCATTTCTAAAGCCTCCCTGACAGGGAGCCTCTTCAGACAGCTCCCTCTGCCTTCTGCTGCTGCAGACAATCTTTCCTTAGCTAACATCTCTCCATTCCATTTAACTGATGGTACAAAGGTGGCCACAGCTCACTCTCCCTCCCTCAACCCCCTTCAAACAAGGAGATAACTCTTTCCTCTTTATATAGAGCTCTTTAATACTAAGTGCTTAAATCTCAAGATTTAAGAATTTTTAGTGGTGCATGGACAACTTGTTTTATTCCCTTAGAGTGTACGTGTTATATTCTGTAGCCAGCTTGTATTTGGTTCAAGTAACAATGACAACACGGTACTCAGAATCATTATCCTGCTCCGAACTTCAAGCTGTATGGTCGATTGCAGCTTGTATTGAATTCCTTTTCTGAGAGAGAATTCTCTTTAAAGAACTCAGTACTCTGTTCTTGAAATTTTCTATGAGTTAAGCTTTCAGTCCAAGGAAGTGTCTGAATATTTAGAAAAACCTAATCATTCACATTCCTCAGGTTCTTTTACAAGGAAGATCCTTCCCCCCTCCCTCTGCCTACATATATATATACACATACACACACATACACACACCCCTACATATATAAATGTATGTATATGTATACATACGTATACAATATATGTATATACATATATGTATGTATATGTATATATATGAGGAGGAAGGTGCTTCAGGGATAGGCATTGCAAAGGTTAGGCCTATGCCTGGGACACAGAAATCCCATTGCTGAGTGTACATTTGAGTACTGTGTGTCCTACTTCTAATCCCTCTTTCTATTAATGTGCTTTGGAATACAGTTGAATAAGGACCAAGTACTTGAGTTTTATAGAAAAACTCTGAATCACATATTCAGTCTCTCTTTTGTTTACCAAGATTTTTAAAAAATTTATATTTATGTTTCCCTTCATTAAAATTGAATTCTTTTTATTGAGACCTCCTAAACTTAATGTGTTAAGCATAAACATAAAGATGGGTAAACTTTTCCATGTTTTATCTCTTTCATCATTCAGAAATGAAGATTAATGACTAAAAAGTAAAATAACTTTTAGAAAGAGTTCACTAGTTGTCTTCCTGGAGGAAATGCATAAAATCTGTTCTTTTTGTGTTAATAACATTTTTAAAGGAGTTTTCATTTTATTTTTTTTAAAGATTTATTTGTTTATTTGAAAGGCAGAATGGCAGAGAAAAAGAGACAGAAAGAGAGAGAGCGAGAGATCATCCATTTTCTGATTCACTTCCCCAAATACTTGCAGCAACTGGTACTGGGCCAAGCTGAAGCCAGGAGACAGGAGCTCTGCCTGGGTCTCTGACATGGTGGCAGGGATCCACACACTGAGGCCATCATCTGCTGCCTTCCTAGGCACATCAGCAGGGGGCTGGATTAGAAGCTGAGATGCCATTGTAACCCTCTCTAAAGTACTATACCTGTATGAGACGGGTACTATTCGCCCTATTTTCATTTTACATTTGGAAAAATTGAGACACAAAGTGTGCAGGGTACTCGTCAAGGTTAACACGATAATTATATGGTAGAATGAGAAACTGAAGATATGGGGCCTGTCTCCAGAGTTCATGCTTCTAAACACTATGTTTACTGCCTTTAATAACACGTGCTTCTCAAAGGAGAGGAAAAGAGCTGAAGTCTATTTTTCAATTTTTTTTTTACTTAGCTCCCTTTTTTTTAACATCAGTGACAAAAATGCAACTCTTTAAATTTATGTATTTTATTTTTAGTACATAATCAGTATAGGATATTTCACAGTTGTTGGGTCAGCACTCTGATTTATATTTTTATTTTTGTATACTTACATTTTCATATGTTATTTGTTTTTCCTTTAAGTATACATAAATTATAAAACAAAATTCAATTCAGCCATATGTTACTTCAGACCTTGCTAACTACTGTGACTAGTATATCTTTATGATCAGAATATATTCATTGAATAAATGGATTACTTAATAGTAGGCACTAAGCTATATGCAAAGTTGGAAAGATAGAATGAGATGATATTCTTCACTTTAAAGAACTTTAAAATATAAAGAATATAAAAAGAAAATGCCAGTGCAATGTAATACACATACATGCTAAAATGAATGATGTCAGAAGAGTAGGAAGTGTGGAAAGCAGAATGGAAATTTGAACTTCTATACTATTTAAAGAAGAATAGATTTTGTAAAACCGAATCAGAAAACTTTAGTTTCTATCTGTGTACACACATCATTTTTCTTTCCTATTCTAAGATGATCCTGCTAATGGTACCACTACAATGTCTGAGAATAACCAAAGAGAGATGGATTTGCCCTGATATGCTTTATAAACTGAAATGAATGTGGCCAGTGTGTACTCTGTTTAGTATCTGTAGCCACAGTCTTGGGTCCCTTTGATCTTGCAAGCAATGAGTAATTATCCTTTAATGGCCAAAGGAAAGCTCTGCTCCAAAGAAAATGTTCTAGGTGATTTTGAGCCTGGTTCACACTTAAACTTTGTTATCTCTTTCTTCCATCAGTCCTTGGCTGCCTGACTTCACGTTGGCTATTTTCTCCAGGCCATCCTCGGTTCAGTTAGATACATACTCTTGCTCGTCTCTTGGACAAGCTATGTTCTGTAAGTGGATTTACTAAAGTCTTTCCAATGGAGATGCCTTTACCAAGTTCATAGAATGTGCTGTGGAAAGTAAGGAAGAAATCCATCCTTATCTCTATCCTCAAATATTTGAAATATCACACTACATTCTCCAAAACAACTTCAGAACAAAAATAAGAGTAAATAATCAAGAAGCAAAATGTGTGGAACACTTAATGAGTGTTATAAGGAAAATTTTATTCTACCAGAAACTACTGAAAATTGAAGACAAAGATAAAAATCTTGAAAATATCTAGAGGAAAAAATAACATCACCTATAAGGGAAAAATAATGTGAATGCCATAGATTTCTCATCAGAAACATGAGTCTGAAGGAAATGGTATGACATTTATAAAGAACTAAAATTAAATTAAGGAGCTGTCAACCTAGAATTCAATATTCCTCAAAAATATCCTATAGAAATAAAGGTGAAATAAAGATACTCTCAGAGAAGGAGAATAAGAAAATCCATTGCTGACAGACCTGCTCAAAAAGAACTGCTCAAGAGTGCAGTGGAGGATGGCCCAAGTGCTTGGGCACTGCATCCCATGGGAGACCAGGAGAAGCACCTGGCTCCTGCCTTTGGATCAGCGCAGTGCGCCGGCCGCAGCGTGCCGACTGAGGCGGCCATTGGAGGGTGAACCAATGGCAAAGGAAGACCTTTCTCTCTGTCTCTCTTTCTCTCACTGTCCACTCTGCCTGTCAAAAAAAAAAAAAAAAAAAGAAGAAGAAGAAGGGTAGTGATTTCAGAATGAAACTTGTAACCTTAGAACTGAAAGAACAGTAACATTAGTTACAAAAAAAAGGGTAAATATAATAAATTATTAGTCCTCTGTTGTGGTTTTAAAATTATATATGCGAATTGGAAGGAAAAGTTAGTTGTGCCCTCATTGAAATTCTAATATGCATAAATATATAATGTGAGACAATAATAAAATAACTTAGAGACAGTGAAATGACTTTTATTGTAGTAAGGTGTTTATATTTTCAATTGAAATGGTAAAATATTGATTCTAAGTAGAATATGAGAAGTTCATAATTGAATATTGTAATTCCTAGTGCAATAACAAAAATAGGTATTCAAAGATGTTTAGTAAAAAATGTGCCAGAAAATTAAAATGTAAAAAATTCAAACAATCCCAAAAAAGCATGAGAAAAAAACAACAGACTACAAGTAGAAAATAAATAATAAATGGCAGAGCTTAAACAAGTCATATAAAAATTACATTAAATGTAAATATTCTAAATATGCCAACTAAAAGAATATCAGATTGGACTAAAATATGTCTATTATACACAAGACATTAACTTCAAACTGAGAATATAGAAAAGTATAGACCATGGGAACTTCAATGAAAACTTTAGGGGATTTATTAATATCATACCAAGTAAAACTCAGAAAAAATGATACTATTAGTGACAGAGGAGTTACTGTACAATGATGTAAAAGTTAATTTACAAAAACAGAGTATGATCCATTCATAATAAATGTGATGTACCTAGTACCTGAGGTCCAGGAACATAAATTTGATAAATCCACTGTGTCAAACTGTTTGGCAGGTTCACATAGGTTAAGTACTTACTTCATAACTCAGAAATTCCACTTTTGGTTATATATTTTATAAAAATAAAAACTTATGGTCAAATGCAAATCTGTATGGTAATGTTTATGTCACCTCCATTAATAATCACCAAAAGTCAGAGAGAGACAAACTGAATATTCTCCACCAAAAAAAAAAAAAAAAAAAAGGATAGACATACACCATGGTACATCCCATAAAGTGAAATGCTACTCAACAATAAAAAGTAGTGGACTGTGGATACAGACAACATCATGGGTGAATACTTAATGTATTATGCTTAAACAATTACATACTATAATATTCCTCATACATGTTGTTCATAGAAAGATTATAATGCAGTAGATAAGCACTAATTCATAAAATTTGGAGTATGGGAAGGTATAAGGAAAGTATGGGAAAGCTATGAAGCTTCTTAGATTCCCAATTTTGACAGCAGTTACATGAATCTATACCTGTATTAATATTCATTGAACTTTATAGCAAAGAGGTAATTTCATCATATGATAAAAGCAAAATATAACAAAGTGCTGAGTATGGCATTCATAATTTTCTCTAAACTGATCTTAGGCCTATGGACTCACCCAATACATACAAACATATAGGGAAATATCCACTATTCCTTAAATATGGATCTTCATGTTTTACCTGTTGATAATGGAACAAGGTCATTCCTCTTCCTGGAATCTTTTATCCTCCACCAATCATTTTTCTCCATCTGATAAATGCTGAAATCTGATGAAAGCCTATCTTACTAGGGAAGGGGAAGTTTTTGTAGGGGACATTTTTAGATTCCTGGGGTGTTGGTAATGTTTAATATACTAATCCTGTTGGCATTTACACAGATGGGTACCTTTTCTATGAGTTCACCAAATAATCCTTGCTTCTTTTTGTATGCATAAAAAAATTTAAAGTGAAATTTTAAATATAATTCATCTGCAAAGTTTGAAATAAATGCTCAACATATTAAATCCCAACCACTGGAAGAGTAAGTCTCTCTGTTGCTTTTCACACCCATTGCAATGTGACTGGGCCTCAATTATAAATGTTTTCATATTTTAGAATAATTCTGTGTGTGTGTCCCTTAGTAGCCTATTTAGAAATAGAAGGTTTAATCTTCCAGTTTCTGGTACTGTGCTTTCATAAGTCTGGCACCAATAAACATGCACTAAATGAACCCTTAGAAAGAAAGTACGTAGCAGCTTTAAGCTTAGAACTAATCGATATAATCCCTTATTCCTTTCTCCTGACATCTCTCTTCCAACCATATTTTTCTAACTTGAAAATATCAGTTGTTTTCTAATACCTCTTTTTTCCTTTTGATTCTTGTTACAAGTGATGAATCCATCACAAGAGCTATGCACAGAGATGTTTCCTAGCAGAATTAACTAGTAATGATGAGTGGACATCTAAAAATATAATGTTCCAGTATATCACAATTGTATAGGTGATGCCTCTGAGATATAATATTTGGTTTTGAACTTCTGTGACTTGTTAGAATGGATTTTCCTTAGGTGTCCACTCTGAGCAAACAATAATTCATCATGTTTCATCTTAAGTGGAAGGTAAAGTGATTCTCAATTTTTAAAAAGTCTAGTTGTTTATTGATGGGAATATGGTAATTTGTGTTATTGCAACATTTTATTGAAAATGCATGGTATGAGTTTAACTCAACAATGCTCCTTCTCCTTGTTGACTCACAGCCATAATTAATCTCAATAATGTTGCAGTATTCAATAGTAATTTTAGGGCCAGTAATTAATTAAGCATATTCACTTTAGTTGATGTTGAGAGTATACCGTTTTCTAGTTTCCTTATCCATGAAAATCATTATTTAGGAATGACCTCAATAACAGAGAAGAAAAGTGCTTGAAGAAAATTGGGTGCTGGTATAACCGTAAGAGAGGAAGAACAGGTTTGACTCATGTCAACTCTAGTTCCTCTCACAAAACTAATGCCCCTTGACCGTGGAGTTCTATCCTTTCACAAGTTAATGTCAAAGGATAAACCTTTACTTGTGAATATTTACTCCAGTTTTAATGACTCAGCAGCTTCAAACGTGCTAAACATCCAAAAAAGGTAAGTTGAAATACTTCAACAAATTTTAAGAGTTACAAAGTGTAAATTTACAAAAAAAAGCTGAACTTATTTTTTTCTCAGACCCCGATGTAATGCCCACAGTTATATAAAATAATAAGCAATGGCAAAACTCCATGTAGAGAGCAAAGCATGCTTACAGACTGAGTCACCTGTTTTTCTCTGTGTGTGTGTGTGTATGTTTGTGTGTGTTAAAACAGAAGGAAATGAAAGCTTGCTACTAAGCTGGTTAATATGAACCTACAGTGGGTTTTTTTTAATGACTGCTTAAAAAGGAATACTAGTAATTAGAATAATGATGGAAAGCTTGTAGAAAATGCTTTTTATCTTCAAAGCGTTTCACTAAAGTGTATACAGTAAATTTATGCACGCTGAAAGCAAGTGGCGGGAATATTTTGTTTTACAACAGCATTATTTCAGAAGGGTTTCAGTCATCTTTACATTTTCTTGGGCATAATTTCATGTGTTTTTTTTAAGTCTGTAAAACTAAAAGCTATCTAAACTTTCCTTTTTAATGCAAATAAGCTTCTTTCTCGAGGAAAGAAATATTAAGCTGAAATCCACTCTGAGCCAAATTCTGTGGAATGTGTGTCATGAGGGTCATACAGTGAAGAGCTTAGGGAGCCTTAGCGATCTGCTGTCTCCACTAAGGTCCAAACAAAGGAAAACAGGCTTACGTGTCACAAGGCTATGTAAATATATCTTTAGACACTGCTGTGCAGGAGTTAAATTCACTTACAATTAGCATCTTTACTAAAACCTATTAATTTAGCAGAAACCTCACTGAACTTATTTGTATGATAGAATTGCATCTCTCTTTCCTACTGCTTCTGGACAGTTTTCAGATAAACTCAGTGCTGAGACTACTGGAGTACACACACACACACACACACACACACACACACAGGCAAAAATCAGAGCAAGCGCTGCCTGAGGCAAACTCTAGGGAAAAAGGTGAAGTGTCCTGAACCATTGAGCTGCCTTGTTCTGCTGCATATAATGAGACTCACAGTTCACACCTGCCCTCCCACCTGAATAGTCAGCCCAGCATTCCATCCCAGCCATGATTGTCTCATCCTTTTAACTTTCTAAATGACATCAGTAATGTATGTTAATTTTTGTAAGATTAATCAGTTGACAGAAGAAACAAAAAAAAAAAAAGGAAAAGAAAAGGAAATTGTTCCATCATCCTCACTGGAGCTAACACAACTAACATCCTCCTAACCTTTTCAATAAATACACACTTTATTTACACTCATGTAGCTTAAACTCGTAAAAATAGTATCTGTCTTAATAGCTTCTCATGGTAATATAAATATTTACATCATTCTAATTAGCATATGGTACTTTATTTCCCAACATCATTTTCTGAATACAATGAACCCACATTTACTAAATCATAAAAAGTCACATGGAAGTTGTGAGACCTAGCCTGGCCTTGGTATCAGGATCTCCAGGAAATGGTCTTAAGAAACACTATTTTTAGCAAACATTTCAAGTGATTTGAAAAGCATTGATTTAAATTTTGTGTTGTATATTTTATTTAATTTTAATTTGTTTTTGCTATTATAATTAACTCTAATACATTCTGGTCTCATTCTTTTATTAGCTTAAATACAAAGAGGTAAGATGACTTGCTAAACAATATGCATGTATAAAGTTTTTATTATAATTTTGCCAAACCACTCTCAAACAAGGCTGTAGTAATTTATATCATTACAAAATAGGTGGCCCAATAATGGGTAACAAGATTAAAGGTGGGGCCAGAGCTGTGGCATAGAGGGTGAGGCCGTAGCCTGCAGTATTGGCATCCCATGTGGACCCTGGTTCAAGACCCAGCTGCTCCACTACCCATCCAGCTCTCTGCTGTGGCCTGGGAGAGCTGTGGAAGATGGCCCAAGTCCTTGGACCCCTGTGCTCACAATAGAGACCTGGAGGAACCTCAGGATCCTGGCTTCAATTGGCACAGCTCTGGCTGTTGTGGCCAACTGGGCAGTGAACTAGCAGGTAGAAGACCTTTCTCTCTCTCTCTCTCTACCTCTGCCTCTCTGTATCTCTGCCTTTCAAATAGATAGATAAAATTTTAAAAAGAGAAAAAAAGATTAAAGGTGATTGGATGCAAGATGCTTGTACGTGATTCCTATGCCCGCCCCCAATGTTTCCATGTCCCTTGGTGGCGTTGTGTTTCTAGAACATGTAATAAGCATGATCTTTCACTTCAAATCAGTTGAATCAATGTGGCTAGCAGTGAAAAATTGGATTATTTAGCAATTTCAACCTAATTTGTAGAAAGTATCAAATATGTAAACTAGAAAGAATTCCTTGTTGTCCTCATCTTTTCCAAATGCTATGTTTTGAACATTCTTTATGAAATTTTGAAGGCAGAAATCTGATAACTCTCCCAATTATGTAATATTTTAATAGTTATCTAAAAACTGGTTTCCAATCTCATTTGGATTTTCCTGAAGGAAGTTTCTGGAAATCTGGAAAATTTTGTAAAGTTTCCTTATGTTTTCTTTGTGCACAGTCAGGTGGAAAGTTTCTACTTTGACCCCACACCTCCTTTTCTGTAGATGACAAAACCAGCCCAAGGACATTCATTGTTGGGCTAACTGGCCAGCACGTGACGAATTGCTTGGCCATTTGCTGAGTGACAAAGCAGTGATTAAAAACCATGACTGTGTCTGTGAAAATAGTGTATTTTTTGGTATTTCACTTATCTATGATTTGATTTATGAATTTATCAAAAATACTCACTTTTTATTTAAAGTGCTGCAAATGAAACCTACTGCATTACAAGATCATTTGCAATAAGACATATAAAATTTGATAAAGCAGTTAATGCCACTTTATTTTTTAATTTTTTTTTTTTGACAGGCAGAGTTAGACAGTGAGAGAGAGAGAGAGAGACAGAGAGAAAGGTCTTCCTTTTTCCATTGGTTCACCCCCCCATGTGGCTGCTATGGCCGGCGCGCTGCAGCCAGCACACTGCACAGACCCGAAGCCAGGAGCCAGGTGCTTCCTCCTGGTCTCCCAGGCAGGTGCAGGGCCCAAGGACCTGGGCCATCCTCCACTGCACTCCCATGCCACAGCAGAGAGCTGGACTGGAAGCGGAGCAACCAGGACAGAACCAGCGCACCAACCAGGACTAGAACCTGGGGTACCTTCACCGCAGGCGGAGGATTAGCCTAGTGAGCTGCGGCGCTGGCCTGTTAATGCCCCTTTACAAATCAGTTAAATGGAGGCTGGTGTTATTTCATAGTGGGTAAAGCTGCCACTTGTGACACTGGCATCCCATATGGGTGCCAGTTGTATCCAGGCTGCTCCTTTTCCAATCTAGCTCTCTGCTAATGCGCCTGGGAAATCACTGGAAGATGGTCCAAGTACTTCGGAGACCTGGTCAATGCTCCTGGCTCCTGGCTTTGGCCTGGCCCAGCCCTGGCTTTTGCAGCCACTGGGAGGTGAACCAGTGGATGGAAAATCTCCTTGTTTGTCTCTTTCTCTCTCTCTTTCTGTAACTCTGCCTTTCAAACAAACAAATAAATCTTAAAAAACAAAATAAAACAAACAATCTTAGGCTACCAAACATCATGGCTTTTTTCAGCCTGACTTAAATATGTTCAGTATACTTTGCTAGCTTGTATCTTTACAGAACCATGTAAACCAAAGTCTATTTAATAATAAAATGTTCACTATTGCAGGTAACTTACTGAGTAGACTACCAAAAGTGAAAAGCAGAATAGTTACAAAGCTATGTTCTTACTGTTCTTACACTATTGAAGAGTTGATAAATTTTTAAGTCAAAACATTGTAAGTAGGGGACTCTATAATTTTTTTTTGATCCAAGAAAAGGCTCTATAGTTACATTTAATCTGCATAGGCAATTTGACCTGTTCACTTGGGATTACTCAGGTGAAACCCTCTTTCCTGTGATATACATCTCATTAATGTTACAACATTTTAGGAGTATTTCAATTTTGAGCCAATATTTCCATTACTTTTATCTTTCTCAAAAGATTACTCTTCTGAATTGGAATTTCTCATGGTTGACATACCCTGACAAAGTACTGGCTCCTTTTGAGTGATATGAATGGTAATAATGGGATTTTTTTATTATTTTTTTCCTCTGCAAAATGCTTTCCTAATGATTTATTTTGGAGAAACAAGTTTAATACATGAATTACAAAAAAAAAAAAAAAACTTGTTGAAACTATTTTTTCTGTGCTTAAGCTTAAAGTTTTAAATTATTATTTTCATCAAAATCCTGTGTGTGTTTGTGTCTCTATAGAGACAGATGAAATGAAAGAAAAATTTATTGAGGAAGCTGAATTGCTATACACATATGCTGAATAATTTTTCATTCCTATATGTATCATATTTCCCAGATTTTCCATACATATGTGTATATGTAAGATTAATAGACTTCATTAAGTTAGTTCTGGAATTTGAAAAAATAGGTATATTTTAAACACCTGATGGACTCAGGTATATCCAGTTGCATGTTATTCAAGCATCTTAAATTTCATAGGTTAAAATGGAGTCTCAACTTTGTCCCTTTATGTCCAAACTTACTTTTAATATTTTCTCTCAAAAGCATCACTGCTCTTCATTTCATCATCCCTATTAAGAGAGATACAAAGTCCTTAACATTTTAAATCAGGTGCCGGCACTGTGGCGCAGTGGGTTAACTCCCTGGCCTGAAGCTCCGGCATCCCATGTCTGTGCCAATTCTAGTCCCGGCTGCTCCTCTTCCCATCCAGCTCTCTGCTATGGACTGAGAAAGCAGTAGAAGTAGGCTCAAGTCTTTGGGAGACCTAGAAGAAGCTCCTGGCTCCTGGCTTCAGATCAGCACAGCTCTGGCCTTTGCGGCCAGTTGGGGAGTGAACCATCAGATGAAAGACCGCTCTCTCTCTCTCTCTCTCTCTCTCTCTCTCTCTCTGCCTCTCCTCTCTCTGTGTAACTCTGACTTTCAAATAAATAAATAAATAAATAAATAAATAAATAAATAAATGTTTTTAAAAAGAGATTTCAAATCAAATATTTCTTTGTTAGGTTTCCAATTAATTGTTTTTCTTGGAATTTAAGTTTTTTGGATATTAATAGATATTGCTAAAGTTTTAAAATAGATACAGAGAGAAGAAACTCAAAGAGTTGTAGGAGAAAGAGGAAGATGAGAAAGAAGAGTAGAACAAGAAGGAGGGTTGGGGAGAAGTAAGTAAGTCAACATTTCTTAATTTCAAGTTTTGGTGTAGTATTTAAAAATTAAAAGGCAGAATAGTCACCATTTTTAAATTAAATTGTTCAAAGAACTATTTTACTGAAATATTTTAGGAAACCTTGTTTAGCTACCATTCAAATCCTCATCATTTTTTCCTAGGTTTCTGCAGAGTTCTCTCAACTCTGATCCATGACTTCAGGTACATTTTGTCCTCAGCCTCTGCCTCCCAGGCCTCGCCTTCATCCCATTATTCCTAATGTTTTCAGAGTGAACTTTCTGCACTGAAAATCCTTCCACAGTGTTGAAGACAAAGGACAACGTATTTCCTGGTCTCCACGTCTTTGGCCCTACTCTATCGGACACACCTCTCACATCCAGTAGTCCCTGCTCCCACAGACTCTTCTAACTGTTCTTGGTAGGTCTTATTTCCTTGCCTATTTCCAACACTACTCTGTGGTTTCTCCATCTTCTGCCTGGTTATCTCTTGATCCTCCCTTAGGAGTTACCATCAGACTGTTTTCTTGGTACATTCTCTGAATATTAATCACTTTCCCAAGTGTGAAGTAAGTGCTCCTTCTCCAAATCACCTTCATGCAATGTCGCCTTCCTCCACAGCGTGGAGTACGGAGTGAAGTTTAACTGTTGATTTACTTATTCCCTCCCCTCCCCTCCCCGCCATCAAGGTGTTTTTCATTTCCTTTTGTCTCTGTGAAGTGTTTAGTACATATAAAAATGATGAATTAGTAAATTATTTTTAAAACATTTAAAGATATCGGCTTCAGCATCTGTGTGGGTCCATTAGGATTCCAGGGTCAATGCACACTGTGGGGACAGGCAGCACAGCCAACTGAAGGCAGTCCTAGAGTCAATTTGCTGGTGATCACATCTCTGCTATTTATCAGATATGGAACCTGTCTATGTGACTTGCCTGTTTTGCACCTTATTTTAAAAAGTATAGGTTATGGACAGTGTTAGTATGCACCTTTTACACTGTGTATGAGGATTAAATAACTTAATACAGTAATATCTGGGACAGAGTATCTGCTAAAGTTTGGAATCCCCTGCATTTTTTCTAAGGCTTATTCTATTTATTTGAAAGGCAGAGGGACAGACAGAAAGGCGAGGGATCATCCATCCACTGGTTCACCTCCCAAATGGCTGCAATGGTGGTCGCTGGGCCAGGCTGAAGCCAGGAGCCTAGAGCTCCCAATAGGTCTTTCAGTTGGGTGCCAAGGGACCTTTCCACTGCTTTCCTGAGCACATTAGCAAGGAGCATGGTAGTAAGTGGAACAGCCAGGACTCCAATGAGCATTGCATTCAGTGGCTTAACTTGCCATACCACTCACTATACTGCCCTCTCCCCTGTGTCCTGTTTTTCTTTCCTTTTTTTTTCTTTAGTGTGTGTTTGTTTATTCCTGGGCTATTAGAATGTATGTTGTTTAAATTCCCATTTAAATAGACAAATATAACATGTATCATTAAAGATTATTTCTGCCTCATTCATTACCAAATATCAGAAGAATAATGGAGAGTATTGTGCTTTCTTGCCTAAAGCACATACATCCACACACAAAATGGTGGGCCTTAAAAAGTTCATCTGACTTGCATATAGTTCTTCTTCTACTCACTGCTTCTTCGATAGCTTTCAGCAGACACATTTAGTAATTTTTCCCTTGCTTTTGGTTAAAAATGCTGATTCCAAATTTCCACAATAGTTTGGGGATCTGGGAAGGTTACACAGGATACTGCACTTTAAAAAACAAGACTTATAATACTGAAATCAGACATGCTCTATATGGTAATATTTATTTACCTTTCAAATAAATATTTATGGTAATACTTATTTAATATTATGGTAATATAATTTAACAAGTTACATTGCATTTCATAGTTTTTCTTTAGAAGTTGTCCTATAGTATAGAATCATAGATGCTCCAAGGTAAAAAATCTATAATTGTGTAGCATGAAAAATATAGTTTAGGGGCAGGCACCATCTGCAGAGGATTAAGCCCACTGCTTGGGATGTCTATATCCCATGTCAGAGTGTGGGACTGAGTACTAGCTACTATGCTTCAAATACAGCTTCCTGCTGATACAACTGAAAAGTAGTAGATAATGACTCAAATACTTGAGTTCATACTCTAAGTGCTTGGGCCTCTGCACTCTCATGGGAGACTTGGAGGAGGCACCTGGCTCCTGCGTAGCTCCGGACCTGGTGGCCATTTAGAGGGTGAACCAATGGAAGGAAGATCTTTCTCTCTGTTTATAACTCTACCTATCAAATTAAAAAAAAAAAAAAGAAGCAGCAGCAGCCATGAGGTAGGAACTCCATCCAAGTTTCCTACATGGGTGGCAGAAAACTAATTCTTGGGCTATCATTAGCACACATAGCACATTGGGCTATCACAAAGCACATTAGCATGAAGCTGGATTGGAACACAAAGTGGCTGCAACTTGAACCAGGTACTCCTATATGGGTTGCGGGCATCCCAAGCAGTGGCTTAACCAATTGCACCACAAAACTGGTCCCCATTTCCTCGCATTATTGTATACAGTTTTAAAAAGGGAAGTGAATGTAGAAGCATCTGGGAATCTTGGAAATATGTTTTCATTCATATTCATTTACTCCTTATCTTCCTTCAAGTTTTTACTCTGTCAACTTCATAATGTGGCAGCCACTCTACTTAAAATATAATCTTTTACATCCCTGATTTTCCATAACCTTTCCCTATTTTCTCCATAAAATTTAAAATTATAAAAATGCTCAAATGACTTTTATTTCTTCTTATTCAGCTCCCCCTCTGAGAGAACAAAGATTTATATCTATTTGGTTCCATATGAACCAATTCTTAGAATCCTAAGTGCTCAAAATATATTTGGTGCTTACATAAATTCATCCCACATCTTAGGCTTCTGTTTGGAACCAAATCTTAGTGAGAAGAGAGTTAGAAAAGAACTCAGAACACTTGCTGTCACTAAACTCCTGGAACAGAGCTTTCTAATTTTAGCAAACATCTCTTTTTGCTCTAATGTATCTAAAAAACTTGACAGTAGGAGCAATCATGTAAAGAGAGATGCAGCAGATGCAGCCAAGCTGGGTGACTCATTTCCATAATTTCTCTCCCCTTTCTAGAATTTGTGTGGAATCTACATTCCAACATCTCTGCAATTTATTTCTTCCTTGCAATTCTCATGTCAAAGCTGCTGGTCAAGCTATTCTGGGAGTATGTTACATCATGTGGCCATCTGTCTTCCTAGTACCTGCATGTTCCTTGACCATATATAATCTATCTTACCAGAATAATTGGTTAGATTCACCCCCTTTGAGGGCTCTCACTGTGTCTGTATTACTCACTGAAATGTTCATTTTGGCAAGCAAAGTTCCTCTCACAAAGTGAGTGATGAAGGGTTGCCATTTTGTGTGGAGGTTAAGGTGGTGCTTCAGCCTGCATTTTCATATTGGAGTCCATGGTTTCAATTCTGGCTGCACAGTTTCTGATCCAGTTTCCTGCTGATACACATCGTGGGAGGCAACTGGTAATGGCTCAAGTGTTGTGGACCTGCCACTCATGTGAGGGACTTGGGCTGAGTTCTTGGCTCATGGTTTAGGCCAGGTCAAGTCCCAGCTATTGAAGAATTTAAAATTGATATGTCAGATAGCATCTCGCCTTCCCTCTCTTCCCATCTCCTCTCCCCTCCCCTCCCTTCTTCTCTCTCCCCCCTTCCCTCTCATCCCCTCCCCTCTCCCTTTCTCTCTCTCCTCATTTCAATAAAATAAGTAAATGTATAAGAATGAGTGATGAGTAAATATTTATTGAATGAAGGAAACTCTTAGCTAAACTTTTACATTAGTTTTTGTTCTGTTCCCTTTGACGTCAGTATCTTGCCTGTCCTACTAAACACTCTACAGCAGCAGCACTTTTCTAAAATGTAAAAAGTGCTCATTTATTTCTTCCTTACAATCATGTATTACCTGCAGGAAGAATCAAATTCCTTACGTATTTGTTTAATATGATCCCCGACTCCATTATGGCTTTGTCTCTAGTGATTTATTCTATATATATCCCATGTTTCCTCACAACACAAATACCATTTCTTTAATAAGATGTAGATACCAAAACACCCTTACACATTCCATTGTCTCTGCCTGGAGGGTGGTATAGTTATCATCTAAAAATGCTGGTCTTCCAGTGGTGTTGGGGATTACTGATATTGTATAATCCAATCAATACCCAGCTCTTTCTCCTTTCTCTTTCACATAGTCCAACCTGTGACAATTATTATAAAACAGCTGGGAAGTTCTCTTTTGCAATGGGTAAAATAAGGAAGAATGGATCGCAGCCAGAAAGGGAAAGCTACAGAGGACTTTCTGCTCTAACTGAGGCCCTACTTCTGAAATCTATGAAAAGAAGGCAGGTTAGTATTACACTTAGTTTAATTATTCCTGAAAATTTTAAGTTTTAATATGTTTTCTTTTTCTATAATGAACTACCTGGAGCAGAATAACTTCACAAAGAAAGGAGAGTTATTTAACTCAGAGTTTTAGAGGTTGAAAATTCATCATTGGACCCTCACCACCTCGATTTGGCCTCTGCAAGGGTTTCATGGAGGATGGCATCATGGCTAAAGAGCATGTCAGGAACAAAAGATCACATCGCTAGACAGGAAGCAAGAGGAAGGCTCAGGCTTTGTAACCAGCCTCTATTGCAAGAACTCACTCAAGGATGCTACGCTAGAATTACCTCCTAACCGCAGCACTTCCTATAATGTACACACCTTTTACTAGGCACCATTTCTAATAGATCCCACCAACTCTCTGAGGATCAAGTCCAGCATGAAGCACTGGAAGATAACCAAACCATAGCACCTAACCTCAGGTTCTAGTTTTCAATATCTAAGAGGTGGAATGGAAGTTACTTGAATTATTCTAAGGAAATTTATTAGGCATGGATATAAGCATATCTTTGGATTCTCTGTCAAAGATAATAATCAGTCAGAGGAGAGCCCATCATCCTCACTAAGCATATAACCTAATTATGCTCTTAGCACAGGCATTTCTATTCTCCACACTCAGGTCCAGCAGTCAATATTCACCAAATAGGGCTATGTGTGGTGCAATGGGTTAACCCATTGCTTGACACTGGCATCCATATTGGAGCAGTGGTTTAATTCCTGGCTGCTCTGCTTCTGTTCAAGCTCCCTGATAATGCAACAAGCAAACTAGCAGATGATGGTCCATGTACGTGGATCCCTAGCACCCACATGGAAGAGCAGGATAGAGCACCTGGCTCCCGGCTTTGGTCTTAGCCAACCCTGGTACTGATGCTATCTGGAGAATGAATAAGCGGATGGAAGATTCTCTCTCTCTCTCTCTCTCTCTCTCTCTCTCTGTGTGTGTGTGTGTGTGTGTGTGTGTGTAGCTCTGCTTTTCAAATAAGTAACTAAACCTTTTAAAGAAGCATTCATCAAATGACCTTGCATGTGAAAATTCAAATACATGCTGGAAACAATAGTCAGAAACAGAACTTCAGTGTTCTTGTAGCTAAGACTGTTAAGTAATGGGACATGTGAGACATGATTCTGAAAATATCCAGAAATGATATAGTTACAACCTGAAAGAAATGAAGATGCAGTAGTTATCTGGATATTCTAACAGAGCAGAGGGCCACATGGGCCATGTAAGTTTGGAATAAATGCACAATATTTTATAGTTACAGGCTGTTGAGGTGAAAACATTTAGAAAATAAAAATATTCATTCAAGTGGCATGCTTTCATAAAGCCCTTCTGGAAACGTCCCTGTCATGATGCTCATCTGTCTCTGGTGCTAGACTCTACATGTACTGGCCTCCTTGCTGTTCCCAGACATGGAAACTTTGTCCCTTGAATCCTCTGTTATTTGCTGTCTCTTCTGCCTTAAACTCTTTTTTCCTTCAACAAGCTGCATCACAAGCTCCCTCACCTCCTTCAGGCATTTGTTTAAGAACCACCAACATGGGGCTTCCCTAAACACTTACCTAAAATTTTTGTAGCATGTCATATCTATGTGATTTCTTCCCCTTATGAGAATTCAGGCTCCACTGAGAGCACATCTTATTTGTTTCTTTTTCCTCTATTGCTGCATTGCATGACCAAATCAGAATATGGTGCATAGAGCTTAGTCTACACATATTCTTTAGATCAAGGAATTATCCATTTCTATGTCTGCCTTCTCAAACAATCAATGAGCTCTGGATACCAGGAAACGTACAAGAGACTTTTCTTTTTCTGTTTCCTATTGATTTTTGTCTCTGGAACACACTAATACACTGATCTATGTGGAGTCCATATCTACCTCCTGAAACTGCATCTCAGCTTTTCATTTGACTTCATCTTACCAATACTTCAAAAAGTTGATGGAAAATGGAATTAAAATTTAAGCTTGTCTGAGTACAATAATTTTCTAATTCCATGCATAACTTTTTCATAATAATCCATTTACATGTACTTTTTGAAGGTTCATCATATATTGATAGAAATATAGACAGGTAGATGACACATAGATGACAGACAGATAGTTACATAGATATAGATGAGAAGTTATTTATTAGGGCAATTGGCTCATATAATTATGGGAGCTGAGAAGCTCCCTGTAGAGCATCTGAAATCCAGAGTACAGGGAGGACAGTAGCGTGACTCAACCCAAGCTTTAGAAGATGAAAAGATGACCAAGTCACTGTTAGTTCAAAGCCAGAAGCTTGAGAACCCAGAGGAGGGCTAGGAGGTTTTGGCAAGTCCCAGATTCCAAATGTTACAAAGCCTAAAGTTCTCATGTTCAGGGGCAGGGGAAGGGTGTCCCAACCTAGAAGAAATCATGAATCTGCCTTGCCTATGCATTTTAAAATTCTATTTGGGTGTCAATCCATTGAATGGTGCCCTCCCACATTGAGGACAGTTATGCCACCTGCTTACATGCCAATCTCCTCTAGAAACACCCTCACAGACACACCCAGAAATAATGTGGTACCATCCATCAGGGTAATCTTTACTCCTGTCTCATTGGCACCTACAAATAACCATCACAACCAGGTGTGGTGGAGATGACGAATAAATGAGAGGGAGGAATTATGTAAAACCAGGGTGGCAAAGTTGTCTGGGTCTTCTCCACAATGTTAAGGATGAGGAGTCCTTTCTCCACATTCCCCTCTCCAACTCCAAGGCCTGACCTCCTCTCCTCTCTCTAGAAGTTGGATTTACTGCTTCTAACAGTACTCATGTCAAAGCATATTTAAATAGGGAAGATCACACCACTGAATGGTACAGCACCTTGTCTTCCTTGAGCTATATTTATATCCCCATATGAGAATGACTGGTCAGCTTCAGCAAGCCATTGACTTGAGAGCTCAGACTGGGTCTGCCTGCCTCACTTAGATTTCCTATTGGCAAACAGTGTCCCTTACACAATATGAGTGATGACTAAATGTTGCCTGAGTGAATAAAACCCTTGCATGAATTTTTATGATAGTCTCCTTCCGCTCCCTTTCACTTCAATATCTCCTGTGCTCTTTCTACCCAACTCTGTAACAACAGTATATGGAAGATTCTCACCTTATTAATAAATATACTATTTTCATACAGAAATATAAATGTTTATTTACAAATATTTACTTTATAAAGTTTCTGAGCAGACACCCTCATAACAAGATGTTCTGAAATAAGAGTTAAATTTTGAGATCTTTTTCAAAGATTTACATCTCTTATTCTCTTTGATAAGGAACTTTTGAAATATGTTTTCCAATTTTCTTAACTGAATCTTTTAATAAATGCAATTTATTTTCTTTTTACATAATTTATGGAAAGAACCTAATATGAATTAAAGAGGTAACATCTAGGAATTTATTGCTGTCTTAAATCTTCTTAAGTTTCAAAGATTTCTAGCAGTGAGTTTTTTTTCCAGTGTTTCTGCTTTTAAGGAGAAAATCAATACCCAAATTCTTTCTTTCTTTGTAAAAGACAGATAAATGTTAACATTGCTCATTTTTTGTAAAAGGACTTAATTTTTCTCTAACAAAGTATTCAAAGATAATTTGTTGAAACAAATGTGACTGCCCTTGGAGAATTTTGTTTATATGTGGGAAAACCTATACTTTCAAAACAGCCTGTTTTTCAGCCAGCTGATTGGCTAATCCTCCACCTGCGGCACCCACACCCCAGGTTCTAGTCCTGGTTGGGGCACTGGATTCTGTCCTGATTGCTGCTCTTCCAGGCCAGCTCTCTGCTGTGGCCCGGGAAGGCAGTGGAGGAGGGCCCAAGTGCTTGGGCCCTGCACCCCATGGGAGACCAGGAGGAAGCACCTGGCTCCTGGCTTCCAGCGCGCCGGCCGTGGCGGCCATTTGGGGGATGAACCAACAGAAGGAAGACCTTTCTCTCTGTCTCTCTCTCTCACTGTCTAACTCTGCCTGTCAAAAAAAAATAAATAAATAAACAAATAAAAGGCCTTTAATTGTTTTTGCTTTTTTTTTACTTACCCTTCCCTTCCCGTGAGGAAAAATTTGGGGGGGGGGGCACTTATTTTTGTTTAACCCTCAAATTGACATTGATGTCTTTTCAGCTTGAAGTTTTCAGACCTGATTACAACTTGGTTTATTCTAATTTCTGTACCATCATCATTTAATGTTTAAGAGGTAATTGATATTATAACATTTATGTGTTTGTGTTCATCTAAAGCTTTTTGATCCAAATAAAAACAGAGTTTGCAAAGTGAAACAAAAAATGGATTCTAGTCCTGATCATGTCACTGACTTAAATATGGATCTCACTTATATGCTCTAATCTCTATGGCTATGAAATGAGTACACAAATTTTCCCTCACGTCTAATACTCCGAAAATGCATGAAACACCATAAGAAGACACTTACAATTGTATAATGTCAGCATGGAAAAACAATCTACAGGAGACAAACTTCAGACAGATTTATTGATGCAGTCAAATAAGTATCAGGGCACATGTGTGGTGGGTTATTGTCATTGCTTAAGACTCCAGCATCCTATATCAGAGAACCGATTTGAGTCCCAGCTGCTCCGCTTCTGATTAAACTCCTGCCAATATGTCTGGGAAAGCAGTTAATGATGACCAAAGTACCTGGGACCTTTCCACCAATGTGGTAGACCCAGTGGAGTTCCAGGCTCCTGACTTCTGCCTGGCCTAGCCCTGGCCTAGTGACCATTTGATGAGTGAACCAGCAGATGAAAGATTCTCTCTCTCTCTCTCTCTCTCTTTCATTTAGCCTTTCAGATAAATAAATCTTAAAAAAAAAATAGGAAGTACCAAACATCAAACATTAATCATTGTGAGCTATGACGAATGCTTGTGGTAGGTGAGGGAATGAGAAATTCTCATATGCATGGATTTAAAAGTTTTTTGCACCAAAATAAACTTAACATTCATTCTATTATTTATTTAGTTAGTTACTTATTGGAAGTACCCTACCCTCTATGAGTCAATTTGGTTATGACAGATTTCTAGAAATTTATCTGACATTATTTAAATAAATCTCATCCTCTGGTATCCCCATAATTGTTTGTTAGTACCTAGTTTATGACCTAAAGATCATAAGTATTTCAGAGTTCAGTTCTTTTTTCTTTTCTTTTTTTTTTAAAGGTTTATTTATTTTTCTTAAAAGTTACAGTTACACAGAGAGAGAAGAGGCAGAGAGAGAGAGAGGTCTTCTATCTCTTGTTTCACTCCCCAGATGGCCACATGGCAGGAGCTGCACCAATATGAAGCCAGAAGCCAGGAGATTCCTCCAGGCCTCCCACCTGGGTGCAGGGGCCCAAGGACTTGGGTCATCTTCCGTTGCTTTTCCTGGCCATATCAGAGATTAGGATTAGAAGTGGAGAAGCTGGGTCTCGAACCTGTGCCCATATGGGATGCCAGCACCGCAGGTGGCAGCTTTATCTGCTATGGGACTGGCTGGCCCCTTGTTCTTTTTTTCTTCCTTCTGATAATTAGAGATAACTGTCTCTTTTTATCTTCTTTTCAGCTTCTGTTGCACTTTGGCTTTGTTTATTTGTTTTCTTCCCTCCATTTCGTTCCCTCGCTATTTGCAAGCAGAGCTTGAGCAGTTCCTGCTAGTGGAACCTATCATTGAACAGGTGTGACTCCTTGTTAGCCAAATGTTTATTCCAGCAGACCCAGCAACCTGTGTGGTGTATGTTGGATCAGTGCTATCACATCCAGACCTCATCAATGACTTCAACAATTAAGATATCTTATCGGCATTAGCCAGCTTTTCATAACTTCAAAATATCTGAGAAGAGCTACTTAGGAAGGGTGAGAGTTATTTTGGCCTACAGTTTTGGAGATTTACAGCCAAAGACTGGGCTGTCTCATTGATTCCAGCATCTCCTGAGGCCAGAGAACAATAGAGAAATGAACATAGGGGTGCAAGAGAAAGCAAAGAGAGAGAGAGAACAAAAGCCCTGATGACCTAAAGAACTTCAATTGGGCCCACTTCCTGATGTGATCATTAGAACAAATCTCCACCCTTAATCCATTAACTGTTAACATCAATCCATTGACCATTAATAAAAAACTTTGGGGACAATGCCTTCAATACACAGGCTTTTGGGTGAAACTCAACTCTTATCCAATCCCAGATGTATTAGTATTTCTTTCCTAAGTATCAATTTCTGACATATTTGGAAGTTTCCTTGTTAGAATAAA
The DNA here is from genome assembly GCA_949820135.1 of Sylvilagus floridanus. Taxonomy (NCBI): domain Eukaryota; kingdom Metazoa; phylum Chordata; class Mammalia; order Lagomorpha; family Leporidae; genus Sylvilagus; species Sylvilagus floridanus. The sequence continues at coordinate 37,050,585 of OX463228.1, read as the reverse complement.
TACCTAGAAGGCCTTTCTTACTTTTTTCATTTTTTTAATATGAACTATAAATGAATATTTGAAATCCTCAAACAGTAAAATGGCCATTTAGACATGTATGCACACCGATACACAAGGAAAACAAAAACCAATCACTTGTAACTGGCTGTTTATTCAGTGCTTTTAAGTCTGAGCTATTCCAGTTTTATGTAGGCTATCAATGCTGCCAAAATATGGGCTGAAACCATGTATGCACTAATTAGATTTAAAATGAGAGAAATGTAATTATGAAATTAAATGGTTCATACTAGCAAGTTGTACTGAAAAGATATAGCCATATTCATACAATTTTTGCCTCACAATATGTTTGTGTAGACCAGAAATAAACCAGGTAATGAAAAATACTTTATCTTCTGTTCATAGTGGTTACTATGGTCATTTCTAATTGATTCATCATGGAAAATAAAAAATAAGTGGATCAGTTTTGCTAGTGCTTCTCACTGATTTTTTATTCTTCTCCCTAAAGCAATCCTGCTTTAGCTCACATATAATCATAAAATGTCTGTTATGCTTTTATTATAACCGATTTCCTCCACTATTTAGCAAAATCTAAATTTGACCAAAAGTTTTAAAGCGTCTCAAGTCACACATAAAAGCTCTTTAAACACAGTTTCCATTTAAAAATGCCAGAACTTTTTCTGAGGGGTGGGGGAAGAAAATTGCATATACATTACTGCAGAAATTCAGGAAGAAAAGTTAAAAGAACTCAAATTTTTACTTTATTTGGAAAAAATATTATTTTTTTGATATTTTCCTTTGTGCTGAACATTGCTTTTCTTGGTCTTTGGGAAGGACTTTGAGATGTGTACACTTATTAAATTTTCTCTCCCATGTGGGCCTTAACAAAGTTTCTGTCCATCACCCAGGCCTGATAGCCTCAAGCGTTCTCTCTTTTGTGTGAGGTCTTTGTCTATCTTTCTGGCTTCCTGTGCATCATTAATTTCCCCATAAGCTCTTCATTGGCTACTAGGTTTAGAATGCCTTGATATTCTCCCTGGAAACACTGAGAAGGCCGCTGTGCATCCACAAATGGAATACACATTGGAGAGGACAGCCTCCGTGCCTGTAGTACTCACCATTGTGCCGCTATCAGTTATTTAGCTAAGTGCCAACATGTAGAAATGCTCAGTAATTAGTGAAAAAAGTAAAGAAGTAGATACCTGATATTCATTTGAAACGTCCGTATCTTTCATAATAAGCACAGTGGTTTTTCAAATAATTTTTAGTAAGTTCCTTTCATGTAAGTATGGGTGTCTCATTCTTGCTTCCTAAGTTGGATCTAGTTTCACCCACAAGCAGAGTGGAGAACTAGGCAGCGTTTTTTTCTTATGTAACTGCTATCATTTGAATGTTGGTGACCCTTCAAAATTCAAGCTGAGATTCAACCCCATGTGATTAGGGATTTTATGAAATGGCTGGAAGAAACTAACTAGGACCCTTTCCCTTCTGTTTCTTCCACCATTTGAACACACAGCATTCAGCCCCCTCCCCAAGGACAGAGCAGGAAGGTGCAGTCCCAAAAGCAGAGATTAGGCCCTTATCAGACACCAAATCTGCAGGCATCTTGATCTTGCATTTCCCAAGCTCCAGACTGTGACAAACACATTTACTGTACTTATCAATTATCCAATCTATGGTACTGTGGTAGCACAAATGGACCTAGTATTTTTCCTTCTTTTTGAAGGTGTTGTATTTTTTGTTGCTCCTAAGATCCACTTATCTATTGTACTATGCCTTATTGATTTTCACTAATAAAACTCATATTTCCTTAATTTCACGGGTCTCAGCAGAATCTGATTACCCGATGCATGGTTAAGAAACTGTGAGGCATTGAGAAAAGGGTAAAGACTTTAAAAAAATTCATCCAAATTATAGCTTTTCTACTTTTTAATCCTGGGCCTTTGACAAAGTATTTAACCTCTATAAGCCTACCCTACGTCTGTGAAAATAGCATTTTAATGCACAAAACCCTCAAGATTGCTGTAAGGATTAACTGAGTAGTATATATGAAGTATCTATGTCAATTTATCTGTAGATAGTAGGTGATTGTTAAAACTATGGGCGCCGGATTCTGTCCCGGTTGCCCCTCTTCCAGGCCAGCCCTCTGCTGTGGCCCAGGAGTGCAGTGGAGGATGGCCCAGGTGCTTGGGCCTTGCACCCCATGGGAGACCAGGAAAAAGCACCTAGCACCTGGCTCCTGCCATCGGATGAGCGCGGTGCGCCGGCCGCAGCGCGCCGACCGCGGCGGCCACTGGAGGGTGAACCAATGGCAAAGGGAGACCTTTCTCTCTGTCTCTCTCTCTCACTGTCCACTCTGCCTGTCAAAAAAAAAAAAAACAAAAAAACTATTTTTCATTGTTATTAACACTATCATCATCTAGAAGAGACTACTAAATTCATATAGCCTGTAAATTTGCTTTTAACAAAGTTACAATCTTTTCAAAACTAGTGACTACATAGATGACAAGGCAACTATATTCAGTCTAATGGGGCTGTGATACCCCTAAAATAAACCGATTTGTGCTGACGTTTACTCTATTGTTTCTTCTCTTGATAATATATTCTTTTTTATTTCCAGTATCATTTTTTTTTTTGACAGGCAGAGTTAGACAGTGAGAGAGAGAGAGAAAGAAAGGTCTTCCTTCTGTTGCTTCACCCCCCAAAATGGCTGCTACGGCCGGCATGCTGCGCCGATCCAAAGCCAGGAGCCAGGTGCTTCTCCTGGTCTCCCATGTGGGTACAGGACCCAAGCACTTGGGCCATCCTTGACTGCCTTCCCTTGCCACAGCAGAGAGCTGGATTGGAAGAGAAGCATCCAGGAAAGAACTGGCACCCCAACCGGGACTAGAACCTGGAGTGCCCTTGCTGCAGGCGGAGGATTAGCCTAGTGAGCCGCTGTGCCAGCCTCCAGTATAATTTTTAAACACTGTATTTACAACTTAATTTATGCCTTCTAGTTTCCTTCTGTTGATAGTTCAAAGAATACTTTTAAAATTAATTTGAAATTCAACAGTTTGAAGAATAAATAGTGTTCAGTAGCATCAAGCTTATTGTGCACACCATGTACCAATTAAGAACTCAATAAACAGAATCCTATAGTACACTGAAGGATCCAAATGAGACAGTGTATATGGTATGCCAGTGTCGTTAGTACAAGTCTCCACACACATCTCCGATTTTTTTTTTTTTGACAGGCAGAGTTAGACAGTGAGAGAGAGAGACAGAGAGAAAGGTCTTCCTTTACTGTTGGTTCACCCCCCAAAATGGCCGCTGCGGCAGGCGCTGTGCGGATCCAAAGCAAGGAGCCAGGTGCTTCTCCTGGTCTCCCATGCAGGTGCAGGGCCCAAGCACTTGGGCCATCCTCCACTGCCTTCCTGGGCCACAGCAGAGGGCTGGACTGGAAGAGGAGCAACCTAGACAGAATCCGGTGCCTCAACCAGGACTAGAACCTGGAGTGCCGGCGCCGCAGGTGGAGGATTAGCCTATGGAGCCGCGGTGCAGGCCGGCCTATAGTCGTTGTTTAAATTCCTGCTTTTTTTTATTTGTTGAATTATTTATTTGGTGGAGCATTAAGCCCTTGACTGTAATGTAACTTAAAAATATGTTATCTAGAAAACAAAAGAAAAAATAAGAAAAGAGAGATAGGGAGGGAAGGAGGAAGGGAAAAAGAGAATATAATTATGTACTTAGAATTGTACCTGTGAGCTATAATGAATCTGTTAGAAAACTAAAGATAAATTACTTTAAAAATAAATAAAACATAGTTTCAAAAATTCAAATGCATAACCTCATAGAATTAAGGCAGTAAGAATAGAGAAGATATGAGTAATATAATTTATGTTTTTTTTTTAAAATTATGATGTCCCAAACTGAGAGATTACACATTCTTAAAGTGTCCCTAAACCTGTCCACTACTGATCATCAGTTAATTCATGAAAAAATTCTCAATGAATTTCAAAGAAAAGTAATTTGTCACCTTTGATTATGAAGGAACTGCACAAAATTCAATAAAACCAGATATTAGAAAATATCCATGACTATTGACATCACACAAAGCAAGTGGACATAAACCACTGGGGTAAAAAGAGATGAGCAAATATTAAACTGCATAATGATGCAATTCACCTAACCATATTTTTGTCAGGCAGTAGATAACCTTAAGGGTAGGAGCATACTTTAAGAAAAAGAAAAGCTCTAAATCAAAGACTTTAGGGTTTATCACAGAAGTGGGGAAAAAGGCAGTAAAGTAAACTCAAAAGAAGAATGCATGAATTTCAATAATTTTCGACAAAAATATGTTTATCATTTTCCTGAAACTTTTAGAATTCCCCCGATTAGTTTCTAAGGGCAACCATAGAACTGAGAGGCTTAAAAAGGCAGTAATTCATTCCCTCACAGTTCAAGAGGTCTGAAGTCTAGAATCAAAGTATTGACAGAATTTGTGCCTTCTTGAGGATCAAAAGAAGAATCTTTTTCATACTCTGTCTCCTTGCTTTCATTATTTGCAGGCCATCCTTGACATTCCTTGTTTAACAATCATATAATTCTAATCTATACCACTGTCATCACATAGCTGTCTTCCCTCTGGGTCAGTCTCTGTGTCTCTCCTCTTTATATTCACACACCTATCAGGCTGTACCAAGAGCCTAGCCTATTTTAGAATGAGTAATCTTGACTTACATCTTAATGGTATCTGCCAGGACTCCATGTACAAATGAGGTCCAGTTCAGAGATGGCAAGGATTGGGATTGAAGACATCTTCCTGACAGACACAATGTGATATAAATCAAAGGGAAATTACCAAAAGCGGAGTAAAAAAGAACAACAGAAAAAGATCAAAGTAAAAAGCTGATTTTCAAAAGAATGAAAAAAAACATCTAATAATGATCATGAACCTCTAACAAGGCTGATAAGAAAAACCATTTTAATTAGAGTTGGAAACACTTTTTGTTTTCAGGTAGAGAGATTTTCCTTCATACTATCTCTTTTTTTCTCTCTTTATATGTGTGTGTGTGTTTGTATGTGTATGTGTGTTGTGTATTATAGATGTGGTTGTATATATTTATAATGCCATGTCCTCCATATCCTCCTTTTATTTAGTACACAATGAAATATAATACCAAAACATCATCTTATTTAAAATGACTGCTTCATATGAACTATCTTTAAGATGAGAAAAGAAAAAAATATATAATTGTATCAAAAATAGGGTTGATTTTATAATTAGCACAAGTTCTGAATGTCTTTTCAGATGATAGTATAATATTTACAAAATGAATATCTACAGAACACATTTGAAAAGAGAAGTGATTTTCATTGAGATTTAGAAACATGAACAAAATTACAACTCTATGCTGGCATCTATATATGATTAAGAAAAATTCTCAAGCAAAGATATGAGAACATTGTTCCAAATTGTAGTTGCAAATTAGGTGACAAAAAAGAAGGCAGGGCAACAATAGCAGGAAGTGACTTGTATTGTACAAAACAAGTTCTATTGTTTGAGGACTATGTGCCCAAACTGAACCATGTTGTGCTCCAGGTTTTGCTTCAGCATAAGTAGCAATAAATTATGAACCGCAACTGTGTGGTGGACCAGTCCCATTATGGGTAACTCAATCTCCCTACATCTCCCTCTTTTACTGCCTATTTCAGGAATGCATTGGCACTGTTTATTAGACAAACCACATTCTCTTCCATGGCCTAAGAGAAGACAGAGAAGTACTCATCTGGACATGCTATCTTAGCTGCTGCATGTGACACAGAGGATACTTTCAAGATGGTTTGGAAGAAAAAGGAACCCCAATACCATAAGTTGGACCAGGATATTTCCATAGGATAAATCTCATGGTCCCCAAAGACCATGACGAGCTGCCTTGACAAATGGGACCTGATGGTCCATACTGTCATCTCTGTTATTACTGACTACAAAGTTAGCCAGTATTTTGAAAAACCTGTATGGCATATTTTACTTAATGATTTTCTTCTTCAGGTTGACTAAAATAATGTATAATTGGGTGTCTCTTGGATACATTAAAATTATTGAATGACATTTTGTGTTAATAAAAGATATGGCCAGTTGGGATTATGTCTTCATATTTTTAACTGTTACAATCTAACAATTTATAAAGTCCATCTCAATTATATTAACCATATTGTCGCTCTGTACTTTACGGCATGAAAGCCCAGCTTTCATTTCCACCTTTGTTTTGTTTTCCAAAGCTTATTTTTTTTTTTGACAGGCAGAGTTAGACAGTGAGAGAGAGAGAGAGACAGAGAGAAAGGTCTTCCTTTACTGTTGGTTCACCCCCCAGTGGCCGCTGTGGCCAGCGCGCTGTGGCTGGCGCATGGTGCTGATCCAAAGCCAGGAGCCAGGTGCTTCTCCTGGTCTCCCATGGGGTGCAGGGCCCAAGCACTTGGGCCATCCTCCACTGCACTCCCGGGCCACAGCAGAGAGCTGGCCTGGAAGAGGAGCAACCGGGACAGAATCCAGCACCCCAACCGGGACTAGAAATCCGGGGTGCTGGCGCCACAGGCAGAGGATTAGCCTATTGAGCCACGGCGGTCCCAAAGCTTGTTTTTGATTGTTTAAGGGTAAAGTACTTATTTCAGGATCAATTTGTCTTTGTCATCATAGAGCTTACTAAAACTGAAACAATGTATAAGTCTTATATAAATGAATGAATCTTCATATTTTGTAATTTTTAAAGGCCTTGTCTAGCAAAAAGTGAAATTAATTGAAGTAACTTTTGTCATAGCTTTCTCTAAACTTATTATGAATCATTACTAAGTGTGTTTCTAAAACAATTTCCAAACAAGTACCCTTAATAGAGGCGTGCACACACATTCAAATATACACACATGGTGCAGAAATACACCTTAAATTTTTCAAAAAGGAAAGCATTTTTTATATTCTGTGTATATTAATAAATAGCCCAAGTCTCAGGAGAAATATTTTAGTTTACATTCAAGTACTGTATTTGGGTAAAGATAAATGGTGAGCTTATAATAATGTAATAGAATAACTATAAATATGTTTATTATAAAAATGAACATATTTGTACATACTATTTACTAAATGCTAAATACTGTCAGAAGTACATCTATAACAGATCTTCGAGGTAGGTACTCTCATTATCCACATTATCCAAGCAGGAGACTGAGGCATAGAGAGATTACATACCTTTCAAGATTAAAGAAAGAGTTGAAAACTGACCTTTGAATACATTCACTTCCTGCATTTAGTCACTGAATCACCAGTGATAAAATTATCGAGAATTATGGATGGGCCACTTTATTAAAAAACAAAGGGAACTGATTATAAGTTAAAATTTTACTTCAGTTTGATAACGTCATACATGTATGTCTGGTTTTGTGTCTACATATATTTAAATAATTTAACAAACAAAAGTGAGCAAATACTGGACATCTGAATTTTTCTTTATACAAATCCATATAATTGAACACATAGTTTTCTATGTACTAGGGAACTCTAAAAACCTACTGGAAAGTTGAATTAAAATATGCTTAACTTGATAAAAAAATTTTTGAAATCTATACATAGTTTTTCATTAAATACATTTCTCATGGACTTTCTGAAGACATCTCCTATACATTTTTTTTTAAAGATTTATTTATTTATTTGAAAGTCAGAGTTACACACAGAGAGAAAGAGAGAGAGAGAGAAGGAGAGAGGGTTTCCATCAACTGTTCACTCCCCAATTTGCTGCAACAGCCGGAGCTGCAATGATCTGAAGCCAGGAGCTGGGAGCTTCCTCCAGGTCTCCCACACGGCTACAGGGGCCCAAAGACTTGGCCATCTTTTACTGCTTTCCCAGGCCAAAGCAGAGAGCTGGATCGGAAGTGAAGTAGCTGGGTCTCAAACCAGTGTTTGGGATGCAGGCACTGCAGGCAGCAGCTTTACCTGCTATGCCACAGCCCAGACCCAAATTCCTATACTTTTTAACCAAAAGGATATATTTTGAGTAAAAGTTTTGAAACTGCCTCTTCTATGGGGCCGGCACTGTCTGTGGCTCACTTGGTTAATCCTCTGCCATTTGGGGGGTGAACCGAAGGAAAACCTTTCCCTCTGTCTCTTTCTCTCACTGTCTAACTCTCCCTGTCAAAAAAAAAAAAAAAAGAATCTGCCTCTTCTAATAATTTTTCTACTTCTTCATTTTATTTCATTTTTACTTTAAAATGAAATCATAACATGTTATACTATCATATTTGATTCATAAAGACATCACAATTATATTTTATGGTAGATTATTCATTATGATGAGTATAATGATTATTCTTTATAATCTACGATACAACAGTTTTTAGTTATCAGCTATTTTCTGTTTTGATATCTACTTAATATGGAATTATTACTTTCATCATCACCATTTCTATCTTGCTTACTCTTGCCTAATATATCTTTGATCATTCTTTTAACCTTCCATTACATATTTTAGGTAATATTTGTAATATTTAATTTTCAATACTAACAGAAGTTGTATACTAAGTAGCTGCCAGTCCTTACCCTACTTTGTCATAAAAAGCATGTTTCTCTTGCCTCTAGTAACTTGTTTAATGAACAGTATCATTTGTGCCATCACATTTCCCTGTTTTTATAGCCTCATCTAGGTACTATGTGTTCTTCGTTGTAAACTTCTCCAATGATTCAGGAAAAAAATCCAATCTACATTCAATTCCATAAATAAGTATAGGAAAAGCAGCTTAAAAACTAATTTCTAATCCTCATTTTCCTCTATCTATGTATGACTCATTCATCAACCAAGGTTTACAAGTGTGGACCGAGTGTGTGTGTGTGTGTGTGCGATCCCATGTTTCCCTCGGCTGTGCAGTATCTGGAGAAATGTGTTTTTCATTGTTTATTTTTGGTAAGTTTTCCCCCTAGGCATACTGGAGCAAAAGTGACATTTGTCTGAGATTCCTACCAGATCAGTGAGTGGTACAACACTTCCAAAGATTTTGTTGGAAACTCCCCTCTACCAGCGTCCTAGTTTGCTGACGCTAGAACTCCGGGAAGAGGGCAACACTGATGGAAAAACTGCTTCTAATTTATTTAGATCCAGTTTATATATTTCCTCCTGTTTGCATCAGGAGAGGACTGGTTGCAAAAGGAGGAAAACTTGCACGTCTCATTGGAACTCTTCTTTCTCATGTTACCTGCTAACCAACTGGTATTAAATTGCCCTGACCTCACAAAACCAGCCACTCTAATCCTGTGAAAGAAATCTATCTAATTTGTTTCTTAAAAGAAATACCACTGGAAAATTACAATATCAAACAAAAATCCATCAGGAAAGAATCTTGCAATCCACTTAAAAGAATGTGAATGATTGGATTAGGCTACAAAAATGAGAATGGAGATGTCATATTTAGGCAGAAATAACATGAGAAAAAGAAAACAACATAATATCCATAAAAAGCTGTTGAAGGTATTGAAAAGCATTCTTTTAATAACTAGAATTCGTATTTCTGCCAGTGATAAAATACAAATCAACTGGACTTTGTAAACACCAGCGTGTTTGGTGAGCTTGACTAAACCCAGGTGCTCTGTGTCAAGACAAATCAGTCTTTTCATCTAACTTCAAATATTAATATAATCACCATGTAGCATCACTACATGTTTGCCTTACCAAACTCCAGGTATGCAGTATTTCGTTTTTTAGGCCAAAAAAAAAAAATTTGGGGGGGGATGGGCTCCCATAGAAATATCACTGTGTTCTCATGACCACAGAGGCAAACAAAAACTGAAGTTATATATAATTTTTGAGAATACATTCTTCCTATTGTCAACATTCAGAAAAAATACAACAGAATGATTGAACTTCTGTGCAGCGACATGTTTTCTTCTTAATATGTTCTTTTTAAAAATTATTAAAATCTATGGTTGGAGATGTGTGTTATTAATATTATTAATCAAACTGCTATATATCTTATTTTTGTAGAATCATGGACATTGCCAATGTGATTTGAATTCCTATTTTTAGCATTTATGTCTATATAACTCTTGTAAATGCATAATAATCCTTTCATTTCAAAGTTTTAATATTTCAGTGTTACTATGTTTGAGTCTTCACTTAGTGGCCTACAGTAAGGAGTCAGTATAAAGGTCTTTTAGAGATAATATAGTGACTGCAACATTTTTTGCTATAATTTCACAAAATATAAATTAACTCAATATAATAATCTGCACCCACTATGTATTTTTTAAACTATATCACTTCCCAACTCTATGCAACTAGCTAAGAAGTCATGTAATTCTGCCTCCACCTTTCTTTGGATGATTATATTGAGGGGAACATTCACCATCCACTGGTCCGTGAACAATAATACTTTATTTTTTTATTAAAAAAGATTCAATTATCTATTTGAAAGCTAGAATTACACAGAGAAAGGGAGAGACAGAGAGATCTTTCATCCACTGGTTCACTCCCCAAATGGCCTCAATGGCTGGGGCTGGGCCGTTCTGAAGCCAGGAGCTTTGGGGTTTCCCACATGGGTTCCGGGGCCCAAGAATTTGGTCCATCTTCCACTGCTTTCCCAGGCACATCAGCAGGGAGCTGGATTAGAAGCCGAGCAGCTAGGACTCAAAACAGTGCCCAAGCGGATCCCAGTGCCTTAGGCAGGGCCCGTATGCTACACCATAACACTGTTCCCACAATTATGTTTTTCTTGTTAGAACTCAAAGAGGACACGGTTCTGGGCACTAATTTGGCTTAGCTGCCATTAAGGTCCGAATCTGTTGTTAGACCATGGCAAGGCCAAGTGACATTCACTCCAGAACTATTGAAAAACAAAAAAATTGAATATGAAATGAAACTTCCTAGTAAAGAAGAAAGAAGAAAGAAGATTGTTGTAAGTGCTAGAAAATCAAATACCATTATGCATTAGTTATGGACATATTTTGAATTTGAAAAAGGGCAGCTTTATGTGCCATGTGAGTTTTTTGTTAAATCTTATTCTAAATTTACTTGACTGTAGCAATGGGTCATTTCTTTCCCACTGAAACAGCACAGGCCTTTCTATTGTCTTCTGGTATCCAGTATGGAACAGATGAGGCTGTATTAAGTCTGGCTATGCCATTTGAGTTATTGCAACTTTTATCTACTCGAATGCTCATGCATATTTTCCTTTGGCCTGTTAAAGCATATATTTTCCAAAGTAGGTCATGGCTGAGGTTTCTTTGCATTGTGTTAGAATGAAATATAGTGAATTCTGTAAAATTTGTTTCTCTGTTATTTCATTTTTATAAATAATTTTAACTACATGTTTCATTATTATTTTATGCCATATGTTCTGATTTCTCTCTTCTATGCTCTTATAAATATTAACCTAAAATACATTTTCTTTACACTATATTCATTATTTTAAGTTATCTACTTTCTAGGAAATTGCCTTACAGTCAGATTATACACTGAAGTTTTCATTTTTCAATGTTAATTTTCCTCCTTAAAACTGTCATTGCAGTTTTAACATTTTAATTTTACTGTTAGTCTAATGTTATATCAAAACTAAAACACTTGAGAATTCAAATACATAGCTCTGTGAGCAACAAAGGGTGCACATTTAACCTACATCCATACTGTGACATACTGCTGACACTGCGACATAGTGGGTAAAGCTGCTGCCTGCAATGCCAGCATCCCAGATGGGTGGTGGTTCGAGTCCTGGCTGATCTGCTTCCCATCTAGCTCTCATATATGGCTTGGGAAAGAAGTGAAGATGGCCCAAGTCTTTGGGCTCCTGCACATGCATGGGAGACCCAGAAGAAGCTCCTGGATACTGGCTACAGATAGGCCCAGCTCCGCCATTCTGGTCATCTGGGGAGTGAACCAGAAGGATGGAAGACCTCTCCCTCTCTCTGCCTCTTCCTCTCTGTAACTCTTCCTTTCATATATTAAATAAATCTAAAAAAAAAGATACCTGTATTCCATATAGAAATACCTGGGTGTTATCTTGCCTGACTGTGAGTCCTATCTCCAGTTTCCTGCTAATGCAGACCCTACAAGCCAGCAGTAATGGCCCAAGTAGGCATCTGCCACCTACATGGAAGACCTGCATTGAATTCTGGCTCCCAGTTTTGGCCCATCTTACGTGATACAGGAGTGAACTAGTGGGTGAGAGATCTTTATACACAACTCTTTCTGTCTATATCTCTCTCACTCTATTTTTATCTCTATATCTATCTATTCCTCTGTCTCTACTTCTGTCACTCTGCCTTTCCAAAAAATTTTTAGATTAAGAAATGAGAATAATGAACAGATATCTATTCAATTCTAATGATGAACAATATGTGTACAATTTCAGAGGAATCAAGGCATCTATTACTTATCTCAAATATCTAACTTATCTCTGTTCAGTCTTTATTCTACTTTTTAAATGTCTTACCCATGTTTGTGATTCTTCAAACCACAAATATATTAATACATAAGGCAAAGTTAGCTTTCAATTATTATTACTGTATTTCCAAGTAAAGCCTAAATTATAGTGGTGGTTTTCTCAATGTGCCACATAATGTTCTGGATGATCAAGACATTATACAAGATGAGATATCAGGTTCATGTACTCATTTAGTGAGGCCCCTCTCCAATCATGTCACACACATATCAAATCTAGTAGTGCATGACACTCAACTGATTCTCAGCCATACACATATATTTAAAACAACTAATAGAAACATAAATTATAACAATGAATCTGATTGTTACCCTTTGCAAATTCATGATTTCTTATTGGAGACACCCAAATATGGCTTTAGTGTCATCTTGTAAAAGGCAAATTAGTAGTGGAAAGGAGAGTGATTGTAGGATAGAGTGAGGGAGTCACAGTAGCTATGTGATGTTATCTTCAGAAACAGTGAACAGACAAGTGGCCCTGACCCCTTCCATTCTTGAGCTCTTTAATGGTTCAGTGAGTAGTGACTATACTGTCTTTATATTTTAATCCTTGCATCATCTTTAAGGTGTGATATAATTAATTGATTTTTAAAAAATCCTGACTAGAATGTTTCTAAGGAATTGTGGTACTCCTGTCTATGACACAACAAGGAATCTGGAATACACACAGAAATTTAAATTGCTTTAGTTAATTTGGAAATGAGAGATTGTACTCCTCCTGCCAGCTACACAGAAGTCATAGTTTTCCATGAACAGTTACATATTCCATTTTTCAGCCCTAACAGACGAGGACTGATCAACATTTCCAACCTGCCTTCCTTCCTAGCTATTTTAAATCCAAAAGGAGGTACTTGTGCACAAATGAGTGAATAATAAATATTAATTTGCTGGTACGTGTTTCAACAACTTTCTGTTTTTTCATCTCAAGTTCAGTAACACGGATAAGAATTAAATATATATAACCATGCACATTTTACTGGCATGATTAGAGAAATGAGGAGACAAAATGAAATAAAAAGAGCATTGCATGGTGGAAGATAAAATTATAGAGCAATCTAAATCATGGAACATATTTTTACATAATTAACTAGAAAACACACTGTAACTTTTTCCTTTGATATACATAAAATATTCTCTATGGTCTGTGTTTTTTGTGATTTTTGGTTTTGTTTTTTTTTTTAGATTGCATAAGAAAAAATTAATTTATCTTTTATAACAGGGCTACATGAAAGGCGGTACAATGATATGAATAAACTTAGATTCAAATTTCTGGTTCTTCAAATTAGATGGTCTAGGAGAGATTCAATAACCAAAGGTTTAAAATAAAGTTCTTATATTATTTTACAACGAAAATTCATTGGACTATTTCCTGTTAATTACCAAACAATACATCTATCTGATAAAGAAAATCAATATTGGTTTTCTTAATTCAGAGAATCACACACATACACACACACACACACACACACACACACCCCGAACGCAGTACAAATGCCCCTTTTTATTCCAAAGGAAGTTCCCTTCTTAAATGACTTTACTGCCATGAGAAGCCACCACCATATGGAGAAGTAACACAACTGGGAACTAAGGTCTAATGCTCGCTCTCTTGCTTTGAGAGCTTACTAAAATTTTGATTTTCTAAATAATATGGAAGGCATATATTCAAATTATATAGAAACTTTGAGGTAAAGAAGATAGTTTCAATGCTAACAAGAAATCAAATACCATCAAGGAATCATTAGTTTCTTAGTTCAAAATAAACTAGTGGCTTGCACGGTGGCACAGCGGGTTGCCTGAAGTGTGGGCATCCCACATGAGCGTCGGCTCTAGTCCCAGCTGCTCCTCTTCCGATCCAGCCCTTTGCTATGGCTTGGGACAGCAGCAGAGGATGACCCAAGTGCTTGGGCCCCTGCACCCACGTGGGAGACCTGTAAGAAGTTCCTGGCTCCTGGCTTCAGATCGGCACAGCTCCGGCTACTGCGGCCATCTGGGGAGTGAACCAGCAGATGGAAGACCTCTCTCTTTGTCTCTACCTCTCTCTCTGTAACTCTGTCTTTCAAATAAATAAAATAAATTTTAAAAAATTAAAAAATAAAAATAAATTAGTGCTTTCTTTCCATTCCATTGTGGAAGATTTGACAATATGACCTTAAACCCAAATTTAAGGAAATGACTGATAAAGGCAAAGATAAGTAAGTACCTTTAGGTAGGTAAGTAGGTAAATGTTGAAATAATTTTCCATGAACACAATTCTAGATATATGAGGAAGATAACCACTTCTTGTTTCATACATTGATACTGAAAAATGTTATATACACATAAATCAATATATAGGCATAAATGGCATAGAGATATGTTTATGCTTTAAAGAGTTTTTTAAGAGCAAAAATTTAAAATTGACAGTTCTATACAGATAAAATATCATCATTCTAAAAATCAAGTTTTATTTCCTTCTGTAGATATTGATGGGTAAGTCTAGGAGATGGTGTTGATTATATGACAATTTCCTAAAATGTTGTAATCTTCACATTTTCCCAAAATGTCTCTTTTAGTGGACAAGAATCTTTCTCCAGAAAGTAAAACAATGAATAAATAAAATTTATATTTGTAAATAGGAATTCATTAGTACTTTACTATTTTTAGAGCATTAAAAAGTAAAAAAATATATACTAAATCATGCAAGCCTATACATCATTTTGAATTTGGGTCAGCTGACTTAGGAAAAGAGAACAGAGCTCATATTGATGAATCAGCTGGGAAAAAAAGACAAATTGCTGGAAAGAAGGGGACCACAATAATGAGCTAAAAATAGTTTAGAGAAAGAAGCAAACTCTGAAAGGACATGATAACGATATGCTGAAATACTATAGTCAATAATGTTTCTAATTATGTATATTTATAGAGTTTATTTAGCAGATAAAATATGTGCATAGATACTTCTAAAAATACCTGTTTTGTAGTGGGAACAAGAAATTGCTTTTTAAAACTGATTAAAACTATTTTCTGTACTTCTACGATATTTTTTCATATATCCAAGAAAAGTACATGATGCATGAATTATTTGTTTATTAGTAGGTACTTTCTTGGGTAGTAAGCAGCCTGAGAGCAGATGTCAGTATTTCTCATTTCCTAGAACCATGGAAATATGCATTATCTCCATGCTGGGGAACATGTTAAATGCATATTAAATTAAAATTTTAGACTGATGAAACTAGCATTCTGTATTTGGGTAGTTTCATGATTCTAAATTCCCCTCATATCCTAGATCTATATTCTTTGATATAGATATAGATATAGACATAGATATAGATTCAGATTCAGATTCAGATACTGATATTTATCTAATGACAGAAGAATTTCTTAGAGGTCAACCTGACATTTACAGCCTCCCTGAGTTGCATGCTTACATTTGCTAATTCTTTTTTTAAAATCAAAAAAATATATTTATATAAAGGGAACAAATTTCACATATACAGTTTTAAGATCATAATGATATTTCTCATCATAGCCTTCCTCCATCACTTCCACCCTCCCTCTTCCTTCTTATTTTTCTTTTAATCTTTGTAATAGCATACTATCAATTTACTTTATATTCACAAGCTTAACCATCCACTAAATGAAGAATTCAACAAGTAGTACATAAAAAAATCACTATTCCTCAACAGAATAGACAAGGACTATCAACAATAATATAAATTTCACTCATATGTACTCTGTATGTTAGCTACCACAGATCTGGGAAAACATATGATGTTTGTCTGTTGGGACTGGCTTATTTCACTAAGAATAATGGTCTCTGGCTGCATCCATTTTCTTGTAAAACACAGAATTTCATTTTTTTTTACAACTGAGCAGTATCCCATTGTGTGTGTGTGTGTGTGTGTGTACAATTTCTTTACACAGAAAGTAAAGAAATTATATTTCTTTATCCAGTCATCAATTGATGGAAATTTGGGTTGATTTCATATCTTAGCTATTTTGAGTTGAGCTGCTATAAAAATGAGGGTGTAGGTATCCATGACTTGTGCTCATTTCATTTACCTTGGGTAAATTCCCAAGAGTGGGATGGTTAGGGCACATGGTAAGTCTATTTTCAGATTTCTGAGGGATTCTTATACTGTCTTCCATAATGGTCATCCTAGTTTATATTCCCACCAACAGTGGTTTAAAGTACCTTTCCCCCTACATCTTCACCAGCATTTTATTTTTTGATTTTTGGATGATAGCCATTATCATGATTTTTATTCAAGTTTCCTGATAATAGTGATTCTGAACATCTTTCCATATGTCTATTGGCCATTTGTATTTCATCCTTTGAAAAATGTCTGTCCTTACGAACATTTGCTACTTCTTAAGGAGGAAGCTATCCTATTACCCAACCACGATTTGCACAGCTACTAGATATTGAGTACTCCCCTGATAGATTATAATAGTTATTTTTGCTAAGACCAATGATTTACTTTATTGAGCAGAGATCTTGTCATACATATTTCAGGATACAATATAGCGTGATAACTAGTGTCTGAAATGTTATTCTCTTTTGATGAGTATCCAAAGAACTGAAGGCCTCATTTCTCTATTGTTCATCTATCGTTTTCCTATTTCTCACATACAAAAATTAGACATTTAAGGACCAAAGATTACAATCAGTTTGCATGAAAGCAGGAGAAGGTATCTGTTTTATAATACCATGAGGTGCCAGACACAGTGTCAAAATAAGAAGGTATATTATGGAGGGGTGCATCCTCATCTTTATCAAATAATTCTTATTTGCCTTTGATAGACAGCTTATCCTTGAATGCCATATCATCTTCTTGACTAAAGAGCAGTAAAACCAAAATGAGAACATAATCATTAGGCCTTTTGAGTAGATACCAGACACTCACTGCTGAACTCCTAAGATGCAAAGTTCTAGGCTGACAGTTATATTGTTTTTATGGAATTTGTATCAAGAGAAAAATCTAAAAGAAGGAGAAAGGCCCTATGGAAACTCTCATTGGAGTATGTTTCCTTTTTCCAGCAGAATTTTAGCTTTTTGCTGTTGTTTCTTTCCTGTGCTGACCTCACAAATCCCCTTGATCTTTCTAAACAGTTTAAAACACACTAATTTTAAATATTCAAGCTTGTCATGTCACGAGGTGTTTTAATGATATGTGTCTAGGAAGAGAAGTATGATGGGGCGTCTACATGCCCTTGTGTATGTGAGTGTGGCAGAGACAGAGAAGGAAAGGCTGGAAAATAAAAAGTAGACTGCACCAGGAGGAAAAAGCCTGTTCTCTGGATTTAGGGAGGGTTATTTTACCACTGATCAGCTTCAGACTTCTACCAGCTTCAGGCCTTCCAATGGTAAAATGAAGGAATTGTATTACAAAAAATCTAATATGGGTGTCTAGTCTGAAATCATATTATCCCAACAGAAAGATACACAGTGAACACTATTTAAATCTACTTGACCAACTTCCAACCATTAACATTTAAATATTTTCTAGTAACACATCTCTTGATTAATAAATGCCCAATGTGATTCAGATTATAGAAATTTAATAAGTTGTACTTACTGAAAATATGTTCATTGTCAGTCACTGATCTTTCTTGGTCCTACACAACTGTAATTTGTAAATAACGTTGATGCATTGTGTGAGTATCAGGGAAAATACAAGCAACATTTTAATCTGAGTCCCTTTATAAACCTCTCTTCACTCACAGGGTCTGTGCTTAGTTGAGGAGAAAGATCAAGGTATATATTTGCATCAACTGGTAGAATTTGATATTGTCTAGTTTTGCAAGGATTTTTGGAATCTTAGAGACCTTCATTCGAAATTTACTCTGACGATCTTTGGTTGTGGGCAATCTTTGTGTATAAGAGTTGTATTAGAATTCTATGAAATAAGCTAGGTGTGTAATGTCTTACCTGCATGCTTTGTGTAGAGAGAAGAAAAAAAAAAAACACCTTATTGCATTGTCAGCAAAGCAATGGACAAAACAGAAGGATGTAGTTCCAAGTGAGGGCAATTGAACCCTATGATGGAAAAAAAACCATAAGAAAACAACTGTAAGATCATTTCTACTCTAGATGCAGTCAATGTGAGGTGAAGGTTATTTTTTGAATAAAAGACTACCAAAATTTTTCTATCTAAAGCAAATATGTGAGTCTTCTCAATTTGATGGTCTCTTTGGAAGTTGTTACAAATGTTCTTCATTTTGTTACTGTACAAACCACATGAGGAATTCCAAAGAAGGAAGCCAGGATAGGGTAGGCATGCAAACACTCTTAGATCTTGCAGTATTACACAAAGTGCTATTTTAATACATCTGAGCTACAGCCACATAAGAGGAGATTTCTAAATGCAAAATACCCAAAGGAAAGAGTAATAGACACAAGCATGTAGGAATTTTAAGATAGTATAAGGTAAAATGCTCTGCCCTGCTGTTTATAGATTACATACATGTATACTGATTTTTTATATGGAGTGCTACTAAGCAAAAATTTTAAAAGTTAAAATAAAAGCAATGCTATTTTTGTTCAGTGCCAATTCCTCCTTTACTGAGAAACGTTCAAAAGAATGCTTAGCATCTGAGCTTTCTCCTTTATTTAGATGTTAAATCACAGAATGGGCCTTCTGGAATAAATAAAAATATAAAAATTCATGTAAACAGAGGCCAGAGTTAAGGCATAGCTGGTAAATCTGCTACCTGCAACATCAGCATCCCATATGAGTGCATGTTTAAGTCCAGACTGCTCCTTACTAAAATTTTGGAAGATGGCCCATTTGGAAGATGGTCCCTTGCACCCACGTGAGAGACCCATAAGAAGCTCCTAGCTCCTGGCTCCTGCCTGACCCAGCCCTGGTCATTGTGATCATTTCAGGAGTGAACCAGAGAATGTAAGATCTCCATCTCTGTCTTTGTTTCTCTCTCTCCATAACTCCTTCAAATAAATAATAAATAATTTTCTTTTAAGATTTATTTATTTGAAAGGCAGAGTTTCAGAGAGAAAGGAATAATTGAGCAAGAGAGTTTGAAGGTAGAGAGAGTCAAATTTTGCTCTCATAACCTGCCCAATCAACTTTTGCATCATCAGGGTGCATAGAATTCTGAAACTTCAATTCAGAGTTAACACAATCCCTCTTGAATGTTATGAGAAAACCAAACACATTTCTTGGAATACAGTATTCACTCACTATAATATACCAGTTTCAATTGTTGGAACCTTCATAAAAAGAGATACATGGGAATGGGGAACTCTACTATATTATTATTTGGTATGCTTTTCCTTCATTTCAGAATATTATGCATAATAACACATCTGATAGCCATTCCTAGTCTTCTCACTATTTGGTTTTGGTGATCCACTGTTATTCTATATACCCAAACTTGCAGATATTGTATTTTAAGTTGAAAAATATATTGTGTGCTACAGTTATGCCTTTCACTGAAATTTCCTCCAAGGATAATGCCTCTCACACAATATGAAGTCAATGTTATTTTAACTACATGTATGCTTAATTTTTATAATTTTTTAGAATATTCCTTTATACTTATTTGAAAGGGAGAACAACAGAAAGAGAGGGAAAAAACACAGATATTCCATCTGTTAGTTCACTCCCCAAGCTACTGAAACAGCCAGGTGTGGGCCAAGTCAAATTGAAGAATCTGAAATTTTGTCTGGGTCTTCCACATAGGTGTCAGAGGTCTAAGCTCTTAGACCATCTTCTGCTGCCTTCCCAGCTGAATTATCAGTCAGGTGAACAGGAAGGTAAGCAGCTGGGAGGAAATGGCATGCCAGTATCTCAGGCTGTGACTTAATCTGCTGTGCCTCAAGGCCAATCCCAAGTTTTATAATCTTTCTTAATACGGACTTGAGAAAGCAAACTGAGTTGGTCTTAATTCCTAGATCTGACATTACCTTGGGTAAGTTACTAAAGTTCACTAAGATTCCATTTACTCATTTGCAGAACAGTCACAAGAAATCTTTTCTTCTAAAAGTTATTTATATAATTAAATTAAAGAGCATTAAATATTTTAGCATTAAACATTTTAGCAATATCTAAAAAACAGATCATTAATAAGTGTCAAATATTATCACCGGACATTTTTCTTATTGTATAACCCATCATATACGTGCCATAGCCAAATTTGATATGGATCAATATTTGTTTCTATGGGAATAAAAGATAACAAAAATATAAATAGTACATTTTAAAATGAAAACTTGATACACATTTTCTGGATTTCCAGTAAAATTTGGTATGTCTGAACATATATTGAGCTAAAAGCAATTGGGAAAGGTAGTTTTTAAAAAACATTTAGCTTGTATATTTATGTCAGAATTACATAGAGAAAGGGAGCAACACAGAGAGAGAGAGAGAGAGAGAGAGAGAGAGAGAGAATATCTTCCATTCTCTGATTTCTCTCACCAAATGGCCACAACAGCAGGGGCTGGGCCAGGCGGAAGCCAGGAGACAAGAGCTTCTTCCAGGTTCTCCACATGAGTGCAGGAGCCCAAGCACTTGGATCATCCTCCACTGCTTTTTCTGGTGCAGTAGCAGGGAGCTGGATTGGAAATGGAGCAGCTGGGACTCTAACTCATGCCCACATGGGATTCCGATGCTACTGGCAGAGGCTTCACCCGCTGAGCCACAGAGCCGACCCCAAAAGGTAATTTTTGAGTGTTTATAAGCCAAAATTTCTACAATGAAATCATATTATGCCCAAGTTCTCGTTAACAAATTATAATACATTAGAATTTTGAAATTTCAAAATTTCACTGCAAAAAGATGAGCATTCTACCAGTATTCCCTCCAGGAAACAGTTGTAATTATCCAGAGCATTTTTTTTTTTATTTTTGCGTAGGAGCTTAAAAATGGCTTTGAAACCTTTTAAACATATTCCTAAGAGCCAACATAGGAGATAAAACTTATTTAGCACTGTTTCTTGCCTTATTTCCCCAAATAGAGAATCCAGGGGATGTTATTGTAGCATAGGGATTTTATTTGACTGGAATTAAGCAGGAAAGGTCTTTAACTTTCAGCGGAATATACTGAACCATTTTGTATTTAAATGTTTGTGAAAACAATTCCAATCTTTAATCTAATCTCACATTTCCTTTCATCTTATCAGTTCTGGTTTATTTTTCATGAGCATGAACTGATCATTTTAAAAATTAAACTCCTTGTCTCAAGTTTTTATTTTAGAATGTTGTTTGCTGACTTTCTGAATTTTCTGTTTTACTCAGACAATCAATCACACTGACAAGCAGGGATTTTGTCATCACTCTGGAGTATTTTGTACAATCAATTAAACAAGAACATAAATAGTGCTGTGTGCTACAACATGTATAGATGTTTTCATTTTCAAGTCCATGTGAGTCATCTGATTGTTCATATACTATGTGTATTTTAAGGTAATCGTTAGCTTCCTGTTACTTCTGTTTTCCTATTCATTTTGAAAGCTGGTAATGGTAATGACTAACGTACTTTCTTTAAATGGCCGTTAAAATGATGGTACCTCTCTATGTGCAACTTTTTGAGGAATGAACAACTTTTAAAGTTTACTTCTATACTAAAAAGTTGGAGACAAACAACATCCTAGCAGGGGTTTAGCATCCATTCACTCATTTAGTCAGTCATCTTTTCAACTTTATTAGGCCTATGCTATTCCACCATAATTATGCTCACATGTTCATAGACGAGATCATGTCATTGCATTGTACTTACTCTTTCTTTCATATTTTTATTTTTCAGAATTGACTTGTAAAGGAACAATCACAAAGTTGTCAAAATAGCATTGTTTATCTGTTCATTGTAATTTGAAATTGTGCCAATATGTAAAAGATCTCAAAATGTATAAACATGGTTTACCACAATGTGTATTATTTTCATGTAAATAATGTAAGGCAATTTGTCATCATATTTTAGACCCTGAAATGTGAATTGTGAAGATTTTCAAAATTAGGTTTTTACGGATTTTATTTTATCCATTGTCATTTGGGTCTATATTTTAAGGCTTTATCTTTTGTCTTGTTCCCCTGCATTTTTATGTAAATAAATTCAGAGCATAATGTGTTTATAACCATTAAAATGCCATGTGTTGGTCCTCTGTGCTATAATAAAGTACATCCATGCCTTCCGAATTTCTCTGGCAACTATCTCCATGTTCACTGTCTTCCAATCAGCATCTGCAAATGTAACCACTTAAATCTGATCCCCCTGTCTGAATCAGTTATTCAGATAAAAGGCAGCCAAGATCTAAGCCCTGCTCCATGTGGGACCCTCTTAATACTTCCCCCCAGAATGGACATGGTTCCTCTTACCAGGAGCGTCTGTTTTTTGTTTCTTCCACTCATTCTTTATCTACTCCCATGTCTCCTCCTGGATTCTTGCAAGCTCTTTCTTAAGCAGGAACCAATTATGCAGTATTTAACCAAAGGCTTTCTGAAATTCAAACAGTCATAACATATGTACTGTCATTCTCAACACTGCTGGTACCACTTCAGATTGGAAAGGATGTAAAATAGGCAGATCTGTTTTCCAAAACTAAATTTATCATTTCTGTTTTATTTCCAGGATAAAAAATATACTGTTTAGTCAACTTATTTTTTTTATAAATTCTTATGAGATATATATTTAAGTTGCATGACATTTTAGAAAATTTAGCAGATTTCTAGAAACTTTATTTTCTTTGTATCACCTTTTAAAAAATGGACTCTTCTGTTGTGCCTTTTTTTCTATCAAAATAAAATTGTTATAGTAATCAGTAAAATAAAAAATTCTCTGATACTGGTTTATATAGTTACAAAAATAACCAGACTTAGTTCTGGCTACCCGTAGAAATCAGCTAAATATTTAATACATGTTGTTTGAAGCTATGTTATTAAATTCATTCTACTATCCCTCATTTCATTATCTACCTATGCGAGCATGAGTACAGTTAACTCATTCTCAAATGAGTTAATAAGCCTATATTTGATATCTTTATGATAGCTAAATTTTCTTAGCTTGAGTTTAATTGGGGGACAAGAGTGTCAAGTAAGAGTGATCTGGCACTGAATATTCAACAATATTCCCATCTAGTGACTAGGATCTGTTAGGAAGCACTTGATTTATAAACTGTAAATGTATATATGTGTTGTCATATTTATATTTATCCTAGCAATGTATTTTCAAGCTTGTATTAATAGTTGAACATCATATCATTCAGATAAAAGTGAATTTACAATGTCTTAGTAGCCTGTGTCAAGTCCCACACAGCCAAAGTATTGGAGCTTCAATTAAAACCTCAAAAATATGTGAATCTATTTTTAACCACTTAGTAAATGCTACTATACAAAGTTGTATGTACACACAAAGATACCCAAAAACTTGTCCTTAAAAATCTGCATTCATAAACCCAGATTAAAATCTCCAGTTCTTTATTAAAGAAAAAGTTGAAGGAAACCTTGAGATTTTTGTCTCGATTAATCACCACATTTTACTGGGAAATATAAGAAAATAGGAAAACAGGACAGAACCTCTGTCATAAGAATTATTATTGTTTTGGTGATAAAAGCAGTTGGTAAACATTTTCTCAGTCTAGACTCTAAATATTTTTCTGTTTGTGGGCCAGTATATGGTCCCTGTTGCAATTACTCAACTGACTGCCATAGGTGAAGGCCACCTCAGATAGAGTAAACTAATGAATATGGCCAGTCCACTAGCCAAGTTTCTGAGCCTTGCATAGAACACACAACATACTGGATTTCGTAATTGGAATATAGGAGGAGGTACAGGAGAAAAGTCATGAGAAACTTACAATTACTCAACCATTATTCATTTATTAACATGTTTTACCAAGAATGAAGGTTTCTTAAGTGAGCTATGCTACTTGTATTATCAATACAGAATGAGATATGGCACCTATGTCTCTACCCTGGTGAAGAAGACAATGATCTGTGCTTGACTACTTGCAAGGTAAAAAGCAAACTTGCTCAATACAGAGCTTCTCATGTACTAATTGTACAAGATGCAGTGTAAGAGCTCAGTAGTAACAAGTTCTGGAAGAAATTAGTCACACAGTGGCAAGGCTCATTATTAGATTTTTGGAAGAAGGATGACATGAATGTGATGTTCAAGTAAAAAATTCCACATGAAGATGTTAAAACTTTAGTGGACATACTAGAAATTAGAATGTGAAATGGTGTTTGACAGCAGGATTTAAAAATGGCCAACATGTACCCAGAATAGAAAAACAAAGTTGATGTAAGACCTGGGATGTAAGAACGCTAACAATTTTAAAAAGATAAAAGAAAGAAGAGGACTTGGGCATAAAAAGTAATGTTGTTATATAAAAGGATGTACATTTGGAGTAATTCATTTTGAATGAAGTACTTTGGGAAAAATACATGCGCTTGGTCTTTTCCACCTCAAAATATAGGTCAAGAATAAAGTACTTAGAGGTGAGAGAAAATGACAGATGGGATTACTGTTACATAAAATTTACACATGAAAGAATGCACATGTAACAAAACAATTACATAATAGGAATATCTTCTTGCTTCCCATCACCTGACTCTCCTCTTTTTCCATCCAATCCAGAGACTTTTATCCTAATTATGTGTTGGTGAACTGCTTATGATCACCTCATAGACTAAAACTTTATTGAGTCACCATCAAGTTAGAAATATTGCCCAGGCTGCTTCTGTGTTACACGCACATGAAGCAGGAAGAGAACCACATTTCTAACTTTATCTGGTTTGAAATGCACATACATAAACGTATTCAGAATTATTATTTTTCCATGGGGGTTAAGATTTCTCACAAGACACAGATGTTTCCATTTCACCTAAACAACAACAACAAAAAATCCTGTGTGTAATATTGGAGATAGAACTTGATTAAACACATCAGAAGATGATGAAGAAACAATGCTACACTTCAGTTGACTGAACTGCACGCTTTGTACCCAGTCCTTTTCCTTCTGCACCCTGTGGATTTCTTCCATGGCCTTTCCTTTCTTTGAAGTCAGTGGGAGCTCGGGGCTTAGAAAAGTCACCCAGAGTGCAGAGGTGCATAAGGACAAGGCTATTTGACTTTCTGCCCTCCTAAGGAATATGGAGTGCATGAATTAGTAAGCAGAAAGGAAAAAATAAAATTCTACCTTTATTCCAAATGCAAAATAAGCATTTCTCTTTCCTTTTCCTTTCTTTCTTTTTTTAAGTTCAGTGTTGTTTCCTTTACTTTAAAAAAAAAATGTGTTTTTACCTTTGCCCTTCCTGTTTCCAACAGGGCTTGGAAGTACTTAAAACTCTTCAGAAAGTATGCTCTGTTGATATTTCTAACAGGGACTGAACAGAAAGTATGACTTATGAACCTCTACCCCTTTGATGCACTATCACTAAATTGGAAGTGCAAAGTGAATGTATCAGGCTTGCATTAGCTCTCCAGGGACTGCCAAGACCAAAGAGTCATTGATGGAGATTTCAAAAGATGAATATTAAGCAGACTCCTTTAGTGCGCATTAGCACTAACAATTAGTAGAGGTTATTACCCATGCTTTCTTTAAGCAAAGACATTTAATGTCTTCATTTAATCATATATGATTTTAAAGAAGTAGCATTAATTAAAATGGTTTGAACCCTTAAA
Source organism: Sylvilagus floridanus (assembly GCA_949820135.1). Taxonomy (NCBI): domain Eukaryota; kingdom Metazoa; phylum Chordata; class Mammalia; order Lagomorpha; family Leporidae; genus Sylvilagus; species Sylvilagus floridanus. Next base: position 37,024,514 of record OX463228.1, on the reverse strand, counting down.
TAAGAAAAATAGTCTAAAACCCTTACCACAGTGGCTTACTGCTACATTTTTATAAACTGTTAGTGTTTATTAAACATACAATTATTATTTTATGAAAATCAAAGTTAATCCCATTAGGAGACATTTAGTTTAATATATGTTAATATTTTGTCTAGTTAATATTAGCTTCTTCCATACTATCCAGTAGATGAATATGAATGTAATTAATGTCAATCAAAATGTTCTGGATAGTTTACTTTTACTGCACTGTTGGATTTACTTTCTTTTTTTGTCTTCTTGGACATACCTAGGTCCATATCAATTTACCTGGTTGCTTTGTAATCACTAAGCCCAAGATATTTTCATTAGATTTACAGTCACAAAAAAATGCCCTGTGCATAGTGAATGAAGAGACAAATTTTGATAGAGACTGATTAAATTTACTTCAGTTCAATGGTTGCTAATTAAACAATGTTCACATGTAAGAAACTATGCTTAACATTTTAGGAGATTGAGAGGCTTGATGAGAAATGGTCACCTGTTCTAGTTTTCCCAGAACTCAGGGGTACCTAGATATGGATCATTTGGTGCTAAAACTTGGAAAGTTCCTGGTAACAAGACTGATAATTTTACCCAAACCAAGGACTTGCTCCTAGAAAATTTAGCTCTAGGAGAAAATGACAATATAGAATAAAGATTATATGACATTGTTTCAACTCTTGTGATATGGTCCAGCAGTACAAATAAGCATATATTATTTCTGAGGACATGACTTGAGTAGTATTTGCTAATATCTATAACAATGTGTGATATTGGCATTATATTGTTCTAGTGCAAAGCCTGATAGGACATACCAAATCACGTAATAAGTATGATACCTTTCTTAGAATTCTGAAATGTTAACTAACTGAAAAATCTATTCTAGAGAAATTATAAGCGTTTTGATCATTTGAGTTATATCTCTAGAGCTTTATGTTTGTCAAAATAAATTATTTAATTTTTCAAGTACTGCTGCATGCTCCACATGAAACAATTCATCCAAAAGCAATGCTGGAAGTCCTATTTTTATTTCCATTTCACATAATAGGAATGCTGAGAGTCAGGAAGGTTATAAAACTTCTCCAATGTCAAAACTGTCAATTACAATCAGGATTTGAACTCGAGCAGCCTAGCTTCAAAGTCCAAGTTCTAGATGTTAATATTTCTGCCTCCTTGAAGCAGTGTTTGACTTTTGCATCACAGTAATTTTTATTCAATTTCATTGGAACCTAGTAATCAGCAAAGTTATCTCAAACAGCAATTTGATTACAGGCTTGAACTAGCTTTCTAACTTTTAGCCTGATTCTCTAACCACAAAATTATACCACAAAATCCCTAAAAGAATCATTTGGGGACTGGTGCTGTGGTGTAGCAGGTTAAAGCCCAGGCCTGCAGCGCCACTGTCCTATATGGGCACTGGTTCAAGTCCCTGCTGCTCCACTTCCGATCCAGTTCCCTGCTAATGTGCCTGAGAAAGCAGTGGAAGATGACCCAATTTCTTGGGCCCCTGCACCCATGTGGGAGACCTGGAAGAAGCTCCTGGCTCCTAGCTTCAGATCAGCTCAGCTCCAGCCATTATGGCCATCTGGGGAGCAAACCAGTATATGAAAGACCTCTCTCTATATCTACCTCTCTCTGTGACTCTGCCTTTCAAATAAATAAATCTTTTTAAAAAAAAAAAAAAAAAGAGAATCATTTACATTTGCTTATCACAAGCATAGTATCAGCATAATATATATTATTTTTCTGTAATAATAATATTATAGGTATTCTCTATTATCATTTATAGTAATACATAAATCATTTCGTTATCGCAATATCATCATTTCATTTACTCATTCACCATGTTATAAAGAAAGTAATGTTTTCAAAAGTATTTTGGAAATGATCACTTTCTTGGCATTTATAATCTCTTAGGGGAAAGTGTTTTTTTAAAATTCATTTATTTGGATTTTTTTGCCAGATATGTGGTATGTATGGATAAGTTTCATTTAAACAAAGAAAAATATAAGGGTTGTCATCCTGGATGAAGCAGGAGAGTAAGGTTTAGGCCTGATGCTCCTGTCCTTTCCACTCAGAATGTAGGGTGGCCTGGAGTTCTAACCAGCAGGACTTAGGAGATTGGATATAAATTCTTGCACCATGGCATTTGTGGTCACTTCTGAATGAAATAATGGAGAAAGATCGCAAAGATCTGGTGGAATTTAAATTCAGGCTTAAAAGTATAAGTAGCATTTTACTAATTCCATGTAGGGACAGCATTGTATCCTGTATGGATGGCCTAAAATCAAGGGCGTGAATGGAATCACATCATTAACACTGAGTAATAACGACAGATAAAATGGTGTGACCTTACTTCTTTCAAGAGACTAGGGTAATGAAACACAGTAAGTCAGAGAAGCCTTTATTAGTTCTCAAAGTAGGCATAACACATCTCTTTGTTCTCAAAGAGATGCAAATCATACCCCACTTTAAATCTTTCCCTTCCTCAGTGATCTACAGCATAGAAAGGACCCTGGAATATTGAGAAAAAAAAATAAATATTTGGTCAGATTCCATTTCAATATCTTAACAAATTAAGTGCTGCATTTATACTATCTACTATGAGAATTCGGTTAGCACAAAAAACCGTATGATGCAAAATGTTGTTAAATGACATAGCATCTTGGTGATGTTTGCAGACTTTTTTAAGTTGTTAAAAATAGGTAAATAATATTACGTAGATATTTGAATTGTGGCTATTGCTTTATTTATGTAACAAAATTCCCAATACAGATTCTTTTTTAAAAAAGATTTTATTTATTTATTTGAGAGGTAGTGTTACAGAGAGAGGGAGAGATAGAAAAAAAGGTCTTCCATCTGCTGGTTCACTCCCCAAATGGCCACAACAGAACAGAGCTGGGCTGATCTGAACCTGGGAGCCAGGAGCTTCTTCCAGGCATCCCATATGGGGCAGGGCCCAGGTACCTGAGCCGTCTTCCACTGTTTTCCCAGACCATAACAAAAAGATGGATCAGAAGAGGAGCAGCCAGACACAAATCAGTACTAATATGAGATGATGGTGCTGTAGATGAAGGCTTAGCCCACTATGCCATAGCACTGGCCCCTCCATTACAGATTATTAAAAGAGTTCAGCATGCATCCTTTAAACTTAAACTTATTTTGGGCCAATGCTTCTGATCATTAGCCAATCACAGCTATTATAATAGGAAATATCTAAGTTTTAGAATGGGATAATCATTTCTTACTATTATATTTCTTAACCTTAAGAAGATTAAATTTCAGAAAAGTAATATTTAAAAGAATTTAACCCAAAATATTAATTTGTGGTTTTCAGAATATACTGTATATATTTGGTGATTTGAGAATTTTGCCTATCAGTATCAATTCTGAAATCCCAATTTTCAAAATGTTCCATGGTAACACTTTCAAGTTTATGTTAAAATCTAACACACATACATAGTAATGAAAGATTTAAGAGAATATCATTAACATTTTATTTGCTCAGATTCATAAGATTTACTTAAGTACTTGGGATGATTTATTTTGGCTGATAAGTAGATGTTTATTTAATTTTTAAAGATTTATTTATTTGAAAGGCAGAGTTCCAGAGAGAGAAAGAGAAAAAGATTTTCCTTCCACTGGTTCATTCTCCAAATGGCCGCAACAGCTAGGGTGGGCCAGGTTAAAGCCATTAGCCAGGAACTCCTTACAGATCTTTTACATGGGTTATAGGGTCCCAAGAACCAGGGCCAGCTCCACTTGCTTTCTCAGGCACATTGGCAGGAAGCTGGATCAGAAGTGGAGGATCCAGAATTTGAACTAATGTTCCAATATGGGATGTTACTGTTTCAGGGGGCAGCTTAAGCTGCTGCACAACACTGGCCCCAAGATAATGTAAATTTGTAAAAAGAAAAGGGATAGGCTTTTGGTTCAGCAGTTAAGCCTCTGGTTGGGAATCACATATTCCATATCTGGGTTCAAGAACCACTTGATTTTAACTTCCTGCTAATGCAGTCTCCGGGAGGCAGTAGTGATGGCTCAAGTAATTGGGTTCCTGCCACCATGCCCAGTTCAAAAGTTGTGGACATTGGGGAAGTGAATAGGAGTGTTTCTCAATCTCTCTCTCTCCCCCCATCCCTCTCCCTCCTCTCTCCTCTCCCCCTCTCCTTCTTTCTCTTCTCTCTCTCTACCCCTGAAATAAATAAAATTTTAAAAAATGACATGAGAGCACAATCATTTTATTCAGACAGTAAAACTGTTGAGGTAGGTATTGAAGTCAGTTTGTAAATGAAATACATGATCAATGCTCCTTTGAAGTTACAGTTAGTGTTTACTATATTTACTGATAAAAATTAAAAACAAAAAGCAGTAGGCTCTAAGATATGTAATTTCAATAGCCTTAATGTTGAATAATTAAATCAAAGTGTTTATGATTGGAAAACCACAATTGAGGACATCAAAACTCACAGTGATATTAGGAAGATGAAACGAATTCACTATAAATGTGTCTGTTATGGTGTCTGATATTTATGAGACAGTATACAGAACTACAGAGATAGTTATGCTAAATAAAATTATAATAAATTAAAATATTTGAAATAAAAATCTACTATTAAAGAGACTCTGAAAACTAAGGAAAACTTCAGTGTTTACAAATCTCTTGTTTCTCTACGCATATTGAGTTCTCAAGAACCTTATTCTTTGAATAAGTAGGAAATGGAATTGTACAGAGTCAGGCTGAATTCAGTACTTGGAAGAATCTTCCATGGTTTAATGGGCCACTTCACTCCCTGGATAACAAATGCCATTGTCTGTCTTTCATAACTCTCATGCCACCTCTAAAAACAAAGTGATTGAGATATTTCATACTGTAATTAACAAGTGGATGATGACTCTGGCTTTAATTTCATTTGATTGAAGTTATGGCATTCATGATTGAAAGTAAGTGTGGGCCATATAGTTAACACTACATTAGCATTCAGTCTCAGCTGAGCTGGGAGTGGGAATGAGGAACTGATGTCTGGCTGCTTACATTGCAATCACCCATTAGTCCTCACGTCTGCCAGGAGAGCGGCAGTTCTAAGACATTATGAATGATTGAGTGATCGCCTATCATTTTAGAAAAGATTGATAAAGGAAATATTTTGAGCTAATTTTATTAAGTGGCTAACCCCGAAGGCCCAATAGTTTATTGTGATAATCACATTTGAAAACCATTTTATCTCCTAAATAGTTTGGACACCTTTACAGGCAAGCAAATCCTAAATCTTTTAGCCACCACAAAAGCAAACATACTCATTAGTGAGGACCACATCAAGGCAACTGTTATTTTTTGGTTTTGTCTATTATTTTTGTTTTCAAAATGAAACAGTTGAAGCTGGTTGACACTGCAGAAGGTTGGCTTGAACAAACCATATCAAGAGAGAAGTATTTGCTGACAGTTTGACAAAAGTACATGTTGCTTTTGCTTCACAAGAGGAGAGGTTAGGCATTACAGCACCACTCCCAATGAGACCTTGGAGTATTGTGTGGCCATCCATTCACAGCTTTCACAGTGATGAATGAGGTCTTAGCAGATGTCTTGCAGAGAGGGTTAGAGAAGAATAGATTCCTCATATGTCTGCCCTTTTCCCCTCAGATTGGGTGAGGCAGATGATTAGAGAAAGAAGGGTCTGGATAGTTTAATGAAACCCATCTGCTATACCTGTTAATAGAAGAATCCTTCAGAAACTCTTAGATAGTAAAAGCAATTTTAACTTTTAAAAGCCATATATATGTATACATGGAATATATACTACATATACGGCAAACACACACGGCAAAATATCTATTTCTTTTTAAGGATAAACCTTTCTTAGCCTTCTTGCCTTCAATCCCAGATGGATGCAGAACCTGCTGTACCTACATCCAACATGGACTCATTACGTAGTCTTGACATTAATTGATAATTGCATTGATTGAGCATAGGGTAAATTAACCCATGTAGATCCAAACAATTTTAATCTGTTAGGTTTGTGGAAAGGTATGAGGAATTTTATATCAACAATTAATTTACTGAAAATGCCAGAATGGATTGACTGCACAAGGTATTGAAATCCGAATGAGTGCTACCTCCCTCACGGTACACTGATTCTCACACAGGATCTCACTGCGGTGACTTAAAGCACAAAATGAATTGGAAGAAAGAATCATCATTTAAAATTATTCACTTCAAAAACTGTAGATGATAATTGAAAGAAATGTCATTGTACACACACTAGCTTAGACACTGTTATTCCATCTGCTCTATTTTTGTTTGAACCAGTTATATAAAAATTCAGTTAAACTCATTTTTAAACTTGACTAGTATTTGATGTATTTAAAAATACAAAACAGTACAAATGCTTGCATTATAAATATATATCTTCTAAATAAGAATAAAACATACAGAGAAATATTGGTGAAATAAAAATCAGAAACATTAATTTTGCTGAATACTTTCATATCAGAACATTAGAGTATTTGATACTTGATGGCATATCCTAAATGGTTAACAAAAATGCATTATTTTTGCTAGGCAATCAAAACTTATGAAGAGAATCATGAAAAGCTGATATATTGGAAATAAACTCAAATTTGGGTGACTAGTTCCTAAAACAATATTCAAGCTTTTAAATTTATTTTTATTGAATATATTTTTTACAAAATTAAAAGCATCTCAGGAAAAGTATCTAGTTCTATCAAAATCAAGACAAACCTTTTCAAATCTTTAGGAAGAATAAGTAGGAGGATAACCTAGTGGTTATTTGATTCAGAGCAAAAAAAAAAAATAAAATTAACCTGAGGCTGGCACTGGGACATTGGAACACAGGGGCCCACCACTTGTGATGCTGGTATTCTATATCAGAATGCAAGCTGGAGTCCTAGCTTGTTTACTTAAGCTCTGGCTCCCTGCTAATGCTCCTGGAAAGGCAGAGGATGTTGGCCCAAGAAGGTGGGCCCCTATCAGGCATGTGGGAGACTCAGCTGGAGTTCTGGGTTCCTAGCTTCGTGCTGGCCCAGACATGGTAATTGTGACCATTTAGAGAATAAACCAGGGGTTTGTAGGTCTCTCTCTGTCTTTCCTCTTCTCCCCATCACTCTGCATTTCAAATAAATAAATAAATCTCCAAAAAATTTTTAAATATTTAAATGGTAAGCTTATTCTTCCTCCTAAAGAAATAACTCATGGCATCAATTTTAACAAATCAACTATCATTTATCTCAGTGGATATAACATAGCCTGTTTAAAAAATGAGGGGATTCCAATACAATCCCATCAAGGTGGCATGTACCAAGGCCATCTCACTAGTCCAAGTGATCAATTTCAGTTCACAATTGATCACACTGATAGGTCTAAGAGTCAAAGGGATCACACAAACAAGACTAGTGTCTGCTAATACTAACTGAGAGAATCAAAAAGGGAGAGAATGGTCCAACATGGGAAGCGGGATACACAGCAGACTCATAGAATGGCAGATGTCCTAAATAGCACTCTGGCCTCAGAATCAACCCTTAAGGCATTCGGATCTGGCTCAAGAGCCCATGAGAATATTTTAGGCATGGAAAGCTAAGCCACTCTGAAAAACAAAAAAAAGAAGACCTAAATGAAAGATCTCTGCGAGTGAGATCCCAGTGGAAAGAACGGGGCCATCAAAGAAGGAGGTACCTTTCTCTGAAGGGAGGAGAGAACTTCCACTTTGACTATGACCCTGTCGGAATAAGATCGAAGTCAGCGAACCCTAAAGGCTTCCATAGCCTCGGCAACTCATGACTAGAGCCTAGGGAGATTACTGACGCCATAAACAAGAGTGTCAAATTGTTAAATCAACATCAGGAGTTACTGTGTACTTACGTCTCATGAGGGATCTGTCCTTAATGTGTTATCCAATGTGAAATAATGCTATTACTAGTACTGAAACAGTATTTTTATACTTTGTGTTTCTGTGTGGGTACAAACTGATGAAATCTTTACATAGTATATACTGAATCAATCTTCTGTATATAAAGATAATTGCAAATGATTAAAAAATCTTGGTGTTAAGTTGGAAATTGCATAGATAATTAATCAATTCTTAAAAAAAAATTATGTAGGATCTCTGTCCTGAATGTGCTATACATTGTGAATTAATACTATAACTAGTACTCCAACAGTATTTTCACTTTGTGTCTCTATGTGAGGGCAAATTGTTGAAATCTTTACGTAATATGTACTAAACTGATCTTCTGTGTATAAAGAGAATTGAAAATGAATCTTGATGTGAATGCAAGGGGAGAGGGAGCGGGAAAGGGGAGGGTAGTGGGTGGGAGGGAAGTTGTGTGGGGGGGAGCCATTGTAATCCATAAGCTGTACTTTGGAAATTTATATTCTTTAAATAAAAGCTTTATATATATATATATATAAAATGGAACAGGTGCTGTGACACAGCAGGTTGAACCACTGTGTAGGATGCTGCATCCATACTCAAGTACCAGCTCACTTCTGACCCAGTTTCTGCTAATACTCCTGGGTGGCAAAAGGTGATGACACAGTACATGGGTTCCTGCCACCCATGTGGGAGACCTGGATGGAATTTCTGGCTCCTGGCTTCTGGCCCCAGCAATTGGGAGCATTTGGGGAGTGAACCAGCAGATGGAAGATCTTTCTCTACATAGTGCTTCCTGTCTCTCACTTTCTGTGTATCACTCTGCCTTTCAAATAAATCAAAAACAATCATATAAACTTGAGAACTTCCACTATTGAGTTAGAACAAATTATAAGAACTTGTAGGAACCTTATGGTCTATAAGACTAGTTCTCAGATGTAGGATGCACAAAATCAGCTGGAGGGTTTTATAAACCAAACTGCTAGGCTCCACCCCCAGAATTTTTGAGACTCTTTTAAGTTCCTCCCAGGGGATGCTGCTGCTGTTGGTCTGAGGATGATACCATGAGAACCACAGGTTGATAGCAATTTATAAAAACAAAAATACGAAATGAGGAGCTAAGTTAATGATAAAGAAAAAAAAAGTGTTCTTTCTTTTTTCTCTATCTCCTTTTTACTTACCCAAAGTGAAATGAGAAAATTGGAGTGGGGTAAATAGTTACATTACGGTTGCTGAACTTAGCCTTAGAAGAGTTTTTCAAACCTCACTCAGCCTTTGTCAGTCAAGAGGCATTCTTCTTTTCTCTACTTACTGAATTGCTACTTATGATATTTTTATATTGTTGCATTATTTTGTCTTCCCTAATTTTGTATATTTTTGTGTATTTGCCCATAATAAAATAAGCTTTATGGCATTGTATGGCTTTGCAGAGCCCTACTTTGTTCATGTAACTATTATTTGTCTAAACGTGCTGAGGTAACCCTAGTTCCCTGTTTCTATTACAAACTGACATAGACTTTAGGGGTTGTGGCTTTCCTGTTCTATTAAATCTGGAATTTCTGGGAATAGATGTACCCCTGCTTTTTTAGCCATTATTTCTGCTTCATTACCTGGAACACCAAAAGTAGGTATCAGAGGCAGGTGTTCAGCACGGCATTGGAGGTGCAGCTTGGGATGCTCACATACCATATCTGTACGCCTGGGTTCAAATTTTGGCTCTGATCCCTATTCCCACTTCCTGCTAATGAGCACCCTGAGAGGCAGCAGGTGATAGCTCAAGTAGTTGTGTCCCTGTAACTCACATGGAAGACTTGACGTCAGCCTGGCTCAGCCCAGGAACTGAGGACTTACGGGGCATAAAGCACTGGATAGGAGATTTTCTGTTTCTTTCTCTCTCTCTTCTTATTTTTCTGTCTATCTTCCTTTCAAAATAAATAAAATAAATATGTTTTCTAAGAAAAGAAGCCTGGCACATTACAAAAATATAAAATCGCATGTGGGTAATGAGAATGTGCTTTCATATGCAGGCCATGAACTAATTTAAACATCTTTCTCCAGATGAGAGCAAGAAAGACACTTTCTTTGAATTTACTCTCCCACTGCACAAAAATTTAACTTCCATCATGGCAATAGAGTGAATCCAGGACTCATAATCCAATTCCCACAACAACATTGACAGTCATGAAGGGCAGACTCATCACAGCAGGGGCATGTGGATCCTCATCAATACCATGGCATTATTTTTTATTTGTCTCTCCTTTATTACAAAATTGTCATGTCTTTTCCACATTCCTCTCTCCCCTTTTTGGTAGCCAGTTGATTATCCTACACTAGCTGGTGGCTAACTGTAGCTTTGGAAATGTCCCTTAATCACTCAGAAACTTAGTCTTTTTCAGTGGATGTATCTGACTGCACTCTGGAATGTGTTTTAGCTTTCAAATGGGAAGAGTCTCTAGTGCCATGTAAAAGCAACTGGAATCACAGTGAGTTTAATAAATCATTTGGTCTGGGGTCAATGATTGTTGTCCTTCTTCAGCATTGAGCATAAGCACACTGGATGCAAATCTCAACATATAAGCAATGCTCAGAAAGAAAAGAAAAAGACCAGCCTGTAAAGCAGTTCACTCAGTTACTCTTTTTAGAGTGTCTCACTGCCTGCCTTTGAAGTATTTTCTAAGCCAGTTTGAGGCATCATGCAAAACACTAAACTCATCACTGGCCCTATACATTCGCCACTCCCCCACACCTGACAAGAAAACAAAATACAATTTTTAGATTTGTTTTTGCATCATAAAGTTCATTTTCAGGAAGAATGCCACCCCACCCACCTGACCCATTTACAAAGATTCCAGAATGTCCCACCTCCAAACACCTACTTACAAAGATTCCAGTAAAGAATAATTTTATAAATAAGTGCTATATAGGAGAAGCCATGTGTATGATTTCCCCTTGTTTGCACTTGTTGTTTTGGGCTTTTGATGCATGCACAGGTTCAGCAGCCATAGTCATTTAATGGAAGTGCGCAGAATTTTGAAAGACCCAAAATTTTCATCACTGGATCTATTTATAGAGGTTGCACAGAACCATTCTTTCTCTAATCTCCTACTGATTTTCATTGCAAATACTGCCAGCCTTGTTCATGGCCACAGGATTTAGTTATGCACTTGACTGAAAACCATGTCAATGCAAATTCTGTGGATAAACCAGCATGCAAATCTCCAAGGCTTCAGCAAGTCATAATTCAGCCACAGTATTAGCAAAGCAAGATAGCAATTATGCAAGGAATCAGCTGAAAGGTTATTTTTAATTTAAATTTTTTGCATCTTTACAGCTGGGAAAAATGAAATTCTGACTATTCTGTCTTGTAAAACCCACCTGGTTGAATCCAAAAGCCATATGGTACATTATCACAGCCATTTTATAGTATGAGTCACACAGACACATACCCACAATCACATAAACTGCTTTAAGAAAAGTAGAGACTTCTGATGAAGCTCAATTGTTGTTTTCTTCCAGTGTTCCTTACTAACTGTTCAAAAACCAAAGCAAAATTGGTGTACATTGAAAACTAGATATATGAAGGTGGTTAGTCCTCTACAACTACCCCCTCCCCATGCATTTCTGAACGCTTGTCTCCAGATTCACAATTTCTCCACTTCTGGGTGTTATCTTTGAGTTAACTTCAGCTGAGATGGGCAAGAAAAAGACTTCATCTTATCACAGTGGGAGGATCTATTTTTTTGTTCAGAAATAGCCAGCTTAGATGACTGGTAGAGCTGTTCACTTATTTAAATTCTGGAGAAATTAACGTCTTCCCACAGTACACTGTCTCCAAGAAGGCAGCACCCACCTGTTCATAATATCCTGCATTTCTCTTGAATTGCGGGTTGGGGTGGTGGTGGTGATGGTGGTGGTGGTGCTGTGTGGAATATATGTTCCTTTTTGCAGTGCATCTGCAATCCAGAGTGTATCATTTTAGAAAGAAGAGGTCATAGCAACATAGGCAGGGACTCTGAGGCAGTCTGCAACTTTCAGCTTGTTTTTCAGAGAATGATTCAAGAAAATTTATCTTGCAAAATAATACTCCGAGGAAGCCAGAACACCACAAACAACGAAAGCTGCAAGAAACCAGTCAGACTCAGATTTTTTAAAAAAGATTTATCTAGATTATTTGTTGGAAACACAGACACTATAAAATTATTTATTAGAGAGAGAGACGGTTTTCTTCCATCCCCTGGTTCACTCCCCTACAGCCAGATTTTGGCCAGGTTGAAGGCAGGTGCCAGAAACTTCAACCTGGTCATCCACACAGGTAATGAGACCAAGTACTCAGGCCATTATCTGCTGCCTTCACAGGAGCACTGACAGGAAGCTGGATTGGAAGTGGAGTAGTTGGAACTTGAGCCAGCACTTCAGTATGGGATGCCGGTGTCAGAAGCAGCTGCTTAACAACAAAGCCACCTGTGACTCAGATGTTTTTAAATATAAAGCATATAACATTGTCTACTCACTTCTTTTCATACTGGACAGTCCCCTACCCTTTGCCATAAAAGCGTTGGCAAACTGCTTTTCAGGGAGGCAGTTTCGTTAGGGAACTGTACCTTCCTACTCTCTCCTTCTCATGTCACAGATAAATAAACCTTTCCTCTGAGCAATTCCCACTTAAGGCTCATTATTTGGTGATACCCCAAATGAACAGATCCCTTGTGTCTGCTAACATTTTCAGGAGCCAAGAAAAACAGGCCCAATCTTGCAAAAGAAATAGGAGAGCCTTGAGTTTACATTTAGAAAAGATAGAAGTTAACAAAAGCAAATAGCATACTCAAGATCTCAGATCTGGGTTAGAATGAAGGATCTCTCCCTAAACTGTGGGTTGAATTGGACAAGTTACTACATTATCAGACCTTATGTTTATCCAAAAGCATCTAATCCTTTGTTTCTGAAATTGTAGTCCTTGAGTCAGCAGTATTGACTTCATTCAGCAGCAGGTTTGAGAACTGTGGAATATTATCTTCCTATTCCCCCCAAAAAGAAATTACTGACCCAAAACCTTCCTTATACCAAATTCCCCCTGTGTGTTCTGCATGAATATGAAAAATTTGACAGCCCCTGTTATACAATACAAAAGGTCCTCCATAAGTGGTAACTTTATCTGAATATTTACCATTGCCCAGATTTTTTTAATTTAATAGAATTTTTAATGTTTTAGTTTTATTTATTTGAGAGCTAGAGTGACAGTGGGGGAGGAGGGAGAGAGAGAAGGAAGAAGAGATCTTCCATATGCTGGTTCATTCCCCAGATAGCTATAATGGCTAGGGCTGGGCCAGGCTGAAACCAGGAGCAAGGAGCTTCATTTGGATTTCCCACATGGGTGGCAGGGGCCATCTTCTGCTGCTTTCCTAGGCCATCATCAGAGAGTTGGATCAGAAGTGGAGCTTCCAGGACACAAACTGGCACCCATATGGGATGCTGGTGTTGCAGGCAGTGACTTTTCCCCCTTCACCACAATGCCAATGCCGTATCTCCCAGATTCTTTGGTAGACTTATGATGTATATTATGAAGCAGAAAGTAATAGTGACCTTTGCTTCCATAGTAGGAGAAACAGATTTAAATCGCATAAATTGAAACCTGATTGCAAGTTGAGAATAGAGCCCTGAAGGTCTTGAATGAAGTTTTACGAGCATAAGGAAATTCTTTGGCCAGAATGTCACAGGAACCATATTACTATTCTGAACATTCATCTTTTGTGATATATAGACAGTCATGGATTACAGAGAGAGCTGGAAGAAATAGGTCAATATACTCTTTCCCCTCCCCACCCCAGGGTTGTTTCTAAAACTCTTCCCATGACTGGCAAACATAAATTGCTATCATAGCCAAGCCACCCCCAGAGCTGGCATAACTTTCCATCTTACATGGCTACTGATCGTATCCAGTAATGACCCATAGCATATTGTAACACGGTTATAATAAACTTACCGTGACTGACACTCATTTCCATCATGTGCCTGCCACCACAACACTTCAGAAACTTCCTTACTAGACAAGAAAATGGGTAGTCAGTAAAGTCTTGGAAATCTTCCCCCTTTCCTGGAAAACCCCGTGCAAATTGCCACCCTTTATTGCCTGCAGATCTCTAAAGGGGATGACCCTAAACCTCCTGAGTTGCAACTCATTCTGGGTCATGTCCACATTCCCTCTTGTGTGTTCTTTTGTTTTGCTAATATGTCTTATGCCTTTGCTAATCTTTATCATTGTTAAATTCTTCCTTGTCTCAGAGATCATTATTGGAACTTCTTGAACCCTGCTCTCAACTAAGTAATGCTTAGAGAGACACTGTCCGTTCTTCCTTCTTATTATGACTTTTGGTCTTAATATTTTATGTGTCTAGCCTTTCACCAAGTCAAAACCTTGGCTTTGGACACACATAGGAAAGAGCCAAAAAAAAATATATCTTATGTGTCAATCAATATAGCACTTCTGAATTTGTGTTCAATTCTGTTAGGATTATACAATCTACTTCTCTTCCTTGACACCCAATCCTGGACTTCCAAACAAGTATGTGTCCTGTGTTATGTCAGTAGACACAAATCCTTCACTTTCTTCCTCAGCAGAATTCTCTCAAACAGTGTATTTAGCTTGGTAGGGGAGATGTGTCTCTTCAGTATTCCAGAGAGCACCTGGAGAATCTACCATAGCTCAAAGGATTCTAAAAGGTCAAGCTCCCTCTCTGGATATGTTGTATTATAATAATTGCTTTTCCTTAGTTTCTCCTCTATTAACTGATACTTTTACATCCACTGAGTCCCAACCTGACCCTCAACACTGTTATTTCCTAAGTTTGCACATGAAGAGTTAGTACAGTTATACAAAATAGCAATCAGCACATACCCAGTGCGACCAAACTTTCAGTATAAAAAAAAGGGGGGGGGGGGGCGAATTGCAAACCCTTTTCCATCCACCAGCTGATAATATTGGTGAGTGCAGAAGCAGTCACTATTAGAATGGGGGCCAGCACTGTGGCGCAGAGAGTTAAAGCAATGGCCTGAAGTGCCGACATCTCATATAGGTGCCAGTTCTAGTCTCAGCTGCTCTTCTTCCGATCCAGCTCTCTGCTATGGCCTGGGAAAGCAGTGGAAGATGGCTCTCAAGTCCTTGGGCCCCTGCACCCGCATGGGAGACCTAGAAGATGCTCCTGGCTCTTGGCTTTGGATCGGTGCAGCTCCAGCCATTGCAGCCACGTAGGGAGTGAGCCAGTGGATGGAAGAGCTCTCTCTTTCTGTCTCTACCTCTCTCTGTAATTCTTTCAAATAAATAATATAAATCTTTAAAAAATATTAGGATGATAAGCAATGAATTCTAATTATCAGACTACATCAAATGCCTTCCAAGAATATATTAATATTATTAGCCAATATTCATAAAGTGTCTTCTTTCACTGTTGCCTGGTCATCTTATTCAGTAAAGTTACATTTATGCGTAAATTTGACCCTAACACTCCATTGATTAAAGTGCACAATGGCTTCCTATGAAGCCTTATATACAAAGTTCAATTTCTCACAAACTCCCTCATCTACCATGGCCCTTGCACCTTGGACCCTACCCATTTACCATATCAAAGACTTATAAATTGCAAATATGCTTTAGTATTTGATGTTTTGGAGCCATTTTATCATTCTCATTCTTTCATCTGAAATCTTATTGTTTCGTTCTCCTGGAAAGTATAATATTTTTTCCTCTTAATAACTATTTACATCTCCTCAATGAGACTTTCTGTGGTACCCTGAGTAGAATTAAGCAATTCAAAATTTCAAGTAAAGACTTCTGTTATCTATGTTGTTGCACTTCATTTTAATGTTTGCATAAATATTTTTGTGTTTTTGTATCTATTTTCATATATATTGTGATCTCAAGAGTAGACACCATGTTTTTTAAATTGTGTTTTCCTAGACTAATATAGTGTCTAATACACAGCATGCATTTGGGAAAATGGATTTAGAGCAAACAAGTTAGGACCAAGTGTATGTTTTCATCAATGGATGTACAGGGGTCATAAGTTGTTCAATCCATAATTGAAAGCAGAAAGAAATTAAATGCCATATCCCTACATATTGCTTGTTTTATATTCAATTATGAAATATGGATAAAATCAACAGAAAGAATATACAGAAGAGGACATAAAGGCAGTTTGTCTCTTATTTCCTGAGTACCAAAATTGTAGCATTTGTTTGCAATAGCCCCTCAAGTGTACATAGACAACTTTCAAAGCTTTCAAATCAAATCTCATGTCAGGAAAACACTTTTTATTAATAGAACAACTTTTGGGCTTCCCAGAGCAATTTGTAAATATTATCTTATCAACTTTACTAAGGTAGACAGGCCAGTAACATATTTATGCCCCAGATGAGTGAGGCCGAGAGAAGTGTGTGTGAGCATGATGTGTGCAAGTATCTGTGAGTCTCATTGCATATGCTTTAATTGAAAAATCAGTCCTCACTGAGCTAGTTCTCTTTAGTCTGTCTAACTCAGCTGATAGCCAGTTAGTAAAGATCAACATAGGCCAACGATCAGGAGTGATTTGGCTCAATCATTTAAATAACTCTTCTACCAATTCTTCGCATATTTTATTTATATCAGTGTAATGTTTGGGAAAAATCAACAGCAAATTTTCTTCCTGTCTCCTTTTAAATCTCTGTATCAATCTTCGTTCTTATTAACAGATGTCTACAGCACTTTGTATTTCCAGATTGGGATAGGTCGAACAATATAAATTGTGTATATGCTTTCAGAGAATTCACCATTTGGTGGGAGGCTAACCCTGAGTATTTCTTGCTTGTACCTGATAGCAAACACACAATAAACAATGTAAAAGGCAAATGCAAGTGTCAATATATGCCATACACCTTGCGGGAAATTCATGAAGCCACTTTCTCTCTGTTCTTAAATTCTTCAATAGTAGGAATGCAACCTATTTTACCCTATATTATTTACTGTTATCCTTCAAGGAACTCCAACTATATTGTTGACTTTATTTTCTGGCACTCATACAATTCTCATCCCTGCTTTTACTCATTTTATTTCTTCTGTTGAACCATCATGCTCATTCTATCTTCTCCATATACTGACATTCCACTCCTCCTTTATGAGCCATGTCTACCTCCCAGCCAAATAAATCTCTTTCCTTGTGTTTCCTTTATATCTTTGAAGTTCTAGTAAATAGCAAAGGTTAGCATTTAATTACATATTGATTATATTGTTCCCCATTCGTTCTATGTGTGCACATCTTTATTTCCCCAAGGATGCGCTAAGTTTATGGATTTTTACAAATATCATATCTTAATTTAGTTTTCAGTCGTCAAAGGCTGAAAATGAAAAACGCTTCGATAAAATTTTCTTGTTTAGGAGTTTAAATTAAAGTATATTCATATATTTTTCACTTGATTACACCAAATAATCATAGACCCTTGTCTATTTTATACACCTCTCTAGGTCTGAGGTCACTTGTCCAAACTCTCAAACTTACAAATTCCTACTCTTTGTGCTAAATCTACATCATAAAACTATTACTCTTTATCACTTACAGACTGAATTTATTTTAGTTCCCTAACCATATGATACTTTACATAGTACTGTATGTTAGGAGTAATTGTATGTCTTTTTAATTTTGTGGTTTATATACCATCAAACTTAAAACTAGTCCCCCTAAGATATATATCTCCTAGTTCCTGTAATCTGTGAATTTTATTTTATATAGAAAAATAGGGAGGGGGAGGAAGGAGGTAGAAATCTTAGCAAGGTTAACAACATTAAGGATCTTGAGATGGGACCATTGTCTTGAACTGTCCAGGTGCTCTTCAAATGCAGTCCTACATATTACTATACAAGGTAGGCAAAGGAAGATTTAATGTGGACACAACAAGGCAAGTGACATATACATAGGGCAGAAAAGTTGATGATAGTGGCCTTCAGGATCAAGGGCAGAAAGGATTCTATACTAGAGTATCAAGAAGTTTAGTTGTCAGACTCCTGGATTTCAACTCTATGAAAGTCATTCTAGACTCTAGGTTCCAGAACCATGAGAAAATAAATTCCTGTTGTAAGTCACCAAATCTATGCTGTTCTGCTATACAACCAAAGGAAACTCAACACATCTCTCAAATCACTGAAACTATGTCTTATTTTTGTCTTATCTCCTGCCATTAGCATTATACATTTCATATAGCAACAAACTTAGGAAATGCTTATTTCTTCTCCACTGGGTGTTATGTTTGGTGCTTGGAGGTTATGTTGCAATGAGGATTTTAAAGACCATCCATACTTCCCTGATGACAGTATTGTGTATATCTTCAAATTTAAGCTTTCTCTAAAAGATGAGATTTGAATATCCAACTGCCTATTTGACTTCTCATCGTGTATTTCAAAACAGTGCCTCAAACTTAAATGGATGAAATATTAATCTTGAAAGATTTTCTCCAGTTGTGTTTTCTGCAGACCAGGTTTCTCTCCCTGCTGCCCCATTGCTAGCCAAAGGAAAAAACCAAATATCTACGTTTTTTTCCTTCCTTACTCTCCTCATTCAGCCCATCCGAACAAACCCCTGTCCTTGTCTAAAAATCACCTCCTACAGTTTTCTCCATAGTCATATTGCCCTTTAATCTATAGACTTCAATATACTTAAATTCTTCAATAGTCTCTCCTAACTTGCTTCTCTGCCTTTTACTGTATTTCTGTTCACTATAAATTACTCTATATTTATTAACAGGTGTGTTCTTTTAGGAAAGTAAACCAGTAGGTACATTATTTTTTAAAAATGTAAACTTAAACAAAAAACCAGGTAAGTTACTTACTACTGCATTTCAGATAAGACCCCAAATTTTTACTTTATTCATGAAGCCTGTGTCTTCAACTTCATTCCCTACTTACCTGCTTTGTTTATTATACTTTATGGTTCTAGCTTTATTTTAGATACTTTTGGTAAGTCAAATTCAATTTTATTTGTGATTATTTACAATAAGTTTTGTGTTCTCTGACTGAAATATTATTTCATATTTACTTGGTAATATATTCTTGTCATTTACCTCCTAATCTAAAGAAGTTGTCCAGATCCTATTTATTACAATAACCAGTCACAATTCTTTGCACAGTACTTTGAACATCAGCTCTGACTATTATATAAGCTTCACGACAACATAAGACTGTATCTGTTCAATTTATCTCTATCTCTACAATCTAAGCCACTATTTGATATATAATTGTTCCTCAATATGTATCTGTTGAAAAGAATGGAGATCAAAAAATGAAAATAGCTAGTCAGTGAGTAGCTCCCAATCAAAGAATGGTCACAAATTCTAACATAAAAAGTGTTCCCAGGTCACCAGCCTGCATTATAGAAGGGATACCATAGTTAAAGGAGAGGAAGACCCTATGTTTCGAAAAGTACTATCTCCTCATTTCTCCATGTTTCCAGTTTGAGTTTACATTGCTGGCTATGAACGTGATTTCCAAGTGCATGCTCCATTACCCAGTGCTGAAGAGATTCCACTCATTGCTGCTTGCAAGCCTTCTGCAAAGACAACCTCATATTCCTTTACCTTGGCTACTCCATGGTTTATCTGATTTCAACTTGTGGTAGCCTAACCACCATGACGTCCTTGTGTTTAATCCTTTGAAAATCATCACTATAACACTGGCCAAATAATTGGATATCTCTTATCACCATGTGGCTTTTTCTTTGTAACATTCACTCTAGCTCCAGAAGTCATTGCTCATATCAATAGTTTTTACTACATGTACCTAGTCATTTGCAACCGTTCTAAAAGAATCTTGCTTGTTTCTTCTCACTACTCTCAACGAGATTACTAATCCTATGTCTGCTTGCACTTATTTCTTCTATCTTTTTTCCTTCTGCTGCAGCTAATTCGAATGAAATATTTGAAGCCTTGTGAAGTTAGTCTAATAAATACTTAATTCTTATATAGAAAGTATATTTTTATGGTAAAAATACTATTGTCTAGATAATCCTTCCTTTTTTTAAAGATTTATTTATTTATTTGACAGGTAGAGTTACAGACAGTGAGAGAGAGAGACAGAAAGAAAGGTCTTCCTTCCGTTGCTTCACTCCCCAAATGACCACCACGGCCGGCGCTGTGCCGATCCGAAGCCAGGAGTCAGGTGCTTCTTCCTGGTCTCCCATGCAAGTACAAGGACCCAAGCACTTGGGCCATCCTCCACTGCCATCCCGGGCCACAGCAGAGAGCTGGACTGGAAGAAGAGCAACCGGGACTATAACCCGGTGCCCTTATGGAGGATTAAGCAAGTGAGCCTTCTCATTGAGTCTGCTTCCTAGACTCAATTTCTTTAAATATACATGAATTATGACAAATGTTTTATGCCCAATAAATGGAAGATACTAACCTCATTATTATTAAACAATTAATAGGCAGAACCTAATCTTTCTAATTTTGAGATATCTTGAGTTTTAAATATCTTTCTAAAATTTATTTATTTTCACTTTATCTGAAAGAGAATGAAAGAGGTAGAGAGAGAAATATTTTCCATCTGCAAGTTCACTCCCATAGTTCCTGCAACAGCCAGGGCTGGGATAGATCAAATCAGGTGGCCAGAATTCAATCGAGTGGCAGGCACCTAAGTTCCTGAGTCATCATTAACTGCCTCCCAGGATGCACATCAGCTGGACACTAGAATAGGAAACAGAGCTGGAACTCAAACTCTAGCACTCTCATATTGGATGGGGGTGTTCCCCAATAACACCTACCTTCTTCCTAAATGCCTTTGTTAATTTTAACTGAAGACATGAGTCTACAGGATAGTACAACAATGAGTTGAAAGCAAAATATTCTTCCAGTCAAGGAATTATGTACACAGGATAAACATCTGATTTAATTTAATTACTCCATAAATAGACTTTTCAAATTATGCACAGATAGTCTTATATATAACTTAAAATTGCAGATATTTCTTAGAGAGGGTAAAAGAAAGGAAAAGAAACAGTATCCAACATATGATAAAAAGTTACCTTTGATCATATCAAAAGTAAGATGTATAAAAATGTGTTCAGGAGCAGTAAATACAACAAACACTATTTTATTTCAACTTTCATCTAAAATATAAATTGGATTTATTTGGCTACCATTCTAACATACATTGACTTATATCATGTTCTTAATAGTATTAACTATGATTCTTCATAGAATTTTTTAAAAATTTTGTTTAAGGAATACACCTTCATGCATTTAATATATACAAATTTGGCATCGTGGTGATTCTTCCCCCAACTCCTTCCTTCCCACTCATACTCGCATCTTTCTTCCTCTTCCATCTTCCTTTCTCATTCTTATTTTTTACAGAGATCAACTTCCAGTTAATTTTATATTCATAAGATTAATGCTACACTCTTTTTATAAATTATAAATTAGTCTATATGTAGTATCCTCATATGGTAACACTGAAATACAATAGCTTATTCAATAAAATATTGGTTCTGCCCCAACACCATCCCAAAATAGCAGGCAGTGTTCATAGTAATTCTGATAACTTTTGATTATTTAAAACACTCCTCTGAGTATATTGTATACTTCAGGTCCATTACTTGAAATCTCAAAATATGAAGTAAATCAGCTTTTAGGAATATAAGTATTAATCTTAGAAAATTGTATAAAATAATTATGGAAAGTGCTAGTTTATTTCAACAATGAAGACAAATTAAACTCAAGGGAATTGTGTTAAGAGGTTAGAATAGCGAATATCAGAACCTTTCAAATAAACTGAATTTTTTATTACAATAGAAGCAACTTACATATAAATTGATTTCAAAGAATTAGAAAAGTTTCCAAAGAATTCTTTTTTTTTTATTTATTTTAGGAATCAGCCATCAATTGTAAGTCAACATTTAAAGGCTATAACCCTCTCTTTTTTGTCCTCCATCTGGGGAGATCTTAGCTGTTTACCTTTGTCAAGTGGGTCTTGGGCATTTTCTCCCTAGGAAGGTGCTAGCACTTTGCAGAAATCCTTTGGGGTATCATGCTATCAGTCATGCAAGGAAATTTCCTGAAGCAAAACTATGATTTATCCTGCCCTCTCTGCTCTCCTCTTTCCCAAGTTGTCCAGTATCGTCCATAATGTTATACATCAAAGAAAAGAAGACCCTGCAATTTTGACAGCTGTGTTATTTTAGCTTATTAAACCAAACACACTTTTCTTCTTAAAGATAAGGTACAAAAATAGTTGGTGTTGGGGCCGGTGCCGTGGCTCACTTGGTTAATCTTCCACCTGCAGCGCCGGCATCCCATATGGGTGCTGGGTTCTAGTCCCAGTTGCCCCTCTTCCAGTCCAGCTCTCTGTTGTGGCCCAGGAGGGCAGTGGAGGATGGCCCAAGTGCTTGGGCACCTGCACCCATATGGGAGACCAGGAAGAGGCACCTGGCTCCTGATCGGATTGGAGTAGCTCTGGCTGTGGCAGCCATTTGGGGGGTGAACCAACAGAAGGAAGACCTTTCTCTCTGTCTCTTTCTCTCTCTCACTGTCTAACTCTTTCTGTCCAAAAAAAAAAAAATAGTTGGTGTTGTTTATTAAAAGTAACATGCCTATCCATGAAACATAGGTGACCCTCTGCACTGTAGAGAGCCCCCGCAATGTCCATCTTCACCCCCAAACTGCAGGAACAACCCGTAACATTTCTGAGATACAGGTAAATTAAGTAATGTTATAAAAATAGTGGGTTTTGTGCATAGGTCTCTAATACTAAAGAGAAAAAAAGAAGAGCTTACTCACTTGTACCAAAGCAAAACAAGCATAACATCAAAAGTATACTAATTTCTTAGTATGGATATTTCTCTGGGATTTTTCTATCAAAAAAAGAGGAGGAAGAAGTGAATAAAAGTTAAAGCTGTCTCAATTCTAAGAATATCCAATTTCCAGTAGATAGGATAAATGTGCACTAGTTTTAGTCTCATTTTCACAAACAAGGTTTTTCCATCTAAATCTTGTTTAGGTTTCTCGGTTCCTTTGATAGCAACACCTTTTTCTATGGTATACAAAAGCCAGATTGTGATGGAGCTGGAACACATCATCTTGAACATTGTAAAATTCTTTATGATCTTGCTGACAAACTTTTAGTTGCTTATAATCTGCCAGAATATGAAGATTTACATCAAGGAAATCAACAAATAATAACAATTATTTTTTTAATTTCAGGAGTTCTTAGCAGTCACATTATTGTTTTTAACTTTTAAGAATACATTGGCCTGCAATGTACCCAAATATTGCTCTGGAAGAAAAGCAATCATTTATCTTTTCAATAAACCAATAAATGCTTATAGTGAGCCAAGCATTGTACTAGAGTTTATTTATTTATTGACAGGCTGATTTAGACAGTGAGAAAGAGAGAATAACAGAGAGAAAGGTCTTCCTTTTTCCATTGGCCGCTACAGCTGGCGTGTTGCGCCGATCCAAAGTCAGGAGCCAGATGCTTCCTCCTGGTCTCCCATGCGGGTGCAGGGCCCAAGGACCTGGGCCATTCTCCACTGCACTCCTGGGCCACAGCAGAGAGCTGGACTGGAAGAGGGGCAACCCGGACAGAATTGGCGCCCAGACCAGGACTAGAACCCCGGGTGGCAGAGCCAAAGATGGAGGATTAGCCTAGTGAGCCCTGGCATCGGCCCATTGTACTAATTCTAAAACAACAAATAAAGCAATTTAGGTCTTCAAAAGACTTAAAATATTGAGTGGAGCCTGAAAAAAAATAAAGAAAGAATTCAGACAAAAGTAGTCTAGTAAAAAAGCAGAAATGAGGGCAACCTAATCAGAAAGAATACCTCCAAAGCATTATTCTGCTAAATGCTTCTGAGATACATCAGTGACACCTTTCATTGCTCTTGAAATCTCTAGCTTGCAAAAGACTGCTACTGTAATTCAGACATTGTGATCAGAACTTTGTCATAAAAAATGACAATGCTTTCAACAGATTTAATAAATCACTACTAAATGTCTTGTAGTTTCTTCATATGTAGTTACTCTGAATTGAATGATTCATTGAGGGTAGACGAATAGGACCATTGTGAAAATTTCTTTATAGGAACAAAAAGACAATGTGTTGGCACGATTCTTTGTCTCATAATAGAGAAGATTATGAAAGCTTCTAAGCTTCCAATTGCACTATCAACTGATTATATTAATTTTTTAAAAAAATATTTATTTTATTTATTTGAAAGTCAGAGTTACAGAAAGAAACAGAGAGGAGAGAGAGTTCTTCCATCTGCTGGCCCACTCCCCAAATGACCATAATGGCCAGACCTAGACAAACCTAAAGCCAGGACCCTTGAACTTCATCTGGTCTCTCACATGGGTGACAGGAGCCCAAGAACTCAGACTGGACTCCACTGCCTTTCCAGGTGCATAAGAAGGGAGCTGGATCAGAAACAGGGCAGCTCAAGACAAGTATTTATGGATCTGTATTAACATTACTGCATTCAAAAGTAACAGTTTACCATAGCCCCACATATATTGACATGGATGGAAAATTATACTATGAACCAGAAAAAACATTAAAATCTCAATTTGCCATTTTGTGGCCAAGCAATCATACACTACTGAGCCATGAAAATCACTAGACCTTAGTTTCCTTTTCATTAATTTATTCAACAAATATTTACATAAAGGGAAAATTGGACAAAGTCACTGTTTTGAAATGTAGGCTACTTATCACTAGAGTAAGAGTGATGACCATGGATAAGCATTGAGTCACACTAAAAAAATCTGTATGAGCAAACAATGTAGGAATTTTCTCAATATTTTGATTACCACTCCAAAAATATCTCAACTGGGTATTGGACATTCTCACTAAGAGAAACCAGATTTCAAGTTCAGAGCTCACATAAGAAAAGGTATTTAGTATAATTGAATGTCACTGTCTTTTTATGGTTATTATTTTATAGAACATCATCATCATTTAACAGGTTGTCTGAAAGTGCATTTTATGCTCCTGTATTTCCTGCTACCTGTTTTCAATAGCAAGATGGAGCTTTTCTTTGCTTCTCTTTGTACCTCAATTGCACATCTTTTAAAAGTGAAATGGGCAAAAAGCCTGAATTATTCATTCATTCATGTTTCTAATGTGGTAAAAATATGTAAGATAAAATTAAACATTTTATCCATTTTTAGTGCTTAGTTCAGTGGCATTCAATACATTCACATAATTTTACTGCCATCAGAATCCATATTATAAACTGCTTTCACTGTCCTAAAGTGTAATCTTGCACCCTTATAAAATATTTTTCCATTTTTCTGTCCTCTCAGCACCTAGAAAAACATTGGTCTATTTTCTGTCTCTATGAATTTACTGTACCACAGTTTGTGTAAGTGGAATCATACAGTATCTATCCTTTTGTGCTGTCTTATTTTACTTACCATAATGTCTTCATCAATGTTTCAGCATATGTCAGAATTTCCTTTCATTCCAGGACTGAGTAATATCTATTACATATGTGTTCCGTGTTTTGCTTATCCATTCAACCATGAATGCGTTGGCAATGTTTATCCCTTTTTGGTTAGTGTGAATAATGCTGTCACATATACAAATATCTATTAAAGGGATTGGTGCTGCGGGGTAGTGGGTTTAGCCTGCCTGTGGTGCCGGCATCTCATATTGTTAGGCCATCACAAAACACACCACACACTGGAGTAAGGGAAAGGGTTTAATGGGGAAAACCCAGAGGACAGAAGAGAAGGGGCGAAGAAGGAAAAAGAGGGAGAAGGAGAGTGTAAGAGAGAGAGAGACAGAGAGGAGAGGAACTAGCGAACAGAGAAGAGAGAGAGCAGAGAGAAGAGCGAGTGATTAAAAAAGAAGAGGGAGTGAGCAGGAGATAGAAGAGAGAAGAGGAAGGAGCAGAGATGAGAGAGAAGAGCGAGGAGACTGGAGGAGGAGGAGGCTAGAGAGAGCCATGTGTTCAGGAACAGGTCCTTTTAAAACTTTGCCAGAGGGTGGGCAGGGAAGCAGGAGCAGCGAATTCCATTAGGATGAGGGTGGAGCTTGACACCCGTGGTTGGGCCATGTGGCCACCTGGCTTTCAGCAATGGCAGCAGAGGCTAGAGCCTAGGATGGTGTCAGGGTGTAGATTGCGCCATAGATAAAACTGCGCTATTTTCCTAACATATTTGGGTACTGGTTTAAGTCCTGGTTGCTCCACTTCTGATTCAGCTCCCTGTTAATGGGCCTGGGAAAGCAGTGGATTATGACCAAAGTACTTGGGCCTCTGCACCTATGTAGAAGACCCAGAAGAAGCTCCTGGCTCCTGGCTTCAGATAGGCCCAGCTACAGCCATTGTGGATATTTGGGGAGTGAACCAACAGATGGAAGACCTCTCTCTGTCTCTCCCTCTCTGCCTGTAACTCTGCCTCTCAAATCAATCAATAAATTTTTAATGAAAAATCTGTTTAGGCCGGCGCCGTGGCTCAACAGGCTAATCCTCCGCCTTGCGGCGCCGGCACACCGGGTTCTAGTCCCGGTCGGGGCGCCGGATTCTGTCCCGGTTGCCCCTCTTCCAGGCCAGCCCTCTGCTGTGGCCCAGGAGTGCAGTGGAGGATGGCCCAGGTGCTTGGGCCCTGCACCCCATGGGGAGACCAGGAAAAGCACCTGGCTCCTGGCTCCTGCCATCGGACGAGCGCGGTGCGCCGGCCGCAGCGCGCCGGCCGCGGCGGCCATTGGAGGGTGAACCAACGGCAAAGGAAGACCTTTCTCTCTGTCTCTCTCTCTCACTGTCCACTCTGCCTGTCAAAAAAAAAAAAAAATCTGTTTAAGTTCTTACTTTCCATTCTTTTGGGTAAATGAGTATACTTACATGTAGAATTGCTGGATAAGATGATAATTCTCTGATTTATTTTTAAAGAGTACATTAATGGGTTTTATCCATGTCTTTATTTCACATTCCTATCAGCACTGAGAACTGGTTCTTTATCTTGAACACTTGCTTTTTTTTTTTTTTTTTTTTTTGATGATGAGAGCCATTATAGTCAGTGTGAAGTGATATCTCATTGTGGTTTTGATTTCCATCTCCCTATAGATTAGTAATATTGAGTATCTCTTCCTGGGCTTATTGGCCCTATGTATATATGCTTTGGAGAAATGTCGATATGAAATTCTATTGTCCATTTTCAAATTAAGCTGTTTGTTAATATTGGGTTTGTTCATTTATCCCAATCTCAATAAAAAAGAAGACCTATATTTTAATAATATAAAATAAAAAACTAAAAATGCTAAATTCTAAGTGGTTTTGCTAAGTTATGTTCTATGAGCTATGTGACCAACAGACGTGCAGCAAGTAGCACTTTGGGGAAGTGAGAGATGCTTTAAAAAAGGGTTAAAATCCTTCTATGTCTTACCAGGAGTTTCTCTATGAATGGCAAAACAATGCTATTTTACAATTATTTTTAAAGATTTATTTATAAGTCAGAATTATGGAGCGTGGAGAAAGAGAGAGAGAGAGAGAGAGAGAGAGAGAGATCCCATCCACTGCCTCACTCCTCAAATAGCCACAATAGCCAGGGCTGGGCCAGGCCAAAGCAAGGAGCTGAGCTTTATCCGGGTCTCCCATATGGGTGCAGGGGCCCAAGCACTTGGGACATCTTCCACTGCTTTTCCAAGCACATTAGCAAAGAGCTGGATCAGAAGTGGAGCAGGTGGGACTCAATCTGGCATCCATCTGGGATGCAGGCACTTTAGGATGAGGCTTAACCTTCGATACCACAGTGCCAGTCCCTGTTCCACAACTGGTATTAAGTAAAAGGTTACAATCATCCATGGAATTATAATGGCATTGCTATGAAAACAGAAAATGATAATTTCAAACACATTACTCTCACTTATTTGAATGAAATTCTTTTATTTCTCCAAATTATCAACATATGTACCTGAAAAAAACTATTAAGAATAATGTCTACAATTAGCATTCCATTTTTTGGTATTTTTTAAATTGGGAAAGAATAATATACAGATAGTGCTCTCCTCTCCCTATCCTCAGGATACTGATGAACTGTCGCAGAACAGAAGAAGCTGGTGATCTACCCCACCAGATTATGTTTTCCAAATACTAGCATTCCACAGGTATTGAACAGGTGTCACATGAGAAATAATTCTGCAATTTAATAATGTATGGGAGTATTGGGTTAAATAAAGTAAAATATATTACTTTACTGCAAATCTTAACAATAATGAAATAATGTGCATTACAAATCTTGTAAAAGGAACAAGTATAGAATGGTTTTAAACTTCTTTCTGGCTGGAAACATGTCCTATTAATTTGGCTACCCCTTAGCTGCTTCACTCCTTGCCTTGGGTCTAGTAGGACCTAAGTCAGTGGTTAATGTTATCTATCTAAATGTCTAAGGTAGAATCAAGAGGAAAGGCAAATAAGGTATTCAGATAAGCAAAACAGAATTCATTCGAAGATTTCCTATTTGTTCACTGGTTTTCTGTGCGATCATTGGAAAATAAAATAAAAATAATAGTATAAAATAAAAACATATATTTACCAGAGTTCTTTTTATTTGAGGATGGAAGCTAGAGATAAGTACATTTCCAATGGCCTAAATCATTGCCTCAGTTATTTGCTGCCTTTAACATCAATTGCATCATGTACTGAGAGGAAGGCATTATTTAATTTTAGTCACAATTGGATTATTCTGCTAGAATATGATAAATGATTACTCTTAAGACAAAAATGCTAACATTATTAGTGATTAATGAAATAAACTACTCAGACCTTTAAATTGTCCAGGCATCAGATTTGATTCCGTGACCTTCTAATGGAGGAAATTTCAAGAGGTTGGCTAACTTCAATCCAAAACCATGTTTCTTTCCCTTTCTTGTACATTTAATGGCCTTCCTTTCACCTAAAGTCTTCTTGTTCCCATGATCTGGAAATCGTCTTTATGGGAAACCCTGGAGACTTTTCATTACACATGATGAACTCAAGAAGGGCATTGAATGCTCCTTCAAGAGTCCTTATCCACCACATCAAAGTGGTGTTGTCAGTCTAGAAATAATTCCACTCCCCTAACACACTGGGCCTCTTGCTTGTACCAATACCCCGCCACTTTCTCATTCACACCTGCTAATTATTTCCCTTTTTCTCTCAAATAAAATTCAAACTTTCTCACCTGGTCTAACAAGTTACCTCACAGCAATCTTGTGGATTCATTTCTCTACATTTGCTCACAGTCTATGTCCCAGACACTCTGAATTTCTTTTGATGTCCTGAGAAAACTATCTTTTTAATCTCAATTACATATGTCTTTAAATTCTGTTTCCCCTTTTGGACAGCTTCAACGCTTCCTTCATTCTTATCCTTGAGATTTCTGTAGGTATGTCTTTCACTAGAGTCCATACTGATCTCCCTTCCCCTTGTCTCAATTCCAAATCACTATGTGTCTCCTTCTATAACATCATATTCCCAACTATCCATGCACTTACCTGTTGCCACAATCAAACTTGAAGTGGATTGAGACTAACTTTTTTCCCTCCTAACTTTTCATCTACAAGGGCTAAGACACAGCTTCTTGATTGCAATTTCTAAAAAATATTTATTGACATTATGAATGAATGTATGTAGGCATGCATTTTCTCAATAGATAATTGTGTATGGACATAGGGTCTGTTTAATTAGTAGTGAGCATACTGGACAACATCTCTGAACTTATGTTCCAGGGAAGGAGAACAACAATGAAGTTTGGAGATAATATTATGTAACATTGTGATAGCCATTTGTAAATATTAAGAAAAAAAATATTCTATAGCAAGATCAGCAAAGATTGAGAGGTAAGTAGGTGCTACTCTCCCATAGAGCAGAGCCATGGAAAATGAGCATGAAAAGAAACAATATATTTTAAAAATCAAAATGATAAGAGAAGATATGTATTTGTTTAGGAGAACACAGGGAGTATATTGAGGTTGAGAAAATAGGTCACAGTATTTGTTAAACTGGGTTAATTTCAAGGAAATAAAAATTAAACATCTGGGGAATAAAAATGCAGTCCTTTTTGCCCTGGATGCATTATTAGACAAAATCTCCCTGCTCTTTTACTGTTAGGGGTAGCTTTATTACTAGGTCTTACTGATAAAATATAAACAGAGGTGGATATGACTTTTCCAGTCTCCCTTTTCTATCTACAAGCTGGATGCACATAACAATGAGATGCAAAGGGATCATAAAGCCACAATACAGAAAAAACTTGGGTCTGAAACAGTGGAAACTTGAGATCTGTCTATCAGTCAAAAAAAATTCTCAGCTTGATATGTCAGCAAGAAGTACTTTTTGGTTCACATGTGAGAATTTGAGACAATGTGGTAAAAAATTATTACAAACTTCAAAATGATCGTCTTTTTAATTTTCAACTCTATCCCTTTTAAATGTCTCATTTAGATATGGACAACTTTTGCTTTTATTAAAGATAACTGTGATGACCAAGTTTTGTCTATAAATATATTTACCAATGATAGTTTTTATTAATATTTCTTAGGGGACATTTGCCATCAAAAGGCAAGGTAAAAAGTAAACAACACTTCTAGTATATTAACATACATAGTGATATGCATACATATATGATAGGTTATGGACAGAAAATTCCAAGTAAACATAGAAATTGCATTATGGTTTTCAAATAAAGTTTTTATTACTATAAAGAGAACACATTTCACATATTTCATAGATATAATTCTATAAAGGTAATAATACCCCCCTCCTTTCTTTCCTTCCTCAACCCCCCTGTTTTGATAACCAGATCCTATCATGGGAGATTATAATTATAGTGGAGACTGTAACTGCCACATTTTGGAATCCACTTGGAACTACCACCATCCCCAAATGATAGTCATAAACTAAATGTTTAAAACATTGAGGATACTGTGCTCACTCCTAAAAATTCCCCATCTCTGAAGAATACAGATGGTTATTAAACAATCCTTACTGTCCTAGAATTTAACCCAGAATTCTCACTTGGGTATCAGGAATCCAGTTTCTTGAACTGTCACTGCTGGCTCTCAGGCTCTGCGTTAACTGGAAGCTGGAGTCATGAGCTGAACCCAAGAACTGAAATCAAGTAGTCTGATTTGGGATGCACATGTCTTAACTGGCCAAACGACCTTCCCCCTGTTGTCTGTTTTTATATATTGAATCATTGTAAGCTTATGTACCTGTTACATTGCGCATGGTCAGACATGTGTTCTTCTCAAATAGTTAAAATAATTTAATTGTACTTAAACATGCTATGGAAGTTGTAAAGTTGTCTGAGTCTTGCAGAAATAATTGCAAATAAGCTGAACCTTTTAAAAAATCAAAACAGTGCCAAGGAGAAAAGTAGAAATACGTTTCAGGCTTTTGAGTCCAAGCCAGAGGACCTGATTCTACTACATTTGGCAAGACTAGAAGAAAGGAATCCAAACAAATTTGAGAACAACAATATGAAAAATAGTAATGACTACTAATGATAGTAGCAATAATAACAATTAGGTTTGCGCATCTTCTCAATTAAGTGTGAATCGAGTTACAGAGAGGAGCAGCAACAAACCTTGGCTCTTATTATAACAATCATCAAAGTAGAAATCAGAAATATGACTTTCATTTATTTGGATTTGTGACTTGCATTTGTGACATTTCCATCCCTAAATCTTGACATAATCTCTACTGTAAAAAAATCAAAATGCATCTGGTTTTAGCAGCTTAGGGTCAATGCACAGTTCAGAACAGAACTGAACTTAGGGTATGCTTGGCTTGTTCCATTTCAGTATGTTCCCTAAGCGTGCACATCTTTCTTCTTGTCACTTAAGGAGCACCTGAAATTTAGTGCGTTTACAGTTGACAATGTGATAAAAATTACATCAAATTTATGTCATATAAAAAGTATATAAAGTGATGAGTGCTTGTTCTTATATTTAAGCTCCAGAACCTTATGACAAAAATAATGTTATCTACTTTCCTACAAAATATAACAATTTAATCAAAATAACACTCAATTCTTAGGGATAAAATTTTTTCATTTATATAAATTGTCTCTGAATGATATAATCCTAAACATGGGATAATAGTGTACATTGAAAGAACATGAATAGGTCCACCTTATTATTATTGTGGAAAAGTGATAAACTTACTTTTTATTAATCTTCCACCTGATGCACAGCTATAATTTCTGATGCCATCATATCCTCTCATTTGATGATAGAGGCAGCTGTCATATTTACAAAGATGCCAGGGAAGATAAAAATTCTTGCAACCTTGCTTAGATTTGACAAGTATTCTTTTGCTATACAATTGCCTCCATCATATTAGACAAGTTTAGATGGAAAAATCATTTCCATTTGAATGCTGCGATCTTTGTGTGCTTTCTTTATTAAAAACACACAATACAGTTGAAATGTACAATTGTATTCAAATGGTTATTCATGGAATACAAGGCACTGTTTACTTAAAAAAAATTCACTCTCTATTTTTACATCTCAATGTGCTGAAATGTACTCAGATTGAACACATCTGTTGGAATAGATAGATAGGGACCTCTCAGCATTCTTCTCTA
Source organism: Sylvilagus floridanus (assembly GCA_949820135.1). NCBI lineage: Eukaryota > Metazoa > Chordata > Mammalia > Lagomorpha > Leporidae > Sylvilagus > Sylvilagus floridanus. The sequence continues at coordinate 36,992,031 of OX463228.1, read as the reverse complement.
GTCTAAACTAGCTCTCTGGCACTTACAACAGAACTAAATAAGCTTGCTTGATTTTCTTTTGTCCCAGGAGGAGGATAATTTCTGATTACCCTTTTGGGGAACAAGCACATTTGTTCTGTCTACAGCTCGGAAGTAAAGTATACACCATTTAGATATTGTGATTCAGTTTCATGTTGCAAACATTGAAGAATGTGTGAAACACAGAAGTCTAATTCTTAGACATTATACCTCGATATGTCATTTCAGAAATAAATAGCCAAAAACAGGAATGGAGATATTGTATATCCATATTTGCATGAATGAACTTTCTAAGAAGGTGTAGAAACAGAAAGGTAAAATGCATTACAGAGAGCCATGACTTGGAGATGAAAGTTAACAGGGAGTTTAGAGGGAAAGTAAGAATATAATGTCTCACTCTGAGAGGAGAATTAAACACACTTGCCAAGCCTAGACAGCATCAGTGTTACTTACAACAGTAGAATGGATAGAACCTTTGATTTCTAACTCTTAAATTCAGTGAAAAATATTTCTATATGTCATAAGTTTTAGGAGAAAATAATGAGCTAGAATAAAGCTGTATCTTGCAGACGCAGAAGCAAAAATATTGTCTATATTAGGCTCTTTCCTAGATTAACTTTTGGGTAAAAGCCATGTATCTAGAAAAGTTAAGAAAAATTGATTAGGAATTTCAAATTCTTAAGCTATAAAACTCTCAGTGGGTCATCAGAAACATTAACCTTTATTCCTGAGGTCTTTCCAAACCAGACATGCATACTTTCTCTTCGTTTCTGAAGTACATTTGTCTTAAGATCCATTCCTATAGTAATATAGTATTTTTATGTTATTCATGTCAATATCCTTGATATTTGATTGTCTTTATTGACATGTTTGCTTGTTTTATTTAGGTATATCACTTTTTTAAAAAAGGTATTGTCAATAAGCAGTTATGTTCATTATATTTTTATGGTACTTGTATTTAAACATTGATTAATTTTCTATTTAAAGGAGTAATCTAGTAAATCTATAGTAAGATTAGTTGGCTCTAATTGATCTTGTCTGTAAGTTTATATTGGTTCATACTGAATGTGGTTAAAAACTGTTCTAATGTGGATGATTGATACTTATTGATAGTAATGAGTCCAATTTTTATATTATACTTTATAGAATTGAGCACCAACCTTGCATCTCAATGGCTGGTCCTTAGAACAGCAGTACTGCATTTGATAGGAGCATATCAGAAAGGAAGAATCTCATTCTGGACCGAATAAACCAGATTTTTTATTCCACCATGACCTCACTGAAGTTCAAGAAGCACTATTCTAAGCAATTTTGTTTGCCATTTGATACAGTTAAATATGGTGCTTAACGTGGACATGACTTTTATGGTGATGCCGAGATCAATGATGATGGTATCTTCATGGATGTATTAATAATAGTGTAGGTTTTGGTGGTGGTGTTAGTGGAAATTTGTGATGGTAGTAACAGTCTACTTCCCAGGACCCACTATGTAAAGACCTAAAATACCACTTTAGTACTAAAATATCATTGGAAAAGTAATAAATAAACATGAGGAAAGGATATTCACTAGGACTCCAAAGGGGAGAATTTTATGCATTTGAAAAGAAAATACTGATAAATCACTTGAAAGAGACAATATTTCTGAAATTATGCCAGAGATGCTCTGGAGCAGGTGGATCTGGTTAATGGACATAAAAGTTTGGGACCAGAACTGAAGTTGACACAATAGAGTTAGTTTGGCTATACCACTCTCAACAAAACCTCCATACAGAACTCCCAGTTGCTCTACTACATAAATTTTAGATAAATACTTAAACAATGTAATTTTGAAGCTCAGACATCTTAGTAGCTATTCTATGACACTAAATTAGTTATCTGCTCAATGTGCCCTTATGTCTTAGTTCATCTCCAATTATCATGCATCTTTGAAAATAAAAATCTTTCAATTCTTTTCTTCCTCTCAAAGAAACATTTAATACAAGGATAATGAGTGTTTTTCAAGGATTTAGTAAAGTAAAATCCTGGCCTCTGTATAATTTTCACGAGCAATTAGCTCCTCCTCTGTTACCTAGTAGGCTTATGGTATTTTCTATGCTGGCATACTAATTCAACAGAATTAAAGTCAGGGGTCTGTAAAGAAAATATAATCTACATTTATTGCTTAGTTATAATTTCTCTCTGCAGGACATAATGTTTCTAAAGCACAAATTATATGATAGGGATCAAATGTTGTCAAAAGCAGTTTGCAATGCACTATCTGAAGAGCTGAATGTGGCAATCTGGGGCTTGAGTTACTATCTTCGTTTTTATCACCATGGTGCTGTCATGTGCTTAAGGGTTATTGGGAGACCTCAGCACTGCATGTTAAATTGTAACATGTCGTTCTTCTGCCAAGGAACTTTCCCCAATGATAATTTATTTTAAAGATATGATAACAAATGTGCCACCATCATTCTGCAACATAGGTCCTCCTAAAATTATGTGGAATAATGTTACGTTTGCTTAACAAGAACTTGTCCTGATTTAGCACATGATTTTGAAAGTGTTCTCTCTTTATAACTGCAAAGAGAAGGGCAGACTTGAATTTTTTTTTTCAATTTTTCTTGTTTTAAAATGAAGGGCATAAAATCATGGTAAAGAGATGGAGTATGAATGTGTTTATCTTATAAAGTCAGGATCTGTGCCATCCTTCAGGGAAACAATTTCAGGGGGTGGGTAATATTCACAGTGCCTGTCTAGGGCAGGAAATTGAACTAAGTCTCTTGAGTTCCACTGTCAGTTCATCAGGATAAATAAAAATCTGCAATCCAGCATGTTCCAGATGAGAAACAGGCCCTAGGCTGCTTCTGCCATATTTCATTAGCAACCTTTCTGATCACAGGGTAATACCTAAGGAAAAACATGTATGCCACATAATGCAGTAAAGACCCAAACAGGTGGTCAGAAAAGAAAATGAAAAAAAAAAAAAAAAACCCTCAATCACTATTTTCTGAATTCTGTAGTTTATATGAAAAGAAACAACACATTTAACTTTCTATTTGTTTAATTAGGTATCAAAGGATCAAACCATTCTAGTTACAGATATTTTGTCACTGTTTCCTTATAATAGTGATTTTTTTTGAAAGTGTTTGGCACAGCAGTTAAGATAACACTCCAAGTTCTTACATTTAAGTACCAGTTCTACTGTCCATTCCAGCTTCCTACAAATGTGTACCCCAGAAGAGAGTCAGTGATAGTTCAAGTGCTTATGGGCCTGCCACCATGTGGGAGACCCAGATTGAGTTTCCAACCTCTGACTTTTGCTTGATTGATTCCCATATTTAAGAAACTTAGGGACTGACCCAGTGGATGGAAGATTGTTATCTCTCACTCTCCCTTCAAATAACGTACATAAAGTTTTTAAAATAATGACTTATTAAGTGTCCTATAAAGGATATATATTTAAATTAAACATTTGGAGAGGCAGCAAATAAAGTAAGATGACTCTCTTTGGGTGCTTCCAGACAGTAGAAGACATCCGTTGTGTGTGGTCTGCACCAGGATACATGTGTATCTCACTTCGATAAGAAAGTTCCTAGATCACAGCAAAATTTTTAAAATATGATTTTCCATCAATAAGTAAACCTCTAGTATACTACTTAACATTACTGAGTCTAAGTTTTCTCATATTCAAATGGAAAATAATGAGATTATAATTTTATCTACACTTAGTATAAGAGTTAAACTAGATATGCTACATTAAACACACACACACACGCACATACACACACACACATACATTTTAACCTGGAAGTGTTGTCCAGTTCTAGGAGGGAAAGGGAAACATTTGTGTTGAAAGGGAATTAAATTATAAAAACAAAAACATTTTAGCTATGTTTCTCAACATAATCTCCATCAAGTTCAAGACACTTTTATAAGTGATGATATCAGCCATTTAGTGTATTATTAAAGAACTAGGGGTACTAGGAATTTAGTCACATCAATGCAATCTTCTTGTACATTAACAACAGATGAAACATGGGTGCTCTTTAAAGACGCTTTAAGATTAGCAAACAAAATGAAGTCATAAGCAGGTCAATCAGGAATGGAAAGTGGATGCCTAATGATTACGCACTGAAACTCTCACAAATTTGCCCATGTTTGATCATATCCATGTCTGAATGAGCAGCAGCTTTGCCATAGTGGAAAAGGGTGCAATGGAAAGTGTTCCTGGATGTTTTCCTTCTAAATATTTCACACACTTTGTCAAAACGCTCTCTGAATGTGGAAATCTAAAAATGTCAAGAAGCAAACAACCTTGAGCGTCATCCCAAGATATCACCATGACCTATGCTCTTGACTGGGATGCTTTTGCTTTGACTGGATTACTTCTATTTCTTGGTAGCCATTGCTCTGATTGTGCTGGTCTTTAGGATTGTATTGATCAAATCATCTTTCATCTCCTATTTCAATTCTTGGAAGAAATCCTTCAGGATCTTGATCCCACTTATTTAAACTTTCCCATGAAAGTTCTACTCTTTTTTTCTAGAAGATATGATTGCAAGAATTTTGATACACTGAGCAGGCAGTTTTTTCAAATTGAATTTTTCAGTCAGAATTGTGCAAGCTGAGCCAACTGAGATTTCTATTGTGTTGGCTATTGTTTCTATTCTTGATTGTTGGTTTTTTTCAAATAGGGTAAGAACAAGATTGCTTTTCCATATGGATAGTTTGCTGCTGTAGGCTTCGTCTTCAACCTCCTCTCATCCCTTCTGCTTCTTTTTTTCCTAAGATTTGTTTTTGTATTTGAGAGAGTTACAGGGAGAGAGGGAGATACAGAGAGAGATGTTCCATCCGGTGGTCCACCCCATAGACGGCCACAAACAGCCAGGGCTGGGCCAGGCTGAACATTTTCCCAGGTTTCTCATTTTAGTGACAGGGGCCCAGGGACTTGGGTCATCCTCTGCTGCTTTTCCTAAGCCACTAGCAGGGAGCTGGATCAGAAGTGGAGCAGCCAGGACTCGATCCAGCACCCATATAGGATGCTAGAGTTGCAGACAACAGCTTTATCTGCTGTGTTGAAACTCTACTCCCCCACCCCATTCCCTCTTAAAAAGATCTACCCATTTGTAAAATGTTGATTTTCTTCGGTTATTGTCCATATAAGCATTTCACAAAGCATTAAGGATTTCATCATCTCTTATCCCAAGGTTCACCATAAATTTTCTGTTTGTTCTTGCTTCAGTGTGAGTTTCTGCTGCTCTGACGGGGGGGGGGGGGGGGGGGGGCAGAGCTCTGTTCAAATTGTTGTCTTGTACTTCTTACCACTTCAAATGAAATGCTTCTAAGATGTGCTACAACAATATGTGAAAAAATATTTTGAAATCAATGTGTTTCTCAATTTATATTTTCCATGAGTTGTTTGAGATATTATTAACTCTTGCACGAAGTCATACTGGTTTTCTCAGAGGAAGAAATTTCCCAGTGAGAAAAAAGCAGCAAAGGAGGACCTCTGGATGACTATTGGAAGAGCAGATGAACATTTAGAGAGGGTACGTGGGATCATATTACAGGGAGCCTTGAATACAAATCAAGATGAATTTTCAATTGTGTTGAAAGGAAATAAGCTTATGATCATTGGCAAGATGATCTTTATTAAATTAACTTTTAATTGGCTACAAATTGGTTTTGGAGCAAATCCACAGATGTGGAAAGGAAAAGGTAGGTGGAAAAGTTATTATGATGAAGACAGCCCTAGACTGCAGTGACTTAATATAGAAAGTGAAGAAAAAAGGAAATTAAAAAATGAAAACTTTTGTCTAAACTAGGGTGTCTAATGAAAATATAAAGCTAGGAAACAGTTTTTGTATATGAGAATATTATCTTTCCTAACCTTAAATTTTCCAGAGTGTAAGCCTTTTTTTTATATCTGTTTTATTTTGTTCTGCTGATAAGAATCCCAGAGACTTCCTAACAGGGAATTTCTAAGATACACATGCACTGAAGGCAACTACATTTTAACAACTGGAAGAACTTTGTTGAAAAGAATTGTTAACAATATAATAAAATGCTTCAGTTTTTCTCTTCCTCTGTGTGGTCCTTTGTATAGAAAATACTTGATGGGTTCTAAGAGACCACCCAGAATTTCCATTCTTACTTTCCAGGCTGCTTTCATAAGAATGTTTACTTTTTCCATTTTCTGTTTTATTTGAATCTGGAATCATTATCAAAGATTCTCATGAATTGGGATTCATTGGATAACATGGCAGAGGTGTGGACAGACAATAAAGTCAGTTGCACTAGAGGTAGCCTTCACATTATTGCAATAAATGATTGTAGAGCAATCCAAGTAATATTAGCTATGGAAAGATAGGGTAAAACTTACTGCATTTCTTGCAGAAAAACTCAAGCTAAATTTAAAGTAAGCACAGGAACTGATGGTAACAGCAATTGAACCACAAATGATAAGGATGCAATGGTCATTTCAAAGGTAAACTAATAACGGTTAAAATATCTTGCCATCTGTCCAGCACAAAATAAACCTATTCAGCAACAATTTACCCAATGTGATGGAATCTTCAAGGTACTTTTCTAGACTGATTCATTTACTGTTCAAAATCTAATGAGTTGTTTGATATAAAAAAACACTAACTTAAAATATTTTCTTCATATAAGCCTTCTAATAAATCCAAATATATTGTGTCAATAAGTACTTCAAGATTCTAATCAATTAAAATTTCTCTCAATTTATTAAATAAACTGGCATACGAACATTTTATAGTGGCTATGGATTATTATTGTGTCCGTAGTTACAATGTTCTCTTTTTTGATATGTAAAAAGCCTTTCTATGATTCACAGATGCACAGGGTAATAATAGATACTAGTCATGGTTCCTGTAAATTTAGAGATTAACAATAGGAACATTCAATAATTTTTTCATATTCAATATATTTACTAGATATCTGACTTTTTAAAGCACAGATATATATTTGCATAGGATGATCAATTCTTTAAAGCTGAATTTCAGATTCTTAACTTTTTTATGTGTTCACATTTATCTGTATGAAATGAGAAGTGCATGATCTCACCAATAATAAAGTGATTTGAGAACCATGGAAATTTATGTCTACTATATTTAAGAGTTATTCCTTGTCCTTTCCAGCCCAGAAGTAAGCATTTCATAAGTAACAAGTGTTGCTCTTGAAAACCTTCCTTAAAATACGAAAATTTTAATTTAGAAAATTTCATCTTTTTATAAACCGACATACTTCTTTAATTAAGAGAGAAATGAATCACTCCAGACCTTCTATTTAACCTGTGTGAATTAAGTCTTGAGGAAAAAGAAGTAGAAACACAAAATCTTTTAAAGTACATAATTCATAGGAAGTTCAAATCTGTTTTGTTAGTGTAAAGTGGCTGAGGGTAGACAGGTTGTACAACATCTTACCAGTCAGAAAGGTCAACAATCTTTGTTTATCCAACTAGTGCTAAAACTGACTGGAGGGCCAGTTAGAACTGAATAGGAGATATAAAATGTCTCTAAATTGCTATTTGTTGCTATTCACATGGTTTTTAGGAAAGTAAAAGATAAAAACAGAAACTGAGAAATTCAAAGCTTTCATTATCTGGAAGCTTGTCTCAAACAAAACCAGTTCACTAATTTTTTGGTGTTGTTTTGGAGGAGGAATGGGGACAGGTTACGAGATCCCATCTGCTGCAACATGAATTCATTATGAGTGAATTAGAACTTTTAGTCCAAGTTCTGTTTCATCTCAAATCCATTCCTGTTCCTTCCAGGCAGGTTATCAATCTTAGGATCTTCTGTTGACTGGTTTTCTGCCATGGGAGGCAGAGCGAGCAGACAGTATAGATGGTAAAGGGAAGTTATCAAAGGAAAGGGATAAAGAATACATCATTCTCTGTCCTCCTCAGGCAACCTCTCCAATGGTGGGTCCATCTCTTCTGAGTTTACAATTTTCAATCAATGGGCAATAGTCTGGCCTCAGTGTGTCAGTTCTAGGACCACTTTATCATGGCTCCAGTCTAGCTATGGTGGCAACTTCCTGCTCCTAGCTCACCATCCTGTGGTGACCTGTTAGTTCTATTTATAAAAGGAAGAATGACAAAGAGGGAGGAACACACACTCAGACACACACACATACACACACAGTGTGTGAGAGAGAGAGAGAGAGAGAGAGAGAGAGAGAGAGAGATTTTCTGTATGCTAGTTCACTCAGCAAATGGCTACTACAGCCAGCATTGGGCCAGACTGAAGCAGGAAGCCAGGAACTCTATCTGGGTTTCTCACATGGGTGGCAGGAGCCCAGGCAGTTGAGTCTTCAACCACTGCCTTCCCTGGCACATTAAGAGAGAGCTGGACAGGAGGCAGCGCATCTGGGACTGAACCTGCACTCTGAGATGGGATCCCAGCATCACAAGTGTCAGCTTCACTCACTCTGCCACCATGCCAGTTCCAACTTGTCAGCTCTTCCATCACCTGGCTAACCAATTTGTTGTATTCCAATACTAATTCTCAAGTAAATTCTGTTTCCTTGCTAGACTCTGCCTGATACATCCTTTTTCATATCTCTTAATTCTTAATCATATAATTTCTGTATTCTCTGATAGGATTTTACTCAAGCAGAATAAATTCCAGAATTTTGCTTATGGTAGCTAACCAACACTAAAATTTTCCATTTATGGGCCAGTGCTGCGGCTCACTAGGCTAATCCTCCGCCTGCGGCACAAGTACCCTGGGTTCTAGTCCCGGTTGGGGCGACAGATTCTGTCCTGGTTGCTCCTCTTCCAGTCCAGCTCTCTGCTGTGGCCTGGGAAGGCAGTGGAGGATGGCCCAAGTCCTTGGGCCCTGCACCTGCATGGCAGATCAGGAGGAAACACCTGGCTCCTGGCTTCGGATCAGCACAGCGCACCAGCCGTGGCAGCCATTTGGGGGGGTGAACCAACGCAAGGAAGACCTCTCTTTCTGTCTCTCTCTCTCACTGTCTAACTCTGCCTGTCAAAAAAATTTTCCATTTATACAGATTAATTGATATACAAAAGTTAGTGATTCTATTATATTTTAAATGTTCTATATTTTAATGTGTTTATTTGAGATATTGGAATTCACAGTATTATTTTTGGCCTATACTTTAAGGAAGTCTTGCAAAGGCAGAAAATTACAAGTTACTAATAGCTTCACTCTACCTTTTAAGGTGATATCTTAATGCTTTTTTCTATTCAGTCACAAACTTAATAACTCATGCAGTTTTCAATTTGTATTAAATTATCTCTCTAGAAATTTGACTTTATTTCAGAGAATCCTATGAAAACAACTCAAATAATGCAGCTGCAGAGATGATTTTAATTTATAGACTCCTTTCACAATTGTTTCTGTAATTTTTGCTAACAAAAGTCTCCATGTGAGAAAGAATTTGATCAGATTGTTCAGTATTAATATTATGGGAAAGTGCTAACAGAGAGCAACCCTTGGCAGTTACTTTTATCTACAGGGAAGAAAGAATGACGTAAAGAGGGAAAGAACAGAGAAAGAAAGGCAAGAAGGAAGAAAGGGAGAGAGTGAGTGAACAAGCAAGGTAGTGAGTGAATGAGGAAGGAAGAAAGGAAGGAAGGAAGGAAGGAAGGAAGGAAGGAAGGAAGGAAGGAAGGAAGGAAGGAAGAAAATAAAAAGAATAAGAAAGAAAGAAAATGGAAAAAAGCAAAGGCAAAAGAATTTAATACCTAAATTGATAAACACCTATATGGGTTCAAAACACATAAAACATTTTAACTATGGTACAGAATTCTGAGATTTTGCCTAGTTTGCTTTGGTTAATTCAAGATAAGAATTATATTTCATTAGTATGTATTCTGCCTAATTTTATATCAGGCATAGGCAATCTTAATCTAAAATCCTCTTTCATCATTCAGAACATATCAACAACTGAAAAAATTAAAAAG